>OY856311.1:14800000-17304000 GCA_963693445.1 Agonopterix heracliana
CCACCCAGCACTCTCTTCAACTACTTTATTTTAACAAAACATAAATACGATTTTAGCAAAACAGTCTTCATTCTCTATTCGCACACAAAGAGCCACCAAGAGCAGCTTTTTCTTAATATCGAACAACACGTTGTGTTCTATCATTATGATTTACAAACGAAAAACATATTCTCCTTCTATAACTTATACATATCTTTACTTACATAGGACGTATCTTCCCAACGGCAACGTATTTAGGAGTCACTATTAAATAAAACTAAATTTATCAGGCTAGGCTTCGAGTTTTCAATTTCGAATGCTCGAATACTATGTTCGAAGACCGTGTTAGTTAAAATCTAACATCATGTTGCCTGTTTGTCTGTCTGCTTATATAATTTCCATATCGGAATAATTTGTTATCTCCAAGTGTCGATGAGTACTAATGAATCGATAATTGCGTTGTAGAACGGAATCACGTGGGTGGCGGCACCTGTTCATTCATAAGATGAGAAGCAGTGGGCTCTATGATGACCGGCGCGCGCCCACGCATCCTTGCAGGCCGGCACCACTCCCCATTATCTGCCTACAAACCAATTGAACAATCTTCCAATGACCACCTCCAGCTTGTAATTCAAGTAATTTTATTCCTATGTAGGCCGTGTCTTTGTCCTTTCCAGATTTAACTGATCCTATCTAGATTTCGCTTAGGATTTATTATTTCCTTGTTAGAAAGCTAATTTGTTTGAACAAATAAAAATGCAATTATGTAAACATTACGTTCGTAATTTTATGAAAATTTTCATGGAGTTGCTCTGTGGCTCTGCTATTGGGTGGTCGTGTCGGTTGCCCCATCCCCGGTCCACAGTGGAACTCCAGTGGTGGCTCAGGATATTGTTCTTTTATAAGAACAACCCTTGAAGTCACCAAAATATCAATATAACCGTACAACGTCAAGCACTTTTGCTATAAAAACTCGACATTGGCAAAATCATCACATACCCAAGATGGCAGCCATTTTTTAAAATATAGAATAGAATAGAAAATTTTCATGAGTTATGCCATCAAACTGAACAACTTTCTTTATAAGACCAATATCGAAATAGCGAAAAAAAACATCTTTTTTGGTTCATGAAAATACAGCTAAAAATTATTCCAGAGTAAAATTTTTCAACTATGGATCTGAACATTCTTTGAAATGATTGTAGGTTTCTCATCAATCAATCGAGTCCATTTGTTTAGACTCGCTTTCAAGTTTGATTTCGTAGAAAAACCTTTAGTCAGGTCTTTTTAAGTTCACATTGAAAAGTGACAGATGCGTATTGTAAATATTTGTACAGTACCTTCTGAGATAAATGCGAGACTGGTCCACACGTTTCACGTTGTAACATAGGTAAGTAACCTTTTTGCTTTGTGAATATTTGTACTCTATATTATTTTTGTCTTCACGGAAACTTATCCAAGAAATCGAATCAGACAGTTTAGTGGTAAAATAAAACATACATCGTACCTAAAGAATGTATTCCTAATGTAAATTTTTGTATGCCTACTTTATAGTAGGCAAAAGGTAGGTTAGGTATTAAATTTACATTTACAAGCGTAACTTAAATGTTTCACCTAAAAACAAAACAGCGTCATTTCAGATTTAATACCGTAGGTACACTATAATAAATCACGTTTAAAATGAATAATAAATATAGATATTTCAAATACCTACATACGATACAGCAATCTAGTCGTGCTTGAACCGGTCAATAGCGATTTTGATTGATGTATGTTCAATTGCAAGTGTACCTATAATTACTTAAGTACCTGGGTACCACGTGCAGGGCTCAGCGCAGCGGTATGTAGGTCCAAGGCTAGCTGCTGACATCACCAATGGAAAATACTGCATTCTAAGCCAATGTTAGGAGGAAAACGATCATTTATTGCCATTCGCTTCTAGACAAGTCGGCGACAATTCGGCGAATTCGTTAAATTATGGAACCGTGTAGTTTACCTAACTAGTTTTATGGGATCACTAGCGAACACTTTGCTCGCAACTTGAGGACGACGACGTACCATGGTAATCATCGTATAATTTAATCCCAGAAAAATTCAGGAATAAAAAATGTTGCCTTCAGAACAGCGAAAACCGTTGAAATCTGTTTTTTTTTCTAACACAGTTCTTTTGGAGTACCTATTATAATAGGTAGATAGAAAAGCTGTGTTTATATACAAAGTGCAACAAAAAATCCTAGTATTGAGAGGGGTAGTTTAGCCCATCAAACACAACAACTTTCACAATGGAGACAAAGTCGAGAAAAAAAAATCGTCGTAGTCACCTGCTCCTCGAGTAGTAGGTACGGTACCTATTGCAGTGTTGTATGGAACAGCAGATATTTTTTCTCGATTTTGATGGTGGTCCCATAAAGAAAGTTGCTTAGTTTGATGGTCTGATCATCTTCTTAAGCATATTAAGTTGGACCCTAAGTATATTGTACCTACCGTTTCCGATTCCTATTTAGCTTTCCAGCCAATTCTGATAAGCAAATATAATTTATTTATCAGAAAGATGTACTATCCGACATAATCTTGGACGTTACTAAAGCTGTTCTGAGAATAAGTAAGAGTAAGTGTTTCGAATCTCTGTTTTTGTAATTAAAAATGGCTTTTAAATTTTCGTTGCTATTTGGAATATAGTATATAGGTACAGTCAAGAGCACATGATCAACCTTGACAATCGAAGTGCGATATTGTTTCTTAATACGAACGCCATAAGAACAGTACGAAGTCCAAGGTGTTTAGCTTGACGTGCTCTTGACTGTACCTGCTTACAGTTTGATATTTATGGAGAATTCGTCTCCCAAAAGGTATCAATTCATCATCATCATTGTCGGAATCTTTCCGCCCACTAGCTGTAGCCCACTAGACGACTACGAATTATTTCGGTCAAAAAATACTTCCACCTTTTTACACCTTTATAAAAAGATAGGTACGATGCAATATTATCTTGCTAAACGAAATATCATGTTGTCAAAGTTCGAGGTCAGTAAATATTATTTCAACAGTTTAGCTTGAATATGAAAATGGATTAGTAATGAAATTGCCTAATGAAACTAACGATTTTGTCATGTCAAAGAAACTGTAGTTCCGAGTTAAAAATATACAGTATGTGTTTAACAGGATAGGCGGGCTCTCGGAGAAATTTGGAGAATAGGTGACTTTTCAGACTATTTACATATTTGTCCGATCCGCACCTACCACACGCCCCGCCGACTAGAGTGCGAAAGAGACAACTGCAACTCATACTGATTTTATCTATAAATGGACGAAATCTGCATTTCGTATTTCCCTGTTTCCTCCTCCAAAACAAAACCTATTTAAATAATTCTTTCAAGAATAATATGAGAATGATTTTGGCTATGTCTGTATCTTGTACTTTTTTGGTTTAGGTTCGTCAAATGTGTTTGCTGGATGTCTGAAAACGGGTGGTAAAAGTTGGCATTTTCAAAGGTCCTTCCCTAGTTCTTAAAGTCATTAATTTGTGCAAAAAATCAAAACATAGGGACATAGCAGAGGTATCAACAAAATTTATGGTAAATTTTTTCTTCTAGTTTCATTATCCAGGGAGGAAACAGGAGAATACTTTTGTATGAAAAAAAGGGTACTAGTATATCCTCTTAATGCGTTACATATTAAAAGGGGGTGTTTCAAACTATTACCTACACAGAACAACTTTCACCACAAAACCGAAATCTAAATCGCGAAAAGAAATGTTGTTCCATAAAAAACTTCAATGGATATTCGACCCAAATGTACCTAATGTAGGTACTTAAGTATGTAATAGTTTTTCTTAATTCCGATAATGTTGGCTTCACAGTGAAAGTTGTTCAGTTTGACGACGTGAAGCACAAGGGGTGTAAGCTTCGATCAAATTAAAATTAATGGATAGGCCCAAAGTGCGTTAAGTTGAAGCACACTACTGGTACACTTTCCATACAAACTGGCACACTTGTCTGTCATCTCGGTACATATTTGAAGTTTGTTTTCCCTTATTTGTCTGGTTTGAAATGTTCGCGTAAGGCCTATCCCCTTTGATCGAAGGGTGTAACGCATTTCATTTTACACCCTGTATAGTGTATACGACCCAGTGGAGGTCAGGCCGAAATGTCGGCATTAACATTCAAATAGGCGTAAAGTTCCTGGCAACGAACGAATCAAGGCTGTTTAATGTGATTGACTCGATGGATTACTGTAATCCTCGATGGTACATATAACTGTTGCTATCTTTTAAAACACCATTTGGTACACAGACTTCAAGTCTGTGATTTGGTACGAAATGAATACGTTTTTTTATTCATAATGGGCTTGCGCTTGACTTCAGCTCACCTGATGGAAAGTGTAGATGAAGCCGAGGATGTGTAACGCACTCAACCAGAAAAAGCCTATTTTTCCTCTTCTTCTTTGTTTTACGCACTTTTGAGAAGGGAAAACGATGGAGAGGCATTTTACTGTCCTAGTAGAATGTATGTAATACAACAAGTGGGACGCAATCTTTATCAATCTTTTCTTCAATGCAAAACAACCTATTATTAATATTGTATCAAGTATAATAATTATGATGATTAATTCGTCGTATCTATGCTTCTGATATTATAGTCTACCTACCTACATCTTATTCATTACCTTCACGTTAAATGTAGATAGAACAAATCCGTATTTGATCATCATAATCCCCAATTACATAACAAAATAGCCTCATTCGTGTCTAGAATGTACAATTCATTTGCAATAGAAGTTAGTAGAACTCCCCTCACACGTGTACGATGACCACGGTGGCCACGTACAAAAAGCACATCATTCGCTCTTATTTTTATTTTACAGTAACCGTCGAACGGAAGGTTAATCGAAGCACTACGCTGGCATTTAACTCGCCCTTAATTAAAATTGAATTTATGATCATAGGTTTACGATTCAACATTGTTTGTACCATCCGGCACCTTGAAATTGCTGCAATTGTTTTATGACAGCGACGAATGAATAAATAATATCAATAGCCCATAAATTGTGGATTTAAACAATTCGGAAAAGGAAAAAATAAACTTTGGGAGTCATAAATTTATTTTCGATATTGTTTGTTTCGATAGTCTGGTTGTTTAGTGCCGTTGAATTCATAAACGTTTTCATCTAAGCAACTTCAAAGATCATTTTAACAAGTTCTTACTCCGTTTTTATGATTGAAGAGTTCCCGATATGTCGGTAGAGTTACAACTACTAGTTCACGGGATGATGACTAAAGAACTGCAGGTCGATTTTTATGAGCAGACAAATCTGTCTACCCTCATTCTTCTTCGTTTGCACCGACTACTATTGGATCTCGCTCGAAAGTCATCGTCACTTTTGACACTCATCATCAGCGATTATTAACTTTAGCTTAATTATGAATAGCCGCGTAACTCTCAAATTGTGCCGTCGTCGTTGCACATTCTCCTCCCGTTCTTTCCTTTATGCCAGCGCGTAAGTGAGAATTATATTCTATTACCTAATAAAGTTTTTCCTATGAATGTAATTATACAATAATAATTACTTGGCTAGTTCTAATTACAGGCGCGTGCGCTGCTAAGCACAGCTGCCGGCGGCACCTGCATTATCGGCCAGAACACTGAACTCTTGTGACCTTTCTCTATAACCAACTGTTTGACATTGCATTATGAGAGCAGATGTAACACTATATTTGGAATTGAAAGGCAGATGCCATTGGTTGTTTTCTATAAATTGTACACCTTACTAGCATCTTAAGTAAACGGTGCTGGGTAGATAATTTGCATTTTTCTTGACCAATTTCCTTTCTATCCATTCCTTCCTTTCGTTCTATTAAACTATTCTATTCTCTAGTATACCATTGCATTGCACAGAATAGTTTAATTTTATGCAAGACCGGGCACAATATACGCCCTTAGTGGCACTACAGTGAGCACAGCGTCTGAAGAACGGTTACTTCTAGATGATTTTAATTGCTGCGGACAAGAATGTTAATAACATTACAATTTGCCGTTACACGGTCTAAAGGCCTATATACCTTAATTGCAGCGTCATAAGGCATCATTACTGGGGTTTTTCTAACTGTGCAATTAGAGGTGCGCTCAGGGGGCGGTGAGGAGCGTGATCGTCCGGCCAGTGGGGTGCTGGGTTCCGTTACTTGCCATGCAAACGTTTCTAGCCGTCTACACCGACTCACTCGATCATTGTATTGTGCTTGCACCCTACCTCCGGACCGTTCTACATAACAATAGGGATCTAGCTCTCACTGCATTTACAAAGTGGAGCCTTGGTAATTGAAATCCGTGACCACAATTAAACCTCAACATGGCTGATTAGGTATCTCATTGTAGGGACAGTATAGATAATGAAATGAGATGTCAAAACATGGAGGATGAAAATATTTACATTTATAAACAAGTGGATGCCAGAATAACAAAACTTCCACGTTTTGTGGCGCCAAACGCGTTAAATGCAATATTTATTGCTCTATTTGTTAAACCCGCTAATGCATACGGATGTATTTTCAGCTATGACTACCTACCAGTTTAAAATACAGGAATAACCTATGCAGTTGTTCAAGGGCGGCGAAACGTGCAGCGACCGCCGAACACCCACGCCAGACGCCGCCGCCTCGTGGCCACCGGCTTAAAACAACACTAATATAACCAACGTAATATACCACTGGCTTTGACTTCGTCTCTCTGGCATTTAACTTTGCAAACATTCATACAAAGCACATCGTTGCAGACACTGAACCCGGTATGTTCTAACTACAATGTAAAAGTGTACATTCTGTTCAAGAAATTCACGTTTGGAGGTTAGTTTTTTATTTATTTCTCGTACCATTCCAAATGCGATAAAATGTAGCTGCTACTGTGGTCTAAATGAGTTGTTAATAAAAAACGAGTTCGTTCAGAAGCCACGTGCCACGGTAAAAACTACTAAAATACCTACACTGGCTGACTGCCTCTTACCTATTTGCTTTCTTGTCCATCAGCGGTGTTCATTAGTATGTATATACTTTTTATTCTCATCGTTCATTATCCATAAAGCATCTCTAATCTTCCTAGGTCTATCTCAAGAATAAGACGTGACATGTAATTACGTATAGAACTCACGGTTTAAGCAGCATTAATATTTAATCACCTTTTATCCAAATGGGTCTAGTCTAGTCCTTCTACGTTATTACTAACTTTGATAATTAACTTAATAGATATGAACTCTAGCTCGCTTCAAATTATTCTGAAATCGGTTCTGCTATTTCCACCAAGTATCTACGAATTTAAAAGTCTCACTTCTGATTTTGTAGGCTCTTGCCTTTACAAGAAATGGAATTAAATAAATGTATTATTTATAGTAACGCTATTGAAAACTTCTTAGAAGCCAGTTTTACCTTAGAAAAGCCACATTAGCGATTCTGAAAAAAAAATATGTTGTGTTGGTACTTTAAGCCCCAACTCGATTACCCATAATTCTGATTATAACCACTTGGTATAATTTGAATAGGTTCTACTTTAAAAACTCGCCAAAATCCACTTCGGGTCGCTGCGCTAACTTATACTAAGTATACTTTCAATGTTTGGAAAAATTATATTCATGAATCTATTGATGCTGCGAGTAAAAGTGATTTCTTTCTTTCTTGTTATTGGTAGACGAAATGACTTTCACAAATCAAATTCACATGGTTTAATTGCTTTCATTCGAGGGTTTAGGTATTATATATTTAAATATACCTATCTTTCGAACTGCAAAATTATCATCGTCAGAGAAGAAAAACTGGAAGAAAAATTCATGCTACCATAGTGTCGATGTTCCACTGTATATCCAATATACCGTTGTTTGTAGAATGGTTAGTGAGATGTTTTTATGTTTACTCTGAGTGAATATCCATTAGAGGAACTAAGTATAATGGCAGAGAGACATTAACGTTCGAAGAGTCTTGTTTTACATTAGCTTCGAGACCTTAGTCAACGCATTAACCAATATCTTGTTACCTACTGTTACAGCCAAGTTCAGCCAACTCTTTTGTTATAATAAGGAATTGTCAGAAAATTATTCGGGATTTCAAGATTAAGAATCGATAGATTTTTAGACTTTCGACTGGTAGATGAGGGTTCAAGGAGCAGAGGCCGCTGACGGGCAACCTCCAGTTATGTCAAGGAAAAGTTTACTGTGTATTTTTATCTTATATACACTTATCCGAAATGACAGAGCGATAATATAATAAAAACTAGGCCGGTGTATAGTCACAAGTTGATCATAGTTTATAGCATAGCTTTCTGACGTCATTTTGACCCTACCACCGCACCGCGTCGGAAGGTGTTCCGTTGTAGAGAAGATGCGGCCAGGGAAGTGGCAACCCCATGACGCGGTGGTAGAGTCAAAATGACGTCAGAAAGCTATCCATGTGATTTATTTTGAATAAAACATTTTGAGTTTGATATTTAACCTAGGCAGGTAGTGGAACGTGATGATGATCATATTTTACAATCAGCGTTTTTCTTTTGGTTTTCTAGGGGATCGATGGATGGCGCTACGGTCTGTGCAAATAAACGTCAAAGTCTCAAAAAGTGTTTCTTTAAAATAATTAGGAGGGAAAAGATGATCTAGAAGATGCCAACGCGTCTATTGATGGCATATTTCATTATTTATTAATCATTTTAATCGAAAATTCGAAACTTTTACGCCTGACATGGTTGTATGGGGTAACGGCAAGGGATCGTTGCCGTTAAAAAAAAAGGCAGGCATAGTCTTGACAAGATTTTGACAGGATCTCGCGACCGGCTCTATGGAGCGATAAACATGCCATCTGTCGAGTATAATAGGAACTAAAATTAAAAAAGAAAAGAAGAACGCTCATTGACAGAAACGGTTGGTATTTGGTGCTGGCTGACTGTTCTTATACTCGAGTAATATATTGGAACAGGCAATTACACTGAAGTCATGGTGAATCATAGCCATAAGTTGTATATCATGTTGTAAATATCACTTAAGTTCTCAAAAATAAGTTTAGATTAGACCATTCAACAGAACAACTTTCACCATGGGTACAAGGTCGAAAAAAAAACAACTGCCCCATACATTTTTGAGTCATATCTGTAGGTACTGCAGTTTTGTATAAAACAGCATAAGTATTATTTAATTTTTTCTCGATGTTGGCTTCATAATGAATATTGTTCTTTTTTTTGTGACTTTTTACTGATGTTCTAAAAACCCCTTAAATACTATAGGGTATTCGACACGTTGTATAGACTGTCACGAGTATGGATTAAACATCTCCTAACCACTCCCAAAGGTATTGTAGTTGTGAATTTATGAACGTATATAGGCAAGAAAAATAAACTACTTTCTTAACCCTTGTAATCCATTAGACACATTCTAAAAAAAGAAATGTTTGATCATTTTGTTCTCAGAAAATGTCATTTTGTTAACAAAGGTGACTTGTAAGTATATTCGAGTATATACCTACACACACAAGCGGAATGTAAAGTGTACATAACAAACTAAAGGCTTGAACTATAAATCGTACTCGGTGACAGGCAGCGCCTGGTTGTGCTTATTATTCTGCTAAATTTAGATTTTATTATTAGCCTCATTTATCCAAAAGACTTTATGTACATTGTTTCAAAGTATGTTATCGAAGAGTATAAACACGAAAGTTGTATACAGTATAAGCCGTGATTTATGTTACTATTTAACATCGTACATACCTCTATACATAGGAACAAGTACATAAGCTCACGCCATTGTCCCATGGGGGTAGGCAGAGACCACGGACCGCCACACGCTACGACTCTGACACACCTCTTTAGCCTCATTCACATTCATACATCTCTTCATGCACTTCCGTCGATTGAGGGTGCTACGCACTTGTCCTTTTCGGAAAAGATCATTGATTTGATCATGGTATGTTTTCCTCGGACGGCCTCTCCCAACACCTATAACATCGTGACTGCATATTATATCATACTTGTGTTTACCCGCGACTTCGTCCGCATAAATTATATACCAGATTTTAAGTCAGATCATAAGCTAAAAGTTTCATCAAAATAGGTTCAGTAGTTTTGCGTGATGCACGAACAAACAAACAAACAGACGGACAAAATTTCTAAAAAAGGTTGATTTTGAGTCAGGGATACCTAAAAACCATATCGTAATCTTTTTTTGTAAATATCTTCAATGTACTACTTACAAGTCTAATAGTAGGTAACCTTCATTGGTATGGTAACATTGATGCTTTAACAAGCCTGGCTAAATATTATCTTCGTGTGGTTACTTGTAAAAATTTACATGAGTAATATTTTCATGGCCGTGACCGGTTTCACCGCAGAAATCTATTGTCACCAAATAGATGTTTCGACAAAAATGTAAATTGGAAGAATATCCATGTAACCCAAACATGTAAGGATTTATTTTTGTGACGTGTTTATGAAAATTAAAAACATAAAAGAGAACTCACGATTTCTTCTCATCAACTTTAATGTTAAAGCCTTAAAAAACCTGGATTGGGGCACTGCAATCGAGTGTTTCAAGTGCAAAAATTAGTTCCAATGATTTTCCGCAACATGGCGAGGTTTTTTATTTGTATGGTCGGGCTTTCTTTAGTTAACATTTCAACGTCGTCGTAACTTCGTAAGTCTTGTAAACTCGTTGTTTCCGTATAATTGGCTACCTAACAAAACTGTATTCGTGGCTGTCATATGCCACTGTCATGCATGGCATTCAAGGATGAAGTTATTATATGGCCCCAAACGAAAAGATGTCCTTACGTCTTCGAATAAATTTTATACTTTTGATATGTAGGTAATATGTGGGGTGTACCTAACTTTTCTATGGGAAATGCGTGGCTTTACCGTAAGTGTAAGGTTTGTAGTAAGCAGCAAGATTTGTTTGACAGCGATCTGGAACTAAGGCCGTGGAAGTTTGGTGTGCGGCTAGCTACGCGCCCCACAAAGCTCGCCCACTTGACAAACATAACTTTTGTGACAGCAACTCTAGAGCGTTTGAACAAAGTTCTAAGACTAAGATCAGTGCGTAAAGAATTATTTGCATAGAGAGCGTTTACAAATGAACACAAGAGCTAAAAAAACGTTAAAAATTAACAAAAAATTTAAACCGACTTCTTTTCTATGACACCAACATCAAAAACGCGGTTTGCAGTTTCAGTTTTGTATGAAATAGGGTAGCAGCTCTTTTTTTCATTTACTTCGACATTGGTCCCGTAGACAAATAAAAAGTTGCTCGGAGGTGATATTAATTAAAAGTCAGTTAACACTCTTTATCTTCCATATATTGACTACTAGTGTTTTCCCGCGACTTCGTCCGCACAAATTATATACCAGATTTTAAGTCAGATCATAAGCTATCAAACAAAGAAAGTTTCATCAAAATCGGTACAGTAGTTTTTGCGTGGTGTGCGAACAAACAAACAAACTAACAATTTTGTCAATAGATGGCGCTGCACGTTTTTAAATCGCGCTATCGAATGTTATTTGAATTTATATGAAGAGAACCGCAACTTTTTTATTCCTCATGATTTTACGGTTTTATAATAGTTAAGATATAATTTTTAGTGGCATACCCCCCTCGCTTTGCTCCTTCCTCAACCCTCGTGTTACACAAAGTTGTTCAGTTTGACGGTCTTGAGTGCGATTTTTGAATCTCATTCGGTGAGCTAAGCAGTTGAAAATGTCAAAATTACTATGGAGATACGCATCTTTCTACTGCTGATTTGACTCTAAAAAAACATACCTACTCCAGGAGTGCGATTTTTGAGAGGGAAATCAGCAGTAGAAAGATGCGTATCTCCATAGTAATTTTCACATTTTCAACTGCTGAGCTCACCGAATGAGATTCAAAAATCGCACTCCTGATCATCCCCTTAATTTTGTTAAACCTTATAATAAAAAGTCAATTTCTACATTACTGTTTCGGTAATTCGGTTGTTGCCATAGATTGTTGCTGTTGAATTTTTCAGTCCAAAAGATTTATGTTTCCAGAAGTTTCATTCCAAATATTATATTTTATCAATCCTACTAACAGGCTTTGAGCGAATATTTAGTAGGTACAGTAAACGGCTTTCAGGCGAAGCTTTCATTCACGATCACCCTTTTATTATGCTGGTATTAGGCAGCGACGACGCCGTCGGGCGCCGGCAACTTGCGTCGATTGGATTTATTTGCGGCGCTTCGGCTATAAAAAGACACCGCATACGCGCGTCTGCCGCGAAGTCTCCTCACTTCTAAGCTCCGTGTTTGGAATGCTTGAATAATTTATGTCTGTTTTAGTTTGTTTAGAGACATTATATCTGACTAGATGGCACTAATAGAAAACACGAGACGACTCTTCTTCGAATCAATATAACTAAGTAGTTTCGTAAACAACCACGTTTCTTGTTAAGTTTCTGGAAAAATGCGTCGGTAGTATCAACAAGTTTACTATAATTATCTTTTCACCTCACAAGCTCGGAAAGATTCTGTTTATCATTCTAAATCTGAGTGCAAAAGTGTATTTTATCCGCTAGCGTGGAAAGAGTTTTTGAAATTCGAATCTGTCTATTCAATATTTTTATATACCGCCAATCCACAGAAAATGCTTAATAACTATTTCATGACACTGGCCAGCACGAAAATAAAAACTTTTTGAAATGTCCTTTTTAGCAATTCACTTTTTTCCTCGCTGTTGTGAGGTGAAAAATTGTGTGTTTCGCTCGGCTGCAAAGTTATTCTGCGTCTCGTACCTTTGAAACCTTCGCTAAGCGCTCAGGATTCTATTATTTGAACCACTCGCTTTGCTCGTGGTTCAATCCTAGAATCCTTCGCTTGCTCAGGTTTCAATAAAAGTACTCGCGCCAAAAAGCAACTTTGCAGCCTAGCATAACAAATAACTATTTCACCTCACAAGCTCGGAAAGATTCTGTTTATCGTTCGAAATCTGAGTGCAAAAGTGTATTTTATCCGCTAGCGTGGAAAGAGTTTTTGAAATTCGAATTTGTCTATCCAATATTTTTGTATACCGCCAATGTACTGAAAATGCTTAATAACTATTTCATGACACTGGCCAGCACGAAAATAAAAACTTTTTGAAATGTTCTTTTTAGCAATTCACTTTTTTTTCCTCGCTGTTGTGAGGTGAAAAATTGTGTGTTTCGCTCGGCTGCAAAGTTATTCTGCGTCTCGTACCTTTGAAACCTTCGCTAGACGCTCAGGATTCTATTATTTGAACCACTCGCTTCGCTCGTGGTTCAATCCTAGAATCCTTCGCTTGCTCAGGTTTCAATAAAAGTACTCGCGCCAAAAAGCAACTTTGCAGCCTAGCATAACAAATAACTATTTCAACAAATATCCGATAAACCTAGAATAGAAACAGGAAACGGAATACCTATCTTTCATTCGACAGAAATTCGCTATAATACCTACATGTTCCCAGAGGCATCAACCTCATTGTGAGTCAGACTAACTAAACAAAGTTAAAGCTATTTTAATAACTACCGGGTGAAATTGATATCATTAGCATCGTTTTAAACTAAGAGTCAAAAAGTCTTTTTCACCTCGGAAAGATTCTGTTTATCATTCGAAATCTGAGTGAAAAAGTGTATTTTATCCGCTAGCGTGGAAAGAGTTTTTGAAATTCGAATCTGTCTATTCAATATTTTTCTATACCGCCAGTCCACTGAAAATGCATTAATAACTATTTCATGTCACTGGCCAGGCCAGCACGAAAAAAAAACTTTTAAAAAGTTGTTCTCTTTAGCAATTCACTTTTTTACCTCGCTGTTGTGAGGTGAAAAGTTGTGTGTTTCGCTCGGCTGCAAAAGTTATTCTGCGACTCGTACCTTTGAAACCTTCGCTATAAGCTCAGGATTATATTATTTGAACCACTACTCGCTTCGCTCGTGGTTCAATCCTAGATTACTTCGCTTGCTCAGGTTACAATACAAGTAGGTACTCGCGCCAAAAAACAACTTTGCAGCCTAGCATAACAAATGACTATTGTGCCTCTTGTTTTATTTTTCTCTGTACTTATTTTACTGTTTATATTTTGGTGTAAAATAAAGAATAATTGATTGATTGATTGATTGAGTCTACCCATCAAACTGAACAACTTTTACTATGGGACTTGGGAGCAAACCGAGCGATGGGAGCAAAAAAAATCAGCTGTTGTACTTTACATTTGAGTCGAGTAGGCACTGCAGTTTAATATGGAACAGCAGATTTTTGTTTTCCTCCGATCGATTAGATCCCCTTGGTCAGTTTGATGAGGATGCTAATGATATAAATTTCACCCTGTATAGTGCTAATCGTAATCTTTCGCGTCGTTTAATCTTAATTTTACTTTTGATACGAAAATGGAATAAGTTTTTGTCTCGAGTGAGAGGAAACGCGGCATAAGAGGAACCGCAAGCTGTACCACGCGGCACTATGAGTTGCAGCCAGTAACATTATCCTGATGGAGCCGCGACCGCACCGCCTCGCCTCGCAGCTGCCATCTCACGGAAATATTATACTCACTAATACATCTCGCTACTTTAACTTAACCTTAAGGGCAAACGATAAATGAATCCATGAATAACTTAAACTTGTTTTATTTTCTAAACAATTCGATGCGATGGCTCAGAAAGGTTCTAACAGTTATTTTAGAAATGAACATTATTTTACGGAACTTGTATTGAAAAGGAAATCTAGAAAACGGGTAGGTACCCAATTTATTCATCAACAACAAAGTGGAAAATATTGTTAAATTCGGTAAAGGTAAATCAATGTGAGAAACGTTGTTAAGCTTTTAGCTCCCTTGTCAGCTAACTGAAAATCTACTCCTACAGCAAGAACTCGATTTAAGGACCTTATAAAAACGTATTAAAATGCATTGAGCCGTAAACCCTTTATATATGCTAAACAGACTTCCGCCGCAGCAAATAATAGTTTAGCCACGTTAGCATAGGTCGGTTAGTAAAATTTTAAAGCGGAGGGGTGGGGCAAGGCAGAGCCCGCTAACAGGCGCCGTCTGGTCGCCTCTGGGTGACTCACGGGGATCTCCATACCCCATGTTCCCCTTTCACTCCGTCACACAGCCCATAAATTAACGAGCTCTCTACACGCGAAGTGTATTGATTGGCATGCAAATAATGCATTCAATGAAAGTTTCTTATAATTTTGTTGACATTCTTTACATAATTCCTTGAAAACGATAAAGAGATCTCATAACTTTAACGGTTACCTGCGCCCTTTTTAATTTCTAGATCATTAAATTATTTTTCATTTTCCCTGAGGAATATCTTCTGTAAAGTGTATGTAGTTATCATACACAATCTTCGTTCTTCTTCTTCTTGCTCTTAACCTCATGGCTGAGGGACGTGACCATCGTGGGCCGCTTGAGCCACCACAGCTCTCCAGCAGTGCGATTTTTGTAAATCATACGGAGCGGTTCGGCAGTAGAAAGATGCATAATCTCCATAGTAATTCTGACATTTTCTACTGCCGAACCGCTCGTATTATTTTCAAAAATCGCACTGCTGGCCGCTCGATCTTGGGCCCGGTGTATGCTGGCTTGTAGTGTTGTATCGGTAATTTCTTTTACCACATCGGTCCATCGCGTAGGCATGCGTCCTCTACCTCTCGTTCCCTCCATACGGCCTCTTTGTATCAAAGTTTTTTTTTTCAAACGTAATCTGCCATTTCATTGTAGTGTCTGTTAATAATTATTTATAATAGTCACTGTCATGGTCAATCGCGTGACTTCCACCCTCGGCCCCTCTCTACCCTCATTCTCACACGCGAAGACTTAATAACTACAAATATTCCTATCAGTCAACAGTATTATTAAGTGAAAACAGAAAATCTGGCACGATACAACCCTGATTGAATTTCTGTCTTTTTTGATGTCAACGAAAATATGAAATGAAATGTATACCTATACTTAGGTGAAGATAGAGTTACCGCGACTTTGATACCACAACATTTTCAGATAGCTCGCTTTGACTACGGTGCTAAACAAACGACAAATATGCAAAAGAATATCTTTTTCTATTTCGCATTACCTACATATTTTTTGCACCTTTACGAAATGTTTCACAACTGGTTACGTACACGCAACGCACACGTTAAGAAAAACGATTTTCCTCCCCGTGATATTTCCTTGGAGATGCAAAGCAATTTTCTGCAAGAGATAACCTCTCTAAACGGGTTTTCTTACTATTTATCTGAGCACGATGCGTCATAAATCACGATATAATATTTTTTTAGATTGTGTTGCCACTTTTCTATAAGGGTGAAAATTTTAAAAGTTTCTCAGTGAATATATTCCACTATTAATAATAGGTTTCGCTCGATTTAGAACTCGCTCTTCGATTCTTCAAATATCATAACAATATTAAACGATAAACAAATCCCGCCAGAACGATCCGAAAATAAAAAGTGGAAACTAACATGGACCATCTGGCTTAATAAAAAAGCAATCGAATCGTTTAAATATCGTGGTAGCGCTGCAAAAGCTATTCATTCTGTTCTAAATTTCTGCAAACAGCTGAAATGGTTAAATCAAGCTTTCAGGGTAGAAAACAAATAAAAATGTCCCGTTGAAATGGTTATAGTGAGAAATGGCCGGACACTAAACATGTTAGTGCTGCTATAAAGAAACATGTAACTACGAAGTAACAGCAAGGCGACGAAGACAAAACATTCTTTGTTTATTTCTTTGTTCCTAGCATCCACGATCCCAGTATGGCATCCTGATAAACAATTGATGGCGTAGAATCAACCTACACCGCCTACTTAATCCGGTATTGATCCACTTTCTATTAAAATCAGAAAGAATCAAATCTCAACTTTGTCGACTTGATTTCGCTGTTCCAATAGGCTTGTTATTTTGAGTGTTCCAGCTCACTTGTTATGAACGTCAGTTACTTATTCCTTAAAAGGAGCCGAAACGATCCGGTGCCGACGGCGAAAGTGCTTCGGGTAAACTGCTTTCCAATACTGATTTCTCATTATATTCTCAAAACACGATTCTATTGTTTCCTTTGTATTATAACGTCATAATAATAGCATGATTAGAAAGTCGTTAACTTAACAAAAATAAGACTAATACTAAAAGCACCGAACCATATCGAAATGTTTTATTTTTCTACATTCTATTCAACAACAACAGACTATTTTTTACCCTATTAGTTGATTTTTTATTAACTTCGTTGAGTAAGCATATGCATATGCTCACGACTATATTCCCCGAGGGGGTAGTCAGAGATATTCTGTAAAATCAGAACATCCACGTTTCACCCGTTGTTCCGAAACTCTGTCCAGTCCAGTGTGACGGGGTGTGAGCCCGTCGCCACTTATAATGGACAGTGGGTACAATACATGCCTCGAAATTGAAGCATGCAGGTTTCCTCACGATGTTTTCCTTCACCGAAAAGCCAGTGGTGTTACAAATCGTACATAAATTCCGAAAAACTCATTGGTACGAGTCGGCCTGGACGGGGATCGAACCATCGCCTCCTGCACGGCAGGCAAGGTTACTCGCCACTGGACCACCACGACTTCGTATCGTCATCTTAATTTGCATTATCGATGTGAACTTTTCATGCTTCGGTCATAACTTCGTCATAAGTAACTTTATTTCTTTGCTGTTTTGTTTTATTCGCAAAAGCATTTATACTATCGACGTTATTATTGTAAAAACATTGATAACAGGAAAAATACGACATAACAAGATGGCGTGATATCATTAGATACAGGAAAATTGAATTCTTTAGCTTATACATGGAAAATAACATATTTTTACGATATCATGCTAAGTACTAGAATAGAAGTAATTTTGTGGCGTATTCCATCTCTCTGTGACTTTGCTGCCTCCGTATTACTTATATGTAGCTTTATGATTCCTTTTACACATTTTTGTAAAATTGAACGAGTAAATTAGGAAAGTCGACAATAAGTCTCTATAAAGGGATAATGTTCAGGTACTTTACGTAACATTCAGCCGAGGATCATGACGCGCGGTGTTACCCGAATAACCGCAGGGCTCGAGCAGAAAGCGAGATTAGCCGAATTAAGGTATTACGCCCGCATCGACTCTGCCGTTCAGAGGTATTTCCCATGAGGGGCCTAAATCACGCATTTTAGGGCTACGTCAGGCACAAACAGCTTGTTCCAAATACTCCGACAAAATCACGGCTTTTGTGCCATTTGTGGAAACGACGAGGTATTTTAGGCGCTACATTAATGTAGTCGAAATAAGTGTACCTAGGTTCTATTGTGTTACTACTACCTACCATTTCTTTTACAAATCAGTCGTCATGGTACCTTTTAACGTTTTACTGGTTACGTGAATAACGTGACGTACATAACTGAATCACTAGGGCACTTTATTTCAGAATATTTAGGAAGCCTGGAATCAGGTGCGTACGTGTATGTATAGGTAGGTATAGCATGTAAGTAAAGCGAAGAGTAAAACTTTATAGTTTTGCCCGTGCCGGTATATACCGTACGGTTTGCTTACCTTCTAGAATACTAAATTGCTTTCGCACCTGTGATATACCTATGTACCTACCTACTTCAACCAGCAACCGTAAAATACAGTGCTCTGACGTAGGGAGCATAGGTTATATTCCTGGGTCAGTCCCCATGGACCCAACCCTCTGATACTAAGTGCCCACTAACACAATTACAATATTGCTTTTATTCGAGTTTCGACTCCAATTAGCGGTCATTAATAAAAGATGCGGATAGTATAAGTGTCCAATTATGTCGCTGTCCGAATACCTAACATGCGATGAGACTGGTTTGATTTCTTTGCCTACGGCCAAGTTCAATGTCTATTAAGTAAAAGAAGTTTGGGTACCTTTCATTACAGAGTTCGGAGCTACAATTTCACTCTTAAATGTGAATTCATAGTCCGTTCCCTTCGACGTGAGGAAACAAAATATATCCAAGCGGTCGGTGAGGTCGTTGAGAAAACTATGAAGACGAGCATTCTGCCCGTTGGAAAGCAGAGTGTCATGATTAGGGTAATTCTAGGATAGATGCCGCAGTGGGATAGACGCCCTGAATTTTAAAACTCTAGTTTCGCGACCTTGGGTGGCGGTCATTCTACTACTAAACAAGAGACCCTCCCGCCCCCGCGTAGGGTGCCGCACGACACGACGCTGATTGGTTGTGCGCACGAGTGAGTTTCGTTAGAAGTTTTGGCGCGAAGGTAATATTTACAATTATTATTTTACGGTGTTGTTGTGGTGTTTATACTTTTTCCCTGATAAATAAAAAACCTTTTTTTGGTGTTTCCCTATTTAAGAGTAGTGTATGCATACCAGCAAAGAAGATTGTTTTTAATTTCATGATTTTGTTTATTTGTTATTGCAATAGGCATCTATCCCCTACGAAAAGTATACTTGCCCCAATTTTGTTAAGGTATAGATGCCTCTAGGGGCGTCTATCCTCTAGCTTGAGGCTTATCCTTAATTATTCAGATATTGTTTTAGATGTTGTGATGGGCATGCAAATAGGTATTGCAATGATTGTTATGTACCTGCTTAGGTAGCAAATTATTTATAATATTAAGATTTAACATATTAAATGACAGTAGAGTATAGATGCCCCATCAAAGAGTAAATTTAGTTCTCTTTTTGATGGGGCATCTATACTCTACTGTCATTTAATATGTTAAATCTTCTTTGAGAAAAATAAAAAATATCAGTTTTATTTGGATTCATCCATTCATCGTAAATAACTAATGTTCTTGCATAAAAAGTGGTTTTTCTTGATAGGGCACATATCCCCTAGGCTGTTTTTACTGGTGAGGCAACTATCCGCTATGGGGCATACCTATATACTTCAAATTTTAGAGGTCAGGGAAAATTAACAAAGCATAAAAAGTATAAACAATGATGATTTTTTTTTCGAATGAAATAGTAGACGAAGGACCAATGTATCTGTATCATACCATCTTATTTGGTTCCTGTCATTGAACTGAGAAATATAACGATATTTCAAAAAGTGCGGCATCTATCCTAGAATTACCCTAATAGTATTTTATGAACTATCTCAATCAATTGAAAAAAAAACTTTCTATGACCGCTTATGAGTGTGTATTTTCTAACAGAAGTACTTAGTTATGTCAATAAAATGAAACAATTTTCTTGCTTGAGAATTGAAGCACACAGTACCTACTATAACGATGATGATGATGATGAAGCAGTAACAGTTAGGTGTAATCTTTGCTTCAGGTGAAATGGTTTTAGTACAGTTCAAAGTTCAAACCTTCAGTAAAAGAATATTAATCAAAGGTTGATTTCCGTAGAGTTCATAGCAACAATTTCTATAAAATGTAACATCCTAATCCTTTTGTAACAAACAATTTACAACAGAAACCCTCTCTATTTACTCTGTTGATTACTCGCTATCATATTTCAAATCTCTGAATAAATCTAGAATTGCGAATAACAAGTACGTTGAATTCATTAGGGCACCTAAATTAATACCGTTGTAGGTATGGGTAAAGCCGTTTATTAAAATTAAACTCGGCCTGGCGTGGAACTAGGAAGATTAATGGTCCCTTGAATGCGGAGTTATGTAAAGAGTAGAGTGGAGTACCGTGGAGTGGGCAGGCGGCGCGGGCATGGCAGCGCGAGCGGCAGCCGGTCGGGCCACGTCCTGGCATCAATCCAAAATCAATTGTGTCCCATTATTAAGATATCCTGACGTCTATCCTGCACTTAGCTTAAATTCAATCGAATAGTTTCTGTTCCATATTTTAGCCAACAGTCATACGTTTCCACTTAGTAGGTATAGTTTAATGTCAACTGCTTCTGTTACATTTGTTGATAAAAACAAACAGTTAAAAAAGCATCAAACTTGGTGTTTATATGTATGCATTAAGTACAGTAATAATAAAAATACACGATAGGAGTGCAGTGCACTCTGAAATGTTATAAAAACCACCATTAAAACTTAAAATGTTATTGTTACAGGCGAGATGTTTACACCCCGGAAATTGCCGTGAAATAAGTGTAACAAACTCCAATTACGGAACTGGTAAGTTCATTTAAACTTTTTATACAGCAGATTGTAAATCATTGTTACAGACAAAGTATAATGAGTCACAATTGTAAAATAGCCGTGATGTATTACTATAGCCACTCCGCAAACCTTTTCTCACGGGGTAGAAAGAAATAGAGGCAATGAGAACATCTAAACGTCCTCGGGCAGCAAAGACGACGTGTAATTCACAATACACTTGCTCCGAGACAAGTTGGTTAGAGTTCGCGAGCTTCAAGTTATATTGTTCCCGGCGGAGCACGGCAAATAGGAAACAAGCAATAAAAATAGTTCCAGCATCCGCCGGCCTGGGACAAATTCCGGCCAAAATTACGTGAGCAAATTAGACATTCCAGAACATTAGTACGGGAATAATTGGGAACCCCTGCAGGCCGCTCATTTGTCGAACGAAGTATGCGCCCCAATGTGCTCTAGAACCTTCCCACACCTTCTTTATTCCATTAGTGTATGTTATATACAGTCTTGGTTGGTAGGTTGATACATGCATGTATGAATCGCCCCGAATAATGTTCAGCAAAGAAAGATGTACAGTTTCAATTCAACGCAAAGCAAAATAATGTGCATCCCAAATTCCTAATAGTTTGTTCTCACAACCCTAAAAGTAGCCTGAACATAATTAAGTACGTGACTTTTCCTCATGGTCAAACTATTTTGTTAAATCAATTTGTCCATGAGGTACTTTTTTATCTCAGTCAAACTACTTAGAAAGCTCGCGTTCGGCTCAAGAAAATTTCATTTATTTATATTAAATTAACAACCACAAAATATTATGTTCATTCAACACAATTATAAAGAAAGTGTATATCGAGAAATACATAAAGTATAATATGAAGTTAATCATAACCAGGTCTAAAAACCACTCTACTGCTCAGGACTACGATTTTTGAATCTCATTCGCTGAGCTCAGCAGTTGGAAATGGCAAAATTACTCTGGAGATACGCATCTTTTTAGTGCTGATTTGACTTTCAAAAATCGCACTCCTGAAGCATGATTTTTGAGAGTCAAATCAGCAGTAGAAAGATGCATGTCTCCATAGTAATTTTGACATTTAAAACTGCTGAGCTCACCGAATGAGATTCAAAAATCGCACTCCTGGTCTAACAACCACTCTACTGCTCCACTACTCTGATTCGATGGTATGTAGGTACCACAGACTACGAAGAGTACGAAGCCAGCAGAGTATAGGTAAGTAGGTAGGTTATACCTATACTTTGTAATTTAGGCAAAGCTTTATCAAACAAAAATCACAATTAACATTTTATTCTAAACTATTAAGGAAGTCGTAATTTTCACGTTATAGCTAATACCCACGGAAAATGTTTATTTAATTTTACATTTTTAAAGGCTAGTTCTTGAATAACAATTTAATGTTATTCCTAGCCAGTTTGTGGTTTTAATGAAACATGTCATCAAGATAAACTTATATTTATTGTTACGACAAAAAGTTGTCGAAATTTGGTGTAGGTAACTGTAAAGTTTATAACATAATCACATTAAATCAGAAAGAGGAACCAGTTTGGTAACTTGTTTTTTAAAAGCTGCACACCTGTGTAACAAAATATAGTAGTGTTTACCTCATTAGTCTATTTGAAATATCAAAAGCCTTTTATAGTGGCATCGTAATATGACTGTCGATTCTTTCAAGGCTAAAGCCTAAAGCTTGCCTGAGGGGAATATATCCTGATTTTTCCGGTTACTGTGTGGAAGTTCTAGTCGGCAGTCGGCACGCATGATCTGTCGTAATGAAAACTATCTGATAGCGGACGGGACACGGCTCGCCATCAATAACAATCCGCAAAGATCCCCGCAGTCTACAAAACCACGCCGACAATTTGTCCCACACTTTATTCAACTGGATATCGCCTTTCAGGAATTGTCTTTTGCGGCGTCCCATTTTGAACGTTGCATGATAATGCCCAAAGACGTGGATTGCCGAAAATGTTTCACGTTCGACTGTCGGAACTTATTTACAGTAAAAAGTTTCAAACAACTTTGTGTAGTAATAAACAAATATGAAAACATGCAGCCTTAAATTAAGAAAGTTTTCCTTTAGCTGAGAAATTGAAACAGTTTTGGTGAAGAATATAAACTGCGTTAATTGTAACGACAAACATTAAGCGTAACGAACACTTGGGTGATGTAGATATATAAATGTTGTACGGGTGTGGAGTGGAGTAGTGGGTAGGTAGTACACCTTGAAATTGTCGGCAGAGTACGTTTCGAACCAAATTGCGCGGAAGCCCGCGAGGCTCACGCGTTTGGGTCACGACTCACGACTCCACTCCAAATCTAAAATTGATTACAAAAAAAGAACACTCAGCTCTACAGACCGGTTCTTTTAAAAAATAGAACCCACTTGCCATTAAATATAATTTATTCAGCATTATTATTCCATTCGTTTCAAAAAACCTCTGTCTCGTGCGAAATGAAATAAAATGCGTGCGAAAAAAACTCCATACAAAAAATATCCAAGAATCATTAATTGATAATTATCGAATCACATCACTATTAATAGGCAAATCGGTTCCAATTTTTGTTTTATTTAAGTTCAGCAAAAAACTTTTTTCATTGGCCTTTCAGGTTTTGGTATCTGATAACGATTAATTGGCCACCCTACTTAGTAATAAATCACATTTTAATGGTCTGGAAGAACATTTACCTTTAGATCAATCTTATAATAGCTTAGTAGGTAAGTACCTAGGTACTGTACGCTACTGTATGTATAGGTACTTAGATTAAATCATCTAACTGAATTATGACAACATATTACCTTTCAAACGACATGCAATACAGTTTCATCTGAAAAAAATCGAAAAACATTCTAAATGCAGTAAATTGATAAATTGTGTACCTACTTAACTATATAACTTTTTGATTAACCTAAAAAAGACTTTTGTAGTTGTTACGTGTTTGTAACGTTATTAGTTGTTATACAAAAAAAGGCTTTTTGTCTTTAAACCGCCTCCTATTCCATGGCCAATTTTATGCTTGCGCCATCCTCTTTCATGAGAATTTATATGAAAGGAAATCACAAGTTACGCGAGCACGGACAGCCTATCTCTGGAGTGAAAATCCCTTTTTTGTCAGAGACAATGCTATAAACATTTTAGTAATATGGTACCTAATGGACAAAATATTATTCACAAAGTATACCAAAGTATTAGGAAGAATAATTCGTTCTGACCTTCGTCAGGTAGTTTCTTTGGTTGAAATAACGTACCTAATGACGGACAGATTAAAAAGTAAGTCAAAGTTCTCTACAATATGTTACTACTACAATATTTGACAGTTTTGCCTTGAACATATGTATTTTCCATTTTGGTATACTTAACATTAACATTAACATTTTGGTATACTTATTTGGTATACTTAACATTTTGGTATACTTATTTGGTATACTTACATAACATAACATTGAAAAGTCACTACTTGTGTGCTACAGCACTAGTACCTATCTACTTTTTATTTATAAGTAAATATAAGTATACCCAGTCAGAATAAATAGGCTGATGATGACGATGACGATAGATACCCAGAACCTACATTTAAAGAATAATTCGTTTGTGTTAATAGTATTTACATGCACTGGTGATTATCTTGCTTGACCCATTCTGGACACCACAATCTATACAGCGAAAAAAGAAGATTTAATTCTTATTGGGATACTGTCTGTAAATGTTTAAACTTTACAATAGTAAGTAATAATATACTATTGAATGTAACATTATCTTCGCAGGCCTGTAAAAGCAATACCTCTACATATTTTATGTATAGATTTTTTGGCCGCATCTTCTTTACAACGCGACGGAATACCTTTCGACACGGTGGTAGAGTCAAAACATGACGTCAGAAAGCTCGGTGTGATATTCTTTAAATAAAAATTTTAATTTTAATTTTTATTTATCTTTACTGAAATCTATACTTATAAAATTCTTCAATATCTTAGTACGAATATCGTTGAATAACGCAATCCCGACGGTAATGAAAACCCGTACAAAATCCTAGCGGTATACACCAGTAATTTCCGCATCTTGTGGTGGCGTGGCAGCGTTATCCAACCACGATGATAATAAACCGGGAATTGAATTAGAATGCAAAATTATATTACCCTAACACGAAGGAATACAAACGAGTTATAAACTTAATAATCACCTTTGCCAAATCTTGTCGGTCCATCATTATTACATAAAAAGTAGGTACAGTCAGCATCAAAAGTATCTAAGCATCTCCGGCGTTCAAAAACATCTGAACAATTACACGAAAATAAACCCTATTTCCTACTAGATACCATTTGTTTTCAACGTAACAAATAATAACATGACCGATAAATTAATTTGATTTCTTTGCGAGTTGAAATAAGGTTTGCAATTGTAAAGTTGTTCAGATATTTATGAACACTTAACATGCTTGGATACTTTTGATGCTGACTGTACAAGTTACAAGGCTATCCGTAGCCCGAAGCCTCTATAACAATTAATAAGACATATTAAGCTCACTAAATTGAAGCAGTCGTCGTGGCCGAAATCGGTCAAGAGCATGGGGCAAACTATAGGCAACATTTTAAAAATAATTACAATATTTCATCTTTTTGTTACGATATTATAAATTGTAACTTTGTAATATTTGTTACCGCTCTCGACGTTGCTGCGCTCTACCGTCCTGGAGTGCGATTTTTGAATGTCATTCGGTGAGATCAGCAGTTGTAAATGTCAAAATTACTCTGTAGATAAGCATCTTTTTACTGCTGATTTGACTTTCAAAAATCATACTTCAGGAGTGCAATTTTTTAAAGCCAAATCAGCAGTAGAAAGATGCGTATCTCCATAGTAATTTAGACATTTTCAACTGCTGAGCTCACCGAATGAGATTCAAAAATCGCACTCCTGGGGTTCAAGTTGAATGTATATCTCTGTGGTTAAATATACCTATTTTACTTGTATGCTGAACAAAAGGGCTATAAATAAATCTAATCAAAAATTAGGTGAGGTTTTATCAATAACCGATGCGGTATCACGACAAGATTTTTCTTTCGATGGAACGTTTCAGGGACATTCAAATTCTTTTTTCTTTTTTTTAAGACGCCTTAATTTTTGAAGAAATCAAAAATGTCAATTCGGAATTTACTGACACACAAGATGTCAATCAACAACCTTACTTCTTTCATGTTAGCAAAAACTGTATCGCATGACTGCTGCGGCCGTAGTATGGCAGCGTGATATAGCGATATCGCGCCTACGCGCTTTTTTTATTTGCGCGCGAACGAACGATATAAGGCGTATAGCCTCATCTCGCGCATCATGCCTCCCGTACTCCATAGGCCTCTCGTACTAAACGGTAATAGTATTTTATCATCCTGGTAATGCCACAGCTTCGCTAAATATCATCTCTGTCTTCATCACGCATTACTCCATGAGCTAACTAAACCTCCATACTAATAGCTGCCTTATCCGTAACCATTAGTCGCGTCTCAGACCCGACCGTCGACCGGGTCGCGCGAGTAATGTAATTAGTTCATTACTTTGTCCCACAGAGGCCCCGGATTGTTTGTCTCCACAGATTTATTGTACGTCTGCCTGTTTTTATATTAACCGAATGTGAACGCCTTTTTGCTGGATACGAAGTGAATGAATGAAGCATCCCATCTAAAAAAGTTTGATCGCTGAAAGTATCCGAAATTGGAATAAGATAAAATGTTTCATCGTACACTTAGAATGTATTTTTTTGTATTTGCTATTATAAAGTGAATAAAGCTTTTCCTTTTTTTCGTTGCTTTCATTTTATATCGAGTTACTTAATAACATATTTCAAGAGCATTATGCTCAGGACTATGTTTTCGCCGTGGCCGAAATCAGCGCTTATCTAAGTATAGTATAGCATATTGAGAATACCTTCCCACATTTCATGTAAGGCAGCAGTGTCACAGGTTAATAATAAGGTAGTGCCCTTATTGTTCAGCATGACAGGCAATGAGCCTGTCTTCGCCTTTCTTGGAGTTTGGACGTTTGGAGTACGGACGTACGGAGTTTTGGAGAGAAATTGTGTATCCTAGCTCATAATCATTCTGTAAAAGTTAAATAAATTGAAAAAAAAGTTTAGTGGCCCGAAACGCCAATGGTCTTTAGTTTCAAATCATCATAAGTTCATAAAAACTGATTGTTATACATTATTTGATTTGTACTACTAGTATTATCCAAGCTGGAGATAGAAAAGTTAGTTCCTGCATGGAAGGCTATATTACTACCAGACACATCGCTGTAGTCTTAGAGAAAATCGCTTACCTAATAATTATATTGAAGAACTCTACGTAAAAGTAGTTAAGTAAGTTTCAGGTCTCCTAATGGTTGCTAAGTAACCTAACCTAACCTAACCACAAAGCAACTCGTTAGTATTGATGTAGGTAGTGATTAACCTACCTTGAGCATCGTCTAAACTTTTTGTTGTGTCCGAGACTCCGAGATGTGAACCAGACCTTGGCCGATCGTCACTGAACCTTGGATTGAATCGTAGTTACAAAACTTAGTAAAAACTTACAAAAAAAACGGAAGGTATAAATTTCCATAAGGTTATATTTGTAGCTATTTAGACCCTGTAACAGATGTACAAAAGGATTCTGTTATCTATGTGTCCATGTTTCTTCTCGGAGATATCCGGATTTATTATAGGATTATCCGCAATTCCCGGAACATCTATCCCACATCTGTGATTGAACCTGTACAAAATCAAGATTCAGTGTTGTTTTATTCTGTTTCATTTTATTTTATGGCTATTCTTTTCATCGAAATCTAATAAATAACACATTATTTATCAGTGTTTGTAATAGGCATCCAAAATCTCCACAAGTTGCCGTATCGTATCTGTTGTAAAGCCGGACAGTCCCGTTAATGAGTATAATAATGCTAATGAAGGTTACACCTGGCTCCGAGGACCGTGGGACGGAGCGGGCGAGCTCGGAGCGTGCGTGGTCGCATCGCATCCGTCCTAACTTCAAGTTTAATGCGACACTCCGCCTACCTGTCATCTTAATTACTTTATCGCGTCCACACGAACCTTTGGAAACTTTTATTAGGCATTACATTGATTTTAATTTGAGCGCGTTTGAGAAAGGCTGGAGCAGTGAAGCTTAGAGTAGGTATGTCAATCTCTTTGGGCTGAAGTCTTTTGAAATGAGAGTTGCTGGAGGAGACAGGAGGGAATAAGTTGGACAACGAATAACAAATGATGAGGCGTTAAGATTGGTTAGAGAAAAGACAAATATTCTCAAAACAGGCATTATATAAAACACCATGTCAACCCATTAACCTGTGTATCACAATAAAGAATTTATGAATTATGAATTAACAATAGACAACCGGAGAGGACAAATGATCAGAAACATGACACGATAATTTCCTTGAAACTAGGTAGGTATATTGGAAAAACAAATAGAAGGCAAAAATGCAGCGGAAGAATTAGTTAGTAGAATTATATAGCAAGGCACAGGTGAAAGAAAAGGTTGATGTTGCGTCGTAAAGCAGAAAAGAGATATAGTATTGGCGAATACTCCACCGAAAAGAGCGTTATGATGATGATTTTTGGAGATAATTGCTGTTACTATAAATGTATTGAATAATTGCTATTGCAATTAGGTACAGAGATGAGGAATAAAGTAGATTTAGAACTTAGCGAAACTCGCATGTGATTAGCATGATTACTGACAGGTAACGTAACACAAAAAATCAATCTGAACGTGCTTCAATCAAATATTTATTCGTTCGTGTTAAAATCAAAGTCACATACACGGTGCATAGCTAAAGCAACCAATCAAACGTCATTGTTTTGTTCGTTTATACCAGTGTGTTACGGGATCGCCCCTGGTGTCAGTAAACCGTCGGACGCATTCAGCATGTGTGGGTATTGCGTAGTGAGAGTAGGGCTCATCGCTGACAGCCAATTAGCCCGATGCCTCCCCCCTCCATAGCTACTACCCTCGCATCCCCCTAACCCGCACTCACAGTCCCATTTATCTTTATTCGACAGAATCGAACTGACGCTCTTGAACCCTACGGGCGCTGATACGATAGCAATTGCCACAGCCACCGTCGTTAGCATGCTCGTCTGCTGATGACACATGTTCAATAGAATGAATTAATGTCTATGGAAATAAATTGTTCTCGGTCAGCTGACAGGTCATTAAATTTTTCAATAGATTGACGACTGACTGGATTTAAAACAACAATACCTATGCCACCTTCCTGACGATTAGTACAGGTTTCTATGATGCGTTGTCGTAATGAAACATAATATTCTACTAATGTGTCCTCATCGGATAACATTAATTAAGTTTGTATCGGCCAAGAACATTGTTTATACAGGGTCCTTCTTAATATGCTGACACTTTTACAAGGGGATGATCAGTCCATCAAACTGAACAACTTTTTATATGGGACCAACATCAAATCGCGAAAAAAAATCTGCTGTTCCGTACATTTGGCTCGAGTAGGTTTGCAGTTTTGTATGGAACAGCTGATTTTTCTTTCGCGATTTCTATGTTGGTGCCATAGAGAAATTTGTTCAGTTTGAAGGTCTAATCATCCCCTTAAAAGTGTCAGCATATTAAGAAGGACCCTACATTCTATGTATCGATCGGCTAATGGAGTAGACAATTTATGAAGAGTTTACTGATAGACAATAGCAGCTCGCGGTAGAGAAGGTGCGAAGAATGAATACTTAAAATAACCCTCCTTCTGGTGCAGTCGGGTAATTAAAGGTAAACACAGTAGATATGGACGAGTGAGCAATCTACCTCAGATTGTCAAGGCTATTTGCTATTCTGAGAATATCTGTTAGCGCCGTCCGTGAGTCAGTTACTCGAGTCTGACTCAGCGTGTCCGTATAGTTAGCAGCCTCACCAACGAATTCGAAGATTTTGACTAGGCCACGATTTAGTACCCAATTAGTACTATTTAGTGCCCAAAGCACAGATTTGGTACTCCTGTATTTCAAAAGATATTTGGGTTACTTACTGAGGCTGCTAGATAGACGTCAAGGTAGCAGTCGCACCAAGAAATACTGTTTATATCAATGTGATTTATATGTCACGATTTAGTACTCATTTAGTACTCCCTATATCCAAAATTTCATTAATATTGATTCAATACAAGCCGAGATATGACAGTGCATTGTTGAGGCTGCTAACTTGACGTTTATTCCAACGATGATTCCAATGAAACGGGTGCACATTTCAAACAGATAAATACATACAGATTTAGTGCTCGATTTGGTGCCTCTTATGATATTTATAAAATGTAGAATTTTCTTTCCTACTTCCCAAAAAAACTATGTAAAGTTCTACATACATTAGATTTTCGGTACAATCATGAACAAAAATTATCATTAAAGCTCGGGCCACACAAAGGCGGTCCTGCGGGAAAGCGGGCCGGCGGCGGTTCCTCGGGAAGCGAATATCTGCGGACCAGCGAAGATTTTTGTGTGTTTTGTAGTGTATGGTGTGGTGGAAAGGTCATGTCCGAGTTTGTATGTCCCCTGTAACAGAGAAATAAGCACTGGTCGGAGATATTCGCTTCCCGCAGGTCCGCCCCCGGACCGCTTTCCCGCAGTCCCGCCTCTGTGTGGACTGGCCTTTATCGGAACTCTACTGCCATGAGCTGGCGCACGCGATCATAGCAAGTGGTTCATAGCAATACCGAGAGATGGCGGGATTTTATTTACGTTAATTACGGTGGGTGATGCGAAAACTTGTCGAAGAATTGCTTGATTCAAATGAGTGCAGCCGAGGGACTACGAGTTTATGATGAACCTTGTTCTATCATAGATGTTTTCAAATTGTCTTTTATGTTTTTGTTTATGTTGTGAACAGGAATGTAATTTTTGAAAGTAACACGTCGATCGAATGATGAATAATCTACATAGTAATTTTTACATTTTCTACTGCTGATTTGAACGAGAGACTTTCAAAAATCGCACTGTAGTGTTTGAAAAGTACTAGTCTCATACATTTGAGTCTAGTAGGCGTTGCAGTTTAGTATGGAACTGCTGATTTTTGTTTGTGATTTCAGGATTGGTCCCATAATAAAAGTTGTTCAGTTTGATGATCTGAACCACTCATGAAAGTTTCAAACCGCAATGAAATCAATATTTATTGCTTCGCTTTATTTCGGAACGGTAAAAAAAAAATTCAGTACAATAATAGTAGAGTATATTTAAAGAAGAATAATAGTCTTCTGGACTCACATTACATAGGTACATACGAGATTGAGAAGTATCAGAGTTATCTATACAATAAAATATCATTTCACTTTTTTGCTAGACAGTACCAACCACAGAATTAAAATAAATTGTAAACCCTATTACAGTTGAATAAAGTCTAAATTTGATTAACGATATCGACGAACCTAAATTACGATTAGTATGTAGAACTTTACATCGTTTTTTTGGGAAGTAGGAAAGAAAATTCTACATTTCAAAAATATCATAAGAGGCACCAAATCGAGCACTAAATCTGTATGTATTTATCTGTTTGAAATGTGCACCCGTTTCATTGGAATCATCGTTGGAATAAACGTCAAGTTAGCAGCCTCAACAATGCACTGTCATATCTCGGCTTGTATTGAATCAATATTAATGAAATTTTGGATATAGGGAGTACTAAATGAGTACTAAATCGTGACATATAAATCACATTGATATAAACAGTATTTCTCGGTGCGACTGCTACCTTGACGTCTATCTAGCAGCCTCAGTAAGTAACCCAAATATCTTTTAAAATACAGGAGTACCAAATCTGTGCTTTGGGCACTAAATAGTACTAATTGGGTACTAAATCGTGGCCTAGTCAAAATATTCGAATTCGTTGGTGAGGCTGCTAACTATACGGACACGACTCAGCGGCGGTACATCACTCGATTGTTTCCCGATAATTTGCTCTTTTACTGATCCATTTACTTTACCAAACACATTCATTACGGCCGCAGGACGACGCGGACGTATGGCGCGCTCACAAAACCACTCTTTTGTTTCTGAAATGGTTGTTTTGTTTTTAGTAATTATGTCTCTTTGAAAAGAACGTTTTCATTTACCTCTGCCGGTGCACTTTACTTTGTTACAATTAAAAAGTTTTCAAAATTACATCTTTATAAAAGGAAAGTTTCGTATTTTGTTTTACTCTACATGCCACTGCTGTCCGCGTCAGCCCACATTTTACTTGTTAAACTAAAAAAACCTTGCAGACAATATTCTACATGAAATCACCGCGAGCTCGACCATTGTTGTTATATGTTGAGCATCTACGCCCGCGCTACATTTGAATAACTGTAGAAAATGCTGGCTAAAAATGAGCCATGCTAAAGAGGATTTGTCCTCAGTTGACATTCAGTGTAGCTGCAATAAAGCAAGCATTATGCAAAAACGACTGTGATGCAAGCGGAGTGGGGCTGTAGCGTCTTCACTCGAGAGTTAAAGCTTTTGGCACGAAATACGATAAGCACAGAAGGCTCACTACCAGCCACGCACGATCTATCGAGCACACTCTTACTGCACGCTCTTAATAATGCAGATAATTAGTACTAAGGTATTCACAATATTCAGAATATGTTTTACTCCTGGAGTCTAGGAAAAAAAAATCTTTAGGATAGGATGTTTTTGCCTTGCATACAGACAGACGCGTTCGAAGCTTATTGGTGGCATTTTTGAAAAGTCAATAAATTTTCAACTTTCTGTTATGCGACCATTTTAGATGCGTTTGATTATAAGTTGACATTAACGCAAAACAGAGATTAATGAAATGAAAGCAGTACTAGGCAAAGGCCTGGTAGTCTTTGCTTAGTACCTAGAGTCATATGAATAAATACGACTAGAAGTCAAGCTTCTTAAAGCGCGCGCAACGTCGCTAGACTCACGAAAAAAGTTGTAACCCATTGTTTTATGGATCAAAATGGCGTGTTTACGAGTCTAGCGGCGTCCCGCTTGTATGAAGCTCCGATCTGTTCGAATATTTAATCATGTGGTGTGTTGGAAATTCATGGAATAGGTAAGCTGAGTAATTTTTTTAGATTAATCTGAGACAGGTCCTGTCGTACCTACTATTCGTGAATGTTCCGTATTCCCTGTATGAAACACTTGTGTTCTCCAGTTGGCATGCCATTCACGTACCACTCGAGGGCCTATGAGCACCGAGAGGGGTAAGCAGTAAGCTACCCGAGATTAGGTAACCGAAAATAGACGAACTTGTTTATATCGGTCGAAAGTTGTTTAGGTCACGCTACTTGCTGAAGTTTCTACCTAATGGAATGTAACAAGCCGTAAACTGTCCAAAGAATGACGTGAGCCGTCTCATGGCTGTCTTACTGTCTATAGGGAATTCTATTTAGCATTTTGTCTTTGTAAGGCTGGTTATAGAGCTCGACCGACCATGTACGAACCAATCAGAGCGGCGAGCAATTCGTCAACGCAGCACTAAACGTCCTTTGATTGGTTCGTACACTTCGTTATACCGTCGATCGATCGCTAAAACCAGCCGAAAAGAATTGGAGTTCAAACTCAAACTCAAAATAATTTATTCAATAGGTAAAGGAGCTTGAAGCACACTTATTAAACGTCAATTGTTTTTTAAAGCTTCCACCGCTCCTCGGAACGTGCTGTCGCTGTAGAAACTGTAGATAGAGAAGATGCGGCCAGAAACGCGGCAAGTATAGGTAAAACATCATCAAACCACACTGGACCTAATAAAAGTTTTACTGAACAATACAAAGTAAACTGTCTGTCGTCATACCTACTTGGATTGCGCAAAAACAAACAACTGAGACTGGAACAAATAAAAGCTAATAAATGTGGCAGTAGGTAGGTAGGATGTGAATCTCTCCCCCCTATAAATAATAGTCAGTTGACTGATCGCGACATTTCTGATATCCCGTGACAAAGAATCGGTGGATAGATTAATGTTCGCCATGACCGGAGCCCGGGGCATGCGGCGGCCGCGGTAACAAATGGCGAGAGTCCCGCGGGATCCCGGGATATTCCGGGATACCGGGAGCGAGCTGCCCGATGCCCGCGGCGAGCTAGTCCAGCCTCGCTCCACCCGTCATTAGTGTAATAGCTCATGTTCAAAAGCAATTTTAGGGTAATTATTACATTAAAAATTATTCAAAAGCAATGGAAGTTATAGGAGGAGTTATAGGTTATACGTAATACCTACTGACTGCTCTAAAATGGTGACGGAAAACATCGTGAGGAAACTTGCATATGCTGAAGAAGAAAGTGAAGTCTACCAATCCGCATTGGGCACGCGTAGTGGACTAACTCCCATGCACCCTCCTTGAAAGAAGGCTTGGGATATACAGGGTCCTACTTAATATGCTGACACTTTTTTAAGGGGATTATCAGACCATCAAACTGAACAACTTTTTCTATGGGACCAACATCGAAATCGCGAAAAAAAAATTTGCTGTCCCATACATTTGGCTCGAGTAGGTTTGCAGTTTTGTATGGAAGAGCAGATTTTTTTTTTCGCGCTTTCGATTTTGGTCCCATAGAGAAAGTTGTTCAGTTTCATGGTCTGATCATCGTCTTAAAAAAGTGTCAGCATATTAAGTTGGACCCTATATAGTAGCTTATAGGCTGATGATGATGATGAGTGAAAGTTATATTATTTTAGAAAAAAATATTAAAATAATATCTAAACAATAGGTCCTTCGAGAAACTATATCCAACGGCCGATACAAAGGACATAACACACGTTAGACTGATAATGTTATTGTTTTTTATTCTGAACACATTCCACACGTGCAAATGACACATGAGGATGCTAATATCTACAGCAAATACATATTGCAACGGTCATGTTGCGAACTATCACGTATCTCATGCCAGTATGATAAAATATGACACTTTAACGCACACACTCATAAATATTCAGTTGCATAGCCAACCTTCAACGGTGCTCGTAACACTCGTTAATTAATAAGCTTATACGTAGACACATAAGTTATTTGAACTAAACCACGAGTGGATGCCTATAGGAGTGGCTTTTTTACCTTCTAATAATTTCATAACCTTTTAAGAGTACCTAATCGGGCGAGGTCTGTCGCAAGATATCGTTAACGTGGGAGAATGTATGATTAAATATATCCCACCTACACCTACAGTAATATAAAAAGCATCTGTCAACACTGCTAAAGAATCCGTTGCTCATTTGACACAGGAGATTAATGTATACGGAATCTTCATAATAACAAAACAGTCCAACAATTATAAGGGTCCTTAGAAAGTACTTTTGTCAAATGAAGGCAATAAATATTCATAGTTCTCCTTCTTACCAGCTGTCACCCTTTGTGGTCTAGGAGACCAACCAAATGTCCAAAGAAAAATAGGGATGTCATTGTCATTCACAGTAACATTCATCGCAAACGCTAAAAAACCATAATAATATGAACTCTTCCTGTTTATATCGTATTTAGCGTTTTCTAAACAAGCATAAGAGTGGTGTTAAATTCGAAGGAATTTGTTAAATAGCGCACAGTTTTGGAATATATATTCCAATATATACAGGGTCCTTTTTAATTTGCTGACACTTTTTTAAGAAGATGTTCAGACCATCAAACTGAACAACTTTCTCTATGAGACCAACATAGAAATCGCGAAAAACTAAACTAAACAACCCCCTTAAGAGTTTTGAAAATGTATTCTTACTTATGTAACACCCTGTATAAACAAATATATAGGGTCCAACTTAAATGTTTATTTGTATTTTTGTAACACCTTGTATAAACGAAGTATGCTTCAGACAATCAAACTGAAAAAATTCATTGAGGGATCAACATCGAAATCGCAAAAAAAACTGTTGTTCCATAAGAAACGCCAATGGCTACTCGACCGAAATGTATGGAATGTATGGATGAAATGTATGGATTTCGCTATTGGATCCGTTGTTCAAGTTGTTTAGTTTGATGGTCTCAAGCACCCTCTTTGATATGTAACGTATTTAATTTTACACCCTTTATAGAAATTCTAGAATCTTGCCGAGCTAATTCTGTTTGCAAATATCAGTTGCTACATTTCAATTTATTATTTTTTTATGTCAACACTCAGAGTAAAATAATACATTTTTTATCAAGTTTTGGCCGAGATGTTGTTCTCCCAAAGAGAATACCTTTTTTGTGGCCCCTGATTGATGACTTTTCTTACAACGTGACACTTTGGAGCGTTTTTACAGAGTATGTCCACGAAATCCGTATAAGATACAATTACTTTCATTTAACGATATATCTCTACAGCAAATAATGGTTCAGGACAACTTACTATTAGAGGACTTTTTTTTACTAAATATCATGAAACCGTTGATATAAGTTATATGTCAAGATTTGACAGACGAAAGTCGAAAAAGATATCAGTGAACTGTTAGTTGATAAACAATACACGCACACAGAGATAATTTGTCTCCTCACGCACTAAGAATGTTGGCTACTTTTGATTTAAACGGTAGAATCGTGAGGTGCTATCTAGACATATACTTTATCTAAACATGAAACATTACTTTTATAGATACCAACTGTACCAGTCAGCCTGTAACACGTATCTAGGCTAAGGCTAGGTATAATTTCTTCTACTTTTTCCATGCCATTTGTACTGTACCTACCTACTTCTTTTGAGGCTGACGGTACAATCGGAGTAATAGAATTAACTAATTGTAATAGAATTCAGCGAAGCATCCTCTATCAAATTTATTACCATTGCGTAATGATAACGAGAGAACAGTTTTCAATAATAGCAACTGGTTTCATTGTTTACAAATGATGATTCTAAAAACGCTTATAGTCACATTAGCGCCGACACATCGGAGCCAAAAGGCAATGCCATCTGAATATTTGCTCTGCAACAATTCGTGGCCTTTTGTTGCGTAATTCGTTACTGAATGATGGATGACTTTTTACGTGAAACGTCACTGCGTAAGGAAACGGTCGTGAGCCTCGTGACCTCACGCATCTCTACGAAATTCCGAGTCCATTTGCTTTGTACGTGCGTGAAAGAAAACTATGCTTATGTAGGTTCCTATATTCTTTAACCACTAAAACATTTTCACATGAGGGTTGTTATGCAATCGATGTCACAAAGACTTTAAATGACTACCAATGACTATTATCCTGCTACGTTCAGAGAGAGCTTTTAAAATTTTATTATTCGTCTTGAATACGAAGCACATTGAATGTATTTCGCTCGTCTGAAGGAAGTACGGTGGACGAGTACGGGTAACGTCGTTACTTGTTACAAGTCCAACGGACGATCCTGGCCACTGGTCCGGAGCGGACGACGCGACGGCGGCGGGATGTAGAGAAGCATCGTATCACGACACGCTTCCCGCTCACAAGATAATCACACTTCAACCACACTACGTACGACCGAGAATACATTAAGACATCCACACAGGAGACTGTCCAGCAAAAAACAGACGAAGGGCTAGTTATTCTCGTTTGAAACTACCGTTTAAATAGAACTAATACCAACGCTCCAGTTACTTATACAGTTACTGCAACCGTTAGCTCTGCGAGACCAGCCTTTGATAAACGTTCAAATTAATTGGATGATTTTTTAACGCCAGATGTAAAATGATTTATTCCGTAGCAATCTAGAAGGAATAGTCCACGAATAAGGCGGTTATTAAACAAAATACGAGAGGAGTTTGTTCGGCAGTCGACAGGTAAACGATTTATTGCAACACAAATAGCATTAAATCTGCAAGGGCGGCATTCTTGCACGCGTTCACCAACTGTAAGCCATCAATTAACCTTAGAGAGCCCATGAGCTATGTTGCTTCTACTGCAGAATTCCCACATAATGCGGTAGGTAGCCATTCATTGGACACGTAGATAAAATTATTCATACCTGCATTATTCATTAGGACTCCATCCATACAACCGTAACTTATATTTGACGAAGACTATTTAGGCAATGTTCATGACTATGTTCATGACTATAATATCTTCATCTTGATGGAAAAAATATTCATATAAGAGCAAGTAATGCGCTAGAACATTACCTAATGACCTCTTTACATAAATAATTATGTAATAATATTATTCATTCGTAGATACGTTCCGCCTAGATCCATCAAAGTTAACATGATTTATAAATAAATATACGATAAATCATTCCCTTTGATCTCGAATAGGGCTACCAATAAAAGTAAAAACCTCTTCGTCCTTGGACAATGGATTTCTTATCGGACGAAACATTCTGTAACCATTTTTTTGTAAACGTTATAAATAAATAGGATAAGTATTAAGTATAAAGAAACATTAGACAACTGATTGAAATACAGCTTGTGGCTTCACTGGCCGACTATTAAATTGAAAACGTTTTTGAACTTGGCTGGAGCTATTAAGTGTTATTAACTTCGGTATGGTGTGTGCGAGGCTGTTATGGTGTCGGGGCGAGGGGCGATGCTGATGTCGGAACGCGTTTGATGCATAAGTAATCAAATGGACTCTCTGGTCGATGCTCCATTGCGCAACAAACCGTTACCCATCTATTTAAATTGGGTTCGGATAAATTTGATGTAACGCTGCGGGCTCGGGCCCCCGGGACGGCATGAGGCATGTCGGCAAGATATGACTGGAGTCGAGCACAATAACCAACAGATTACAGCGACTACGTGACTCGAGACCGCTTCTTGGAGTTACGACTACAGTATGTCAACCGTTTCGGCTGTGACGTTTTGATGTAATCTCAGATGTGAATGCTGGATCCGGTGGATGCAATCTGGATGGATAACCAGCGACTCACGATGGACAGATTGTCTGTTGTTTCAGATGCTCGACTACTTTTTCGGAATTTATTTACGATTTGTAACACCACTGGCTTTTCGGTGAAGGAAAACATCGTTAGGAAACCTGCATGCTTCGAGGCATGTATAGTACCCACTGTCCATTATAAGTGGCGACGGGCTCCCCCTGTCACACTGGACAGAGTTTCGGTACTACTAGTGAAACGTGGATGTTCTGAGGTTTCAAAATATCTCTGACTACCCCCTCGGGGAAATAGTCGTGAGCATATGCTGATGCTTTACAAACTCATTGGTACGAATTTGATCCGTGCTGGGATTGAACCACAGCTAAGCCAAGGATACTATAGCCAGTAGACAGTAGATACGTGGTAAATAAATGTAACCAAGACATAGAGCCAAAATGTCACTGTAAACACTACCTAATTGGACATCCTCAAACTTTGTAACTATTTAAGACGGCAGAGTATATTAATTAACTGGTGTCCGTTATCAACGTCGGCGTGAATATTCAATATTAATGTAGCGTGAAATAATTTAAAGCATTTTCCAGAGGCTATCAATCTGGGCCGTTAATGAGATTCGTCCGGGCCGACGCGATTGCGTCCAACAATTTGTGCTTCGATGCACCTTGCTAATGAAATACTACAGCCATCTACTGTCCAAATGATCTCATCTATTATCAATTGACCTTTTTGGGTCTATTAACATTTTCTTCATTTTGGACATCAATAATTGAATCTTAAGTAGGAGGCATCTAGTTTGACTGTTGAAATTACCAGTTCCTTTATATCAAGTTAATATCACTAATACCTATTAACGAAAATAAAAATTAAATTTTAATTGTAGAAAGAGAATGATTAGAAAAGGCAAATAATAAAACCGAAAACGAAACAGGCTTATACGCTAATCGCATCATCGCAAAATCTATGTTGTTTGTCTACAGCGTATGCGGTATTTTTGGTGACTAAGTTGAAATGCTTTCAAAATATTGCAACTTAGTCAGGCAAAGGTACGATTTTTCTTACATTTTTGTCATATTATCTCTATCCCTTTCCAGTATTCGCGGTCAGCGAATCTATAAAATACTCAATCAACGAATTTATCCAAAATTGTGAAATGAGAACATAATGTTAACGTTTCATAATTTCAGGCGGAGGGTCAGTCCTGGCCTGTCCTGCCTGCGGCGGCGACCTTTGACCGGGTGCCACCCATCAGCCCACCGAGTGCTTGATAATGTTCCACGAATCAACGCTACGATGTCGCTTTCCAATGTCCAAATAAAGACATCTTCTCCCACGCCGCTCGTTCTCAGATCTACACCCATGTTATTTACTATTGACGAGTTTTTTTGTAAAACGATACAGGTACTTGATAGGTATGTGGGATCACACACGATGACGCATTGACGGAGCGGCAAACGTCAGTCCATCATTAGTGAAGCAAGGAGTTGTATGGAACCGCACGTAGAAGCACACACGGTGACGGATTGACGGCGTGTGTGCTTCTACGTACGGTTTCATACAACTCCTTGCTTGACAAATGACGGACTGACGTCTCCGTCAATGTGTTATCGTCTGTGAAAGCGTTAACTTGATTTGTGAAGCAGTACCTAATCGATTATAATAAAATTATATATACCTAGGTAGCGTACCTATGTGGGTATATTGAATTTCCCATTCTCCTTACTTCAGACGCTTCCAGTTTCTCTTACACTGATTGTGTTCATTTCTTCTTGATCTTGAATCTTTTGTTGGTTATTTTTCAATTTGTAGAAACTTTTTTAAACGGTCTGGGTTACAAGTTTACTAACAACTTTTTTAACCATTATTCTTACAGTAGCATGTTGTGCATTTCTTATTCATAATCTTTTTTTTCTGTTCACTACTTATTTATTCGTTTCATGAATGTAAAGTAAATTTTCCGAACACAATATAAATGTAATACAATAAATTAAAAATACCTACTTTGTAGAAAGTAGGACATAATATTCTAAACTATCTATAACCTGACCTAACTCAACGGGCTGGACACATTATTGGTTTTTTACCCGACTGCCCCAGAAGGAGGGTTATTTGAATACTACCTTTATTGACAAATTAACAAACCATCTAAAATATATGTTGCTCTTGTGGTTTATGTAAGTTATCGCGATGAGTCATTTGCAAACAATAGCGTACCGGAAACAATAGTACCAACAACTTATAGGCTCAACTTTCTCTAAACCGCGGTTTGTTAGATACATATCGTTGTTAGCTAACGCTTCTTGATCGACGGTCTGTCAGTTTGTTTGATTTCTGTTTCTGCGAAAAAGTTAATAGAATCTAACTTACTGCATGTCTTTGTTTACTGATGGTATTGAAATGTCTGAAATCACACCAAATAACATACACTACATATGCGGATAAACACATTACCCTTCCAGAGCGTCGCGCAGTCGAATAAAAAAGCACCAAAACGATTAAACGGAATATGAATTATTCAAGCATAGGTATTTTTTTTCCTTTCTGCAATATTAGTAAACAGAAGACAAAACCACTACACGAAATCGGGAGTAAATAGTCAGAGGTAAGAATGTTGTCTAAAAATGGTCAAAAACCACAAAAACACATAGGTGCCTGATGAATTAGATGTATTTGAGGCTAAATTTTTGCTGCCAACCTAGGGCATCTGATTAAGAAGTAAATACTACCCACTAGTTCTCATAATATTTAAGTACCTACTAGCAGTAGCTAAATTGTTTTGAAATCTATATTTTGCAAAGTGTAGGTAGTCAGTCTAGTCTAGATGGTTTAGTAGCGATTGGTCCGTGGCCGTCTTGTTGCAGACATAAGTTTCAATCTGGCTGCTTCCTGCGTCACTGACGTCTCAATTGTTGCTCTTTTGTAATCAACAATTTGTGCCGGCACTCCGAGCTCCAACCGTCGACACTCATTCAATAACGAGAACGAATTCCAGACTATTTTAGCTCCCTCGTTATGATTATATCACTTATTTACTCCACTTTACTATTGTGAAACCGAAACTGTATTAGAGCTTCATGATCACAAGATAATTTAATGTGGAACATGATAGGACTGGTAAAATTATGGCTAACGATGTTGAAACTAGTTACACCGAGATTTCTTGTTAAGTATCTATAGAAGGATTTGCTAGTAAAGGCTACTAAATAAATGTTCCTGTCAAATTAATCGCAAATATTGAATGGAATACATCAAAATTGATTTGACTCGGTATTTCTTGCTCCATTTGCTTGTTGGATTACCTTGTTGTGCCATAGAGACATTATAACTAAGTGCTTTATAGCCTTGGCGTCCACTCGCGAGTGGCTGCATAATTTACGACGAAAGAACCCATGTCATGACATGAAACGCCCTCACGCATTACAGTTTCACTTAAACACAAAATGGTTCCTGAGTACTTATAAGTGTTATAAAACGTGAAACTAATCATTGTCTTGTGTAACATTGAAACAATGCAATTCAATATAATTAGTGTTTAGCAACCTACATCAAACTAAATCGGCGCTAGATCGAGAATCTTTTTGTTACACGCCTAATGGCGGACGCCCATTGTCTTTACATTCATTCAGCAATTTATTTATCGCAATACACGCGACCGACACTGTACGGCAAATAGACTTGCCGCTTCACAACATTAAAACTGCATTAAATTCTATTTAACTTCGAATAAAGCATGCCTAGTTAAGCGATTGAAAAATATTTCGTGTATCATGCGATGCGATGCGATGCACACAATTCAAGTTCTGGCGAAACGATTTCATCGTTTTGTATAAAGGTGAAAAGCAAACGACAGAATGAGGCTAGTGCGTATTTTATGTACCGAATAATTATGAATGTCACGGCCGTGTAGGGGAATAAAGGCGGTTTGATAGGTCACGCAATGTTTTAATAATCAATCACGCAATTACCGATCCTAGAACGGTAATTTTAAACCCTGCCTATAATGTTACTGTTACTGCCTATATTGTCGTAAGTTATATTTAGAACGATTATCCCAACGTTTAAGTTACTGCTCTGAGTACCCACTTGCCTAAATTATGAACAGGAATGGAGGCATTGTTATTAAAATCGTCGTCATATTTTTCATCATAGCAGATTGCTACACGTCAAAAGTATTTCATTAACACCGTGAACCAAATTTAAATCCCATAAATTAAATTTTCCCTTATTAAGGAAATAATGTACTAAACTTACCCATCTACTCTAAGCCTATCTAAATGGCTATTGCAGACGATTAGTTGGTTTGCAGGAATTTATAGTATAGAGATAGAGGAATGTTCGGAACCGGTCGGCACTTCCGATGGAAGGCAGCCGCGTCATTGGAGCTGACTCCGACTTGGAGCGGTCACTCGTAAAGCCGGGCACTCAAACGGGTACGACCCGCAGATAAACTCACTTTACTCTGATGAGAGCTTTACTAAACTGCCAATCGTGTTGACTTCGTAATACCCCGTCACTATTACTATCAATTAACTAGGTACTTGAAATTATTACTAAAGGCACAGTTCACAGACGCACCTACTTGTTTTTGAACTAATTTCAATTAGTAAAAATTAAATGAGGTAAGAATGTTGTCAGAAAATTAAAGGAATATTTTCTGTTGAGTCAAAACGTTATTACAAAATGTTACCGTTATGTTATGTAAACTTAATTCCAAATGATTCCGCGCTGAAAGTAAACTCCATTTGCACTTTGAGCGAACCAGCAGCAAGGCGAGTGTATTTTATGAACTCGATTGTAAACGGGAACGTGAAGAGCTGCCTTTATCAAAACATATCGATATCAAGGCGCATGTTATTTTTGAAACACGGCTCGTTGCTTCATCATAACACGCGCAAGTACCAGCGATACTCGCTGTTCAATAGCGGATGCCGTCGATTGTGGATTATTTTGGTCTCGGGAAGCATAAACCGACTGGTTCATACCCTGGTGCGCTCCGATACAGCTACAGCCCGCAACGGGTGCCGCCCACTAGTATCGCTCATAAGGAAACGCCAAGATTCAACGTCCGTCGGCCTATTTTAGAAATGGTTTGAGATATTCTGCGAACGTTTGCGGTTATTGTTTATTCAATCCTCTCAAATTCAATAACATTTTCGAGTAAAATTCACTTCGATTATCTGCCGAAATTCATTTTCATGCCTCAGCTGCTCTGGTAATATTTATATTTATACAAAGTTAACTGAAATCTTTGTTATGGCAGTGTCCAGGTCAGGTCAGCCGGTGGTTTATTATAGGTTGTCATGTTAGTCGTGGCCCTCGTTAAATAATCCCCGGGTTCCGTGGCGTTCTCCGAATTTGCTTGTGCAAATATGCTATTCGTTTATTTGCCTCTTAAACACAAGGTTAGACAAATGGAACTGTTCCTGGAAGTATTAACGACAAATAACTTTTAAAAAGTCCATCAATAAATCCGAAGATAAATCTTAAATCATAACATAAATCGTTGTTTATTGCTTGGTTTTACGCCTGTGTTAAAATTGATGCATTCGTTTATATATAACTTAAGAATGTAAATTTATGCTGTTTTTAGGTAAGTCTGTTTATATGTATAAGAAATATGTTTTTGACTGAAAGTTATTTCCTCTACTCACAGATATAGGAAGTAATGTGTGGATATCTATAGCTCTACCAACAAGTTTAGTTTCAAACAAAAGGAAAATGTTACATGGCTACCAATAAAAAAAGCTATGCTACGCGTTTGAACTTCCGTCCGACCGAACCTACGCTTATAATGTTGCTTAATGCAAGAAGAGGGCTCAGTTTATTGAGTTGTCCTCAAGACGATCCGGTCTATCGGTGCCGAGTACTGTAGGTACTGGCGGGTTCCCGATAGGGTTCACTTCACAGACGTGAGAGCCAATCAAACAATTTAGGCTAAACGCCGACCATTGCGCTGTCTTCACTAATCCATCCAAAGATTTCCTAACAAGCTGTCATGTTACTATGTAATTATTCAAATGATCGATAGGCACCTGCCGCTTTTCATAATTCGTGCCAAATTGCATAAGTAGAAACCATTTAATTAATTCAAACCTCTATAATTACTAGGTTACCGGTTAAACGGCATTGTCAAACAGATCCAAATTATCGCCAATTTATTAGTTACTTAATTGGAATGTAGATACAGTTAGGTAATTTCTAATAGATGTCTGTTGATAGTCATATTTAGGTTTTCATTTTCATGATAAAATTTATATTGTCGCTTGATCGTCGTTTTCGCTTACCGTGCGAAACCGAGATATTAATCCAGGAAATTGGATTCGTTTGCTTATGTGGCGGTTTTGTATGAGAACGTTTGTACTTTATGCGCTTATGACTGTTTGTCTTCATTTTATACATTATTTTCATGCATTTGGTTGTTCAAACTTGTGTTTTGCATCGGACGTCCGGCGTGCGTTGTTTGAATTAACTGTGATTGTAACACAAACGAAACTACTCTGAACAAAAGGAACACGTTTTTAGCAAGGTCCAATACCTAATTGATGCTTTACAAATAAAATATATCAATGATAGTGAAGACGAGAACTTTTACCGACTGATTGATACTAAATAATCTCATGTTTCAGTAATAAATCTGAAAGATATAGGAAGGTACCTACCTACTTACTTCATAGATAAGTACCTACTTTTATATGGTATCAGAAAAGGGAAATAAGAGCACTTGGTTATGGTTAGGTTAGCAAAACAGCTGATGAGCCAGGTTTGTGTGCCTTTAATAGACTAAGGGCATGTTTCACCACTTCTGAATAAGTTCTTGTTAGCTTATCCAACAAATAGTTTGACATATTTTGTATGAAATTATGTCAAAATATCTGTCGGATAAGCTAACAAGAACTTATTCAGAAGTGGTGAAACAGGCCCTTAATAACATTTTAGCATTAAATTAGTTAGCTCAGTTATTCAGTGTTAATGTAGTCAATAAAAACATAGACTATCTACCAAACACAATCTACACTAACAATGTAATAACGATTAGAGATTAACGTAGGTATTGTTTGCTTTTAATTAATATTTCCATAAAGGTTATTAGGTAACTATGTGTTTATTTTACGACCATTTGGACGTTTTTAGCATGAATTAGATAATACATAAGTAGGTTTTATATGTATTGTGTAATACATGTTTCAGGCAGATGAGGTACCTACCTAGCTACCAAATACCAGTTTGTTTCGACATCAAAATACTTACACATACCTACCTACTCGGCTGATATTATTTCGAAATATAGCTAATCTTAATTCAGATAAGTAGATTTTGCAAATTTAGGTCAATACGGTTGGGCAGTAGTTAGGTAGGTATATCCAATATCTTTGTAAATTAATTAGTTTTACAAAACGTTTCAGATACCTTCAATTTTCACTCCAATTTCTGTCAAAAGAGTTGCGAGACCTGAAGGATGATAGGTACTACGCCGAAATCATGTTTCTATGTGGGGCCCATGTTCAGAATACTTAGGTATATTTGCCTAAACAGAGCAGAGTAAGGTACCTATTCAGACGGGGACAACACGCCCAAAGTTACAAGGTTTCTCTCAACAATGTAACTAAACGCTATTGTTGCAAATATATTTAACAGTAATAACTAAACCAGCCCTGTGCGGATGCGAAAGCCGCATTGCATCGTGCGAAATCTATGTGACTACACTGCACATTTTCCTATTGTACGAACGTTGGGAACATGGGAACAAAATAGCCCATTGTCCTTATATTTTACTTTGTCCTAGCTGATTAGTAACTAACACCATGTTTTTATCGTTGACACAAAGCCGTTCTCAAGTAATATAGTAGGTATTGCTTGTTGTGGGAAATAACATTTTGTGACTGGAAGCGAGTTTTGTTGTTTGAGTCTCACGACTGTTCATCTGCTTTGACTTGCATTCTCACACTCTATAGTTACTTAAGATTAATTACACGCATTTTGTTTGTGCCCGCGGCGGGAGTCGGGGTGGGAGATACTATTGTGGCGACTTGGCAAGTACCTACAGGAAGTGAAACGCGAAAATGCTTCCGTATGTGCAGTTTTTTTAAGCAATTAAGTTATGATTTAAATTAGCTTTTTTTTTTATTTGTAAAGCTATTAAAGAGTAAGGAAGTATCACGGCTATCTCTTCACAATTCACAACCATCAAGCGTAAACTTACCTACTTATTAAAAAAAACGTAAATAAGGGGATTGAAATATAGTGCGAATTTTAACTGTTTTTAACCCTATACTTGGCGGAGTATCTACAAATTTACATTACCTTAACTAAAAATCTAGAGACGAAATAAAGCAACGTATTTGAAAATAAAAAAAAATGAATATCAAAGAAAACAAATCCTGCCAAGTAAAGGGTAATGTTCCAATTCTACATGGGATATAACCTTAAGTAAACAAACAGTCGAAAAGACAAATCATCAGCTTTAGTAAAAAGAATGAATCTGATATTTCAGAATCACACAAAAGAAAAGATTTTCTCTTGACCCTTATAACTCCGGTGAGAGTGACCCAGAATAACACAGTCATAACATCTCACACCGTTGGCCTTTTGGGAGCTAACCACACACCAATTAACATTTACCGCTGGTTCTTCGATAAATAAAGCATCGAGAATTTCGAGATTCATCCATATATTTGATTACAAATCCCAGAGTGTTAAAAGTTCCAGATTCACTGTTTTGCAGGAGCCACAAATCAAAATGAAGCCGAAAAATTTTGTTAAAATCTGCTCACATTTGTGTTGTTTAAAATTTTAATCCTTTTGGTTTGGAGAAAAAGTTGGAATTAACTAATATAAATAAAATAAAAAAGCCTTTTATTTCTTGCTTCCATTAAATTCACTAACATTTACATTATAAGCAATAGGTACTATACTAAACTCACTTACAAATCAACTGCGAAATTCACAATGTGTATTATTAATAATTTTTATATTTACATTAATTTCATCTACCTAGTTTATTGCATGCTTCTCTTAGTTTTTTACATTATAATTAGCTGTTACTATAGTATTTTAACTTTAATATTGATTTTTTTTTGTGTTGTTTTGCATATTACTTAAGTTGTGTTAGTTGACAGATAGGTATATATATATATATATATATTTTTTTTTTTTTTTTGTTTTTTTTTTTTTCAGTTTTTTATAATTCAGCAAGAACCCCTTCTCGGGTGAAGGCCTCCTCCAAAGATAGCCATATATCTCGCTCCTTCGCTTTGTTTATCCAGAGAGGGCCCGCGACCTTCTTGATGTCGTCTTCCCAGCGCGCGTGGGGTCTTCCTATACAGCGTTTGCCTAGAGGGCCTTTCCACGACGTCACCATTTTTGTCCATCTTTGGTCCTGAAGTCGCGCCACATGACCGGCCCACTTCCATTTTAATTTTTGAGCGTAGCACAGAGCATTTGTTGTTTGAGTAATAGATCTAATTTTTGTATGACGTATTTTATGTATTTTCCGTATATTTAGCATGCTACGTTCCATTCCTCTCTGGCAAGTGTTTATGTCGTTTTTTATTTTAGTAGAAAATTTCCATGTTTGGCATGCATATGTCAAACACGGAAGGAGGCATGAATTCATGACTTTCGCTTTCCACCTGATAGGCATGCTGCTTTTGAATATTTCTTTTAAGCTCCAATATTTGTTCCAAGTATTTTTTGTCCTTCGTTCTACTTCCAGCTCATTGTTTTTCCTGTCAAATCCGATTTGTTTGCCTAAATAAATATATTGTTCTGTATATTTCAGTGGTTCGTTTTCAATGGAAATTGCAATCTTTGTGCTATTAGTCATTGTCATGGTTTTGGATAGGTTCATTTCTAAACCAACATTTTTGCTAGCTACGTTTAGTGATTCAATCATGGATTGTAGTTGGAAGCTCGTTTCTGATAGTAAAACTAGGTCATCTGCAAATCTTAGGTGGGTCAAGTACCTGTCTTTTATTCTTATTCCGAGTCCTTTCCACTCTATTTTACTTATAATTGATTCCAGTACTGCTATAAATAATTTCGGGGATAGTGGGTCGCCTTGTCTTACACCTCTTTTTACCGGAAATTTTTGACCTATAGTTTCTAGTTTTACTCTGCTTGTACAGTTGTTGTAGATGCTTTTGATCACTTGTATGTATTCGCTTTCTATCTCCTGCGCTTCCAGGGTTGCCCATATGCTTGCGTGTGATATTGAGTCAAAAGCTTTTTGATAATCGATAAAGGCAATGTATAAAGGTCTCTGATATTCTTGATATTTTTCGATAATTAATTCCAAGGTATGTATGTGATCAATTGTAGAGAAGCCTTTTCTGAAGCCTGCTTGCTCTATTGGTTGTTTGTCTTCAAGTGAAGTACTTATTCTCTTGTTTATGATAGAGGAGAAAAGTTTGTACAGGCACGGCAGTAAGCTTATTGGTCTGTAATTTCCAATATCTTTTGGATCACCTTTTTTGTAGAGAAGGATAATATCTGATTCCGACCATTGCGATGGAGTGTCGGCAGTTTTTATTATGAGGTTAAACAGATATACTAGTGGTGAGGCCAATATCGTATGGGCTAATTTTATGGATTCGTTTGTGATATTGTCGGAACCTGGGCTTTTGTCGGATTTCAGTTTTTTTATTGCTTCCATGATTTCTTCTTCATCGAATGCTTTAATACTTTTCTCAGTGGTTTCGCACGTAGTGACTTCTCTGATACATCTGGAGTTTGTTAATGTTTTTGCGCTATATAGGTTTTTGTAGAATGCGGTTGCTATAGTAATAATGTCATTGCGATTGAAGAGTGTTTCTCCGGACCGATTTAGACCTTCTATCCATGCTTTATTTGTTCGTAGTTCCTTGTAAGCCTTTTTCGTACTTCCTGATTGATTGAGATGTTTTTCTATAGTGCCCTGTCTGTGTCTTGTGTAGTCGGCTTTTATATATTTGCTTGTGAGTTTATACAGAGCGGATAGTTCGTTTTTCATGGATCGTGTTTTGTTTTCAGTTTTTTGTAGTTCTTGTCTTCTTTTCATTAGTAGTAATGTTCGTGCTGATAATATATTGTGGGGTTTTGAAGTGTGGTGCTTTTTTCGAGCCTGCTGCAAGCTTTGGTTGATAGCGTTTATTAGCTTGTCGTAGTAGGGTTGTACTGATTCGCCATTTGGATAGTCAAGTAGGTCGGGTAGATGTGTCCTTAGGCATTCTTGGTACGTGAGTATTTCCTCTTCATTTTTCAGTGAGCTGTTTTGATTGATCGTAAAGCGGGCTCTACTTATTTTTGGTTTTGTCATTGTAATTGTTGCTCTAACTGGTCTATGATCTGAGAAAAAATTAAGGTTCAGCGTTTCGGTATTAAGGAAGATTGTTGGTTGATTAGACAGTATAAAATCTATTTCGTTTCTATTTCTTCCGTTTGGAGAAAGCCAGGTCCATTTGCGGCTAGATTTCTTTTTGAAAAAGGTGTTGATAATCGAAAGTTTGTTTTCAAAAGCGAAATCGATCAGTTTCTGCCCTCTGTCATTTCTTTCCCCGTATCCGTTTTGCTTCATTATTAAGTGCTCGTCCGCTCTAGGTTGCCCTATTTTTGCGTTGAAGTCACCCATTAAGATGAAGTCTTTGTATGCTAGTTTCATGGCCTTGTTTATTGTCATATAGAAGTGATTGATTTCCTCGTCCTTTGCCGATTCTATAGGTGCGTATGCTTGTATAATAGACAGCTTTAGACCTTGTAAGTTTAAGTTTAGTAGTGCTACTCTTTCTGTGATGCCGATAAAGCTTTCCACATTCTGTTTTAGATACTTTTTTATTAAAAAGCCCACCCCATATAGGCCTGGTGTTTGCCCGATGTAGCAAAGCAAGAAGTCGTCATACTCCTCTATTTTATTTCCCAGTCGTCTCATTTCAGATATACCCATTATGTCGTATTTTACTTCTTTCAGAGCTTCGTTTAGTTCAATTAGTCGTTCGAATGATGAAAGAGACCTGACGTTGTAGGTTAGAATGTAGAGCTGATTGTTCATATTGTTTATACTTTTTTGTTTCCTAGATCTTTGTATCTTTGGAGGGTTTTGGTCGTAATCTTCCACGGTGACCAGCCGGCTTGGAAGATATGTATTGTTGCTAACTTGATAGTGTTTTATATTTTCATTAGTTTTAGGAGTATAGGCGCCGAGTTTGTTTGAAGGTTCGTTGTTTTTATTTGTTATTGATTGCTATTTTTTGTTTTGAATAAGATATTGTGACATTTTTGATTTGGTAGGGCTGCCAGTCGAAACTTTATTTTTCTTTGCAGGTTGACCGCCGCTTTTCTTCGAAAGTACTTTATTTCTTAATTCTTCTAGATTCTGTGGTGGAGATTGTTCTAGTGGTCTTTTGTAATTTTCTTCTTTTTTCTTTTCTTGAGAGCCAGAATCGTTCAGAATAATAATTTTGTCATATCTTATTGTTGCCTTTTTTCCTTGGTCTATTTCTTCTTTCAGCTTTCCTTGGAGGCTCTTCCTTATTTTAAGTATTTTTTCTGGGTAATCCTCTTTAACTAATATACCTAATATATTTATAGGTTGTGAGGAAACCTGCATGCACTGAAGAAGAAATTCTGATGTGTATGTGAAGTCTACCAATCCGTGATGAATGTGAAGTCCGCATTGGGCACGCATGATAGACTAACGCCCATACATCTTGAGGGTAGGCCAGTGCAATGCAGTGGGACGCATGCAGGGTTCTTCTCAATATGCTGACAGTTTTTTAAGGGGATGACCGGACCATCAAACTGAACAACTTTCTCTATGGGACGAACATATAAAATCGCGAAAAATCTGCTCGAGTAGGTTTGCAGTTACAGTCTGTCTATAAAGTCTTGGCAAAAAAGAGGGCGCTGTCTCCACGCAAGAACGTCAAAATCAAGCATAACCTGGCAACACCACCATACTAAAACGATTAGTATTCCTCAAACATTCATGCCACGACTTTATAGATCTGTATTTTTCTCGCGATTTCGATGTTGGTGCCACAAAGAAAGTTGTTCAGTATAATGGTCTGATCAATCCCATAAAAAAGTGTCAACATATTAAGAAGGACCCTATACAGGCCAATGATGAAGGTCTTGTATAAGTACTATAGCGTCCGTATTTTCATTGTAAAGGTAGAGAAAGGAGTCATAAAGACAGGGTCGCAGTTTGCGGAGGTCAATGTGATTAAAATATAGTGATAAGGGGCGGCACTTCGCGTGGGAGCCAGCACCGATGCATGACGTCACACGCTGATAATTAAGTATACGTCTTGCGCACGTCCGGACTATACAGACAGACTTACACCCCTTTCTTTTATTTTTTACTTAGTGCAAACAAAGGCAGTTAAATTAATAGCAACTCTAGCTGTCTGACTGATATAACCATGCATTCGTTTTGTACAGGGTGTAAATGCGTTACAGACTTACAGCGCGTAAAAGCACCCCTTTCAATACTTCATATTTTTGTGCGATTATATTTTTGGCTCAATCTTGTTTGTTCAGTTTGATAGTCTGAAGCACTCCTTATGATATGTAACGGAGTAAATTTTTGGCCGAGATTCAGAGACGATTTGTAAGTCATAGTTCGAACTCCCGTATGTCAAAATCCATACATTTCGACCCTACTTAGCTCTAACTAAGACTAAAAAAATCGTCTCTGAATCTCGGCCTTAGACCCTGTATACTGGATGGCACTGAACGAGGGACTTTTCTTTTAAGGGGCCATAGGTCCAGACGAATATTTTCTATGAGAAACGCGATTGCCGAGCGCTCCGAAAAGCGTGTGCGTGAGCCGTATTTTCGATTAAAAACAACTAACCAAAGTACTTTTTCTAGATTTTATTTATGATTGCACTAGTTAAACTAATGGTGAATATGTGAGTATAAATACCAACAATCGGAAACTATTTTAAGTTCTTCTAAACCGAGAAAAATGTTTAAAAATGCATGAAAATACGTCATCTTTGTGACGATTTTCTATCGAGTGAAGTAATTCCAATCGTGTATTCAGTTGATGATTGCACTAGATGAACTATCTAAAAATACTGAGGTATGACTTTAGTTTCGGTAAATGGTATAAATCTAGTCGTAAAATGAAAAATAAAAGATGCCTCCGAGGTATTTCCACCTACTATTACGTCTTAAGGGTGTATTCAGACAATAAATTTGACCAACATTCCCTGAGGAACATGGATCGAAAAACGAAAAAAATTGTTGGACCTCCCATACAAATGTGCAGATCAGATTAGGGTAAGTTGTTTAGTTTCATTGTCTGAATACACCCTTAAAAGGAAAGTCTCTCGTTCAGTGCCACCCAGTATAGAAATTAGCAGAATTTTACTTGTTGTAATTACTGAAGTAATTTTTTAAGCAAATTGCAATAGCATCCAAGTCAAAATCTCGAAAAAAAAACGAACGTAGGTTCTTCTTCTAAAAACCGAACTGATACAAGTACAAGTACCTACCTATCCAAACCTAAGCGATATCATACGACACACAACACAACACAGCGCTCGACGCTGAGTTTTTGTCGCTAACTCCTCAACCGTATCCCTCTTCCGCAATGGTTGCATTTTTTACTGCCGACTATACCTACAAGTTGTTATTCTCTAGCACCGCCTTTGCTATCTCTATGCTAAATTATTACGTTTTTGTTGTAGAACAAAGCGGAAGAATAAACGAACTAAATAAACAGTTTTACGTCCCGTTCTTATTTGAAGAGATAAAACTAAGCTAGAATAAGTAGTTCTGTAAACACCCTGCATAATCTAAATATTGATGAATGTATGAACCATCATGGCCCCCCACCCGTGATGCATGGGTGTGAGTTAGTTGGATTACCTATGCAAGGGTATAGAATACACTGGGTGTATGAAATACTAATGTTCAGATCTGCAGATCAGTCTCAGTCGGTGGACAGTGGACATGGACACGGGTCAGCGAGGCGCAATGAGCCACTTCCTGCGACCGACGCAACGCAAATAGCGGCGACAAGGACGCACCAAATAATACTTACTCGTAGTTTTATTTATTCATGTCATCATTTACAATGTTCACATCTTTGTTAACATTGTAACCAGGTAGTATTTTGAAATCTGTTTAGTATGATGTGGGTTGCTGCCCACTCTTAAATCTCCGAAGCAAATTTTCTTAGCATTTCCGCGAAATCTTCCTATTTTTAAACCCATCGGATCGTTTTCTATGAAATAACAGAGTTTACTGCGATGTTATGCTATGCTGTAATATTAGCAGTGCCTTATGTTCCGGTAAATAGCCATACCCGTCACGGAATCCGAGGTTTAATTTGATTTAATTACGTGTGTGATTGAATCTTACGGTTGAGAGGCGATGTGTGAAGGGAGCCGAGATTACGCCGGCATACAGCGGCGCGGGATAAAACATCGCTTTTCCAGGTGAAGCTGCTGCGGGCTCGGGCGACCGACGCTGACCTCGTGCCAATTACTCGGCCATTAGCACAATGCGCCGCCATTAAGCGGATGTCCAGCTCTATAGTTCCCGCGCCCGCTCAATTTGCATTTGTTTGGAATTAGATCGTCACAGACCGTCCGCGCCACGCTTTGTGTTCCACCTGTAATGTCCCTCGCGCAATGTGTCGATGCTCGTTTTAATGATCTCCCACATTCACCTACCATGTGGTAAACCGAACGTTCCCATAGTCAGATTCTAAATGAACGATGCGATGCGCAATTATCTGTGTCTACGGCGCAAAAACTTTTGTTTAGGACGAATCGATGGGAGCCGAACCAACGACTAGGTTAGGTACTAACAAAGGGACGATGTCTATCTAGTATCTACCTACACGTCAAACAGTTCGATAAAGGCCAGGCTGCTCACTGTTGTTTCTTTACTTTTGTTGGTTCAAATAAACGTTTTGCGAGCATGCAACATACGGGCAAGTGTTAGCTCTAATTAATTGTTCTACCGGTGAATGGCCGCAGTAAATCGAATGAATATCACTGCTCCAAGATCAAATCTTAGAGCAAACAGAACGACGTATTGTTCTTATCACCTTGAATAGAAGCAGTTTCATTGCGTATCATTCATTACGAGTGCTTTGTAAACTGATGTCTTATCAAACAGCAGCTGTATTATTCCAGTGTTTTTTAATAGCCATTTAGGTATTAATTGATTGATAGTTAACTACATATTTCATTTCAAAATAATTATGTAGATAAGTAGTACTTAATTCATGATTTCTGTGCTGATTATAGATATAAAGTTATTTTTCTTCTTATCGCGTACTTACGTAGCGTAGGTAAGCCCTGGTGTCAGAGTTTATTCAGATCACCTTGTAACATATACCCCTACTTAACTTAAATTATCCTGGTCACTACGGCACCAATGTAACAGCTACCCCTACTTATCCTATAAAACCTATGCTACCTATGAAACCGAACTTAACTAATTTAATAATCCTGGTATTCGGCACCTACGTACCGAAAATGCCTATCTACCTAAACTAATTAACTAACTGGTCGCTGCCAGCAGTGTATAGAAAATCCCTACTATTAACTTAACTTAGCTTAGCCTAACTTATGAACTATACCTAAACTTATTTATGATCCCATTTTTGAGTTGAAGACGTTAACTTGGCCAGTATCGATCGTCTAGTGAAACAGGAGACTACGTTGTGAACCGCATAATAGTAACCTAGGTGCGACAGACTTGAGATTTATCTAGTATTCTAACAAACAGAGACCTAGAATTACCTAAACTTAATATTAACCTAAATCAGAAAGTAAAACCTAACTTCCTAGCCCGCAATACTATTTTTGACTATGATAATGAAGTTAATATCAGAAAATGTAGCCTACAACCCTCCGTCAGTAAGCGCTGAAGTCAATCTAATGAAATACTTCTATAGCTAAAGACCTTTTCTTATCCTACAGTGTGTTAAATAGTTAACTTAGATTTCTCTACCAATTTACTTATACAGGGTGTTAGATTTCCTAACCTATTAAAATATATATTTATTTCTTAGTTTTGGGTTTTTCTTTAGTGCAACAAAGTATAAAAGAATGAGTGTTTCGTTTGGTATAGAAGAGAGCCCCGCCATTCCGCTCTCAGGAGTTATTTTATTTGATATTTCCTCCTGCTAGAATATTTCTAGCTTCAGTGGGCCTCGTCTCCAAACTGGTCAGCCCTCCTCCAAACTTTTCCCGAGATATTGTGTCTTAGTCAGGTAAGTCAAGTTTAGTAAGGGATGTTTGAGACTTGTAAATTTTAAAGTCATTTCTTTGTCAGTGTGTCAGTAACTTGTCATACAATGGACAAGAGGTATTTTTCAAATAGACTGGTTTCAGTTTAATTTAGACTCTAGTTGAGCTATATTAGTAATTCTTAGACTTAATTTCTATAGTAGTCGTGACTTTAAGTAACCCTAATTAGTGAAATTTCCCTTTTAATATCTTTTCTTTTATAAACCAGTTCAAAAGCTCAACCCTGTTTACAATTTAATCAAAGTAAAGTTCCTATTCTGAGAATCTACATCATTATCATTTAGTAGGTAAGTACGTATACTTACATAAAACTAGCATGACAATATAAGCAGAAACTATATCTTATAGAAACAGTATAACATTTAACTGAATGAATAGAACCTTGGTCCATTGAAAGTAAGTTCTCTCTTTCATGTGAATAGTATGATATAACTTTTATTTGTTTGACTCTGATATAAATCTGCAAAACTTATTATGTACCATAATCATTTATTTTTCTGACTAGAGGGCACTAGGCACTATATCCCAAAGTTCCACCAACTCACAACAAAGTAATAGGTATGATAAGAAACTCGAATTTCCCATTATTATAAGGAAACGATAAATTTAGATTGAACTTATTTTGTTTGGACAATATTATATTGAATTATAACTTTGATATTGTCACCTATTAACTGTTTTCTATTTATAATGTCATTTCCTTCTTTGGAACCAAGATTTATCATGAACTTAACTTGCTTTAAATTATATGAATATCTTTCCAATTTCTACTGAACAACCTTATAACTCAAGTTTTTGAAATAATTAATGAAATCCTACTTAAGTTAGGTAGGTACTTATCATTCCTATTTGTAAACCTGAACGTCTAAATCTTTCAGTTCCTACTCTGTCTGATTCTAGTCAAAATTAAATACTTACCTACCCTATCCTATATTATTCTAACAAAACCCTAGTAAATCTAACCAATGCCTAAATATTTTCCTATTCTAAAGAAGTTTCCCTAAGGTTTGAAACTCTCCGGTATAAGAGAAATTCCGCAAGACTAGAGGTAGGCCTCACATTTACATTTAAACGTGTAGGTGTGTTATGTAAGATTTCCGTGGTGCAATGGAAATCTTCGAACTAAGCGAACTAAGAGATTCGAGGGTGGAGCCCTCTAAGTGTGTCTAAGCCTATTCCATGTGTGTTTGAATTCTCTCACACAGCCGAAGCCTATAGATCGTGAGAGTCTCCAGGTGAGTAATATAAAGGTGAGTGAAATATATATATAAGGTTTAGGGACTAAGTCAAGGACTTCCTTATGAGTCTTTTGGCGCCTAGAACGGCATGATCCCTCTTCGACAAGTTCCCAATCGACTCACAAGGCGGACTTCTCTTGACCTAGGAGACTTTGCCTGTTGGTAAAGAATGGCGCCTGATATTGTCTCAGTCAACCAGGTTAAGATATTAGTAAATATCTTTTGAAACTGCCGAGCCAGCCCATGAACTACTTCGTCATGTAAATTCAGCTACGAGCTACTAGATTTCTACAAATTAAATTAAACTCCAATCAAAACTCAAGTAAATAAATAAATTCTGAATAAAATCACAAGTTGGTACTAAGAGATGTTCACTCGTAGCTGGTTTCTCGGAAAAAGCCCCGCTCCCGCCAAACCGAGCCTATTTATACAAGCTTTACTATGACGTCATCATCGTCCACTTGGTTCACTTGGTCCAGTTGGTCTAGTTGGTTTACTTGGTTTGCTTCGTTCACTTTGCGAATAATCAAAATTGATCCTTAACTTCATAATTATAAGACTTTCTTTCAACCTACTAATCCTCCCTCTAATTCATACAAGAAAACGTCTCCTTATATGGTAATCTTGTCTTCCCAATAACCCGTACCAATTTGTAAAACTATTTACATTTTCCCTCATCAATCTTTATTTACTTCCAATTAAAGATGGAAATTGCATGAACTTCTATGCTTAATTTTAGCTTCTTAATTAAATAGGCAAACAGCCTGATGCGCAAACTATCTAAGGCCCAAACTTAGTAAATTAAGCTATATTCCCCTGACATAAGATTCATTTTTGCTAGAGGAAATTCACCTCGCGCCAACTTCACACATCAACTTTTAGAAATTTTAAGCGCAGCTTGGGTACGCCATTCAAAACCCGCCTAACCAAAATAATTACCTACGCGCATGTGTCAAATCTGTCAATTACTTATGGACTAATTATGCTCATAAGACTCTAATACTCTATCATAACGCCTATTTTTGCTTGATGAATTTGCTCCGCGCGGAGGCGCTAGGAGTAGCGAATAAATTTCAAACTATTTTCCCCGCACAAAGCATCACAGATGTATCAGCTGTTTTCCGCTAACTCAATTTTCCGCCATTTTTGTCTTATTACAATATTTGATGAATTTTAATTTTCTAATGAAATATTAGTCAATTCCTTTCCTAATCTCCCTTTGTTTACATGATAATTTGAATGAACTAAATTCCCTCCCTCAAAATACTAGTTAACATAATTTGTCTGAGCTTTGCAACTTCTAACTTTGAAGTTTGTAATGTTTTAACGATAGTTACTTTATAATTATGATTCCTTTTGTTTGAAGCAATATATTAAGATGTGCCTGATGGTTAGAGAGTCGTATATTACTGGTGTAGACCCGGACCAGTACAACCTTACGGTTTCTGACGTGGTTTTTATGTGACGACTATTACCAACGGCCGGGACCAACGGCTTAAGTGCCATCCGAAGCACGGAATCATCTTTCTTTTCAGACAATCATGTGATTCAGCCTGCAATGTCTTAACCAACTGGGAAAAACGCACTAAGTGAAATATCACTGGGTGTCCCCCGTGGAATTCGAACCCATAACCTCCGTGTCAAGAGCCGAATGCTCTTGATCATTACCTAGACCCGGAGGCAGTTATAACAAAGCAAACATTTGGTGAAAGACTGTATAAAAACGTGTATGTAACTTTGTTCATAGTAGAGTTCAAGAATGTGGAGCAAGCAGAACATCTCGTCTCGGAGCCTTTGTAATGCCCATAATTATCATACCATTCCTGACTACGTAACGGTCACGCATCTTTATATCAAGGGCACTTTAATGGAGGATCAAACGATTCGGTAATGCACTCATGGTTGTATAAATCTTTACTTTTGACTATCATGCAACTTTATTTTTTCCACACGATTAACGAAGTTCTACTTTTTATCAGTCTGCAAGATTTCAGCGTAAAAGTTATGAGCTCAACGAACCAACCGACACGAGACGGTAATGACAAATGGGCTATGCGTCTTATCTGAGCGGTCTGAAAAGAAAAGATGTAGCCGGGTTTTCTCGGCGAAGTGAAATGTCGAGCGTTGTCGTTAGCAAAGCCCCATCTAGCAGATATCTCTCGCTACCCTCCAAGCGCACCGGAGATAACTATTTTCTCCTTATCGAAGATATTGCAAACTTCACAAGTATTAAAGTGCTTATTTTTAAGTTGACTCTGCGTTTTTATGTCAGTACGAAAGATTGCTACCTAGTTAAAGTAGGTAATATTATTACCTATTCCTTATTTATAGGAAGTCTTTCGTAGAAACTTTGCTACGAGTTTACTCGTAGGTAGGTACTTTAGTACCTACCTACCTACTTCGGTACTTTGCTACTTTGCTGTACAATTTAAAGATGGAATTGAAGAATTCTAGTTATGTGTTGTTTACAACACCAACATTTAACGCTACTTACTCTGATATTTTATTTGTTAGGGCTTGTCCGCACAGCGATTTTTAATCGCGCGAAATAAATTCGCGCGAATTTTTTTCCGGAGCCAGAATATAGCCTAGCCGCACTGCCGGAAAAAAATCGCAAACTCGGTCACTCACCTCTGACCGCAGTCCGCACTCTCTAGCTAGTAGTTCCCCGTCAACTGTCGATGAGAGCACACGTGTCTCGCTTGCAGGAATGTTTTTACCTAAGTTTGTTGACGTCATACCTATTCTTATTAATTTTCTAGTCACATAATTTAAACTCACGACCATAATCCCTTGCGGGGTGGTCAGGAATTGTATTATAAATGATACAAAAGTAGTTTATTTATTTCCCGCGACTTCCGTCTGACTAGATTTATAGATATACCCCCCCCCCCCCCTGCTACGCCTATGTTAAGTTTTTTGCATTTTCAATCGAAATGAAAATGCAGAAACGCTCGTTAAAGTTAATCCTCCATTAAATCTCTTGCTAGCTTTTACTACGTCAACAAGAAAAAAGTGACAGCAAGAGAATTAATGGAGGATTAACTTTAATGAGCCTTTCTGCAACTGAGTTTTAGTTGCAGGAACGGTCATTAAAGTTAATCATCCATTAAATCTCTTCTGTAATTTTTTGTCTTGTGGACGTAGTCAAACCTAGCAATAGATTTAACGGAGGATTAACTTTAATGAGCGTTTCTGCAACTGAGTTAGTTGCAGGAACGGTCATTAAAGTTAATCCTCCATTAAATCTCTTGCTGTAATATTGTCTTGTGGACGTAGTAAAAGCTAGCAAGAGATTTAATTGAGGATTAACTTTAATTAGCGTTTCTGCAACTGAGTGTTAGTTGCAGGAACAGTCATTAAAGTTAATCCTCCATTAAATCTCTTGCTGTAATATTGTCTTGTGGACGTAGTAAAAGCTAGCAAGATATTTAATTGAGGATTAACTTTAATGAGCGTTTCTGCAACTTAGTGTTAGTTTCAGGAACGGTCATTAAAGTTAATTTATTTGAGGATTAACTTTAATGAGCGTTTCTGCAACTGAATGTTAGTTGCAGGAACAGTCATTAAAGTTAATCCTCCATTAAATCTCTTGCTGTAATATTGTCTTGTGGACGTAGTAAAAGCTAGCAAGAGATTTAATTGAGGATTAACTTTAATGAGCGTTTCTGCAACTGAGTGTAAGATTAGTTCATTTTTAATAAACTTTTTAGATTAAAATAGTTAATTATTTTTAATTTTAATCAAAATTAACTTTTCAGATATTTACTCCCAGGGAGGTTCGAACCCTATAAAGTATTCATCGAGATGAATTAAATGAGTCAAGCACAAATGTTCTGCGACAATTACGCGAGGAGATCCCTTGACCTTCCTCCATCTACATCATCCATCAAGGGACCCTCGAACTATCCAGAGCTAAAAAGTTCTCATCGAGACGAATTAATGAAGGCCAAACACGAGTAATCTGCTACTATTAATCGAGGAGATGCCTTACACCACCTTCCGTCTCCATCATTCAACATCAGATCCTCGAACTATCCAGAACTGAAAAGTGCTCATCGAGACGAATAAAATGAGCCCAAACACAAATTTTCTGCTACCATAAATCGAGGAGATCTCTATGCCACCTATCGTCTTCTTCATCAGATCCTCGCCCGCACGCAACATCTTCATTAGACTAGTGGCAGGCGACTGATGCCCCCACCCCTCTCACGGCTCGGAATTTTTATCGCTAAGCTTACAGAATTTTGCTCCGGAAAAAAATCGCAGTTTTGCAGCATACCTCCGGATTTTTTTCCGTATGTGCGAATACATCTATAATCTGTTCAACATGGGAAGACGCGTGAAACAAGCAATTTTCGTACTTAGTGCCTTGACATAAGAGTCCTGTCAGAAGTCATCCTATGCGTATGTTACAGAATTGCGAAAAAAAAATCGCGCGAAAAAAAATCGCTGTGCGGACAAGCCCTTATTCTTAACTCAATACATTCAAGGTGGTAGGAAACCTTCACGTCTAGATAGAAGTTAAAGTTATGTAAAAGATTTCCAACTTGACTTTTTACATGGCAGTCCGCCAGTGCTCTGCACCTTTCCCTGTACTATTCTGCACAATAGGCGGAGATAGGGACGTCTTTGCCTGCAATATATTGTCCCCGGCTGTGGCGCACTCAGGCACTCCACCCTCCCGCACCCACTGATATGCAAATAGGCTCCGGCGAGATCGTAAACCGTTCCATATCAGATAGCGTAATTCGGAGCTAAAGTACAACGACTTTAAGTAATTTCGGCGTAATAACTTTTCTAATACAACGTTCATTTGCTGCCGCTTGGGAAGGAAATTTTATAATTGAAGCTAACCTTATCTGATTGCGTAATTCGACGCTAAAATATAAGTAAGTAGGACATATTATGCCTGTATTAGCCGGTGTATGTGATATTGTAGATTGATAAGAATGATTCGATATGAAATTGTGATTTTAGATAGGTATCTACCTCGTTATTTCATTACCAGTAGGTAATGATTTTTTTATCATTTTTCCCAATACCTATCTTAGGTAGGTAGGTACTAATAAAATGTTGTCATTATTTTTAGCTACCGGATCTGCAAAGATAATTTATTGCACCGACCGTATTCACTTTCGGGGTGGTCAGAAACAATCAACACACTTGTGAAATTAATGTTGTATCGAATTCCAGTGGAAAAACGAAACAAATCTCAAAAATCTGTAAATAGATCGGGTGGTTGTAGAGTTCTTTTGCTTGTTTAATTTAGCTCTAACCATTCACTGCAAATTTCAATGAAACAGTTTTAATAACAACAATGATGACGAAACATGATGTTTCCATCCAATATATAATTCTTCTTAGTGCTACTTAGGTAATTCGTTTCTTCTTCTTGTAAAGTTGTATTGTAGGTACTTATTTTTATTTGAGTTCGGAATAATTATGTAGAAATCGTTCAACTGCAGCACAATGCTATGACAAATGTTGTCGATATCTAACGGTAACCCGCACTCCGGCGCCAGCACTACCTGCCGCCTATCAGATATCTTAGGAACCTATTCCTGCTTATCTCTCGTAATATGTCATTCCAGCGAAAGTCGGACCCCTCAGGCAAACAAACATCTATTGTTGATATTGCCTTTTGTTCCTTGCATTTGTCTCCCGTATTCGGTCGTTGTTTAATCATGACTCGAGATGGACCGATAAGTTGTTCTGTATCTACGTGTCTGGGTGTCATCTCCAGAGGTCAGCTATCATTACGACTATCTTCACCTCGTTCACTCGATCGTGCTCGTTTTAAACCTGTTTCGAAGTAACAAATCCAATAGTAAGGAGTCCAAGATAGATTATTTACTGAAATTTCTTTTTACGACTAGTTCCGACTCTTATTATTAATCTTGAAAAATGAGAATTTACCTGGGTATGTCCTAAATCAAGTCCAGTTATAAATCTTAACATTTTAATAGAAAGAAGATTTATTAACTTTACACTTCGTAATTGTAGGTAATGCGATAACACAAACGTGCTTATTTACTATTTTCTAACACGTGCCTGTCTATCTAGAAATTGACAAATGATCAAAGCACAAGTGAAAGACGAGATAAATAGAGGCCCACCCGAAAATAAGATGCATCTATTGTACAGCAACATTGTGGGCTCTGGCGTCTTAATTAGGCGGAGAGTAAGTACAGACCGCCCACAGAGCACATGGCTATCGTTGTGATGTAAGTACCTATCTCCATGCTCTCTTGTCACGTCATAGGCACGTGAATCTAATAAAGGTACCTTCATATCACAAGTTGCGGAGGGAACGCATCAGGCATCTACGCACCTCTTGATGGGCATGGTTTGGCAGGCATTTATGGGTCCTTGTACGATGCTTTATTTAGAGGTACCTGCCTACTTACTAACTACATATCATCATCTTTTTTAAGAGCTACGCTCTTGTCGGTGGAGTATTCGCCAATCCTGTCTCTTTTCAGCTAGTATCTTGAGTTCTAGATACGACACGGCATCAACCTTTTCCTGCACTTGGGCTAGATAACTTTGGCTGGGTGTTCCTCTGCCTCTTTTGCCCTCTACCTTTCCTTCCAGTATGGTTTTAAAGAAATTGTCGTTTCGTATCAAGTGTCCGATCATTATTCCTCACCGGTTTTCGATGTTTTTAAAATATTTCTCTTTCCTACATATAAGGTTATTTTGACAAATGTCTTTGTGGTTATACGTTAAATCGTTCTAGGGTTATACTTATAAAACTGGCTGCTTGTGTGTCTGCTTTGAGAATAGTTGAAACGTTAGCAACATTTATTTACCGTAAATTATTATAATTATGTACTTACCTAGTAACCAAACTGTATCGTTACCGATCACAACTCGTAAAACTGCATAGTTGAATATTACGACGTTGAAATTCATTAAATTATAGCAGGGTACCTAATATTTCATTGGAATGTACACCTACTTACCTAATTTTGCTGTAGTATTTTTGTTATAGGTAAACAAGAGTACCAAGCTATAGCTTCTGCCTTTTAAAATACCTACCAAGATACCATTTGGTACCTTCACATCGCTTTACATGCTTCATTGCGTTTAGTATAATCCATTGCTTACCTATTAGAAGTTTTGACAGAAGGTTGTGGCTGACACAAACATAATAATAGCATCGTCCATGATAATGGTATTATCGCAGGTACCAGCCCAGGTAGCACCTCCCAAGAGGCACGCAGGGCTCTATAGTAGTTCACATCTAGTGTAGATGTGAGTTTAAAGCGGTAATATACAGTTATTACAGTTCACACTTGAACTTTTAGCTACTAAAATCACTTAAAGCTGTATAATGTATGTATAAGAGTGTAAAAATTACCTTTTGTACAGCTGTGGATCACTAAAACTACTTAAAGCTGTATAATGTATGTATAATAGTCCACAGAATACCTTTTGTACAGCTTTCGGTGTTATAGGAACTGTAGAATACGTTCTTAGTCAGCTTTCATTTTACTATCTGTATAAGAGCTGTATAGTGGGGGTAAAATATGTTAATTGCTGCATAAGGGACCACAATTACTGTGTTATATTGCTGCATTTTAAGAGAGTTAAGGTGAACTTTTATGCAGTCGAAAGTTTTAATGTTGTACACGCCTGTTGTGTTATAATGCTTTGCGCTGCATAATTTAACACTTTCGGTATTCTAATCAACTTCTTTTATAAACTGCATAATAGCATTTTAATAGATCACATGGACACTTACAGTGTATCACGTGAACCATTATAGATCTATAGAAACTCCTATTGCTGTTTAATGGTATTCATGAATCACCAATTAAACGGTTCATGCTGAATAATTAAGCACGCGTGAACTTTTGTGGCACGTTCTAGCTTAGAGGATTGTAATTAAAAATCGAGTGGACCCACCCGTACGGCAAAATTTTATAAAATTATTAGATAATCATGGAAACAGAAAGAAAGAACAGGTGGAGTCGGAAGGAAAGTTTTATACGAATATTCAAATATAATTTATTTGTTATTTATGTTATTTATTTATTTCCTTTTTGGAGAACTTACAGCTAAACAACAGTCGGATTTCAAAAGACGAATTGATAGTTAGATGCTGACAACAAGTAATACAATCAAACATACAAGATATTAAACAACAATCAGATGCTACGACTTCAAAAATTGACACAAGTACAGCAGTTCCAAGTGTGACAGTAAATTTAAGTAGCGACGCTTCCGGACACGAGGATAATTTTTGAAAACCTTGACGATAATAATGCGCAATTGAGCGGTTTCGAATGCGATAATTGCAGTTTCGATGAGAGTGAACCTGAAATGTATAACAATTATTTTTATAAACGTTTGGTCTTTCGTGCAAAAATAAGAAAATGGGCTGTGCAAAATAATATAGTCTTAAACCCCTAAATGAATTGGCACCTATTATATTAACGAATTGAATTTTTACTGTAATATTTATGTGGTGCGCTCTGCGGCACGTTACCAAAGAATATATACCTACTATTACTGGCACATACATATATTATTACCTACCAAGTTAAAAATTTTGGTTGCGGATCCCTAAAAATTGTAGATAAACTAAGAAATATGTAGCAATATAGCGTAGCAATTTTAGTTCTTTTAAACGGTTAAAGTGATAATGTGACCAATTAAAGATCAAGATAACAGCTTAGGACTGAATATGAGTTCACACAATCGACGTTACGCAGACATTATCTGTACAATGGTGCACATGTGAACCTCTATACAGCTAACAGCATTAATTTGGAGTTAAAGTGGTTCACAAGGCTGTATGAAATCGCCACCATTTTGAACTGGTATAACCTAAAATATAATTCGCTAAACTACAAATTTACTTTGATTTATACACTGTAAAAAGGATTTTTAATACTTTTTTTCAAAATTCACGTAGAAATAAGTAACTGTAGTATAATTTTATGTGACATAAAACCAAAAATATGAACATACTTTCATCGTCACTAGTTATTTGTTTTGTAATTTTCTGTTAAAACAGCATTATTTCTGGGGCGCGTGAAAATTTTAACACTATAAATGTACATACTTTGACAGTAAAATTGCATTACCATTAACTTTCACACAATTAACTAGTAAAATCACCACTTACCGGTTATAAAATCACTTTATGTTTTTCGGATCACTATCAACACTTTCTTCCATCTTTAGAAAATACGACTTAATACGAGAGATTTATGAAATAGCTATAATTTGGAGAACATGTGTAATAATTTCTGTTTTATAGTGTCCATGTGAGCACTTCTAAATATTAAAGCTGTATTGTAGATCACATGTTACCTCCTGTAATGCTGCAACCTGTATAAATAATCGCATGGCATCCACTAAGTTGCTTTTATTCAGCTTTAACACCACGGTTACCATTTGTATTGCTGATATAACTCTACTATGCAGCTATTGTGCAGGCTTGTGAACTTAAAGCTGCATAATTTGTGCCCAAATTAGCTGTATATCTTCTGTAGAGCATGCTCTACAGAAGATATACAGCTTACTTGTGCAGCTTAATGTTCACACGTGTACATCTAGACTGCTGCTATACAGCTTCTGGTGCCACTTGGGCTGACACGTCCAGATATTCCCACAATAAGGAACCATTATGCTTCTTGCATCGGTTTCCTGCTGCTCTCATTTTTATGTTATTCGTAAAACTTGGAATACTTATTCGATCGCAAGCTTAGATATCGTGGAAAGCGTTTAGTACCACCATAACCCCTATGGTGGCCGCATCTTCTCTACAGCAGCGATGACGCGGTGGTAGCTTAAAACATAAACAGATTCAAGTTCCCTTGTCGAATGAATTATTTAGATTTGGAGTTCAAAACTTTTGATATTATTATTTCTATAGTAAATTAATTAAATCATAGCATGTGGCGATATGTTGTCGCTGCCTACCCCAGTAGTGGGATATAGCCGTGAGCATATGTATGTACTATGTATTGTATCTATGTAATTTTTCGATTGATGAATATGATTGAATACTTACTACATTTTATGGTATAATATCATCGTAGGTACTGCGTCAAAACCTTCGACGAAAGGTAAAGTATACGAAAATTATAGGGCTGACTTATACCCAAGAGAGACTACTGAATAATATAATTTGTCTTTTGAGAAATTCTACTAATTGGGACTTTAAAAAAATACTAGGTAACTAATTCAAATGAACAAAGGAAAATAATTACGAATTCGCTGAAGCAATTTCATTAAATTGCACTTCCAATCCTTAAGGATAAACATAATAAATTTTCATTCGGCTTAGTGCTTTCTGTTAAGCAATGAATATAAATTGTTTGAGTAAACTTATTGTCTAGGACCTAGGTCTTCATAAGCTGTAACTGGGATAACAAGACCAACATTTTATTCAAAATCGAAAACCTTGTATTATTACAGTTTACTTTTAACATTTCGAGGTTCGACTTAACTTCTTGTGCCTCGCCAGTATGGCAGTATTTTTTTCCATTCGTCCCCGTCTACCTGAGCTCACAGCGAGGGGTGAATGTAGAGAATGAACGGTCTGCCACATGCGACTATTGTCATTAGTTAGCTGTACAAACTTATCTATTCTGTAGACTTGAAATATTGTCATGGCAAAGATTCACCATGCTGTGTTGTTATATTATCACCGTCCTATGTTTTATGCAAATAAGTTTAGAGACTGTCAATAAAATACAAGTTACCTACTTAAGTTGTTGCTTAGAGTACTCTTGATAAATACTTGATTTCACTCCAATTCAAACAATACTAATGTGGGTATCCCCAATCACATAGGGGTCACCAGTTTGGAGATTCTCAGCGAACGGAGAGAGGAGGTTGCAGTGGTTGTTAGGGCAGAGAAGTGAAAGGCTTGGAGTATCAAGCATGTATTCGTTTAGTTTATTTGGGAATTAGCCCCTTGATAATACAAAACGGCGGTTCCCTATTTGTTGATAAACTGCTGAGTATTTTACTCATATAATATTCATATGGGTTTCCTTCCACACAACTTTTAATCCACAAAAGCGTTTTCTTCGTCTTCTTCTTCTTCCTCTTCTTCTGTCGATTCGAGTCGGGCATTTGGCGACTTATCTATTAAACTTATTGAGTCAACTCTATTGTCATCCATAATAAATACTATACTCTATTATAGGTACCACGATTTTTTTTTATTCTTCTTACGTTTCTATTTTATGGCCCCTCATTTAGAAGCGTCAACACAAAACAAAAAAAAAAGATCGTAGTTCGACGGAGAACTGGCAACGCTGTTGTAGCAACGTGGCATCGTCGCACGCGCATGTAGAGAAGCTTGTCGGGCAAGTTCGGGTTGCGTTGCGCTGCGCTCTAGCTAGAGGGGCGCCCCTGCGAGGCAGTGCCCCTGCCGAGCGCGCCGCGACCGGCCGTAAGTCAACGCGCAACTCCGCTGCACGGATCGCATCGCATCGTCACAACTCCGCGCGCACTGTGAAAACACCGTAACTTGTTAAAGTCCTACTTCATAACCGGTTCCAGCTCTTGTGATATCTGAAGTGACTGTGATTTCTTCCGTAGTAAAGTGACCACTCTGAGTAAATCAGAGAACGAAGTGGATAAAAAGTGTGTGAATTTATGTGATTATTCACTGGATCCAAAATGCGATGACCCCAGTGGAACTGAAAAGGATATACAATTGGATTACTTACCTGCCTAGGACTGAATAATTGAACTCGGTGAGTTTGATAGCGGACGCGTGCATGTTGTAGAAAGGCTTGGGCTCGGAGAGTTGTGGAGGCGGTACAAACAAAAACCCGTAGATGTAGGGGAGCGAAGGAGAGAGCGCATTGTTGACACGGTGCAAGCAAGCGTTCCCGCTTCAACAACGAGTCGAGGACTCTGGAGCTAAATTGTACAGTCAAAAGCTCACTTTATTACTTTGTCCTCCTTTGTTGCATATAACCAACCCAACATTGTATATTATAATTGATTTTACTGCACTTAAGTTATCCGACTCGAAGGACCAATAAAGAAAATGTCAGTAATAAAATTACTCATTAGCACTGTGAGTGAACGTAACTATAGACAATCGAATTCTATAAAAGAAAATAATATAAAATGTAGATAGACTGTTGATAAATGAAAACAGTTAATAAATACTTTGAGCTATATGAAACAAACTGACTAATCATAGCTGGATTCTTTGACTCATAGTAATTTATAAACAGCATAGATTATGGAAGTAGCAATTACTCGGGTTAGTAAATTGCAATCGTTATGAATGAAAGACATTATCAACATCCTGAGTTATTGTGTAGGTATGCGTCATGTCAAGATAATGAACAAAGTACCTACGTGAGTACGTTACGTTGATGACATTACCAGATGCGCTGGCACACCCGAATTGTTAATTCAATAATTGTTACCGGGGTCATGGGATCAACACGATAATTAAAACTTTCATGAGGCCTTGTTTAAATATACTTACTTACCACTTTTAAGAAAATGTTAAATTACTTAGGCAGGTAGTTAGGTACATTTACTTCGGTATTTCTATTTTTTTGAAAGTGGAATATTTCAAAGCAATAAGTAGCTTGAATAATTGATATTTCCACTACGGGATTATGGGTGTTCTAAAGAACGATTAATTATACTTATTATTAAATAAAATAAAACCCAAACATCTACCTAAATTGAAATTCGATTAACTACACATTTGCCTGCGACTTTGCCCACGTACCTAAACTTCGTCCCGTTCCAGGTACAAAACTTGCACTACACCTACATGCCATGATGCCAAATTGAATTGAATTCGGGATGTGGGGACGTGATAAACATACATTTTTATAAACAAACACAATCATTACATTTGCATTTAATATTAGTTGTGTGGTGTGTGGTAACACGACCTAATTAGTAGATCAGCATAGGTAGGCTTACTCAAAATCTATACTCCATTCCAAATAGTAACGAATTTTTAAGGCTATTTTTAATTACAGTAATAGAGACTTGAAACACTTACTCTCCCTTATTCTCAGCTTTAGTAACGTCCAAGAAACGTCGGATAGTACTTCTTTCTGATAAATAAATTATACTTGCTTATCATTATCAGAATTGGCCAGAAAGCTAAATAGGAATCAGAAAATATCGTCGTCCTTATTTGGAATGAAGTATAGGTTGTACAAAATCACATCATACATAATTATACGAGAGCATAATCGGCATTACCTACGTACCTACAGTCACAAGTAGTCACAACTGACTTTACTAAGGTTGTTCACAATCGTAACAGGGGGTTTCCCCTGAGCATTTATTTATTCGAATCATTTTAAATTTATGTAGGTAAGTACCTAAACCTAATACTCGTAGGTACTCGTAGGTATTGTATTGTCTTAGCATATGCTCACGACTATATTCCCCGAGGGGGTAGTCAGAGATCTTCTGAAACCTCAGAACATCCGCGTTTCACCAGTAGTACCGAAACTCTGTCCAGTGTAACGGGTGGTGAGCCCGTCGCCGTTGTATTGTCTTGTTATGCCAAATCAGAAAAGTTTATAAATTGTATTATTTTGGAGCCAATGTTTGTTTCTTTAGTTACAGAGTTATCATAGAAATGGTCAACATCAGCATGATAATTATGATAAGATAAGAATACGAGTAGAACTTGTATTGTATCTGTTTCGGTGATAATATGACAAAATAATTCGAACAAATATATGGAAGAATTATTATTATCTGCTTACTAGGGATTGGTCACTGACCAATGGCTAATATTGTAGCTAGCTACCACCCTTGACCTAGAAGTCATTTCCTAGAACTTGTGAAAAAAAGTAACTTTCTTTTTTAAATTCGTCCTTTCATGACAAGCACAGATCATATAGACCATGCTGCCAAGTTTTCTGTTACATGTTTCAGCAGTCTTACAGTTACAGTCAAATCGTAAGTAATAGTCCTTTCTAGCATTATCAAGTCCATGTCAAGTCCTACCTAAAGAAAGTAAGTCAATTCTCAATTTGTTCTTCAGTAAAGAGATGGAAACTTTACTGAGGCAATTTCCGACATCTTAAAGGCACTCGAAAAGATCCATCACAGGCTTTATTTGAATATCTCGATAACTTGCACACTTCAATACCTACGTGCAAAAAAGATGTGCTCCCGTAAATACTTTGCCTAATAATAACGCGGAGTTAGTGTAGTTTGGTCACAGTGCAAAATCGTCACACTGTATAATGAGTGCAATTTCGTCACAACTGAATATTTAATTTATTTATTAATAATAAATAGTGCAATTTGGTCACAGGCCTATTTGTTTATAATTTTAAGTGCAAATTTGTCATAAGAGGTATAGGTACCTACTAGCTACTGTATTATCTAACTAATATAGTTAAATTAGTTAATATTACTCATCAGAGCCGTAAATAAAAATATTTGTGGCGCCAAAACCGGTTATGATGAAAATTAAATTAAATTAAATTAAATTAAATTAAATTAAATTATGTAATACATAGCTACCTATTTAGATTACTGGTACCTATTACACATTATTTTAAATAAAAAAATATTCAGCTGATAATGTGTCCTTAGTTAGTTGTGAAGAAATTTCACTAAAAAAACCAACAATTAATATCGACACCAGTGACCATTTTTCACCAAAATATGTTATTTAAATCTTTTAAATTTAACCTGTGACGATTTTTCACTCAACATATGGGAATCAAAATCTGTGACGAATTTACACTGTGACCGAACTACACTAACTCATAACGCGAATTAATTTGTTTAAGATTATTAGATTTAATTATTACTATTATTTTATTTACTTACTTACCTACTTAATAGGTATAACCAGGATTCGTATGTGGGACGACAGTTGCAATATTATTTTTCGGTTTATGTAGCATTTCTATGAATTGGGGCTTTATGGGGAGGATATAAAAGCCATAATATATACTTACCTAATTTACATCATTGGCCACAAATCATCATATTTTAGATTTAATTAAAATACATTTCGGGTCAGCAGGACATCCCGTTCACATCGATGGCTTTCCTCAATCGTGAACAAAAACAGGAAAGAGTTAGAATTAGAATAGCTCCGTCATAGAAAATTCGTTTATTGAAATCGTTGTCGTTGTGCCTAAAAAGCTTAGGTAGGTATGATGTGCATTAAAGTTGAACTTCAAGAGGTCTTCTTTCTATTTTGGGAGTAGATTGAATAAAGACTACGGAATTCTAAATGGAGACTGGACAGAAATAAGTTATTCATTTACCTACACTTTGAGCCTAGGAGAGCGTGTCATATCTCTAGGTATGGCTTTGAGTTAATTTACTGTCACAGTTAGAACACCGATAAAAAACATACAATTGTCGACAATAACAAGATTAACAAGGCAGGTATAATGGATGCTAAACATCAATCTACTATCCAAAAGTAAACCATCGTTGTCTAGTTATCATAATACAAGTCCAGGCTAGATTCTGGAACTTTAAATGTGACTAGATAATTTGTGTGACACTGTCCAAGATATTTATTTATTTATTTATTCACCTCGATCACACTAATTAAATAGTCACTACAAAGGTAGGAAATTACGAAGCAAACTTATCGTTTGTGTTATCTATCAATTATCACTGTATGTTCTAATAAAACGTACCCACAGCTAAGTTTTCGAAGAGCCTTAAAATTATCACTTGCTCCAAAAAGTACACTAACTATGTGCTCTACATTGACTGTAGGCACGTATTATAGGTATATCACGAACACACTCATATCAATTAATAATAATAACTAACTAGTTAGATATCCATATGAAAGTGTATGTAATCTTATAGCAGCCGACCGTACCTACCTACTCTCAAAATAGAAAAAAGACCTCTTGAAGTTGAACTCTAAAGCACATTAAAAGCGTTTTAGGTTTTCTATTTCAGGGGATATTACCTACCGTTGGGGCGCAACATACAAACGAAGCCTGGTTATATTTTCAATTCTAACCGATTTTAAGAATTGTATGGAAAACTTTGAGCCACGATAACTTTGAAACTATAGTAGATTACACACCGAGGGCAGGAAAGTAAGAAAGGTCTCAGATCTGATGTAACAAACAATCAACAAACATGTGATCTGAGGCCCAAGTAAAAGGCAGACTTTACTGCCCAAGGTTAGTATACTATTTTTATCCTCGACGGAGGTGGAAAGCGGCAACTTCGTTTAGCGCAGCGGGACGAAAATTTACGCTTTCCGTCCGGAGCGAGGGGAGAAATATATTTTAACGGTTAGTGACAAATGTAAAGCACAGATATTGGTTACTAGATCTTTTCTTAAAAAATGTTGTCTTTAATTGGTTAGTACCTATTGAAAATATAACCAGACTTCGTTTGTATGGAGCGCGCCAACAGTGTTAATACCCTTAAATAAACGAATTTTCTATGAGGTTCCTGTTTTTGTGTACGATTAAGGAAAGCCATCGATGTGGCCTGCTAACCCGGACCATATATGGAGTTTAATCCATATTATGGATATTTCTAACCAAATGACGTAAATTATATATTTTGGCTTTTATATCCTCCCCAATAAAGCCACAATTCATATAAATTCTTCATAAATCGTAAAAATATTGCGACTGTCGTCATACAAACGAATCCTGGATATACTTACCTATTAAGTAATAGGAAAAGGTTCATTTCTGTTACGTAGTCTCGCCACGTCGTTATCCTCATCCCTTCGTCATTTAGAGGCATACATTTCACGCGTGACATCGCCAGAAGCGGCAATAAATTGTATGCTGATATGGAAAAATTGCCACAAACTGTCTTTTATCGTCTTAGTATAGTCCTCGTCGTATGTTAACCCCTCGCCTGGAGGCTGGAAGCTCCTTGCCCGGGTTTATTTATTGCGGTCTACAAAGAACCGCAGCTTCCCGCGTCGCGTGAGATCGCGTGGGACTTCGCGCACCACGTCCAATGCCCCAGGCTCAAATGTCAACCGCGTCTGCGTAATTGCAGCCTTATCTTATTGCAGTTTATACCACACTTACCCGGGAGTAACCCAATCGACAAGCTTGACTGGTTCATAAAAAATGTCTTAAGTACAAAACGTCTGACAAGATGATTGGACAAATATTAGGTACTTAGTACTTTTATACCTTAACCGTAATATACTCCTGGGAACTGAATCTAAACCTGTATCAACCACAATGTCAACTGGTTCAATAAAATATTCATTTTAATGCTACCTTTAGTAACATTTTTATATCTTTCTTATTTCGTATTCGATGTTGCACAGCGCGATGTCATTTTTATTACTCTTGCCATTTCTTGGTGGCAGATGGCACATATTTTTCGTCAACATCTAAGTTCGATACTTGTCGTCTAGGATGTGTGTTATTCATGCCTTAACCTTTCCTTTTGGTTAGTTTCATTATGTTAACCATGCCAGCCAACGCTTAAGGATATGTAAAAGTCGAGCATTGGAACAAAATATAGGTACTAGAATAACGATGTATACCGTTCGATAACCGCTCGTTTGTTTAGCCCAGTAATTGTGCCGCCAGATCCAGCGCCGATAAATTGCAGGTTCGAGGCGTAATATATCGCAGGAACGGAATCCGCGCTAACGAGCTATAGCGTAACAATAGCAGGAGAACACTCCAGCGCAAAGTCCCAAAACAGATGGATAGAAAAGTACGAAATATTATACCTTTGGCGCGCATCGAGCATCGCCCCTCGTGCCTTCCTTTGTGTCACATCTGTGCATAGAGCAACGCCTCCCGTTGCATTGAAATTCTCAACCCTTTTAGCAGAACATTGTTGCTCATAACATCTGACACAAATGTTACGGTTGCGTTGTACTCGTATTGATTTTGTACACTAATCTACTCGCAATGCATTACTCAATCATTTTTATGTAACGCACGTAACGTAGTGATGAACACGTCTGCGGTAAACCCAGCTACATAATACTACTAACTAGATATGTATTTGCAAGTGCATCGTTGTTGAGCATTGAACCTACATACAGTCACGTCCTTCCCGTAAAATATATACCCATATAACAGCAAGATAACTGTCTTGAGGTGCGCGGAGCTGTATTCATTGCAGTTTGTTTTCTCTTTAAACATTTTGTAAGATCCACTGACTATAAACCGAAGTTAGCGCTTATAATAACTTAGAAATATGATTGAATCTTCTATTACTTACACATTAATTTCATCGTAAATTCATAACATAAATAATTACGTAGCTACCTATTAACTTTAAGCAATCTATTATAACAGGCATAACCGATCATTAAAATAACTCAAGTTGTTTGGGCAAATGGTTAGGACTTGACGAAATTGGTTCGTTTACTTTCGCCCAATTGTTTATACATTCTGAAAACCGGCTAAGTCAGAGTCTGCTAAGAAGGTTCCGTACCACGATAAACGTTTAACTACTGTTATAATTATTTCTTTGTTTTCCAGTCTCAAAATAAACATACAAAGAGAACAATAACAGCTTCCACGCTATAATTTTCATAGTAATCGGTAAATTATCCACGAGTTATATTAATTAACATAAATTAAGTATGCTATAATATACCTACTTCTAAGTACCTACTTCTTAATTCCAATAGGTGATGACCACATAACCATGAATAAATAATATCCACGCCTACATAAACCATTACCATTGTTGGTAGTAGGTACAACTACTATCATACAATAGTAAACTTAAAATATTGTGAGCATGCAAACATCTGGTTTTTGCTCAAAAACTACGTTGTAGGTCCCTAAAATATTCTTGATAGGTATCTACCAAGTCAACACCCATCCAATGTTTTTGCAGGATTTAAAAATACAAACATTCGAACCATAGATCTCTATACTATACAGTTAGAAACAACGTTATACCAAGTAGTAGTCCAATCATTTTAGGGTTTGACCCTAACAATAATTCATCTATCGGTGAAACTTTGCAGTGTGATAAAGTAAAGTATACAGATTACGGTTGACGAATAATCTAGGTTTAATTTTTTCCCGTCCTAGATTATTTGTCAGCCATAACCATAATCTGTATACTTACTTTACTTTATCACACTCCAAAGTTTCAGCGATAGATGAATTATTGTTAGGGTGTCCGTACAAGGAAATTCTAAAATGACTGGACTATAGTACCGGTACTCGGTACTAATGCCGAGTTTCAGGTACTTCTTTTCAGCGAGCGTGGGTTTAGTTTAACGTAGGGTCGAAAATGTCGGGATTTCGACATACGGGGAGTTCGAACTAAAACACTATCTCTGAATACTCATCGTCGCGTTCCAGTAGGCACTATTAGGTAAATTTACAATACTGGTTCCTGTCCTGGCTTCGATAGCTTCAACGTAAAAAGCAAATTGCTGAGAATCGTTTAATAAAACTGAAGGTTTTTATAAATGGGAAACTAGAAACGGTATCGAAGAAAAGGTAAATTAAAATAAGACATAGTAGAGTGGATAGTGCTAAGATCACGGCTGAGACAAGACAATCGAGTTCTGCTTCTCACGATCACGAGAATAGTTAAACATGAAAAAAAGTAGAATGCGAATCCTGACCGACGAGCGCGGATGCATTCTGCGTGCTTCGAACATCCCGTGTGACCGAGAACCAGATCAGTAAATGCAACTTGCATGCGTTCAACGACATACGCTCTGTTATTACTACCATTTAATATCTTAATCACTCCACGATTATCCGTAGTCTCCAAACCGGGCATATAATTTACATGCCACGCAAAAACACGATTGTTTTTAACAATCAGCACTACACGAACTTTGTGATCCCTGATTAGGTTCCTAACATAATTAACTTTTATCTTCTAGTTTACATTTAAAGTGATTAGGTATAATGAGCCGAGTTGACAATGATAGATATTTGTACCAAATTGTTTTATTAATGCGAGGTATTTTTGTTGTTATAGGATGCTGTGGAAGATGGCGTGTGTAGAGTGGAAGAGGTATTAAACCAAAATGGCCGTCGCCCGCGCGGTCCTGGTTCTCTTGGCGTCAACGGCACAAGCATGGATGCCCGATGCCAATGCTCGGATTCACGTCAAATACGGTAAGTCGTTACGTCTTTACCATGTACCTACTATGCCACGTTCTAGGTCTTTAAATGATATTTGATTTGTACCTACTTTGTACATACGGGTTTAGTACATCACATCGAAAGTTAAATAGTAGAACACCAATTGGTCGAGAACGTTACACTTACAATGCACGAACGCAGATTATTTTATATGACTGGAAAGGTATAGACCAACCTAAAGCAATCATAGGTTTCATAAACACCTCACTATCGAGGCTCACACTTTAATGACATGCATTTTTATCTCCCCGCTATTAAGCTATAAACTTATAACCAACGATCATTATCGGCCAAAAATATAAAAGTTTTTGTTGGTTTTAGTCTCACTATAGTGAGATTGGCTTTTAAATTTAATAATTGTTTTTATAATAGTCTGTTAGCATCATGTTTCATTCCATAGAACCGGACCTTAGAGAGATCAGTAAAAACGTTTTATCTATGAACAAACTAATATTACAACAGTAAAAGGTTTCAATTTTCATCATTTTGACGGCAATCTATTTTTATTATGTTAGGTTTATTGTTGTCATAAAGCTTTAGGAATCGACAACGACAACGCAGGTGTATAGTGCCGAGGGATGTGATTCAAGCACACGTGAGAATTTCCCAACCGATTGTTATGAAATCGCAAATACTCATTGTTGTTAATCGCTATACAAAAGGAACATTGTTCGAGCGATTCGCACAAAAAAATACTGCGCTCGTGAAAAACGTATATTCACTATTCTTTAATACTTACCTAGTTCTTTTCACTAATACAGAAGCATAACACAACACAAAGGTTTTAATATTAAATACCTAAGTAGGTACTGAGATAATTTAATACATAATAGCATTACGATTATGTTCCCCGAGGGGGTAGTTAGAGATATTCAGAAACGTCATAACGTCCACGTTTCACTAGTAGTCATTATATCATACAAAATGTACAAAAAGAGTGTAGACAGTGGGTAATATGTCTTGGCTGCTGCGTGGCGAAATTCCTCACTGTAGGCTTATACCGAGCAGCTGGGAAGGAAAGCTGTCACTAAACCGAACAGACAGGGTAATGGTGAGGGTTAGACAGGCCGCAAATCGCGGGTCATGCCAACTCATTGGACTACTTAGCTAGGCCGCTTACTAGAATATTATGAGTTCATAATTCTGAGTTGCGCTCAGCTCTATTATCTCGGTGACTGGATGAAACTTTGAATGGTTTGTTACAGGCGATGAAACTTCAGAGCAATTTGTGGGCAACGCGACGGCGCCGGATCACTTTCGGATTTTGGACAAAGATGATTTCTCCATTGTAGTAGGAGGCCGGTAAGTGAATCAATAGCTACATACGTACTTAGATGCATGTAAATTCAATTTGAAACGAAGATGTTCTTGGGACGTTTTATGCAGGGTGTAAGGGTGAACAGTTGCAGTACTTTAAAGGGGTGATTGTACCCATGATACTGAACAACTTTTCCTATGAAACATATTGGAAAATAGCAAAAAAAATGACTTTCCATACTAAATGCAATCGATCGAACGTTTGTATGAAAAATCGAAATAGTTTTTTGCGAATTCCCCCTTTGTCCCTTTGGGAAAGTTGTTCAGTTTCATAAGTACAATCACCATTTAAAATAATGCAGCTGACTACTCTAACACTATTTACAAGTAATGTTAATTATTTGTTCTTAATTATCAAGTAAAGTGTAGGTAGAGGTACGTAAACAAGTGAGCAATATCACTGCTTATATAAGTGAAGTATCTGATATAAATATAAGTAAATAAGACAGAGAAGCTTCTACAATTATTTGCACAGTCATTTCTATTGCCGTATTAAACGTTAAACGTGTCGATTACGTAAAATTAGCATCGAATAGGGTTACTTCCATAAAAGGTGCTCTCAGGGAATATCAAGTCGTATTTGGGCAGGTGTCTTGCTAGGCGCTTAACCGGGTCCGCGACTATTCCACCTCATTACAATGTGCATATTTAATTTGCACCATTAATTCACTCTATAAATTGTATCTCGTTACAGGAACACAGTCTACAACCTCAGTCTCTACGATTTGTCGGAGAATTCAGATCAGGTAATGTTTATTCATTCGGCGGTTATCAATTTTCTGTCTCCCTTTTAATGTTCAGGTTTCAAAATATCACGTTGTTTCAATTTGTATTTATAACGGACAGAAATAAATAAGTTAAAAGTATAATGTCAAATAATATCGTAAGAGCTGAAATATCCGTACTATAGAAATAACATGATATTGACAACACAAATAATAACAATGCACCATATTTTTGTTACTTAATAAAATATCCCAGGATGACCAAAATGTGAGTTGCTTGTGTGGAGCTCCACAAACGATAGCCCATCTCACATCGTGCCCTGCGTACCCTAACACCTGCACGCAGGAGGAGCTCATGACCGCTAGTGACGCTGCAATATCGGTATCCCACTTCGGGCAAGGTACTATTTAGCGACTTGGTTCAAAATTTGAAGTCGACACGATAAGAAGAAGATAACTCTTAACTCTTTCCGAGTTAAACTCGCATTTGTACATAATGATTTATTGAAATTTTTCATAATTTTGTTGTTTTGTGTACAATAAAGAATCTTAGAAAGCAACGAAATTTGAAGGTTTTATTTAATTACAGAAACAGAGATTTAAGACACTTGCTCTCACCGATTCTTAGAACGGCTTTACTAATGTCCAAGATATGTCGGATAGTACCTATACAGAGATGTGCAAAATAGTTTATAAAATGTATTTAAATACAAAATGCAAATACTTTATGAATTTTGTATTTCAAATGCAAAATACAAAATAGTTTTTCATTTTGTATTTAAAATACTAAATGCAAAATAAAATACGTATTTCCAAAATACTTTTTTAAAATAAAAATTCCAATGTTAACTGTTACAGTGAAGTTCGGACCGAAACGGTCCTGATATTTCGAAAATCGAAAGTTCGGGTACAGGGCCAGGTTACAACCAATTTATGCGCATTTGCCACTCTTCTTCACCTAACAGATTTTAATAAAATAATTTGTTCAAAGACACTGCCACTCATCTTCCTTCTATGCGGTCTCATAATTATGCCACCATAAGAAAAAAGCCTTTCTACCGGCGCAGAGCTAGGCAGGCAGGTATTATATTTTAAGGAGACCATCTTTACTGTAGGGTATTTATTTAACGATTGCAGGCAGACATCATCATCCTTCAAATATTGAAGTGATTCCAGCGGGGCTAGTACGCCAACTACATTTAACACATCCATCTGTCAAATTTAGTCTTCTGTCTCGTTCTGTCGCGTGCAAATAGAAAGAGTGGAGGCGTGATAGCGCTATATCACGCTATCGCGGGTTAGCGTACTAGCCCCGCAGGTCAATAGTGGCGTTTACACTTGCATTATCACTAGCTAGTGAGGAATCTAAAACTACATATATTATGACACGCACCGCACGTCAAACTTGTTAGTTCAGAGGAGGGCCTACCATGACTTTTCCCTGTACTTTACTTTACTACTGTAGTTACGTCGCCAATTCGTATGACAGAAATTAGTTCTCAACGTAACCACTAGGAGCGCTGTACGACATTCAGTACAAAATTGGTGACGTAACTACAGTAGTAAAGTACGGTGAAAACTCATGGTAGACCCTTAGATCAAAATAAAATGGTAGACCTACAGTTCAGCACTCGTAGTATGCAACACGTGATACGGCTGTATCACGTCTTTTATCTCGTTCGTTCGCATGCAAATAGAAAGAGAGCTAAGATGTCATAGCGCTGTATCACTGCGGCATGCTAGCTATGCAGTTGTTGTTTGTAGTTCCATTCGGAAAGGCAATGGGTTCTAACCCTTACAGCCGTTATCTTTAGCATTTGTATTTATTGATGTTGACAAAACATATCAAAAAGTATTTTGCATTTTGCAAATACAAAATATATCGTAAAAGGTATTTCAAATAAAATACTAAATGCTTATTAAAAAAAAGTATTTAAATACAAAATGGAAATAGGTATTTTGTATTTTGTATTTTGCATTTTAAATACTGTTATTTTCAAAATGTCACATCTCTGTACCTATAGATATCATAATTCTAAGTAAGAATCGGAAAATCGTTTCGTTGTTATATGAAATGAAGTATAGGTACTTTCAAGCTACAATCATAGTCTACTTCTTTAGCGATCGCAAGTTGCGTTATCAACTCAAATACGGTATGATAATTGATATCTGATGTCTGGCAAACAGTAGCTCTAGATTGATACGAACGTAGTTTTTCAAAAGTAGCTAGTCCAAGTGGAAGGCGCAGTCGGTCGGCGACCTAGCGACAGAACATTGTATCGCGCTCGCTACAGGTTTATGTATCTAATCTTGAGCAAACAACTACAGTTCGCCGCTTGCTTTCCGCTGCTGCACTCGCTGTTTATTCTTAGTTACGACCCATTTCGCTCGGCACACTGTTTATTTTCTAAATCGTGTAAAATTATTTACTATCATACCTATCTAGATTGCTCACGTCGTCACACAAATTCGTATCAAACGTGTGTACAGCTTAGTAGATATTGATACAAACGTCTAGTTTGACTGACTATGGAGTTGGAGAGTTCGTGAAAGTTTAATACGTCTCGAAAATATTTAACATGTACACGATATGCATAATAATAAAACTAATTTCTCGTCCTTGCGCCTCATGCATTAAATTAACGTCGCAGACGAAGCCGTGACCTACCTGGCAACTAGCCCAAAATGTTATTGCCCTTTTACCTAGGTCTAGCTGCAATGAATGTTGAAAGTTTTAGTACTAAAAACAATCTACGTTGTTAGTAACCGGTGATATTACTACATCTACTTCTACATGTATGTATGTGCATGTGGTAAAACCGATTTATTGTTTCCAATTCCATTATTCCCCGCCAAGTCAAATACAGTCTGGGATTTGTGAGAGCTGAAATACAAATAATTCAGCCGTGACTACGATTAATGGCATCACAATGTGCGCATGAAATAAAAATACGAAGCGGACGGACGGACGGACGTAGGGCGAGCCGAGAGGATGCCTGGCACGCAGCCATCTCCAGCCATATATTGCTAAAGTTTCACTCATCAAAAATCTGAGTGTATCTGGTACTTTGTTTATTTTTGGCACGGTTGTAAACGTTATTGTAAATTATCCAGCTCGTAAACATCAAAATTACGTTATTGTTAATATCGGTAAACTTTAAAACGGTTGCGCTCGATTATCTCCAAAATACCTACAATTATTTAAAACGAAATTATATTACAATCGTTAGTAATTTTTGTATCAATGTCTTATGCACATAGCCGTGTGCCTAAAGTAAAGTTTAACGCTAGCTTGATATTTAAATTACTCGTCACATATAAGAGTTGCGTTGACTGTGGTGCATTGAATTATTCACGGGCAACAGTGTAGGGCGTCCACTCTGCGGTATATGAATACTAATCGTGACAACACGATAACTTTTCTTTCAGACAGTATTTTAACTCTTTAATTTAGTCAAAATGTTGCGTAGAAAATTTGCTTAATTTCTCTATAAATTTGTCAGTCTTAAGAGGAAACGATGTTAGTGGACGTGAACAAACTGCACGCGCAGCCTGTCCATTCCGAGTGCATTGCCGTGTAGTGGTCGCCCACAAAGATTGCTATCTCGTCGCCGTCAATAAATACTACGTCCGACAACATCGCCGGTGTTCAATAACGCCTAGAAGCAAAATATCCGTAAAATAGTACCGTTCTATATGCAGCAGCCTTTAATGTTGGTACTCATGTCGTAATCCCCTGACGAGGTCGATTATGTTCGCAATTAATTCGATACGCGTAAACCGGTTGTCTCAAAGTGCCCAAAGCTCGACAGCTTACCGCCTACGCCTGTACAATGATCGTAGTTGACATTCCATTCAGCAATAAGGGCTTAACGTTGTCGCTACAGTTGCTATATAGATACCTCTTTTTACTAGACGCGACCAGCTTTCAGAATGACCCACCACGCCCCAAATAAATTGTGCAAATGAGGCAGAGTATTTACGGCTCAACTTTATTTATTATGCTATGAAAGTACTTTCTAATTTCAGACAACCGACTGCCTAAATTTAATTCGAGTAATATTTACGTGACTCTTGCAGTTCATCCTCATTTAAATTAACGAAGTTGTGTTGTACTAATTTATCGCGTTATAAAGATAAATTCGTGAAGATCTACCTATAAACTTAATTGTTAAGAACTCCTTATCAAGTTTTATTTTTGTCAACAGCGATTGGAATGGCAATCAACAGATGCACACAGAGAACTATGCCAGCTGAAAGGCAAATCTGCGGATGAGTGTCAGAACTATCCGCGCGTAGCTGCGCGGGCGCATGGCCACCTACTTGTGTGCGGCACCAACGCCTTCAAGCCACTGTGCAGGCGGTACGCGCGACATCCACCAACCCACCACCTCGAAGAGATTGACGGCTCTGGCCGTTGTCCATATGACCCGCAACACAACTCTACCGCTATATTTACAGGTAAGAAAGATCATATCTACTGGCACAGTATAAGAAAGAGTATCTGGTACGGACACTCCCTGCCTTCAACCAATCTTTACCCACCCTCTTTCTCTCTTCAAAATGTAAGCAATGGCGTATTCCTATCTCGCTCGCACTCACTCAGTATCGCACATGCTTACTACCTCTTTTAAATTTTTCTCATTTGTATGAAATGACAGTTATGTGTCCAAGGTGTGCTACAGGTTTCCTAAGAGTGTGGCCAAAATAAATATCAATAGAATAATAGAATTTGACCTTTATTCATCTATAACTAACCAAAACAATTTCCTGGTTACGGCGTGATCACACATAGCGATTCTTGTCTGCGGAGACGGCACGAACCGGCGCGAGCGCATCCCGCCGAGGGGTTGTGCCGAACACGACGCGCAACCGCGATACCGATCGATTTATTACCTTTACTGTTAACTATTTCTACACAATAGCTCCATAAAGCTGTTTTCTGAATGTTTTACCTAGTTTTGAACTTGCTAAATACTTTTAATAGGAAAGAGAAATACTACCTAGCAAAGGAGATTATGCGCTTCACGTTTTCCCACAAATGCTGCACTATTAAGAAACCACAATTCAAATTACAGTTAGAAATTATGACAGTCCAAGTAAAGTGCACCGGCCACGAATGGCATGAAGAAACCACATAATTATGTGCACGACTCCTTTTTGACTTTGATGCGCTAATGTGGCTCGGTGTAATTTGCGAACTAAAATTATACTAAGTTGATCACGAACACGCTTTCCCCCTACGTGCATTTACTGTATTCTTATTATATTGTTTTATGATCTCTCATATTCTGTAATTTATAACATGTGTCTACGCGTTGATAGGAATTAAATCTGGACGTTTGCTCTTATTTCAGATGGCAAGTTGTATACAGCGACAGCGGCAGACTTCTCTGGCACAGATCCGCTGATCTACCGTGAGCCTGTTCGCACTGAGCGCTCCGACCTTCGTCTGCTCAACGACCCCTCCTTTGTGGGAGCCGTAGCCTCCACCAGCCACGTCTACTTCTTTTATCGCGAGACTGCTGTAGAGTACATGAACTGTGGCAAGGTAGGTCATTGTTTAAATATAACTTGACCGTCAACTGCATACAACTGAGCGTAAAACATGACTCTAATGTACCAAATTTTCAATTACAGGCCGTTTATTCAAGAGTGGCGAGAGTGTGCCTAAACGATAAAGGTGGCCCTCACACATTTAGCGACAGATGGACGTCTTTCCTGAAAACCAGATTGAACTGTTCCATGCCTGGCGAATATCCATTTTACTTTGACGAAATCCGTAAGTTTCTTAACTGTTATAAATATGTCGTTCGTAATAAGGTTGAAATACGACCGATTTTCTAATATAAGCGTCTTTAATTTCAGAGGCAACAACGGAACTCATCAACGGTGTTTATGGTAGTGGAAACAGTAGAAACGATATAGTATACGCAGTCTTTACCACCCCTCAGAACGCAATAGGAGGTTCAGCAGTATGCGCATTTGCAATGCGAGATATCTTGGATGCATTCGAGGGGCCATTCAAAGGGCAGGAGAGTATGAATTCAAATTGGTTGCCATTAGAGAAAGAGAAAGTACCAGATTCACAGCCAGGATCATGTGTAGAAGACAGTCGAACACTGTCTGAATCATCGGTTAACTTCATCAAAACACATCCGCTGATGGATAAAGCAGTTCCATCATTCTTGGCGCGACCAATCCTCATTAGAGTTAGTTTGCAATACAGATTTTCTGCTATAGCAGTACATCCTCAAGTACAAGCAATGAATGGCAACAGATATGATGTTATGTACATCGGTACTGACGACGGAAGAGTTATCAAGGCTGTGAATGTAGCTGCAAACGAGGGCTCGTTCGACGCGAGCGTGGACGAATATAGCAAGAATCCCGTGAGGACGACTGTGATTTCAGAAGTTCAGGTTCTGCCTCAGGGTGTGCCCATCAAGCAAATGCACGTCGCTCTCACAACTGAGAAACTAATTGTTGCCTCTGGAGACATCATAAAAGCGGTGACCCTATCGCACTGCAGCAACGTACAATCGTGCAGGTATGTCATGTTTAACATTATCATTTAGTAGTTATCTTTCCTTTGTATGTATAATATTAAAACGAATAGGTAACTACTCATAAAACTGAACGATGGAAATACGAAGAAATGATAATATTGTTACTTTACGATCACACTTGAAAATTATTATGAATATGAATCTGATTGTTTGATTTCAGAGAATGCGTCGCATTACAAGATCCTCATTGTGCATGGGATTCTAAGCAACAACAATGTTCTTGGGTCGGAAATAGGCAATTCCCGAATCCCGAGAGATTTCTACAAAATGTAGAGTATGGAAAGACTGAAATATGTAATAAGCTGCCAGCCCTCTTACCTAGTGATCGACATAGCAATAGAAATCCAGGAACTAAGACGCCGACGCTTTCGGAGCCCGACATGCGTCAAAAGACTGACGATATACAAAACGAAATATTAATAGAGGTTGTCGAAACGAACGTCTTATCTGAAGAAAAGAATACTAACAATAATAAACATGAAACAGGTAAGCAAACATAAATTTTCAACTTACCTAAGCTGCTTCTTGAGTTTTTCATTTGTTACACCGCGATCTACATCTAAGAACTGTTCTTAATATTTCCGTTGTCATTCCAGACTTGCTGACGGTGGAAGCCGCAGACGGCAACATCTACAGCGCGCAGGCGCTACTCACAGCCGTGGTGGCCTCCTGCCTGGTGACCCTCATGGTGGGATTCGTCATCGGTTATCTCTTCTCGCGGCGATTTCGGCACCCATTTTTTACCGATACCTCACCCTTTAATGAACAACACAATCATTTAAATAGGTACGTAAATAACACATCGTTATTTGGAAGGCAGCATTTGTTTCTAAAATTCTTTTTAACATTGACACTGTAGTTTTCCTTTTCCAGACGAGTTTTTATGATTTCCAGAAGTGAGTTTATTTAATCCCCAGATATACCTACTCGCTGTTTCTTTATTATTTTTCACGTTGTAGTCCCTCTTGCACATGCTATCATTGTAGACCGGTGGCCAGCTACAGTCAACTATACCTTATAAAATTAACGAACTAACTCATTATGCACCTAAAGTAGACTAAAAATAAGTCATAAAAAACTTGGTCTGCCAGGGCGCAGCTTGGCACGTTTTCCGGTGTTATGAAAAACGTGGACCCCAAAAACACCCCATTTTACCTCATCGAATTAAAGGATGGAACTTGTCTGTTGGTCTGGAGGCCGATTAGTAAAGCCTAAAAAACCTGGTCTGCCGCCGCCTATCCTGGCACGTTCATGGGTCCGACTGAATTTAGGGTGCCCCTCGGAGGGTGGATTTTACCTCATCGAATTAATGAATGAAATCAATGCCAATTTATAGTCCTATCAACTATGTTTACATATGCCTTGGTTTGCCTAGGCTCAGCCTGGCAGGTTTCCGGGTCCGACTGATTTTACTTTCAAAAAATTGTTTAGCCAAACTTTAATAACCGGTATAAATCTACAGAATCTGCGGAAAATTTTAGTGAAATTCGCTTATATAAATTAACCAAGATATATGTACTCATACAAATATCCCTGAAGGTGGAATTTTAATAGAAAAGGTCAACGGCCCGCGGAAACTAAAAGAGATAGGTATGTGGTCCCGAAGGAAAAAATGACAAAAACCCTGGGCAATTTGACGTCCCGAAGAAAAAATCCAAAATAGGAGATCCAAGATGGTCGTCTTACATTTTCATAGTCCTCATAACTTTGTAACCATTGACGGTCGGCGCGCTGTGTGTGTACAAATCAAATTAGTAACAAAGCCCGGCTTACGATGTTTACGTTTCGGTTCTACCAGAAGGCATATTTTAGTGTCGAAAAAAATGGTGGCCCAGAATCGTTAATCTATGTAACAAATAAATTGATAGATAGATAGATATCTCATTTATTTCACTTGAACAATACAGGAAAAACAGTGTCTGACAAAGGTAGACAATTACCTACCTACACGATAAATTAAAATGCTTAATTAAGATATTCGGACATCGTAGGTTTTTTGTTATTAAGGGCTCTTTCCTGATGTTTTACACTGCAATTCTGCCAATATCATGATGACTGGAAGTATCGAAATCTCAATCTCCTTATTTTATTTAATAGTAAGAATACGTGTCCAATCAAGCCTCCGTACACATGACGGGAATCAAGATAAGTCATTAAGTGCCATTAAATAAGTAGTTCCTAAATAGTGCCTCTGTAGTTTGCGAAACTGTATAAGTGTATATTTTTCCCTGTTTTTGCTTTTGTGTTTATTACTCTCTGAAATTCAAAATTTCATAATTCCAGAGTCTCTATTTTAGGAACAATTTATTTTGATACTAGAGTTTTGAACTATCGTGTGAATTCGTGTGTACGCCTATACTCTAGCTCGATATTCTAATATATGAAAGACGAAAAAAACTTGTTTATTTCTATGTCATTTTCTTGAAGGCCTGTCATTATTAGATTTTGGATGTCAGAGAGTAATAAACACAAAAGCACTAACAGGGAAAAATATTTATAAATATTTAGCAAACTACAGAGGCACTATTATTAAATGGCACTAAATGATTAATCTTGATTCCCGTCATGTGTACGCTAGCTTGATGGACACGTATTTTTTTACTATTTTGGCCTAATCACCGGTTTTGAAGCCATTTCATGTCAACGCCATATTATATCGAGACATGTTGAACTAAGTGTTTTACTCGTTTTTTACTATTTAAACTAGCTTAGTCACTTGGCGAGTCTATTGACGGGCGGTCGTCTCGGTTGGTGTCTCTGGACTTGCCACGCAGTTCCGCTATTTGGTGTCCTCAAATATGTTTTTGTTAATAAAACAATTCTGGAGATTGAGATTTCGATACTTCCAGTCATCATGATATTGGCAGAATTGCAGTGTAAAACATCAGGAAAGAGCCCTTAATAAAAAAAATACCTACGATGTCCGAATATCCTAATTAGGCATTTTAATTTATCGTGTAGGTAGGTAATTGTCTACCTTTGTCAGTCACTGTTATTTCCTGTATTGTTCAGGTGAAATAATAAATGAGTTATCTATCTATCAATTTATTTGTTACATAGATTAACAATTCTGCGCCACCATTTTTTTCGTTACTAAAATATGCCTTCTGATAGAACCGAAAGGTAAACATCGTAAGCCGGGCTTTGCTACTAATTTGATTTGTACACACACAGCGCGCCGACCGTCAATGGTTACAAAGTTATGAGGACTTTGAAAATGTAAGACGACCATCTTGGATCTCCTATTTTGGATTTTTTCTTCGGGACGTCAAATTGCCCAGGGTTTTTGTCATTTTTTCTATCGGGACCACATACCCATCTCTTTTAGTTTCCGCGGGCCGTTGACCTTTTCTATTAAAATTCCACCTTCAGGGATATTTGTATGAGTACATATATCTTGGTAAATTTATACAAGCGAATTTCACTAAAATTTTCCGCAGATTCTGTAGATTTATACCGGTTATTAAAGTTTGTCTAAACAATTTTTTGAAAGTAAAATCAGTCGGACCCGGAAACCTGCCAGGCTGAGCCTAGGCAAACCAAGGCATATGTAAACATAGTTGATAGGACTATAAATTGGCATTGATTTCATTCATTAATTCGATGAGGTAAAATCCACCCTCCGAGGGGCACCCTAAATTCAGTCGGACCCATGAACGTGCCAGGATAGGCGGCGGCAGACCAGGTTTTTTAGGCTTTACTAATCGGCCTCCAGACCAACAGACAAGTTCCATCCTTTAATTCGATGAGGTAAAATGGGGTGTTTTTGGGGTCCACGTTTTTCATCACACCGGAAAACGTGCCAAGCTGCGCCCTGGCAGACCAAGTTTTTTATGACTTATTTTTAGTCTACTTTAGGTGCATAATGCGTTAGTTCGTTAATTTTATAAGGTATAGTTGACTGTAGCTGGCCACCGGTCTATTGATTTATAAATGAACGCTTGATCACCTATTTGATTAATAAACGAATGCACCTTAATTTACTTAATAGATTGTAGCAAAGAAACTTTACCTGCAGTTTCTTTGCATTTAAAGTACTTGTGTTCTATTTGCGATGGCAATGTGTATAATGTATCTTTTATGACGATTCTGATTTACACGGAAAAATGAATCCTATCAAAATTACAAGACAATATGTTTGCTTTTCAGACTGAGTCCATTGGAGACACCGCTGAACGCGAACTCTGCGTACATGCCCCCACGATCCAAAAACGTGAACATGGTAGCGAATGTATGCCCCCTCGCCAAACAGGACAACTTGCATCTCGAGCTAGGCAAAGAACGAACCCTCGATCTGCGCAATTCCACCGAATCTCTAGACAAGGACCTCAAGTGCGGCACATTACAGAAAGTTAAAAAGACTTATATTTGAAAACTACCCCAACAAACAATGTACGGCTCCATTGCTAAGTGATAGAGACGATGTTTTGTCGCGTGTGCCAAGTCTTCCGAGTAACTCGGTTAGGACAATGTGTGTTCAGTGTGAGTGAATAATTGAATGATTTTGCGTCCTGTAAATATGGTGTTTTATCTCGATGTACAGTTTTCATTGAACATACCTAAGACTTTGTTATTATTGAAGCAGTTAACATTGCATTTAATATTTAAACTGTAACGGGAATATGACGTACTCTAGTAAAGTAAGTAGGTACTGGGGATATTCAAGATGTTTTTAAACTAAACATTTACTTTAAATTAAGAATGGAATTGGTACAGATTCAATGTAACTAATTTCAATCTATGTTTATGTCTCTCCAGAGACGCAAGAAGGTACCTACTTGTATTAAATAGTGTCATTGTTTAGTATTATAAATCCATTGTTCTACATTCCATAATATAAAGAAAAAAGTAGAAATAAAATCGCAGTGCAGCTAATTGTAAATATAAATAAGTAAATGTGTATATAATGCTACTTTTATAGTCGCAGAGCTATGATAAATTTGACATAGCGAGAATTAGAGCATGCATTCGAAAATCGATCGAATAAAAACTATATACTTAAATGATTCAAAACTTTTCATGCAAATAAGACATAGATTGAAACAAATTATCAACAATATTCAAATTCGAGGAATCGTTAAAATTTTTGTTAAATATGAAGTTATAACTTATAATATAATTATGATAGCATTCGATTGCTGTGCTAAGTGCATAGTGCCTTGTAGGTTGCCAATTTAGTGCCTAATGTAATTTACGATACATCAGGAAAGAGTCTAGTAAATGTTTAGTCTCCTGTTAAGTATTTTTAATTAGAAAACTTTCAGGTGGCAAAATAAACTGAGCAAGCTTGATAAGCTTCAATTCAAACTGTATGGTGTGCACATGACGATTCTTATTCAAAATAATGTAACGCTGTGTGTGTATGTATTCTTTCCTAATGTATTTAAAAAGTAATACAGTTTTGTTTCATCATACTAAATGTGTGAGTACTACAATGGCTATAATAAATATGACTTACGGTTTTTTGTTCTTGAATGACCCAAAATATAATTAATTATAATATTAGGCTGACGTAACCACCAGAGATATAAAATTTAGCAAGTGTTCCCACCGTAAGACAAGAAAAGTCTATATTAAGTTAAGCGGAATGTCTGGTTCTGTACATAATTCAATGAAAAGTAGGAAATAATTGCTATATTATTTTAGGATGTATTATGAAGTTAAAAACCTTTTTATAAGGTACCTTTTATTTTGAAATGTTTACCTGTTGGTAGATAATTAGTAAAACATTTTAGAGTGTATTTAGATACAACTGTTACTACAAAAATATCATCCATTATGTACATTCAGCTGAAATCATTATGTATACTTGAAGAATACATTTTATTTATATTTTTTATATTATAATAAATCAATTTAATACTTAGCAATTTTATCAATTTCCCATAATAGTGGAGAAAATATAAGTATTATTACATCATTGACTTGTTTTCTTTATTATCTAATCCCGCACCCTCATCCACAATCTCATAATAATTATAATGATTTTATCACCAAATCAGACTCACCATAAAAGGAAGTATCTTAATTCAACCACTGTCTAGAACAGGTTTCAACAAAGGCACAAACTCATAGCACATCAGAGCAAGAAACAACTATTTGCAAACTCAATTTCTACCAATATTGTGATATAGGTAACTGAGACTTCAAGTAGTATCAGCAATAAAATAATTGACATAGTTACACAAGAACTGGCGCTTTTCCTCTGCTGTCTTAACAACATCCGTGTCAATAGTAACTCCATCCTCACAGCCGACTGGTTCCTCCTTCATTTGAGGACAACCCTCATGCAGCAACACAAAGTTGTGAAGGACACAAGCGGCACAAATTAATGTATTAATCGCCTCTGGCTTATTTATATCCATGTAATTTAATTTCCTAAACCTTTCCTTCAGCAATTCAAATGCATGGCCAATGTAACTGCGAGCTCTCCAATGTATCTCATTAAATTTCATTTCCTCGGTTGTCAATAGCTCTTCACTAGAAAAAGGTGTGATTAAGTTTTTTCTGAGTCTATATTCAGAATCTCCAAGTATGTGATTGTCGAAGTGAACAAAATTTTTCAACTCTTGTCCTAAGTGGCTATCTTTGTATACTCTATTCTTTTTAGTTACTCCAACATCACCAATATGAATATCTATAAACGAAAGTGACTCATCACAGACTGCCTGGAGAAGAATATCTTGTTTTTCCTTTTTGTTTCTTTTTGAGCCAGCTTTAAACCGGCACGCATCAATGAAGCCAACACAGTTAGGAAACATAAATCTGCTATTGACCTTGATTCTTGTAACATGTTGTTCCTCTATTGAGGGCCAACTTATAAAGTTGTACCTTTGTTCGGCAAGCAACGCAGCTATCTCATGGAATATGTAAGCTACTGATGATTTGTGGAGACCAAATAAGGTGCCAATCTCACCATATGAAGAATCACTTGTCAGGAGCCATAGAAAGACATGAACTTTTGTTTCCAAAGGGACAATCATGGTGCCAGGTTTCGCAAAGTCTTTCAAGTAATTTATCAATGTCTGAAAGAGAATAATTTATGATACATTCACAATGTGTGAGAACATTCTATACAGGTGTTCCAAAATTCCAAATAAACATTTAAATAAATGTGAAGTTGTTCAGTTTGATGGTCTAAACAACCCCCCTAAAAGTTTTAAAATTTGTGTTTACTTTTGTAACACCCAGTATTGGTCTTTATAACATTGCAGTGTTAGCATAGGTAATTTGATGTAAGTATTTAGTTAGTGCTACCTAACGAAATGTATTTATATCATAATATAAATCCATGGTCATGCATAGTCCTTTTAAAATGGTTTTAAATCATAAAGGATGCCACTCCTCCTTACAACCATTGAAACAAGAAAATTGGCAATGGCATCGTCGATATTTCCAATTTTTGGTGTGTCCCTTTCTATTCAATGACGAAGATACGAAAATGACAGGAGAGGAGCCAAATTTTTTTATGTTGGATTAGAAAGGGACAATGTTAACGTCACAAAAACCACAATGCAACGGAAAAGAATGATCATTACCGACCACCAAGGAGTATTATCATGTTTCACCGCTTGTTAGGCAGTGTGCTCTCCATTATAGGTATTTCTAACTTCTTGACTTTCACTGTTCAGTGGCATCACAATGTTTAAGATTTCTCAATCAAGAAATCCTCAATTTTTTTAAAGATTTTGGCTCCATAGTGAGAGTTGTTCAGTTTGATGGTCTGAAGAACCCTGTTCCGGCTTCAAAAACTAATTATAAAAGATACACCGTCAAAATAGGATAAGGGAGTCGCATTGTGGATCTGCTATTGGGTAGTCGCGTCGCTCGTGGATTGTTGGTTGCCCCCTCCCAGGTCTTCAACGGGGCTCCAGTGGTGGCTCAAGATAGTGTTCTTTTCGAAAAACAATCCTTGAAGTCACCAAATACATAAATTACCGTACATCGTCAAGCACTTTTGCTACATAAACTAGACATTGGCAAAATCATCAAATACCCAAGATGGCAGCCATTTTTTTAAAAGTAGAATAGAAAATAGGATAAAAATAATAGAGAAACATTGACAAATACCTGTACAGTAGTCTTCTTCATATTAAACTTCTCCAAATAATCTTCTGCAGTAAAGTCAAGTACAGTCCTGTCGTATTGAATCTTTTTACGTTTACGCGACGGTGAATGTTTCTCCAAGTCCACACGTCGATCGTCCAGTACTTGGGGATGTTCCTTCTTCATAACATCGCAGAATTTAACCACATTCTCGCTGTTTTCGTGTACCACATTCGCTACAGCCACAACTAGTCTGTTCACTGTAGATACGCTGTCGTTATCCAGAAACATTTCCATGAGAAATTCTTTATCAAAATTATCCATTTTTGTTTATAACTTAGTGTAAATATTATGGACCACTTGTGCTTGGAGATTCGACGGTAAAAAGTTTACCTTTTTTGTTTGTACACTTAAAGCAAAGGCCGCTTATGTTATTTTTATAATAAACACCTAAGGTTACATTCGAAAATAGCAAATTATGTTTACTTTACGCAAATTCACAATCGAAATATCACATAAATAAACAATAATTTTTTTTGACAGCACAGAACAGACTTGACAAGACAGTTTCTTTTCTAATTCAAGGCAAAGGGTTATATTTCCCATACAGCCGATCGATGTCTTGAATAAACTTATCTTATTATATAAATAAAACGTTGATGTGCGACGTTTTGACGCTTCTTTGGAGTTTTTGGTGACAATCGAAAGACGAAGGAAACGCAGAGAAGTCCACAGGAAAGAGATGAACCGACAGCTTTGCCGCGCTACAAATGACGGAACGGACGGAACACTTTTCCTGTTTAGAACCCGACCCATACACCATCATATTTGGGCAATTTCGTAAAAAAATATCCCGGTTACAAAATGGAATACAAAAAAAAATATATCTTTATTATAATTGGAACAACGTAGAATGATTCGCACTTATTTGAAATGCATAATAACCGTTGCAAATTGGATAAAAAATGATTATTTTCAAAGAAAATGTGATTATTTTGGGACAAGAGAGTGGTTCAGGCTTCCATTTTGTAACTTTTTTGGAACGAAATTATATAATTATACAGTTTATTCTTAGTAAATGTGTCTTTTTTCTTTAAAAATAACAATCAGTGAACCTTAACAAGGCATCAATTACTTGTAATAAACTAAAATATATCTATTTTGTAACTTTTTAAACTAGGTCGGTCATTGTGGGACATTACTAATAATGGGGGTTCAAAACTAACTTTAGTCATATTTTTTAATTTATTTATAATAAATGACCTATATAACCTGCTAATTTTACAGATTATTAATTAAATATTGAAATAATCAAAACCTTCATTCAAAACGGTCTTTGGTTTCAGTGTAAATTGAGTGCAAACTGATAGACATGACAAAATGTGTGCGGATATATTTAGAAAAAAACGCCCATTTCACAGAACTGTATATTGTTCACTTGCGCGACACTTTGTTACAAAAAACAACTCCAATTTACGAACCAAAACTCACTATAAACAATAAAAATTCGATGAAATATGAGGACTCCAAACGTGTCTGACAAATTCCCGCCATAAACTCCTGACAGTTGATCAAAATTAAAAAACCAACCAAATAACACAAAATATGTCAAAAACATATCAATAAAAAATCATCAACTTTTAGTCGCATGGTAGATGGATGGTAGAGGTCGTAGAAAGAGAAGGCACTAGAAGGAAGCACGTGTCTTGTCATATCACTCAGTAAGAGATGCACATAACAAATTCGCTCTAGTTAAAAATGGAGACCGCTACTTATTGCTGTCCTTATCGACGTATCCACTTTTTTGTACTTCGGCCATCTGACTCCAAAATGTCACTTCATATAAATTGTATGGGACAACCACCTGACTCCGAGATGTTACTTCATTAATTCGCTATCTCATACCCGGCTACACTGATATTCGGTCTATTCTATTTTTAAAATATGGCTGCCATCTTGGTTTGTGAAGATTTTGCCAATGTCGAGTTTTTGTAGCAAAAGTGCTTGACGTTGTACGGTTATGAAGATATTTTGGTGACTTCAAGGGTTGTTCTTACAAAAGAACACTATCTTGAGCCACCACTGGAGCCCCGCTGTCGAGCTGGGAGGGGGAAACCGACGAGCGACACGCGACACGCGACCACCCACTAGCAGATCCACAACGCCACTCCCGATATTCGGTCTACTAGCGTAAGCGAAAAATTTTTCGTCTATGGTAGAGGTCAAGAAGTTTGGAATCCTCTATAGTGGAGCACAGACTGCCTAACAAGAGGGAAAACATGATAATACTCCTTGATGGTCGGTAATGATCGTGCTTCTCCGTAGTGGTTTTTAGTGACGTTAACTTCGTCCCTTTCTAATGTATGTCTACTGTCTAGGCATGACGTCACTCAATTGTCGTTCATGTAATTGTGACGTCATTGGAATAGAAAGGGACGCACGTAAAATTGGAAATATCGACGACGGAGACGAACGTCAAATTTTCTTGTATCAATGCTTGTAAGGAGGAGTGCTATCCTTTATGATTTAGATCCATGGTAGAGGTCTACCGAGAGGACGTCTGCGTCGGCTCATGATTTTTCTGGCCATGCGGCTCGGCCATTTTGTGAACTCATTTGTGTTTTAACCTTAAAACAATCACTTGAGACTCTAATTTTTACATTGGCAAAACTGCCATTCTACTTACAATTAATAATATAATGATCATTTTCATACGTATACTCTCCACATAACGAGACTTTGGCTGAGTTGTGATAACACATCGGATGCCATTAACTTGTATTAAGAAAGTTCGCAATGAGAGATGGCGTTGTTGCATATAATAGGTACACACGACGACTGCTCATGCTACCCTTGGACTTTGAACTAATAGGCACCCATTACACGGTAGGTTTTGCTGTCAGTTTTACCACAGTCACGGCTGTGACTGATGAATAACCTATCGTGTAATGCGGTTGCATGATGTCGATATCATATAAATATTCATTCCGTCAGTCACCGTCATTCATGATCATGACTGATGGTTTTGACTGACGCAAAACCTACCGTGTAATGTATGCCTTAGAAGTTGAACGCTGCGAATCGTGCGAGAGGGTGCGGTATGTTGTTGTTGTTTCGTCTCACGGCACGCTGCGCCCGCGCCGGCAGCCGCGTCTATGCAGGCTCTCTACCATAGATTAATATGTATATTGGGTATAGATAGGTAAGTCGCCTGGGATTTTAGAACGGCTTAATTATTGTCGTTGCCCCTTATTAGCGCATGGGGGAGCCACATTGATAAATAAATAGAAAAAGACGGCCGGCCGACACGAGGCTCGAACCATAAGCACCCGAATCGTGAGCCGGTTGTCTAGACCACTAGACCAACAACACAGTACTTGATATGGGCGAAATCTCTCATTACTACAGCACAGCGGTGAGGTGTAGCGCGCTGTCGCTCATAGTGCTTCGCAATGTCACCGCGAGATGGCGGAAGCTGTCTTTCAGCGTTCCACTTCGTTTGCACTAAGATATCATAGCATGCTCTCTACCGCACTATTTTTTGTTTTGTACGTTGTTTCCTTTGCCTGCTTGGCTTTTCTATTGTATTCCAGTTTTTATTTTTAATGTCATTGAGGCCAAGGTATCTTGGCCATAAAGCCTACGTTTTTCAGAAAATTCAAAAGTAAATTAAAAATAGAAATATCAATCAAAAATGTAATCGCAAAAATACATATCTCTTATTTTTTTACCTATTTTTATATTTTTCATTAAAAACTGGTGGTTAAAAAATGAAATGTTGTCAATTTGTACTAAAATATTTAGTTCCTGGGCTGCGTTCAGAACCTTTGGGTGCGGTTGTACTTCTCGCTCGCTCTTATGGGTAGAACGCTTTTCACCGAGCCTCGGAACGGCGTTAGGGCGAAAAGTTGCACTCGGAGTGCACTCTGGGCGCACTCTGGGCGTAGGTTCTGAACGCACCCCTTCTGTCACCGTTTTCTACTCTTTTATGTCGCACTGTAAATCCATGTAACAAACTCTCTTTTCATATACTTTACCTAAGACTTTTCCTGTTTATTTGAGAATTTTGAGATAGTTTTTACTTGGTATTTCATGTGTATTCGATCATCAGCAGGGTCATGTGCTTTTGCACAGCCATCTCTCATCAACGCCATCTATCGAGATAGGAACTTTTTTTTAATGGTAGTTTGATTTGAAAATCCCGTTTACCTATTTATTGGTGATGGCCAAGCCAATACCAAGAATATGCCAATACCTATTGAATACCTATTTCCAGCTTTCTGGTGATGGTTCAGGAAGCTGACATAGATATTGTCTGATCTGATGCATAGATTTACACTTAAGCGAAAAGTTTTGGGAAGATGTGCTTCCGCTTGCTCTTTGAGCTTACGGCTTTTGGGCAGTGCCCAAAGAGAATTTAAACGCTAACGCTACACTCAAGGACTGTTCAAAATTAAGGTTCAACCAAATCAACCATGGTTCAACTTTTAACCCTGAGGTTCATCCATGGTTCAATGTTCATTGTTCAACCCACAGGTCCAACCCTTCGACGACGACGTGAACTAAAACTAAACCTGCTCTCTAATATACTTATATTACTCTTTTACCTGCTCTGTCTAACTGCTCTCACTAATCTTGTACTGTTTGTAAGTAACAGACATCAACATCATATAAATATTAATCCGCTGACTGATTGACTGAATAGCATATTGAACCTACCTATTTTACCTAGAAATCAAGATTTATAATCTCGTTAAATGAAAACCAAGCACTCTGTCAAGCACTATTTATTAAACAATTCAGAAAATTATGTTTTTTACTTACAGTAGTTAGGTACGCACGGCGACAGATCAACCTGCCCATAGTTGGACCTTATGTCCATGAACATAGAGTTCGACTATGAGTAGGTTGATCTGTCGCCGTGTGTACATATTTATTAGGTACCAAATAATCGTAAGAACAAAATTTATTTCTTAAATGAAACATTTTAATATATTCATCTAAGTTCATGAGGCTTTGCCATCAAATGACAAAATACCCTATTTTGTTCTATTCTTGGTACTACCACAAACATAAATTCACGACTAAGTATATTCCTTTTGGGGTGGTCAGAATCGACTATTGCTACATTTACTTTATTAAGCGTGCACTTGTAGCATTTACTTCTAACATAATATTCAGGTATAAGGATAGAAAATGACTATAATGTCAAATTGTAATATAATAGTCAGACCTACAGAGTGACTTCATGCTACTACCTAATTATGGTTCCATTATGTTCTAAACTGGGCCCCGATTGCGCTAAATATTCTTCACAGAACAATAATTGGACCATGTGTGAACCTTAACTTTTTACATATTCGGTATCGTGCTAATCATTTGACAGTTAGCACGATCGGGGTCTTGAACAAGTTTTAATTTCTCTTCCATATCAAAGTCTTATTATTTGCCGGCATCTCAACAGTGTCTATAAGAGACATATTGTTTTCTTCTCCTAATTTAATCAAATCATTTATATCACGAATTCCCCACGAAGGATCTCTTGTTCTCAGAGATGCATCAAATTGTACATTACTCTCTGGAGTAATAACGCCATCTTTGCTGTATGGTCCATACGTGATCATAAGAGCTTCAGGTTTTAGATAAGCTCCAGCATTTTCAAACAAACCAATTGTACACTCGTAAGGGCTAATGTGGATCATATTAGCATTGTACATGTAGTCAATACTATTTCTTTTAAAACCATAATTTGATAGATTGCTACGAATATCAACTAGAAGAGGTTTGAGAATATTCTTTGTTGGACAGTTTTGAGTATAGAACATAAGACTACCAAATAAATTTTCATCGACTTCAGTAGGTTGGAATTTCACGGTTGGAAAATGCGGAGCAAAATGTGCTACATGTTGTCCGGAACCGGATGATATCTCCACAAATAATGGGCTCTCGTCTTCAGTATGATCTTGATCACATATTATGAACCTTTTCAACACCTGCAAGATGGGCTCCTTGTTTCTCGTAGCAGCAGGGTAGATCAACTTCTCACCTTTGTAACTGAAACAAAATACATGAAAAAGATCACAAAGAATTGGATTTACAATCTTCCTTTAGGAACACCTGCCCTCATTTCATCACAAGATGGCAGGTTCAATCACAAACAGTTGCAATTTCATTACCAGATACTTTTTTAATCCATGCAGATAGAGTTGCGGGCAACAGCTAAGTAGTAATAAATAAATGTTTTGAATCCATGTGTTTTCTTAAAATCTTGTGTAAAATATTATTGTAAACAACTGTTTGGTACAATATAACATATTATGATGATGATGATGACTGGTTAAGTCAAGTTACAAATGGCTAATCATCATAATGATAATGTAAGAAAGGAGTGAGCAACAAAGTAGGTCTAGGTACTCGTGTGAGAATGACACTGCAATGACGGTTAAAAAAAATTACATACAATATGATGATGGCTGATAAAGTTTTACATTGACCTCATAGGATAGGATATGGGCAGAAGGATTCAAGCTACTATAGTATACTCCATTCAGGAATTAGAGCGACAAAATGTAAACAACGGTGATACCAGTGTAGAAAATACCATCTCGAAACTGTAGAAAACTTATCTCCGGAATGAATAACAGTAAATTATCTTTTTTACTTGCAAAGGATTACGACAAATGATATGTTAATTTCGAATGGAAAATAATTAAAAAATACGCAAGCTATAATTTATTTTAGATTAAAAGAAAGTGTGACTGTAAATATTTTATTTCGTGGTCTGGCAACAATCAGATATTTTAGACCTTTGGTTCGTTTTAACAAAGTGCTTAAAGAAAAAGATTTTTATTGCATACAATAACGTAAACGCGTCTGTTGATTGTTAAATACCGTCGTCTGAGTCCGTACGCTATGCGTGGATGCTACGCATAGCACAAAAAGCCCACACAGGCAGAGTAGCGGGCTACATAACATAATTTAAAAATTTCATTCAAATTGTCACCATTGTTTTTATTATTTATGGATAGACAGTAAATGTTTAATGTCAACGCCATTTATTAAATGCCGTGCCGACATAATGTTATTCTTAAAAAATGTACCAAAGGTTTCTGACCACGTAATGTCACTTTGACAGTGACGTTTCTTTGTTTACATTTTGTCGCTCTAATTCCTGAACGGAGTATAGATTATACACCGAGGGCAGGAAAGTAAGAAAGGTCTCTGATCTCATGTAAATATTGACCGAGGCGAAGCCAAAGTCAACAAACATGTGATCTGAGGCTTTCTTATTTACTGCCCGAGGTTAGTAGGTATACTGTTTATTTCTTTGACCGAGATGGAAAGCGGCAACTTCGTTTAGCGTAGCAGCGGGTCGAAAATTGACGCTTTCCGTCCGGAGGGGAGAAAAAACAATTAATTACCTAACTTTTTCTAATCTCTCACTTACCTATCATTCTCATGGAAAGAACAAGATACATCCTGTGTCTTCGACATAGACCTTCTTGCACAGACTCCGAGAGTAAACAAAAATTTTCTGAAATGAATCTTGCTGAAATTTGATTTTCTTCCGGGTCTTCAAGTCAATGAACACAATTTATTATAGGTATCGATACCTTTCACCAATAACTTTATTATGTATTGCGTTGCCGTTAGATGAAACGTAAACTTTACAGGGTTTGCGAATATCAATTATTAACAATTATCAATAGGTAATTATCAGGAAACTTGGAGGAAACTCAAATTGAAAAAAAATCCAAACATGAAACGTCAAAGTCAAACGAACGAGACGACTTTTTTTTTTTGGTGATGGTGTTTTCAATTTTTTTTTTATTATTTATTTATCCTTGCGGAAAGGCAATGGGAACTAGCCCTTACAGCCTGGTCTTTAGTGCTATTTTTCTTTATACTTAAACCTAACCTATACCAAACTAATGAAATGCGAAGGTGGTATAGCTTGGCAAAAAAGTCATGATCGTGGTGACAGGTGGAACTAAAATTTTTGTATGGTGGTGTTGCCAGGTTATGCGTGATTTTGACGTTCTTGCGTGGAGGCAGCGCCCTCATGTTTTATCACGACTTTTTTGCCAAGCTGTACACGAGGTTTAAGTACAAAGAAAAGAATAACTAAAGACCACGGCTGTACGGGCTAGCTCCCATTGCTTTTCCAAAAGGATTAATGAGGGATTTTCACATGGATCTAAATCATCAATCCACATTATAAAAAAAAGGGTTTTGCACGGGAACAAGACGAAACGGACGGACTTTGTTTCTTAATTTTCTAAATTAGTTTGTCTTGGCTGTTATTGTGATAATGTGGTGGAATTAGTGTAATAATGTGCCTTTAATGGAGAACAATATAGTAAAAGTGAGAAATAAAGTAAGGCGCGACCGTTCGATTCGGATTGATATCCTCGCGTAAATCTCCATTGAACATTGAAATGTGTGAACCACCCTCGCATTTCAATGGGTTAGGTTTAAGTGGATAAAACGAAAAACTGCTGAGGAAAACGGATTCTTAACAATATAGACATCGGACACTAGAAACAAGATCTCGGATATAATTCAGAATATGACAATACTCCAGAAAAATTACAATTTACTTGAATTATGAAGAAGACAAGAAGAAAACATTATAATAAACATAAAACAGACCAGGCACAGTGCCTTTTATAATGAATTTATAAGAAAAGACAAAATCAGACTTGGCTGCATGGGCTATGTTCCCTTTGCCTTTCCGCAAGGATAAATGTAACAACAACAACATAAAAAAAAGTAATGAATGTCATGTATTTGTTGATTGATTTGATGCGCTTGCAAAAAATCGTAAAACGTTGTTATTATTCTTATTTGCTTATGAAAATATCTGATAAAGCTTGTATTTCTTTCTTCCAACATCATAATGGCAAAAAGATCGGCATCTGAAGCTCTTGACGAATTGGAGAAAGAAAAAAAATTTGCACCCAAGAAGGAAGGCAAAAAGCATTCTCTGGACTCTGATGAAGAAGATAGTGGTGCCGAGGAAGAGAAGAATAATGTCCTCAACGCTGACGACATCGAGGGCGAGGAGGAGGGGACCGGGGGCATGGAAGGTGAAGTAAGTGAATCTTAGAAATTTTAAATGAAACTGACCTAGATAAATGAGTGTGATCATTCAATAAGTTATTAGATTGATCCAAATAGTTCTGCCAGATCCTATTCTTAGAAATTTATGAAAATTCAGTAGAAATCACAGACTTAAAAGAAAAACAAGACGTAATCTCGTCTAATCACGAGTGAAGCACCCATTTCTTTCGTGTGCGTGCTGTCACGCGGTACATAAGGTGACGGGTTGTAGGACCTGCGCCTAGAGCTAGTGCATCTGTGTGAGTGTAGATCCATTATAAAACAAACGAGATTGTATTACCTTGCATGCTTCACATCTTTATAGTGCAATATTCGGTCCGTATTTCTTTCAAGTCTGTGGTAGAAATCTGTAGATTACCTCATGAAAAATCCTTAAATCTACTGTCCTGACTTTATCAGACTATTCTGAGTGAACTTAACCATAACATATTCACTCATACAGCACACTATTTAATATTGTATGCAACATTCAAATCGAGTGCCTTTTAAAAGGTGGTTGGGCGTCTACAGCATGAAATTGGATTTCATCTTGGGCAACTATCACAATGGAGCTAAAGTCCTTTTAAAAAGCATCTGGTCGTTACGAGGTAAAAAATTTTTTAAAAAGAAGCGGCTGAATATAGATGAACCTTTAACGCTTGTTTCTTTGTTGAAATAGATAACCATCACACCATTCAATATGAAAGAAGAACTAGAGGAAGGCCACTTTGACACACAAGGTCACTATCATTTTAAGAAAGAAACAGAAATAAGGGACGGCTGGCTTGACAACATAGACTGGGTTAAAGTCAAGGGTCGCCCAGAAGACAAGTACAAGATACACAAGGATGACGACAATAAAGGGCTAGGTGATGAGTCGAGCAGCGAAGATGATGAACCTGAGGAGAAGTTTGATTTGATGGAGAATTATAAAGAAATACTGCAGCATATGAAGCCTAGAGAAACGATTGCTAAAGCGCTGCAACGTTTAGGTAATTTTTTTTTGTTCTACCGTACCTTATTTACATGTTATTGCTCCCTGACTGACACATTATTCATGTCTTGCTGGCTTTATAACAATGCCCAGTCCACATATGTATCTATCCATATACATATGGACACTGTACATCACAAACAAATTCAATGTGGGCACTGAGTGAAAATCTAAAATAAGAGGTACAGTTTTTAAAGATAATAGAAAGAAATTATTCTGGAGTTGACTACATATAAAAACGACTAACAAGTGTTTAATGTTTAAATTCCTACAAATATCCATAAACTCACGACCATATTTCCTATGGGGTCAGAAGCTTTGCTAAAAGTTCAAATTACCTGTCTTTTAAAAATTATTTCATTACTTATTTGGGGCTAATATCATCACACTGCCCAATGTGTGACATCATGATGTGTATGCCGATAATAGAAGAGAATACTTATCAACAATCTATAGCTAACACCTTTTTTAGCTAGGTACTAAAATATGTATTTCCTTTTCAGGTGCAAGTTCAAAAGTATCAAGCGCAGAACGTTGGAAAAGGAAAAAGGCAGGAATTGTCGATGAAGGCAGCAAAATAGTTACCAGAGTAACAGAGCTAGCCAACCAAATACTAACAAAAATGGGCAACATGGACATTTACCAGGAGACTTATGAAAAGATTAATGCTACTGTACAAAAGAAATCAAATAAAAAGGAGGATACAGATCTAGATATGTACGCAGATGATTTTGATCAGAAAGAAAAACAAACCTTGGGTAAAGGTGATGAGGAAGAACCAAGTACTACAAAAGAAAATGATGAAGATGAGACTGAATCTAAAGTAGTCAAATGGGAGTTTAAGTGGAGTCAGGACAATAATGCGGAAATATCTGGGCCACATTCTACAGAGCAAATGCATAAGTGGTCTACAGATGGTTACTTCAAAACAGGAGTATGGGTCAGAAAACATGGAGATGATACACAATTCTATAATTCCAATAGAATGGATTTCGAACTGTACATTTGAAATCAATTTGTATGCCTGTTAATTAAATCACATTTTATGTTAAAAATTGTTTTATTTATAAACTTAAACATATTTCTTTCTACTTTTAAACACCTTACTCGCAAAGTTGTACATGTTAACATCAGTCAGGATTTTTGCAATTTGGTTTATTAAAACAATAAATAAAGTTATAACTTGCACAATAACAAATTGTGATATTGAAGTTCCGATCTCGAGCCAACTTCCGGTATTCTTGACGTAATACAGCAATTGGATGCCCATTATGTTTGAGTATATTAGTACTATTATATTCAAGTAGCCAATTGGAGCCTGAAATTATGAAAACGTAATTTGAGAAAGAAAAAATACGGAACGGGAAATTTTCCCTTGTTTAGCCATTTTCTTGTTTCAATATATTTTACGAGAGTGACCAATTCACCAAAAACGCAAAAGGCCAAAGGCTTCTTCATATCATATCATATTCGGATCATACTCCATCAGTTCTCATCTCTTACTTGAATTAGCGAATATACCGACACCACTAACTGCTTAACTTTTCTATGCAGCAAAGGCGCGTCGCGCGTGAGTAAAGATCTACAAAGATACGAATCTGCCATAACGCGAATGAGCGTAATATTATACTAGAGGGCACGGACCTCTTTTCAAGTCCTAGAGGGGAACCTTACCTTCGTCAAGTATTGGACTGCTCTAAAGCTACAAGCCACACTCAAGAATGGTGATAAAGTTTTCAATAATATTAGTCCAGTAATAATAAATGGATGGAATGACGTCACAAAGCATGTCACCCATCTGACTTCAAAGGAATTTAGTGATGCTATATTTCCCGTACCGAAAAATGCTAAAATAATGTATAAGATCTGCGGAATACATTAAGGAATTTTATGAACATAGATTTATTATATTAATTTGATATACGGGGTGCAAACTTAAAAACTGAACAATTAGGGTTGAACTACACCACGTAGCACAGCATCGCATTTTTCTGTCACTCAGGAACGTCATTTGTTAGAGCATAATTATAAGGGTTGAACTACACATGGCCGCACGCGATCGCACTTTTCCGTCGCTCCATCCTTTTCTGTCACTCAGGAACGTCATTTGCTAGAGCATTTAAGATAGACGGAACGCGATCGCGTGCGACCGCACGCGGCGTGCTGTTCCGTTCCGTCTATCTTATATGCTCTAACAAATGACGTTCCTGAGTGACAGAAAAGGATGGAGCGACGGAAAAATGCGATGCCGTGCTTCCTGATGTAGTTCAACCCTTATTAGTTGATATGATAATAGGATCAAAAATAAAATTGAGAAATTGACAATAGCTACCCGAGTACCCGACCGACCCAAATGTATGGAACAACCGATTTTTATAACTACCTATGTTGGCTTCATGGTTGAAGTTGTTCAGTTTTATGGTCTAAAGCACCCCCTAGAAATGTAATGCATTAAAGTCTGAACTAGTCGAAGAAACATGCTTATATATTCATTTTTAAAAGGATACAAAAAAGAACGCTCTTCGGAAATCCTGGTTGCTAATACTCCTTTCAATGGTTGTGAAACTTTTAAATGCGTCTCCATAATTGTCTTTATCGAAAGAAAACTCTGTGACCTAGAATGTTAAAAGCAAATATTTCATAAAAATGTTTTTTATGTGTTCATAAAACGATAGATCATTGACGTAGAATTCTATGGACTCCGGGTCTAGTACAAAATTATCGAAAAAGTGTCCGAGACTAAATACACAAACCTAAGTACGTGTAGTAATATAAACCAACTAAAAACATTGAAAATGGCGAAATGCTTTTCCATCCCACTCCCCCATCGGGGCACGGAGCGCGCCGCGCGCCCGCGCATGCGTGTAGTCAGCCAATCAAACGAAGACTGTCGCGTAATTGGTTCTCTTATACATTTTGGTGCTTTTTTGGTTCGGACACTTTTGAGCGCGGACCCTACGTCCAGTAGTTAGTATGTCAATGGTAGAGATAAAACTGAAATTACTTACCTTTACTTTATTTCCTAAATGCAGCAATTTAAATTCGATAAATATCCAACAAGTCACGTTGAAGATCAGGGTAACCATGAATAAGCCTTCGTGTGAGACTGAGAGCAGGAGGTAGAAGTTCAGTATAGACGTGTTGATCGCCAACAACCGACAAACCATTCTTCTTGAGCATGCTAGTGGCAATGCCAGTGAGATTACTGTAACAAACAAGGAATTAAAACAACTTTAATACAAACATCCGTATAGCGTCACAGATAAGATTTAAAAAAAAAACACAATATTATCCTTCGTTCCATTCGTTCCAGACATCTGCAGACATCATTTTAATTTCCTAGGCTATTTTGAATCACAGAAATAGATATTAGGATCATTTACTCTTATACCAGCTTTACTAGTCTCCAAAAATTGTTGTTATGTTTTATTATAAGCATAGATTAGTATGTATGTCGACGGCCCGACAGCACAGTCTGTAGTGAACCTGCCTGCTGTGCCGGGGGTCGCGGGTTCGAATCCCGTAAGGGACAAATATTTGTATGACGAATATGAATATTTGTACCCGAGTCATGGATGTTTGTATCTATATATGTATCCTATATCGTTGTCTAGTTATCATAATACAAGTCCAGGCTAGATTCTGGAACTTTAAATGTGACTAGATAATTTGTGTGACACTGTCCAAGATATTTATTTAGATATTTTTTATATTGATTATAGGTATCTACTTATTACAATTATTATAGCAATCGGGATATCTGTCTAATCCTATGTCCGACGTTCTAGATTAATATTAAAAACTAGACTGTTAGTAGATTGCAAACTCACCTGCAATAATCCATGCTAAAGTCTGATAAATGTAAGAGACTTGAGTTCCTCGCTCAAATCGTTTCGACTGCACATAAATGTTTTGGAGAGACATTATCAGTAAAACCATTTGAAGTGAAGTCAGTACAATCTCCTTCTTACTTTCTTGATTGTCTTTATACAGAGGCAGTAGTACTTGCCAAATGTATACTGCTAATACTATAAACCATATTACTCCTGCTGTAACACTAATAATGTTGTATACACAATGTTATTACATTACGTACAGAAATTATAGAACTCTATGCGCACGTAATAAGTATGATAATTGCGTGACATTGGCGGAACTTTGTCTGTGGAACTAGTGTTAGTTTAAATTATAAAATTGTTCACGTTAGGACATCATTTGGGTCATCATCAGCCTATATACGCCCAACTGCAGGGCAAAGGCCTTGGGAGGGTGTATGGGCGCTAGTCCACCACACGTCCCCAATGCGGATTGGTAGACTTCACACAACACGCATTTCGATTTTTTATTTCAGACGTTTTACTAGTAAGTCATTTTGCTTTTGTGCGTGTATTCCCAGTTGTTGCCACGGCTTCCGTAGCCACTGCGGACAAATGGGGAAAAAAGTCCCAGTTGTCGCCACTGGTCACAAAGCAGTGGTGATGACTGGGATTTTTCTTCCCATTCGTCACCAGTGGCGACAACTGGGAAAAAAGTCTCAAAAGGACAATATTTTCTCACTTGTTACCACCGCTATCAAATGAAATAAAATCGCGTCTGTGATTCAAAATTTGGTTTGTTGTAACTGGGTTTGGTATGTAATATTTAGTATGACGAAAAATTATTACAGCAGTGGTAGAGACAAATTTGAATAAATGTGTCTTCTTTTTAAAGTTGGCCCGGGAGAACAAGACGAAGCCGTACTAATTCCCGAATTGGCTGGGCGCGAACTAATAAAGATGTAGGTACCTCATTTTACCTCATATAGGTAGTCATTTTTGCGCGAGAGCAGGAATGGAGGGGAGAAAATGGTCAGCATTTTCCTTTTATTCATTAAAAAAATTCATCTTTCAATTTTTCAATAGAAGCAAAGCCAAAGCTTGACGTAAAAAAGATAATAAAACACGTGCGCACAAATACATATTTTTCAAAAGGGTTACGCCGAAAAACCTGGAATTGTTGCTGGTGAAGTAGTTAGAACTCTTTTTTTTTTTTCAATTCTTGAATAGAAAAAAAATCGCAACTGCACGTCTTGTATGATTTCTCTACACGCGCGCGACGCGCCTTCCCTGTTTCTGCGCTTTTCGGAGAATGCAAGCGGCTTGCCGCGACTATATGTATGGCAAAAGTCGAGTCGCGCGCGTGTAAAGAAATCATGCTAGAAGGTCTGACGATAACAAAATAGGTAACAAAACACGTGCGCAAAAACAACAGGTAAAGGAAAATTTTACCTCAAATTAATACTAGTCGAAATGTCAGTAGAATTTATTTGGCTATGCTGTTTAAAAATAGAAATTGTTTTTATTAATAGCGAGCGATCAATGATTCAAAGGCTAGGTTAAACGATAGCATGGTGTCCCATCCCATACAAATGAATTTTTTGTTAAAAAAATGGCAATATATGGCGTTATGGTATCCATTTGTAATTAATGTTTACGTAAAAGTGTAAATTGTTACTAAAATCACATGATCTGACTACAAAAAAATCTCATGAGCCTCGGAAAATCGAGCAATTTACGTTGCCCGAAGACTGCCCGCGTTACGGCAGTCGCGTTCCATTGTTTGACGTTGGGCATCTGTACTGTATAGTATTATATAATCTGTGACGATAGTAAGAATCCAGTAGGTATAAGTGCCTATATTTATCTTCACTTACTTAAATATTAACTAAAAATCAATAGATATCTGGTTTTCTTGTTTTACTGCAAATACATAAAAATTTTAAATTAGTTACGAAACTTTTTCAAATCTTTTACGGCGATGGTAACAAGTGAGAAAATATTTTCCCATGCGTCACCAGTGGTGACAATCGAGACTTTTTATTCCCATTTGTCGCCTGTGGTGACAAAGCAGTGGTGATGACTGGGACTTTTTTTTCCATTTGTCACCAGTGGCGACAACTGGGACTTTTTTTCCAGTGGCGACGGAGGCCGTGGCGACAACTGGGAATACACGAAGATAAAGTGTTTGATTTGTGTGAATAAATATTTGTGTTTATAACTTATATTTGAACCAGTGTATGCAACACTACGTCTAATATAGCTTGGCTTCTGAGCCGAAGGGGAAACTCCTCTATCCTAAACATCCTAATAAAAGATATGTCCAACATACTTACACCAATTCAATAAAAACTTCTTTGCCAACAACGGGCATAAAAGAAAATAAACTAAGCAGAACACAGCTGGTTGGCCAGGCTAGGAGTATTGGCTTCGTCAAATGGCTTCTAGTTGAGGAGAAAAAAGGCCACAAAGCCATTCCTAATAATGGAATACTCAGCATCCATCTATATGTAAAAGAGAGTCCCTGGGAATAGAAAAGACGTTATTTTAATAAAAAGGAAACCCAAATTTAGCTAAACTTTCCACTTGTCCAGTATCCAATAAGATAATTATTAGCATTATGATTCAACTAGCTTCTTGGTGAAACGTACGCTTATGACTAGGCTATATACACTATAGTGTAGTGTCCTATACAAGATCAGCATGTACAAGCCAAAGTGAGAGTTACGGGAACCCGTTGAATGAGGACAGCGCAGGACCGGTCGTTGTGGCGATCCTTAGAGGAGGCCTATGTCCCCAATAGTATTTACTGACAAAAATAAAATAAATAACGCTCACAGGCACATACATTGTAATGACCCCAAACGTAAGCTACGAAACTTTTATAATGGAAATCATATTGAAAATACTACACCGAAATGGTTTTAAAAACTTACCATTGCCATAGATCCCATAGTGTAACATAATACTTCTAAGCATACAGCGGACATCCCTCTATTAGTTTTCAACTGACTAATTATCTTTATCCAGACTTTTGGCGTCGATAGAGCATACCACCATAATGTATTCGGTAGTAATAAATATAAATAAAACTGTATTGGTAAACTTTGTGCTGAAATTAAAAATAAATCAATTAAATGAAATAGATTAGTAGGACATGCGTAAGCATAATGAATGTAAAATTACACTTTAATTACTTGCAAATAAGGTAAAAAATTACGTACCATAAACTAAATAACAAGAGGTAAAGCACATAACTGTAAACAACATGCTAAATATTGAATTGTACTTCTTTTTGTCAACTATACTATTTTTAGAACTCGAACCATCAGCGTCAGTATTAATGTTCTGTTCTGATAATACTTTTAGCAAATATAATATCCATCCTACGAACGACAACGTGACTAGAACGAGAAGAGGTACTTGATAATAATTATGATAATAATTCAATCCAATTAGACTCAATGCTATAATTTCTTCACTAAACAAGATCAATTTTTCATATTCTTCATCCAATTGTAATTTTTCAGTAAAATGTATAATTTCTTCATATTTTTCCTTGCTAAATTGCTCAAATGGCCTGTATAGAATTGATATGGCATTTGATTCTACATCTGATCTCTTCTTGTTGTACTGTGAAGCTAGTTGTCTGCTATTGCTGTAGAGAGCTCTAGCTTTATCAGCTAAGGACATATTCAATAGATCTGATGATAACTGACCCTGGAAATGAAAGAAATTCAAACTTTACAGTATTTAGCTTTGCAGAGCGACACACGGCGACCGTAAAGTGACGCTTGTCAGCTGTTTTTTTTTCGCGATTTCAATGTTGTTCACTTAGAAATAGTTATTTGTTATGCTAGGCTGCAAAGTTGTTTTTTGGCGCGAGTACTTGTATTGAAACCTGAGCAAGCGAAGGATTCTAGGATTGAACCACGAGCAAAGCGAGTGGTTCAAATATAGAATCCTGAGCGTATCGAAGGTTTCAAAGGTACGAGACGCAGAATAATTTTGCAGCCGTGCGAAACACACAACTTTTCACCTCACAACAGCGAGGAAAATGTTAGATGCAAGCACTGACTTTAGATCATCATCAGATACATCGCGCTTCATGACGTTGTCCCATTCTATTGCGGCGATATAGTACTCTTGTATTTAATTAATCACTGTCTCACTAAGGTCACGTGTAGCAGTTTGATTGAAAAAAATTGATCAGGATAAAAAATATCCCGGTGTGTACTGAGACACTGCGCAAATAATTCAAGAAATGTAAGGAAATGTAAAGAAATAACTTCTCATAGGTAAACAAGATGAATTAATTATTAAAAAGCATTATAAATATTATTTTAAACGATATTTTTATCCCACACTGGGAAAATAATTATATGCAAATGCAAATAAGAACAAATCTATACGTGTGAAAGAGAAGACAAGATATATTGTTACTCAAAGAGATTTTAATTTAGTTATAAACTCTTTTTTTCCACTCAAATAAATTATAGTGAAGGACAAACTTATACGCGAAAAAGAGAACACAATAATATGCACGAATGTAAGTATGCAAAGTTCGTCAAGTTAGCAACATAATATTTTTGTCTTTCTCGCACGTATGGTTTTTACTATCTTTTTATCTGGACTGGCAGTATAGACAAATATTGAATAGAAATATTCTAATTTTAAAAACTCTTTCCACGCTAGCGGATAAAATGCACTTTTGCACTCAGATTTCGAATGATAAACAGAATCTTTCCGAGCTTGTGAGGTGAAAAAGTATATGTCTAGAATGAGCCTCACTGTTTTACCGTATAAAACAAAAGGGGCTAAGTTTCATAGGTTGGTGTGCGTGAGGCGCCATACAAATTCTGTATGTGTGCGTGTATATGTATAGGGTTTAGGAACCAGTCCTGGTTACAATTTTTTTCGACGCTTTCGTATCTTCGACTGTCAATCTTGACATATACTTTATCAAAGGTTGTTCACATAGATAAAGTTGTTTAGTTTGATGGTCTGATCATCCCCTTAAAAAAGTGTCAGCATATTAAGTTGGACCCTGTATGCAAAATCATTTCATACTAATTTAAAAATACAGGGTGTAAGGAAAAGTATCATTAACTAACATTAACTGCAAATCTGGCAGAACGAAAAAAAATCTGCTGTCCTATACTACACTGCAATACGTAGGTAAGCGATGCAATCGTATGGGACAGCTGATTTTTTTTTGTTCTGACAGGTTTGCTCCCATAATAAAAGTTGCTCATTTTGATGGGTAGAGTATGTGGTTTAAAGGTTAATGATACTTTTCCTTACACCCTGTATAGTGGTTGGTTAGTTAGTAGGATGTTTATTAATTCTGACCCCCCATTATGGTGAAATTAATTTATGCCTAGTTTAATTAATCTTTATTTTTCTACTTACTATAGAATTAACAGGAACAGGAATTGAAAGGACAGTGGACATTAATGGAGTCAAGTCGGCCTGATTGATATCTAGTCTGTGCTCTAAAGACATGCCATTAGTATCTGGGTCCAGTTGTCCTGATTGAACTTGTTGGACACCGGCTCCCCATAGCACATAGGGTGTTTGAGTTTCATGGTCATCACCTGCACCATGTGAACCTAAAAATTTGATAAAAAGAAATAGGTAATGTTAATGTATCATTTATAAGACAAAATAAATATTTTTAATAAAAATATTACTTATGTTAAAAGTTAAGATAAATATTTATTACAAACTAAAAATATTAAGTAGGGAATATTAAGTTAATGTTAGTAATTAAACTCATATTATCTATAATTGTAATTTTTTTTTTTTTAAATACTTAAACATGGAAAGGACTGACTCCTGCACTTCAAAACAATTGTTTTGGGAGTCAGGGTTCTAACTTAAGACTTGTAAAAATAATTTTTGGTAAGCTGGTTTTAGGGCACTTTTAACATCAACATAATTTATTTTGCCAAAATACGTTGTTTTATGTTTGTTCCCAATACATTTTTTTAATCAGTTTTCAGCTTGAATAGGATGTCCGTCCACTACTGGACTAAAGCCCTCAATTTTTTTTTTGACCCTTATAGAAATAAAATACCATCTCACCCCAATCAGTCATTCCATGATCTGACGTCATAAGAAATGTTGTTCTGCCATCATTGTTATAAAAATCTCGAATAATTTGTTCTATCTCCTTTATGCCATCGTCAGCAAATTTTATAGTTCTCAAGAAGTTTCTGAAAAGAAAAATAATTATGTGACTTTAACTTAACTTTACTTTTATTTGTCAACTATTTATTTTGGGTGATATAGGAGAATATACACTAGGAGATATAGGAGAAATTTTATTAATCCATTAGTTAGACAGGCATCTTTTATTTAATCATATTTAATTTCATCAATCAATCATCCAACTCTGGCAGCAAGCTAGCAAATAGCTCTGAGTTGTTCTTCTATACAAAAAATTATGGGTTACCAACATAAACCTAGAGTTTATTTCTAGCTCAGGTTGACGCAAGGAGGGCTAATGCCTAATTTTAACAAACAAGTCAACTTGGCTTAAATAACATGATCTCAATTATAGCCAAGAAGTATTTATAAAGAGCTGAATTAGGGACGATTCAGACCAAATGGCTCGCATCGGGCCGGGCCGGACGGCATTTTGTAATGCGGCAAAGGATATTGAAATGTGTAAACAGGAATTACAGTTCATATTTGCTTGCAACTTATGCATATTGAAACCCGGTGTTCTCCATTCGCATTCCGCGACATACCCGGCTGGCTCCGCCGCGGAATGCGAACAGAAATGAGCAGAGAGTTGAGTCACCTTTGAATTACCGAATGCGTAAAGACTGTCGGCTGCCGCGCCACGATTACGGCTCTGACGGACGCGGACGGCCTCCGCGGCACGCGTACGAATCCCTTCCGACGCAGCGCGATGCGAGCCGGTAGGTCTGAATCGTCCAATACAATACTTACATAGTCTTTGGTTTATGAGTGTGGCCAGATGTATCAGCAGCTAGCAGATGTAAAAAGAATGCAATTTTCTTTTTATGCAATTTCTCTTTGAGTAAACCATCATGCTTAGCTCTTCGAAAGAAATCTTTCACTTTATCAAAAACCCAAGCATCTAAAAGTGTTGTGTCTTTATCGGTGCTAAATGTTTGATCATACGGGTCCAATCCATGCGTAATGATATGACCGTCTCTATTTCCTTTTGTAAATATCTCTACTATGTCGTAAGTGCCCCAGCACCAAGTGTGTTTGGTTTGATTAAAGACAGAGTCGAAATCGACCGGATTTTCTTTCCATCCCTTGGCTATGGCTGATGGGTCTTCGTAGAAGCCTGCTATGACAGCGACGTGGCCTGGACGCGACTCCGTAGGTACACGAGTATTGGATATGCCCCATCTCCCTTCTGAATTTGCTACAGACCTAGAACAAAAGGATATGTTTAATTCTGCCTTATAATAACTCTTATGTTGAGTCACATTGCAGGTTTTGGAGCGAGCAGTTGTCTTTTGCGTGGTTCACGTTTGAGTAAGATTTGTATGTTATCAGGCAGATCACAGTGAATGAGTTGTTAACTTATAATTACTTTGACCTGTGTACTACAAATAAATTAGGAATTATTATGAGCTTGCCAATAGGCTCCATAATACTTTTCATCCTGTTTTTGCCTTGTTTTGGCTCAACTGTACAATGAGTACCGTCGAATTTGGGGGTGGGGATGGGTGGGGGGCATAGGGGGGGGGGGGGGGGTCCCCACATGCCCACCCTAAAGGAAAAAAGTTCGGAAACCCCCCCTTTTTTTACCTCCCTGCAGTCCAAAAATTGCTGGTAGAAGGCGTGGGAGGGACCCCAGATCTTATTGGTTAGGTTAGCGAGGAGCGAACCGACGAGCATGTTAGGTTTCTAGCGAACACAGCGCCAGAACCGAATTGCTACTGTTCACCTGGTCGCCTCGAATCCCCCCCTCCCTGTGGGGTGGTATGGGGATTTTCCCCCCTCCACTCCCTCAAATTCGTGCAGCAGGATACTAAAAATGACACTTTTTATAAAAAAGAAGGGGGGTTCCGTACTTTTTCCCTCTAGGGGGGGATGTGGGGACCCCCCCCTATCCCCACCACCCATCCCCGACCCCAAATTCGACGGTACTCTTTGTACAGTCCTTCACTTGTTTTTGAGATTGGATAGACACACACACAAACCATTTGACACTGGCGAAAATGTGGTTATACGCATATGCAAGAGTCTATTACATTAACAAAAAAAATCTTTTTTAACACTTACGCTGCCAGTCTCAAAAAATGAAACACGATGGTGTGTTAACGCCGGAATGCGATATAAATAAATAAATAACGCTCACAGGCACATACATTGTAATGATCCCAAGCAAGCACTAAAGGTTTTTTGTTATGGAAACCATACAACAACAGCACAAACATATAACATCCATGACCGAACCGGTATTCCAACCCAGGACCCCGGGTAAACCGTCCAGTTAAGCGGTTTCTCGAGCCAAAGAGGTTGGTCGTCAGCAGCGAGGGTGTTAAGTATTTTATCGATATCTGGAGGAACTTACCTTAGATAAGGCATTGTTGTACAGTTAACAAATGACTCAGCCCTCAGTCCGTCGACCACGAAGAGGACCAACCGATCTGCGGCCGCTTCGTGGGCCGGTTGATAAGGAACCACATTCTTCACTATCGGAGACTTGAAGTAAATATCGAAGATAGAAAAAAGAAAAGTAAGATGTATAAATAATCCTAAAACAAACATACCGACGGCGGCGACATTTAAAAATAGTTGTAATTAATATCTAAAAATTATAGTAAAACTTTACACAGTTTCAAAGAATTTTGCTTTGCTCAACCAATTCAATTCAATTTTTGTTTAATGGCATCCGATGCGTTATCACATTTGCTCAACCAACATTTGATTTGATTTGACATTTAATTTTTGATTTGATTTTGACATTGAAATTTTTTTTTTTTTTTTTTTTTTTTTTTTTTAAGTTTTTCCATTCGGATAGGCTATGGGAACTAGCCCTTACTGCCTGGTCATTAGTGTCTTTTTTCTTTGTACTTAAACCTAAACTAACCTAACCTTAATACCTAACTCTTGAAATGCGAGGGTGGTACACACATTCCAATGGTCAGGGGAGTTTCACGCGAGAATCAATCCGAATCAAACGGGAGCGCCTTCTTTATTTCTCACTCTTACTATATTGCTCTCCATTAATGGCACATTATCAAACTAATTCCACCACATTAACACAATAATAGCCACGAAAAACGAATTTAGAAAATTAAGAAACAAAGCCCGTCTGTTTCTTCACAATTCCCGTGCAAAACTCTCCTGATGACGATGGGATGATATATGAATGATGAGGATGAAATTTTGGTCGATTTTGTAAGCACGCGCGTTGCCGCCAAAATCACCAGTACGATTTAACTTGCACCAAAACTTTTGTTCTTTCTTCGTATGTATTTGAGATTCCTGTTATGTTGGTCGATTTACGCAACTTTTTGGCACACAATCCGCACGAAATTATGTCACAAATATCACTAAAACCAATTTTTCACGAATATCAAATACAACTTTGACCGAACAAATTTAATGGCGGGAAGCCAATCTGACATTGAAATATTGTTGTTGTTGTTGTTGTTACATTTTTCCTTGCGGAAAGGCAAAGGGAACATAGCCAATGCAGCCAAGTCTGATTTTGTCTTTTTTTAGAAATTCATTATAAAAGGCACTATGTGCCTGATCTGTGTTAAAATTATAATTTTTCCTAGTCTTCATATTCCAAGTTAATTTTCGTTTTTCCGTAATAATGTCATTTCTGTGGTTTTCGTCATTTCCTTGTGTCATTTCCGAGATCAAGTTTATATTTGCCGATGTCTTCAATAAGTTTTTAATATAGACAGGAATCCATATTAGAAGTTTTTAATTTTTTCGTAATTTATTAAACCTAACTCATTGAAATGCGAGGATGGTTCACACATTGCAATGTTTATGGAAGTTTTACGCGGGGATATCAATCCGAATCGAACGGTCGCGCCTTACTTTATTTCTCACTTTTACGATATTGTTCTCCATTAAAGGCACATTATTATACTAATTCCATCACATTATCACAACAATAGCCACCAAAAACTAATTTAGAAAATTAAGAAACAAAGCCCGTCTGTTTCTTCACAATTCCCGTGCAAAACTCTCCTGATGACGATGGGATGATATATGAATGATGAGGATGAAATTTTGGTCGATTTTGTAAGCACGCGCGTTGCCGCCAAAATCACCAGTACGATTTAACTTGCACCAAAACTTTTGTTCTTTCTTCGTATGTATTTGAGATTCCTGTTATGTTGGTCGATTTACGCAACTTTTTGGCACACAATCCGCACGAAATTATGTCACAAATATCACTAAAACCAATTTTTCACGAATATCAAATACAACTTTGACCGAACAAATTTAATGGCGGGAAGCCAATCTGACATTGAAATATTTTTTTTTTTTTTTTTTTTTTAAGTTTATCCTTTCGGATAGGCTATGGGAACTAGCCCTTACTGCCTGGTCATTAGTGTCTTTTTTCTTTGTACTTAAACCTAACCTAACCTAAACTTAATACCTAACTCTTGAAATGCGAGGGTGGTACACACATTCCAATGGTCAGGGGAGTTTCACGCGAGAATCAATCCGAATCAAACGGGAGCGCCTTCTTTATTTCTCACTCTTACTATATTGCTCTCCATTAATGGCACATTATCAAACTAATTCCACCACATTAACACAATAATAGCCACGAAAAACGAATTTAGAAAATTAAGAAACAAAGCCCGTCTGTTTCTTCACAATTCCCGTGCAAAACTCTCCTGATGACGATGGGATGATATATGAATGATGAGGATGAAATTTTGGTCGATTTTGTAAGCACGCGCGTTGCCGCCAAAATCACCAGTACGATTTAACTTGCACCAAAACTTTTGTTCTTTCTTCGTATGTATTTGAGATTCCTGTTATGTTGGTCGATTTACGCAACTTTTTGGCACACAATCCGCACGAAATTATGTCACAAATATCACTAAAACCAATTTTTCACGAATATCAAATACAACTTTGACCGAACAAATTTAATGGCGGGAAGCCAATCTGACATTGAAATATTGTTGTTGTTGTTGTTGTTACATTTTTCCTTGCGGAAAGGCAAAGGGAACATAGCCAATGCAGCCAAGTCTGATTTTGTCTTTTTTTAGAAATTCATTATAAAAGGCACTATGTGCCTGATCTGTGTTAAAATTATAATTTTTCCTAGTCTTCATATTCCAAGTTAATTTTCGTTTTTCCGTAATAATGTCATTTCTGTGGTTTTCGTCATTTCCTTGTGTCATTTCCGAGATCAAGTTTATATTTGCCGATGTCTTCAATAAGTTTTTAATATAGACAGGAATCCATATTAGAAGTTTTTAATTTTTTCGTAATTTATTAAACCTAACTCATTGAAATGCGAGGATGGTTCACACATTGCAATGTTTATGGAAGTTTTACGCGGGGATATCAATCCGAATCGAACGGTCGCGCCTTACTTTATTTCTCACTTTTACGATATTGTTCTCCATTAAAGGCACATTATTATACTAATTCCATCACATTATCACAACAATAGCCACCAAAAACTAATTTAGAAAATTAAGAAACAAAGTCCGCCCGTTTCGTCTTGTTTCCCGCGCAAAACCTTTTTTTTCCTGTTGTTTCATTTTCCCTGTCGTTGCTGTTGTTACATTTTCGTTGCTAAAACGCAATGGGAACATAGGCCATGCAGCCAACTCGGATTTTGTAGGTATTTTCTTATAAATTCATTATAAAAGGAACTATTGTATGTGCCTCTGTGTTAAAATTTAAATATTTCCAAGTCTTCACATTCCAAGTAAACTGGTGCACTTGGTCCATACCACGAAGATTGGCATCCATGGTCCATACAAACTGGCACACTTGGTCTGTCATCTCGGTACATAACTATTTGAAGTATACCCGCGTGCTTCAATTTCTAGGCATGTATTGTACCATAGTAGCTTATCTATGATTGTACCCATAGTCCATTACAAGTGGCGACGGGCTCACCCCCCGTCACACTGGACAGAGTTTCGGTACTACTGGTGAAATGTGGATGTTCTGAGGTTTCGGAATATCTCTGACTACCCCCTCGGGGAATATAGTCGTGAACATATGCTTATGCTATGCTGTCATTTGTTTTGCCTTATTTTTCTGGTTTGAAATGTTCGCGTAAGGCCATCCATAAATTTTACTTTAATCGAAGCATTTCTATGGTTTTTGTCATGTCATTTCCGAGATCAAGTTTCTATTTGACGATGTCTTCAATAAGTTTTCAATATTGACAGGAATCCGTAGTCTTTAGCAGTTCTTTGCTTATCGTAACTTAGCTCAAGTAGCACGAGGGCATGCTAATTTCGAGCAATTCGGTATGTCAAGTTTTTTTTTGTCTTCATTTTTATATTTTTTACGGACAGAAGACATAATTTTAAGATACCTATTTCATTCTTATTGCGATTCATCGAGTTTATCAATATAAATTTAATTTTTAAATTATTTTGATCTGTAATCTCTAAGTGCAAAAATGGTGGAGAGAAAATAATTCGAACTCCATGGAGAAAAACTACATACAGCTGTATTTAAAAAAATTAAAACCTGCCTCCTCTTTCTAACTCTATGCTGGAAAAAGATACGGCAACACCAAATGTCAAATTCTGACATTGTGAAAGTATTTTTTTTTCTTAATGGCCGGTTATTTTAAGTTGATTTTATGTTTACCAAGGAGTTCAGAGGTATGCCAGTGACGTCACTGCACGGACCGAAAAACGACGTTATTTTATTAAAAATATTTGTAATCCTTTCATTTTAAAATCTCTGACATAGAAAATATGATTATTGAGACAATTATCTCGAAATGGTTTTCAATTCAGCCCTCCAAAAAAAAACTTGACATACCGAATTGCTATCTAGTAGCATATGTGAACAGACGTGCTAGAAATTAGCATGCTTATTAGCACCTTGCTCAAAAACCGATCTGCTGTTGATTTTCAAGCATGCTACCTGGGGTGCGGGGTGGTGGGACGCACTCTTTTATCAAGTGTAGACGTGTTTGCTTATTCGAAGCGCTTAAATTTCAATATTATTGATGGGATTTCGTGGATCACAGGATTTTTGGACATTCTGTGATATTATCACTATACTGCGATACGGCATATTACACTATCAGGATTATCACAGGATAGTGATATTACTGATAATGTAATATGACCCATAAGCATGCTTCTTTTGCTTCTGTCAGTTCAGTTATTAACTCTTTGGTTCAGTATCTATTTCACGCCGTTTATTACTATTTTGATTTGTTTTTAAATATTTTTGTTTTAATAGTATATTGAAGGTATATTTATGCTAATAAGCATGCTAATGCGCATGCTAAAAAAGAGCATGCTATGAACTGTTTACATTTGCTAGCAATAAGTATGCTCCTTTGATGCTCCTGAATGAGCATGCTTCAAGCAAACAATTCGGTACACTTTCTATTGTAGCATGCTATTTTAGTAAGCTGTTTCTGTGTGAATAATAAAATTAATGTCTTTTCGTCTCTCCAACGTGCCATTTGTCACGAACAACTTATTCAATATACTATTCAAACAAAAATAGTGACTAGTAATAAACGGCGTGGATTCGATAAGTACTAAACTGACAGAAGCATGCTCAAAAGAAGCATGCTAATAAGCAAACACGTCTACACTTGATAAAATAGTGCGTCCCACCACCCCGCACCCCAGGTAGCATGCTCGAACATCGATTTTGAAGTAAGCATGCTAATTTCTAGCACGTCTGTTCACACATGCTACTAGGTAGCACTTGCATGAAATTAGCATGCTCCCGTGTTACTAATAAGCATTTGTGTATCTATACATTAAACCTAGTTGTAATCATACAAAATAAAAAAAATACATTCTGCAGTCCCGCGTTCCAATTCACGCTCTTGCTTGCAGGACGGGACGTAGGACGGGAAGTAGGACGGCAAGCTATTGTCAATCCTACACGTAGGACTGCAAGCGGTGGCCGGATCTTGTAGGCTTTGCTGCAGGGCTAGCATGATACCCCGCGACTTCGAGTCTCTCTATACCATATCTCTATTTTGGCGCGGCTTCGCCTCTGTCTCTACAGTAGCTAACATGATGCGCGCGACTTACGATGACGCGAGCTCTCAACTGTCATTCGTAGACTCTAGTCTACAAATGCGAGCATGATCACCGTTCGGTAGAGTTTGTGGCTCTACGTTTACGCAACGAAATAAGTAAAAGAACGAATGATTTTGGGGCAGCTTTAATCACCGATTCGGTGATACCCTATTCAAATTGATCGATTTAACCGTATGGTAACCAAGCGAACCCGGGCCGCGACTTTGCTTTCTCTTGGTAGAGTGTCTGACGAGCTGTCAAATCATGCTCACCATCGCGGGATAAATGACAGGCGCGGGTATGGATTTCAAACCCGCAGGCGCGCGTCATGCGACTAATCATGCTAGCACTGCTGGACTCGAGACGCATCCTGCACAAGGTCATCGGACGCCATGTAGAACTGCAACCCCATTCACGATCCGATATTGGCGTAGACTACTGTGAATGGACCCCTTAACCGAATTGATGAATTCCTATATATCTACCATATTGCCTCCCATAGCCCACTGGCTGGCGAAGCCCTACTTCATCATTGGATGTATTAAGTAAAAAACGAATTGAATTTTTGCAGCAAGAAATTCAATGGAATGAAGACAAAGGACATGAATAGAACATTTTTAATAAGCTAGACATCAACTAACTACCTACTGCAGATACTCGGACGATTCCTCCATTTCTGTTCCAGCAGACATTAGTCTAAATAATTCAGTTTCTTGAACATTTTTTAAATTGCTCAATACCAAATCAGTTGAGTTTTTCTCTTCTATAAGATGGGCTGGACTGAGGTTGAAGCCCAGAGTAGAATAGATCTGACGCACTTGACCTGCAGTGCTAGCATGATACCCCGCGACTTCGAGTCTCTCTATACCATATCTCTATTTCAGCGCGTCTTCGCCTCTGTCTCTACAGTAGCTAACATGATGCCCGCGACTTACGATGACGCGAGCTCTCAACTGTCATTCGTAGACTCTAGTCTACAAATGCGAGCATGATCACCGTTCGGTAGAGTTTGTGGCTCTACGTTTACGCAACGAAATAAGTAAAAGAACGAATGATTTTGGGGCAGCTGTAATCACCGATTCGGTGATACCCTATTCAAATTGATCGATTTAACCGTATGATAACCCAGGGAACCCGGGCCGCGACTTTGCTTTCTCTTGGTAGAGTGGCTGACGAGCTGTCAAATCATGCTCACCATCGCGAGATAAATGACAGGTGCGGGTATGGTTTTCAAACCCGCAGGCGCGCGTCAAGCGACTAATCACGCTAGCACTGCTGCACTCAACCATCCACGTTGTCCTGGATCAAAACTTTTAACTACTGCTTCCAAATGGCTGTAATGAGAGTGGATAATTCATAAATTGGTATCGAACTATCGTAACGATGTTTATGTAGGTACACATGGCGACACATCAGGTTACGCACCCTATATACCCATAACTACACTACGTACAAAACAAAAAATAGTGCGGTAGAGAGCCTGCATAGACGCGGCTGCCGGCGCGGGCACAGCGTGCCGTGTGACGAAACAACAACAACATACCGCACCCTCTCGCACGATTCGCAGCGTTCAACTTCTAATAGTTCAAAGTCCAAACAGGGTAATCGGACCTGTCACCGTGTGTACTGTAAGGCCCCCATTACACGGTAGGTTTTGCGTCAGTCAAAACCATCAGTCATGAATGACGTTTGACTGATGGTGACTGATGGTGACTGATGGAATTAGTAGCCACATTACACAGTCATTCTGACTGACCGTCAGTCATCATAGATTAATATGTATATTGGGTATCAGTCATGCTCAAAATTTCACAAAGGATACACGTGTTCACGCAAGACAGTATGGATATGAATGAATGAATGAATGAAATATACTTTCATTTACACCAAAACACAAATACAGCATAGAAAAGGAAACAAAGAAACGATAATGGTACAAATAAGGCGGTCTTATCGCTAAAAAGCGCCCCCTAATTACCCCCACGAGCTAGGGGGTTCACCCCCTAATCACCCCCACGAGCTAGGGTGCAAATTCTAATCACCCCCTACGAGCTAGGGGGTGCACCCCGAAATAACCCCTACCTCCTAGAGGGTGCACCCCCTTATCACCCCCACGAGCTAGGGTGCACCCCCTAATAAGCCCTACGCCCTAGGGGGTACACCCTCTAATCACCCCTACACAACCCCTTAATCACCCCTACGAACCCCCTACACAGTAGGGGTGCACCCCCTAATCACCCCCACGAGCTAGGGGACGCACCTACTATGCACTACGGGGAGCATCTATCATGTCCGACTCCATCGCTGTCCGCGCGCTGACTGACGGTGATTGACGAAATGCGATTACACGTTCACTCAAAAGTCATGACTGATCTAAAATCTATATTTTCATCATGCAACCATCAGTCACCATCAGTCAACGCATTACACGGTAGGTTATTCACCAGTCACAGCCGTGACCTAGCGTTTAAATTCTCTTTGGCCGTGACTGTGGCAAAACTGACAGCAAAACCTACCGTGTAATGGGGGCCTAAGTCAATGAGTGTGACAGTATATACATGTCATACTAAAAACGCACAATGTTTCAAAAAAAGAACGCAAATAATTAAAAAAAAAGAGATGTTAGTACTTGATTATGTTTAAGACAGTTAATCTTACCGATCTTCATATAATACTGGAGGCAGTCCAAGTCCAGCTCGAAAAAGCATACAATCATCCAGCAATTTTTCAAGATAAAACATAGGCATATTTGGACTTTCGGAGACTGTTTTAGTAATAAGGAAGCGTATAAGTTCTGGTATGCGACGTTCCCGTAGATAGCTTTCCGTTCTAGATACGGTACTTAGAATTTTCTGTTTCCGGGCAGAAATCTCAACTTTTCCCGATGAATCATCATCTCTAAGACATTTGCACACTGAAATAGGCTCATACTTCGGTGCTGGTTCTAGTTCAAATACGTCTTCGTCCATTGCTAGAAATTTTAGTAAGTAGGTAAGCATATTTCTATTTGTATTTTACGCTAGAACATTGCAAAGTAACTAACTGCATAATAAGTTGTATATTTTATAATTATTAAGAATACCTACTCATAAAATGATAGAAAAATCAACTTTCCTACAGTTTTCTTGTGGCAGATTGCTTTTAAAAATAGCACTATCAATAATTTTCCCGGTAGCACTGTCTTGCGACACAAAATAGTGCCGGACCCGGGGTGAACAAGTTTTATTTACCTAACGTACACACGGCGACAGGTCAGTTTACCCTGTTTGGACTATTAGAAGTTGAACGCTGCGAATCGAGCGAGAGGGTGCGGCATGTTGTTGTTGTTTCGCCTCACGACACGCTGCGCCCGCGCCGGCAGCCGCGTCTATGCAGGCTCTCTACCGCACTATTTTGTGTTTTGTACGTAGTGTAGTTATGGGTATAAAGGGTGCGTAACATGATGTGTCGCCGTGAGTACATCGTACATGGACAAAATGGCCGCGTACTTTGGTTGACGGGTTTCCCCCGTCTCCCTCCTCCATCGCCCGCCCTTGCCATCTCCATCTCCATTGTGTGCCAATTGAAAAACGTACTAAGGGGCACATTCACAGTATTCCTACATGCAGTCCTACGCCAATATCGGATCGTGAATGGTGTTGCAGTCCTGCACTCGTAGCATGTTACACGTGATAAAGCTGTATCACGTCTTTTGTCTCGTTCGTTCGCGCGCAAATGGAAAGAGAGCGAAGGTGTGATAGCGCTGTATCACGGTGTCATGCTACCTATGCTGCACTCGTAGCATGTTACACGTGATACGGCTGTACCACACCTTTTATCTCGTTCGTTCTCGCAAAAATAGAAAGAGATGCTACCTATGCTGCATGATGTCAGACGACCTTGAGCAAAATGTATGAAATTGCGTCAGTAGTCATTTTGCAGGACGGTATGTGGGCTCGCAGTCCTACATATAGGATTACTGTGAATGGGACTCTTTACCAACTAATTGCTTACCTCCCAATAAATAAGTAAATAAATGTTTTTCTACCAAGTTGTTTGTTGAGTAGTTTGACCTACCTATTTGAAAAGCAAGAATCTATAAAACGTTGATATAGTTTAGAGAAAATAATATTAGTTTTTGAACCACAGATTACTTTTTAATTTTTCAACTCAACAAACAGTGTCCTAGCAACCAAATGTCAATGTGATGCTGGGTTCACATGCACGCCGTGCAGCCCGGCAAGCTTTGGCAATTCGCTGTATATCGACTCGTCTATAGAGTGATTGTTACTATTTAACTTTATAGAAGCCTCAATGTACAGCGAATTGCCTAAGCTTGTCGGGCTGCGCGGCACGCGTATGAACCTGTGGTATGAACGCACGATGAAACGGAACGTAGAAAAAAATCAAAACCAAATCAAACCAATGTGTGCCATTACCAAAAATTTTGGAATATATAATATTCTTGGCCATTACACGGTCAATGTGTGCCATTACACGGTCAATTTAGATCGTGATCCGGTGATCGTTGATCGTGTAACGTTGATGATTGTCGGATCGTGAGATCTGATCGCAAATATCTAGATATTTTGAAATCAACGATCGTGATTCGATGATCGCTATCATGATTGAGTGTCTAACGTTACCTACATCAATCAATTGACAACATTTCTTTTTTTTAACCACCAGTTTTTAATGAAAAATATAAAAATAGGTTAAAAAATAAGAGATACATATTTTTTCGATTAAATTTTTAACTGATATTTCTATTTTTAATTTAATTTTGATTTTTTTCGGATTGATATCCCTGCGTAAAACTCTCTTGAACATTGAAATGTGTGGTGTGAACCACCATCATATTTCAATGGGTTACGTTTAAGTGGATTTAAGTTACGAAAAACTGCAGAAGGAAATGAATTACTGACAATATTGAAAAATAACGTATTGAAGACATCGACCACAAAAACACGATCTCGGATATAACTCAGAATTTGACAATGCTATAGAAAAATAACAATTTACTTGGATTATTAATACTTGGAAAAATTATAATAAACATAAATAGACCGGCACATAGTGCCTTTAATATCAGACTTGGCTGCATGGGCTATGTACCCTTTGTCTTTCCGTAAGGAAAAAATGGAACAACAACGACAATAAAAAAAAAAGTAACCGACAAATATTTTGAAAATTGAAAAACGTTGAAATGAAAGAATAAAATTGATGAAATGAAAATGACATGCTAATAATGTGAAATGTTTTGTAAAATGTTAAATCCTTAATAATCAGTGCAAGTTTACTTACGAACAACTAAAGAAAAAGCTACAAAATGGTTTCCATAATTGGCAAAGATGCAGATGAAATACGCATTGGGAAAATCGACGATTGTGAGTACCTATCGTATGCTTTTCAGCTTATGCTCACGACTATATTCCCCGTGGGGTTAGTCAGAGATATTCTGAAACCTCAGAACATCCACGTTTCACCAGTAGTACCGAAACTCTATCCAGTGTGACGGGGGGTGAGCCCGTCGCCACTTATAATGGACACGGTTTCCTCACGATGTTTTCCTTCACCGAAAAGCCTGTGGTGTTACAAATCGTACATAAATTCCGAATAACTCATTGGTACGAGTCGGCCTGGACGGGGATCGAACCATCGCCTCCTGCACGGCAGGCAAGGTTACTCGCCACTGGACCACTACGGCCACTATACTGTATGCTTTTCAATACTGAAATATCCATATTCTAAAATGTTTCATGTTGAGTAATCTATGGAATATGTACAGGCGATACAGACGTTCGCAAGACTGGACAGGAAATGGATATAATAAGACAAAGAACCATAGCTTATGAGTACCTCTGTCGGTTGGAGGAAGCTAAAACTTGGATGGAGGCCTGCCTGAAGGAGAAACTACCCCAGGCCACTGAGTTTGAGGAGAGTCTTCGCAATGGGGTTTACTTGGCAAAGTTAGGGAACTTTATTGCCCCTGAACTTCTGCCTCTAAACAAAATTTATGATATTGACCAAAGACGCTATAAGGTAAATATAGTAATGACATTGTATCATCTAGTAGGTACTTCATACAGTATGGACTAAACTAACATCACCCCTGGTAGGAAGCATGGTAAAATGTAGGTAACAGTGTATTCCTGTCTTGCTTGCACTCACTCAGCTTCACACAATCTGGGCCCATTTAATGTAACAGGTATATATATGGTTAAATCTAATTAGTTGGTGAAACTTAAGAAGCGCATTTGGTATCCGTTACTAAGTATAATTGCGTGGTGATGACCTGCCACCCGAACATATGATTCTGAGGTCAATGTCCGCCCGCGCCCGCGTACTGCATGCACTGCGCGTACCTTACGCTCGATAATAATAATTCTGTTAACCATCAATACCAATTATAAACATTGATAATGTAATCTGTTATCATTAACACATGCCCTGGTTAATATAGCCTGGACTTGTATTATTAAAACTAGACAACAATACAGACTCCACATAAATAAAGAGACAAACATCCATGACTCTGGTACAAATATTCATATTCATCATACAAAACTGTTGGTTAGTTCTTAATTTCTCATAAATGATTGTTGATATTTTCAGATAATGGGTTTACAATTTAAACACACTGATAACATTAACAAGTTCCTACAAGTACTGAAGAATACAGAGCTTCCGGTGGTAAGATAACTTTTAAAATAATAGATTTTACCATAAAGGTTCTGAAATATGCCTTCTGTCTACTAGGTAGAATCCATTGACTCAATCCTTTCTTCATTCTAAGTGGCCCTTTCATGCATTTTGTTTTAAAGCGGGATCACAATTAGAGGGACAAATTGAATCACATTATATCTTTGAAGAATGAATTCGTTTTAGAGTTATTTCTTTGGCAAATGTTAATTCTGGAAGTGACCATATTGCACTTATACAGGGAGTCCACAAATGTACACAAAATTTAACACATTTGTGAACAGTAAACGTCTATAGCATTAGCAGTGATAACCATAGAACATTATAAAAGGGGTTAGAAATGCAAAGGTAGCGCTTTTGCTTCGAAGACGGCGTCGCCACTTGTCTTCCCGCTCACGCTGCTACAATTACTCATACCCCCTCGCTCGCACCACGTCGCGCGACTTATGGTGTTATGCAAATCATTGCATAACCTGTGACGACACGTTCCACGCCTAGTTTTCACTTCTAACCCCTCTTATAATGTTCTGTGGTGATAACAATAAAAGTGTGTCTCATTCTCTATCCATGAAAGTGTTAGAAAAATCAATCATTATATACTTACCATACAGTATTTTGTTATTGAACCTGTACAAAAGGATTTAAGGTTTTGCATTCATTGGTTGAGGCTTGGGGGAATACTATGTCCAACAGTGGACATCCGTCGGCTGAGCTGAAGCTAAAAGTCTAACACATATGTACTTAAATAAAAAGAGGTGGTGTCTAAAGTGATGCGCGTGGTAACATTATCCTGGTGGGGAAAGAGAGAGAAGGCGCGACTTTCCTATGACGCGCTACCATGCTAGCCCTCTAGTGGTGACTTGAGTATAGTTCTAATTGTCTTACCTTACTCTCGGTAGCTAGTTTTCAAGTAAAGAACTAATAATGTTTCCTATCATTTCAGACTTTTCAACCTGAAACCACAGACATATACGACAAGAAGAACATGCCCCGTGTTATTTATTGCATACACGCACTTAGCTCTCATCTGTTTAAGTTAGGAAAAGCTCCTCTCATTCACGACCTTTTCGGGAAAGCTGTCTTTACAGATGAGCAACTTGATTCTATATCAAAAGATTTACAGAAATGTGAACATCCTCTCCCGAGATTTCAGCAGATTGGAGGAATTTTATCCAAGAATAATGTACGTGACAGTGGGGCTCTTCATAAGGCTTTGGTCGAACTGAACAATCTTATAGACTCAGAAAAACCGATCACCTCAGTCATACTGAATCCTCAGCTTAAACTAAAACATGTCCAAAACAGACTCATCGATGAATATAAAAAGGTGCTGCAAGTTGCTAAGTATGAGAAAGTGCAAGCAGCTCACAATCGTTCTTGTAATGACAGTTATATACCTGACGAATATGATGAATTACTCACACAAGTTGAAATTCAAGGACACATTACAGCAACTAATTACAAATTCTCATGGAAAAGTTTATGTTCAGCATCAAGAAATAACAACTTGAATAGTTTACACAAAATTTTCAATGAAGAATGGGTCAAAGTAAAAGATTATGACAGTAATAACTTAGATTTTTATTGTGACGTTGTTCAAGAAATCATGGAATGCAACAAGGATATTGATGTGGAAAGTATTACAAATTGGCATAAGATATTCCAGAACATTATTGTTGAAGGAAACAGAAAATCTCTTGAACATATGGACCACAAGACTGCTATTGCAGATGTAAATGTAGCTCTAGACACAGGGACCCCTGACGACCTATATTCTGCTTTAAACCATCCTCATTTAGAATTAAATTTCAAAGTCGACAAGTTTGCTATACCGCTCATATTTGAAGAAATGAAATTGGAAAAGTTTGAATTGGAGAAAAATTTGAATGAAAGTGAGATAGCGGCATCTGTGTCGTACTTGACAGCGATAGCTGCTATATCTCAATCTGTTAGTAGGGGTGATGAGGCAGCAGTTTGGAACTCTCTGAACTCGAAGCAGATCCATTTGGAAGGTCTTCGCCCACATTGTAGACGTCGCTATTTGTCTGCTTTAGTGACAGCTTTGCAGGTGAAGACAAGGGAGGAATGCATGTGTCCTCTGCTCACTCTGGAAGATATCCGGGATACCATTGAAATGGTCAATATGAAAGATGATGATAATGAAGAGCGTAAGTTCTTGCTTGTGTTATCTTTTCTTTTAAATCTTTTATGACACATGTTCGATTGATATTGGTATTGGTTGAGCGGGCTTTTCCGCAACTCGACGACTTAGGCGCCTATTTCTCGTGAGGTGGGAATAACTACTCCTGACATCCCAGCTCCTCCAGAAGCTTGATTGATAATTTTCCTTCTTTCAGTGGTAGCGGTTATAAATGGCATTAATAAAGCGGTATCTGAAGAAAATGCTGATAACTTAATGGCTCTATTAAAAAGCCCTTGTTTGAAAATACCATCATCTTTACATAAAGAGGAAAAGCAGCTTTACCTGCGCTTGCTCAAAAAGAAAGTTGTCCACAAAGAGTCTCAAAACCTTTGGTACGAAGACATCATTGACACTATCAATGACGTCAACGCCGAATCAGTGAAAGTGAAGGAGCTGACTGATGCTTTAGTTCAGTTAAATTTGGCTATCATGAAAAATAATCTCGATGAATTTTGGAATGCTCTCTCTTGCCCTCTGCTTTCTGGTTCTGGAATCGTTGAGAATACTTGCAAGGATGTGTATTTTCAAATGTTTTCTAAAGCTCTAAAGAAGAGGGGACAACACATCTGCCCTTGGATTGTTTGTCATACTGACGCCGGTAACACGGTGTATATTGATGTCGAATCATACACATACAGCTGGGCTACTCCAAGAGACTTCGTCCCTTATGCTCGCTATTTGACTAGAAAGGATGTGAATGCCTTAATAGAAAAAACTAATAAACATCACATCAATAAGTACAAGCAAATGGTTGTGGAAAATTCAATAGTCAAAATCCAGGCTTATTGTAGAGGATACCTGCTTAGAGATAGATTGATTCGAAGACTTCGATACTTCAAAGATAATGAAGAGTATGTCATCAAAATACAAGCTTGGTGGAGAAGAGTGGTAATCCAAAGGAAATATAGCACTTTAATAAAAATGAAAGCCATAGAAGCGAAACTGAAACGAGAAAGAAAGCAGAACCCTTGGGCTTGGTACAAGGTTCAGGTAATTATCTTAATACTTTTATATTTATGTTATCCTATTTGATGTGATTTCTGATATAATTTTTAATGATTAACAGGAGCAAAAAATAATAAAGATCCAAGCACTGTGGCGCGGACGTCGTGCTCGCGAGGCGTTCACTTCACTATTTCATTCTCCGAATCCGCCGCTAAAAGTCGTCAAGAAATTCATTCCTATGCTAGACTTCTCCACTGAGGATTATGACAGAGAAATAGAGCTACAATCACTGAAGTCAGAAGTTGTTCAGTCAATAAGGAAGAACCAAGAGCTGTCGAAACAAATCGATGATATGGATTTGAAAATAGGTCTGCTCGTGCAAAACCGTATCGCTTTGCAGGAGGTAGCAGCCCATGGCTTGAGACTTAATAATTTGGTTAAACACAACTCTATGACGAAACTTGTTTTCCAAAATCGTGGTGAAGGCAAAGGGCTAATGACGGTTTCATCAGCTGTAAAAGGACTTAAATCTCTCACCAAAGAGTGTAAAAGGCTCTTAGACGGGTATCAACATTTGTTCTACGAGCTCCAAACAAATCCAACATATCTTTCAAAGCTATTATTTTGTATCCCTCAAAACAAAACCAACTTTTTCCTACAAAATGTTATTTTTAGTCTTTACAACTTTGGTGCGTATGCAAGAGATGAATATTTGCTGTTGAAGTTATTCAGATTTACATTGGAAGAGGAAATAAGTTGTAAAGTTGTGAAACCTTTTGATATAATAGCATCAACTCCGCTGGTTCTTAAAATGGCCGTTAGCCTATCACGGCAGTTATCCGGTTTGAATAGTCTTCAGACTATAATCGGTCCTCTGGTCGAAATGATGTTAAAAGACAAAGACTTGAACATAGAGACTGGACCGGTCGAAATTTATAAAGCTTGGAGAAACGAAACTGAAATGAAAACGGGACAAATATCGTAAGTTTAGCAGACAGTGGTCAGTTTGATGAAATTACTAAAATTTTACTGCATGTGTCACGCATGTTATAAAAATACAAATGTTCTTTTCATTTCAGAAAATTACCATATTCTGTAACTCAAGAGGAAGCTCTGACTTATCCAGAAGTGAAATCAAGACTAGAGATAGCTCTAACTCAACTCAAATCAATAGTTATCATGTTTTTAGACAAGATCACAAATTCGACTGAACTGCTCCCTTATTGCATCACATACATGGCTCGTGTCTTACATAGGGCTCTTACTTCTAAATTCCCGAACACGCCTGAGAAGGACATCTTGAAGGTAATTTAGTACTAAAGCTTTTATGAGAAACCAATGATCAGAGATAGAATAGAATAATATTTATCAGGTTGAAATATAGTATGTTTATGATCTTACATATGTATTGTCCAACATATTTCACTATAAAAATGGTATGCAAACATTAAAAATCTTACAGAGTTATCAAATTACAAGGTCCTAATTAATAATGTAATGTTTCTTATAGGTGATAGGAAACTTGGTGTACTATCAATTTCTAAACGCCGCTATAGTGGCCCCTGATGCATTCCATATCATCAATATGCCCAACGGCGCTGGACTGACAACCGACCAAAGAAAGAATCTGGCGTCTGTTGCAAAAATATTGCATTTCTCTGCCGCGAAGAAAGGGGTAAGTTTTGGCTCGTAATAAGGTACAATTTATAATCAAAAAACTAATGGTACGGGTGCCCAGAAGGTTCAAACCTTCTGGGCACCCGGTCCATAAGTTATAGCTTAGACCATAGAACTTGAGACGAGTCTTGCGTTAACATTCCCCTCTGCTAAGTTACATGGCCAATTGACAACAACCAATTATATACCTTATCACTAAACAAGACAGCCTATAATTGCGGAACAATAAGTTCAAAATAGTATATTTTTGCCCAGTGTGACGGGGAGCGAGCCCGTCGCCACATGTAATGGACAGTGGGTACAAATATGCCAAGAAATTGAAGCATGCAGGTTTCCTCACTATGTTTTCCATCACCGAAAAGCCAGTGGTGTGACAAATCGTACATAAATTTCGAAAACTCATTGGTACGAGTCGGCCTGGACGGGGAACCATCGCCTCCTGCACGGCAGGCAATGTTACTCGCCAGTCGCCACTGGGGTGGCCCCTTTAAATAAATTTACTGATTAATAATTTGTAATTTCAGTTCGGAGAAGAGTCCAGTCACCTTCGCTGCCTGAACCCATTCATAGTGGAATGCCACGAAAAAATGAAGGAATTGTTTCGTCGGTGTTGCCGCGGGCCCACTCTTGAGGAATACTTCGCCGTCGATGAATACACTGAAGCTACGCTATTGCACCACCCACATATTTACATTACTGTTCAGGTATTAAAGCTAATATTTTTAATATTGTATTTGGAACACCTACAGCGAGAGCGTTGGTGGGTGGCGCGTTGCGCAGAGGTATGGAAACTCAATCTTGAAGTCCGGGTTCGAATCCGCACGGACAACATGCCATGTACCAATGAGTTTTTCTAACTTATGTACGTAATACCGACTGATCGCAAATGGTAAAGGAAAAACATTAAAAAAACCTGCATTCGCTGAAGAAGTAATTGAAGTCATTCCAATGCATATGTGAAGTCTACCAATCCGCATTGGGCACGCATGGCGGACTAACGCCCATACACCCTCCTCGAGGCTAGGCCTGTGCCCTGCAGTGGGACGTATATTATAGGCTGATGATGATGACATGGAACAATAGAAGAAAGACCCTCTTGAAGTTCATTTAAAAAAATTGGGAGTCGGGGCTCTAACTCGTACTATTAACAATGATTTTTGCTAAATAAATTATGTTTATGTTTAAGTTATACGGATTCTTCTGCTGCTGTTCCATAGCCCATACTCAACTGCAAACCTACTCAACTCAATTGTATGGGATCGTTGATTTTTTTCCCAAGTCGCATTTAGAAAGAGGTGGTTATTTTAATGGTCTGATCATCCTATTAAAAACATTAACAACAACAACACAAACATTATATTAAGAAAGACCCCGTTTGTATGTTTGTAGGAAATAGTAGACACGCACGCACTTCTCGTCGAGTACCAGGACATTATAGCGCCAGATCATCGAGACAGGCTGAACGAACTTCTGGATGACCTCGGCGAAGTACCGACGGTCGCGCAGCTTGCTTCACGCGACGTTGATATGGTAATAATAACTTCACAACTTGTGTTTATTACTGTATTTGTAATAATGTGTTTTGTAGTAACAAAATTTTTTGTACAGCAAATGGGAGATTCGGCTCAAGAGAATGCTAGATTAGAAGTTTGTTTGGCACTCGTGAACAAGTTTCAAGCTCCCTCTGATGATATGACAGACCTGAACAAACTTTTCATCAAGACTAAAGAGTTATGTGTGGCAATAATTCCATTCCTAAATGGTAAGTTCATTCCTGATTTAGTATTTTTAGTTTAGAGCATTTATTGACTTGGTAAGTTTTGTAATTGAATGATTTTTTTCTCAAAGGTGAACATCTCTTAGAGGCTGTGTGTATTGGGACCACAAAAGAGCAACAGGAATCTTATTCCAAAAAGGTACAAAGACGTATATATTCCGGACAAGCCAAGCCTGACGAAGTGATGACTTTGAGAGAACACATAGCAAAGCTACGGCGTAATTTACAAATGCTAGAAGACGAAGGATATGTGACGCGAGAGGATGGCTATCAGGCGTTAGTTACCTCTATCGCTCTGGATCTATGTAATAAAGGGAAGTACAGACAAGCGCAGAGAAGGGCATTGTCTACTCTGACACGGACAAAACAGAGTCTACAAGAAAAAACTAAGTATTATGAGGAGAAATGTAAATCTTACGATCAGTATATCAAATCGTGTCTCGCTAATCTTCATGCTGGGAAAAGGTAAATCTTAGTATAAACTTTCTGTATTATCATCATATTTTAGATTGTTTAGTTGTTTTCGTACGGTCCCGTACTCGAAAGGGTGCCAATGGGACCTTACTACCACACCTTGGACACTGTCATTTCATACAAAAGGGGGAACATTGAAAAGAAGAGTTTAGCATGTCGATGGTGAGTGAGTGCGAGCGAGATAGGAATACGCACTTTCATAAGAGGAACCACGATTCAACCAGAGGTGGTGAGATAAAAATTCTGTGAGAGGCAGGGAGTGTCCGTACTGTATGTAGTGCTAGATACTCTTTTTTTATACTATTATTATTATTATATTATTTTAGGCTACTACTAAGCCTACGTCGTCCGTCCGTCCGTCCATCCATCTGTCCTTTAGGTCTGTATCTTTTGAGCAGTCATTGGTAGCCGAATTAAATGTTCACAGAATGTGTGTTGTTATGGCAGATATGCTAACAAGTAAAATATTAAGGGGATATACAAGAAACTAGGTTTTGCCATATTGTGTGGTGGTACGGAAACGTGCGCGGGTCCAATTCGCACTTGGCTGGATTTTCTAGCATATTCATTTTTCCAGGAGTGTACACGCGTGTCTAAGAAGATCAGGAAAGGATATGCAAAAGTTGAAGTCTAAATTAACAGTGAAGTATTCAGGAGCCAAGTTGATGGAGAGAGGAGTGCTGCTCGAGATCGACGGGCTTTCAACGTCGCAGTTCAAGAACGTCCAGTTTGATATCACACCAACAAACCATAACGGCGTGTTCACTGTGAAAGGGAAGTTCATGGGAGTAGAGATGGAGTCTATTGAAGTAGACATACAGGACCTATTGCAGAAACAGTACGAGGGCTGTGCGATTATGGATATGTTTGGGAAGGCGAAAATAAACGTTAATCTACTAATATTTTTACTAAACAGCAAGTTTTATGGTAAGTCTCAGAAGTAGAAAGGCTTTTATATTGTAGATGTTAGTAACTATTGTATTTCTACATGTAGTTTATATAAGGTCTAACAAAATTAGGTGAAACTATTTTAAGGGGATGATCAGACCATCAAACTGAACAACTTTCTCTATGGGAATATCGAAATCGCAAAAAAAATCTGCAGTCCCATTAATTTAGGTCGAGTAAGTCTGTATGGAACAGCTGTTTAATTTTTGCGATTTCGATATTGGTCCCATAGAGAAAGTTGTTCAGTTCGATGGTCTGATACTCCCCTTAAAATATTTCAGCTAATTTTGTTAGACCTTGTACAGGGTGTTTCATAAGTAAGAATAAATTTTTAAAACTCTTAGCCCCACTTGCGCCAACCACGGGTTAGCAATTAACTCCGGATAAAATAGCTCTCTCAGTTGTTTTTCTATACAAAAAGTCATGGGTTACCAACTTAACCTGGAGTTTATTGCTAACCCAGGTTGGCGCAAGTGGGGCTTAAGGGGGTTGTTTAGACCGTCAAACTGAACAACTTTCTCTATGGGACCAACATCGAAATCGCGAAAAAAAAAATCTGATATCCCGTACATATTTTAGCTCTAGTCGATTTGTAGAGTATAGAACATCAATTTTTTTTTTCGCGATTTCGATATTGGTCCCATAGTGAAAGTTGTTCAGTTTGATGGTCTAAATCACCCCCTGTTTATTTGTATTTTTGTAACACCTTGTATAAGTAGATTTAGTTTGTTTACGTCTAAAACTAGAACTCTCAATGCAAGACGGATGTGGCGGCTAGTAAACTGGAGCAAGATCGAAGCTACTAGTTTTAAATTACTAACAACATTTTCAGACAATGAATGAAACTACACATTTTTGGACCTACCATAAAAAATGACCGCAAATTTATTAGACGACATTCAAGAATACAATTGACAATGATTACATGATAATTAAACAATTAATAACTAAACCATAATCGGAGGGGAGGTCCAAAAGAATTTCTTAGTACTTAACACATTCACTGCCACCGTTAACTCTAGTGGTTTCTTTATCTTTTATCGGATGCCCCGACACATATAGTGGAACAATGGGTAACACCTAACATACTCCCAGTGCCTCTCGACCACTCTGCGTGTCCATTTTTTATTGGAAATACAAGTATATTCCTATTAGCACTTCATGGTTTGTCCCACAAAAGACACTCTAACATACTAACTCGTTGGTACTGAGTGGAATAAACCGGACAATCCTGCGTGTCGAGAGGCACCCAGCGTAAGAATTATATGGACAAGACAATTAAGTGTTCAAGGGCACTAAGCATTGCATTTTTTTGAACAACTATAAATGTTAGGGGCACACAGCTTTCTATGTTTTGAAGTGGCACCTGGGTTATTTAGGCTTACGGGGGAGGCAGTGAATGCGTTAAAAACTAGTGGTGTAAGTGCTTTTGTTTTCCTAAATTATTTCGAATACCTACCCCAAAATGTCTGGCTGCCAAATCTTGTTGCATTATTTTTATACCCACCAAATATTCGAAACCTTAGTTAAAAGTATTATGCACCAAAAATTGTTTCTCTTTTCTTTAATTTATACTTAGTTTTTTATGTTGCAACGAAAATAATTGCAAAATTACGTTTAAAATGTTGGTGTGAAGTTTTTCTTGGTTAGGTAATAGTTGCCAATAGAGTAAAATGTTCCTTATCTCCTCTCAGTAGCCCTCTTCAGTAGAACTCTTCAGTAGCTTGTTTATAGTAAACATGCTACTACAATATTTAATTTCGCTAGGCATCCTAGGCAGAAAGGTACTGTGCATTTTGACCTTTAAATTTTCAGCATTAAATAGAATAGGCAGTACATAAGTATCATATTTTGCGATACGATAACACTGATCCACAAACTCATTACTCATTAGTTTATATTATAACGTAGTGTTTTTAAAGTTCGTAAGGTAGTCATTTGTTAATCTTATTTCTAATTTGACTTTAATTAGGTAATTATAATTTTTATTGCATAGTTTTGCACCATGAATTTTTTTCTATTTCGATGATTTATGATGTCGCTGTCGGTCGTTTAAAAAAACAATTCCATGTTATGATTTCTTTGGCCGCATAGTGCTGCATGCATTTAAAATTATATATATTTTATTTAATTGTACTGTACCTGATCTTCAAAATCAAATAAAATGTGACATGAAATGAGTACAGCTTGGCAAAAAAGTCGTGATAAAACATGAGGGCGCTGCCTCCACGCAAGAACGTCAAAATCACGCATAACCTGGCAACACCACCATACTAAAATTTTAGTTCCACCTGTCACCACGATCATGACTTTTTTGCCAAGCTATACCTACCACTTTAATTTTAGGAATCTGTAAATATACCTACTTACAATCTTAGCTTACAGTAATATTTGTAATGCATGTGTATTTTATTTATGTCATATGTATTTGCATTATTATAAATAAATGAGGCTTGAAAACAATTTAACTTTTACTTCACGTTGTGATTTAACTCGAGATTACAAAATCATGATTTTGTCTCTAACGACAATAATCCAGAGCCATGAAAAATATTTAAAAAACAGTAAGTACCGCCACCATCTATGACCGCCACAAACGCTTCATGCTATGTTAACTTAGTACAAACCAGGTACAAACTAAGTGGAACGCTGATTTTCCATAGACAGCTTCTGACATCTGTCAGTGATGTATCGAAGCTCTATGTGTTGTATCCTCAGATAAATTAACAGGAATGGATGCGATATTACGCGCGTTCCCCTGTGCCAAAGACGCATGCTCAGTGAGCATACCCGTCATATAAAAATAGTTGACGCGCGTCCCGCGCCAGTATATAAACCTCCCCCCTCACCCCCGCAAAATTGACAGACTTTTTTGCGTAGAAATGAGAGATCATTTCCAATCCATTCCTGTTAATTTATCTGAGGTTGTATCCAAGAAGATTAAATACCATCTTCTTGGTAGTATCTCACCGCGCTGTAGTAGGTGGTAGTAGTGAGAGATTTCGCTCATAACGAACACTGTCTGTGTCTTGTGGGTCTAGTGGTCTAGCTAGACAACCGGCTCACGATTCGGCTGATTATGGTTCGAACCTCTGTGCTATCTTAGCAGAAAGGGGTATGGGTAATATTGGCGTCTTTTTTTTTTAAGCGGCCAGTTACCAAATGTGGTGGGTATTATAGGGCTAATATTACCTTACATTATTATGCAAAAAAAATTATCCTACGGTGTAACGTTTCGGAGATATTTAGGTTCAAAGTTTTAAAAAAATGACTTACAAATCTCATAAAAAGTTACTCGTTTTGGTTTTTTATACCACTTTTTTTGAATAAGTTTAATTGCATAATAATATTAGCCCTAAAATACCAACAACATTTGGTAGCTAGCCGTATCAGCGTAGAAACTCATACTAATCAAAGCGAAAGGCCCCAAACTAGCAAGGATTGCGGTGCGTTCCAGCACAAAATATGCGTGATGATATCACATAATTATAATTAAAACGCTATAGAAACAAAAAAAGTGGTAAAAAAAAACCAAAACGAGTAACTTTTTATGCGACTTGGAAGTAATTTTTTTAAAACTTTGAACCTAAATGTCTCCGAAACGTTACACCGTAGGACAATTTTTTTTTTCATAATAATGTAAGGTAATATTAGCCCTAAACTACCCACAACATTTGGTACCTGGCCGCTTAAAAAAAAAAAGACGCCACCCTCCATACAAGAATTACCCATAGGCCTTATGTAGACCGTTGCTTTTCCATAGACAGCTTCCGCTATCTAGCGAACATCTGATAGTTTTAGGTGTCAAAACTGATGTCGATAGCGGTGAGATTTCTCTTATAGCCATCACTGTCTCTTGCACATGTTTTTATTTACAAAACAAAACATACCTAACTTCACTTTTTGTTCTCCACCATCTTGTTTTAAATTAAATTTTATATAATTAAATGGTATTTTTATTTTGTTACACCACTGGCTTTTCGGTGAAGGAAAACATCGTGAGGAAACCTGCATGCTTCAATTTCGAGGCGTGTATTGTACCCACTGTCCATTATAAGTGGCGACGGGCTCACCCCCCGTCACACTGGACAGAGTTTCGGTACTACTGGTGAAACGTGGATGTTCTGAGGTTTCAGAATATCTCTGACTACCCCCTCGGGGAATATAGTCGTGAGCATATATGCTATTTTTATTAAATACCATTTTGTTTCATGTTTTTGTGTAATGTGTGCTGAAAAACATTAGCAGGAGTCACAGCTTTAGCTTCGAACCCAGCAGTGCGATTTTTGAAAATCATACGAGCGGTTCGGCAGTAGAAAATGTCACAATTACTATGGAGATTATGCATCTTTCTACTGCCGAACCGCTCGTATGATTTTCAAAAATCGCACTGCAGGTCGATCGTAGTAAGGATAACATGTTCGGGTGGGGATTCTCAGATGCGCAAAATGTGAGTTGCTTGTGTGGAGCCCCACAAATGGCTCATCTCACATCGTGCCCTGCGGGCCCTAACACCTGTACGTAGGAGGAGCTCATGACCGCTAGCGACGGTGCAGTATCGGTTGGCCACTTCTGGCAAGGTACTATTTAGCGACTTTGTTCAAAGTTTGAAGTCGACACGATAAGAAGACAGCTTTCGATACTAATCGGTGGACCAACTTTCACAACAATGTGGCTCCATCTAGCGGTAATTTGATACTAATTATGCGATGTTATAATCTAAGGCGACTTGCCTATCTATATCTGATTATTATGCCTACTATGTTTAAAATGTATACAATTTATTGTTTACAATGAAATAGTTTTTCTAACATGGCCCAAATAATGTATGAAACCCATCAAAGAAATTTTGACACAACTGATAAATTGATAAGATAACAAATTGATATCTATTTTGGTTAAAAGTGTGAGTGGAAACTACAAAATGCGTCGAGTAACTAAAAGGAATCTATTATTTCTTTTTGGTGTCATTTTCACCGGATTCTACTGCGAATTCCTCATTTATTATGTGGTTACAGCTCAGGTAAACAATTTATGTGAGTATGTAATCTATTCGAATTATGTGTAAATTACACCATTTTGATATTTTTTTTATACATTTATTATTTACTTTTTTTTTATAGCTTCGCCTTCCCATTAGCCAAAGACCATGTTAATTGAGTATTAAAATTCTGATTTCCAGTGTCAATGGCCTAACTTAGAAGGCAATGAAGAAAACTTCCAGAGTCTGAAGGCGTTCATATTGGCAGATCCCCACATGCTGGGGCCCAGGCGTGGGCACTGGCTGGACAAGTGGCGGCGGGAGTGGCAGATGCACCAAGCCTTTCAAGCCATCATCACCATACATAGACCTGATGTGGTTTTTATTCTAGGTAGGTAATACAGTTTAAGCGGTTATTATTTAATCTAGAATTAAACATTTTAACGGGATGGTCATCCCGTGATCATGGCAGTTGTAACACTGCCGAAATATCAGGAACTCAAATATACCAAAACGCGGTAAGAACCCGTTAAAATGTTTAATTCTAGGTAGGTACTTGATACGGCGGCGTGGCGACGGGCTCACCCCCCGTCACACTGGACTGAGTTTTGGTACTACTGGTGAAACGTGGATGTTCTGTTTTCAGAATATCTCTGACTACCCCCTCGGGGAATATAGTCGTGACCATTTGTGTGTGTTGTGTGTACTTGATATGTTATGTTATGTATGTCTTATGGTACTAGAAAAAGTTTACGATATCGATATGATTTCTACAAATCAACCTTGTTTCGATTTTTTTTTGTTCGAGCATCACGCAAATACTACTGAACCGATTTTGATGAAACTTTTTTTATTTTATAGCTTATGATTTGACTTTAAATCTGGCGTATAATTTGTCCGGACGAAGTCGCAGGTAAACTGTAGTTTATAATAAGGATATTTTTTAGCTCTGCAATGTTGTTGCTCAAAAAAGGGAATATTATTTTTCACCCCTCCGGGCGGAAAGCGTCGTCCCGCTGCGCTAAACGAAGCTGCCGCTTTCCGCCTCCTTCGAGGAGAAAAATAGCCTCGGGCAGTAAATAAGAAAGCCTCAGATCTGACATGAGATCTGAGATCTTTCTTTCTTACTTCCCTGCCCTCAGTGTGTAATCTACTATTTCATGTGATTATTAAATTTTGTCTTACATTTCAGGAGATCTTTTTGATGAGGGAGAATGGAGTAATAGTAAGCAATTTGATGATTATGTAGAACGATTTTATAAATTGTTTGCTGTTCCTGACGACATCAAAATGCATGTTGTGGCTGGAAACCACGACCTTGGATTTCACAACTAGTATGTTATGTTATTGTTTTTACTAATTTCATACTTCCAATTAGCCTATTTTATCACACTGTTGGGCAAAGGCTCTGCTCTTCCACTCGTTCCTGTTTCCATTCATCATATAATTTGAAATAAATTTTACATTAGTACCTACTGTTGATATTTTAAATATATTTTTAGCATTAGGCGTGATTCAGTAAAACGATTTTCCAAGATGCTAAATGCTTCAACTGTTCAATTGATTTCACTGAAGGATAACCATTTTGTACTGTTAAACTCAATGGCAATGGAAGGCGACTCCTGTAATCTTTGTACAGAAGCCAGAAGAAGAATTAATCGAGTTTCAGGTTAGTGTCCAATTATTTATTGTATTTTAACACATTGCTGAAAACTCGAAAAATTTAAAAGATGAATGAAAGTCGACTTACAAAACAGATACATAAGTCATGTGTGGAAGTAAATATTGGTAAAGGCAGACCTAGGAGGAAGTACCTAGACCAGATCAAGGAGTTAATAGCAGCCGAAATCGACGGGAATGTATGACAAGATGTATGGACTAGAGGAAGCAAGAGGTGTGTCAGAACCGCTCGAAATGGATATCCGTAGACTCTGCCTACTCCTCTGGGAAATGGCGTGTTTTTGTACGTAAGTAAGTACATTGTACACATTTGGTGGACAGGTGGAAGGTCTATTATTCAGTGTTAGATATTAATAAAAGTTAAATTGTGTCTCGTTCAGGGTCCATGAAAATATAGTTCTCTAAGGGCCTGTTTCACCGCTTCCGAATAAATTCTTATTAGCTTATCCGACAGCTTATTTGGCATATTCTTCATACAAAATATGTCAAATGAGCTGTCGGATAAGCTAACAAGAACTTATCCAAAAGTGGTGAAACAGGCCCTAATTATAGCAACATTAGCAACTTACCGGAAAGATTAACAATTTTATCTGTTTTGTTTTAGAAATAATGAAATGTTCTCAAAATCCGGAACACTGTTTAAATGTTAAAACCAAATTAAATTACAGTCGGCCTATACTTCTGCAGGTAATAACTACACATTAATCATTATTTTCCTGATATTTTTGAAAGTATTTATTAAATTTTTCATGTTGATAAAATTTTTTCCAGCATTTTCCATTATACAGACATTCAGATGAAGTATGCACTGAACCCGACGCACCACCATTATCAGAAAGAAGTAAACCTTTCAGACTGAAAATAGACGCCTTATCGAAAGAGGCTACCGAGTACCTTGTTTCTAAAATAAAGCCGAGGGCAGTGTTTGGTGGACATACGCATCACGGATGTCTTGTACAACACACATTTGAAAACCCTGACGGGGTAGAGTTTTCCGAATATTCGGTTCCTTCATTTTCATGGAGGAACAGGCCTGATCCAAAATATATGCTGGTAAGTTCATCTTTAATGTTTTATCTAGTAATTATCTCTTTTTACGTACATTGAAACTTACTGATGTTGTTGAGGTTGATTGCATACGATATAAATTATGAAATTATTATTTTTAGGTCAGTTTCACCCCCAACGCGTATGCTGTGAGCAAATGTGCTCTACCGAAGGAAACTACTATTGTGATAACTGCTGTGATGTTACTGTTACTTATAACAGTTTTAACTGTAAGGACAAGAACTATAGGTCGAGTGTAGTAAAGTAAAACATTTTGTTAATCCCATGATTATATTTGACAATAATAAATATTTTTGACAAGATCGAGCACTTTGTACACTGTACACCTTACAATTGAAATATCTTTGAGTGAAATAGTTACATACATGAATTACCAAATTATCACAAAAAGTGTTACAATTAAAATTAGGATTCAGCTGTTACAATAAATACTAAAACTAAGAGAGTAAAATAAGAGGTAGATAACATTACAGAGATTCATTCATTAAGTTTTCTAAGAATAATGAATACTGATATTGGTAATGTACTGAAAAAATAAGATGAAACGTTCCAAGACAACACTGTTCATCATAGATACCTACAAATGATAGTCAGCAACCTAAGTTTAAGTACTAACAAACAGTCATTCCAATAATTAAACTGTTAAATAACAATGTCCATAAACTTTCATCTCCTGAGCATGTAACACTTACAACTAAAATCAGTCTAAACTCGAAAATGAGTTTTACATTATAAAGTTACATAATCTACTGAGCATTGACAACTAGCAGTATTACACTTATAAATCCGGGAATTACCACGCACCTGAAGGAGTCTCCTATAGCAAAAGCTAAAAGTTACTACAGTAAGGCACTTTTCACTTGACAAATTGTTTTTCTTTTGGAACAAATACATCAATCTTCAGTATTTAAGAAAACCATATTATTTATAACGGTTTTCTACTAAGCTCTCCAATTTCATTTTCAGATTTAAACTTAATTTAACATTATACTGTCTTGAATAAATACTGATTAATGACTTGACTACAAAGTTAATGTTAAACTTACTCTACACATTCATTGAAAATTTCGTCACAAAAAATTGCTTGCCAATCTTTTAATACAGCGCTTGGTAACTAAAAATTAAATTACAGTATCATAACTTCACTCTTCACCTCATCAGTTCAACATGAGAAAAGGACAAGGCCGTCGCCGACGATGCCCTTTCCTGTGTTCTATAAGAATATAATTTGCAGAACTCTGGGTTGTTGGCCCTGCGCTGGAGCGGGCAGGTCGTGCGAGCGCGAGCGTGGGTGGTGGTTGTGCGATGCGCGGGCGGCTCGCGGCGTCTGCGCCTGCTTCTGATGGTACCCGGTGTGTGCATGCCGTGCTGACGAACAAATCACCGCATGAAGGTATCGATCATACCTACACAAGTTTGAATCGCCACCGCTCGCTAAGTCCAGGTATCCGTTAGCAGAGTTCTCGGATTTAACTTTTTGGAATGCATTTATTGGCTTTTCGCTGACCGTGTACGATCTATTGCGGAGCTTTTGATACTTATTCGTGATCTCTTCTTCATTGGCAATTGGTTCACTGGGCTTTCTGTAAAGGAAACAAACAAGAACAAATTATTAATTGGCCAAATAGTAAGAGGAGGACAATGGGGAATGACGCATTATGAGTGAATTCTAAACAGCAACTAAAACGCGGAAGAACTAAAGACAATTCGACTCACCTTGATGCTTGAAAGCTCAAATGGTTCTTTTCCATGTTAGCCTGAATGATTTCGAGCAGTTCACGTCTCTGTAAGCTCCCAGACCGTTTTTTTGTGTGTCTGCGTTCGCGATGCTCCCTTCGTGGGTGGCGATGAGGTCTGTGGGGTGGTGTTGGGCGTTGCTGGGGCCTGCGGTCCCCCGAGCACGAGGACTTGGAGGATGCGTCGTCGTCGTGCGACAGTATCTCGCGGTGCTCGTCATCGGTATGTTCGGCACACTCTGGCGGCGTGACTGGCGGAGGCGGCTGTTCCTTCCGCCGTCGCCGCCTCCCCTCTCGCCTCTCCCTGTGACTCCGCGCGCTCCCGTCTTCCGGTACGACCGTTAACCGCACTTGTATTGTTTTTGATCCATAGTGCGGTACTGTGACAGACTTGCCTATCGACTCGTATATCGTCGATACTATGCCTGCAATATCCTGTCAATAGAAAACACGAATGTAAATAAAGATCCTGGAGGAATTTTTATTTTCTTAAATGTTAACTAGGCATACCTACAGGTATGCGCCGTATAAGGGGAAACTTACATCTTTTGTCATACGACCGTGTCCGTCGAGGTCATATAAAGTGAATGAAAACTGTAGGGGCTGTTGTTTGGAAGGCTCGGGATGTTTCAGCTCTACGTCACATGTCAGCTCCTAAAAGGTAAACAATATTGATTTATTAATAGGGCAGTTCAACCAGATAGGCGTGGGATCAGGGGTCATCTGCTAATTATGTATGAATGAGCATGAGATAAGGCGACGATTTCTTATATGGAATTGACCTCGACTCGATAGCGAAGTCGGTCAATGGCTAAAGGAGGGCCGGGCCACCTATTGAGACCTTCATGGGCAACTCATCCCACACACGACTCATCCCGCGGGCTCAGTTGACACCTTTTATTTTGTCGGGGGTGACTCGGCCCATTCATTTCCCAAGGGGTCTACTCATCCCGCGGTGGATGGGGGCGGGAGTGAATGGGGAAACCCCCTTTTCCAACTCAGACGGTTAGGTTAGCGAGGAGCGAAGCGACGAGCATGTTAGGTTTCTTGTGACCACAGCGCACGAGCCGAGCGAGCGGAGCGAGCGGTGCCGCGGTAGCGGCCGGCGAGTGCCAGAACCGAATTCGGTATGTCAAGTTTTTTTTTGTCTTCATTTTTATATTTTTTACGGACAGAAGACATAATTTTAAGATACCTATTTCATTCTTATTGCGATTCATCGAGTTTATCAATATAAATTTAATTTTTAAATTATTTTGATCTGTAATCTATAAGTGCAAAAATGGTGGAGAGAAAATAATTCGAACTCCATGGAGAAAAACTACATACAGCTGTATTTAAAAAAATTAAAACCTGCCTCCTCTTTCTAACTCTATGCTGGAAAAAGATACGGCAACATCAAATGTCAAATTCTGATATTGTGAAAGTATTTTTTTTTCTTAATGGCCGGTTATTTTAAGTTGATTTTATGTTTACCAAGGAGTTCAGAGGTATGCCAGTGACGTCACTGCACGGACCGAAAAACGACGTTATTTTATTAAAAATATCTGTAATCCTTTCATTTTAAAATCTCTGACATAGAAAATATGATTATTGCGACAAATATCTCGAAATGGTTTTCAATTCAGCCCTCCAAAAAAAAACTTGACATACCGAATTGCTACTATTTACCTAATCCACCGCGGGATGAGTTGACCGAGTGGTCCGAGTCGCCCCCAACATAAAAAGTAGCGGTCAACTGAGCCCGCGGGATGAGTCGTGTGTGGGATGAGTTGCCCATGAAGGGCTATTGAGTTGTTAAACTCGGACGGAGGAATGAGAGCGCATACCGTTATATCTCAGTAAACTCTAGGAGTACTGTCTCTGGCTGGCCACGACAACGTTTCGGATTACATTCGTGAGGTTATTGTACATGTATATGGGCATATAAAAGATAACCCGCGGCGTCGGGCGCCTCTGTGCCCTGCCCGCGGACACGGGGCGGCCGCTGTCCTTATCTCGCGCTTTAAAAGGAAACTAGCCGCGGTTTTACGATCCGTAAGTTATGTATGATTGAGCAGAGGAATAACTGCAGTCGGCCTGCGATGCAAAACAAGATGATTCATGTTATCTTACGTATACGGATATAAAACTCATTGATAGTTATGAATGATTGAACCTATAAATAATTAATCATGTTTCCGCCTACTATTCCGTACTTTAGATCGTGCTTGATACCTAACAACTAACAACCTCTAATTCTATGTGAAAGTTAACCCAGTGGTATCAAAATGTAGGATTATAAAACATGATTTTTTCTTCAATCTAAGAATGCTAACTACTTATATTTAAGTTGATAGGAGAATGATTAAAATCTCAAGTCACGATTAAAGTACCACACCAAAGTAGATTGTTGTTTATAACGTCGGGTACCTACTCATTATAGGTAGTTATAGTAGTCTGGCATGGTTGGTAAGGTACAGTACTAATCGCACTTTCTATCTTCTCATTCACGACTGCCTTTTATATAATAGTTACCTATGTAGAATAGATTCTACATCGTCAAACAAGTACAGTAATGGACGAAGTACCTTTGTATTGTTATTTATAATTATAAAATCCTCGCATTTGCAGCTACACATAAAAATTGCTGAACGGATTTGTGCAGAATATTTTATACTACAGGGTGTTAGGGTTGACAGTTGCTTTACTTTAATGGCGGAACTTTCCCAAAAGAACAAAGGAAAATTCATTAATAAAACAACTTATCATTATCATACAAACGTTCGATCAGCAGATTGCGTTTAATGTGGAGTCCAACATTTTTTTTGTTGCTAATTTCATATACGTTTCTTAAGGAAAGTTGTTCAGTATCATAGGTACAATCACCCCTTAAAGTATTGCAATTGTTTACCCTGACACCCTCTTTAGCAAAGTTCAACTGACATTATCATGTAACATTTACCTCAAATCGTAGCCTTGGCTTCTCGTCGTGATGGTCAGAGGGCGGTACTGGCGATGAAGGTGCCTTGTAAGAAGGCATGTGGTGTGAAGTACGCGGTGTTGGCGTGCTCGGCTGCAGGAGCGCCCGGGCCTCGGTCGGCAGCAGGTCTGGAGGGGCGGAGCACTGGGACGCCGCACGACCGACCAGCTCTTCTGTATCCGTGCGCTCGCTCTCTGTACCGACTGGAATTCAAGAAAAGAATGGCGTTAGTATAGAAGTATTGAAAAGAAAGAGGATGTCAAAAAGTAAGTTCCTATATTTTCTATTAAACTAGATTTGAGTTTTGTAGTATGTATCTTCTAAGCGTCACATAGTCACTTATGTTATGATTTATGATACAAAGAAAGGGTGTTTATTTGAAAGGTCCTGGATAATTTTCCCCAAGGATATACGCAAAAACAATTTGGACTTGTTATAATAATATGCAAATAATGGATGCATTCAGCTCAACGAACGTTTGTGTAATAGTTTTTTTTTTATTTCCCTTATGTTCCTTGGGGAAAGTTATCATTACATACCCTTTTTAATTAAAAATGATGAAACTGTCTAGATACTAACACTCTGTATTACATTTTAAAATATCTAATAGGTAGAATATTAATGTCTAAATATCCAAGACATTAATATTCTACCTATTAGGATTCCAAACATTGTTCTAATGCTGAATATTTAAAATGTACGTATACCTGACTAAAACAACCTTGCGAGATTAAGCTCGCCTTGGACCTTGTCATTGTAACCATGGCAAAAAGAGCACAATGCATTATAATAAGAAAATTACAACGAAATACCCTAACAAGTTGTCGGCAAAGCTCAAAAAGGTCGTCAGAGGCGGTCGGGCGGGCGCGGCGCGGGCGCAAGGCAAGGGAACATGTTTCCTGGAAGGCCGGGCCGATCGTCTCAAATACTTTGGGATCCACATCTGTCGCTAATGTTATTTTTCTCAATGCAACTGATTCTTGAAAGAGCTCTGTCGTTTAGCTACGTTGTTTGTTACCGTTCGATGTTATTTACAGACAAAGAAAAATATGTTAGAGAGTTCAACTAAAAGCGACCTGGACTAAAAATTGTTTACCATAAATATATGTATACTCACGGATACATACATAATCCCTATTGACCTAGTCGAGTTATTGTTCATATTATACATACCTACTTATTTACTTATTATGTATATTTAGAATATGAACTTAGTACCATATTAAAAATGTCTGGTATCCACGAGCATAAAAAATAAAATACCAAATGAAAAATAATAAAATGATAAACTATAAACTATAATTTATAAAATAACATACCTAACTTTTGTATAAAACATAGACGCATTATGTGGAATCCCGCCAACTTATTTGAAATGAACTGTACCAACAGTTATGTTTTTTGTATAGGCAATTACTTCAAATGGTTTTAAATTAGGTAGGTACCTATGTGGTATTTACATTCATTTGACTAATATACCTATGTATGTATAATAGGATAAGCTCACGACTACAGCTGTGTATTAAAATAATGATTTCTATTTCAGATAATAGAGAAATGACGATATAGCTATTGCGTGCTAGATTTACTGCTTTAAAGGACTGACTGACTCTTTGAAGGATCATACATATTTAGCCTCATCCATCATCATCATTCAATTTGGTAAGTCAATATGGGTTAGTGCCATCTCTCCCCGTTCCCAGCTCCACCCGTCCCAACTGAACCCGATTTTATTTACACTCGATTAATTTTATTAAAATATAATTTTACGATATATCCATAATTAAAATTGGTTTCATTTTAGTACAGTCAAAGTCAAAAAGTGTTTCGGTTAAATCATTTTTAAAAGACTTAATTAAGGACATATTTACGGAAATTTCTTAATGTTGATTTGTGCTTTTATCGATATAGTTAAAGTTAAGTAAGTAATTTAGTTGTTGCAGTTAAAATATCTGTCCTTGTGTATTAAACCTTTCAACACATCTAATTTGTCGTTCAGTTTGTAGGGTTGCATTCAGATTGTTTTTTACCTGCTATAACCCTATTGTCTTAATCGCTGTCGGTGAAGAAAAGAGATAGACAAAGTAGCGTTGCAAATTTTTTAATTTAAAATATTTTTTCGTTTTTTCGCGATTAATCTGAAAAAATATAAACATTCCGAAACAAACCGATCAAGCTATTGCCACATTAACTGCACAATATAAGTAAAAACAATTACCAATCCACAGATTTTTACACACAATTAGCTCAATTCTTTATTACCTACATTGAAAAAATATTTGATATAGTTAACATTTTTCCTTTTTTATTTCCTTTTTATTTTTGTTGATTTTTAATAATTTTAGAAAGTTACTATTTCTCATTTCTTAATGTTGATTTTTGTGTTTACCGTTTTATAATGTTTATTTTTTAATTAAAAATATTTTTTTTCGTTGTTTCGAGATTAGTCAGAAAAAAATTAAGTAACATAAAAACATTACATGGTACTATTATATGGTTCTCGTATTTTTGCATTGTATTCTTTGACAATCTAGACTATACTATCGTTTTTATCTTATTGATTTTTAAGTACGTACTTACTTTCACTTGGGCATATATATATTGGTGTAAATAAAACTTGTTACTTAGGTACACCAATAGTTGCCCTAATTATTTGATTTATGTCAATTGTAATTGTGATAACGAAATCTGTGATTTACGAGTAGATAAATAATAAACACGATTAAGAAAACACCTCAGCATTTTTCTTCTTCAGTGTACCAGTTTATTAGTAAAACATTTAAAGTCGGGTGCAGTTGGGAATTTGTTTTTGATATGGTATTTAATTACATTTATAGTAGGGCAATAAAATCGGGTTCAGTTGGGACGGGTGGAGCTGGGAACGGGGAGAGATGGCACTAACCCGTCAATATTTCCTCAATTTAAACATTTCATTTATTTGCGCTTCTAAATTATTCGATATAGTTAAATATCAATTTGTTACCAACACCCTTTCTAAAAGGGACTCGTACAAAGGGTAAAATCTACGATATTTTTTTAGACATTGTGTTAATAGGTTCCCATAGTCTTTCAGTTAATACAACTAAAGCCTATCTATAAAGTACATTTTGTTCGGTTAATTGTACTGCTATTTTGATTGGGTGACTTTAATTCCATCACGTCCTCGTGCCCACGGCGGCGCGGCGGCGTGCAATACATTCCTCCCTTACATTGTATATCTGAATGTTGTCCTACCTATCTTCATTCCATAAAGTAGCCTCTAGTTTCTATTCAATAAGTCTATAGTCTCTGTCCATGCTCACAATTTTATTGAACCCTTAAAAGATGGTTTGCTTCCACTACCAATAGTGAAGCAAACTTATTGTCTACCCCGAAAACACGGACGGGAGTTTATGCAAGTATTAAGTCTTCGTCATCATCAGCCCGGTAAACTCCACGACTGGGTATAAGCCGCTTCATCGCCAATTAGAACTGCCCGGTATTATATCCGTTATACCTAGTAGGTACCTACGTACTTTTTTTAGAAGTACGAAAGGACGGTCTCTCTTCTTCGACGAAATTCTTCGAATACTAAAATCAGTCCGCATTTGAATTTTGAAAGCGAGTGGACCGTAGACGGCTTTCAAACTAAAACAGACAATTCTCAGTATTCCGCAACAATAACAGTCGCATGGAGAGGTAGAGGTACCTACGTTAAATTATGCAACAAAAGCTCAGCATCTCCGAAAAAGTTCTTTGTGTCCGCCGGGTTACTATAAATTGTTTGGTAAGCTATACTTTTAAGTAGGTGTATGTATATGGTATCCTGTAGTTATACGTGGCACGTTAAAAGAGAGCTTTCAGCCAGGGGCGGACTTCTTTGATGTTAAATAAAAGGTGTCATTGTGTCCGCTTCGGTGACGTGCTTTCAACTTTTCTCTTTGAAGTTAATCAAATGAGCGCCGCGACTCGGTTCGCATCTAACTAAAACATTATTAACAAACTTCGCCTCGCGGGTTAGACGTGTGTAGAAACATTTAAAAACGAAACATGTTGAGATATCATCTAATTGAAGTGTTCAGCCTTAACACTGTGTTTCGTAACTAAATAGAACGAGATCAAAGCGTCTCTGTCTACTTTGAAGTATGATTAGGTGGGCAGTCTAATCTAGAGAGCGGAAGTTTCGAATTTTTATGAAGATAAAGCTTCTAAAGAAAGAACTACTTTACCTACACACGCTCGGAATATAATTTTTATCTAATACATAATTACCAAACGTGTTTTGAATGAGATTGGCGTATACGAAGCTGGCACATGCTATTAACAATAACCTACTTATGTAATTAAACGTAATTCGCTTCACTTGTCGGTATCATATTACCTATTTTGCTGTCGGCATTTCATTAAACGAAACGTGAGTAATTTTTACTGGTTCTTAGCAGCTAGCCTCACATTAACCTCCCGCTGTGATTTTTTTGTTTTTTTTTTATCTTGTATTGCGGCGGGCGCTTTTGATCTTGGAACGAATAATTTGATAACGTCCGACCGAGAGATAAAATATACAGTTGGGGAATAGAGAATTACGTTGACTGCTTGTGTCGGCTTGAGTTTGTTACATTTTAAATCAAGTCTTTGGATGAGAGGAACATTTTAATGGTCTTGAATGTTAAGGACAGTCTTGTTTTTATTGAGTTGTATATACTGTAGTATGTTAAGCATATTTGGTGGGCATTAGGTGTTCGATAATTTGCTTTTATTTATGCAAGACTTGTCTTATGGAGAACACTCATCGTATCACGAATGGGATCAAATAAAGCTTATTGGGATCTTTTAAAGTTCAAATCTGTGAAAGTTTACATACAGAAAAGGAATATCTTGTCTTAGTATCAAATTTAAAAAAAAACCTTTTTAAAAAGTTACTTAGGTAAACTCGCTTATATTTGCGAAACAAATGCTTCCGGTGAGTTCCCTCCATAAGTCTATAGGGATTGATTTATTTACCGGGAGCCTGATAGAAACAAGATCTAATAGATCATAACAAAATTTGGATTTACAATACAGGGTGAAATTGATATCATTAGCATCCTTTTAAATTTAGAGTCTACCCATCAAACTGAACTACTTTCACTATGGAAGCAAACCGATCGGAGCAACAAAATAATCTGCTGTTCCATACTAAACTGCAATGCCTACTCAACTCAAATGTATGCAACAGCTGATTTGTTTCTTGCTCCGATCTCAGTTTGACAGACTCTTAGTTTAAAAGGATGCTAATGATATCAATTTCATCCTGTATATCTATCTACCATCGTTTGCCTGGTAGATATGAAAAGCTTAATTTTACATACTTAAATAGATATTCATGGAATGGAATAATGATTGATGAAATGATTAAAGCCATCAATTTCATCGTAAACAGATATAAAATTTACGTTTGATATACCTAGTAGGCTTCGAAGCAAAATAAATAGGTAGGGCATTGTCCAGCCTAGAACTGGTGACCAAAATTCATAATTTGTTATTTTTACGAAACGTCAATCAATCATCGTCAATAATTATTCTTTATCAATGATTTATTACCTACTAGGTAGGTATTATCATCGAATACGAATATTAATCATTGCAAATGAGTAGCTCTATGTTCTAGGTTTCAAACGGTAGCAGAATTTGATACCATTATTATTGTCATTCATTTCCTACTTACCTAACTAATCTAATAATTACTGTAGGTATGTGATTGACTTCGTAGGGTACCCATCACCTGAAGACTCGAAAATATCTCATTAATAAGTTTATCAAATAAGTACAAATGTCTCGGGTTCTTGCAAATCCCAACTAAGTGAAGGTTTTTGGTAAGTAAATTGAGTTAAATTTGTCATTATACTTACTTAAAATCCTCTTAAATCTCTTATTGCTACGTTTTTAAACAGAAAGTTGTTAGTTGAAGTAATGTGTCTGACCACACCGAAAGGGTATTACATTCGTCAGTTTATGTAGGTATGTAAATCTACTAGTAAGATAAATATTAGAAATGCAATAACTCAGAACTACAAATCTTTGGGTTATGTAGTTGATATTTAAAACCGGCGATACCTATGTAAGTAGGTACATACCTATGTATTGCGTATTATTTTACATATTTTGTGAAACACACTGATATAGCATACCTACTTATATATTTGTTTAAATGTATGAAATATAGGTCAGAGTGTCATCTTAGGGTAGGTATATTTATATTACCTACTAAAATACTTCTATTGAGTTTCAATCATACATAAATTAAAATGGCATACCTAGATCCTAAATTAGATACCTTAACCCTTGGACCATTAAATGGTCTAAGCTTAGAGCATGTGCCTTTCATAAATAATAGTAATACTTATAGATAGGTATCTAATCAATTGAATGGGTTTAAAATGTGCTGAATGATATCGTACAATTTGCCAATTTCAAACAATACAATCATGTATGCACATAACTATAGTTTATTATCCAACATTGTCGTTACCAAGGCTCTTTAGAGCCATTTTAAGAACAAGTAAACAACGTGTCTAAGAAATTTTAGATATATTTAAAACATAGGTAACTGCATTAGATGACAACAAACTGACTAGGTATATTAAGCCCTGGCCTGACAAGAACTAGACAAAAACCATCCAGTATTAAAATCTATAACGTCTAAATTCTGTCTAAAACAGACAATATAAATGTTCATGTAGGGTAGATTGATAATTTGACAAAAACCGTTTTAAACATTCCACACACCCCAACGTAACACTATGATGGCATTGATAACCTTGGCGAAATTGTAAAAATTTCACCATTTGCTGAATTTTAATAAGCGTGTAAACAAATGAACGTGATGTTTGTTTGTTTACAGGCTAAGGGGAGCTAATATTGCCAATAATATTGACAACAACTTACTGCTGAACTTCTTGTAGCCATTTCTAAACTTGTTGCGCCACCACTTGACGAAGTGGTGCGCCATGGGGGCGTCTGCGGCGGGTGCCGGAGCTCTCAGCGTTTCGTAGCACGTCATGCGCTGCGCTCACGCACGCATCCCGCACACTTCAAAAGGGCCGCTACTCTGTTATTCCACTACGTAAAATTCCGATCACTGACACTGATCATTCACAGCACTTGAGGTGTTGGTTTCCTCGTCGATTTCACTACGAAACTGTGACCTAGTTGTCCGCGTGAACTTCCCTCGTAGAGAGAAGGCGAGCGACCGTCCCACGTGAGTGTCGTTGAGTGACTGACTGATGGATGAAGGAAGAGAAGGGAGGCGGGGGCACGGCGCGGCGCGCGGCGAGCGCGGGAATAGTGCGGGCGCGAGGCACTGCGGGCGGCACGGTGCTGGCGTGCCGTGCGTGCCGTGCCGTGCCGTGCCGCGCCGCGCCACACCGCCCCGCGTGCCGGTCGGCACACAGCCGTTTGTGATTGTTTTGAACTTTGAAACCCGCCGCTACGTTACACGACTAGTAAATAAAACATCATTCGCAAAAACTCCTCGACAAACTGATTTAAAGTATTTTTCTCAGTAATTTATAGATGTTGATGGTAACCTACTCGCTCCGCTGAGTTGTTTCGGTTTGGCAAAAGTATCAAAACAACACGATCACAGCTGTAGCAAAATGTTCACATTTAGATTGTTGATTACCCTTCAGTTTTGAACTCCGTTTATTATTGGAATTAGAAGCTTCTACATTCTATCGCCGAATTACGTTTGAGATTTTGAATGCTTAATTTAGCAAATCTAACTGCTCTAATTGCTAAATACTTTGTAGGTCCACCACAATTACACATTTCATAACAAAGATAACACGTTGATGTCTTTTCTATGGACAAAAATTAGCACTGCATATAAAAGAGTTCAACGCTTTGCACGCTTTATGCAAATGATTCGCATATCAATGTCACGGCACGAGTTTCTTTGTAAACACGAGGATGACGATCTACATCTGTCAATAATCTAATTATAAATACAATCATCATTCAAATTGATAAATTTTTTGCAGAATTTTAATGGATCGCCTTTACAAGCCGAGTCCATCATCTATCCGTCCAAGAAGATTTGTTCAAGAACACATCGTAGTGAACGGCATTCTTCCTTTGGAATGGTGAGTTATCCTCAATGAAACCGTATATAATGCTCGTAGATAAAGGTATGTATGTACTATAGGGTCATAATAGAGAGGAAGGTGTACGCGCGTTTATAGGTCCGCTAGTCGACAGCCTCGGTGCGGTCGACGACCCAGAGGCGGCGATTACAAAAAAGATTATTGTAGGTAGATATCTAGTAGCCGCCGCCGAGGGCCCTCTCACTGCCGCCGCAATCACTGTCACTTCATAAAGAAACTTTTGTTCAAATCTGACTAATGCATCCACCTTCTATGTAGAAATCAACATTTGTGACCAGTGACCACACAACGAGATCGCAGCAAAACTAATGAAACTTTTTCACATAGATTTTACCAGCTAGTAAAAACGAGCCGAAAATACAAAATGTAGTAGGTATATTCGTATTGATACATATCTGATAAATGTTTGAGAAAAAACAAACTTAACTTAGCGTTTGTTAAATTCAGGTAGCCACTCCGTTGTTTGCTTCACGAGCGAGAACACATCCACTAAATAAACTTTACAAATCTAAGTCGGACACTAATCGTTAAAACAAACAACGCAGAGAACAAAACTTTGGCCTCCGAACAAATTTTCTAGAAGGAACTCCCAATGAATTAATTATGAACATATTCTGAAAGAGACCACCTACTCAATTCCATGTAGATGTATTTTGCAAAATAGTTGTGCTAGTTGATCCGTCCCTTTCAATTAAAATTATCCAATGTTCATCTCGCTTTGGTCACAAGGTGAATAAATGAGTTCATCGTTAACTTTTTCTAGGAATGTGCTAACGAACGAATGCCCAGTGGATCGAAGAACAACGGCATGGTGGTGGGTTTGAGCTCTGGGCCCAGGAGAGCGGGGGCGGGTGTCGGGGGGCTCAGGCGCTTCGAATTAGAATTTTACGGCCTCTTCGTGTTAGGTTTATTGTCGAGGAGTTATCTGCGACCGAGATGAGGTCGTATTCCAAAACTGACTACAACAAACAGCGTTTTATGTCCGTAATAAAGAGTTCTTCTGGAACACGGGGAAATTGATGATTTGGTTCGTTTACTCTCCCCTTCGATTACGTAATATTCAGTGGAACTATTCCTTCTGAACGGACGGCGGTGTTTCGTTATTTTATGATGGGATGCCGATCCAATTTCCGTCAAAATAAAAGAATCCGATGATGTCACAACAAAATAACCGAGCGCGGTGAGCGGGGAGGCTTCGGGCAGGCGAGCGCTACGTGGGTGGCGTATTCCACGAAATAGTGTAGATGGTCAACCAGTCCATAAGAGAATCATCGATAAACTGCAGTCACTCGATTTTCAATAAAATTTAACAAGCAAAGTTACAATGAGGGTGCGGAATGCGCCCGCGTGGTCTAGATAGATGTACCCGCTGGACAGGACCACCTTCCGCGATCCTTTTTGACACGTGTTTTCTTTGTCGAGTATGTAACTGAAGAAATGATTTTAATATTGATAGAACATTAAAATAGCATCGACAATATCACGAATATTAGAATCTTACCTAGTTCGAGAAAAAAAAAAGAACTTTAATCCGATTGCGTATCAACAAACAACAACGGGATTCAAATGAACAAAAACATACGTAGGTAAGGTACACCTACGTAGTTTTATAAAGAACTTGGATAAGAATTTTAAAACTAATTTGCTGATGGAGTAGATTATTCCACGAAGAAATTAAATGGGCATACTTATAATAAAAAGATAATCGTACGAAGTGACCTGGAATGTTGATAGTGGCGTTATTTCTGCTATTCAGTTGGCTGGCACGCCGCCAGTTCTGTTGCGGTCGCCCGACTGTTCCGCGCTATACCCACTCAACTAATATTTTCATCAAAATACATGGAAAAATCATACGGAAGTTTGTGAAGGTTTTTAAACCTATAAGGAAATGCGAGAAAGTTCCCAAGCTACACTACTGTAGGTACATCAAAGAACGCTCTCTATTTAATTATGTCGAGATTCTCTTATACAAATAACTAATGCAGCGACCACATTTTATCCAATAATATTTTATTAATGGAAAGCTATAATTATAATAGGGTGAAATTACTGGGGACCTATAAAACATTTTCGCCATTGCTTTATGTTATAAAAATACATGTTCGGTCAACATTGGAAAAAAGTTGTTGGTACTGGAAAAAATATTACTAACTATACTTTGCCACTGGTTGACATAACAATACCGTCGGTCGCCCATGGCTCGCCTGTCCCTAAGCTCGTATTTTCGGAACTGCAGTTTTTTTCAAGGTGCCATTTTATAATGTAATGAGTTGCTTTATCCTTCCGAAGTAATTATAAGTCTATAGTTTTTGCACAACAAAAAAACTATTATTTTAGAAAATTCAATCATGAAGGAAGATAATTTAAGATGCGATAGTGTCCGGCCGGCCGCCGCGCCGGAGGGCAGCGCGGGCGCAGGCGGCGTGAGCGCAACTTGTAGTACAGCCGCGGCATCATCGGGCGGTACTTCAAAGAAATAATAACGTACGATTACGTACCTCTGCCGACCCTCTCTCCTCGTGGCACGAATACTTCTTTTTCTTTATATCAGAACCTGTTCTCTCCCATGTCGGCCGCTCTCAAAAAGTGATTCCGACTTAATAGCTACGAAGTGTGATTATTAGTATTATATAACGATCTACAAAATTATGTTTTAAAATGGTTCGGGGTATTTCTTACTAACCAGAGGATACTTGTCGATTAGGAAGAAAAAAGTAAAAACATCTCGTGCTAGATATTGCAAAAAAATTACGAAAACAACTAAGATTTATGAAAGCTCAAAAAGCTCTATCACTAATTAAATTTTACACCAACTGGCATGGTATGATGCAAGATCCACAAACAGTGTAGGTAATTCAAACAATAAAATAAGGCAATTGACGGCTGAATGAACTTAATTGTGTAACAGCAGCTGGGGGTTGGGTAGTACCATTACTACCCTCGGTTCCCACAGGGATGCAATAAATGCAACGGGCGGCGACCATCAAAGGGATTTAAATGATATCAATAGCTTTGAGCTACCGCTTATTCCTTTGTCGGCACTCTTGTGCGGCAACATCATAGGCGACAACTCTGCCGACGGCGATCCATTACCGGTACAAAGAGGACATCAAACGAGCCGCTATCTATTGCGACACGTGCCATTATTGCAACTGCAACAACTGAGCTTTGTGCGAAAACTGCTTTTAGAGCCTTCATAATTTTTGTCGTAAATTATGTGCGAATGCAGAGCGAATAGAACATCTGAAAGACTCGCCTTTGTTTTAATGGAACTTGAAGAAACTACCTACCCCTTTTTTAGATAGAACTAAGTATAAAGATACCGGTATTGTATCCTTCCTGTCCTGAGAGTGAGTTTCCTTCTTGACGTTGATCGAAACCTTCATCGGAAGATTAGGAACACTAAAATCTACACTCGATGATCTTGATTCTTGATCATTAAATAGAAAGGACCTAACTGCAAATATTATAGACCATAGTAGTGGTATGTAGTAATAGATATTCTTTCTTATACCTACTGTGGTAGTGGCAGAGAGCGTATTGTGGATGGAACTAAAACAGAGCAAAACTAACCTACACTGACATGCCAACTATTAGCAGAAGATTTATCTTGTGTGCTGCAGTTAGGGTATGATTTCTTCCTCGCCGACACGGCTACGGCGACTGCTGCTCGTATGATGGACTTCGCTGATGTGCCCGGATGTGGCTAATGTAGCCAATCTTTGCGGTGAAAGTACGTCCGCATATGGCGCACTTAAGCGTACCATTCTGATAATTGTACTGTACAGCCGCAGTTGGTCGGGGTTTAAGTTGGTCCCGTTTGGTATGGAGATACTCTCTTCTCTTTTCCTGAAAAGTGGAAACATTTGCCTGGACAATATGCCTCTATTCCGGGCGCTTAGCTGCGCGTTCCTCCCAAATCTCCGGATCTATAACACACACAACTCTTCATCTGCCTCTTCAGCACGTCCTTGTAGCGAAGAAACTTTCCCCATAACTATCAGGTACTTGCAAGTCTCAAAACTATGGAACAAAATCCTTTAAAATTCCATTGCAATATCAACCACACGTTAGGTTAAACTACAACAATAAAGCTAAATAAATGCTAGTGATATTATAGTAGATTACACACCGAGGGCAGGAAAGTAAGAAAAGTCTCAGATCTCATGTTTAAGTACATTTGTGATCTGAGGCTTTCTTATTTACTGCCCGAGGTTAGTAGGTATACCTAAAATTTTCTCCTCGACGGAAGTGGAAAGCCGCAACTTCGTTTAGCGCAGCAGAACGAAAATTGACGCTTTCCGTCCGGAGGGGAGAAAATAAATATTTCTGTTGCTCCGTCCAACATTTCAGATTTTATTTTATTTGCCAAGCAATAACTATACCGTGGAATAAGAAATCTGATAAAATACTTCAGAACTGAGATATCTGGCTGGGCTCTTACTACGGAAGCTGAAACAAGCGAAAGCTTTTCGGACATTATTATGACTTGAATTGAACCTCATTTATGCTAAAAAACCTTCAAGATTTTAGATGTAAACGTGATTCAAAACAAAAAAGATTATCTGCTCACTAACTCTGCAGCTGCATTCTAGTCACATAATCTTACTTGCTAGCTTGTGCGCTTGTTTGGTCAGGTACTTTGCATTTTTGAATGCTTGCTTACTTGCTTGTTTGCATGCTGTACATGCGGTTTCATTGTTTTGACGATAATTTAAAGATTATATATCTACCCTTTTCGATTTAATTGTAAATACGGAAAACCAAATAGGTAAAATATGCCGAAATTTTATGGAAATTACAATAATAACAATTTGCATAAAACAGCATGCATACTTTATATTCCTTGATCCCTGCCTGCTTTGCTTATAGCTTGCGCGCTTGTTCGCTTGAATTTTTTGATTCTTGCCTGCTTGCCACGCATGCTTTCTTGCTGGTTTGAATGTAGGTAAATTTTCTTTATTTTAATTTGCTTTAAAGGCGGTTCCATTGGTTTGGGCCTAATTTAAAGATATGCTTCTTATTCTTCGGATTCCTCTCTATTACTGGAGATTGACAGTCAGCTCTGTATATACCTGTCTATCTCTCGCCAAACGAAATAGCTCTTCGACGCTGGCGATACCTGCCCACTCTTTCAGGTTCACGAGTCACGAGCCAACACATTCGTGGCCTACCGACGCTTCTTTTGTCCTCTACTTTGCCCATTATTTTAGTCTGGAGTCTGGAGCATTTGGTATCGCTCATTCCTCAAGATATGACCAAGGTAGTCGACTTTCCTCTTTTTAATGATATGCTTACTTACCTTTTTTTTCTTCTAAAAAATATACTTAGTTATCTTATCTTATCTTGCTGCGGGGGCTGGCAAGCCAGCAACACTTCGACCCAATGGGATCTTTTGTGTTAGCCCCTATACTTTTGCTTTCTTCACCCTTCAAATACATGGTCAATGAAGGAGGCAATACCATTAAGGGGAAGAAATCTAAGATCTCCTGGTTTTGGATATCCATCTCCGAGGAGGCACATGCGCTTTGCCGCCAAGACATCGCAGTCACAGAGGATGTGGTCCATGGTCTCCTCCTCCTCTCCGCACGCTCGGCAGCTAGAGTCCAGAGTGAGTTTCATCTTATGCATCATCGTGCCTGTGGCGTAGTGCCCGGTGAAGGCTCCGACGATGGCACGAGCCTTGCTCCTACTGTTGTTCAGTATGAACTTCGAAACGCGAGTTGTCACATTGCTGATAAATTTCTTAGAGTGTTGTAGACCTGCAAGGCCAGACCACTCCAGCCTGTGTGTTTTATCAGCCCATTCCTTGATGGCCATTCTTATGCTGCATGCCGGGATTCCCACACTTGGTTCTGGGCCAACCATCTTTCGTTCTGACCCAGCCCTCGCCAGTTCGTCAGCATTCTCATTACCCTGGACCCCAGTATGCCCAGGGACCCAAACCAATCTTACACTATTGTGAAGACCAAGTCTGTTTAGGGTCTTCACTCCGTTTAGAATTAGTTTGGAATTTACATAGTAGGAGTTCAAGGCTTTGAGAGCTGCTTGGCTGTCACTGAGGATGTATATAGTCGTGTTGGTTACATTCCTATATATATTCTCCTCCGCACAAGCTATGATAGCGTACGTCTCTGTTTGGAAGACAGTTGCAAATTGTCCTAGACTGATACTCTCGCTGTAGTCTTTGGAGTTTATGCCTGCACCTGTACCTGATTCTGTTTTTGAGCCATCAGTGTACCATACAAGGGTGTTAGCGTCCGGGGTGCGCATTCCACGCTTCCATTCATCCCTTGTTGGGACATATATTTTGTAGTTTCTTTTGTTAATTACTATTACTATACTTAGTTAATTAAGGAAAATTAATGAATCTGACGCCTACAATTCTTTGAAAAACTTTTTGCAAGAAACTGGTAAGTAACTAAAATTAAAAGTGAAAATAAAAATATGGCAATCGAGATTTCGGGTAAACACAAAAAATGGAAAACAGTAAAAAATTTTGATTTCGGATTAGTATCTATCTACTTAAATAAAAAATTGGGAAATAATAGGTAACCCGTCATTGGGCAACTCTTTTAGTTTTTGTTTGTGCTTTAATGAAAATGAGATTTTTGTCTGTCTGTCTGAGATAGTGTATTAGCATTAGTATACCTATACATACACCTACCGAATACGGATGTGTATAGATTCTTTTTTTTTATCGTAATAGCCATAAAACGAGGAAAGGTACTCCGTGTGTTGAGATAAGAGGCAAAGCTGTTAAAAAATATACAAAAAATAGGGGCGTGGGCCTCGGCCTGCGCCGGCGGTGATATTCATCTCGGTCCCTTTGATCTTTCCTTTGCCGCTGTGGACTGTCTTCGCCACATTGTCTCGCCCGTGTTTATTACACTTAATACAAAATTAAATTTATGAATTAAAAAAAATGTATTACCCTATAATACTCTACCTATTCGCAGGGTACTTCTATTTCAAAATGAACTTATAAAGTAATGCCCACATAATAGATAGATAACTGAAACTCCACAATCAATTTGTAAGTTACAAATGTTTCTTTTGCTCCTTACAAGAATTGGACGTAGTTTTGCAAAAAGGATCCAACCAACTATGAAGTCCATAGTGGGTTGGATCTTCTTTGCTAAACTACGTCCAATTGAGCATTCGGTTTTCTTAGCATTGCCAGAGTCTTGCAATAAAATGTGTGCCCGTCTCGTGTAGTAGGCACTCTGTTCCTCGCAATATCGTTAGTGTTCGCTAAGTTGAAAGGTTGAAATCTATTTAGAAAGCTATTTGAAGACATTCGATCAGCTGTGTTTGTTGTGTAACCTGAAGTACGTATAGAGTTTAGTGTAGTCCTATACGAACGTGTGCCGACGTTGGCATGCCAACCCTTGGCGATAGCATCGCTCGGCGGCTGCAGCGTGCACGCTCGCGCTCTGTGGCACGGTCGGTGCAGCGTGCAGTACGCCATCAAATTAATTACACCTATATTTTACCTCTTTGTCGGCTACCGCTCGCATGGAGTTGCCAACTTGCTGAATATCTGCAAAACGCTTTTAAATGTTAGTTTCGGATTTGCTAGGAACGCCACGCTTCATTTTTTTCCTGGACAATAACTTACACCGGTCTTTTAGCTACACCTATCTTATTATTAGGTAAGGTAATAGCGAGAACAGAAAAGGACTGTCCGAGAAGTGTCGCGAATTGATTAAAATGTTTTGTGTAGGAGGCGGCCTGTGTGAAGTTTTGTGCGGAGTTTAGAGAATTAGTTCCATGTCCGCATTCATATCGTGCTGCTAATTTGAGTATTTTGTGAAAATGCTTTTGTAATATGCCGACTGTAACAAAGATTTTGTCCATAATATAGGTAGGTACCTAGACTACCTACGCCAAGTCGAGACTTTTATTACTTACGAAAAATTACGAAAACTTTTTTCTTTGTTCATAATATATTTGTGAGTTCTAGTTGAGAAATCCTGAATCATGTTGAGGTGAATACACAAATTGTGATCCACATTTGCTGGTTATTCTGATTATTTCTGATATTTACAACAAAATTATCCACTGATGTTATTTAGTTTTATAGGCGGTAGTTACCTATACTTAACTAAGACTTTCTTATAAAATGTCGTTTCAAAACGTGGACTAAGGATTGGTTACAAACTATTTCATTGTATTTATAGTTGAGTAGAGAGACAGTCTCTTCGTAGTATACTTACAAAGTTACAACGCGTAGGATGGACCATTTATCAAGAACTCTGTAATTTGCCGACGCGCCGCCGCCCCATGCTCGCCTGCAGCTTACACGAACAAGCAAAAAACATAAACTTCACCATTTTAAATTCCCGTTGCCGATACGGTTGACTGACTATGATCGCTGTGCTATAATAATAACATGTCTATTAAAGTCTCCGTCCGTAAGTAAATGTGCGTGTACTACTCGCTTCATGAAAAAACCAGCGACAAATTGACTATTTCGAGGCGTGGCCGACGGAGGCGGCGCAGTCAAAGGCCCGTATGATCAAAGGCACCGCCATCGAACGACCGCTTCTTTGATCTCGCCGCGCGAAGTGCAAATTATGTTATAAAGACAGTGAGTGGCGCGCCCGCCAAGCTGTGCACTGTTAATTAATTCAACCCGTTGCGATGCCCGTGGGCTGCCAAGCTTGACACGCCATCAGACGCTTTTTTTCATAGATTCGGCTTCATTACCTGAAGTTACATTTGATTGCAGGTATGTCCTGCCTGCTTCCTGCGTAATAATATCGTCATTCGTCACGGAAGCGTGAATATTTCCTATAATTCTAGCACTTTAGTGTAGTGTAGTCATTTCTACAATGATGCATGATCCTAATGTCACCATTTATAATTTATTTACCAACTGGTCTGGTATGGAGAATGGACAATTTTTGTGTCAAAAAGGTTTCAAAATTGAAAATACTTCTTCTTCTATCGAGTCGATGGCAGAAGACTCATTTACCTTTATTCCAGACAAATTAGATCCACTGTCATTTTGTGGCCAGCAAATAGTAGGTACACATTCATCATAATTGTTGTATAAAGTCATAGGTATTGTAGGAACTAGGAATTGATCCAATCCAATGAAGTGCGGTGTAATTTTACCATAAATTTTCCAGAAATATTTTAATCTTTCCGCAGTCGTTTCAGAATTTAAAAAGCATCAAACTGAATAACTTCTATGGCACTAAAATTGAAATCCGAAACATAAAAAACCAGCTGTTTCGTACATTGGGGTCGAGCGAGCGATTGACTGTTGACGTTTTTTATGGTTGTTCCATGGTTGTTCCACAATTTTTTTCTCGATTTCGAAGTTTTGGAGTTTTTCAGTTTGACGGTCTGAAGCAACTCCTAAAGTACCATGTAGGTACAGTCAAGAGCACTTCAAGCTAGACACCTTGGACTTCGTACTGTTCTTATGGCGTTCGTATTAAGAAACAATATCGCACTTCGATTGTCAAGGTTGATGTGCTCTTGACTGTAGGTACTAACGCAATTAATTTTACACCCTGTAGATTTTCCTTTTTAGTTAAGGAATAACTGCTGATTCCCAGGTAACGGTATACGGTATCATATAATTGGGTCTTAAGCCTCTGCCCTTCCATACCACCACCTCTCATCATCTCTTTAAGATAATGCGGAAGGAAAATAACATTTCTTAGAATAACGGGTTACCTACGTAACATCTAAACATGTTTGGACGAAACATGTTTCACCGAACACCTTTGATCTAATGCACTATTCAACGAAGTAATGTTTCATCTATGTAACGTTTCCGCTATAGCACGTTTCATCTAATGTAACGTTTCATCTAATTTTCAATTTCTAGTTGTTTTGGATGGTAGAGGGGGTGGGGGGGGTGGGGGATGTAAGCAGGTACGTGTGTATGTATGTATGTATGTATTTGCGTATGTGCGTACCTACGTACGTAGGTGGGCAGGTGGTAGGTAGATAGGTAGGTACGTATATATGTATGTATGTACGTATGTACGTATGTACGTATGCACGTATGTGCATATGTATGTATGTATATGTGTAGGTATGTATGTATTTGCGTATGTGCGTACGTACGTAGGTAGGCAGGTACGTAGGTACGTATGTATGTATGTATGTATGAATGTACGTATGTACGTACGTACGTACGTACGTATGTACGTCTGTACGTATGTACGTATGTACTTATGTACGTAGGTAGGTAGGTAGGTAGGTTAGTAGGTATCTACGAGAACAGAACAACCAAATACCAGCCACCCTTACTTACTTACTAACTTACTTACCTACTTACTTACTAACTTACTAACTTACTAACTTACTAGCTTACTAGCTTACTAGCTTACTAACTTACTACCTTAGTAACTTTCTAACTTACTAACTTACTTACTTACATACTTACTAACTTACTTACCTTACTTGCCTTACTTACTTATTGACTACATACCTACATGTATAGGAACGTAGTACGTACACACACACACATAGATACATACAAATATTCTTACTACAAATAACTTATTTTGTTACTTAATAATTGCTTACACACATACATACATACAAACATAGATACACACATACCTATCTACCAACCACCTGCCTACCTACGTACGTACGCACATACGCAAATACATACATACATACATAATACGTACCTACCTATCTACCTACCACCTGCCTTCCTACGTACGTAGGTACGCACATACGCAAATACATACATACATACACATATACATACATACATAATATACATACACACGTACCTGCTTACATCCCCCACCCCCCCCTACCATCCAAAACAACTAGAAATTGAAAATTAGATGAAACGTTACATTAGATGAAACGTGCTATAGCGGAAACGTTACATAGATGAAACATTACTTCGTTGAATAGTGCATTAGATCAAAGGTGTTCGGTGAAACATGTTTCGTCCAAACATGTTTAGATGTTACGTAGGTAACCCTAGAATAACGAGCCAAAGATATTTCGTTTGAGCAATTTATGAGCATTAAACACTGCTCGTTTGTAAACAATAACCGGTTTCAAAGATGGTAGGTTTTCTTTGAACGTATTTTGCGCGCCGACTGCCGCCTTCGGTCGGGCAGTCGGCCGCTGAACGAACCTCGAACGAATCGTGGCAGTCATTGTTGGGGCTTGTTCGTTTCATTCATAAATTGACAAATTAAATTAACTTAGTAAGTAGGTATATATTTTTCCTTCAAAATACCGTTGTAAACCATTTTTATTTAGATCTTCATAGATTCTCAATAATGTAGTTTTCATTGCCATAATGTTCATGGTTCTAATTCTAATCTTAAAACTGTGGCTCCATCTTGATGTCGATGATTTTGCCAATCTCCAGTTTAATGAGCTTCACGGTAATAAATATTTGGGCGATCTCAAGGATTGTTTCGTAGGAATATAGACACTTTTAATGGCGGAACCACGTGGCCACCTAACCCTCCCGCCGAATAACGCCCCGCCCGTGAATCCTCTAGCCACGCGACTCGATGTTCATGGTTGGTGCAAATGAAGAAGAGTCGTGAGGTAAACAGATAACTGGTCTTAACTCTTAAATACTGCAATAAATTTTACACTCTGTGGCTATTTTAGTACCTAGTAAAAATATCAAGGACTGAACGAAGATCCCTACCTAGGCACCTAATTTCATTATCATTGCAAATGCGCCATAAACTTTAGAATATCTAATCCCTAACCTAAGTATTCTATTACCTTCATTGAGCTGTGCTTAGGAAATTGTAGAGCAGCATAGCATATCGTATAGATTCTGTAGGGATACACCATACACTGTACCAGATAGAAGAAGCCCGAATATTATTATGGGTGTATGATATACCCATTTGGAGTGCGATTTTTGAATTTCATTCGCTGAGTTCAGCAGTTGAAAATGTCAAAATTACTATGGAGATATGCATTTTTCTACTGCTGATTTGACTTTCAAAAATCGCAGTATGATTGTTGAAAGAGAAATCAGCAGTAGAAAGATTCATATCTCCATAGTCATTTTGACATTTTCAACTGCTGAACTCAGCGAATGAGTTTTAAAAATCGCACTCCTGGTAGCTAAGACATATTAACGACTAGATCTAGATACTAACCATTGAGATGGTTGATTCTGCGGTTTTCTGTTCGGATAACTAGGTTCCTACATATAGTTTTTGAAGGCTGTACCTACTTGGCGTTGGGCCCAGCACAGCTAGCATGCCACCCAAGACAAAGCGTTTAAACGAGAAAAACGTCATGCGCGCTCTTTCTGGCATACGTAAAATAATAAGGATGGTGGCACATCTCGATTTTTATCGTTTTGGGGGGTGGCATGCGAGCCCTACAGGTTATGAATTAAGACACAACTTAAGAAATTACTGTTGTCTTCCTATCGGATACAGAAAATGTTGTTAATAGAAGTGATTTTTTCTGATGATGAACACGAACAGGCCGTGGATATTGTTGTTGTGAAGGGCGCGGGACGGTGAGGCGCGGGGAGGAGGATCTCGAGCTGCGTGCGTCGACCCGCGGCAAGCTTTGATCTCGCCGCCCGCGCCGACGACCACGCCGCAAAGGTCCGAGTCTCCGAGGATCTCGATCCACTTCGAGCACACCTGCCGTTAGACAGAACTTACCTTTCCTACTTGAATCTGCAATGATTGCCAATCACATTACAGCCTCAAGCAGTATTTGGTACTAAGAATACCTACCTGTGTAAGTTTTCCTATACTAGCGGTTTTACACTTGGCCAAGCCAAGTTGACTTTTGGCATGGAAAACAAAGTTATTAGCAATTAGTCTAATAGTAATGATTTGAGATCTAATTTCGAAACTGTAGATAAAACAGTGTGCTCAATACATCTCAATATAATTTCAAAGGTACTCAGGTAAGTACCTACATTAGTGAAACTGACATGACAGCATCAATCACCCCAAAATGTTTTATCTGAATGAGAATCCGACGTTTTGCGATTTCAACATCAACATAAATCCCTGTTTCAATGCAGATACTTTCCGATTTAAATTCAGGTAGCTAACTCTGGACCCGATCGTGGGTTTTGCGGTTTGATTTCGACCTGTATTGTATACCTACTGTTCTTTTGAGATCTCTACTCTACAGAGTGACTGTGAGATCTGCTATAATGGGTTTACAGATTTTAAGATCTCTGACTGACATCTTAAAGTTCACAATTAAACTTATCCCAATTCACGCTTCGATGAATGTTGATATGAGAACATAGCCGGAAGAGATTAAAAACCAGACATTGCAACAACAATACAATGTAAATCTCTATGTTATAACAATTAACCCGTAAGCGTGATTAGGAAACCGGGCCGCGCCGGCGCCTGCCCATACCCAGTGTCCATTACAGTCGATGACGAACGACCTACATCTGCTCATACGATAAAGGAAAGGATTGTAGGGTTACGCTTACGGCATAGTTATGGCAACCAGAAGCTGTAGGGTACGTAGCTTTATGAATCTTTGAACTCGTAACTTTCAAGGATCGTGAAGTAATATTCTTCGTTGTTTAGTCACGTTCACAAACGACTTTCTTCTCGCATTTTTTTTATTTCCGTTGCCTTCATGAATTATTTTTCTTTGCTTTTTTCACGTTTCAGCCATGAACATACCAAATATTTCCAGGCATGAAAGTCTTTCATCTTTTTTACAAAGTCGAAGAAAGCTGAACCGTCTCGGCACTACAAAGAGTTGACCTTCTTTGATGGGAAGCGCAAGACAGTTATTCTAGTGAGTGATACGATCGCAGCCGGCCCTCGCCATCAGATTACAGTACACAGTCGGTATATAAATAAACACTCGGGACGAGCGACAAGAGATCCGATGCAAGAGTTACTCGGAAGCGCTATTTCCGACATTCTACGAACGTGTCCTCTTCAATAACAAAAGTTCAAAACACGCTGTTAGTTAACGGATATACCGACCGGGCTGCATAGATGACATTGACAGAAACAGACATCACATCACGGAGCTCAATGATGAGCATGTTTGTAGCCGTAGATCCATGGCTCGCTTTTGTTTCGTGAACATCATGGCATGGCTTACTCTTCGTCAATCTGTGACCATTGTTAGTTACTTAAAACAGCCATGTTTATTTGTAATTCAATTTTCTGAGTCACTTGCCTCTCTAGTGAAACGCATTGTATCGTGCATTTGTATCAACTAGTGAATAGGAATACTAATTAATGGACACAGCTATTCTGTAGTGAATATTAATGATGGTTCGAAGTAGAAACGAACTTTGATTTCCGAGTAGGGCTAGTTTCCATTCCACTTGGTTTATTTAACGAGCTAGTCGCCGGGGCCTGTCGGGCCTCCTTCTCTATATTCAAATTACAGGTTTGAATTGTGCACCGCAACGCTGCGGGAGAGTAGGCCCGACCATCGGCTTGCCGATACCGGCGTTAAGGCCACTTTCTAGAAAATTTCTAAATTCTTGCTATAACGGTTGTACACATAATAGTTGTAATTATGCGATAGAAACTCACGCCCGTGTCTCATTGGGGTAGGCAGAGATAATTGATCCCCACGCCGTCTACGATCTCGACACTTCTCTTCCAGAAGTCTTTTCATAATGTTCAATGGCTTTAGATAAATTTTATTGGGCCCTTCCCGATTTGATCAGCGTCTTCACAAATAGAGCGACCGTTTTCAATTATCCCACTTGCCTTGTAAGATCTGCTTTCTCAATACCTATCCATTTGAAAGTACAGACGAAACATTTATTGTAGAGAAAGATGCTTATACATCTTTTGGTATTGCAAAGCTACCTACCTATTAACTTTTATGTTCAGAGTAAAACCGAGTTCAATTTAATGCCAATATCCGCAAACAAATTGGAGAGCCGTTGTCGACGTTCGCTCGCCCGAGAAACTCCTGCGTTCGACATCAAATTAGGAAATTACATTACTTTTCACGTCACAAGCTCGGAAAGATTCTGTTTATCGTTCGAAATCTGAGTGCAAAAGTGTATTTTATCCGCTAGCGTGGAAAGAGTTTTTGAAATTCGAATCTATCTATTCAATATTTTTGTATACCGCCAATCACCGCCATGCACTGAAAATGCTTAATAACTATTTCATGACACTGGCCAGCACGAAAATAAAAACTTTTTGAAATGTTCTTTTTAGCAATTCACTTTTTTTCCTCGCTGGTGAAAAATTGTGTGTTTCGCTCGGCTGCAAAGTTATTCTGCGTCTCGTACCTTTGAAACCTTCGCTAAACGCTCAGGATTCTATTATTTCAATCCTAGAATCCTTCGCTTGCTCAGGTTTCAATAAAAGTACTCGCGCCAAAAAGCAACTTTGCAGCCTAGCATAACAAATAACTATTTCACATCTTTTTGCCAAATTGATGTTGGATAACTTGAATTATTTGACATGCATAAACTCCCTTAGCAGATTTCGTTTAACTACCCGATTCAAATGTAGGTATTGAATCGTAAGGAGAAATTTATATTTCTGTCTAACTTGAGTGTTTCCTCGTTTTTTTCGTTATCAGAGAAACCCCTGGTGTTACACATAAGATTCAAGAGCAGGATCTTTGTATTTATTTAGTTTTCTTTATCATGACAAGAGAGCCGCTTTCCTATCGCTCTTTATCTATCAACCAGTGTAAATAAGACGGGAATCATTGGTATACCCACTGTAAATAAAGGAAGAATTATTATCAGCCAAGTGTAAACTTGGGAGGAATTATCATCGGCGTAATGTAAATAAAAGAAAGAATTATAATATGAGGTGCAGAGAGTTTAATGTTTTCAAATGTTTTGGTTGGAATGCAGCTGAGATAAATTTGGCAGTGAAATATTTTGAAGATGGAATTAGTTCACGGTCACTTTATCCGAGATTAATGATTTGTTTACCTAGATTAGATATACATAAAGGACATCATAGTACCTATAGGTAATTAGTATGATTGATGTCATTGTCCGTATAAGGTATCTACAAATGAAACAACATTATTGTGATCTTAATGTGTAGTGACGTGATTAAATCTACGACATACAACGTCTTGCCGGGGAAGTTTATTTAGGTAGACAGACACATTCCAGAAACCCTCCACTCTGATTTGGCGCCGTAGGGTAGAAAAGCAAACCCTCGAAGTGTGATTGAATTTACCCACTCAACTTCCACCAGTTTACCATGAAATTACAAACTTGAATGCCACGTGATAAAAAAGGTTAGGTGAAAAACATTTTCAGAGCTTCGTCGTATGTGTGATTGAGTTACTTTTTGATTCGTTATATTTATTTTTATTTTGTACCTAATGTAAGAAATAGGTTACTATATGAGATGAAAATGTTGAATAGGCGGCGCAGGGACGGATTGTGCTGCGGAAGTGCGCCCGAACCATTCAATGCGAACCCGGCCCTGGGGCATTCAGGGCCGTGGAGCTCGATATCCGATTTAATGTGACTTCAATCCATCGCGTTCGAATGACGTAAAAAACTGAACACTTTTGTAGTGCTGTTGTGTTGTGACAAGGGAAGGGAACGCTGCGAACGGAGGAGTTAACATGATTCCGTCGAAAATCGCATCCTGTTCTTTACATTTATTAGCGCCGGTGAGCGCATTCGCGTCCGGTTGAGCGCTATAATCATTTCTGTCCAAATATTGATCTTTTTTCCCTTCCGTTCCATTCTTTCGACCGGAAAAGGGCGGATTTTTGTCGATGTGCTCGTAATCAATACCCAACACAACACCCCTTTATTGCGTTACATTTACTGGATATATGAACCTGATATCTGATGGCGTGGCCCGCACGCAACCAGCTAACTATTCGTTTCTTTGTAAGTTTAAGGTTTCTTTTACGTCATAGGTACCTAGGCCTTCCTAAGTGACGATTTTGAACGTCAATTTTGCATGGACCGGACCTCCTTCCATTAAATTCTAAAGATACATACACTCTTAGGTACAAGAATATTTTATAAATAAAAAAATACAGGCTCCATCCAACCATCAGACATTTCTTTTATGACGATTATAAATCATGAAATTCTATAGAAACTTTTATTGTTCCTCTACGAACATAAAACAGAAAGCATTAAAATAGCGATTAGGGGTCGGAATGTGTCATCGATTACAAGTATCGAGAACAACGCATAGCGAAGCCATATAGTTCGTACAATTAAAATAGAACTTCACTTAGGTAAGTTCGTTTAATTTCTAATTATATTGTGTGGCTGAATCGTAAAAATAGCCTCATAAAAAGAATATGGTTTGGATATCAACATTTCGGATCACTTTTAGACGTTGCCGTCGTATTGTACCTACCTATGCTAACACAGGTGTAAATTTTTAGCGTTACGTAACTAAGGGGTGCTTCAGTCAGACCAAACTGAAAAACTTTCATTAGGTATGTCATCAACGAAATAGCGAAAAAAATATTACTGTTCCATAGAAAAGTCAGAAAATTTATGGGCCAACTGTTTTTTTTTTCGTGTTTTCAATGTTGGTCCCACAATAAGATCTGAAGCATCAACAATCCCCTACCCTATCTATACGAGCATTTGTGTGCACTTTACTGTTTTAACTAGGAATTCTAATATCGATTTATGTCCATATGTCCATAAAAGTTTACTTGGTTTATTGGTGTTTTGTGAAAGAAAAGAACAAAACGACTCCCTTTTTGCTTCAATGTAAACGCAATCTTTACATTATTTCATTTCGTTCTGCATTAAAAAAATAGTTCATTGCATCGCTGCAGAGCGATTGTAACCGTCGTTTCGTCGGCATGTCAAATGGAGCGGCCCACGAGGCGGATGATAATGGAATTTCTGGGAACAACCCTTGTGCCTGTGGGGTGTGCCGCGGGGGTGGAAGCGAAGGGTGCGGGGCGGAGGGGGTGAGGCTGTTCGGCTGGCGCGGACCATCCATCACGCCGCGGGGGGGCAATTAGCCGGAGTAGATGTGCTGACACGCCGAGTCGCCGTCGTGCATACGCCGCGTCCATCTTGTTGTGCACTTACAACTAATCAAATGCATTATAATAAAATTTATGCATTTTAATGAGAGTTAATTTGAGTCTCATTTCGAAGATATCTTCACATTTGTACCTATGCGATAAGGTTGACAATATTTTGTTCAGCAAATCTCTTCACTTGCGAATTTTAAATTTAACTTATCTCAATTTGACAAACATTTTATTTAACACATTTGTCACCTACCTAAACTAAAGTAACCCTCCAGCTCGGCTAGCATGCCACCCACGACAAGGCGTTTAAACGAGAAAAACGTCATGCGCGCTCTTTTTGGCGTACGTAAAATAATAAAGATGGAGGCACGTCTCGATTTTTGTCGTTTTCTCGGCGGTGGCATGCTAGTGGGGCAGGGGTTCACGGAACTGAAACGCTCATGCCCATCTTGGCATGAACGATTTACGGTGACGTCATACCTAGTTTGTGGAATCTCTATAGGAGGGTATTACACTAAGGTACCGAGAAGGGAATGTTTAGCAAAGTTAATCTCAGTATAACGCTTACCTGCTTGCTCGGAAGTCGCAGTCGGAACCTTAGAACATGTTGCCGTCTTTAGATTATTTAATTTCTAATCGGTCACGACAACGCATGCATTTCAACTAAGCACTCATGGTTTCCCATTAACTTCTAATCGTTTAATACTTTTTCTCTTATCTATTCTTTCTACTAAAATCCTTTAATAGCTTCCATTTAACCGGGCTTACAGTCAGGAGCAGGCGATAGCGGCTAACGATGCCTTACCTTTATATACCTACCTACTTTGATTGTCGGTTTGTTAACTTTAATTCCCACAAAAATTCGACAAAAAGTTAATGTCCGTCTGGCGGATGAGGGGCAGGGGGCAGTGCGGTAGCGGCAGCGCGGTAGCAGCCGCCGATTATCCGCTGATAAGGCACAAAAACAACTTTTTGATTTATGAAGAAAGCTGAGAGAGGCGGCTACCGGGCGCCGCGCCGCGCCGGCCGCGGTACTTCGCTGGCTGCACTTTAGTGACGTCAACTATCGTGCAAGTTGCTATCGACTACTGACTTTTGCGAATTATTTAAATAATAGTTATTATAATGTATAGTCTCTGTTGGTATTTCACGGGCCGTAGCCCGGACCTTTGGAAGGCTTGCGTGGGGACACAGGTCCAATACGTAGAGTAGAGGCCCCTTCGAGACACTTTTATCTAAATGCAATGGGATGCACCAATCGTGAATTTTTCCCTGAATGCATTATACACTCATAGACAGTCCACGCTTGGCGCAAAGACTATTGTGAGAGAGGATATAATTTTACTTGCGCTACGGGGGTGAACTGGGTGGGCCGCGAAATCTGGGTTATTACGGAAAGACTCGGGACGCCTGCCGTAACAAATGTCTCAAGTTTGTTCAAATGCCAACTCATTTGATGGGCCCCCTCAAAATGGCCGCTCGCAAGGAGCGACAAGGCGGCAACATCTAGTGAGCGGCTAAGGTTGTAGAGAAGTGAGTCTGCGGACGCCAGTTCCCGGTGCTAAGCGCACCCGTCAGCAGGCCCCCGGCGTTATGACATTTTACACTTCCAACCTGGAGCAAAGGTTCCGCTCTTGCGACTCCACTCCTGGCCGGCCGGTTAAGGCAAGACAGGAGGCGAGGGCCATCTGGAGGCCCGGGCCCTCTGGAGAATCGGGTCCGTGGTGTCGCCAGTCACCAACAGCTCGCCAAATTATGATTATTGAGTGAATGGGGCCTTAACAGACTTGCGTCTGTGCCACTTCGACCATCGCTGATCTTTTGTGAACGCCCTTTCTACAGTGCCCTATTAATCCCTACAGCAGTTAGAAATCGCAGTAGGTTTTTAACAGGGAGGTTTTTTATCTCATCTGGAGTCAGTACCTGTCTGCCAAGATGAATACTTCGTTTGTGCATTAGTTGGACCACAATCGCAGAGAATGTGCAGGGGAGTTTCTATTTCCTCCCAGCAGAACCTGCATCAATAGTTAGTTACTTTATTTGCTTGCAAGTGCCTGCCTACCCAATGCATGCGTTTTAAAGTACCTACCTACCTGCCTACTAAACTATTTAGGTAGGTAGGTAGGTAACTTAATTGCGCATGATGAACTAAACTTTTAAATGAACGAATCTGATGATCTAGATCAAAATTCCTTGGGCTTCCAAGGATCAAGATTATTCAAGATCTTCCATTACAAGCAATGCAGATTTTTCGAGGATGAATTAATATCTGAGGATATTATCTATAGCTAGAAGTATATATCTAACATATTTAGAAACTAAACGTAGGTAGTTAGTTACCGACCCAAAACGACAAATTTCTTAAATTTCATCAAGTCACGCACGTAGTGCCGCCCCGACGCGACGGACGACGCGACGCGAGCAATGCAATTTATTTTGAAATAAGTGAATTCCACATCTTTAATTCAACAATACGATTTAGGATAGGTAGAGGTTATTAAATTTATTTGAATAAATTTGAATGTCGACAGGTGTTGATGCACGCAGCAGCACTAGCGGGGAGTCGACGAGTCCGTGTCGTTCCGCGGCCAGATTTTGAAACATATGTAAATGAGGCAGGCGGCCGAAGCTCAAAAGACGCCGCCATCGCCCCTCGCGGCCAAGCCTTTATTAGCTACGCTTTAATTTTAACATTTATGGGAAATTAAAATTTCGATGAACAAAATATTAAGTGCAAGATTAAGGAGTAGTAGTTAGGTACATTTGTACATAAGTACCTACATATTTCTTAACCATGTCATTAATCACAAAAAAGGTGACCCCTACCTAAATCTGGTCACAGATAGCAGTGGTCTTCGATTCGATCTCCCGTTTGATAAGTTACACAGAATGTTTGAGTTTTTAAAGAGTTTGATTTTGAACAATGGGAGGAAGTTGGGTAAACTTTTACATCAAAAACTTGGGGAAGTTTCTTGTGTTGGCGCAGTCAGCTGGCGCCGGGCGGGCGAGGCACTGTTTGCACATACAATTCGATCTTCCCCTTCAGCTTTTGTATCTAGCTAAGATCCACTGTGTATTCTAGCAAAAGAATTTACGAAATATGCAAGAATGTCTGCATCCTTTGTAGTAATGTTACTACTTTATATCGATTTACTCTTAAGTACCTAACTTTTCTCGCTTTTCTCACCGTAAAAACGATAAACATACCTATATAGGTACCTACTATATATGTTTTGAGTTTTCAGAATATCTCTGACTAACTAAAACAACGGGAATATAGTCGTGAGAGGTCGTGAGCATATACATGCATGCATATGTATGCTTGCTCTTAACTACGTAGCTCTGTAATTAACAAAAGTAATTCCAAAGAAAGAGATTGTATTTAAAAACTGGCCGAATTTTATAAAAAAATTAGTAAGCTAATAAAAGCTTTTAATAAATTTAAGAACAATAGTTATTTGTTATGCTAGGCTGCAAAGTTGCTTTTTGGCGCGAGTACTTTTATTGAAACCTGAGCAAGCGAAGCATTCTAGGATTGAACCACGAGCGAAGCGAGTGTTTCAAATAATAGAATCCTGAGCGTTTAGCGAAGGTTTCAAAGGTACGAGATGCAGAATAACTTTGCAGCCGAGCGAAACACACAATTTTTCACCTCACAACAGTGAGGAAAAAAAGTGAATTGCTAAAAAGAACATTTCAAAAAGTTTTTATTTTCGTGCTGGCCAGAGTCATGAAATAGTTACTAAGCATTTTCAGTGCATTGGCGGTATACAAAAATATTGAATAGACAAATTCGAATTTCAAAAACTCTTTGCACGCTAGCGGATAAAATACACTTTTGCACTCAGATTTCGAACGATAAACAGAATCTTTCCGAGCTTGTGAGGTGAAAAAGTTATTTCACAGACGTCAATAGAAATCTGTGAGTTATTTGTTATGCTAGGCTGCAAAGTTGCCTTTTGGCGCGAGTACTTGTATTGAAACCTGAGCAAGCGAAGGATTCTAAGATTGAGCGAAGCGAGTGGTTCAACTAATAGAATCCTGAGCTTAGCGAAGGTTTCAAGGGTACGAGACGCAGAATAACTTTGCAGCCGAGCGAAACACACAACTTTTCACCTCACAACAGCGATGAAAAAAAGTGAATTGCTAAAAAGAACAAATAGTAAAGTTATTAAGCATTTTCAGTGGATTGGCGGTATATAAAAATATTGGATTCGAATTTCAAAAACTCTTTCCACGCTAGCGGATAAAATTCACTTTTGCACTCAGATTTCGAATGATAAACAGAATCTTTCCGAGTTTGTGAGGTGAAAAAACAGTTGTTTTCTAAATCTTTTATGGCAGCTGGCACGTTTTTCCTGGAAAAGTGGCCAGATCTTTGAAATTGTAATAAGATTTAAGTCTTTTTGGATATTTAATAATAAAATCTTGATATACTTAGTCCATCCGAATTCTTTTGAATTTGGTGAAACTATACCTAGTCAAGAATTAAATCAGTGTCCTCAGGAAGCTGGTAATTGTCTGTTTACGTACCGACACTTATATTAGAATCATTTAGTTACGTGGTATTTCTAAAGTTTAATTCATAAATGTACTTAGTTAGGTACATAATAAGTACCCAGTTCTTTGGTTTAAATCTCAATTATAAATGAACCTATGTAGCGATTAAATTTAATTAATCTATTTACTTCGACATTAAGTAATTTTAATACAATATCTACTACATTACCTACCTATATTAGCAAACACAGTTAGTAGGGTGGTGGTAAAAGCGGAATTATCTCTAAACATTCTCTATCGATGACTCAATGCGAAGTGGACGTCAGTTTGTCGCCACCCCCTGCGGCCCAAATCAATCAGGGCTGGGCAATTACACTCGGGGGATGTGCTCACGTTCACGTCACGTCCAGAACATGCGCCGGATAATCATTTTCTATTGTTGGCTCTAACCTTCTATCTACCTATTGCATTATCATGGTAGGTAGGCATATAGATAATGTAGGTAATATCCTACTTAATTTGACTTATATTTGATATAAGTACTTAATTAGGCGTCGAATTATTAATTTACTAGCCGACTCGCACTTGACCGGTTTTTATTTGAAAACTTATGGACAGTCCTCAAGAACGTTTGTTTGTATAATTTACAATGATTGAGGTACCTAGCTGCCCTTGTCTTGGCCTATTTCTATGACCACCCTTTAGGTAGGTATCTACCTACACTGGGTGTAAGGAAAAGTCTGATACAGCCCTGAATAGGTAGGTCGGATGGTTGGTTGGACGGACGGACAACGTTGGCTTAGTACTACGGTCCCGTTTTCACCCTTTTGGTACGGAACCCTAGAAATGGTATCTGCAGTCGGCAGGAAAAATGGAATTTATGAAGAAATAAACGCGATCATAACATATTTTTTTCTATGATGATTAACTCTCAATCAACGTCTCATACAACACTGTAATACCTAAGTCTGTGCATACAACCCTTCGATCAACAATGTACAACTAGATAACGGGTCGCATACAAAATCAAAGAGAAATTCTGTCCTCGTAAATATACAACATTTTTTGTTAACAAACTGAGAAAACAGTCCTAACACATTATAATTTCGACCTCAAAACAACCATAATTCCTAGTAATTTTTGAAGGAACACTGCGGCATTGCGAGACGTGCTTACGTTAGCTTTGTAGGAAAGGAACTAATTCAAAATAAGAATTAAGACCTCACTCCAATAGTGAGGCGTTATTTGCCGGGACATGTTTTGAGCGCTGACGCGTTTGGATATTGTTGATCGAAGATACAACCTATTGGACCTAGAGGGGTCTGGTCAACGCCATCTATTGAGAAATCAGGAACTAATAAATTTTTTGTTTGCTATTGGAAAATCCCTCAATGAGATGATGAGGAGTTTTCTGACAGCTATTCAAACGTAGTTCAACATACCGTGTCTTGTCAACGCCATCCTATCGAACCATTAGGGACTAAGTACTTTTTCTTTTTTAATGGCTTTCGGAAAATCCCTCATTACAGATTTTTTATTAAAAATGGTTCGTCAATAATGAAACTTTCCATTAAAAGATGCGTTGGCATGTTTTTGACCATTTTATTTTTTTTGAAATTTTGTCCTTTATTCGCACAGACCATAGCGACATCTATCGAGCCTCTAGAAAACTACTGTCGATGACTCAAAAACCAAAACTGGTATCCAGTGCCGTTAAACTGTTAAAGATTAATAAAAAAATCAACTTGTCAATGTCAATTGCACCAGCCAGCGTGTGTTTATAGGTTATTTTTCCGGGCTGGAAATTGCATTTTTTACTTTACAATGGGGAAAATAAGAAAACCGAGGCCAGCTCGAGCCAGAAAAAACGTAGATGAAGAAATCTTCGAGGAAGAAGAGCAGGTTCCCGTCGGTTCTAAAGAAACCGTCGTGCAGACTATATTGGATCAGCTAGAGGTAACAATGGAATACTTACACCTTTTCTACATTATTTCGTCAACATTGCACGTTTACAGAAGTCGTAACTTTTCGGTTTACAATTATTATTATAGAGCTAGCGGCCCCCGCGACTTCGTACGCGCAGACCTCTGACTTTAAATACAACTTTTGATTAATTGAACCGATTCCGATGAAATAGAGCTAAATGTGAATACAAACTAATGGAAAGCTTTCATGGAAACCCCTTTCCAAATCGGTGCAGCAGGTCGTTTTTAAGTGATGCATGCTCAAAGAAATAGACAAAAATTCTAAAAATGGTCTCAATGCATTCCATTACATATCCTAAAAACCCCTAATATCAATTTCGATCTTAGATCTGCATTCTGGATACATTCCAGCTTAACATGTATTTTTTTTTTTTTTTAAATTAATGGCTTTTTGCTTGTGCGATAGACTTCATTTCCGCCAGTGTCAAGTAGTTTATGGGAATATCTATCCCAATCTCAGGGATTGGTTTTGTTCAAGAACAAGAAGAGATTGAGGATTGCAGAGCCTCGTGGCAGGCAAATACGCGACGCGCGAAAACAACGCGAGACGTGTGCTCGGGTCAATACCTGCAACGTGACTCCTTAACATGTATAAGGTCTTCCACCTTATTGCAAACTGTGCATAGTGGGGAGGGTTTAAATACTTATCAGATAATGAAACTTATTAGCTGGAATATGCCCATAACACAGCCTAAATACAAGATGATGAGACTAGTGTTCACCTAGCATGGTCGACTGCATTTTTATTGTTATCAAAGTTTTAAGTATACAATTGATAAAGAATATAGGTTTTAGTTCATTTTGTTTGGTTATTGGTTAATAGGTACCTGGTAAGATAACATTCAATTTAGTAGGTAACACTTTAACCTTAGGGTCAGGGGTTCTCTGTAAAAATCTGCTTTATACAATAAAGGCTTTCGCACATTGCCGCGATATTATCGAGTGATTTTATCGCTGCGATTTTGCGATATTTATTTCTAGTACATTTTGTATGGGGACGCGCGCGATCCTACACACTGCCGCGATATTATCGAGCGATAATATCGCTGCGATTTTGCGATATTTGTTCTCAGTACATTTTGTATGGGGACGCGCTCAATCCCACATACTGGCGCGATATTATCGCAACCTGACGCAATCTCTTTCGACTACATTCAGTGGTGGGGCGCATGCGTGACGCGAATCGCGGAATCGCTGCAGTGTGTAAGGTGTCGCGATATCGCTGTCGATAATATCTCTCAATAATATTGCTGCAATGTGCGGAGGCCTTAAAAGGATGTCTCATAAAGTTGATGTGATATTTTTAATCAAAAAATAATTTTCAGACAGCGAACGTAGAAGAGAAATACTGTGGACTACAAACCTTCGCGATGTTCATAGAGAGTCCAGAGAACATTGAGCTGGTGATCAGTAGAGGGATGGTGAAGGTGGTGGCGCCGTTGTTGTTCGACGCTGCCAGCTCGGTCAGGAATGCCGCTGCTGGAGCTTTGAGGAACTTTTCTACGGTTAAAGCGGAGGCTTGTGAAGCGATGATGGAACAGGATGTTATGACACCACTTGTCATGTATTTTCATGAGGTTTGTAAATAAGTAGTGTACAATAAAAAACTAATTTGAATCTGAGACCAGCCAGCGCACTTCCAAAACCATCATCCTGCCTTTTATTTTGATAAACTATTAATGTAGTTGTGAAGCAGTCACATCCAAACTGCAGACCAACTTCATTTCAACAGCTATTGGCAGTTTTGTTGCAGTTGAGAAGCAGCTTGTATTACTGCAGAAGCAACTTGTATGTGTGGAATATCTGATGTGTCGACATTGTCTTGAAGGTCACCTCTATATGACACTCATCTGAGTTGATACTTTTCTAATTCTGCCACCAAACCACTAAATATAATTATTATGATTCCTGGCGGCTGGTGTCTGTTATATACTATTAAATTGTTTGAAACTATACATAATTTTTAACTCTTGTTCAACTTCAGCATGCTGAAACATGGACCCCGGATCCAAATTCTAAAACAAGAGAAGAGGATATTGATACACTGGTGCAGTGCATAAACTTGTTGTTGAACTTATGTGAGAGTTCAGGTAAGAACATTTAAAGCATTTCATTCAAAGCCCTTGATGTCCAGTGGCGAGTAACCTTGCCTGCCCTGCAGGAGGCGTTGGTTCGATCCCCGTCCAGGCCGACTTGTACCAATGAGTTTTTCGGAATTTATGTACGATTTATAATACCACTGGCTTTTCGGTGAAGGAAAACATCGTGAGAAACCTGCATGCTTCAATTTCGAGGCATGTATTGTACCCACTGTCCATCATAAGTGGTGACGGGCTCACCCCCCGTCACACTGGACAGAGTTTCGGTACTACTGTTGAAACATAGATATTCTGAGGTTTCAGAATATATCTGACTACCCCCTCGGGGAATATAGTCGTGAGCATATGCTTATGATAATTGGGGTTTACTATGACATAATAGTATTCTGTGCTATTACCAACGGCTATTACTATAAAACTGTTGATGTATGACCCTTATTAGTTAATTACTTATTGAACATTATCAAACAGATGATAAAAATGTAGTTTCATTATTGTCAGTGGAAGATAAGCAAACACGAATACTTGTACAATTCACATTCACAATTGCATTAACAGTCATGTAATTTTATTTTCAGAATTGGCCATAAAGTACCTTGGACAGTCAAAAATATTGGACATTCTGCCCAGGTATTTAGACCTAGGAGTTTTTGGCGAGGACATCACAATATCCGTTCTGCAATGCTTATTTGTAGTTGTAGAAGATAATCCAACTGCAATGGAAAAGACTAAAAACAATGCTGAAAGGCAGCTACAAGCTCTGCTATCTTTAGAAGGCAGTGAACCATCAATATTGTTGATAAAAACATTATCTGCAGGTGTGATTATAAACACATGTGGCGGAAACATAGCTACATTGCCTACTAATGTAATAAATCAGATTATTTCTATACTAGCCAGCACATTGTCTGTAGACCATAGACTGGTCTGCAATCAGCTGTCAAGTAGTGTGCCATTGAGAGATGATGCCGGGAAAGTAGTGGCACCGAAAGGAAAGGAAGCTATTGTATTGGAGAATCAGATAAAGTCAGTGTCATTGATGATCGATGCACAGCAGAGTTCTATTGAAATCATTGCTAATATTTGTTCTTGTGAAGGTGAGAATTATTTTTCGTCTATGTCACATGATTTTTAAATTGTTTTGTTTATTTGTTAATTTGCCTCTTCATTCAATCGACTGCACCTCAGCAGTCTCAGCATGATGCATGCGCCTTTTATCACGTTCGTTCGTGAGCAAATAGAAAGAGAGCTAAGGCTCGACAGCGCTATATCATGCTGCCATGCTCATCGTATTAGTTTCCCATTCCATCTGCTTCAGGAAGGTAAGAATGAGAAAGTTTGAATCACAATTTTTGTCAAAAGCAGTCACTGTACTTACTTAAATTTGTGATGAGAATCATGAGATGAGAATTGATTCATTCAATATATTTGTCTAATCACCTCAATTCCTTATGAATGTCTATAAGACATAGGCGAAGTATTTTTCGCTTACGCTGATAGACGTAACATCAGTGTAACCGCGTATGAGACAGCGATAGTCATAAAATCCTATACAATTTGTATGAAAATATATGACTGACTCTGGAGTCAGACAGCCGTCGTAGAACAAAAAAGTGGCTACGTCGATAAGGACAGCAATAGTAGCGATGTCCTTTTTTAACTAGAGCGAATTTGCTATGTGCATCTCTTACTGAGTGATATGACAAGACACGTGCTTTCTTCTAGTTCCTTCTCTTTCTACGGTATAAGACTAATAATTCCCATTCCCAAACATTATTTTTACAGATGGTGATGATTCAGAAAACGGAGAGGATTTCTCGGACAGCGATGAGATGGGCGATGAAGAAGTCTGCACAAACATACAAGACACAAGCCTTACTGCGGACAGACTGCCACCAGAGGTCATGGAAGCTTTGATTTCTCTAGAAATATTTGAGAAGGTGTGGGCCCGAACACAGCTGCCTGCTGAAAATGTTATGTTGATATTGAAGGAATACGAAGGGACACAGAGAGTTCATAAAAAGTAAGTTATGAATAATAATATAGGGTCCTTCTTAATATGCTGACACTTTTTTAAGGGGATGACCAGACCATCAAACTGAACAACTTTCTCTATGGGACCAATATCGAAATCGCGAAAAAATTCCTGGTTTCCCCGGACATTTGGCTGGAGTAGGTTTGCAGTTTAGTATGGAACAGCTGTTTTTTTTCGCGATTTCGATGTTGGTGCCAGCAGTGCAGTGTCAGCATCATAAACTTAATATTAAAGTTTATGGTCAGCATAATAAGAAGGGCCCTGTACGTGTAATACAAATGTCATTGTTTGTATTGATCTCATCTAATGGGTTCTTGATACCTGAGGACCATCAAATATTGTCATAGGTTTTTTTTGTGTATTTCTAATGTACAAACATTTATTTCAGACTTTATAATTTACAATCTGGTGCTCTCTTATGCATTAACAACATGTTATCTACGTTACCAATGGAGAACTTGGGTGGTGTCAATGGAGTCTATAAAATTTGGGTAGACTCAGGAAAATTGGTATTTAAACAAAATTCCGACAATTTGAACCTTCTAGAGTCTGCTACAGCTGTCATGAGAGCTGCACTGGACAAAATAAAGTTTAGAGAGAATGGTAATACTAGCAGTTGTAATCTGTTTGGTGAATTAGCTTTGTCTGATATTGAGGTGAGTGAAACAATGTTTATTAGTCAAGATATATTTTGAGTTTTCATACAAAAAACAGTACAGTACGCACGGCGACAGATCAACCTACCCATAGTTGGACCTTATGTCCATGGACATAGAGTTTAACTATGGGTACGATTATCTGTCGCCGTGTGTACTTTGATGTAAATGCTTCGGAACTATAGGGCAGTTTCTATTTTTTTTTACCGAAATTTTCGAATAATAACAAGACCGAACCCGAAATCCAAACAGTTTCAAAGCTTGAACTTCTATAAGTACTATCGTCTTTTAGTGTCAGGATGAGTATATCGCATGACAATCACTCATGTTGTGTAAAGGTTAGCCAGTCAGTAATGGCTGTATAGAGGAAGACTGCCCGAGGTGCATCAGATGAATTCAGTTTTCGTCACTCAGGAAGGCTATAATATAAGTACTGTAAGAGCCATAACACGCAAGCGATTTTTGGGCGTAGGTGTTGACGAAACTATATAGTCGCGATATTCCGGTGATATTTCAGAGATTAATCAGTGTCGCGGTGATAACGCTTAGTAAAAGTTGTTGCGGTGTAGTTGCGATATCGCCTACGCTCAGAAATCGCTGTGTGATATGGCTCTAAGCTTAGATCAAAATAAAATTAATGGATAGGCCTAAAGCGCGGTAAGTTGAAGCAAACTACTGGTGCACTTGGTCCATACAAACTAGCGCCATTATCTGTCAAATCTAGGGCACTTGCATACAAATTTGAAGTAAACCTTTCATTTGTTTTGCCTCATTTTTCTGGTTTGAAATGTTCGCGTACAGCCTATCCATTAATTTTATTTTGATCTAAGGCTCTAAGACTAACATACATTTTTCTTTTCTATAAGTTGATGTAACGTGTTTATTTGTTACAGATTATGTTAACAGGCATCAGAGAATGTCAAGTGCCGGAGATAAGATCAAACCTTATCCGGATGATTGGAATATTAGCACTTCTTCTAGTTAACCATTTGAGTGACACCACTTCTAACGTTATATGCACTATAACTGAATTTATACTAGACCAGGCTCATAAGGAAAATGAAGTATGGGTTTTAGCTGAAGCTATTGATACTTTAGTTGACTTATATGCTGAGGATGAAACTGATATTTTGGCAGCTAAAGTTAAACTAGTCGATAAATTGGCGGTGCTGGCACCGATTTTGAAGAACAAGGTATTTTTAATCTTAAAACCTGTTTATACCATTTTCCCCCGCTATTGGTTTAGTTGTTGCAATATAAATGCCCGAGACTTCGTTCGCGAAGCCCACTAAAATATGTAGGTAACTGGGCCATTATTTTATTTAAGTTACCTTAATCCGGTCCCCTTCAAAGGCAACGGAACTAAGGGGATTTTGTTAGTAAATTGGAGAAATTCTGAAATGAAACTGTTACCGGTAGCTACCAAATAAGAAACCAGTCTTAGAAAAACGAAGGAATTAAAGTAAAATACTATAGGTACTTATTTGCAAAATACGGTACCTCAGTTGTTTTTTTAAGCAACGCAATAAAATTTTGAGGGACAGTAATGTAGTGGTTATTTTGTTGAATAATCATCAATAAATGTAAGAAGTAGCAAGAAAACATAGCTGCAAATGTCTTTCATGATAACTAAAAACAATAATGAATAAAAATCGGTATACAACGGTAAAAAATTACTTATACAAATTATACAATTAAAAGAAAATAAAATGTTATCCAAATTGTACCTCGAATAAAATATTGGTCAACTTACCTATTTTTTAAACATTTCAATTTACTTTCGATTTTTGTGAACCAATTTCGGATTTTTCTCCAACTCCAATCAGATTTGGGTCAGTAGTTTTTACGTGATGCGTATACTAACAACCAGACATCAATACAATACAAAAATCTTCATGTATGCAATCATTTATCCCTATCCTTAATTCCCCCTCATTAGACGTGTATTTTATTTATGCAAATGTTTTCAACATACTAATACTATGTTTTTCAGGCAAGGCAGCAAAAGAGACTACCGAAAGAATACAAAGTTCTCGTCACTACAGCTGTATCAAATCTACCAAGATTCATCAAATATAAAAAAGGAAGAATTAGTAATTTGAAGTAAGTGTTCCTACCTACTTTTAATTGTAAGTACAATGGAAGTACCTACTTGACTTTGTGATTGTGACAGTGAAACATATTTTTGGGACTCCTAGTTAAGGTTTAGTTAAAATTAACTATCTAAGTTTAATTTTATATACGTTATTTTAGTAATCATTATTTTATTAAAGATAATTATATTATTATAATATAACTTTTAATTTACTACTCACATCAAAACAAATAATATAGTTACAATAAAATAATTTATTTATCAACAATGACTAAACTAATAAACTATAACACTAATCCCAAAGATAAAACATAATATTTATTATAAATAATTAGGAATCTTGTACAGTTACACACAATTTAAGTGCATTGATAATCGTTCACTTTCTCACAGACGATCAAAGTTACAATTGTAAGTATATATGATTTGGAATACGCAACCTATTAAAAAGTCGAATATATTATTATTGTTATACTTAAAAAAACCTTACGTAGTTCTCAATATCACAAAATATTTTTGACTCTTCACTATTCATTGTAAATAAGACAATTTATAAATAATTATGTACTGTATTGTTTCTATGTTGCAATGTTAACTACTTGTACACCAAATACTTAAATTATGGCATGGCTTTTACATATATAGGTATATATTATTTTAATTATTTTTATCTGTTCCGTAACAAGGCACCTTTCGTTGAAAATAGTTATAGTTTTCCCTTAAATTACTAAAAAGTTCCAGTTAATATGACTTTGAGATCCGATTATTATTAAAACAGTTTCGTTTGATCACTTTCAATCTTAAAATAAATCGTCCTAGAAATAAGATAGATTTCTTTGGAACTTTTATACAGTACACAAACGCATAACAAAACACCCTAGTAATATTTAGAGGGTTGGTTTAGTTTAGTTTAGACCATCAAACTACACATCTTTCACTATGGAGCCAACATCCAAATCCTACCTACTAAACTCAAATATATGCGACAGCTTATATCTTTTATTTGGTTTCGTCTTTGTCTCCATAGTAAATGTTGGCCATTTTGTCGGTCTAAAAACCACCCCTTTAAATATTACTAGGGTGTTTTGTTATACCCTGTAGATTGTCTCGTTGATTAGCGTTGTTACAATTACTGACTTTACGCGTTTACGTAGGAACGTTTCCGTTCACTGGTGATGACTCGCCGTAGTGACTTCTTCTTGGCTTTGGTATAGGATTCGGTGATGTCGTGTCAGTTCTATCGAATGTCCGCTTGATGTCCGCGACCGATCGTCGAGCTCCTGTCGGAGAGAAGTCCTCTTCAAGAGCAGCATTCAATTTATTGATCTCCTTCTCAAAGTCTCTTCTCACTTTATCAATTTCAATGAATTCCTTTTCAGTACTCGAAATGGAGTTGTCGATGCTCTGCTTTCGTGGAATCTCATCGTAAAGTTTGCATATAACTTTCTGAGGCGCTTCATTACCGTTTGTGTCTTTACTCTCATTTTCATTTAAATTTATATCGTAGGTCACGAATATCGGATCCATAGCATTTGTAAGGCTTTTGCTCCTTTTATTAGAGAGTGAATGAAAATCTTCTAAGTTGCCTCTTCGTAGTTTAATGTCATCTTCGTTCACGCTGGAGTTTCTCCTGTATTTTGCGATGTCTACTTTACGAAACGAAACGGAGTTAAGAATGTCGTCTTCTGAATCAGCTTTCTTTACATGGATTATTGCTTCCGGGGTAACTTCTTCTGATTTAATATCAACATCTTTCTCTTTGTCCGTTTCTTTTTCTTCTTGACTTGAGACTAACATTACTTCTACAGTTTCTTTTTTAATGTCAGATTCTTCAGGAACTTTTTCCTTTTCCTCGCTTTTGCTTTTGATATCTTCGTCTTCAATAATTTTGAGCTCAACGCTCAAATTCATTTCTTCTAGCTCTAAATCAGGGTTGGAAGTTTTCTTCTCATCGACTTCTGCTATTTGTAATTCTGACGTCTCGCTACTTATCTGTAAATTTAAAAAAAACATAAAATCACACATTTCTCGTGTCTCATAACTCCTCCGTGAAGATGGCGGATAGTTTTCATTCATTAGAAATGGCAATTTCACTGAAATTCACTTGGTTCAAAAAACACCGTTTTGCAAAGCCCTGTTCGGCTAATCTTGTCTAAAATTCCTTTGGTTTCAAAAGATTTAGACAATGATAATGAATCTTATCAAATGAAAGTACAACAGAGATAAAAGCAGAATGAGGTCAGACTTACGGAGACGTCAGCGGCGCCCGGCGGTGGCATAGGAGCGCGTTTCTTCTTGCGCCGCGAAGCACGCACGGGCGGCACGGGACATTCCTCGAAGGGGTTGTTGCTTTCCACACTGAGCCGAGACCCGGAGACCTCGCTGCGTGCCATGCGGGGAGTTGCACTGTAATAACATGGCGGTTTCATGTTAGGATTTAATTAAGGCTGCGTTAATTAAAGAACTAATCTACCCCTGATAAAATCGCTTATGCTTATAATTCGATAGTGACTGTACGAATTACGAATTCATGTGTCACGGTGTTAATATGAATACATTTTGAGAAGGATATTCTTATCATTCGTTACTCCAATATCTACTCGTAGTTGCATAAAGTGTTAATACAATTTTGTAAAGAAAGAGATGACTTCACTATAAAGGTATGATGTTACAAGACACAATGAAGAGTCAAGCCCATTATCTGCTAATCTAGAGTGCAGGAAGCGGGTCTTAGGCGTCAGTTATTCTTATCGCTCGACTGGGTCCATGCAGCGGGTGACTGCGTTGTTGATATGCCGTCAGATGCAACATTTATACGTTCTGAACGTCTTATGATATACACCTTCCGGTTTCAGATAAGGCATCATAGAATACGTAGTGTTAACTGAACAGTTTCTACATCGATTAACCATCAATTTATTGAATTCTGCTGCTATGTTATATCGGAATTTAATACACTTAAATAAAACAATAGTCATTTACGGCTAAATGATGAGGTAAATTATTGGAAATAGCTGTTTTAGAAACCTGAAACATGATCGGAAACTTACAAGTAACCTTTAAAGTAAATTGGTGATTTTTGAATGGAATTTCTTGTAATTTGCACCAAGTTACGCTGCTGCTTTTCTGGTTTGCACCACTAAGGAACGATAAGCGATGTTCTCCTAAAATCCAAACGACACTACAGCGTCAAGGAAAGACAGTGAATTAATACGTTTCTGCCCAAACCCAGGCCTATTATTAATTAGAAAACAAATGTATACCTGAGGGAATCAACATCGTGGTGACTAGAGCTGCGCAGACGCTCCTGGAAGCGGGAGCGAGGCAGCGGCGTGATGGAGCCGCCGTACACGTAGCGATCAGCTCGCTCCGGGGACCCCACCGTACTCCGCGCGCCCACGTTCGACGACGACGAGTCTGCAAAATTTAGTTTAGACCAATGGTTTAGACATGACGATGATCATGATTAGTGATAACTCATAAAGAACAGATTTTGACTACAGCAACTTCTCTGCTTAGAATAGCAGTCAGGTATGAAAGATGCAGACATAAACAGAAAACAGGAATGAATTTCGGCTGCACCCATAACCTGGTATCGACCAAAGCGGAAATGGGAGGATGCTTAGTTTAGTGGATAGGGTGAATTAGGGTGTGATCTACTGAAGCTGAGCGAGGATGTGTGTGCCGATCGTCATTAGTCGCACACCTCTCGTCTCCGCATGAACCGTATCCACCGAAGTTAAGTGGATAGGAGATGGGTAAATAAAGAAATCCTATTGGTTGTTTACGTCACATCTCGGTTCTCAACCCATCTCCGCTTTAGTGGATTCCGGGTGCGTTACCACTGAACCGGAGCGGAGCGGAGATGTGTAAAATCAACCAATCGAATTGCTCAATTTTCCTCGCTTGACTCCGTTTGACGGAATCAAGCTATTTTATTGGTTGAGTCTACACATCTCCGCTGGGCTTCAGTAAAAAGGCAGCCACGTCATCACGGTCATTTCTGTGGCGCCAAACTGTATAAATCTTAACGGTGCCTGGTGAACAAAGGGACAAAGACAGATATATTAAAGTTTATTGCCTTCTTGCAGGCCGTTGTTTGGGCCAACTGCTGTTCCATACAAAAATGCAAACTTGTACTTATATATGGGACAGAAGATTTGTTTTCCGTGATTTGGATGTCGGATCCCAAACTTATATAGTTCACTTTAATCAACCTACTAACAAAATAATGGATTTTTATCTGAAATAAATGAGTATTTAATTTAATTTAATTTAATTTTAACGGTCCGGTCATCTTAAATTTAAAAACATTCAGAATATTTACAATTTGTTGCCTGAAACATTAAAAACTTGCATGCATGCATATGCTCACGACTATATTCTCCGAGGAGCTAGTCAGAGATATTCTGAAAACTCTGAACATTCACGTTTCACTTTAAAAACATACTTAGTGAGTTTCACTTTAAAGTGCAATGTGACGTGCCAAAATTAATTCGGCTTATACTCGTAGGTACTTTGAATTCGGCTTCTGAAAAACTCAAACTAGGTCGCACAGTGTCCACAATACTTCAAACAATCCAATTTTACTTGCGTGTGATGATACACTTTTTCCTTTGCCTACCTAAATATAACGTAATGCGTGAGTATGACCTAGTTTATGTTGTTTATAATTACGAATGGAACATGTGTTTGCGATCATTGTTGTCGTATGACTTAACGACTCACTAGGATTCTCTTCAGCGTATTATGGGAACTATGGAAATATTTAACACGTTGTACGCTATCGTCGGTCACAATAACAATAGATTTTCCATTGTTTTCCCGGTCATTTGGCAGTCAAAGGCTAAGATCAAGTATAAAGGTTCAAAGACAGGTCAAAGGCTAACCTGTGAACGAAGAAAAATCCACCAATAAAATAGCTTTATTTTCATAGCGTTGCTAGCTCTGCGGCCGTAGCATGCTGCACGTGTGATAAGGCTAAGCTATTATCACGCCTTTTATCTCGTTCGCTCGCGTGCAAATAGAGAGCTATGGCGTTATAGCGCTATATCACGCTGCCATACTACGGCTGCTGGTGAGAAAGTGCCTCAGAGGAAAGTGCTTAGCAGAGCGAGGTATTTTACATACAATGCGAGCTAGAGATGTGTGCTCGGGATGTGAGCGAAGTATAAGTATAATTATGTTAAAGTCAAAATAATTTATTCAATATATATAGGAAAACGTAAAGCCCACTTATTAAGGGCTCATTTTTTTTAATCTAACATGTAGGTATCCGCACCATTGCACAGCTTTGGTGGAAGTCACATAGCTCCGCTACGCACCCTTGCACATATGCCAGGCCCCTTAAGACGTAATAGTAGGTGGAAATACCTCGGAGGCATCTTTTATTTTTCATTTTACGACTAGATTTATACCATTTACCGAAACTAAAGTCATACCTCAGTATTTTTGGATAGTTCATCTAGTGAAATCATCAACTGAATACACTATTGGAATTACTTCACTCGATAGAAAATCGTCACAAAGATGACGTATTTTCATGCATTTTTAAACATTTTTCTCGGTTTAGAAGAACTTAAAATAGTTTCCGATTGTTGGTATTTATACTCACATATTCACCATTAGTTTAACTAGTGCAATCATAAATAAAATCTAAAAAAAGTAGGTACTTTGGTTAGTTGTTTTTAATCGAAAATACGGCTCACGCACACACTTTTCGGAGCGCTCGGCAATCGCGTTTCTCATAGAAAATATTCGTCTGGACCTATGGCCCCTTAACACGGCAAACTGTCAAAATTTCGGAATATCGTGACTAATGGGAAAAAAAAATTACAACAGTGAAGTCTTACTGTCAGTAAGTCTGTTGGGAAGGAAATTCCCAGTAGTTTAACTGATAACACTACTCGGTACGACAAATGGGAACAGAGCGATAATACGTCAATTTTTCAACTCCTCATTAGTATAGTAACTATACTAGAACTTTTCTAGTCGTATAATATAAAGTTTTAATGTTCTGTTATTATTAAGTAACACTTACATTGCATTGCTCGTCGATATACAATAGGGCTGCTGCCACCATTCATTTCATTAGTCTTGTTCTCTTGTGAAGACGCTTGATGACCTCTCTTTCCTTTCTTCATGAACGAGCGGAAAGCCCTGAAAAATTTAAACAAAATTCATTAATGTTTCCGTAGATTTCTAAAAGATTTTGCATGAGCATAATGCTCACCGCCGCCGCCGAGGGGATAAAGGTAGTCCGAGATATTCTAAGCATACCTATGCTATGGAAAGATAGAGCTATAGAGCAATTCGAATTCTGAATACTACAGCTCTGAATAATGAGATGGGGTCACTGGTCAGTTAGTTCATATCGAACCATTCACATAGGTAGGGTAGTTTCTAAGGCCAGGAATACCCTCTAGGTACCAGGCATAACTCTTCCCAAAACTTTCCCCTGCAGAGTAATCTGGAGAAGTTAGTTTATTTTTATTTTTCCTTATTTCACTACCAGAGCTCAAACTCAATCCAGTCTATAATGAATCATCCTAGTGTCCAGTGTGACGAGTCCCGTTGCAACTTTTAATGTATAAGGTTAGGTTTTCTTTAAGATTTTCTTATGAAAATTCCCATGTACTTATGTAGTTTTATTACCGTTCTCGTTACCGATCAACCTTGAGCACATGCTAATTAAAAAGCATTGATCGCAATACGGTAATGTTAGATCAGGGGCTCTCACGACCCCGTTAACGGATGTCTGTAGGCGCGAAACCACAAAATACAAAGACTACAGAAGGTGAAGTATCTTTTTAACGCCCTGAATAATCCTAATGAATCTTGTTGAGCCAGGTCACGCTAAATAAACTCTAGACCGCGGTCAATGAAATGCACCATGTAGCGGTAATGCTAACTATAGAGCACAGCCAGGGGAGTTCAGCGTAAACAGGTGTACATACGAGATGTTTACGTTAAAATGTATAACTAAATACTGCCTGTAAGTGTAAAATGTTAAAAAAGGTTTTAAGTTTTCAGCATAGCAAAATTACAAGTTTGTGTTAAAGCCGTTGGCGCGCTCCATACAAACGTAGTCTGGTTATATTTTCAATACAAACCAATTAAAATCAAATTAAAGATTGAAAAATTTGTCTCGGGCGGGACTTGAACCCACGCTCTTCCAAACCGGGGAAACGTGCTAACCAATAAAGATAAAGATAAAGATAGTTAATTTGATTCGAAATAGCACAACATGGCTGTAACATGTTTATAATCAATTAAAGTCAATGAAATTTTTCAGAAACAATCTAGAAACTAAACTCTATATGAAGTCAGATTTTCGTTAAAATGTATAGGTAGTTTTAAAGTAACAGTGCCTCAAAGATTTCCATACAAATCTTAAATTAATCCTAGCATTAAAACTGTTTATTTTAACGAAAATCTGACTTTATATGAACATAGAGATTAGTTCCAAGATTGTTTCTGAAAAACATAATTGACTTTAATTGGACAGTATTGAAAATATCACCAGACTACGTTTGTATGCAGCGTGCATTTGCACTCTCGGAATAAACTTTAATAAGGATCCTGTATGAGTATATGAAAACAATATCCAATATTATGACCTTTAGTCACTTCAAACTGAATGTGTTGCGATCTGTTATTTATGAATGAAGTAGACCTTCTGTATTCCATGTATTTAGTGGCAACACTGTCAAAAGTAATGGAAGTTTAGTGCAGTTGATTCCACTTGAGCGGTCACAATTGTGCTCTGCCGTGACGGACGGACGGACAGTCATCGCCTGCCGAGTCTTGGGCATTTGAGTTATATAATTATGTATGTATACCCACGAAGAGGGCACTATAATAGATGTGTCCCAAATACCTATGGATTGCAATTGTTATGATAGCAGGATGCCTACCTACATGCAATCTTGTGCCGGTATGAATACTTTTAGGCAATCTATTTCTGTATCTATCTATATAAGGTCAACCGGGGCTAATGAGTCACAATACTTTGAGTGTCATATTTATCTGATTATAACAAACATATTATACGCCCTCATAAGCTATAACTTATGATACATGTTAGGAAATTTAATCAAATTTTATATTTCAATACAATTTCATTGCATTTTAAATAACTTCTACGTGTAAATGACGTTTCTACAAAATCTGGTGTTTTTAGACGCAATAACCCCACGTGGGGCGAATGCGTCTTTCACTAGTATTATGTGCTTGGAAGATCTATTAACAATTTAAATAGAAATAATTTATGGGAGAACTAGTAACGTAGCTTATTATTATCTTGTAACCTGAATACTGCGTTAAGTTAAGGATAATTAGTTGCGCTAAAAATATTCGGGGCTATGGCGTCTAATTGTCCTTGTTTCTTGTAGACGCATTCACCCCATCCAAGATTCCAGGGGTGCCCAATATTTTTTCTAATAGGGTTCGCGGGTATTTATTTATTTAAATTTGGAATCATACCACAACTTAATCGTTGTAATTTATTTTTGGTGTAAATAAAGAATATTTCATTCATTTTCATTCAACTTAAAATTATTTAACATTTATTAGAATAAGAGTCTGGCGGTATTTTGCCCTTACAATTACAAGTCTTATGATGATAACAATACTATACAGGGTCCTTCTTATTATGCTGACACTTTTTTAAAGGGATGATCAGACCATCAAACTGAAAAACTTTCTCTATGGGACCAACATCTAAATCGCGAAAAAAAATCTGCCGTCCCATACATTTGGCTCGACTAGGTTTGAAGTTTTGTGTGGAAGAGGATATTTTTTTTCGCGATTTCGAAGTTGGCTCATAGTGAAAGTTGTTCAGTTTGATGAGAATAATACATGCTGAAATTATCCGCAGTGATAAGATAAGATAATGTTTATTTTTAAACTTTTGATATAAAATTTACACTGTATACCGGAATTTTTTTTACGAATTCAGGTTTGCTTCAGTAGTTAAAGTTGTTCAGTTTGATGGTCTGAACCACACCTGAAAGTTTCGGGACGGTAAAAAAAACAACCCTTATTACCATAAAATAAAAAGTTAAGAACCTCTGACAATGGGGCTATTGCGTTACAATAGACGCAATCACCCCGTCAGGACGGACGCAATAGCCCCAAACGAAAAACATAACTTACATATTTTTGATTGCATAATGTCTCCGAATCTTAAGCTATTTACGTAAAATAATCAAAACAATATGTAAAGCAATAAAACAATAACAGTACTTGCAGTTAAGAAACATAGAAACTTTTATAGAAACTGAGATTTAAAAGGATTGACAACCACGTGTTGACAACCAGGAAGTGTCCGAACGAAATGACAAATTAAAATGGCGGATCATTTAAAAAAATGTGCTCGGTCACGACATCTATTGGTGACTTTTTGAAGTTTTAATGCCAAAGATAGAACACAGATGGCACTAGTAGTTCTAAAATACGCGATTCGTACGATAAATGGATTAGACGCCTTAGCCCCGTAGACGACATAGCCCCGGTTGACCTTATATCTGTTTCGATTTTGTTGCGTTGGTGATTTTTGACAAATTTTGCCACGGATCAGGAACATCATGGTATCTTTTAGGTTCAATTTCTCTGTATATCCTTTTCCGCAAAAAGTGACGTTTTCATAACATCACACATTGGTCCAAATTACTCGTCTATCATGATTTTTATGAGGATATTTGATTTGAAGATGAGGATTCGCTTGGAATTTTAATTATAGGAGTATAAAAGTAGGTACTCACTAATGTATATATCGATTTAGCTATGTAGCAGTGATATTATAGCTAGAACGTACGTACCTATATACGTATTTAAGACCCTTGTGTATACTGGAGGTTTATCAAAGTTAGGTGCATAAACATAGCTGCATTGATCATGTTATTTATTGACCTTTGCATTTATAAACAAACTGAGATTATAATGACATTAAACCTGCTAGGTCGTTCTGATAAAGTAAGGTCTTGATCTTATTGTTATTCCATAAATTAGCTCTCTAAGGCTGAGTTTCCACCAGAGATGTCCGAGGTAGCGAGGCGGTGAGCGAGGAAAAAATAGGCCGATGAGAGTGCTTCAATTTCACAATGACGTGATCGAGCGAGCGCGCTATTGGCGGATTGTTTCCTCGCTCACCGCCTCGCTACCTCGCACATCTCTGGTGGAAAGGCCGCTTAAAAACCGCGGGGAGGAGGTGTAGAGAAGGTGCGTCGGGTGCGTTTAGAGTAATCATAGTACACCGGGGTCGAGTTAAAACCGGAACAAGGTGCTTCAGACCATCAAACTGAACAACTCTTACAATACCGTGGGCACCAACTACGAAATCGCGAAAAAAATTTGCTGTTTCATAAATTTTTGTCGAAAAGTGGTTGACTGTTTTCTCCGCGATTTCGATATTTGCTCCATGTCCATGGTGAACGTTTGTACAGTTTGATGGTCTGCAGCACCCTGTACGGCTTTAAAAGGACCCCGATTGCACGGTGTAGGTGTAGGGGCGGTGGATCAACAGCGGCGACCACTCACAGACAATTAATAGGTATACCAAGATCCGACCGCAAAATTATGCACCTATTTGTTGGTTGAACCCAATGTGATTTAAGTGAAAGTTTATACAGGGGTTTATACAACGCCGCCGGGTCGCCTAACCTCGTAGTGGCAACGGGCTCACTACCTGACCTGTCCTATTGTATTGGAGAGTTTGGGCACTGCTAGTGAAATGTATCCACATTTATCTATATCATACGTTAAATTGAAGCCTAAAGGGCCAAAGTTAATCATTATAACGGGTTCTTACTGCGTTTTTATTTATTGGAAAAAAAGGGCCAAAAGAACCAATTTAAAATTCCAGAAATGCTAGTTTATAATTATTATTATTTATGTCAAAATTATACCTTCCTATTATCGGTATCTCTAGCTAGACCTACTGTTAATAAAACTGCAATGATTTTATAAAGTACCTAATATACTTAGGTATATATTTGTACATACACAGTCTATTTATGCTTATGACTTCATTATAATGATTAGCTTATACTTAATTATAAGTTATAACAAAAGGATAAAATAATATATTTTGTCTTCATTGCAAATTACAAAGTTTAAAAATGCATCATATCTCAAGGTTATGGCCTTAGGTAGTTACCTATAGTATAAGAGATAAGTGTACTTTTTGCAACCATCAGCAGCAAGGCTGATTCAGTGTTTATGGTGTGGTGTAGAGCAGGGTGTAGAGCATCTCTGTGATGGGGATGGACCAGGTCTGCCTGCATAACGTCAGTCGGTTAAGGAGTTACAAACGTTTAAAGGTCAGTAAAAAATTAACGATCAGCTGCAAGGCTGATCATATGATATTATTGTACTATGCACTGTAGCTATGTGAACAGTACAAAAACTGATATGAACTGCCAGTCGGTTTCTTTAACTCCTAAACCGACTGATGAACCATGTCAGTTTTTGTACTGTTCACATAGCTACAGTTCATACTACAATAATATCATACGATCAGCCTTGCAGCTGATCGTTATTTTTTACTGACCTTCAAATGTCTGGAACTCCTAAACCGACTGACGTTATGCGGGCAGTCTACACCATAAACACTGAATCAGCCTTGCTGCTGATGGTTGCAAAAAGTACACTTATCTCTTATAATAGTACACCTCAGTGTGATAATGAGCCCGATGCAGCAAGACCCTAACAACGATGGGCATATGCTGCCCTACTTACTAACGTTAAATTTTATCAGAATTTCGCTAAAAGGATGACTCATCCGATCCTCTATTATCTTGTGTTTGAAGTTCTTTGTGGAACGACCAGTCTTTGCACTTTGCACACGCATTATTTAACACGTCATTTAAAGACGGATACAATGGATAATTTATTGCATATATTTGCTAGATACCTACCTAAGTCTAACCCATAAGTTATTATACCTTACAGGAATAGAGTCAGTGACATGAGTTGTCAAATGAAACAGTTTTTGGATGTTTTTTGGAGACTATTCGCAGACAAAAATTCTAATACTGTCTATAATTCTGAGTCTAACGTAAAATCGTGGATAAATTAATGAAGTATGTCAGTATATTTCACAAAATTATCAGCGATTTCACTTTAGATTCCCAATTATTCACGAAAACCGAATTGTAAAAATTTATTAGTGACTAAAAAACGGTCTATTCCTACCTCTATGGTCTAACCACTTGTAGCTTATAACAGGGATGGCTAACATTTTAACATCTGCTCCAATCTTCTTGTACGGTCAACAACAATCACACACAAAATTAATCAGTCGAATCAATCTTTTTATTAGTGTTCAACCAGAATCTGATTAGATTCATAATAGGTTCAAAATTTCAAAGCCTTTATATCTATATAATTATATTATAAATAATGTTATTTGAGACGCGCAATCTATATTTTCTAAGCAATTTTTCCATTATATATATATTATATTATATATATATATGACGGCGCCTGGTGCCATCCCTCTACGGCACCTGGCGCCATCTCTCAAGTTAAAACAGAACAAGATCGCACACTAATGACGGTGCCTTGCTACAGCGCCGCCTGGTGTAGGTCTAGTGGAACGTCGGGTGTTGGTAAAGGTGGTTGACAGCCATGTCAAGAGGAGTTCAGTTGAAGATTTGAATAGAAATGGCTGAACCACCGCATAACTCGACGGATCGCTAGTTCTGTGTAATCTCGGTAGTTTTACTATTAAGCAGTGATCTGTTTGCGATGAAGGCCCTCCTGCACCTATATCAGAAGTGTAAACAAACTTGCGCCCAAGAGAAATAAAATCGTCTATAGAAAAATGTTGATGGTTATTTGACAGCTAAAACCTAGCTTTTGTTTCAAGAGTCAAGACCTGATGATAGTTTTATCACGAGGTTCCAAATCGATGCGAAAGAAACAGCGGCTGAATCTGCATCTGCATCAATCTGCATTCTAAATACATGGAACATGATCTAACGTATGTCCTGCCTACTCATATGGCTAGTGGCGGAACGACGAGCAGTAATTTTCAACCCCACCAGTTGACGAATGATTTACAGTAAAGTCGACGGATACATAATACAGTTCATACAGTACGGACACTCCCTGCACTTCTTCGCTGAAGACAGATGGAAGACAACTACAGTGTCTACAGTAGGCAATATGGTTTTGCTAATGCCAGGCCAGCGTTTGGCCCGGCCTTGTTGTATGAAGTGTCCAGGATGAGATAGTGGGCAAGTTATCTCCGTGTTGGTATGGTATAATTAATGTTTGTGGTTCGAAATAGACTTTGGTCACGGATTATTGGTGAGAATTTTGTCGGATATTGCTGTGTTGTACCTGGTTTCATCTATTTAGAATGGGCTTTTGTGTTGTAAACTTATATTCCAGAAAGCACAATAGTTCTTCTAGTGAAACGTGGATGTTCTGAGGATTTAGAATGTCTCAGACTACTCCCTCGGGGAACATAGTTGTGATCATACGATACTACGATAGTTCGTTGAATGCAGGCAGAGTAGTCAGAAACATCGCTGTAGTATCTAAGCCTAAATTTTTATAAAATATGGCTTTTATGGTTTCCATGCTTTTGTCATGCCGTCATGCCTGTATACACTCTATTTCAAAGGCATGTTTCTGTTGTTGTTGTACAATAAAAACTTATTCGTATTTGCTTCTGTGTAAAAGGTAACGTAACTCTGTACCTAGATGCTGCTGAAGAATTTAGGTGTCTCAATCTGCCTGTTGCTGACGCGATGTGGAACTTAATAGGCGATTAAGAGCTCTCTTTGTCGGCTCGTAAATCGCGTCATGTTCAGTCAGGTCAGGCCAAACTCCGAAACTCCTTCATACATCATCCTTCCAACAAGATTACGGCTTTTGAAACTTGTCCTCGAATTCCGATTCCGATTTAGAAGTGAAACAAGGTCCTTATTGTGTGTTGAATTTGGGTTGTAATGTAAATGGTGGTTGTATTTGCACATTGTTGAAATTGATCGCCGAGCCCTGGGCTCTTGTGAGTGTGCACACATTTTTTAATAATTTATAATTGCGGTTTATGGACTTGTAATTTTTGATGCAATGTTTCTGGCCACACCGAAAGTGATTATTGCCGTGAGTTTCTGTATGTATATAACTTTTGATCAAGAAATAATGTAACGGTGGTTATTATGTGATGGTTTTCGTAGATAAAAGTTGTGTTTTGTGGATGTCAAGTGTTAACGCAACTGCATGGTCGAGCGGGCGTGCCACCTCTTTGGACGACGACTCCAAGTATTGTTTTTTTAATGTTGTCTTTTATTGTTGTTCTTGATTCACAAACTAATAATGTCTTGATTGTCGTTGTCACGGTGACGTTCGGTTATTGATTGTTGATTGTTGATTCATATCGCAAATAAATAACAAATATTGAATTGAATTGAGCAAATAAATTCGTGCTGTAGGTGTTTGATGCTAAATGGCACTGGATACATCGAAGCATTGTAAGATCGAAATATCTTGGTTGTGAAATATGAACTATTACAACGAACTCCTTTAGAAGGCCTTTTTTTAGCGGAGGAAGACAAAGTAAGGATTTACATCCCTTTTTAACTGAGTGCTGGTATACTGTATGAATGAAACACAATTCTCTACTATGTTCATGGTTATCTAGTAGATTTCGACGCCGAACCATTGAGGTACTATGTTAACTAGAGAAGCTACCGAGAAGTAATGTTTTGTAACACGCGTTAGGGTGCACGCGCTCTAACCCACTTAGCCTGAGCCAGGCGCTCGTCGCAGCCTGACGCTCCCAGCACGCGCCCCACACTGCTGATCATGGTGCACAGATTTTGTTCGCGTTGTCTGCTCTATACATAATTACTCAATGCGCCGAACCAGTTCTTCGTCACTCGCGTTTGTCAGCTGCGATAAATTCTTACCTACGGCGCCTTGTATCTCATAACCATGAGGTACAGGGTGTCGCGTTTTGATATAAGTCGCATTTTAGTTCTCGTTTCTGAAGACCAACGTTTGAAATTCGAAAAGCGCGCGAAACTGGGATGAGTGCGATACCTATCTGTTACGGTAGTAGGTAACTGTTGGATAATCTGTTTCCGAACTCGTGGTTCTGTTGTAAGATGGTGTGCTATATTTAGTTTGGACAATATTATGATGGTGGTGGTATCTCAGGTTTCCTTTTCTAACTTCGTGGTCAATGTGTAGACATAAATATGGGAGCTTTTTCTTTTGGGAGCCAATGTAAGTCAAAGAGCATAAAATTACTACGTTCTAATGTCAGATTTACACGAGGTTTCTAATTCCCTGCTTTTGTTGGTAAAGATGTTATTATTTAAACTGCAATAACACGTACCTATCTGGTATTTAATTTAAATATGTACGGGATGCATGAATCATTACAGCCAATGCCGAATATAGCCCGATGCAGTTTATGGATTAGAAAAATGTGGTTTGTCCGTACAAAAATTGCCGAGGTCACAATGCCATAACCCAAAACAGAGTCCAAATAGCCATTATTATGCTGCTTTTCTCAGAGCATCAAATCATGCACATGTTGTTTTACTATTGAACATACCTAAATCGCCGAAATTATTTCTTCCAGTCACGGATTATAGAAGAGTACAGTTGCAATAACAATCCATATTAGTAGACCTCCTTAAAAAAGTAATAATGTGAAACTTCTTCTTCTGGTTCTGTGCGAAAGTGCATGTTAGTGCTTAGTGTCTCGACGTTGAGATAATTGATAACTAATTGCTTCGTCCGTTTCCGAGAGTATTTCTTTGTGGGTTGACCTTGAACTGTCTTTATCATAAACTTGGTATGTTTATCCTGAAACTCTTGCTATAGGTATGATGTTCAGTTTTTTTGATACGGCGTATTTGATAAACTGTTCAGTTTGCTGTGAGACCCTTTTAAAGTCAATGGCTGTTTTCTTGAGTCTTTCGGCAATTATTTCTTGACGTTGTAGTCTAGCTGTAGTGGCTCCATGGTTGAAGGATAAGATAACTACAGACTTCAAAGATGTGGTTAGCATACAGTAAGTCTTGCTCTGATGTTGGCAGATGTTTGTACTTTATCAGTGGCGCAGCGCAGCGTCGTAGGTCTTGTGATTTCCGATATGGTTGTTTGTGTCCATAAAGATGTATTTTATGTTGTTGTCTAATCACCACAATGCAGGTTCGGCCTAAATTCTGGTGCTTAGGTTTGCACTACCTTGGTAATCTATGTGAGAATGTCTAAAAATAAAGATCTAATGTATACCTTAACACTTTAACTGCTGACGACCTACCTGGTAGGTCAGCGACCTATGGGCCGCAGTGCTCATGACTCACACCTTGAGTCAGAATCGTATAGCATTCCACAGTGCTAGCACTGCGCGAATGTCATTGTTTTGAGCTTAGCAGCGAAAGTGTTAATTTGTCTGTTTAAGCGAGAAGATTCGTCGAGATCAGCGCGCACATAAAAGAGCATAAATAAAAGAGACAAACGTTGTAACTTGCTTTGTGTCAACCTGTTATGTTTGCGGCAAGCCAGGACGCATGACTACCATCCGATCAGACCGAAAAAGCAGTAGAAGAGTTCTTGTCAAGTGATGGAGGTTAATCAATGTGAACAATGAATGTCCAGAGGTACCTCGAAAGCATGATCCGCGGTGAGCCCGCCTTTTTCTGGATGTGCCATGACGGCGCCAGAAGACGTTACAGTTAACACGGGTCACCTTAATGGCCCGTGTTTTTGGAAACGGAATTCTATGCTATGCATTGACTACTTATATGAGGGACTCGCCTTGCGGTAGCATTTCCCCTCTGCCACGGTATAAGATCAATTGATCATGTGCAGTTTACATTCAATTTTATACCTTATCACTAAAAGAGACAGCCTATAATTGCGAAATAAATAACTTCGAACTTAGAACGTTTGGGGTTCACACGAGACTGCTTTTCATGATTTTTGACATTCAAAATTAGAATCTAAAATTATGGGGAATAAAATCCAAAGTTGCGGATTGCATATTACCTCGCCCCCCGCAAAAAGTGGCAGAAATGTTTGTAAGTAGAATTACACGCGTTACTAGTCCTCATATAAGTACCTAGTCAAAGATGCTATGTGATAAGATAATTGATGGAGTAGCGGCACGGTGAAAGCAATTCTGGCGGTCGTAGTGTCGTCCGAGCCATACCCCTTGTGTGTGGGGGTTGGTTGGAGGGACGCACTCGTCTGTCCAAGTTGTTGTGAGATTGGACGGGGGGGCTGCCGTCCGTGCCACACCTTTTTGGTTGGTAGTAAGGACGCACCCGGCCCAACGGTGAAGAACATGTCGAGATGCAGTCTGACGATGATGCGAGATTGTTGTCAGGCTGGACGAGCGGGAATTCAGACCTGCCGTATGGTTGATGTTTGCTTGTTTCTTGCAGGGCCGCAGTAAGATACGCCCGAGGACGGTCGACAGTCAGTCTGGCCGTGACGGCGCCTGGTGCCATCCCTCTACGGCACCTGGCGCCATCTCTCAAGTTAAAACAGAACAAGATCGCACACTAATGACGGTGCCTTGCTACAGCGCCGCCTGGTGTAGGTCTAGTGGAACGTCGGGTGTTGGTAAAGGTGGTTGACAGCCATGTCAAGAGGAGTTCAGTTGAAGATTTGAATAGAAATGGCTGAACCACCGCATAACTCGACGGATCGCTAGTTCTGTGTAATCTCGGTAGTTTTACTATTAAGCAGTGATCTGTTTGCGATGAAGGCCCTCCTGCACCTATATATATATATATATATTACTTTTATTAATACCGTCTACGAGTGTTCTACGTCAAAGTTTTGTATGAAATTGACTACTCTGAAACCACCTAACTGATCTAAGTAGGTGAGCAACTACGCCATTGTTTAGCAAGAATAGTTAATTTTGTACATACATACACATACATACATATGCTCACGCCTATGTCCCACTACTGGGGTAGGCAGAGACAATAGATCGCCACATGCTACGATTCTGACACACATCTTTCGCCTCCTCAACATTCATAAGTCTCTTCATACATGCTCGTCGGTTCCGGGTACATTTTATTTGGCCCTTCTTCAGTACGCATCCTATTTGGTCAGCGTACGTGCGCCTAGGGCGACCCCTTTCAACCATTCCATTCACACTTTCCTTGTAGATTTCATACGTCAGCCTACTTTGGCTCATTCTTTCCACATGGCCAAACCACCTCAACATTCCTTTTTCAATCCTTGTCACTACATCTTCTTTCAGACCACATCTTTCTCTAATCACACTATTCCGTAACCAGTCCTTTAAAGTCACACCACACATACTACGCAGGGAGCGCATTTCAACAGCATTTATTCTAGATTCATGCTTCTTCTGCCATACCCAACTCTCACTTCCATACATTAAAGTTGGTGCCAACACACCCTCGTGAACCGCCAAACGAGCCTTTTTAGACATAGTTAATTTTGTCCTTCTATTTATAGGTTATATCTCATTCATAGGTTTACGGAATAACAAATTAACAATCGGAAATACAGGATGTTGAAATATGAGGATTATAGCAAATGTTTAGTTAAACAGTTACAGCTGAATGCCCGTTATCGATAGGTAAATATGTAAAACAACGATAAAAGTAAAAATATGTTACTTACCTAATTATGTTAGATAACTAACTATACTTAGGGCCAGTTTCACCACTTCTGGGTAAGTTCTTGTTAGCTTATCCGACGGATAGTTTGACATATTTTGTATGAAATTATGTCAAAATATCTGTCGGATAAGCTAACAAGAACTTATTCAGAAGTGATGAAACAGGCCCTTATATTTCCATTCCCTAGAAGTAACCATGGTTCCACCATTGTAACTCTATTTATGGTTTATCAGTGGTGAAATGACCATTCTCAGGTAATAAAGTCCAGCTACTCGGGACAGAATTTTCTGTCTTTTCGTCAATTATCTAACACGCCTAAGAATAAAGGCGGAATATGCGCTACGCTACCGTTTTGACATTTTATGCAGGTATGATTATTTGACTGGTGCAGATTTTGTTTACATCTTGAAACAACCCTAGGTACTATCTACTGGAATATAATTATACAGAAGAGGGAAATACTCATGTCTATGTCCTATCTGGTTAAGAGGAGACAATAGATCACCACGTGCGATCCTGAGAACCCCTTACCTAAGTATGTACCTACCTAATACTTATAAGAAAAGGCGCTACGAAAGATTTGCTTGAAGTCAAAATGAATTTAACTGAAAATGCAACGGATAGGTATGTGCCATAAAGCGGCTGCGGTCATTTTTTACCGTCGCGGCCCCAAAATGTATGTAGTCTGCTCAGCGCCTGATTATCACCCCATATCTGGTTGTAGTGTCTGTAGGGCAGGTTGGGGATCATGATCAGACTGCGCGGCTGTTCTTGACTTATGAACTTCGTTCGTCATTGCCTTCGCGTCACGTGTATACTGGCAATACGTCTCCACTCTCAGCTATTGTTTTATCTCTAAGTATGTTTAATTACAATAAATTGTAAAGTATGCCAGTCTGATTCTGAAGGTCGGTCGTAAAGTTTATTTTATCTTTCCTTCGACGTTTGGTCCATTGGTTACGCTCCGTAGTTATTTTAGGACTCATTTTACTGTTTTATTGATGTTCTCATCCATCTTATACATGGTTGGGATATTCAATGAACGAAAAGACATTGATTTTGATGTGATCTATGGGAAAACCCAATTCAGGTTTCATTTAGGTTACATACGTACAATCTGCGACCTGCAACAATATAATATACCTACCTAGCCTTATTATCGGCCAGCAATTTTACATAAAAGTGAGTTGTGCGCTGCGTATAATACAAGGTGTTAACAAATAAATTCAATTGAAAACGTTTCTCCTAAATAGATTTTGATTTGTTACTTTCATACAAATCGACCGCGTTGGATTTATGTTTTAGTAATCGATTCTTTACAAATGGTTTCCACGTCTTGCGTTCCTTTATTAGCAATTGTATAACGTATCGTGAAACCAGGCTAGTTTCTTTGTTAATTAGACTAATTTGCACATTATGTACCTATACATGAGTCTACACATGTGTTCTGTTTCCATCGGCTGAACTGTCACCTTCGATTAGCTGTGGAACGATTTGCTATAACCCAAACAATGTAAGTTGGAAAACGATCTTCAGGGGACTTTATACCTAACTAAGCTGACCTAGACCTTCGATAATCGACATTATAGCTGTCTTTAATCAAACCGGTTTGTCATTCAGTGTTAATTATATGCTAACGGTGATGATTAAACGCATCTTTGGATTTGCGTGCATGGAGAAAGATATCTAGTAGTGTATGTGACAACTTTTTATTTTAGCAGACCTTAACAGACTAATAGTTGCTAGAGAGCTCTGAAGGAGGTTTCTGGCTGGCCATGGCTGCGCCATTTTGTATTAGGTAGCTCAAGAGCCGCAGGCGCACACCTGGCGAAGCGCAACGCAGAGCAAGTTTGACTGCCAAACCCTTATCGACTTTGCGTTGAAATAACAAAAAATTAACTTCTTTTTGCTAGAAGTCACCAGACATTCTTGGGATGTTAACTAACTATAGGTACCTTTGCATAACGATTAATGAGGCAAAGGTAAAGATTATAAGTACCTAGGTAGGTATCTCAGAGTTATTAAAAATAAGCTTTACGTATTGCTTCATCGTAAGAATGGAAAACATGTTTGTTTCGAAGGACAGTAGGTAATAACTACTAATAACTATTGAGTATTATTTCAAGTTATTTATTACAATATTCAGACATCACACGTTAAACAATAGCTATTTAGCGTACGTACCTACTCTACTACTTATTGCGTGTAAGTATTCAAATACAATAAAAATAAACATTTATTAACCTAAAAACCGGTAGATACCTACCGCTACTATTGATATTTGTTTAGCAGCTTCTTAATCTACCTGCTCTCCCATTAGGGCAATACCTATTTCCAGCTTCCTGCATTAGGAATTTAGGACCTACTGTTGACTAATGTCATTGATTAGGACTTAGGGTCTGCGCAATTTGTGGTCTTCATAATTCATAATTCATAATAATTTATTGCATTATATGGTTACATGAGATCTTATGAATACAGTTAAAGCACACACATAAACCCTGTAAGGGCACAGCAACATCTTAAAAAACTAATAAAAACAAAAAGGTACGGTAAGCAATATCAATATGAAAAATTTCCACGTTTGATTAAATAGGTATAAAAATAAATATTTTTTTGTGCAGTATTACCAGACATACCAAGAGAGCAGAAGAGTGCAAGAGATTAAACGTTAACCCTTGCACACTTGTGCTCTCCTGGTATGTCAATAGAAAATTGGCCATGCAATATCACCTTAAAGGTGGTACTTATAACAAAAAAAAACGGCCAAGTTCGAGAAAAAAATCCGCCAAGTGCGAGTTGCAATATCGTGTCCTAAAAGGCACTAAGAAGCTTCGATCAAAATAAAATGAATGGATAGGCCTTAAGCGAACATTTCAAACCAGAAAAATGAGGCAAAACAAATGAAATTTTTACTTGTCACTTGTATGAAAGTGCCCTAGATTTGACAGATAATGGCGCTAGTTTGTATGTACCAAGTGCACCAGTAGTTTGCTTCAACTTACCGCGCTTTAGGCCTATCCATTCATTTTATTTTGATCGAAGCTAAGAAGTACCAGGAGAGCAGAAGAGTACAAGAGATTAAACCATAGATTTACCGCTAGGTCTACTTCGCGCTACGGACACAGTTTTGACAAGCGCTGCTTTTATTCGTGCCACGGCTACCGGCACGCCACCATGCTTTGAGTTCTTCGCGATACGGACACCGCCTCGGAATATTCCGCGCTTCGGATTAATAATGATCCTCTCATACACTTCTTCTCATCTCACAGCCAAATTGCAAACTTATCTTAATTAAGCTAAGAACATTATGTATAATGTAACTTTACCTGCAAATAAAGATTTTTATTATTTATTATTTATTTCTCTCCTGGTACAATCAATCACCTCACCTTAAAGGTGGTGTAACAAAAATGCAAACTTCTTCGATAAAATTATAAAGAACGAAGACTTCTTAATAGTTGAAAAACTTTTTGGGTCCTATGAACATAGCGTAGAAAGAGAAGGAACTAGAAGAAAGCACCTGTCTTGTCATATCAGTCAGTAAGAGATGCACAAAGCAAATTCGCTCTAGTTAAAAAAGGAGATCGCTACTTATTGCTGTCCTTATCGAAGTAGCCACTTTTTTGTTCTACGACGGCTTATTTTCATACAAATTGTATAGGATTTTATGACTATCGCTGTCTCCTACACGGTTACACTGATGTTACGTATATCAGCGAAAGCGTAAAATACTTCGCCTATGGAACATTATAGAGTCATTGGATTTTGGGATAACAATACAAACTTCTTTTGTATGGAGCGCGCCAACGGTAATTTTGGAAGTTTATAGTAAGGAAAGTAAGAAAGGTCTCAGATCTCATGTACACTTCTGCTATCCTGGTACATCAAGAGAACTTACATACCTTACTTAATATTACGACCATTCTCTCACTACCAACTTCATTTTTTGATTAAAAAAAATTATTATATTGGGATGATTATTTATTATTCATTTACATTTTTATAGGTATTAGTAGGTAAAACTTCACATTTGAATTACTTGAAAATATATGTTTTTGTTGATTGTACTCACCATTATAAGAATCACCGTAAAATGACGCGATGTAACGAGACTCACTGTTGGGAGACTCGACGTACAGAGACGATCGACGTAAAGGGAATGATTCAAAAATCATAAGGGCGCTGCCTCCACGCAAGAACGTCAAAATCACGCATAACCTGGCAACACCACCATACTAAAATTTTAGTTCCATCTGTCACCACGATCATGACTTTTTTTGGCAAAAAAGTCGTGACAAAAAATAAGGGCGCTGCCTCCACGCAAGAACGTCAAAATCACGCATAACCTGGCAACACCACCATACTAAAATTTTAGTTCCACCTGTCACCACGATCATGACTTTTTTGCCAAGCTATATTCCTCTAAATTATAAAAACATTCAGCTAATAAAAAGGTTTTTAATGCTTTATGGAATAGTGTTTCCTTTTTTATATTTTTTATATATACAGGCAGTGATGCCAACTTAGCAACTTTATAGCTAGATCTAGCAATTTTCGGAGGTCTGGCAGCTACAAATTTGTAAATCTTGTAGCTAAACTTTTTAGCTACTTTTTCTAGCAACTATTGGGATTGAGAGTTTTTCAAAGCCAGAGCCATAAAACGAAAATGGAGCGAGAAATAATAGTATAAGAGATAAGTGTACTTTTTGCAACCATAAGCTGCAAGGCTGATTCAGTGTTTATGGGGTGTAGAGCATCTCTGTGATGGGGTTGACATCGGTCTGCCTGCATATCGTCAGTCGGTTAAGAAGTTACAGTCGTTTAAAGGTCAGTTATGGTTGCAAAAAACGGACGATCAGCTGCAAGGCTGATCGTATGGTACTATTGTAATATGCACTGTAGCTATGTGAACAGTACAAAAACTGACGTGGTTCATCAGTCGGTTTAGGAGATAGGTACAGCCGTTCAAAGGTCGGTTATGGTTGCAAAAAACGGACGATCAGCTGCAAGGCTGATCATAGGATATTGTTGTAATATACACTAAAGCTATGTGAACAGTACAAAAACTGACATGATCCATCAGTCGGTTTAGTAGGTACAGCCGTTCAAAGTTCAAAAATTAATGGTTACAAAAAAAATAATTATCTCCCGAAAGGATGATCGTAGGATATTATTGTAATATGCACTGCAGGCAAGTGAACAGTACAAAAACTGAGATGATCCGTCAGTCGGTTTAGTAGGTACAGCCGTTCAAAGTTGCAAAAATTCATAACTACAAAAAAATAATCATCTTCCGAAGGGATTATCTTTGGATATTATTGTAATATACACTGTAGTTATGTGAACAGTACAAAAACTGAGATGATCCGTCACTAAGTTTAGTAGGTACAGCCGCTCAAAGTTGCAAAAATTACTGGTGATAAAGATATTATGGCTACCGGAAAGCCTGACTATAAGACAGTATTGTAATATACTGGGACTGATATATACCTACATGTGTATAAAAGTCCCTAAAAAAGAACGAGCCGAGAGGCGAACGAATCGAATTTTAGAATTGGTTGTATCAAATTCTATGACACCTCACACACTTATCCGCGGCGAATCGGACGAATCGTCAGAAGAAATAAAAGGAAATTCGTTTCGTTCACCTCCTTAGTAATTTACTCATTATTTAACTTAATTGACATAATTTTTCAATTATTAATTTGATCTACACCTTAGTTCTAATGTTCGTATCTTTTTTTTTAAATTTTACTTGGCTATAGTTCTGAAATACAGGTGGGGACAGCAATACAGAGTTTAAGGAACTGCCCTCCGCACCACAGACTGAAGCGGTGAACTCAGACCATCAAACTGATCAGCTTTCAGCTTACCTCATTATAAAAAGATAAGCGTACTTTTGGTAACTATCAGCTGCAAGGCTGATCAGTAGATATTCATAGGATGTAGTGTAGAGCATATCTGTGATGGGGGATAGACCCTGTCTGCCTGCATAGCTCCAGTCGGTTTAGGAGTTACAGACGTTTAAAGGTCAGAAAAAAATTAACAATCAGCTGCAAGGCTGATCGTATGATATTATTGTAGTATGTACTGTAGCTATGTGAACAGTAAAAAACTGACATGGTTCATCAGTCGGTTTAGGAGATACAGCCGTTCAAAGGTCGGACCTTTGAACGGTTGTATCTTCTAAACCGACTGGCAGTTTATGTCAGATTTTGTACTGTTCACATAGCTACGGTGCATACCTACTACAATTATATCATTCTAAATTATCTTATTCTCTTATTCTTGTTGTGGGGGCCGGCAGGCCATCCTCATCACAGAGTTGCTCTTCATCCTATGGACACTGAATCGACCTTTATCATGGTTACCAAAAGTACGCGTATCTCTTATACTATCAGGAAACTCGAAAAAAAATCATCTCTTTCATACAAAACTGCTGTACCTACCCGACTCAAATGTATGGGACAACTGATTTTTTTCCCGTTTCCTGAGGTAGGTTCTATTGTGGAAGTTGTTCAGTTCGGAGCTCACCGTTTCAGTTTGCTGAGGGCTGTCCCTGTATTTATGATTCTTTTGACAAATATATAAAAATATTTTCAAAATCTATTAAAAATAAGTGTTTTTGGACTCACACATTCATACGCTTTCAATTGATACCCAACACGATATTGCAGAAAAAATAATGTATAATCTTTCTACTCCACAAAACTGCCACCAATATAAAAATTAAGCGTTTGTGACATAATTTATTTGATTTGGTCATTAATTAATATAAGTGTGCCGAATTTCAGCTTCCTGTGTCTAACGGCATCTGAGAAAAATGACTGTGACAGACGGATGGACAGACACTGAGATGATTACATATAAGTGTTTTGTTTCATCATTTTTGGCCCGGAACACTAAAAAGTGCTATACCTACTGACCCTTCAATATCCTTTATTATACAATACCGGACAATAGCCTGTATTAGTATGGCTCTCAAATAGCTAAAGCAGCAAAAAGTACCAGGTGATAACGGAATTACATTCGAACCCATGAAAGAAGCGAGATCGCTTATAATGAGATGTTTATAAGCTGTTTTTGCTCCAAGAGTCATGACGAACCACTCCACACATCTCTCCTCCAGAACGAGCTGGGTTCCGAAAAGGCTTCAGCACCATAGGCTACATACCTGTGCACATACACACGCTTCAGCATGATATACAGAAGAGTATAAATGTATCTTTACTTAGCGTTCGTGGAATACCAGAAAGCCTCCTGCTTGATCTAGACTAGTAATGAAATATCTCCAGCGATTCCGTGTTGACTCTTTGTGCTGAATGAATTGCTTGTACAAAAGTGCCACTATGTCAGTCCGAATACAGAGCCAAAACTCGAAACCTATCCTACTGCAGCGAGGTTTGAGGAAGGGAGGTGCTATTTCTCCAAAACTAGTCACAGCTGCCTGCACTGGAAGATGTTTTGAAGGTTCCGGATTGGAAAGGATAGTTCATCAAATATAACCTGAAAAGGCAATATAAATGGCAAAAATACATCAGGAAAACGGTTTCGCGGCGATATAGCAGTCATGGCAGAGATCCTGGAGAACCTCAGTAGAATAAGAAGCTATAAGTTCTCCAAAAAGGAAATAAAGAAATAATAAACTAAGGAGAGCCTACGAATATTTCCATAGTGTCATTCATATGATTTCTAGTTTTCATCAAAGAAATTGAGTCTTGACTTTTGATCATTTTACGAGAATAAAACTTTGCTTTTACTTTACGGTTTTCTATTTGCATTTTAAGGGTGACCGCATATCTGTCCGCAGCGAAGGAGCCGAAGGAGGTGAACGAAACGAATTTCCTTTTATTTCTTCTGACGATTCGTCCGATTCGCCGCGGATGTGTGTGAGCGAGTGTGCGAGGTGTCATAGAATTTAATACAACCAATTCTAAAATTCGATTCGATCGCCTCTCGGCTCGTTCGCCTCTGATAAATGTGCATACACCTTAAGGGTTCAGGAAGGCATAACGTATCAGGGGCTAGTGATGTGGTGAAGGTGGTAGTAATTCTATACTATAAGGTTTTTAACAGAATTTTATTGAAACTTAACCACTTCTAATAATGTTTAACAGGATTATATTTCATTTTAGCGTTTATAACTCGTGAACTGACATAATAATTATGTCAGTTTAATAGTGTCCACTGCGTATATTGCAATACTTTCTTATAGTCAGGCTTTCCGGTAGTCATAATATCTTTATCACTATTAATTTGTGCAACTTTGAACGGCTGTACCTACTAAACCTAGTGACGGATAATCTCAGTTTTTGTACTGTTCACATAACTACAGTGTATATTACAATAATATCCAAAGATAATCCCTTCGGAAGATAATTATTTTTTTGTAGTTATGAATTTTTGCAACTTTGAACGGCTGTACCTACTAAACCGACTGACGGATCATCTCAGTTTTTGTACTGTTCACATAACTACAGTGTATATTACAATAATATCCAAAGATAATCCCTTCGGAAGATGATTATTTTTTTGTAGTTATGAATTTTTGCAACTTTGAACGGCTGTACCTACTAAACCGACTGACGGATCATCTCAGTTTTTGTACTGTTCACTTGCCTGCAGTGCATATTACAATAATATCCTAAGATCATCCTTTCGGGAGATCATTTTTTTTTTGTAACCATTAATTTTTGAACTTTGAACGGCTGTACCTACTAAACCGACTAGTGGATTATGTCAGTTTTTGTACTTTTCACATAGCTTCAGTGCATATTACAATAATATCCTATGATCAGCCTTGCAGCTGATCGTCCGTTTTTTGCAACCATAACCGACCTTTGAACGGCTGTATCTCCTAAACCGACTGATGAACCACGTCAGTTTTTGTACTGTTCACATAGCTACAGTGCATATTACAATAGTACCATACGATCAGCCTTGCAGCTGATCGTCCGTTTTTTGCAACCATAACTGACCTTTGAACGACTGTACCTACTTAACCGACTGACGATATGCAGGCAGACCGATGTCAACCCCATCACAGAGATGCTCTTCACCCCATAAACACTGAATCAGCCTTGCAGCTTATGGTTGCAAAAAGTACACTTATCTCTCGGAATATAAGGGCAAACCATGAAAATAGCTAAATATTTGATTTTCTTTTCCTTTGTACAATATTTCACTCTCGTTCTTACTTGTTTTTTTGTTCTGGAAGCAGTCGGAAACAATGTCGGTTTTGTCTTTACATCTGTTTTTACGTCCGATATATACCTACATTTTTCAATCTTAACTGTATAGAATGAGCAGAAACATGGCTATAACATGATAATAACCCATAATATTTTGAGAAATTAAAATAAATTTCAAAGTTTGGCGTTGTTTTAATCGATTTTGATGTTTAGCTACATCTAGCAACTTTTATAGGAAAGAAAATTGGGCAATCTAGCAACTTTTCGTGAACTACCTAGCTACAGCCCTAGCATACCAGTTGGCAACACTGTATACAGGTAATTTATTATAGATTTTAATGGACATGTGGTATGCACCTGAGCTGACTAAATGCATCTTTGTAGCAGGTAAAATCAATCTATCTTTATGCCGTAGGTTGTGAGATCTGGATATAATGTCTTTCACTAGTGGATACAAGTTCTTATGTTTTTTTACAAATTTACATATTTCCAGAATATACATCGAAGTTAGAGTCAGTATATTTTGATCTCTAAAGTGAGGCCTGCAGCTCTCCATTTCATTGATATTAACTAGGATTCGGATACATCTTTTCTGTAATATAAATAGTTGGTGGACATCTGTACTATTTCCCCACAATATTAGGTTCAATATTCTTCCTCCATTCATCTCTTTAAGAGAATTTTATTCCGAGAGCGAGAATACGCGCTGCATATAGGGTTGCCAGATGGTCGGGATTCGTCGGGATTGTCCAGACATTTCGTATGATGTCCAGAGTCCCGAAAAAATACAAAATATCCCGACAAACGGGCCACCCCAGAATCCCTCGCTTCGCTCACTCCAGGATTTAAATCTTAATATACTGGTCTCAATATATTACAGTAAAATGTCGAGCTCGCTTCGCTCGCTCCTGGCTACGATTGAGTCATAAGGACCTATACACAATAAGGTAAAATTTCGAGCTCACGTAGCTTTGCACGCTTCAGAATTAAGTGAAATCTCGAGCTTGCTTCGCTCGCTCTAGGGTTTGGATCCTATAAGTTTTCATAGTGAAGCGAAATCTCGAGCTTGCTTTACCCGTTCCGGATTTTCGGTCGTACAAAACTTGAACTCGCTTCGCTCGCTCCAGGTTTTAGATTTTACTGCAACGACCTAACCTGGGCCTGGCCTCCCCTGGGAAAAAATCAATGCTACGCTCATACAAATAGCTCTGAGTAAGAGTAATTTATATTTCGTAATATTTACTTGTCCCGACCATAATCCCAAAATCCCGACTTTTTGATATTTTGCCCAGACATTTTAGTCTTCCCATCTGGTAACCCTAGCTGCATACAAACGTACTATGGTGATATTTTCAATACTAAATTTTATTGACTTTAATTGGTTAGTATTGAAAATATCACCATAGTACGTTTGTATGGAGCCGCCTTTTACACATGTCACATGCCATCTTTCACACAATCCATCCCTCTTTTCTTTGGTCGTCCCCTCTTTATGCAGCCATCCACATTACATAGTTAAGCGTTTAGCGGCTATAATCATGCCATTAAAATGCACGTTTTCAAATATTATTTGCGTAATTAAATTAACCCGTGTTCCTGTAATGAAACACTTGGATTTGCGCCAGCGCACGCCTGGAGCACAACAATTTTGTTTGATGTGTGTTGTGTACAGTTTTACATGCACAAGCACAACACACATGTGTGCACGTCAGTCAGTGTAGGTACCTATTGTTCTAAAGACGGGTCATTTTATATTGCTTCTTTTTTTATAGTTTTTTCTCATTATTTTAATTATGTAGGTAACTACATCGTTAAGATTCTAGTGCGAAAATTTTTTTTGCTGATTGGTTTTCAGTGGCTCAAGTGCTTGCTCCAACTTACCTATACCTACTATATACCAAAGCGTAAAAGCTATTTTTATACAATACTTTTATGCTATCGTAGAAAATCTAGATACCTACTTAAATAAGTTTTTTTTTCCATAAAATGATGTCTTTAAACCTATAAAAACATACACCCTGAACCGTAAAAGGACTCTAATGACACTATCCTGTTCGGTATCAATTTAAACTTTAACTATACTGCAAAACAAAGAAAGTCCAAGTGTGTTGAATCTAGGTCAAATAACATTAAAATTGTATGAAAGTATACTTGGTTACTGGCACCTTTATAAAGTAGGTAGTCTAGATTAATGAGTAGATTAGTATTTATTTAGTATACATAAGTATGTTTTCGTTGCCTATCTAACTTCTGAACGATAGGTACCTACTGTCGAAGTTCGTCAGAGCCTTCCATAAGGTCCATAATATCCAAAGTGTAAACAAAAACCCAACTCCTTTTTTTTTTTAGAAAAACAATTTCATTGGGTATACCATAACCTAACCTAACCTAACCTATTATACATATAACCTGTTATACATATAACCTAACCTAACCTAACCTAACCTACACTTGTCGCAATCAGAAGTTTTAAAGTGATGCGATGACTGCGATGTGCAAAAACACCCAGAATTACTTACGTACAGAAAAACAGAAATACTCCAACGGTCTAAGGTTTATTAAATTATCTTCTTCTTCTTCGGGTTCCTCTCCATTACTGGAGGTTGGCAGTCAGCTCTGCATATCCCTGTCTATCTCTCGCCAAACGAAACAGCTCTTCGACGCTGGCGATGTCTGTCCACTCTTTCAGGTTCGCAAGCCATGACATTCGTGGCCTACCGACGCTTCTTTTGCCCTCTACTTTGCCCATTATTATAGTCTGGAGCAGTTGGTATCGCTCATTCCTCAAGATATGACCAAGGTAGGCGACTTTCCTCCTTTTAATGGTTAGCAGCAACTCTCGAGACTTCCGGACACGTCGTAGAACTTCCACATTGGTGACTCGTTGAACCCAACTTATTCGCAGCATTCTTCGGTAGAACCACATTTCTACAGCCTCTTTATTAAATTATCACAAATGAATTTTGTTTTGCAAATATTGTCAGTGTGCCGACTGACAGGCATGCCAATTTTACATATTTCCTACATAATATACTCAAGCCATTATCCCACGGGGGTAGGCAGAGGCTACTGCCTGCTCGCCGTACGTTACACTCTACGATTCTGACATACTTCTCTCGCCCCATCCACTTTCATACATCTCTTCACGCCAATTTGACAGTTTTATCACGCCCGGGCCGTGTTTCTTCAAGCATCACATGATTTCAATTAATCACTTATTTACCCACCGGTGTAGACGCCTGATAAATCGTGATAAGAAACGTTTTCTACAAGCTGATATTGATTAGAGGTACTTAAATCTTAAAATTTTGAACGGAATGTAATATCTCATAAAACGTTATTACATGTACTTAGGTTAAGGGACGGAAATACTGAAACGGTGAATACAGAATATCAAACTGAATATCTTTCACTACGGACCCAACCCTCGGGATCGGGATCTCAAATTTGACTACCTAGTACCTACCTAGCTTTTCCCTTACACTCTGTATTATGTTTGTGAGCAGACACAGGATTATATTCGCCGAGTGCGTAGTCAGCAGAAATGCCTCTTCTGTATACTTATTGCTTAATATTCCGAATATCAACATTTCACTAGTCAACATTTGACACAGGATTTAGGAATACACGGCTTGAAATTGATGCATGCAGGTATTCCCTCAAGATTTTCTTATCACTTGTTATACGGTGCGCGGTAATTATGGATTTAGAAACTACCATTACACCTTCTATTTTTGCAAATTTAGCACTAAGTATATAAAAAATCCTTTTAAAAATTCATTTAATATATCAAGCACCTAGAAACCGAGATAAACTTAGAGTACCTACCTCGCAGGCGTACCTATACCTAGTCGGGATTTTGTGATGAGTCAGTAAGCCAGTGACTAGTACCTATTTATTGGGATTTTCTCTTATATATTCCATAGAAGATTATATTAAACTGCGAATAAATAAAACTTTAGCTGCGTACTGTTGAAACGTTGCTGTTGTAAAAATTTAAATCCTTATAAGATCTGTATCTTGAATGAAATTAACCGGTTCGTTAATAGGTAAATACCGAACTATTGTTTCATTACCGGAATTGTTTCATTTTATAATAACAATACATTTTAATCACGTCCCTCTTCACTTAAATATGTAAACATATACAAGTGACCAATAGCAAAAATGACTTCAATGTTATAAATAGCGTCTGACGACTCTACTTGCATTATTCAGACCCTTGTAAAGTTAGGTAAGTAAGTAAATATAATTTATAAGTAAATAAATTGCACTTCGGTATTCTTATCTAGTAGGTAACGATATCATTTTGATATCCACTCAAGGCCTTGGCCGACTACTGTTTTCCTGAATTCTTAGTCTAACTTTATATGTTTATATTTGTCTTAAAAGCGCTTAGCGTCATTCGATCTTTGTTTGTTCAGTCAGTGGCTAATAGCCTCCCCTTCCAGGTGAAGGGCGCGGTGGTTTGAACCAAACTTGGTCATACTCATATCTACCAACCAATATCATGATTGATGACATTAGGACATTCAGACATAAAGTTTATGCGTATAATGTTGGAGGTACGGATAACATGCAATAAATGAACGAATAAATTGTTATTGGAAAACTATTAACTTCTTCAGTAGCATGTACCTACCTAGTTTGCTTTCGTAACCACGGTCGATTGTTCAATGACTCATACATAACATAACTAATTCTAAGTACCTAACCAGTAAAATCTTAATATCATTATATTCTGCGGTAAATATTGTGAAACACTGATTCTATCTGTTTCTACCTATATATACTTAGTTACCTAATAAAACTATGAAAATGTTTTCGAAAGGACTGACTCAACTTTTTTATAAGTTCGGCATTATGTAGGTGGTTAATATCAACATTAAGTGAAATCATGTCTACACAATCTCAAGGTTACTCGCTTCTGGTGGTGAAGGACAAACCAAACCACAACGAATATTTGTACAATAAAACGTGTATATTTTAAAAACAATGTCTTCATGACGTGGCCGCTAAACTTACCAAGAATTTTTCAGGTCTTTGATGCCGGAAAAGTTAATGCTGTTAGATCTGCTGAGTCTCTTCCCAATAGTCCAAAAGCGGATCTTATTGTGGTTGTCATCCTCGTGGAACGGGTTCAGATGCTCCGGGTAGTCGTGGATGGAGATGCTCTTACGAGCGCCGGCTGCTGCAGTCATGGTCGCACTTCACAACTCACTTTTTAAGGTTTTACATAATAAGCGCACGGGACACAGGCGTCGTCCACTTCGTACTTTATCAGTTATCACACTGAGTTATCACGGGCTGATAGTGGGTCGTATCGCTTTATCGCGGCGAGATAATTGTGGTTGGTTTGTTTTCGTTGGATACATAGAGCGTGAGGCGCGTCGGGCGTCGCGGCGCTCGGCGTCGCGGATGAAGGCGCACTGTCTCGCGTGCCGGAGCCGGTGGCGCAGCTCGCCCGACTCTTATTGTATTGTATCGCGTCATTGCTTCGAGTCGCAAGCATAACACCGCCTTTGCGTATTAAACTTTGGGGATGTTTGCTGCACATACCTACTTACTAGTATTTTATTTATTCATTACTGGGTACATAGGAAATAATCCACAACACGTTTCGTCACAAGCATGCCATACTAATAATATTAATTTTCTGCCAGAAGTAGAGTCGTTGGCCCACAATTACGAGAGTATTCTGCAACAAGCATCGTCATTACAATAAATAAGTCCGCACATGCGTCGTCAAACAACTTACTTAATCTAATTAAATAAACCGCCCCGCACCAAATCCCGCCCAAAGGTACCCGACGCCGACTGCATTGCCTCGCTGGATAGCCAGCTATATCTTTTGGACGAGATACGATCCAGACCGGCAGTCCAGACCTCTCTGACGTAGCCGTCGGCCAATCTCGTATATAAATTTCTTTGCCTACTTATTTAGGTAATTACAGTTAGGTATAACTACATCTTCAACCTTTCCATTGAACCCTTAGGATGAAGAATTCTGGATTAAAACGATACTTTTCTTACCTGAAACTTAGTTAGGTATGAAGTTTGAAAGAATAAAGCTACTGAACAAATACTACTACTTATATCAGACAACATGTTTTTTGGATGGTAGGTAGGTACCTACGCTACAATGAGAGACAAAAAAAAACCTTGCACAGTTGCACAGTTACACGTAATATTGCCTATGTGCTTACAGTCAATTAATAACGGGCCCGCAAGACGATATCCCGCTGCACATAATTAACTTTTAATTACACCAGTCACAATATCAAATTGCTGACAACTAAGGTATTACAGTTATGTGGTTAATTGAAATATTATTAGCAACGCAATTTGATATTTTAGTGCATGTAGCTGTGAATAGGAAAACGAGTAAATTTATGAATTAGGTATGTTGTGACACGATTTTTTACAGTAAACACTAAACAGTGGTATGTATTTGCAGATGACGTCAACATAATGCTTACAAAGTCACGTCACCCTAGGAAAGGCGAAGGTCGTGTAAACTTTGGAAAATATAATCACACCTTGAAATATTTATTAGAAGTGTGTCGCTAAAATACGTGCCTTACGTAATCCAAGTGGACACTTTGCATTGTAGGCAGACAAACCGAATCATCGAAGCATGATTGCTCCATACCCAACATTAGAAAGACATTTTATGATACTTGGCCATCAATCTATTCTATTCATTTTGGATTTAATTGATTATTTTACGTGATTTATTAAAACGAAATCTAAAACAATGTTAAATGTTATTAGTAGTGTAGTAGAGTATTGTATCCTAGTGTTAGTTCAATGCCAACGAATTTATTGCCGGGATTGTTGTAATGCGGACTATTTGCTTGAGTGGCGTAGGCCAGGCGAGACACGCGAGGATATTAGTGGTCCCCACTAGTGATGCCAAATCAATTTTTTGCAATATCGGGAATTCAATGGGAAAAAAAGCGGGACTGGGACGAAAAATCGGGACATAGAAATATCAGGATATAGATAGAATATAAAAAATTTACATACATATATACTTTACATAAGTAATTAACAATAATGGCAGTTACAAATGTCCATAATTATATTTATCTTACTTATATTCATCATACTTAATATAATTTTAATAAAATTTTTTGCAAATATTATTTGCAAAATGGAGATACAATTTTAAGGAATTAGCGGTATTAAATTATTTAACGTTACCTAATTAAGTATAGGAATATAATTGATTGACTGGGTGCAACTGGCTAGGTACCTACTTAGATGAAAAAGCGGTATTTTGGGTGTCCCGCTTAGGGTACTAACAGAACGCGTCCCGAGAGAGCTATAAAACGGGACCTCCTGCCAAAAGCGAGACATCTGGCAACACTAGTCTCTCGCCACGCCGGCTACCAAAATACCAGCTAATGGTCGACAGGCCTTATCGATCCATTAGGCCTACAAATATATGCATACATAGTTTATTCGCCAGCTCTACATCGGTTCCCTTTTTAGGTTTCCAAGTAGGTGAACGCTAATCGAATCGGTGGTTTTAATATTTTATTTCGGTATCGAAATGTCATGGAATTGGCTAGCTGCCTGCTACTTTAATAAAGAAAAAACACATCACAACTGCTGTATCATTGTGTTCTTTAATATAGCCTATCAGAGTTGAATTTCGTTTATTAATACCAAGAAGCTTAGAAAGGTAATTGTCTTTAATACGGACCAGAAAGCTGGGTAAGGTAGGAATTGTCTAATACGGACCTAAAAGATTTACAAAAACAAAATGTGTGATGCATGAAGGTAAGAATTTTACCGAATATGTTAGGCAATTCATTTATTACAGGTAGGATTATAGGTATCCGTGGTTATACAAGATTCGAAAAAAGTACAGGCAAAACCTTTAGTGAAGCTAACCAGCTGGAAAAAAATATGTTTTTCACCCTAGTTTTCACCTCACAAGCTCGGAAAGATTCTGTTTATCATTCGAAATCTGAGTGCAAAAGTGCATTTTATCCGCTAGCGTGGAAAGAGTGTTTGAAATTCGAATCTGTCTATTCAATATTTTTCTATACCGCCAGCCTACTGAAAATGCATTAATAACTTTTTCATGTCACTGGCCAGCACGAAAAAAAAACTTTTTAAAATGTTCTCTTTAGCAATTCAATTTTTTTCCTCGCTGTTGTGAGGTGAAAAGTTGTGTGTTTCGCTCGGCTGCAAAGTTATTGTGCGTCTCGTACCTTTGAAACCTTCGCTATAAGCTCAGGATTCTATTATTTGATCCTTCGCTTGCTCAGGTTTCAATACAAGTACTCGCGCCAAAAAACAACTTTGCAGCCTAGCATAACAAATAACTATTAATTTGTAGGATAGGTACAAAAAGTTATAGGTAAGTAATGTTTGATCAATTGTGTGTGCAATGTTTTGTTTACCCGTTACAAAAACATAAGTATATAATTTTGTTTACTTAATATAGGTAGGTAGTTAGGTACTTACATTTGTTTCTGGAGAGAAACACGAAAAAATTAAAACAAAACCAGAAAACAGTTTTTCAGGTTCATTTTTAACAGTTTTTAGGTATTATACTGGTACCTAGTGTTTCTAATAATCTAGTCGATGGACTTCAAAATGCGGCCACAAAAAAATTATTTTATCCAGCGCTACAAACTCTGTAACAAATCAATAACAGTAAATTAAAGATTGAAAAATTTGTCTCGGGCGGGACTTGAACCCACGCTCTTCCAAACCGGGGAAACGTGCTAACCAATTACACCACCGAGTCCACAACCCAGAGAACGAAATTTTCAATCTGTTGCGTCTTAAGGGGACGTGCACAACATGGCTGTAACATGTTTATAATCAATAATAACAGTAAATTAAGGCCACCAACCTCGATACAAGGAAGATTGTTACAAGTCTACGTTACAAAGCTACAAAAACGTAGAAGAATCTTACGATCTTCTCTAAGTATTGTAAATTGATGAGGATGTGTCGAAACATGCATTGCCCCGTCAATTGTTCTCGATATCGCCAATTAATTGACTGGGTCAGTCACTACTGTTAGTGTTATCTCCTTGTTCAATACACTATTAACTACAGCAGACAGCTTTTACACTTAAATTGTTTCTATACTTAATCCATTATCCTTTCTACGTTTCTAAAATAATTCAGAGGTGAATGAGTACCTACTATTGAAATCGGGGATCTTCCGTAGGATCAGGTCAGTTACGTACTTTTCCCTGAACGTCCATCGCCCGAATTCCTTGTACGACCACTTCCCTGAACAAACATTTCTCTTTACGCGGAATACTTAGACAAAATGCTTTCCTTCTGAAGTAAACAGAAGAAGCTCAGCACCGTATAAAACCTAAAAGACGGCGCGCTCTATTTTTTGCTCTCAATCGTCTAAAGTGACATAAAAAGGCGTGTGAATTGAAGAGATGTGTCAGAATCTTAGCGTTTGGGTGACCTTATAGTCTCTGCCTACCCCCATGAGACAATGGCGTAAGCTTATGTACCTACCTATACAGGGTGAAGCAAAACACTAGAAAGTAATATTTTTAAAGGTTTAGGCCATTTTTTTCAAAAAAGAAAGTTGTTCAGTTTGATGGGCTAACTAAACCATCACCTTAAGTATTACTAGGGTGTTTTGTTACACCCTGTATACATTTTAATCTAGTAGATACTTATATGTATGAAACAGACGATTTTTTTTTATTTATTCTCTATGTTAGCTCCATGGTGAAAGTGGTGCAGTTTGATGTTCAAAATTTCCTATAACATATAACAATATAGGGCGTTTTGTTACACCCTATATGCATTTAAACAAACACCTTATTTAGTACTTATTTATGAAAGAGCCTGTGAACAAGTAATTACTACTTACCAACGCTATACTTACACTACCTAAGCAAAAAACAATGAAATCGGATCACCTGTACAGCTAAACAAATAAAAAGTGAACCAGAAAACTAGATCGGAGTGTTAAAATTAGCAGAATCGTAGTTCATCGACCTGTGTTATACCTAATTTGCCACGTCAGAGAATAAGTATGATAATTACAGCAACCTTCGCTTCAAGTCAACCATTTAGTTACGATTTTCCCCGTCGGTCAATGACAAATGGAAATTTTTTTGTAACTGCAAAGAATAATGAATTTTAATTTAAGTAGGTACCACTGTGTATTTTACACGGAATTTTATTTCAATTTAAATTTTAAGACTAAAGTATCATCAAATTAAGGTAATAATAAGTACAAAAGAGTAATAGTAGACAATTAATGACATGAACAAAGGGCGAAACGCAACTCGAGGAAATGGCTTCATCATCAGCCTATATACCGGTATATATACGAGTATACTTAGTTACTTTCCATATTAAATATTTTTCAGTTTGATGGTCTGAACAACCCCTGAAAGTTCCGGTACGGTAAACAAAATTATCCGGTATAAGCCGGTATGGCCGGCAAACTTCTTGAGCAAGGCCTTGAATGCGCAGAAACAAAATTTGTAGGCGAAAGCGCTACTGCGCAGGCCTCCTCACCCTGGCTTTTTTCAAGATTTCCCGTGGAGGTGGGTACTTTACATCCCACTGCAAGGCACAGACCAACCCTCCTACCACACCCTACTGACAGTGAGGGTATTTGGGCGTCCACCACGCGTGTCCAATGCGGATAGGTAGACATCACATACGCAACTGAATTTTTTCTTTAACGTATGCAGGTTTCCTCACGATGTTTTCCTTCACCATATGAGATCAGCATTACGTGTACCTACATAAGTTAGAAAAACTGATTGTTGGTATGTCGTCCGGATTCGAACCTGCACAGCTAGCATGCCACCCACGACAAAGCGTTTAAACGAGAAAAACGTCATGCGCGCTCTTTCTGCCATACGTAAAATAATAAGAATGGAGGCACATCTCGATTTTTATCGTTTTCTCGGGGGTGGCATGCGAGCCCTACAGGACCCTTATAATTTATCGTCCATACCTCTCCGCAACGCGCCACGCACCGACGCTCTTACCGGAAATGACTGACTTCAATTTCGCGTATGTATTATTGTGTCCACTATCCATCAATATGGCGGGCTCACTACGTTCCTGTCACACTGGTTACTATTGCTAGCACGTATATTTTCTTTGCTGCTAGTGAAATGTGGATTATGCGTAAAAAAATTCTTGGTTTAGGGGATTATGGATATACTGACTTATGCTATGCGAAGTTATTTTAGTACCTCTCTAACTGTCCTCAGTCGGCATATTCCTACACTACGAGGTTACCTTACGAGGAACCTGAAAAACACTACGAGGCCGTAAGGCGGTTTGAATAAACTCTGACACCAGGGCTTGCAGGCCACTCGATAAGAAGAAGAAGAAGAAGTCGGCATATTCCTACACCCGTATTCTCAATCACTTCCTTGAACTTTTCCTCGGTTCAACCACGGACTTTAGTCAAAAACATCCTGAACTAATAAGTACTTAAAATCTGTATTTTCAGTCACATAATCTCGTGATTCCCAAGGTTGAGTCAAGGAATTAGTAATAAAGGTGAAATTGGTGGTGTTTAAAACTTTATGGTTTAAAATAGCAAAAGACAAATTATTAATTAACCTACTCCTTTTTTAAGCGAAATACTTCGCCTATGTTTGACGAAAAACGTCGTTCACGATATTTTGAGAAGACCTTGATTCGGATGTGAGGTTCTGATCTACTGTTATCCTTCATTTATCATTATCAATGTAAAATTGCCCACCTATTAGCCTGGTAATAACCAGGATTGAGAATATGGTGTAAAGTGATCTGGCACTCGGAGGAAGCTGCGACTTATCTCAGATATTACAGAGGATGTTCACGACTCCGTCGCGTCGGACGACATTGAGCACCAATCAGGTGGAGCTCGGCTAAATGGCCGGCTAGCTAAACGATGCGCAGTTTGCTGTTCGTCATCAATTATTTCTTGTTCTTTCTATGCAAACGACACGTGTAGTTCATACGTTACCGAATAAAACGAACCTAGGGATTTAATGTCAAAATAGTAACACCAAATAAAAGAACGAAATTAGGTAGGTACATATCTAGAAAGTAGAAAGAGGGAATTTATTTATTTACTAGTGTTTTCCCGCGACTTCGTCCGCACAAATTATATACCAGATTTTAAGTCAGATCATAAGCTATCAAACAAAAAAAGTTTCATCAAAATCGGTTCAGTAGTTTTTGCGTGATGTGCGAACAAACAAACAAACTAACAATTTTGTCAATAGATGGCGCTGCACGTTTTTAAATCGCGCTATCGAATGTTATTTGAATTTATATGAAGAGAACCGCTACTTTTTTATTAATTTTATTCCTCATGATTTTACGGTTTTATAATAGTTAAGATTATTGAGGTAAGGGATTTCATTTCAGCATGATCAAGAATTGTACTACCTACTTCATACCGAGTGAGCATGATTTTACTAAATTACAGGGTGTAAAATTAAGTGCGTTAAGATTAAACAGGGTGCCTCAGACCATCAAAATGAACAGCTTTCTAACACTGAAATACACATTTCGGTGGAGCAGCGATCATACTTATACAGGGTGTTTCATAAGTAAGAATAAATTTTTGAAACTCTTAAGGGGATTATTTAGACCGTCAAACTGAACAATTTTCTCTTTGGGACCAACATCGAAATCGCGAAAAAAATAATTTGATATCCCATACAAATTTTAGCTCTAGTCGATTTGTAGAGTATGGGACATACATTTTTTTTTCGCGATTTCGATATTGGTCCCATAGTGAAAGTTGTACAGTTTGATGGTCTACACCACCCCCTTAAAGGTTTATTTGTATTTTTGTAACACCTTGTATATGTAACTAGCGACCCGCCCCGGCTTCGCACGGATGCAATGCACATATAAACCTTCCTCTTGAATCACTCTATCTATTAAAAAAAACCGCATCAAAATCCGTTGCGTAGTTTCAAAGATTTAAGCATACAAAGGGACATAGGGACAGAGAAAGCGACTTTGTTTTATACTATGTAGGGATGATACATTGACATAGTTTGTGGCAGCGATTGACATTTTCTATGGAACGGCAGATTTTTTTTCGCGATTTCGTAGTTGGTCCAATAGTGAAAGTTGTTCAGAACGATGGTCTGAAGCAGACCCTTAAAGGTTTATTTGTATTTTTGTAACACCTTGTATAAAAAGTCCTAGGATTTTTAAACAAACATGGAAGCTCGAGTTTCGAATAGTTTCGATACAAATAAAATCTCATTTCCTTTCTCGTAACCTTGGAGCTCCTTGGAGGTTTTGATGTTTACATCGTCATGGCAACCTGAAAGACTTCAGCAGGCTCCAGAAAATTTATATCACCTTGAAGAAGCTGTGTTAATTTTAATCGTCTAGGTTTATTGTATTTACGCATTTTATGATATAATATATTAGTTATTTTAGTAGTTTATTTTGATTGATCAAAACAATCATGGCAACTCCATCGCCTCCGAGCGTTTCAGCTCGAACTTTTTATGGTCTTCGTACGGATATTCAGTAAGTACTTACTTACCTATATTTTTCCTTTCTTCCTTCTTTTTTCTTTCTTTCTTCTGTTAGCTGACATAGCCCAAAGAATAGCTAAACTATAGTGGCAGTGTGCGGGGCACATTGCTCGCAGAACCGATGGCCGATAGAGCCGAAGATTACTCGAGTGGCGCCCTCATACCAGAAAGCACAGTGTGGGTCGGTCGGCCCCCCACTAGGTGGACGACCTAGTGAAGGCGGCGGGAACCCCTTTGGATGAGGGCAGTGCAGGACCAGTCGTTGTGGCGATCCTTGGGGCAGGCCTATATCCAGCAGTGGACGTCCATCGGCTGAGATGATGATATTTTTCCAGAGTTCCTGATCTAATATGAATTCTATTAAATCAACGTAAAACGCATATAATTTACTGACTACTATTTTTTTATTTTCATCCATAGATACAATGCTCACTACCTTACGGAATCAGAGATTCTCTATCCGGCTGGAGGAGTTATAGTCATTCATAATCATCTCCAGAAGAAGCAGAAGTTCATAAGGCTTCAGGACAAGCATAAACCTATCAAGTCGCTAGTGTTGGCACCTAACAGGTAGGCGATTTTTTAATATTGCAAAGGGTTTTATTTCAGCTTGGTTTCAAGTAGGTAGGTAAGGGCAGGACGTCCTACTGACCTATTGACCTACCTACAACCTCCAACAAAGAGACGCCTTGTTTGATTAATAAGCGTCACGATATTATGAGCCACCATTTGAAGTCCATATTTTAAGGGATAGTATACAGGGTTGCTAAGGTAATTTAAGGGGTGATTGTATGATATTGAACAACTTTCCCTAAGAATTCCCCCAGGGTTTATGGGAGCTGATAATGATTTCCTTGTATTGATAAGCAGAATCAGCAGACATTCTAAAATATGAAACATAGGTACTCGAGTCTCAGTTAAACATACCGACAACTCTTGTTTATGCCTAATTAAAACATCACGATCAGCCCACTTTATCAGAACCAACATGACGGAGACTACATGCGATTACATTTTCCCAGTTCAGACTCTTCGCTGAGCATAAGCATATGCTCACGACTATATTCCCCGAGGGGGTAGTCAGAGATATTCTGAAACCTCAGAACATCCACGTTTCACCAGTAGTACCGAAACTCTGTCCAGTGTGACGGGGGGTGAGGCCCCGGCCGTCGCCACGTATAATGGACAGTGGGTACAATACATGCCTCGAAATGGAAGCATGCAGGTTTTCTCACGATGTTTTCCTTCACCGAAAAGCCCGTGGTGTTACAAATCGTACATAAATTCCGAATAACTCATTGTTACGAGTCGGCATGGACGGGGATCGAACCATCGCCTCCTACAAGGCAGGCAAGGTTTATCGCCACTGGACCACCACGGCTTTCGCCCTTCGCTGAGAATTTTCCCTTTTTATCTGGAACACGTTTCAGACGATGGCTAGCCTTGAACGAGATCGCAGAAGAGGGCCAGAAGCCAATCATCACCATCTACGACCTTACCACGTACAAAAGACGCAAGATATTGACGGTTCCTTTCGAAAATTCGACTGCCAGAGAATTCGCATGTGTGCAATTCACATACGATTCGAAATATCTAGTTGCCATCACTGGTGAACCAGATTGGTACCTGTATTATTATAATTGGGACAAAGGCAAGGTGGAGAGCCATGCTAAAGCGCAGAATCCTAGTGGCCAGGGGACTGTGGAAAGCGTAAGACATTTATATTAAAGTAGGTTAGTATTAACGAACTGTAATGTTCGTCAAGACTAGTAATTTATAAGTATCTATTCCAAATGCAGGTGCAATGCAACCCTACAGATGCAACACTAATCGTTATAACAGGGCCGTATACTTTCCGCATTATGAACGTATCTGAAACAGTATGGCGTCAGTGGGGCTGGTGCAAGGCTGAAAACGTAAGTAACTTTAAATAATTTATATTAGAAAATTGCCCGTTGAACATATATTTTCATTGTTTACGACCCTGGAATGAACCTCTACCGGCCAACTAACGTAATCGGTTTGTTCTGTGTGGGTAGATCAACATAACCACTAGCATGTGGTTGAATTCGGATAGAATACTGTTTGGGACCGACACAGGCACGATTATGATGGTGGAAAACGGCGATTTGCGGCAAAACTGTGTGTTCCGGGCTGCTGAGGTTCTGGAGATGTCGCTAAAGAAAGTTGATGTTGAGTGAGTCATTATGATATTAATATTGTGCAGCTTTTGTGGCGTCTTCTACAGATTGTACTTCGGTGAGTGTGCACTAGAGCTGCATGAGCTCATCCCACCTTCCCCTTTCTACTTTCGGACTTCCAGACGCACCGCAGGATACCGCCCCTTCTTGGTTGATATCCCACGTATCCGCACTAAGCACTTTTCCGATTCTTTTATAATGCGCACACCCAAAGAATGCAAAGGCCTGCCTGCGTCAGTATTTCCGAGCGCTTACATAACCCGAATAACAAGAGTGAATCGGCTTCTTTTGGGTAAGCTCGCTACATCTTCGACCCCATCTTTGTCCTCAGGACTGGATTGAGGTCTAGAGCAAACCCATTTTTTAATTAAAAAAAAAAGGTATTGACCAACGTGTGATTTCTTTAAGAGTTGGAAAGTAGTTGGAGCTAACTTATCCACACGGAACCGCATTTTCTCGTAAATCTATCCCTTTGCCGTACCTACTCCGTGCACTCCATAGAACTCTCTCATACCTATAATAAATATTATATGCCTTTGCTCTGCAGGTACCCGTTCTCTTTGGACTAAAGGAGTGCGGGCGCAAGCAATCTTTCTCGCTCAAGCTAATTATGTATCAGACTGAGCGACAATATCGTTGCTCGGTGCGCTCCACACAATAGGTTGATGACTTCATCTAATGATGTTATTTTGGATTATAATAAATTAAAAGTCAATTTAACTTTTACACTATCTGGAAACCAATATCTGTGCTTTACACTTGTCAGAACATAAATGTTTCAAAGTTATCGTGGCTCAAAGTTTTCCATACAAATCTTAAATTTATAGGCAATCTGACAATTAATGTAAAGCATAGATATTGGTTTTTAGATCGTGTCTAAAAAATGTAATAGACTTTGATTGGTTAATATTGAAACTAGGACGGAACTTCGTTTGCATTCAGCGCGCATTAGCGCTTTCGGAATAAAGAGAGCATGCTGTTCCTTGCGGACATGTCAGGTCTAACCCTAATTATAATTGGTAAAACAGGGCAGAAGAGGGAGACAAACAGAGCACATCCAGCAAACCAGAAGCATCATCCGAAACTGTTGCTTCGGAGGAAACCCATCCTGTCACTAACTTCGTTAACTTTCCTAAAGGTAATGTGCTTGTTTACAATATTTTAATGCACTTTTTTATTTTTAAATTAAATGGACTCTTGCTTCTCCATTGGCGTAAGTAGGAATTTTTCCTAAGGGCACCTAACCGGGCAGCCAGTGACGTCAGTGGCAAGACTCAAATTTGACGATGCAAGGTCGGACTTCAAATAAGATAAGGTCATTTGACTAAAATATGAAATAGCTGTTGTCACGAGATAAGATTTAAAACCTGGAGCGAGCGAAGGCTCAAGATTTTTCTGATATATGAATAGGTCAGCACGTGATAATACGAACTAAAACCTGGAGCGAGCTCGAGATTTTACTAAAATATGAATAGGTTGGCACGTGATAATATGAACTAAACCCTGGAGCAAGCGAAGCGAGCTCGAGATTTTACTAAACTATGAACAAGTCTGCATGTGATACCTAATAAGATCTAAAACCTGGGTCTAAGCTCGCGTTATTGAATTCGCAAAGTCGGTACCGGGACGCGCTAAGATTCACCGCTGGTAGTTTTTGTTACTCTATGCTTGAGCTATGATCGCTGGTCCACCTACCTATAGCGAGTCCATTAAAGCAAACTCTCATTATGAGGGAAGACCTATGTCCAGCAGTGGGCTTGATAATTAAAATGTTATTTCAGGTTTCGCCTTTTCTTGTGGACCTGGTTTTGTGCACATGTTTGAAAAGGAAACTATTCATCACTATAGAAAGAGGAATGTCTTTAGGATTAGCAAGAAATCTTACAAGTGAGTTTTTTATGCTTTTATATGCCTGGAGTGCGATTTTTGAATCTCATTCAGTGAGTTCAGCAATTGAAAATGTCAAAATTACTATGGACATCTATGGGCATCTTTCTACTCCTGATTTCACGTTAAAAAACCATACTTCAGGAGTGCGATTGTTGAATGTCAAATCAGCAGTAGAAAAATGCATATCTCCATAGTAATTTTGACATTTTCAACTGCTTAATTCAGAGAATGAGATTCAAAAATCGCACTCCTGGGCCATAAGGTACACAGGGTGAAAACTCACACAGCAATATGAACAGCTTTTACTATGGGACCAACTGTAAGAACTCAAAAAAAATACACTGTGTAAGGGACAGCCCTCCGCAGACTGAAACGGTGAACTCAGACCATCAAACTGAACAACTGTCACTTGGAGCCTACCTCAAGAAACGCGAAAAAAAAATCAGCGGATTCAAACAAAACTACTGTACCTAACTACCTCCTATCCGACTCAAATATTTAAGACTGCAGATTTTTTTCGCTTTTCCTTAGGTATAGGCTCCATTGTGAAAGATGTTCAGTTTGATGGTCTGAGTTCACCGTTTCAGTCTGCGGAGGGCTGTCACATACATACGTCGATCACGTTCCGTCTATCTTATGTGCTCTAGCAAATGACGTTCCTGAGTGACAGAAAAGGATGGAGCAACGAAAAAATGCGATCGCGTGCGGCCATGTGTAGTTCAACCCTTAGTGTCCGTAGTCTGTGCAGGGCCAAGTTAGGAAACAAAATATGTATTGTGAAATTCAGATATTATGAAAGTTGTACCGTTTGAAGGCATACGCGAGACTACCCGATTTGGTCACCTCTAGACTCCATCCAGCATATTACCGTAGATCCAAACCAAGAGACCATGCTCATCACAACATTACGGAAACAACTCTACCACGTCAAACTGTTTGGACTTCATATGATGCAGGTAACATCTTCTTTTTAAGTCGGCTAAAATAATATTTACATTATGATAACATTTTTTGTCAACTGTACCAGTAAGCGCGAGCATGCCACGCACGACAGCGACAAAACGAGTAACGGATGTCATGCGCGCTCGCTTTCGCTTGCGTAAGGTAACAGAGACGGAGGCACGTCTCGATTTTTTCGTTTTCTCGGGAGTTACACAGGTTGTGACAAAACACCCTAGTATAGTAATACCTACATAATGGGATGCGTCCTCAGATAAATTAACATGAATGGATTGGAAATGATCTCTCATTTCTACGCAAAAAAGTCTGTCAATTTTGCGGGGGTGAAGGGGGAGGTTTATATACAGCGTCAACTATTTTTATATAACGGGCATGCTCACTGAGCGCATGCCTTTGGCAGAGGGGTACGCGCGTAATATCGCATCCATTCCTGTAAATTTTTCTGAGGATGCGTCACACCATCAAACTGAACAAATTTCACTGTGGAGCCAACTTCGAAATCGTGAAAAACAAACAGCTGTGTCCTACAAAACTGTAGTGCCGACTTAACAAGAAATGTATTTCGTATAGGTACTGGATATAAATACATTTGAATATATTATATACCGTTTTTTTTCGTGATTTCGAAGTTGGCTCTGTATTGAAAGTTGTTCAGTTTAATGGTCTGAAGCACCCCCTTAAACTATGGTGTTTCGTTACACCCTGTATGCTAGGCGAAACGGTAGGTAACTAGTTCTAGAATCTAGAATACTAAACCTACCGTTTACTAAGTACGCGTTTAACTAATCGTTTCATTTAGACTCTAGAATCTAGAGTCTAGATGATTTCTGATGATTTCATTTGATGAAATGCGTATGGACGAGCGACGTACCTATTTGACGAAATGCATCAATCAAGTATATTAGGTCTATTGTTGTCTTGTTTTGAATATTTTCGTCTAATTTCAAAAGTGTGTTATTGCATTTTATTTCTTGTGTCTTGTAAATAGAATCCAGAAATATCTTTTGCTGAGCTCGGTCCAGCGATGCACTACGGTCGCATCAACTCTCTGTCGATGTGCGCTTGGAAGCCCATATTTATGACATCTGGTGAACAGGATAAGAGCATTCGTATTTGGAATTACATGACAGATGATGTGGAAATGATCAAGTTGTATCAGGAAGAGATACACTGCGTATCTTTGCATCCCACTGGTAAGGCATAAACATAAAGTTCCTCACTCTGAGTTCTCGATATCACTATCATCACAGTTGTAACACTGTCATATCGGGATCACAAATAATCAAAAAACGCTGTAAGGTAAAAATGCACCAACCTGTTTCATTTGAAAAGTCAAATTTTAATATTTTACGCCGTTTGTAAATAAAATATGTTGTGTCATACATAACTCATACGCAAAAAAAAAGATCATAGGTAAGTACCTATATAAATAAAAAACTTAATGTTGTTATATTACAGGTCTCTTCGCTATAGTAGGCTTTTCAGACAAACTGCGTTTCATGGTAGTCTTGATAGACGATTTCGAAGTGATGAGAGAATTTCCGATTCGGAATTGCAAGCAGGCGAAGTTTAGCACCAACGGGCACATCTTCGCTGCAGTAAACGGCCAAGTTATCCAAGTTTTCTCTTCTGTATCCTTTCAAAACGTTTTTAATTTAAAAGGGCACAATGGAAGGGTAAGGCTACTGCTTATGCGAGATTTTCGTCACTCTTTAAAATTGCTGACTACACAAAATCTTATGTTTAGATCACGTGTCTGTCATGGTCAGCTAATGACTTAATTCTGGTATCATGTGGGGCCGAAGGTGCTGTTTATGAATGGAGCATGTCCTCGGGACAGCGTATAGGTGAAGTTATACTGAAGACTAATCAGTTCGACGCATGCGCGGTCAACAGGTATAATACCTATGTATATTTTTATTCTTAAATGATACATTTTCATTATCAGATATATAAGATAACATTGTTATTTCAGTAACGGTAAAACTACCTATGCTGTCGGAACTGATGGAGAAATTAAGGAAATTGGGTCTAACACCATAAGAAGAAATTTGGCTTTGATAGGATGTGAGCTCAACACAATTGTTTTGTCGCGCTCAGACATGATGCTTTTCATAACCGGCGGAGAAGGAGGCATTACAACCGTGCAGTTACCACTCCTGGACAAAGCTGTTTACAACGAGTTTCATATGCATAACAAGAACGTAACCTGCATAGCTTTAGCATACGATGATCAGATTTTAGTGTCCGTAGCTGAAGACTCATCCATCTGTTTATGGAGACTAACAAACGCCGATGGTAGAGCAATTGCTTTAGATAAAGATTTTGCATACGCCAAAGAGATACTGATTAGCAAGAAAGATTTGCAGGAGAAAATTAACAGCATCAACGTTAGTAGTGTATCCATAATTTTCGGATATTGCTTTGGCTTCTGAAACGAGAGACCCCACTTCCCGATCCTGCGCAACCTCTTGGCTGCGTTCAGAACCTTTGGGTGCGGTTGTTCTTCTCGCTCGCTCTTATGGGTAGAACGCTTTTCACCGAGCCTCGGAACGGCGTTAGTGCGAAAAGTTGCACTCAGGGTGCACTCTGGGCGCACTCTGGGCGTAGGTTCTGAACGCACCCCTTTCCAGTAGCTTGTGGCTTGAAGCTAACGTAGTAGATCAGTTGAACATTAATTAATATTTATATTAAACTAATAAAATAAAAAAATACAATATAATAAAAAATAAAAAAAATTATACTTAAATAAAAAATATTCGCGCATTTTTTTTTATATTTATTATTTTAGAGATTTGTTTTCTTATTTTTTTTATTAAATTAAATTATTTCAGTTATTGAGCACAAGAATGAGCGAACTGGAAACTGAGCATACTTATCAGCTTCGCCAAGCCGAGGCGACACAAGCAGAGAAACTGAAGGAGGTGCACGAGGGATACTGTGCAGCTATTGAAGAACTCAAAGAAAAGAACGAGGTTCGCATACTTCTACTCACAACATTCATTGCTTGCTTGTAATCGACTGTCTCATCAATGAATTTTCCTTAACAGCAAATGGAGAATGAACATACTCACGAAATCGGTATGATACAACAAGATATCTCGAAACTTCGCTCGGGTCACGAAAGGACGTTACAATCTCTAGAGGCGGATTTCAATGTCAGGCTCATTAGTGAATACGACAGATATCAGGTAAGAAGAAATTGCCACTGATCTCAATTTATAATGGTAACAATATTATTAACTCATAATCATAATTGTAATTAAGAGTCTCGAAGATAAAACAGCTAGAATGAGGAAAGATTACGAACAACGTCTTGAAGATTTAGCTGAAAGCAAGCGTCAAGCACTGAGGGAAATGAATTATATGTTTGAATCCAGGCTGGAGGAAAAAGAAACAATTTTACAAGAGGTAAAAAATATAATACCAATATTCAATCATACGGGTTTAGAGTAACATTTCATATTTGTATAATAAATAGAGTGACTTTCCGTTAATAGTTACAAGAGCAAGCAGATTTAGAAAAAAGAGAGCACGAAACAATAAAATCGTCTATCGAGGAAGATGCAGATCGTGAAATAATAGAAATTAAAACAGCATATGAAATGCAACTTAAAGAGGAGAAAGACGCCAACGTAAGGTTAAAGGGAGAGACAGGACTTATGAAAAAGAAGTTGATCAGTGCTCATAAAGATATAGATGAATTAAAACATCAAGTTTTGCAATTGAAAGGTGACAAAAATGCATTAAGTACATTTAAAAAGTATGTTGTTTACCAGTTTCTTAGTGTCTACGATTTTTTTTTCTCTTCCAGCTGAACATAAGCAATTCCAAAAAGTCATTTCTACATTGGAGCGTGACGTAGCAGATTTGAAGAAAGAAATATCAGAGAGAGATGGAACCATTCAAGATAAGGAAAGAAGAATTTATGAATTGAAGAGAAAGAAGCAAGAGTTGGAAAAATATAAATTCGTATTGAACTTCAAAATAACCGAGCTGAAAAATCAGGTACCATTAGATTCTATACCTACCTTTTTAATATTTCTATGGTGTTAAAGTTCAGGGAATTTGAGACAGATTATCATCTTAATCTGACAGAATAATAGTACTTATCTGATCTGTAGGTCTACCATGAGTTTTCACGGTAATTTACTACTGTAGTTACGTCCCCAATTTTGTATTGAATTTCGTACAGCGCTCCTAGTGGTTACGTTGAGAACTAATTTCTGTCATACGATTTGGCGACGTAACTACAGTAGTAAAATACAAGGAAAACTCATGGTAGGCCCTCTGTATTAAGGGTATATTATTCGGAGCGCGCTCCATACAAACGTACTATGGTGATATTTTCAATACTAACCAATTAAAGTCAATGAAATTTTGCAGAAACAATCTAGAAACAAATTTCTATGCTTGTATGGAGTCAGATTTTCGTTAAAATGTATAGTTTTCAATTTACAGTGCCTCAAAGATTTCCATACAAATCTTAAATTAATCCTAGCATTGAAACTCTATATTTTAACGAAAATCTGACTCTATAGAAGCATAGAGATTTGTTTCTAGATTGTTTCTGCAAAATTTTATTGACTTTAATTGGTTAGTATTGAAAATATCACCATAGTACGTTTGTATGCAGAGCGCATTTTCGCTCTCGGAATAATATTCTCTTAAGATAATACTAATGAAAAATCTTAAATTTTGAATAAATACTTTAGATTGAACCTAAAATGCAAACCATAAGAGAGTTAAAGGCCCAAATTGAAGATATGGAAAATGAGGAACTTAAGTTACAGGATATGAGACATGAGCTTGGTATGATTCAGGGTCTAGCAACATCTTTTGAATAGTGTAGTGTTGATTTCACCTACACAGGGGTGTAAACTGAAATGCGTTACACACTTTAGGAGGTGCTGAACCAACATTGAAATCGCGAAAAATTTGCTGTTTCATACATTTTGGTCGAGCAGCTTTTTTAGATCAAAGTAAGGCAGTAAAGCCATAGACATTTTCTATGGAACAATCAATTTTCTTTTTCGTATTTTCAATGTCCCATAGTAAGTTTGTTCAGTTTGATGGTCTGTAGCACCCTAAGGGTTGAACTACACCACGTAGCACAGCATCGCATTTTTCCGTCGCTCCATCCTTTTCTGTCACTCAGGAACGTCATTTGTTAGAGCATATAAGATAGACGGAACGCGATAGCACGCGGCGTGCTGTTCCGTTCCGTCTATCTTATATGCTCTAGCAAATGACGTTCCTGAGTGACAGAAAAGGATGGAGCGAAGGAAAAATGCGATGCCGTGCTTCCTGATGTAGTTCAACCCTTAGAGAATTCTGAATTCTCTAAGGTAGCACCCCTAAAGTATGTAAGAAAGGCCTTAGTAACAAGGTAATCTACTAGAACGATTCTAGGTAATCTATGATCGCATTTAAGTTTACACCTGTATAGATTCAGCATTTTCCTCGAAGAAGAGACGACCTTTAAGAAGAAATTACCATGTAATACCTTAAGATTAACTTGATAGGAAGGATAAGGTTTAAAAACGGTATTGGTTAATGTACAGGGTGTAACAAAACACCCTAGCAGTATTTAAAGAGGTGGTTACTATCAAACTGAACAACTTTCACTATGGATATCAAAAAAATCTGCTGTCACAAGGCTGTGGGGCACTGCAATTTTGTATGAAACAGCTAATTTCTTTTTCTCGATTTCGAAGTTGGCAGTTGGAAGTTGTTTTGTTACACCCTGTGTACGGGGAGAAATTGATGTCATTAGCATCCTTTTAAACTAAGAGTCTACTCATCAAACTGAACAACTTTTACTATGGGAGCAAACCGGTCGGAGCAAAAAACAAATCAACTGTTACATATATTTGAGTGAAGTAGGCATTGCAGTTTAGTATGGAACAGCAGATTGTTTTTGTTGCTCCGATCGGTTTACTCCCATATTAAAAGTTGTTCAGTTTGATGGGTAGTTTAGAAGTATGCTAATTATATCAATTTCACTCTGTAATATGCATTACTCGTCTCCTCTTTGATGGAAACGTAGACACGAGAAAAAAGTTACAGCTGTAATGTGTTTGTGACAGATCGAGCCTTTAGAACGCGCTATAAAAGACAGTAAGCTAAGGATTCTAGACCTGGAAGTCTCGCTAGAAAATCTGCTAAAGCAAAAAGCATACCGCGGTAAATTTAATTCCTTTCGTATTCAGTTGTAATTTTTTTTCGAATCCATGTAGTTATGTAATTAGCACTATAAATTATCACATCTTTGTTATTATTTTCATCTTAGCGTATTAGTGTTACTTACAATTATTGCACAAGATATTATGCGCATGTAGTATGGAATACCTACTAATAATTTTTAACTAAACCTTGGCATGCATATTTTTTAGATTTAATGGAGGATTAACTCTAATGAGCGTTTCTTCAACTGAGTGTAAGAGTACTAAAAAATGCAAGCTATGAGATTTACTTGATGTTGATGTTGACGCAATCAAAAGATACCGGGGTACACCTTTTGACCTATAGAATAATGAAAAATGTAATCAAAACATTTTTGTTCTGCGTGATAATATGTAGATCCATGTATGGAAGACCATGTCTTTCCACTGCAAAGTTAAGTTTGTCCTTCATAATTAAGTTTGTACGGAACCCTCAGATCGCCAGACCGACTCGGCACTTGTCCGATTTTTTCTTACAATAACACTAACATACATTTTAGAGTTGAAAATAATGCAGCTAAATGAGAAGTTGAGTTCTGCGAAAAAGGATTATTTCAACGAGGCTGAGAGAACGTTGATATTGAAGAGCACACTCAAGAAAATCAAGATTGATTTACATAACATGACAGCAAACTTCCAGGACCCTATGAAGTTAAAGCTGAATGTTAAAGTAAGTTATTTTGCTGTTGGTGCCTAAACCGAGTACAATATCTAGTAGTATATGAAACAACTTTAAAATAACAGACTTTAGTAGAAAAAGTAAATCTAATTTTGGTAGATTTGGTAGATACTTACATAAAATAACGAGACAAACATCCAAACAAACAAAAAACTGTTATTTGGAGTAAGGGACACCTAAACACCATATCGATCGTAACTTTTTTTACATACATACATACATAAGCTCACGCCATTGTCCCATGCATGGGGGTAGGCAGAGACCACGGACCGCCACACGCTACGACTCTGACACACCTCTTTAGCCTCATTCACATTCATATATCTCTTCATGCACTTCCGTCGATTGAGGGTGCTACGCACTTGTCCTTTTCTGAAAAGATCATTGATTTGATCATGGTATGTTTTCCTCGGACGGCCTCTCCCAACACTTCCACTCACGTTCCGCTAACTCAACTTTCTAACTTTTTAACTTTCTAACTTGATAACTTTTTTAAATATTTTCAAATACGACTCACTGTAAAAATTTTATAATAGAGTAGATTGGAGGATGTAATGTGTAGTCTAAGGGCCTGCGCTCATCGTTCTACAGGTCGGTTAACTAAAGCTGGCGCGTGCCACACATTTACGCAATGCTTTTGTCTCACTGCACGCATAATGAAAAGTTTCTCTAGCTTCACGCAGTGACAGGAAAAACGCATTTGTGTGTCTGTGAACGCGCCAGCTTTAGTTAACTAACCTGTAAGCGCATCGCAGATCATTTTTCATTGCCAAACCATTGTCGACTTTGCTTACATTGAAATAAGATCGAAAATCAATTAACACAACTACTACTCGTAGTCCCATAGAGCATCGAAGCGACTTGAGGCGAAAGTTGGGTTAATTGATTTTCCATGTTATTTCAAAGCAAGCAAAGAAGATAATGTGGCTGTGACAAATACTATGATTAAACCAAAATTCCAGGCCTTATTCCACAAATACGTGGAGGACATAGACTTCATACGCAGCAGAATGGCGGAGGATGAGGCGATTCGTGAGTTCAACCGCCAGCGCGACCACCTCGAAAAGCAGCTGGCATCTGTCAGGCTGCAGCTGGATAGAGCGCTCGGGGGCTCCAAGAACGATATTAACAAGATTATGGACGTAAGTATTAGCTGTGATGTGAAAACGATTTATCGTTAATTCGACTTGCAAACTGAAACCTCTGCCTATAATTCGTAATGCAATAGATCACTACTTATTTTGAAAAAAATACGAGCTTTTGCCTGCAACTTTCTCCACATTACCTATAAGCTTTTAAATACAAAAAGTTTTATCAAAATCGGTCCAGTTTTTTGGCGTGATGCGCGAAGAAACAAATGAGACGGACAAAAAATCGGAATATCTGTGATTCGAAACACCATATTGTCGCTCATTCGCGTTAAACAGATTCGCGTTATGGCAGATTCGCGTTACGGCAGATTCGCGTTACGGCAGATTCGCGTTATGGCAGATTCGCGTTAGGGCAGAAGTTGGACAGTCGTGAACAATAGTCATAGCGAAGTAATAGTCAATAGTCGTCAACAATAAAATTCACAATCGATCAGGTACATCAGGTGTTTACTTTACCAAAATGACTACTTCCCCAAATGACTCTTTTTCATAATGACACCGTTTTTCACGAAACGTCTACAGTTGCAAAAAATCAACGTGACAGGAGCTATCAAAGTGACAGCACCTGTCAAAAGTGACAGAAGCTATCAAAATTAAATTAAATTTAATTGAATTTAATTAAATTATGTTACGTTACATTAAATTAAAACAATTTAAAAAGTGACAGCACCTGTCAAAAGTGAAAAAAGCTATCAAAATTAAATTAAATTAAATTGAATTAAATTACGTTACGTTACATTACATTAAATTAAAACAATTTAAAGAGTGACAGTAGCTGTCAAAAGTAACAGGAGATGGTGACAGTAGTTGTCAAAAGTGACAGAAGATGGTGACAGGATCTGTCAGTGTCAAAAGTGACAGGAGCTGTCACAAGTGACACGCGTGGCAATAATAAATAAAAAAATACACTTCAAATTAATTAAATCATAAAAAAAAAGCCTTCAAAAATATCACTTGTGCACTATTGCGGTCAGCACTTTTGACAGATCATGTCACTTTTGACAGATCCTGTCACTTTTGACAGATCCTGTCACTTTTGACAGATCCTGTCACTTTTGACAGCTACCTACTGTATTTTTTTGTAATTTTGGTAATTTGTTTGGTACGTTTGTTTAAGGGCCTTCTTCGCAGATTTGGTAAAAACAGCCTCTGGCGTTTTCCATTTTTTATGTAGTAAACAAAGTTATTTCAGAAAATAAAAAATACTGTTTCTAGATAAGAAGTTTATCTACACATTGAGAAAATTTCACTACTGTATGTGTAATGGTTTATTGGTAATTTAGTGACAAAGTACCCCTTTGCGCGCAAAAAAGGCTCGCGGCGTAGTAAATATAGAGCGTTTCCTATACATTTTTATGAAAAAACTTTTAAACAATCTTAATTATAATAGACCAAAGAACGTATGTTCAGAATTTACTCATAAACAAAGTTACCGTTTTTGAGTAATGAACACTCAAAGTTACAGATTTTTTCCCCAAAGATTTCTCATACTAATTAGTATGAAGCGAAAACACCCGGGAACAACGAATATAATAGAGTCACGTCACACCCTCAAGCGCATTCAAGGAGAGAGCACGTCGCTCTGAATGATTTTTGTGCCGATAAGTTGACTTGCGTAATAATACGTACGTACACAAAAATTTTTGCACAGTGGTCTGTTGACTGAACTTTTGGATCGGATAAAAAAAGGTACCTACAGCAGGTAGACTGTTGGCGGACCGTGTGCGTTTGGACAAACATGTGTTGCGCATCCTCGTTGAAATAGTAATTATATATTTGTGACCGACATTTTACGTTTTTAACACCCGACGCAAAAAGAAGGGTGTTATAATCTATAGGCGCGGCTATAGTAATGTAAGTCGATTGTTTAAAATTGTGAATCTGAGTGCCAAATTGCCAATACATATGAGATTTATAAGTATACCTAATATGTTTTTATTAAAATGAAAATATCTTTTGTTATTTGTTTTTATATGCAGATATTATCAGCAAAGCAATTTTTGTATCTATGTGTACATATTTTTTTTACATAAAAAGAAATATTTATTGCAAAATATATATTTTATAGGTCGTACTTTTGAAAAAAAAATCTTTTCTTTGTTTGTTTGTTTTTATACAGGGTACGCTGACAGTTTTTTAAGGGCATGAACAGACCATCAAACTGAACAACTTACTCTATGAGACCAACATCGAAACCGCTGTAATAAAATCAGCTGTCCCATACATTTGGCTCGAGCAGGTTTGCAGTTTTGTATGGAACAGCTGATTTCGATATTGGTGCCAAGTTTAATTAATATACAAATAAAAAAAAACCAACACCAAAAACAAACATTTAAATACATACCTACATACGCTCGAAAAACATAACCCTCCTTCTGTCGCAGTCGGGTAAAAAGTGAAAAATAATTCGGTCATCTATTAAAAATTATTACTTATTTTGGAAGTAAGCAATGTTTTACTTTTTACCTCTCTTTAAGATATTTCAGGTCATTTTTATGCGTTGGGGACCGCTATGAAATGAACATATATTTTTTTATTCAACAATCACTTGCAGTCCCCGACACATTAATTGACTTAAAATATCTTAAAGAGAGTTTAGAAGTAAAACATTAATTTGCTTACATAAAAAACAAGAATTTTTACTTTTTAAATGATGTTGGTTTTTTTTTATTGAATTGGTAATTTAACTAATTTATTATTATTTCGTAATTTTTTAGATTTCTTGAAAACTGCTCAACCGATTTTCATGAAACAAAACTAAGAACACTCTCGCAAAGATTAGCTTTCTATTAAAAAAAAACACGTCCGAATCGGTCCACCCGTTTGGGAGCTACGATGTTACAGACAATTTATAACGCCCCTCATTTTGCTTCGGGGGTTAAAAAGTGTCAGCATAGCGTCGGTCAGGGGTTAAAAACAAACAAACAGGGTCAGTTTATAGATATAATTAGCAAAGCAATTTTTTTCTATGTGCCAATTGTATAATAGGTACCTACTTCTGTGAAATAACTATTGATTCTTTGGTTGTTCGTTTGTTTTTAACCCCCGACCGACGCAAAAAGAGGGGCGTTATAAGTTTGACGCCTATGTCGGTCTTTCTGTTTGTAGCTCCCAAATGGGTGGACCGATTTCGATGCGTTATTTTAAAATAGAAAGCTAACTTTTGCGAGAGTAAATAACATTAAATGACAAATTAAAAAACCCCAAAGCCCAAAACAAACATTTAAAACGTAAAAAATAATTCTGTCACCTAGGTTTTATTTTTGATGTACTTAAGCAAATGTGTTTTACTCATTAACTTTCATTTTAAGATATTTTTTTTAGGTCAATTAATGTGTCTGGGACAGCAAGAGATTGTAAAAAAAATATTTGGAAATATTATGATTTGTATTAGTTTATTTATTCATTTGTTATATACTACAATACGAAACACTAATCACAATTTTTCAGTACATGCAAGTTTTAGATATACATAACATTAAAATAATACGGTCAAAATTGGTGTCGCGGGAACCACTGGGCAACCTAAAGATGTGTGTGTGAGCGCGCAGACGCTGTGTGCGTAGCGTTAAAAACCTAAAGTGGACACGGTCCGTCCGCTTATACGACCCTTAATAGATAAACATCCTACTCTGATTTGCAACCAACTTTTCTTCATGCTTTTACTTCTGCCCTAACGCGAATCTGCCATAACGCGAATCTGCCGTAACGCGAATCTGCCATAACGCGAATGAGCGCATATTGTAAACCAATTTTGTATAAATATCTTCAATTTTACATACATTTCTGTTAAAGATTTGCCTTTAAAATGTAGGATCACTCAGCTGAAATTACTAGAAGAGACGAAAAAATCATAATGAGTAGCAATTACTATAAAAGAGCACGTATCATTTATCGGACTACACTACAGCCAACGAATTTTATAGGAAAACTGCATACTCCTGGCGGAGATCAACAACTTACGCGTCGAGCTAAAGACCACCCGCACTCGATGCTTCCAAATGGAGTCGATCCTGGGACTGTCGGCGCGCTACGTGCCGCCGGCGATGGCCCGAGCCAAGTTGAAGCATGTCACCGAGGACCGGGAGAAACTAGATGAACAGTTCAACCAGAAAATAGAGGTACCTTTTTGCTATCTTATTGTGGACCGTGTAGGTATTAAGTGACCGCGAGATTTTTTTTTAGAATAATTTACAAAAAGTTATATGTTAATTAATAATTTAATACTATTATCTGGGCCCATTTAATTAGGATTATTTACGATTCTGTGCCATGTTATGTACAATATGTATCCATTATACTGTATTTTTACCCGACTGCGGGACGCAAAGGAATGGTTATGTGTTAATCAGCCTATGTATGTGTGGCACACTGTTTGCATCGTGACGGACCCACCATATCCTACCTACCATATCCTGGTGGTAGGGTGGGACCCAATTTCCTTCCAGATCTCATACCAATGTTTTTTTTGTAGGAACGTCAAGAAATTATAACCGCCCTAAAAGAAGAAAATGATCGGCTGCTCGGCAAAATTCGATGTATCGATGAACCAGACAAGGAAGAACCCGAGCCTCAGCCTCAGCATGAGCCTGAAACTATTTCTGATACCACTGTCGCGACTACTGTTACTAGTCCTGAACAATAATAAATATATTATAGCTTAACTTTTGTTTTAGTGAAATATTTTTAACTCTTAGACCATATAACTAAGGAACAGACTCGCGTTAACATTCTCTTCTGCCAAGTTACTAGATCAATTAATCATTCTTCAAAGTCTTCAAACTAGTCTCGTTTGGGGTTCTCACGAGACTATTTTTAAAACTCAAAATTTTTGCCCTACTTGCGCCAACCTGGGTTAGCAATAAACTCTAGGTTAAGTTGGTAACCCATGATTTTTTTGTATAGAAAAACAACTGAAAGAGCTATTTTATCCGGAGTTAATTGCTAACCCGTGGTTGTGGGGCAATAAAATAAAAAGTTGCGGATTTCATGCTACTTCGTCTCTCGCAAAAAGTGTCCGAAAAGTTTGTTAGTATAATTCGCGACTCGTAACTCGTCCATAGTTATATGGTCTTCGTTTTCACTTATGTAAATAAAATACAAGAAACGGTCCAAAAATTTTATAAAAATATTTATTAAACGTAAATGCATTCAGTCAATTTAATAACACAGAAATAAGCATAAATTATAAAAATAATAACATCTTTCTTTACTAAAAAACGTTGAGTGAAATCTGAAGACAAGTCATGTTTGTCATGAGCTATTTTTTTATGACGTACCTAAAACAAAGCAGCACTCGTAGTATGCTACACGTGATACGGCTGTATCACGTCTTTTATCTCGTTCGTTCGCACGCAAATAGAAAGAGAGCTAAGATGTGATAGCGCTGTATCACTGCGGCATGCTAGCTATGCAGGTACCCGTTCAACCCTACTTACATACAATAAATAGAACAATCCGTCACCTACTATCCCCACAACAATAAAAATGCATACTAAAATAACTTCGAACTAAATATTTCGTGACCCCACATCCAATACAATTGACCAATTCATACTGATTTCAACATCTAAAATGCAACAGGTTACAATACCCATGATTGCTAAGACTAAAAGCTTCCAGGATACCACTGTAAATAGTTCACATTCAAACACAAATACGTGGTAACTTTTCATAGCCCAGAAACATACGAAATCAATCGGCAAGTTTAAAAATAAAAGAAATAAAATACCTACTTGTCTAATCCCCAAATTGAGTAATGAATTGACCGTTCGTTTGCTCTATTTGATAGTTTATAGAACGAAAGGTATGATTGCCTTGCGTCCTTTCGGGTACTCGGGGAATTCCTTTTTGTAGTTGCGGTGCTTGCCTATAGCCCATACTGCCATCTGATAGAACCCTGCTGCGGCGAATAGTCCAGCTGGAAATAATGAATAAAGACACTGAGTTAACTGGTCACATAAAATGGAAACACTAATGTTTTACATTGTATGTTACAGATTCTTATCTTCTTATACAGGGTCCCTTCTTAATATGCTGATAATTTTTAAGGGGATGATCAGAGCATCAAACTGAACAACATTCTCTATGGCACTAACATAGAAATCGCGAAAAAAAAATTTGCTGTCCCAAGTTTGCAGTTTTGTATGGAACAGGTTTGTCTTGAAGCCGTGGTGGTCCAGTGGCGAGTAGCCTTGCCTGCCGTGCAGGAGGCGGTGGTTCGATCCCCGTCCAAGCCGACTCGTACCAATGAGTTTTTCGGAATTTATGTACGATTTGTTACACCACTGGCTTTTCGGTGAAGGAAAAACATCGTGAGGAAACCTGCATGCTTCAATTTCGAGGCGTGTATTGTACCCACTGTCCATTATAAGTGGCGACGGGCTCACCCCCCGTCACACTGGATATAGTTTCGGTACTACTGGTGAAACGTGGATGTTCTGAGGTTTCAGAATATCTCTGACTACCCCCTCGGGGAATATAGTCGTGAGCATATGCTATGCTATGCTATGCTAGGTTTGTCTTGTGTTGCCACACGTCAAAAGAGTAGCACTTTGCGATTTTGAGATACCATTGATTTGCAATCTGTGATTCCAAGTCTGTGATAGATACCCATCACAAGAATAAACATTCATCTGGCTGGAGCTTGTATTCTAAATGGCCACACTGGGTAGGTATACGATCATTGATCAGAAATTAGTATATTATGGACAGGGATTTAAAAATACGAATTATAATCAAAACCTTTGATTATAAGTTGGATAGGATGTTCCTAATTAACAGATGATTTTACTAAACAACTACCACTTAAATCATATGCATATCATACATAAACATAACATCTAGTAACATTTGTATAGGTTATATGCAATCAAATTATGACTGAGGCTTCATCGCTTAATTTGAGCTATCAAAACGACACCACAAGGTTATTTAGCATAAAACCAAATTTCTGAAGTTAAAAATGGTAACCAAGTAAATAATGTATGTAAAAAATTTACATTGAATAAGTAGTTATGTAGATAAAGGCAGAATGACCATTCGTGACACTTGACATTGCTTGAATTGGTCGGGATATTCGTTTGAATTTACTTGTTTTAATGTTCACAACCTTCAATTTAACTTTGGCATATGAATGAACTAGCAAGTCCAATTATGAATGCCTAAAAACTTATTTATTTTTTCTTCATTATTAACATCATTCTATACAGGGTGAAATTGATATCATTAGCATCCTTTTAAACTAAGAGTCTACCCATCACACTGAACAACTTTTTTTTTATAGCCTATTTTGTGTCCCACTGCTGGGCAAAGGCCTCAACAACTTTTACTCTGAAAAAAAAATCTGCTGTCCCATACATTTGAGTCGTGTAGGCAGCGGCGGCGGGTGCAGTTTAGTATGGGACAGCAGATTTTTTTGTTGCTCTGATTGGTTTGCTCCAATACTAAAAGTTGTTCAGTTTTATGGGTAGACTCTTAGTTTAAAAGGATGCTAATGATATCAATTTCACCCTGTAGATTGATGTTTAAGAATACACAATATTTGTAATTTCATGTTTTTGTCATCATGTTTGGGTGTCAGTCAGTCATATCATAATTCATAAATCTTCTAAAATAATGTTTAAGCTTACCTGGGGCACATTTAGTCATGATAGTGAAAAACAGCCATGAGCCAAATTCATAGGTGTAGTTAGGACAAGACACGAAGTTGAAGAGCTGGGAGAAGGGATTTCCATCAGGTACGGGCACTCTCCTTATTTTAGTGCCGGGCGGGCGCAAGTTCTTCAACAGCAAGTGGATACTCAGGTTCCCCAACTCACAGAACTGGAAAATTAATTTAAACTTAATAATAGCAAGTCATCGAGCATCATACTTTGTTTTTAAGTAATGGCATTGAAATTAGTCTGAAATTTTTGTTGGTAGTTACTTTTACACACAATTGTAATTCGGATAGCTGTCAGTAGTGAACCTGCCTGCTGTGCCACCCTTGGCGTGACACATTACGAGTCGAATCCCGTAAGGGCAAATATTTGTATGATGAATATGAATGTTTTTTCCAGAGTCATTGATGTTTTGTACCTATATGTATTGTATATTGTTGTTTCACTGACATATACTCTAGCGATAGACAAGCTCGTTCAAACAAACGACATGTCACACAAAACAACACAAAATGACACATTACGGTCTGTCATTGCCATAGTGACGAAGTGAACTCGGGAACATCAATGCGGTGCGCTCACCGCATTCAAGTGGAACATGTTGCTTCTATGAAAGGGCCTGTCTATCGCTAGAGTGTACGTCAATTCAATGTGTTGTTTAGTCTAAATTATACAATTCCAGGTTAGATTCGGTACTTTAAATGGGACTAGATAATCTGTTTGACAATGTCCATGATATTAATTTAGGAGTGGTCAGAAACTATGCTACAACTCCCAACCTTTTGGGTAAGGTTGTAATTGTAGCAGGATACATATTTAATAACAAAGAAGATTATTTACGCAATTCGTCGTGGCATTATTCAAGTCACAGAAAAGATACCCACTAGAAATAGCATGAGGAACAATACGAATCAAATTCAACATTATCTTCTTAATAAGTCTTATGACATTATGACTGAATCTTCGTGAAATTGTCATTATGACTTATGACCTTTTTCTGAACGAAATGCATCAATAGATATGGTATATCGACCATATCCTTTCGGCCCATAAGGACCTCTTCCCATAAGGACCACTTCCCAAAACAACCACTTCCTAAAACTACCATTTCCCAAAAGGATAATTCCCATAAGGGCCACTTAGAGTTCTCGCTTCTGTGATTTTGAGTGTAACATAACATAATAAGTGTATTATTTTACTTTTCTGATAATTTTACAAACCATTACATCACACAAGAAATAAGAAATTTTATCGACTTTTAATGTTGGCACATTTAATCCAGGTTATTGGAGATAACTTAAATCCATTTAATCCCAAGATACACTGTGCAGATTAAATGGTTCAAAAATTGTATGTGAGTCAATTTAATTATCACTTGTCTCAGGGATGGATAGTAAAGCATAAACATTACGCTCACGACTATATTCCCCAAAAGGGCCGACAGAGATATTCAAAAAACTCAAAACATCCATGTTTCACTAGTAGTACCGAAACTCTGTCCAGTGTAACGGGTAGTGATCCCGTCGCCACTTATTATGGACAGTGGGTACTATCACAACCTCGAAATAACGCTATTTTTGTCTTTTATTATTTTTTCCCCTAAGGACGGAAAGCGTCAATTTCCGTCCCGCTGCGCTAAACGAAGTTGCCGCTTTCCACTTCCGTCGAAGAGATAAATAGTATACTAACCTCGGGCAGTAAATAAGAAAGCCTCAGATCACATGTTTGTTTATTTTGTTGAACAATTACATGAGATCTGAGACCTTTCTTACTTTCCTGCCCTCAGTGTGTAATCTACTATATTCAGTTACAAAGTAAACTATTTAGTACTGCAATGTATTATTAATGTAACAAAGATTGTTAGAAAAATTTTGGCAATAAATGACTTTTTAATTTAAACAAGTATCACAGAAGAATTTATTCAGTCATCTTATAAATGCTAACAATATTATTGGAATGGACTTTGGACACGAAGTGCAAACAAGCCAATAAAAAGTTTAACCTCTTCACTACACATAATACTATTCTGTTAACGCATTACATTAATGTTTACATGATGTTTTGCAGACTATTCATTCCCCTCACATGGCCCTCGGACCTGTCACTGTATAGAACTGCCTCAACTGCAGATATGCATCCATTTATGTATGGGTGCATCGCAAACAAATTAAGAATGGGCACCAAGTAAAAATCTCAAATTATTTTGGGCACAAATGTGTTATACAAGGTGTTCCAAAAATATAAATAAACCTTTAAGGGGGTGGTGTAGACCATCAAACTGAACAACTTTTACTATGGGACCAATATCGAAATCGCGAAAAAAAAATAATTATGTTCTATACTCTACAAATCAACTAGAGCTAAAATATGTATGGGATATAAAAATTTTTTTTTCGCGATTTCGATGTTGGTCCCATAGACAAAGTTGTTCAGTTTGACGGTCTAAACAACCCCCTTAAGAGTTTTAAAAATTTATTGTTACTTATGAAACACCCAGTATACCATAAAGCACAAAAGTGTGACAAGGCAACAGCAGAGTTTGTTATCAAAACAATCTAGAAACTAAGAAATATGGGGTAAAGGTATGCTACCACTGGATCGGAATCGGCGTGTATGGAGTGGTTTTCTTGCTTTGTTTTGATTCCTATGGAACCATAGACATATTACTCTAGCGATAGACAAGCTCGTTCAAACAAACAACATGTCACAGAAAACAACACAAAATGACACATTGCGGTCTGTCATTGCCATAGTGACGAAGTGAACTCGGGAACATCAATCAGGTGCGTACACCTCATTCAAGTGGAACATGTTGCTTCTATGGAAGGGCAAGTCTATCGCTAGAGTTTAAGTCTATGTATGGAACCTACATTTAGACACTCTATAATCTTCCTTACAGACGTGGTGGTAGCATCAAAAAAAGATTTCACATTTGAGAAGTGGGTTTAAGTTACTATACAGAATAAATTATGATGACTTTGAACGATCTTATACCATATGAATAAATAATAAGTAAACTATATACTCACAATAAAGCCAGTGAGTCCAACGTAGAAGCAAGTATCACACGGTACGGTGTAGAGGGGGTGATTGATGTGGTACGCGACGTACAGGGTGAACAGCCAGTAGTATGCACAGTTCCTGAACAGATTGCTCAGAGGCATCGTGCCGTGGGAGAAGCGGTGGACAAACAACGTCTCTAGGAGACGCTTGGCGTAGTGCACGGACCAACACGCTGCTGCTACACTGTAAGATGTTTTTAAATAGATATCCACGCCTATGTCACATTGGTGTAGATAGAGACTATAGATCACCAACTGCTCCTGGTATATTTCATTATTTGTGTATTAAACAAGTTTGTTTTTATATAGGTTTCGCATTCTACTAGCTTACGCCTGCGAGTCCTGTGACTTCGTTCAGGTGGATTTTGGAAAACATTAAAACAGTTGTGACCCAGGCCCCATTAGTGGTTGACTTTCGAAAAATTATTTCTTTGTGCATTCTTTGAGCACATTTCCATAATCAGTGTAACAGTGATTTCTTATATTAAGTTTTTTCAATGAATGTCCCGCCTGAACATTATGTCAAGCAATACTTTTGTTAAATACATATTCTTAGAGTATATCATGACATATATCGTGATATTTATTCTTGGATATACAGGGTGTTTGGTAGGGAGGTGTACATACGCCTAGGGTAGAAGCTAGGGAGGGTCTGCTACCTACCCCCGCCCATTATATTGACCTTGGCCTCAAGGTATTATTTTAATGATTTTTTTTTTATTTTTAGAAAAAAAAAACGATTTTTAAACTAAAACTACCTCTAGCTCAAAATCTATCCATAGGACAGGTCTGCTAATGGTCTTGTTTTAATTGTTAGAGTCTTAGTGTACTGTAAAAATTGATTTCACACCCGAAAATTGTAGAGAAGAAAAGTTATGGGGCCTGAAGTACCGTAGTAAGGTAAAAAAATAATTTTAAGGGCAACTTTCTAAGGGTTGTTTAAAAACTCCCTCACTGCTAGGCTCCAATGGGCAGGACAGCCGTCGTGCTGAAAGACTATGGGCCCATAGGGCCCAATAGGCCCATAGGGCCCAAGTATCGGCCCATAGTCTTTCAGCACGACGGCTGTCCTGCCCATTGGAGCCTAGCAGTGAGGGAGTTTTTAAACAACTCCTTCCCTGATGCTTGGATTGGTCGGGGCGGGCCAATTCCCTGGCCTCCAAGGTCGCCTGACCTTACCCCGCTTGACTTCTACGTCTGGGGAAGGGCGAAAGAGTTGGTGTACGCAGAGGAAGTACCAACAAGGGAGGTTTTGATAAGCAAGATCCACGCCGCTTTCAATACGATGCGTGATGAAATGCTGTTTGCCACGGTGACCGTGGAGATGAGGAAGAGGTGCCGAGCTTGTTTACAAGTTAATGGTCACCAATTTGAACAAATTTTGTAATTAAATTAGTCATTAAACCAATTTGCGTTTCATTTGCTATACTTTTACGATCGGACACATTTAATTTTCATTAGTTGAAATTATTGATTAAAGTGCCCTAGTTGCGGATATTAATTAATAACTTCGAAACTACAAGTGATAATAACACTTTAAGCATATCGTTAGAAAGGGTATGGACTGGGGATGTTTTTAAAAAATCAGAAGAACTCCAACCCTGTTTTTTTTTTTTAAACCCCTTAGAAAGTTGCCCTTAAAATTATTTTTTTACCTTACTACGGTACTTCAGGCCCCATAACTTTTCTTCTCTACAATTTTCGGGTGTGAAATCAATTTTTACAGTACACTAAGACTCTAACAATTAAAACAAGACCATTAGCAGACCTGTCCTATGGATAGATTTTGAGCTAGAGGTAGTTTTAGTTTAAAAATCGTTTTTTTTTTTCTAAAAATAAAAAAAAAATCATTAAAATAATACCTTGAGGCCAAGGTCAATATAATGGGTGGGGGTAGGTAGCAGACCCTCCCTAGTTTCTACCCTAGGCGTATGTACACCTCCCTACCAAACACCCTGTATATTTAGATAGAAAAATTTTTGAACCTTTCATATAAAATCGAATGGACGATCCGCACTTTTGTATAGGAGGTCCAAAAAATTTTCTCTTCTTTCGACCCATGTTCCTCAGGGAAAGTTGTTCAGATTCACGGTCTGAATACACCCTTAAAGTTTCGTTACTAATTAAAAACTAGTGATGTATATCATAAATATCTGATATTTTGATATTTATTATAAATATCAGATATTTTCGAACCCTGCATCTTTGATAAAGTTATATGTCAAGATTGACAGTCGAAGATAAGAACGCGTCGAAAAAAATTGGAACCAGTACTGGTTCTAAACCCTATACATATACACGCACACATACATAATATGTATGGCGCCTCACACACACCAACCTATGAAACTTGGCCCCTTTTGTTTTATACGGGATATTCATGAGGCTCATTCTAGACATATACTTTTTCTAAGCCCTGCATATTCTGAATTAAACATTTCGCTGCGTGGCTGTCAACCAAAAACAAGAACCTAATTAGTACTAACCTGACCACGGTCCCGGGCGAGGAAGTCTGACCGCCGTACAGAATCCATGGTTTCTGATATACCCACAAATACACGAACAACGGCCCCGCGTACTCCGCTAGAAACACATTCTTCCACGAGATTTGAGGTCCCAGATCTTTCACGTACAACTTTGCTCCGTTTTGAATATTCAAAGACTTCAAGGTTTCCTCGTCTTTAAGCGTCTTTCCCTTCGCCTCAGTCTTTACTGCTTGCCGATCAGGGTACAACGACTTATTAACCTTCTGATGAATCTTTGATTTCACTACAGTTATAGTATCGTCTTCGTTAACTTGAATCTTCCCTAATGGCTTGGACCCGGCGACGCTCAATATTTCGATCTGTAAAAGAATTTCGGTTTTGTTTAATCGTGCATGTCGTCAGGCGAGAAAAGAAATCTGAACAATCATTACCTCCATGTTGCTAGTTTATTTTGTCAATAGATTTGCAATGGAAATTATATATGAACGATCGGATCTAAGGATCCAATTCAATTTAACGACTACTATCCACCAGTGGACGATTTCAAAAGAAAAATCAAATTCACTGAAGACAAGACACAACACTTGCTTGAGCAAAGTCGACGAACCAGTAGTGCGATTTTTGAACATCATACGAGCGGTTCGGCAGTAGAAAGATGCATAATCTCCATAGTAATTTTGACATTTTCTACTGCCAAACCGCTCGTATGATGTTCAAAAATCGCACTACAGCTATTTTCACGCTGCCACAGATCATTAAGAAAATCCAATGACAAGATTTTTTCTTTTTTTTGGCTTCGGTAACCAGGCTTTTAGCCTGAATTACCGGTTTTCTATATGGAATGTTGAGTTAACGGTAGCATCCCGGCTCTATTTTTTTTTGTTGGAATGTTGGCCATTGTTGACTAATCTTGACAAATTCTAACATTCATGTGTCAACATTCTTATTACAGTGTGATAAAGATGAAAATGGCTCAATTCACATGAATATTTTAATGGCACGAAATCAATTGTTTACGCTATTTCCACGCTGGTTGCCATGGTAACCGTGTGACGTCATCTCACGCTGCCGGCCTAGTACTAGGTTGCGTTCCGAATTACGCAGAACTCCGAACAGCATTGACTTGCAATTTTCTTCTACACGTTCAGTTTTGATAGCAAGACTCACCAGAATCTGGTGCTGAAGCCAGGAATGTCTCCGCACTAGGGATCTCCTCAACGGCTAACAGCATCGACTTGCAATTTTCTTGTACACGTTCAGTTTTGATAGCAAAAACACACGTTTGACCAGAATCTGGTGCTGAAGCCAGGAATGTCTCCGTACGAGGGATTTCCTCAACGGATAACAGCATTGGCTTGCAATTTTCTTGTAGACGTTCAATTTTGATAGCAAAAAACCACGTTTAACCATAATCTGGTGCTGAAGCAAGGAATGTCTCCGTACGAGGGATCTCCTTAACGGATAATAGCATTGGCTTGCAATTTTCTTGTAGACGTTCAGTTTTGATAGCAAAAACATACATTTAACCAGAATCTGGTGCTGAAGCCAGGAATGTCTCCGTACGAGGGAACTCCTCAACGGATAATAGCATTGACTTGCAATTTTCTTGTAGACGTTCAGTTTTGATAGCGAAAAACCGCGTTTAACCATAATCTGGTGCTGAAGCCAGGAATGTCTCCATAAGAGGGAACTCCTCAACGGTTAATAGCATTGACTTGATATTTTTTTTGTATTCGTTCAGTTTTGATAGCAATACACACATTTTACCAGAATCTGGTGCTGAAGCAAGGAATGTCTCCGTACGAGGGATCTCCTCAACGGATAACAGCATTGGCTTGCAATTTTCTTGTAGACGTTCAGTTTTGATAGCAAAAAACCACGTTTAACCATAATCTGGTGCTGAAGCAAGGAATGTCTCCGTACGAGGGAACTCCTCAACGGCTAACAGCATTGACCCGTTGTTTTTTTGTAGACGTTCAGTTTTGATAGCAAAACACCATGTTTAACCAGAATCTGGTGCTGAAGCCAGGAATGTCTCCATACGAGAGAGCTCCTCAACGGTTAATAGCATTGACTTGATATTTTTTTTGTATTCGTTCAGTTTTGATAGCAATACACACATTTAACCAGAATCTGGTGCTGAAGCCAGGAATGTCTCCGTACGAAGGAGCTCCTCAACGGCGAACAGTATTGACTTCATTTTTTTTGTACTCGTTCAGTTTTGCTGTTCGCCGTTGAGGAGTTCCTTCGTACGGAGATATTTCAGGTTAAATGTGAGTTTTTACTATGAAAACTGAACGCGTACAAAAAAAATCAAGTCCATGCTGTTAGCCGTTGAGGAGTTCCCTCGTACGGAGACATTCCTGTCTTCAGCAACAGATTCTGGTTAAATGTGAGTTTTTACTATCAAAACTGAACGCGTACAAACAAAAATCAAGTCAGTGCTGTTAGCCGTTAAAGATTCCCTCGTACGGAGACATTTCTGGCTTCAGCACCAGATTCTGGTTAAATGTGAGTTTTTACTATCAAAACTGAACGTGTACAAAAAAATCAAGTCAATGTTGTTAGCCGTTGAGGAGATCCCTCGTACGGAGACATTCCTGTCTTCAGCAACAGATTCTGGTTAAATGTGAGTTTTTACTATCAAAACTGGACGCGTACAAAAAAAAATCAAGTCAATGCTGTTAGCCGCTAAGGAGATCCCTCGCATGGAGACATTCCTGGCTTGAGCAAAAGATTCTGGTTAAATGTGAGTTTTTACTATCAAAACTCAAAACTGAACGTGTACAAAAAAAGTCAAGTCAATGCTGTTAGCCGTTGAGGAGTTCCCTCGTACGGAGACATTCCTTGGTTCAGCACCAGATTCTGGTTAAATTTGAGTTTTTACTATCAAAACTGAACGCGTACAAAAAAATCATAGTTATGCTGTTAGCCGTTGAGGAGTTCCTTCGTACGGAGACATTCCTGTCTTCAGCAACAGATTCTGGTTAAATGTGAGTTTTTACTACCAAAACTGAACGCGTACAAAAAAAATCAAGTCAGTGCTGTTAGCCGCCGAGGAGATCCCTCGTACGGAGACATTCCTGGCTTCAGCGCCACATTCTGGTTAAATGTGAGTTTTGCTATCAAAACTGAACGTCTACAAGAAAATTGCAAGTCAATGCTGTTAACCGTTGAGGAGATCCCTCGTACGGAGACATTCCTGGCTGGGATTCTGGTTAAAATGTGTGTTTAACAACACAAAAAACATATGGCAACACTGGGTCGCACCGTGCCCGCCCGCCCTCCGCACGTGCATGTCCGTTCGCCGCCCGCACCCGCACGTCCTCCGTCCGCGCCCGTCCGTCCTCTGCCTGCGCCCGTCCGTCCACGTCTTCCACTCGTGCTCCGTCCGTGCCCATCCCGTCCTCCGCACACGCCCGTCCGTTCGCCGCCCGCGCCCACGTCCTCCTTCCGCGCCCGTCCATCCACGTCCTCCGCTCGTGCTACGTCCGCGCCCGCACGTGCTCCGTCCGTGCCCGTCCCGTCCTCTGCCCGCGCCCGTCCGGTGTAATGTGAACAGCGCTTAAATTTTCTATTTTCATTATTTCATTCATTCGCTCAACGGTCCTTTGGTAAGTTTCGGTTTTTGCACCACTAGTTACTACCAACATGCAGATATTATTATTTTTATACCTGGCAACATCGATTTTTAAATGTGACCACCCCAGCGTGAAAATAGCCTTTGCCAGTTTTGGCGCTGCTGTCACCAAGCTAATTTCTATATGACTTGTATAGCCTGGCCAAAAAGTCATGAACGTGGTGACAGGTGGAACTAAAATTTGAGTATGGTGGTGCTGCCAGGTTATGCGTGATTTTGACGTTCTTGCGTGGAGGCAGCGCCCTCATTTAATTTCTACTCTTTTTGGCCAAGCTGTACTTATAGGTATATTTAATCATGGCTTAAGTAGCCCATTCACAGGAGTCCGTCTTGCAGTCCTACACCAATATTGGATCGTGAATGGTGTTGCAATCCTACAAGGGGTCCGAAGACCTTGAGAAAAATGTATGAGTAGTCCTACTTGCAGGATAGTATGTGAGCTCGTAGTCCTGCATGTAGGACTACTGTTAATGGGCCCCTGTACAGGTATTTTTTAAGGCTCCGTTGGAGAGATTTTTGTGGACCATGTTTTCTTCAGATTCTTCTAGTGACAGGAGTAGTTCGATGGATAAGTAAAAGGCTTGTTTGCAGCACTGGAGGTTTATTTTAGTGATTTTTACACCAGGGAAGAAGAAGAGAAGAAGAACGGAACTGGAAACTATATTTTTTAAATTACATTTATGCTGGTGTTGCCAACATACAGTGATTCCAGGATGCAAGAATAGGGATATTTGAGAAATAAACTAGTCAACGATATTATTATTCCATACAACGGAGAAGAATTAGGGCTTCTCAAGGATTCTCAACTCAAACGAAAATACCAGAAAAAACACAAGATATAAACGGCATGCATTTAAAAACAATACACATAACACGGCATGACGCTGCTAGTGCTGCTACTGCTTTAATTACAAAATGACGTCCTATGATGGTGTTTTATGAGGGAAAATTGAGGGTTGATTGAATATTTTATAGATTTCCAGACCACGTAAACTGCAAAGGGACGGAAATATGACAAAAATGTATGAGTAATCGGGCCTTTGTTTGACTTCGTTGCAAGATTTTGTATGCTATTTCATCGAAGTCAAACAAGCACCTATCCAGGGAGAAATGTGGTGTCGTTTTTCATTGAAAATCCCCCCCAAAAATCAAACAAAAATATTGCATACGCAGAAAGGGACAAACAACATAGATTTTCTCTCTCTGTATAATAAGCGTATAAGCCTGTCTCGTTTCCGCGACTATTATTATTTTGTGCTCGTTCTAACTATTCTCTTTCCACGAATGTGACTGCAGCGCCAAAACGGACCTACCAGAACTAAAGCTGTCATAGGCCTGAACGGCCTGAACCAAACTGTAGAGAACCCATAGACATTTTTTTTTTTTTTTTTTACGGCTCTGGTTTCAGCATCTTTTTGAGCCAATTATATCTATATTTTATTTCTTATCCGTGAATTTTTGTCACGATTTGCTACCCCCTTAATATCTGGCCACCCTTGACCCAAACTTACTGCAGTGCGATTTTTGAAAATCATACCAGCGGTTCGGCAGTAGAAAGATGCATAATCTCCATAGTAATTCTGACATTTTCTACTGCCAAACCACTCGTATGATTTTCAAAAATCGCACCACTGGGCCTTTGGACAAATTCGCCACTGGGCGCGGCCGGATTGCCCGTCCATACATACAATTAAAACCGAGCAAACAGAAAACTGCGCAGTCCAATCTTCAGCATGCCGCGCTTGTAGGACTGCACGAGCTACCGTCTTGCCATCCATACGTGGACGCTTTCTTGATCAAAGCATGATTGAGAGTTTAGACGGAGCATTAGTCAATGTTTTACCGTTTTACCTAACGCGCCAAAACATCAGTATCCAGAGCCGTTAAAGATATTTAAAAAATGAAAGTTGCCTTTGTGTGCGTTTTTTTGCGTACCTTTGTTTGTATTTCCGTCAGTGTGTGCGTAAAGTTTAATGGCGATTTCTTCTGTGACTGTGAAATAGGTGCATATTTCTTGTGAAGAGAAGAACCTCGTAAATTATAAATATTACAGAAGTGATAAATATACCACTGGTTAGAAAAATGCGTTCGGTTGTTGAAATTGGTGCTACAGTCCCAGCATTTTTGGGTAAACTGTGGAAATTGGTCAATGATACGGAGACTAATCATTTGATTTCATGGAGCCCTGTAAGTATTTTCGGTTTTATTCTTCAAAATAGCTTCTTGTCCGTCGAAGCTAGATAGAATAATCTTTTCCTGATTGTGTTAAGACTCGTAATTCTTCAGAAAATAGTACGAAATCAATCTGCATATTTCAGACGGATTGATGCCGTATGTGAAACGAAGTTGATAAATAAATAGTTACAGGTCACGTTTTCTACCATGCTCGCGGCAACTGACATAAATATATAAACTGACTCATATAGATCCAAGGATTCACTGTTTATAATCTGAAGGAGCACTTTGTCAACAAATGGGATCATTGCAACAATCAACATAGATTATGAAATTGTGAAAACAGCTGTTTATATTGAGGAATGAAATGCACTCAATACTATCACATCCTTTTTAGTTCAGACATAAACTCACGACCCTAATTCCCTTTCGGGGAGGTCAGAATGCTACTACCAACTTTCTGTTTATGAATATAGTTGTAGCAATTCGCAGTTATAATGCATACTAGAGACCGCGGCGAACATCGTACCGCCTTAGAATCTTCCCGACACACACTTGGCCGTTTTTATAGCCTATGTTAATCACTGATAATGTAGCATTCTAATGGTGAAAGAATTATTCAGATCGGTCAAGTAGTTTCAGAGCCTGTTTATTATAAACAAACAAACCAAAAATCAAATCTTTCCTCTTTATAATATTAGTATAGACTAGCTGTGGCCCGCGACTGCGTGCGCGTGGACTTAGGACTTGTTTTATGGGTTTATTTTTGTGGCACTGCCTTGTTTTTGTGACTTCTGAACGAAAAATGGTACCTATATAATATTTTTCAATTATGTAATTTCATTAGTATAGATGATTTAGGAAAGTTATTGGCTAAGTATGTACAGATGAAGTAGCATTTCTTTGAAACTTAACAAAAACTGGTTCTGTATATATCTGCTTTAATAAATAATATAAGGACTAAAAATTTGATGACCTGAATTTAAAGAGTTGCCTGAATTTTAAATCTAGCTTTAATTAATTGTCTAGAAAACTAGAACATACAAATGTCATCAATTGGAGCCAATAATTGTCTCCCCTTTCACTTTCACCTGCTTGGAAACTCAGACAATTGGATGGAGTAGTCTTATATGGGTTAACTTTCAAGTAAACACAGATTGTTTCATAAAATTAATTTAAACCGATCATAAATTCATAAAATTTTTAAGTGTTATAATACAATCTAAATGTTGGTGGCTGTGGAGTCAATTGTGCAGTCTTGGTGACAGAAAAGTTGAGCCCCGTTACTCTGATTGCCATGTGGGTCCCGCGACTCCATGGACCCTTGTTTTATCTGTAGTAATATTGGTTGTAGTTGACTTAAAAAAAAATTTAATGATCTGGAAATGTTTCAGGGTGGAAAAACCTTTGTTATAAAAAATCAAGCAGACTTTGCTCGCGAACTACTACCGCTATACTATAAGCACAACAACATGGCAAGCTTCATCAGGCAGTTAAACATGTATGGCTTCCACAAGATCACATCAGTAGAAAATGGTGGCCTACGTTATGAAAAAGATGAAATTGAATTTTCCCATCCCTGCTTCATGAGAGGACATGCCTATCTTCTGGAGCACATCAAGAGAAAAATTGCTAATCCAAAATCTATTGTAGCGAGTAATGATAGTGGAGAGAAAATTCTTCTTAAACCAGAACTGATGAATAAGGTATTGTCAGATGTAAAACAAATGAAAGGTAAACAGGAGAGCTTAGACGCTAAGTTCAGTGCAATGAAGCAGGAGAATGAAGCTCTTTGGAGGGAGGTGGCGATTTTGCGACAGAAGCATATCAAGCAGCAACAGATTGTCAACAATGTAAGTATTAAATGCCTTATGCTATAGAACTATTTTAATTGTGCTCATGTTACATTTAATTTTAATTCCAGCTCATACAATTCTTAATGTCCCTGGTTCAACCGACGAGGCCTGCAAATGCTAATGGTAATAATGTTGGTGTGAAGAGACCATACCAGTTGATGATCAACAGTGCGGCTCATAATTCTGCGACAGATGGCTCTTATCCTGGGAGGATGAAGAATATAAAATTAGATAAAGATTTGTTGGAAGATTTGAATGAAGATGCATTGGTAAACACTTGGTTTTGATTTTCTTTTCCTATTAATTGCGTTTGAACCATAATGGTATTATACCAGGAATAGAAGAACATACAGCTGAGTGAGCGTGTGGCACCACTGTATAATAGAAGGAGATACGTGACGCGAGGCAATAGGACCGTTTTTTAGTCACTAATGAACTTTTACAATTCGGTTTCCGTGAATAATTGCGAATCCAAAGCGAAATCGTAGACAATTTTATGAAATATACTGACACTACTTCATTAATCTATCCACAATCTCACGTTAGACTCAGAATTATAGACAATATTCGAAAATTTGCCTGCGAATAGTCTCCAAAAAACATCCAAAAAAGGTTTCATTTGACAACTCATGTTTTTTGCTCTATTCCTGTAAGGTATAATACCTTTATGGTTTGAACTCCTGATAGTCAACCTGGTCTTATTTTATAGGAGGACGGTCCAACTATCCATGAGCTAGCACATGATGACCTGCATAATGATGCGTCTCAAGATTCAATGAATGCAGTGAATTTTGTAAATGCAGAAATATCACCTGGCGCCAATATTCCCAATAAGCATAGTCCTACCACCCCTAATGCAAACATACAGTATCATGTCACCATGGAAGATGGAGACGATGTGGAAACAGGTAATGTATATTTCACTAAATGTTTTACATAAACTAGTTATATCATACAGGATGTAACAAAACACCCTAGCAATACTTAAGGGGTGCTTCTGCCCATGAAACTGAACAACTTTCACTATGGAGCCAAATTCAAAATCACAAAAAATAAATCAGCTGTCCCATACAAAACTGCTCTACCGTACCGACTCAACTAAAATGTATGGGACAGCAGATTTTTTTTTCGCGATGTCGAACTTGGCTCCATAGTGAAAGTTGTTCAGTTTGATGGTCTGAAGCACCCCTTAAGTATTGCTAGGGTGTTCTGTTACATCCTGTAGATAGATACTTTATTGTTAACCTCTATTTATTAAAATTCCATAGATGGCACAAGAACAATATACCCTATTTGTAATGACTTATTGAAGACACCTGAAATACTGCCTATTGTCACCTCACAATCCCCAAGTGCAGTTTCACCACCACCTCTTTTAAATCAGCCTACAATGGGACCTTTCACAGTGTCTCCCGGGCCATCTAAATCTCAAACTCGAGTGAAGATTAACAAAAATACAAGCAAAGCAATGCTGTCTCCAAGCAATTACCACAATATTAATCCGAGAGCAGACCTAAAGCTGCCTGCTGAAATATTTGCCAGTGATGACTCGGTGAGTGATGCTGGAATGACAGTTGCTGATGATATGGCCCAGAATATGCTGTTTCAAGACACCCTCCTTAGTACTGATCCTATGGTATCTTCAAAAGATAAGATGCTTGGTGGTATTAACATAAAAGTGGAAAGGATAACAGAAAATCCTAATACAGCTAAAAAATCAAAGAAATCAAGTAAAGATGCATCTGTACCTCTAAACCTAGCAGATATAAAGACTGAACTCCAGGATGACTTGGATTGGAACAATATGACTCTTGCCACAGTCAATAATAGTAATGTCAATAGTTACTCACCCATGTAAGTACAATACACCTATCTTTTTGATTTACAACTGTCTGTACTGTTAAGTACACATCAAATATATTTTTTTACGTATATTCTACTATTGCAAAGCCTAGATTTTGTGTACATCATCAATCTTTAAAACCATATTGATTTTACACAGTTAGTAAAAATAATGTAGTAAAAACTACACTAAATTCTTCTAACTCGCCTAATATGTTTGTTGGCCACTAACAACAAATAAATAAGACGGCATGGTTTTATTTTCTTATGGATGTAGAGGTCAAACAGCTGTGGTTGTTAATATTTATAAAATGTATGTAATACCAAAATTAATGGGGTAAAGATGCAAACGAGAATGCCAGGCTTGCATACAATTTACCTCAGAAATTAAATATGTCGTAATAGTCGTGAGCATATGCTATGCTATGCTATTAAATATGTAATTTGAATGTAATTTAATATTATTCAGGAATAGGAGAGATAACATCAGCAAAAATCGAGAGGAATTATCTTCCATATTTGCAACAAATTCAAACAAGTATGTGTTATGTAATAAATAATAATAATAATGAATAATGATACTTATTATCTAATGTAACTAATTATTATTTACTGAAAATTTTGATACAGAAGTGACATTTCTATATTTCGAATTTGTCTTTGAATACCATATCGAAGTCTGATCGAAGTTCATCTATAAAAATATTGTCATATTCATAATATTAAAATTATGTATAGTTACCTAATATTAATTTGTAAATATTTAGATTTTTAGTACCAAACAAACAGTAATAAAATAATAAATAACAGTTACTTGTTTTCAACTTGGTGTAATTGATAATGTTATTTCAGTCACATTTATAAAAAAAGAAAGTTTTATCTTATTTTCACTCTACTATTTGATAAGATTTAATGCTAGAGATTAAACAATGGTATTATAAAAACCTTTGAAAAGAGAAGTTATTAATAATTTGCTTAAAATGTTACAGGGATGATATTGATGATCATTTGGATTCAATGCAAACGGACCTTGACTCACTGCGGGAGCTTCTGCGTACCGACAACTACTCCTTGGATACCAACACGTTGCTGGGGGTACGTTTTCCTACTTATTTAACATAACTAATTATAAGATTATCATTATGTAAGCACTACAGTAAGATGAGAGAGTAAGTATGTAGAATGTTTTGGTTAGGCAGTACTCATCAAGTTTCAATTTTGAAATAGCAGGAAATCCAGTTTGAGTTTGGCGCGGTGCATCGGAAGGTAAACTATTGACATGCGAGCGAAATACCCACACAATGGCAGTGTTGGTGTAAACATTGATATGTGAGCGGCGAGGTTGGTATTACCGGCAAGTCACGTTGCAGGCAACGTGTAGGTGCCGCGTGTGGGGCCGTGTGCCGCGCCTCCCCCCGCCGCCGCCCCCCACCGCCCCGGCACTACGTAACAGTAGGCAGTCTGGGTCCGTTTTGTTGTTATAACATTGATAGCGTTCCGTAATAAACAACCTGCGTCAACTCATTACCGTGCCGCTCACTTTGCGCGCACCATATTTGAAACCGGCTCTTGCAACCGTACAATAATTTTTGTAACATTTTATATTAATAAAATGTAACTTCTGTATTGTCCATAGACTGCTGATGTACCTACGATGTCACTGGTCATTCCCCCCTGTCTACAAACTACCAGCGATTATGTAATTAATATGAAATATCTGAAGCATTATATTTTTTTGTCATCGGAAATTTTGTCTGCAGCTAAATTTTGGGGTGGTTTCGGAGAACCTAACAATGGCTGACTGCTCATCTCGTTCACGTGACATGACATTTATATACTCAAGTTGCTAATTATATGAAGAGATCGGACGTTTCCTAGAGTCAATTATTAAGTTTAACCCTGCACATTGAAAGGTTACACGCTCTGCTGTCGCGATGTGAATAAGGACATGCGGGCCGCACTGAACTGCGCTGCTGATATAGCCTAATATAATTGAAGCCTAAAATTAAAGCATGAGCATAGCATATGCTCACGACTATATTCCCCGAGGGGGTAGTCAGAGATATTCTGAAACCTCAGAACATCCACGTTTCACCAGTAGTACCGAAACTCTGTCTAGTGTGACGAGGGGTGAGCCCGTCGCCACTTATAATGGACAGTGGGTACAATACATGCCTCGAAATTGAAGCATGCAGGTTTCCTCACAATGTTTTCCACCCTAAAATAAAGAATAGTTTAAACTATACTCCGTTCAGGAATTAGAGCGACAAAATGTAAACAAAGAAACGTCACTGTCAAAGTGACATTACGTGGTCAGAAACCTTTGGTACATTTTTTAAGAATTAAATTATGTCGGCACGGCATTTAATAAATTGCGTCGACATTAAAAATGTATCGTCTATCTATAAATAATAAAAACAATCGTGACAATTTGCATGAAATTTTTAAATTATGTTATTTAGCCTGTTACACCGTCTGTGTGGGCTTTTTGTGCTATGCGTAGCATCCGCGCATAGCGTACGGATTCAGACGAAGGTATTTAACAATCAACAGAGGCGTTTACGTTATTGTATGCAATAAAAAATCTTTTTCTTCAAGCACTTTGTTAAAACGAACCAAAGGTCTAAAATATCTGATTGTTGCCAGACCACGAAATAAAATATCTACAGTCACGCTTTCTTTTAATCTAAAATAAATTATAGCTTGCATATTTTTTAATTATTTTCCATACAAAATTAACATATCATTTGTCGTAATCAATTGCGAGTAAAATAGATAATTTACTATTATTCATTCCGGAGATAAGTTTTCTACCGTCTCAAGATGGTATTTTCTACACTGGTATCACTGTTGTTTACATTTTGTCGCTCTAATTCCTGAATGGAGTATAGTAGTAGGCTTTAAAAAAGGAACAATATATTTTTCCTTTGGAACAGATTGCCAAAGGAAAAATATATTGTTCCTTGGTAAAACTGCCTTCTTGCGAATGATAAATAAATAATCCTTAAAGAGTTACTAAAGAAACATATTTTTTATATAATTAGTAATTCGAGTTATATTTTTTGTTCTGGTGAATATTTTCTGAGAATATTATCATTTGATTTATTAGACGAAATTTTCTTGCTAGTTCTAATTTCGAGTGGAGCCTGAAATTTGGTTTGTCAATTGATACTAATTAAAAGAATGATATTTTCTAAAATTTAAGCTTATAATTAAAACATTAGTTATAAATTATTAAGGGATGCTGGATTTTATGTTTTGGTGACATTCTAATGTATTGTAGAATCGATAAATTTAACATAATGATAGAGTTAACATTGTGGTTGTTTATCTTTTCAGCTATTTGGATCTGATGATCCATTCTATGGGCTATCTTACAATCCAGTAGACGAGAGGACGAAAGCATCTAACAGTGGTGAGTTGTATGCATATTTTATTTGAACGCATGACACATTTCATTCCCGTTTGGATTGACGTGGTGATGGATAGTTTGAAAGAGAACTAAAAAACGACGAAGCATGTAATCAACAATATTATTGGTAGCGTAAGACTACCAGCTCTATTAGAAGCCCTTGAATCTAATTTTTAGTTACGTTTGACATTTATGTTAATTGTAGATACAACAAAACAGTATCCGATGCTTGATTTTGATTGGCTGATCTGTAACAGCGATGCATCGCCCGCAAAGTAGTCTACTTCAAGATACTTTCAAGATTTATGCAAAGCTGTCTACATATCAACATGACTTTTTGGATATTTTTGGTAAAGGTTTATAAAATAGTCGTGGTGGTTGCCGTCTGTGATAGAGATAGGGATGTTTATGTCAAGGCAAACGTGACTTGCATTCGAATTATGGCTTCTCAAACATTTAATCAGATCACAGATTTTAAGTAGAGCATAAGTGCCTCTCCACCAGACCTGAGCGTGGTAGCGAGACGGTAAGCAGAAAAACAATCCGCCAATAGCGCGCTCGCTTGATCACGTCATCGAAATCGAAGCGCTCTCATTGGTGGATTTTTTTCTTCGTTTAAACGCCTCGATACATCACACAGATCTGGTGGAAAGGCACCCTAAATCTACAAAAGATAGCGGATTTAAGATTGTCAGTACAACTGAAGTCATAATTTAAAATAGGTATCACATTTGCTACACTCAGACAAGAGTATGATGTATTTGAAACTCGTATGATATAGCTATTGATTAAGTACGACCATGTTTAGACTAAGGTAGATGATGGATATAGTTTGTAAACTATGGTTATTTTATTGTTAATTAAAGCGAAGAAGCAGAAAGGGGAAATATCGAATGTAGGAGTTGCTGGCAATCGCGTGCAGGACTGTTCTGAAGATTATGGTAGTAATTTATATCTTTGTCGAAATTATTTAAATTTTTAAATGCACGTTAGTACAGTAGAAAATTCAGCTTTTGTAGTTATAATGTAAATAAATAAATTTTTTAATACATTTTTATTCGGGAAACCAACAGTCAACTTACAAATGAATGGTTACAAAAAAAAGAACATAGAATAGACCAATTACAGGAATCCGCTGAAGTTAATTGAAAATTAAATAAAAAGTGCTTGCAAAGCTTAACAATGAAAGCTACCTATCAAAAAGGTAGGCTAAAGTAACAATAAATGATAAAAAGAAAGTAGGTATATATAAAGATAGACTTTAAGATAGGCCTATGGTATGTTTAGATACAATAGAAATAAAATCAGAAACACTAATCCATGAGTTTACAAATTAATAATATTTGCAGTTTGCAGTAATTTATGAATGCTACATGCAGTGTCTGATAGGACATTTATTTGAATGGATAACAGTTACCAGAAATTTTAAAGATCAACTAAATTTGTTTACCCTAAAAAACCTTTGCCCTGGGCCACAGTATAAAAATGAATATTTACCTACTACATAAGTACAGTGACACTCCATGCCTCCCACCAAATACGACCTCACTCGTCCCTCCGGAGGGAGACAACAGTAAGTGGTGTAGTTCAGTCTTACTCACTCAGCTGACAGCTCTAGCGAGCCTGTTTGAAGTATAGGATGTGATGTGCTCTTGCCATAGTCCGGTAAAGAGTGAAGCATTGCTGTTAAGGAAATTTCAAACAAAATCAAGTTTCTTTTGCATGCCAACTGTGCTATAAGTTGTTCAATAATTGCAATGCACTAACGACTTGGCCACCTCTTACGGGATTGCCTAAGTAATAAAATTACAAAAACATTTACAATTAGTTCATCGGGTTCTCGTTTCACGGATTACAGTTCATCTAAATGTGTCAGACAAAGTTAGTTATGCCTATCAAATACTGTTCTCTAAATCATTTAAGTAAATGTTCTAGAAGAGTTCATGACATAAGATTAATATTCAAATATTTTGTTCATATTTGCCAGTAATTTATGAAAGAATGTTATGATTATTGCTTATACTCGTATGTAGGATTGTATTTTGGTGTGGGTTTTATGCTAGAATAATAGTGTATGCTCTCGAACCTTTACTGATATTTGCATTTATGATTTTATCTTATTAATAATATACCTAACGGGTAAATCTTTAATAGTTTTAAATCATGTAAGTATGTTCATTTTCAAAATGTTTTCTTGTAAATGCTATGTAGTTAGAATTAGTGCATCGAATGTAGTTAAGTCTATTGAATAGCATGAGTATCTTTCGTTTCATTGGACAGAATGGTGTTGCTATGATTATTGCGGTTTTGCAATGGTATAATTATTTATATGTGAATAAATGAATGAAATGAAATGAAATATTCTTTATTTACACCAAAAATAAATTACAAAGCACAAACGGAAATAAACTGATTATGGTACAAATAAGGCGGTCTTATCGCTAAAAAGCGATTTCTTCCAGACAACCTTAGGGTAGAGGAAATATAACAGAACGGGTGTCGGTGTTATAAGAAAATAAAAATTATAAATGTAAAAGAAGTGAATACAACAGAATACATAAATACATACACATTACATATAATTAAAGGTACATATATACACATACATATATATATATATATATATATGTCATATATAAGTATATAATTAATAATATACAATACATATCACACATGCTGCAACAAAACATAAACATACCTACACGTACCGGAAAAAAAAATAAAATAAATAAAAAATAAAAAAATCAGGGACAGAGGTCTAGGAAATGTGCTTTGACTTTCGATTTAAAAACATCCACGGAAGGAGCATGTCTGATCGACTCTGGCAACGAGTTCCAAAGTCGAGCAGCTTGGACTGTGAAAGAATGGGTGTAGAAGTCGGAAGAGTGGGATGGGATATTGAGAGAGAGATTATTAGTGGAACGTAAGGGACGGCCAGTAGTAAGGGAGCTAAAGATGAAGCGTTCTTTGAGGTAGGGGGGAGTCAACGGATTAAATAGGATAGAGTAGAGGAGGGACAGGACATGAGTGTCTCTTCGACGACGGATTGGGAGCCACTTTAGTTTAGCGCGGAATTCGGACTAAACTAAAGTGTAGTGTAAAGTCGGAATAAATTAAAATCATTAAATTCTAAATATCTATTTGCGTAATGCGCCTGTGTATTTATTTGGTAGACTTGACTTGATTCCCCTGCAATTTTTTTAGGTGCATGTGCACTAAACCAAAAGTGATTGCACGATCAAAATTTTGTTTTATAATTTTAGTGATACTGTAACCATTTACATTTCTATTAAATGATTTATCGATAATCGTTGTAAGTCTTAATATCGATCGATATCGATAATCGAATCCTGGCAGCCCTACGCACCCTAGATGCATAGCTGCGCTTGGTATAGCTATACGCGGATTGGAAGTGGCTGGCCAACGGCGACAGACGGTTCCCGATCGTACTTGCGTGAAGTTGTGTCCCTTCTTACCAACACCGCAGGCGCTAACTAAACGATCGCGGACGTTAATTACTTTAAATATTTTATTTTAAATCTAACTTGCAAAACTAATTCGGCCAGTTTTGGTTTTTAACTGTGTGTCGGTGATATTCCCCTACTTGGGTAAGACGTGAACAGTTATTTAATTACTATCTTTTGTAACTGATTTATAGCTTTCATTTTATATTGTGTTAATGTTTTACTAGATACGCGTAGCTACTTGTATTGGTGCTATAATTGTAATTGTTTCGCTATCACCATATTTCATGCTACGCATCGCATTCCATACTTGCTGTCGAATCAAATTTTCTACCGATGACCGTTAAGACGCTCATTTCGAATTTGAATACCTAACAGTAATTTCACTCCTATGTGCTCCGCTTCTGGTTTCTTGCGACGCCTCACCTGCAAAATAGTACTTCCCTTGCTTTGCTGGTGAGCTGATACGCGGGGGCGCGGTTTGGATTCCTTGCTAAGACGTTGGATACTCATTTCCAGGGAGCAACCTTTGGATTAGAACATATTGGCTGGTAGGAAGGAACCTGGCCGGTCTCCTCTGAAGAGTATCAAACGTCCACCTACCTGGTCATCGAAATACGGATCCCGTACCCTGGACGTGACGCCGTCCTGCATCTACCTACCTGGTCGTCATCACCCGCCACCGTCGTCGCTATCCGTCGCGTCGTCGTGCTGTCTTCATTGGTCGGCTCGCAGGGAAGTGCTTAGATTAATGAAAGTGACGAAAGCGTAGCTATAGGCATTTGTGAACCCTTTTATCAAGGTTATTATTAAAGAACCATCCTTTATTATTATTCTACCTACTTGTTTTACTGCTCGTAGTTTACCCTCTGTAGGCTCTTCAAGCTACGGGACCCTTGTCCCGTTACATTGGCGCCCTTACGTGGTTAGCTGTAGTTTTCGTCGCTTTTATTTTTAGTTGCATGGTGTGTGCGTTTTTTTTTTTCCTTTCCTGTTTTGTGAACGTTTTTGGTTTGCAGCAACTGAAGCGTAGAGCTGGGCTAAACACATAGAACTATCGATATCGAAAGTTTGCAATCAGTTCATATTGTTAAAAATAAAGTATTTTCTTTGTAGTTAAGCACTACTGGTAACAGTTTCACACTTCAGTTGCATATTTTTATTGTTTTTATTTTTTTAGTTGTTTTTTTTTTATGTTTTATCCTTAAGTTTAATTTCAAGTGTAGTTATAAGAAACCGAAGCGTACTGTGCAATACTAGCTATATAATTGTAACAGAACGGAGCTAGTTTTATAATTTGCGGATAACTGTTCACGGAAACCTTTAAAATTTACGTTTTATTTTACCGTACCTACTTTCCTATCAGAAATGGCCTACGATATAAAATTCTTATCACTCCAAAAACCAGAACTGACTTACGAGATTATGATTAGGGGCAGTTCACCTGCTGATAGTGTTGCTGAAATGCGTAAACAAATCGTCAAGTTAGCGCCTGATTTTCCATCGGAGGATATTTTAGTATCAGGGTTCGATGTGGCAGAAGATTTAAATGAAGTTCACGAAAGTATTGTAAAGGCTGAAAGTAATATTAAAACGTACCAGTCAAAACAAGATAGCAGCCTCTTGAATAGGACAAAAATTTTAATTTGCCATATTTATCATCGTTTGAGCCGTATCGAGCCAAATTCTCAAGAGACAGTTTCATTGTTAGATGATTTCAAGCGGAGATTTCAGGTACTGCATGATTTCGTTTCGTTAGCTTCTAAAACAAAAGCTAACAAAGTTGAGGATGGGAGTTCGCGACAAGGCGATGCAGTTACCTGCATATCTGTAAAATGTGAGCGCGATTTTTCCAATGATTTTAATAAATTAAAATTTAATGGGAAGACCTGCGTGCGAGAATTCATCCAAAGAGTGGATGAATTCATTACAGCACGAGATATTCCTTTTAGTAGAATACTTTCCATGGCTACCGAAATATTTACGGATCAAGCTTTACACTGGTTCCGTTATGTTAAGGATGGAATCACTTCATGGGAGGAACTTCGTAGTCGTTTGAAACAAGACTTTGATCGTCCTGATTTTGATCGAAATTTCAAGAAGGAAATTGAGGCTAGAACGCAAGGTGTAAATGAGAGCACCACAATATACATATCAATTATGGCTGGCATGTTTTCACGTCTCACGAAAGCTCTCTCCGAGGAAGACAAGCTGGAAATTATATTACACAATATTCGACCATGTTATGCTAATATAATTGCATCTGCAGGGGAAATTAAAGATATTTCAACTCAGCAAACATTGTGTAAAGCGTTTGAAAATATTAAGTCACGCGGTTTGTCTTTTCACGAACCACCACAACCAACAGCTGAAACCATGGCACCTGAGTTTGCTCATCTAAAACCTGGCAATAGTTCGATGTCACCTAGCAGTAATAATTTAAACAAAAATAACATTAGCTACGTACACGCTATGTCCGCAAAAGCAAAATTTTGTCCAAGGTGTCGCGTAGATACACACAACCTCAGGAACTGTACGGCTCAACGCAAAGTAGTTTGTTTTCGTTGCGGTAAACCAAATTTTAGATTCCATGATTGCCCAGATTGTAACAAACCTACCAAAAATCCGCCAAAAAACGAATAGCCCGGAATTGCGAGAAGCCTAGTACCAATTTTTCCACACCTTCTGAATGGAATAATTGGCTTTTATTTATTAAAAATTTCTTTCGCGTTTATAGAACTTCACCAATTCTAAAGGGCAAACCATCCGTCGATACTAGGCCTTATTTGAAAGTCAAAATCAATGACTTAGCCGTTTATGGATTACTAGACTCCGGCTCTGCGGTGACAATTTTGGGTAACAACTCACACGAAAGGTTGCGGGATTTTGAAGTGTTACCACTAAATGATGAAACGATCAATATTGTTGCCGCCGGTGGTCAAAGAATGAAATGTATTGGAGTAACGAACTTACCCATTTATTTCCTTGACACATTTCATATTATTAAAGCGTTTGTCGTGCCACAAGTTGAAACACCACTTATCCTAGGGATAGATTTTTGGCGCTTATTCAACTTATTTCCTAAACATTTAGATTCTATCGACACTATTAGTGGTCCAGAGTTAATTCTATCAGAACTTACTGTTCAACCTAAGGACCCTCAAATTCATTCTTACGAACACTTAGATGATGAACAGCGTTCTATTGCAAATAATATAATAGAAAAGTTCACAACAGTCTCTTTTGAGCAGAGGGGTTTGGGGAAAACGTCTGTTATCACCCATCACATTGACACTGGTGAGTCACTGCCTATTCGCCAGAGGTACTATAGGATGTCCCCAGAAAGACAAAGGATTCTGATTGAACAAGTTGACGAAATGCTGGGCCTCGAAGTTGTAGAACCCTGCGAAAGTGCATGGTCATCCCCAGTACTGATTGTTTCCAAAAAGAATGGCCAACCGAGATTTTGTTTGGACAGTAGGAAGTTGAATTCGGTAACGAAACGTGATGCCTACAGTCTACCGTATATCACGGAAATACTAGATAACCTTAGGGACGCCAAATTTCTGAGTAGTATAGATTTATCGAAGGCTTTCTGGCAAATCCCTATTGCGGAAAAGGACAGAGACAAAACAGCATTTTATGTCCCAGGGCGTGGTACACTTCGCTTCAAGGTCACTGCATTTGGATTGACCAATGCTCCAGCAACCCAACAACGCTTGGTTGATACACTCTTCGGACCAGAGTTTAATTTAAGGGTTTTTGCTTATTTGGATGATATAATTATTGTCTCTAGTACCTTCAAAGAGCACGTGTCAATTCTCGATGATGTTCTTAAGAAGTTAAAACAAGCAAATTTGACAGTAAACCTTGAGAAATGCCAATTCTTTCGCAGTCGATTAAAGTACTTGGGATATGTAGTTGATGCTCAAGGCCTACGCACTGATCCCGAAAAGGTTGAGGCAATTCTTAACTACCCGACACCCACCAATAAAAAAGACGTTAAACGTTTTCTTGGCACCGCTACATGGTACCGCCGTTTTGTGCCTAACTTTAGCACCTTAGACGGTCCTCTAAATAGTTTGACGTCAACAAAAAAAAGCTCTTCCCCCTTTTCATGGACAACGGAGGCTAATGAAGCTTTTCGCAAGCTAAAAGAATGCTTGGTGTCTGCTCCAGTCCTCTCGTGTCCAAACTACGATTTGCCGTTTGAGGTTCACACCGATGCTAGTGATTACGGTGTTGGCGCTATGTTAACCCAAACGGTGAATGGGAAAGAACACCCTGTGGCCTATATGAGCAAGTCTTTGACTGGAGCAGAAAAGAACTACAGCATAACTGAAAGGGAGACATTAGCAGTATTGACAGCTTTGGAGCATTGGCGTTGTTACCTGGAGAATGGGAAAACCAATACAGTTTACACTGACCATTCCGCGCTTAAATGGTTCCTGTCTCTCAGTAATCCTACTGGGCGTTTAGCGCGCTGGGGGGTTCGACTATCGTCCTTTGATTTTATTATTAAACATAGACGAGGTGTAGATAACGTTATTCCCGACGCACTATCACGAGCCGTACCTGTTTCTGTGCTTATAACATGTCCACTTAATACAAGCACCCCACAAACGGACTCTACTGATGGTTGGTATCTGAATATATTTAATGGTTGCATTACAAACCCTACCGCTTATCCAAATTACCTTATCAAAAACAATAAATTGTACCGTTTCATGAAAAGTAAAAATCCATTGACATCCGAATTTGAGTGGAAAGAGGTGATTCCTTCTGAGGACAGGGAGCACATCTTGGACACTCATCATTCTGAACCTACTTTCGGTCACTTTGGCATATTCAAAACATACAGACGTATTTCATTAAAATATTTTTGGCCACGTATGCACGATGATGTCGTTTCATATGTTTCTTCTTGCGAAACCTGTATTTCTCACAAACATGCTAATCATGCCACTCTTGGGGAAATGGGTAGACCAAAAGACTGTAGCAGACCATTTCAAATGATAAGCGTGGATTTAGTGGGACCATTGCCCCCATCAAGAAAGCAAAATTCGTTCTTATTTGTGGTCACTTGTTGCTTCTCGAAATATTGTTTACTCTTTCCTATTCGGCGTGCGACCGCGGATATTATTACAAGGATAATGGAGGAGAATATCTTTCTCATTCATGGCATACCTTCTAGTATAATTCTAGACAACGGGAAGCAATTTGTGAGTAATACGTTAAAAAATATGTTTGCAAAATATAAAATTCCACGTGTAAATTATACACCCAAGTATTCGCCACAGATAAATAATGTCGAACGTTACAATAAAACTATCATGACAGCCGTTTCTACCTTTATTGAAGACGATCAACGTTCCTGGGATTCAAACATTCCAAAGATACAGTTTGCCATAAACAACTCGGTAAATGAAGTGACAAGTTACACACCGTCATTTTTAGTTTATGGTAGGGAGTTAGTGGACTGCGGGTCACACTATGTGGACACCGACAGAGTGGACGAAATTATTTTCCAGCCGCGGGACCCTTATGCTGAAAATCTAGGTACCTTGAGCAATATATTTAATAAAGTCCAAGCAGCTTTAATCCAGGCACACAGCAGGAATTCCACCCACTATAATCTAAGGAGAAAACCGGCGGAATTCAACATTGGAGATATTGTTTGGAAACGCACGTTCTTTCAGAGTGATAAGGATAAATATTTTTCAAAGAAACTAGCACCGAAATATATTAAGTGTAGAATCACAGGGAAACTTTCACCTCTGGTCTATTCAGTGGAAGATATGAATGGACGAGACTTAGGTACCTGGCACATCAAAGATTTTAAATTAACTAATTATAAAGAATAATGATCACAATCTAATAATAACAATAAAATAAAACAACAAAATATTACAGCAAAAATCATAACTAAGTAAGATAATGATTAATAACAACGTAAATTACTTAATTGTTACTATTATTATTGTTATTATTATATTTATTTTTTTAAAGACTATTATTGGTCCAGAATACCTACCAATTTTAATCGGATTTTATCCCTTTAGGGGCAAAATCCTTCCGTGACGAGCGGGGTAATGTAACCATTTACATTTCTATTAAATGATTTATCGATAATCGTTGTAAGTCTTAATATCGATCGATATCGATAATCGAATCCTGGCAGCCCTACGCACCCTAGATGCATAGCTGCGCTTGGTATAGCTATACGCGGATTGGAAGTGGCTGGCCAACGGCGACAGACGGTTCCCGATCGTACTTGCGTGAAGTTGTGTCCCTTCTTACCAACACCGCAGGCGCTAACTAAACGATCGCGGACGTTAATTACTTTAAATATTTTATTTTAAATCTAACTTGCAAAACTAATTCGGCCAGTTTTGGTTTTTAACTGTGTGTCGGTGATATTCCCCTACTTGGGTAAGACGTGAACAGTTATTTAATTACTATCTTTTGTAACTGATTTATAGCTTTCATTTTATATTGTGTTAATGTTTTACTAGATACGCGTAGCTACTTGTATTGGTGCTATAATTGTAATTGTTTCGCTATCACCATATTTCATGCTACGCATCGCATTCCATACTTGCTGTCGAATCAAATTTTCTACCGATGACCGTTAAGACGCTCATTTCGAATTTGAATACCTAACAGTAATTTCACTCCTATGTGCTCCGCTTCTGGTTTCTTGCGACGCCTCACCTGCAAAATAGTACTTCCCTTGCTTTGCTGGTGAGCTGATACGCGGGGGCGCGGTTTGGATTCCTTGCTAAGACGTTGGATACTCATTTCCAGGGAGCAACCTTTGGATTAGAACATATTGGCTGGTAGGAAGGAACCTGGCCGGTCTCCTCTGAAGAGTATCAAACGTCCACCTACCTGGTCATCGAAATACGGATCCCGTACCCTGGACGTGACGCCGTCCTGCATCTACCTACCTGGTCGTCATCACCCGCCACCGTCGTCGCTATCCGTCGCGTCGTCGTGCTGTCTTCATTGGTCGGCTCGCAGGGAAGTGCTTAGATTAATGAAAGTGACGAAAGCGTAGCTATAGGCATTTGTGAACCCTTTTATCAAGGTTATTATTAAAGAACCATCCTTTATTATTATTCTACCTACTTGTTTTACTGCTCGTAGTTTACCCTCTGTAGGCTCTTCAAGCTACGGGACCCTTGTCCCGTTACAATACTTACAAGTTTTTTTGATTGGTCTTTTATTTTAAGCAAAACAGTTTTGATTAAGTATAAATGTTAAACATTCCAATGTTTTGCAATCTAAAAAAGCTTGTACCTTTTAACTATTAATTTGTTCTTAATATTAATCATCACAAATAGAAATTTAGCCATTATTAGCTTTCCAAACTAAAATATGAACACGATAACCGTTTTTACAGAAATCAATGCGGTTGATTTGTACGAAAAGTTGCGGTTTTCATTAAGTTACATAACAAAGGTTCATTAAGTTATCGATTTCGAAAAAAAAACTGTTTTCATTGTTTTGTGAATGTACCTGATATAAGCGTAGAAGCAGTAGATTAATAATTTTTTTCTTGGGCCACTTTCAGCTGAAGGGAATCAGCTTATCTCGTATACAGGGAATATTCCAGACTTTGACGATATAAGCATGCCGGAGTTGGAGGGGGATAACTCTACGGACGCGTGCGCGTCTCCGTCGCCGTCGCCGAGCGCGTCAACCCTCAACACCCCGCAAGTGGAGGTGCGCTCGCCCGCCTACATCTTGAGGCCATGAGGAAAACATAAATCTAAACATCACAAAGAGAAAGGCAAATGAGGGGACGCAACGAAATTATTTTGACTGAAACCGTCGATCAGAATAGATTGGTGTATCTCTAATTATCTTGTCAATTTTTATGTTTTAAAGAGGTAATGTTAATTGTGACTAATATTTTATTACGTTATGTATTTTGTATATTGTTTCGACTATGTTTCACATACAAGTGTATTAGGGTTGAACCTCATCTGGCACTACGGAATCGCATTTTTTGACGCTCCATCCTTTTCTGTCGCTCAGGAACGACATTTGCTAGAGCTAGAAAGATAGCGGGAATGCGATCGCACGCGGTAGCACCGTTAGTGCTGCGACCTTTCTCGCTCTAGCCATTGACGTTCCTGAGCGACAGAAAAGGATAGAGCGTGAAAAAATGCGGTTCCGTACTGCCAGATGAGGCTCAACCCTTAAAAAACTATAGTCTCACAACATGGTTCTACCGGGTGTTTGAGTGAACATTTGCATTACTTTTATGGGTGATTGAACCCATGATAGTGAACAACTTTCCCGTAGAAACCTATAGGAAATTCGCAAATATTTTTTTCGACTTTTCATAAAAACGTTCGATCAGCTTATTGCATTTAGTAAGGAAAGTAAATTTTTTTTTTGGAATTACCTTCTTATAGCCCAGTATTTTAAGGAGTTTTGTTAGAAGGGGTCGGGGAGGAATTAAGAATGGTACTTTTAATCTGTAACCTCTAGTCCTGTAATTTAGTGACAAAAAGACCACTATCTACAAACTTATTAAAAAAAAAATACTACGCAACATAGAAATCCAAATTGTACCTCCCAGAAGGATTTTAATATAAATAATATTAATACCGATGCACTCATTTTAATTAGACTCAATAATATAAATGAGTTTTGAGCAATACAAAAGTCATTTATTTATAAAAAAATATGATTTATTAGAAAATACAAATAAATTTTTCAAAACTTTCTAATGAGACGAAAATATTTACACGGTTTTTGAAGTGTGTATAATTGTTAAAGCTTGGTTAAAGCCTTTAAAATGTGAAAAAGAAAATTACCGTCAGTTTTTTTTAGAACGAAATAATTGAAAATTTTTAAAGGGGTTGTTGCTTAAATTGGCTCTTAAATGATATAAGTACTTACCGAAAAAAATTGAATTTTTTAATTAAACCTTTAAATGACTGTGTTAATAGGTTTCATAGGGAAAGTTGTTCAGTAGCATGGGTACAATCACCCTTTAAAGTAAGTAATGAAACTGTTTACCCTAACAGCCTGCAAAAATAATTTTAAAGACCATATTATATATATGGTCTTTAAAATTAATTTAATTTTCATTTTAAAAGTATAAATAGGTGTTGATATTTTAAATATTTAGGAAAAAAATGTAAACTTTAACTGTGTTTTTAATTATTAGTATGTATATTACTGTACTATGTTCTAAATTATTTACTGTAGGTATTTAGTTACGTTTTGGATTAGATTGTATTATAGCTTAGTCATATTTTTAAGGAACTACCAACAAGGTAATGTGTTATAAAGATGCAATGATAATATATATTGTTATCAAATTATCGAAGAACAAACGCTACAATGTGCCTCATATGACGTGGTAACCAATTAGAGCAAAAATTTTGTTCAGAAACACTTAACTTTCCATACAAAAGTTACGCATCGAATACTATGAACAGTTTTCTGATTTTGGGTTTACCGGATACGGACTTTGTCAACATTATTAAAACCTTGTTTCGAGAAAATGAAAATGTAATTTAAAAAAAATAAAGCAGCTGTTTATTAACTAAATTGTAACCAACGTAGAAATGTGTATAACCACAATAAACGAATTTAGAGAGTGCCTGCGCCTACCTGACTACTGACTGAACTCTAAAGTCAACGTTTCCAGTGCCGCGTAACAATTAAATAGGTAATTTAATTTGGTACTTTCTTAAGAGTGACATCACTTTGACGATCTACTTATTCTGTGCTTCTGTGTCGAATATCTAAAAGTGATTTAATAATTGAAAATTATATAATCTGTCGTTTGGAAGATTATGATTAACTAGTGTTTTCCCGCGACTTCGTCCGCACAAATTATATACCAGATTTTAAGTCAGATCATAAGCTATCAAACAAAAAAAGTTTCATCAAAATCGGTTCAGTAGTTTTTGCGTGATGCGCGAACAAACAAACAAACACACAAACAAACAGACAAACAGACAGACAAAATTTCTAAAAAAGGTTGATTTCGAGTCAGGGATACCTAAAAACCATATCGTAATCTTTTTTTTGTAAATATCTTCAATGTACAGACACACTTCAGTTACAGTTTTATAATAGTTTAGATTACCAATATTTTAGATTCGCATTCATTAGGTGTTAGCCTCATATCGCTTTAAGTTATTATAATAGCGCTGCGTAAGATAAATAAAAACCCAACAAATCTTCAAAAAGTGTGTACCATTGTATTACGGTTTTAACAAGATGTTCACATTTATGGATCGGTGCATTTTATCCTAGATTTTATCATACATCTTTGCATAGTTCTGGTAATTACTATTATTTGTAGTAGGTAGGTTTGGACTGGAGCCATTGATTTCACTGAACAAAGTTTTTAGTTTACCGTTAATGATTAAGAATAAAATTAACTATATATTAAATTGTAAGTTATTTTTAAATTGAATAAAACAAAATATTGAGATAACGTTTTTGTTTAATTTTACCTATCTATCAAAACTTAGTGTAGGAAGGGACACACCTGCGGAACGTTCGCAAACGAACGCTGAAAGTTCGGTTCAATACGCGCGCAACGCTTTTCCCTCATACCACCGGCGGCGACACACCAGTCAGTACGCGCCATTTTTTTCCTAGTAGACTCTTATTCAACCGAATGTTCGGCGCGGAACGTTCCGCAGGTCTGTGTCCCTACATCATCATCATCAGCCTTTAAACGTCCCACTGCAGGGCACAGGCTTACCCTCTAGGAGGGTGTTTGGGCGAGTTGTTACCTTTGCAGTGATTTCTCACTGCATCGATTTCTCTCTGCGATGAGTCTCTCTGCAGTGATTCTCTTTACGGCGAGTCTCTTTGCGGTAGTCCACCACCCGTGCCCAATGCGGATTGGTAGACTTCACAATGCATCAGAATTTCTATGTTTCCTCACGTATATAAGTTAGAAAAACTCATTGGTACGTGGCATGTAGTCCGTGCGGATTCGAACCCGGACCCTGGATTGACAGTCCATTGTCTCTCCGCAACGCGCCACCGAGATCTCCATGTCCCTACATGATAGTTATAAATACATATACGTTTTTGCGCTCCTATGGCTCCTAATGGGGTAGGCAGGACCGCAGGAACATTGATAGCCAGTAGTCACCTGCTAAGATCTTGACAGACCAGTATGAATATGTTATGGAAACAGGATACGAGACGCATGAAAAGTGGTGGTACAGTACAGTCCACCAATTTAAAAGGTAGGCCACCGTAGAACCACAGAAAACTATTTGCATATACTCACGACTATTCCCCGAGGGGGTAGTCGGTGATATTTTGAAAACTCCGAACCTCCGAAATTACATTACACTAATATGGTTCTACTTTAAAACTATGAAGACAATCTAGATACCTATTAACGAGGATTCCAAACTTCTTGGTATTAACCATCTTCTCCATGTAGGTAACCAATAGACCTAAAAATACTTTATTACAAGGTGTTACAAAAATACAAATAAACCTTTAAGGGGGTGGTGTAGACCATCAAACTGAACAACTTTCACTATGGGACCAATATCGAAATCGCGAAAAAAAAATGATGTTCCATACACGGACCTGAAAGAAATGCGGACCGAGTATTGCACTAAAAAGATGTGAAGCATGCAAGGTAATACAATCTCGTTTGTTCTACAAGGGACCTACACTCACACAGATGCACTAGCTCTAGGCGCAGGTCCGACAACCCGTCACCTTATGTACCGCGTGACAGCACACAAAAGAAATGGGTGCTTCACTCATGATTAGATGACATTCCGTCTGGTTCTTCTTTTAAGTCTGTGGTTCCATACTCTACAAATCGTCTAGAGCTAAAATATGTATGGGATATAATTTTTTTTTTCGCGATTTCGATATTGGTCCCATAGAGAAAGTTGTTCAGTTTGACGGTCTAAACAACCCCCTTAAGAGTTTTAAATATTTATTGTTACTTATGAAACACCCTGTATATTGTATAGTAGGTACACAATAATATTCTTTATTTAGGAAAAACATTTAATATACTTAGTAAGTAGTTATACGTAACAAATAAATAAAAAGCAAAAGCAAATTGATTAATAATTCTGATGACTTCTCTTAGATTTGATCTAAGTGACTTCTAATGAACCTCTTCACTCGCGAATGTTAATGTGTCCCTCTCCCCTCGAACCAAAAGTCTGGAAACGTGCTTGAAGGCAACTAAAGTAGGATACAACATCTAGAACGATTTAATTGTTCTAGGTTGTGTTTCTATTTCTTGGTAAGGGGTGTCTAATTTGATGTTGATTTACTAAACTACGTAGGTATGATGGTTCGCGATCATAGAGAAAGACGTGACTCCAGTTTCACGATTGAGCAGTGAACAGATTTTTTTTTCTAAGGAAGGGGGACAAACGGTATCTATGCAACGGGTACGATAAGGGGCCCCATGTAATATGTATCTATTCTCTATAGTAATTGATAAAAACTAGGGTCCAGCCCCTCTAGTACCTACCTATAAGTTATCGCGTGCGATGTGTCTTCGCTAGGTACATAGAAAGTGACCTCTTCCTGCGCTTTACCAAATAGTGGTGAAGCTTGGCGGTCGCATGGGTATAGCGCAGACAACGCGAACAAAATCTGGTGCACCACCATCAGCAGTGCGGGGCGCATGCTGGGAGAGCTTCGCGGTGCAGCGAGCGCCTGGCACAGGCTAAGTAATGTTGTACCAATTGGCCTATATGAGTGTTACAAACAATTCAGTCTGGTTGTCGCCTCTAGTCCACCTCAATGGTCGCGGCACGGCAGGTCAATCGAGTACGGTGTGCGGGGGCCGGGACGCACGTCCGAGCGCTAAGCTTCGGCACTATTAGTTTTATAAACACTATGGCTATACAGAGAGCGAAACAAGTAGGTACTAGAGGAGGCCCACTTGGGAATCTCAAAATTTCTGTCGCCGGGCCTGAATGCAATACGCTATAAAAGTTGTAAAATGTTTTGCTCCTAAGATTAATCACTTATTTCCCGAAACTGTAAACAAAATAAAGACATTATTAAATACGTTATTTTACCTAGTTCGATAGGTACTTGACAACATATTATAATAGTACAAAAGGGAATGATTTCAAATGCAAAAAAATAGATTAACGATCGAGTTTTTAAAACAGTTAATTACGCCAAGGTTAAATTGCACTGTGTTACAATATTGTAATGGTAACTAATTAAAATAAATTCAAGTTGAATAGAAATATCGACACTATGGGTACTATCCATAGTTACCTACACAACTTGAATTTATTTTAATTAGTTACCTACTTATTAGATTTTTGTGTTCAGTCGACACGAGCGAGGGTAGGTCGTTCATTCTCAATAGTTCTACTGAACAGTTCTACCGTAGAACTAATGGGACTTTTATTTCCCACTAGTTCTACTTTTAAATGCACCACCGAATAGTGGAACTAGTGGGAACATTACTTCTCAATAGTTCTACTACAGCAAGTATAAGGACGTTGAACTTTGCCCCTTTCTTAAGAGTCCTTTTACCGTTCGTTCAGGACCGTCATCACAATATTTAAGATTTCTCAATAAAAAACCCATTCATTTAAAAAGTGCTTTAGGTGCTCCAATATACACGGTGTTAGGATAAACAGTTGCATTACTTTAAGGGGTGATTGTACCCATGACACTGAACAACTTTCCCTAAGAAACCTATAGGAAATTCGAGAAAATTTATTTCGACTTTTCATACAAACGATCGATCAGCATGCATTTAGTTCAGTATCGTAGGTAGAATCACCCCTTGAAGTAATGCAACGGTTTACCCTAACCACCCTGAACTACAAAAGCCTTAAAGCTATTTTAATACAACACTTTTGTAGGTCTAAACCTTAGACGATTTATATAGGGACACCCGCCTCGCGTTAGTATTACCTACCGCTTTGCCAACGTACAAGATCAAAAAATCTTAAGCATTCATATACAATTTTATACCCTATCACTAAACGCGACAGCCTATAATTGCGGAACAATAATTTCGAACTTATCATGTTTTGGGGTTCACGTGACACTGTTTTTCATGATTTTTAATATTCAAAATTGTGGAGTAAAGTCCACAGTTGCGGATTTTATGCTACCCCCCGCAAAAAGTGTCAGAAAAGTTTGTTACTAGAATTACATGTGTATATAAAAAGTCTAAGGTCTAACTAAACACACTTTGAAAAAAGAATAAAAGGGCCCACTTTAACATTTATTTCGATATTCTTGCTTCGGGTTTTCATTATAGAGAAATCTTTAATATTGTGATTAGGGCGCCACGGTACTGAACTGTAAAAGGACTTTAACTCCAGTGCCATAAGATTTGAAATTATATACTACTTATTAATGTTAATAAATCTTGACATGCTGTCGAGTGTACCTACCAGCTATTGACGTAATAATAACTAATAAATTATGGTACAGTTCAATGAATGTCTTTCTAAAAGGTATATTATTACTTAATTAAAGATTAGGTACATGTTATATAAATTTCATATTCCAAATTTATAGCGAGTCTTTTTAAAACTATTATTAAATTAAATATGAACTCAAAGAATCTATTTGTTAGTATCACAGAAAACTATAATAAACTTAATGACTTAAACGAAGCTTTTTCATTAGTCCAGGCAAAAACGTTCCCACAGGAGTTCTGTTTTTCAGACCATCAGAAATATAAGGTCCTGGTTTAGACATTAGTACAGTGTGCAGAGTAGGCAAACATCCGATAGCGCAAGCAAGTTCTGGAGAAATATTCCGACAACCTTGCACATCCAGGAATTTCAGTTTCTCACAGTGCGACCTTATGGCTTCCAAGGTCTTATCCGTTAGCTGGTTACAACCCTGTAACAAATTCATATGTAACTAAAAGGTGAAAATTTATAGGAATCTATTGAATTAAAAATCAAATCCACTCAATTGTAGAAAGTTGAAATTGGTATATTTCGCTTGGTGTCTAGGTACTTGCTAAGAAAGGATTTTTTTTAATATTCATCTCCATATTTTAGGGGAAGTCTGAACTGCCTCCGTGGTATAATGGTTAAGAGCATTGGGCTCTTGACACGGAGGTCGTGGGTTCGATTCCCACGGGGGGCACCTAGTGAAATTTCACTTTGTGCGTTTTCCCCCACTTGGTTAGGACATTGCAGGCTAAATCATCTGAGTGTCTGAAAAGAAAGATGATTCCGTGCTTCGGATGGCACGTTAAGCTGTTGGTCCCGGCTACTATCTCTGGTGGTAGTTGTTACATAAAAACCACGTCAGAGGCCGTAAGGCGGTTTGAATAAACTCTGACACCAGGGCTTGCAGCCCACTCGATAAGAAGAAGAACGGGAATTCTGAGAATTTTGTAGCGATGATGCTCCTAATCTCTAGTGCAGGAGTAGTATAGGACTACCAACACATACTGCCGAGACACATTCCACATTGGCAGGAATGCAGTGCTAGACACAAGCAAACGGCGATTAATGCATACAGGGTCCAAGTATAATATGCTGACTGACCCTTTTAGAGGATGATCAGACCATCAAACTGAACAACTTTCTCTATGGGACCAACATCGAAATCGCGAAAAAAAAATCTGCTGTCCCATACATTTGGCTCCAGTAGGTTTGCAGTTTTGTATGGAGGGGCAGATTTTTTTTTCGCGATTTCGATGTTCGTCCCATAGAGAAAGTTGTTCAGTTTGATGGTCTGATAATCCCCTTAAAAAAGAGTCAGCATATTAAGATGGACCCTGTATAATCATCATCATCAGCCTACACTATGTAAAAAACAAAAAATAGGTAGGTACTTACTCTGAGTTCCAATTGCAGCAATCTCTTTAATCCTTTCACAGTTTCTTTTACAGCTTCATCAGTTAAATTGTAACAGTCAACAAGATTTAGATGTTCAATACTAGGACAGTTTTTGACAAGGTGTTTTATACCCTCATGAGTTATTTGTTGACATCTGCTCAGGTTCAAGTTGACGAGTTCTTTGAATTTGAATGAGTATGTTAAACTGACATCAGTTATTCTATTACAGCTGCTTATGTCTAGCTCTCTGAGACCTTTCATGCGAGCCAGGGAGTAGCCGGTGAAGGAGTCCAAGGATAACTTCTCACACATAAACATGACATCTCTCTTTCGCCGCGCATCGCGGACGATCTCCTCCTCAGCCCTAGACCCTAAGTAGATCCTCGGGTGACTCTCATTTTCCTCGCAACTTGACATAATAGGGTCATCTTCACCTTCCGCTTCTATTTTCCCCATTCCCGTCAATCCGGCATCTGACACCTTATCACAGTGACTCAATTTCAATGAGTGTAAAAGTACTTGGTTTTTAAATATGACTTGAATAGATGTATCAGTCACAGCATTGAAACAGTAACTTATGTCTAGAGATCGCAAATTAGGCAACATCTCTGATATCATAACCAGACCAGCCTGATCTAAATTCAAAGAGTGTATATCCAGTTCCTCCATGATCACATTCTCTTGAGTACAAATGCCTTTCTTTACACCATCTTTGGTTATTAATTCACACTCTGAAATGTTTAATGATTTCAATTTGGTCAGTTTGTGTAGTTCGGCTATTCCTAGATCTGTAACAGCTCTGCATCGCTGGATATTGAGGTACTCCAGGTTGACGAGATGTTTGCAGATGTACACAAGAGATTGGTCCGTTACTCGTGTACACAAACCTATGTTAAGGTGCTTCAGAGAGGTCTGATGCATCGCCAGTGACAGAATACCTGTGTTTGTAAGTTGATCACAGGAGTTTACTTCTAGAGTCTCTAATTTTAAATTATTCGTTTCTGACAGAGTTTTAAGTGCTGTTCCATCTATAAGCGTATTTGAAAATATCAGTCGCTTGATATTTTTTACATTCGAGACAATAAATTGTAATACAAAGTAAAATGTCAGCACACTCTCAGATGGATTCTGGAATATGTTAATGTTGGGCGGGTAAAACTTTTTGACTAAGCCCAGATGAAATTGCAAAGAACATCCAGATAAATTGAGTTCGTCCAGAGAGGGAGCTGCCGTTATGAATCTGTTAAATAGTGCATCAGTTAGATATTGGTTTCCAGATAAACTCAAAACTTTAAGATTTTCCAGATTAATTGTCAAGAGGCCATCTGTCTTCCCCTCCAGCAAGCGCCCCGACATGAACAATTCCTTACAGGACAGTATGTTTAATTCCTCCAGATTAATGCATTTTTGCAACATGTACACAAATACTTTTTCACAGATGTCAGAGTTCCTAATGGTTAAACTTCTTATGCTGTCTCCCATTTTATCCCAAAAATAATTTAGTTTAGGTGATATCTCCACTTCGTTGAATAAATAATTGTAGTAAGTTGTCGATGAATTTTCAAAAAGCTGAAGAGGAGTTGAACTCTCATCATTGAGTACTGATTTATAGAACACCACAACTTTGTTCTTCAAGAAGCAGTGGTAATTTGCTGCCATATACCACGAACGACATGTTTCACTAGCAGCCTTCCTATCTGATTTTGGTAAATATTTGAATATGTAAATCAGAACCTGAAAGACAACGTTATATAGAGTTAAAGTTGTATAACAAAATTACTATGGTCCTCGGAAATAAACAGTTTAGAAAGGCAATCTTATCAACAAAGAAAAATTACGTCAATGGTATGAAAATCACGTGAAAAAAATTATTCCAGTTGCAAACAAAGAAGTCGTGCCTAAGTGCGAAAGAAAACTGGTCTGATCTCTGAGTGGAAATATAGAATTCTTTGACGTACCTCATACGGCAGCTCCATTTTCGGGATAGTTTAAAGCCTTTTAATAGATTTGAGCCCAAATTCCTAAGAAATCCACATTTTATTTAATATTAATTTTGTGTTTGCCTTCCTGTTTCCTTGTTGATTTGACAATCTTGACATTGAAATGTCAGCTGTCAGGCTGTACAGCTGATTGTCAATTGCGCTTTTTACACTGAGAAATTGTGTCAAAGATAAATGCCAGTTTTAAAATTACGATTTTGATTTTTGACGTGATAACGTCATATGAATGAGCGTTTTTCTTTTTGTTTTCTAGGGGATCGATAGATGGCGCTACGGTCTGTGCGAAGAAACGTCAACATTTCAAAAAGTGTCTCTAAAAATAGTAAAGAGTGAAAAGACGATCAAGAATATGCCAACTATTGCCAACGCATCTTTTAATGACATATTTCATTATTTACTAATCATTTTAATCGAAAATTCTTTTACGCCTGACATGGCTGTATGGGCTCGATCCCTTGGCATTAAAAAAAAAGGCAGGCACAGACTTGACCAGATTTTGACAGGATCTCGCTTACGGCTCTATGTGGCGATAAACATGTCCTCTATCGAGTTTTTAAGGAACTCAATTTAAAAAAGAAAAGAAAAACGCTCATTATTATTATCATAGACGAAAATTTTTTCGCTTACGCTAAATTTTTCGCTTACGCTAGTAGACCGAATATCAGTGTAACCGGGTATGAGATAGCGAATTATATGAAGTGACATCTCGGAGTCAGGTGGTTGTCCCATAATTGATCTGAGGGACCTACACTCACACAGATGCACTAGCTCTAGGCGCAGGTCCGACAACCCGTCACCTTATGTACCGCGTGACAGCACGCACACAAAAGAAATGGGTGCTTCACTCATGATTAGATGACATTCCGTCTGTTCTTCTTTTAAGTCTGTGGTTCCAAGTACAAAAATTAGTTCCAATGATTTTCCGCAACATGGCGAGGTTTTTTTATATTTCTGGTCGGGCTTTAATTTCTTCGATGAGCGTTTGACTCGGCATGCTACTTACCCACAGAACTTACCTAACTACGCACTGAATGAATAACACACTCAGGCTCGGCACAAACGAGCCACCGGCCACAGCCACCGGTCGGTGTACAGTAACATTAATCTGTGACCGGTGGCTGTAGCGGTCGCGGACACTGCTGCTATAACGAGTGGCGGCGGCCACGGTCCCTCGAAAAATTCTTTTCCTATTTCTATGCACTTTCTATGATGAAAAGGTGTGTCGCTGGCCACCCAAGCAGAGTCTTAAAATTCTTATTGTAAGTAACTACTAAGTTGATAGATAACTTCTACCTCTCCACCGTCATTCAAGAGACACCCTTTGCGACCCATTGGTCGTCGTCCAGTAGGTCGACCTAGGTAATTATACTCTCCTGGCATGCCGATCCTCATCCGTTCTTTCAATGTGGCCAAGCCAGCGCCTATGCGCTTATGCGTCTCCTATGAGACGGAGATCTTTTGTCTTGTCAGTGATATTTGGGAAAGTAGCGAATTCTTCAATTTCGTTATTTTTCGGCACGTGGTTTGGTCCTAGCCAAAGAATATAATACTCCCTGGTCTTGGCTAGGCAACTCCGATGCATGATGTGGTAGGTAAATTTTCAAGAAAAACAGGTATAGGTACTTAACTACCTACCTCCTTTTAAACTTTTATTAATGCAGATACAATAATTCATAGAGGTCTTGCAGATTTTCGAAGTAAAAGTGTTCCTATGTAAAAATTAGTAGAAGTAAGCGATAGTTACAAAGTTTATAGTTTTTCGGTGTCATAAGATTAATAGCTATACTTAATCAATCATAGTTTGTGTTTTTTAACAGTGTATGTCACATATCTCTATTCATGATTGCTGAAGCTTTGCTGTCAAAGGGTAGGCGAGACGCAGTCGAAATGGAGTTGATGGTGATTATTCTAGTACCTAAGTAGGACCCCGATCAGCGCTTCCTCAAACCGTGTTTATAAACTAATTATTAGGTGGGTACCTAATATCCTACGTATTTATCATACCTATTACTTACTTACTTAGGTACTTAAGTGTATATTTTTTAATTTATTCGTTTAATGATTCTAATATGTAACTAATCAGAATAAAAATAAAACCAGAACAATAAAGCACTTGAAATCCTTCAAGTGCTTTATTGTTCTGGTTTTATAGACTGCGAATACTACCTGCCTACATAGGTATACCTTTTCAAACGCGAAAACCGATGCCTGTGCTCAGCTGTGCTCTGTCCTCATATACCACCACAAATACTGCAACACTCTGTATTAAGCTAAACCAACGTAGTGATTCCATTCTCTTTGGCTAAACCTACACTACACTAGTCTATATATTTGTATTGTGACAACTGGTAACACAAGTTAAATGCAAGAAACAAACAATTGACAACGTGTAGTGATGAGTTTGCGCGGTAGTAACGTACAGTACTGTTATTGCCACTTGTTGGGCGCCAGTTCGTTCAGTGAGCGCGGGGTGAGCCGCGCGGTCGGCCCTCCACCAGACCCGATTCCTTTTACACGCGTCTCTCGATATTTTTCCGATCAACTTTACCGAACTTGTGAATAAACGTTTTAAGAATTGTGCTTGGTTTGATTTGGCATGCAAAAGTGGTATGTTTAAAAGGATGTCGCGGAGAAAACAGGCTAAACCAAGGTCTCTCAAACGTAAGTTATATTAATATTCATTTATCTATTAATTTCAAGTCATCGTCACAAATTGTAGTTGTCTCACTCACTGAAAATCTTGAAACTTGCAAGCAAAAGTTAATTTTCCTACCAGTTACAAATATAATTTCGAATCATGCAAGTAAACTCAATATTAAGCTTTATAAGATAACTGTTTAAAAAAGTATATTTAATTAGGAGAGCAGGAGTGTGATTTTTGAATCTCATTTGCTGAATTCAGCAGTTGAAAATGTCAAAATTACTAGTATGGAGATATACATCTTTCTACTGCTGGTTTGACTTTAAAAAATCATACTTCAGGAGTGCAATTTTTGAAAGTCAAATCAGCAGTAGAATGATGCATATCTCCATAGTAATATTGTCATTTTCAACGTCTGAATTCAGCTAATGAGATTCAAAAATCGCCTCCTGAACATTTGCATTTGATTCTCCTCATACAAAGATATTTAAATTAACGCACCTCTGTACATAAATAAGTAAACAAATTATAGCCCTCATTTAGTAGCTGGCTCGAGTAGAAATTATATATGTACAACCTATCATAATATCTAGATCTACCCAGGTTGCTAACAACAAACCTGATAGCAACATATTGGGGTGCCGGATTTGAAGAGAAATGGAGTGGTCCAGAGCTTTACTCCTAATTAATAGCGCCTCGTCACTGAGTGAGCCACATAGGCGCGTGATGGACGCGACGCGGGTTGCGTCGCGGTCGCGGCGCCCTAATATCACCGTTTTATCAGTGACCAGCGGTGGGCTTTGCGGTCGCGGCTTGGCCCACGTATGCACCGGCTTAGGTACTCAACGTTGCACTGGCTGCATTTTATTCAACGGAGCTAAACGGACTGTTAGTGAAGGCTGTTAGTAATTTAACCTGTTAGGTATCAATATCGAATGTAAGGATTGTTTTCAGTATTTTGAAGGAGCCTAAAATGTATTTCGATCAAAAGCACTGATGGAAAATCTTCCGTGATTGGATAATGTACCTACTCTAATACAGTTGCAGAAGCACTGATGCGACTTTTAAAAATGCATGTATCGACTTATTAGGTGACATGATACCTACCTCTATAACCTGCTATAGAGTAGGTGGTATCCACATCAATGGATTATGATCTCTTCTAGGATTAAGGTCATCTTCATGATGACGTATTTATTAATTTACATTTTACCTTCTAAGTTACGCTCGCTGTAATGGTTCGCTGTTATTAGTAACATCCTGATTCTGTGTTGAGAGAAACAGGAGCATAGAACAATGCCAGTGTTAGAGCAGCCAGCAATGTAATGTTGTAAACTTTAGGTAGGTACCTATCGATCTGGTGGCGTCTAGTACTTTCGTAATGCGTCCCCCGGGGTGCGCGAGGATGCTGCGACTCTCCGGCTGGCCCTAGGGATACCTAATGCAATACTAGCTCAGTTCCCAACCTAAACATAATACAACATTTCCATTGCTTTATTTATTTTATCAATGCTTTGTTTAACAAGATCATTATCTAGGTATGGCATTAAGCATAAGCTACAAAAGCTGATATTTGGAACAGTACTGCTGCTCTATTCAAGCTTGTATAACGGCTAGGGCAGAACCACCGGCATTATAATCAAGAGATAGTTTAGATATTGCAGATCATGTCGTTCCAGTTAGCAATCTTTAATTAGGTGCAAAGTTAATAAAGGGTGTAATCGCGAAAAGAAAATCAGCTGATCCATACATTTAGGTCCTATACTTATCTATAATAGTCATTGAAGTTTTCTATGAAACAACAGATTTTTTGTTCGCGACTTCAATCTTGGTTCTATTCTATAGTAAAAGTTGTTCAGTTTGATAGTCTGAAGCACCCCCCTTAAGTAGGTATACGTAACTTACATACTTAAAGGGATAATAATGTGATACATTGAAGTTTATATCCAGTATTAGTATTCTTTGCTTTAGTTCTAGAAGTCCGATAAATAAAAGAATAACTTGCACAAAAATAACCTTTTATTTAGATATATTTATCCCTTTGATTTGTTCAATAACATTTTGGCGTCAGTAACCGCTGAGAGGCCCATTCACAGGGGTCCAATAACACGTCAATTTCAGCTCGCCGTCCCTCATGCGAAGGAATTAAAATTTTACATCCAGTGAAAATGTTAATCCTTTCCCGTCCCAGGCAGACTATAAAAACGAATTGGCGTATCTTGAATTGTTTACTCGAACATCGTTGAATACCTGAAGGCAGTTTCTATAGTCCACTGAGTGTTGTGTTGTGCTAAGCTTATAAATCGATTCCTACTTATAGACTACGTTTCGCTTATGTAGACGACTAAAACAGACGATTAATTTTTGGCATGCGTGCCTAGATTTCTTTAAATTAACTTTACCAACCAGTATCAGCTTATTTTCAACTTATCGAAAGTCATGATTTAAAGAACTTCTTTTTTCCGTAAATTTACTCACACCTATCCCTTTGGGGTAGGTATAGAGACAATTAATCAACACCTACTACTAATGGTTCTTAGATTAATGTATCTCTCGTTCTTAACGTATCTCGTCGGTTTCGGATAAATATTAAGGTACCCACTTGCATGTAGCTACTTAGGTCTTCTTCCAAATCTTGGAATTCGTTTTTCATAGGAGCGGCTGCCAAACATAGACAATGACTAGCTAGTAGCTTTACCAGCAGTGTTGATAGTGCATCAAATACCTAAGTGGACTTAGGGACCACGGACCTGAAAAAAAGACGGACGTAATGTGACACTAAAAAGATGTGAAGCATGCAAGGTCCTACATTTTCGTTTGTTCTACAAGGGACCTACACTCACACAGATGCACTAGCTCTAGGCGCAGGTCCTACACCCGTCACCATTATGTACCGCGTGACAGCACGCACACAAAAGAAATGGGTGTTTCACTCTTGATTAGACGAGATTACGTCCGTCTTTTTTAACCGACTTCAACAAAAGGAGGAGGTTCTCAATTCGACCCGTATGTTTTTTTTTTGTATGTTTGTTACGCGATTGCACCGCCAATTGTGAATTGATTTTGATGATTCTTATTTTGTTTGGTAGGTCATGATTCCGAGGTGGTCCCACGAAATTGATTCGCTTGTTGAAAAAATCTATAAAATAACAAATATGTACACAGATCACGGACTTGAAAAAAATACGGACGTAATGTTACACTAGAAAGATGTGAAGTATAAACGCGTATGAGATAGCGATAGTCATAAAATCCTATACAATTTGTATGAAGCTAGATGTCTGCCTCCGGAGTCAGACAGCCGTCGTCAAACAAAAAAGTGGTTACGTCGATAAGGACAGCAATAAGTAGCGATCTCCTTTTTTAACTAGAGCGAATTTGCTATAAGTGCATCTCTCTTACTGAGTGAGTATGACACGACACGTGCTTCTTTCTAGTACTTACTTTCTTTTTCTACGACGCAAACACAATATAATACATGGGTGCTTCACTTATGTAATAAAAGGATATTACGTCCGTCTTTTTTTCAGGTCCGTGACACAGATGACATTTTTGTTTGTCGATTCTCTTCAGGAGTGCGATTTTTAAACATCACACGTTCAAGTCAGCGGTAGAAAATGTCAAAATTACTATGGAGATTATGCATATTTCGTCTTTCGACTGCTAATTTGAACGTGTGATGTTCAAAAATCGCACTCCAGCAATGTTTTGATGGGGACTGTCAAACTATGTTTTTTTTTTACTGTCATAACCAAGAATCTTTATATGCCTATATATTTAAAACTTCTTGGTCATACTGTTGTGTTTAAACGTATAATACTTTATGGTTTAAACTTCATGGATATAGGAGGTACCGAAACACATAGATTTAATTGTTCATGGCGGTCGGAAATGTTCGTCGTTTTAAGGGTTCCTTAGTCAAACAAAAGGAACCCTTATACTTTCGTCCATTCTGTCTGTCTGTCTGTATGCCCCGCCTCAATAACTCGCTCATTTTTGCATCTATTGAATCGAAATATGGCATAAAGACAGATAACAGTAACCCAAAAACAGAAATGTTGTACGAAACATGGGTTGGATTTTTTAAAATCGAGTGAGGTGTAAAGCGTACACCGTATCCTTTGCATTGAAGTACTTATAACTGCTTATTCGAACTAATGTATTTCACCTAGATTTCAACACTGAAAAGTTTGAAATAAAAAAATTTTAACAAAAAATTAAAACCGACTTCAAAACTAAAAAGGTAAAAATAATAATATTGAAGTCGTTGACTTTTGCATTCGAATCTATAAGAACATTAATTAGTTTTATTGGAGTCGGTGTCAAGCCAAGCCAAGCCAAAAAATTACTGCAAGCCCAGTTGCGAATCGTACCGGCTTGACACCGAGTCCGGTAAGACAAATTAATGTTCTTATAGATTCGAATGCAAAAGTCAACGACTGCAATATTATTATTTTTACCTTTTTAGTTTTGAAGTCGGTTTTAATTTTTTGTTAAAATTTTTTTTTTCAGGTGTACTATTCCACTTTTTCTCCATTAGTGGAAAATCTACGCATAATTATTTTAAATCCTTCGATTATTTGTTTGAAAAGTCACTGATCGAGGGTACTGAGTGTGGTGTAAAGATCACAATAAAACATGTGAATGTTTTATGCGAGGTAAAAGCTTCGGATGGACGTATTTGTAAGCCCTTTGAAGAGGGTTAACTTAATTTAGCTTTGTACGTCAACTTTTTTGGCTGAGCTTATGTGTCTCGTTTCTGCATTAGTAGACTGTTTAAAAGTTTTGTAAATGAAAATGAATTATAGGTTCACGTCATAATTAGTTATACAAATAAAAGCATTTGATTGTCTAACGGTAGTCTAGCTATGGTAGGTACCTAAATTTATCACAGTACTGTTTAAAAGTCAACAAGAATAGTTTATAATAATAAAATAAACATATTACTATAGACGAATAGTACGATTGGGATTGAAAAATCAAGAGATTAAGGGTCGGCACTACCTACGGCCCGTTTGACATATCTGTCAAAAGAAAAAGACCGGTGGCCGACAACACTCAACCCTATCTTATAAGATTAATGAACAAATAAATTTGATAGCTTTTGGTAATACTTTTCTTGCAAAAAACTTGGTCGGCTGCAGCGCGCGGCGCAGCTTGGCTGGCATGTTTACTGATGTGAAGGAAAAAGTGAACCCTACCTGGTGACACAACATTTTACCTCGTTGAATTAAAGGACGTAACTAGTCTGTTGGTCTAGAGTCAAATTAGTAAGGACTAAAAAGTCTGGTCGGCCGACCCTATCCTGGCAGGTTCGTAGGTCCGACCGAATTTAGGGTACCTACTACTCGGAAGGCAGATTTTACCACATTAAATTTATGTTGAATGTTTGGTTGTGCGTGGCAATAATCCTGCAGCATCTGGATTTGAGAGCCGTAGGTCGAAATTGACATTTACAGCAACAGTACAGTACCGTGATGAACCTATAATGTGACTGATCAAACATCACTCCTGGTGGTAGGATAGGATGGGTTCCAGCTAATTAGATCACAGTATTACTAAGGCTTAAAAAATTAAAATTATTATAACAGAACAAATTAAAACTTTTAACAGAATAATGAAATTATTATAAGTTTAATATTATTGGTATTAGCAAACTAAGGGTTTGTAATCTTTTATCATCACAATAATCGTCAGATATAATATTTTAAGCACGGAATAAAAGTTAATTTTGCAGTAACTGGAACGATTGCCTTCAAAAACATTTGCGCAAAACTCAGATCAATTAATACAAGTAGATAACTTCTTGATGACGTCACACCGTACTACCCAAAACGTCAACCTGACTCCTAAAGACCTCTATCCATACTGCCAAATAAGAAAGGTACTTTTATCTATCTACGATAGCAACATTGGGAACCATTTTCAATTTGGTCGCGTATCATTGCTCAAAAGTACCGTCGCGGTTCATCGGCAAGAAATTGTCATATTATAAAGAAGAAATCTGAAGAAATTTGTGAAGTGGTGGTGACTTTAATATAAAGAGAATGTCCTGTATTGTGCGCGGGTGCAGATCGCATTCAGGAAACAAGGAAAACTCGGGCGAAAATATTCGATTCCACAAGTGAGTACATAGGTAACATTTTCTCGAGTAAATAAACCAGATAGTGTAAAGTCCGATTTTCCCATGGCTTAATTAATAACAATAAGATAGTTTTGTAGATTTTGGACTTAAATAAAGCACGAAAATGGAACCAATTAGATTTTGAGGTTATAGCATTTGACAGCGTTTGACAGAGGTTTGACAGATAGGGGCTGTTCGCTGCTTGGAATCAACATGTTGATAAAAATACTGCCATCTTGTTTTTTCACACGTTATGTTGTATTTGCGCAACCAAGATAGCATTACTATCGTAGGTTCTTGCTAATTAACTGGAGGCCTTGGCGCAAAAGGACATCAGTGTGACGACTTTTAGTAGATTTCTTCTTTATTGGTAGATTTAGGGCAAAATTGTTTAGTAGATTTTAGTAGAAATTGGGTATTCGAAAATGTTAATGTATTTAAAAATGCAAGGATTCAGGCTAATAAAATCTAAGCTGGCAGTACAAATGGCTGAGAAAACGATTGCAGGGTTTGCAAGTTTTCCGGAACTTCTAGTACATCATCATCATAATCATCAGCCTATACAAGGTGTTACAAAAATACAAATAAACATTTAAGGGGGTGGTTTAGACCATCAAACTCAACAACTTTCACTATGGGACCAACTTCGCTCATAAGGGGTCGAAATCGCGAAAAAAATAATTTATGTTCTATACTCTACAAATCGACTCGAGCTAAAAATGTATGGGATATCAGATTTTTTTTTTTCGCGATTTCGATGTTGGTCCCATAGAGAAAGTTGTTCAGTTTGACGGTCTAAACAACCCCCTTAAGAGTTTTAAAATTTATTCTTACTTATGTAACAACCTGTATACGTCCCACTGCAGGGCACAGGCCTACCTTCTAGGAGGGTGTTTGGGCGTAAGTCCACCACGCATGCCCAATGCGGATTGGTAGACTTTACATATACATCAGAATTTCTGTGCGGATTCGAACGCAGACCTCTTGATTGAGAGTCCATACCTCTCCGCAACGCGCCACCGAACTCACTTCTAGTACAGCAAATATTAGTCATATCGCCTTATGTTGTTTTTTTTTACAAAAGAGGGCTTCTGTACAGAGTTGGAATTTTGGTACCTAGCACTTTTAATATGTCAAAGGGATTACATGTTTATCGACTTCCAATAATGTCGATATACGGGTATATTTTATATCACTGCGGATAACTTCAGCATGTATCGAACTTCAAAATAGCGAAAATAAATCAGCTGTTCCATACATTTGAGTCGAATATGTAGGTACTGCAGTTTTGTATAAGACAGCTGATTTTTTTTCGCTCTTTTGAAGTTGGCTCCATAGTGAAAGTTGTTCAGTTTGATGAGTAGAATACATGCTGGTGTTATCCGCAGTGATAAAAAATTTCCCGTATATGGACACAATCGGAAGTCGATAAACGTGCAATCCCTTTGACATAATTAAAAGTGCTACCAAAATTTCTGACTCTGCTTATGAGACACAGCCAACTGTACTAAATTTAAACTTGCATAGGGACGACCAAATTTAATATTTATTTGAAAATTGAAGCATCCATGTTACAAAGTGATGAAATCCAATAAAAATTATACAAAAATGCGAAAATAACATGTGTAATGATGAGCGTTTAGATAAAATTGATAATATTTTGTTCAAAAACGTGTTTTATATTAAATTTTAACAATCTGTAACGACATAAATATTATTTGGTAGAATTTAATTAGAATTTGAAACAGGGCTGGTAGATTTTGGTAGATTTCAGCAGTAATTTTCGTCACGCTGAAGGACATTGTGCGACACAAGAACATATAGGTGTTACTTAGTAGCTAAAGTGGGTACATGAATCCTGAAAGGGCACAGCAATATTAACAAGAAGTATTTTTAAAGAAAAAAATTAGTACAATGTCAATAGTTCTTTAGGTTCTTTCGGTAGTTTTTGGTTCTTTTTGTAGGTTTTGGTAATTTTTGGTAGAGTTTAGTAATTATTTTTTGTTGTTTCTGGTTTTTGGTAGTTTTTGGTTAGTTTGGTAGTTTTTCGTTGTTTCTGGTTATTTTGGTAGATTTTCGTAGTTTTTGGTTATTTTGGTAGATTTTTATACTTTTTGGAAATATTTGATAGAAGAATGAAAATTACCAAAAACTACCATAAAAACAAAAGAGTTCTTGACAGCTTGGCTACGGGGTGGGTTTGTTGACATAAATAAAATATTTGTTTTGCAAAAGAGGTACATTCGAATCGTAAGCGGAATTCAGTCAGTAAGGGTGTCATGCCGATCCTTGTTTACCGACTTTAAATTACTCAGTGTGACAGCTTCGTATATCCTCGATCTGTGCGAAATCGTGAGACGATAACCCGTAGTATTCCGTAGCAAGATATTAAATTTAACTCGCAAAAATGAGCTACTGGTACCAAATTACGGACTATGCTACTCGATGCTAAGGACTACAAAATAAAGTCGAATACTGTTCTTGTGTATAGTAAAATACCAGATGACATTAAAGCCGACAAGAAATTTCTGAAGAAGGTTAAAGAATTATTAATCGAACAGTGTCCCTATGACTTTAATTAGTTTCTTCAGTATAAGTAAACAAACAGGCATCAATCTGAGTAGAAAAAAATGTGTTGCAGACCGATTATTTGTACCTCAATAGGTTATTAAAATTTTTAACTAATCACATTGAACTGATTTTATAACATTTAACTAATTTAATTGTAGTAAGTGAAAGGTGGTAGTTAAGTTATTGTCTGGCACCTATTGTTTAAATCTGTTTTTTTCTTAATGTTTATAAATTATATTGTAGTGTGACTAATAGGTACTCTGTACTTACCATCTGTAACTTATGTACCTACCTACAATTTAAGGTAAATAAATAAAATGAAATGAGATGAACCAAAAAGTAACAAATTAACCATAAACTACAAAAAAGTACGAAAAATTACCAAAATAACAATAATCTACCAAAAAGTACGAAAATCTACCAAAAAAACCAGAAACTACCAAAATAACCAAAAACTACTACCGAAAAGTACGAAAATCTACCAAAATAACTTTTAGGTTACTTTTGTACGAAAATTTACCAAAAACTACCATAAATTACCAAAATAACCAAAAACTACCAAACAGTGCCCGGAAAGTAACTTTTGTGAAATTCCTTTGTGTTGTCTTGTGTCGCGCAATGTCTTTTCGCGCAAAATTCTGTCGTGCGAATGACTTACAAAGTCAATCGTTTGAGTTACCTACTGCGGTACAGAATTCAATTCATCATCATCATGATGATGATGATGATGAATAATGGGGACAAAAATTAACGAGTAATAGTCGACCAATTTATAAAATGTAGTTCTAAGTCCACATATCGTGACGGGCAACTACGGAACCCTACACTGCATGTGGCCCGACACCCACTTGCCCGGTTTTTTATAAGTTACTTTGCCTACTTTAGCTAAAAATGGATTTGTTCATTAATCTTCTAAGACAGGGTTGGGTGTTGCCGGTCACCGGTCTATTCGCAATGATTTCGAACGATTGACGGCCCATAGTAATTTGTATGAAGAAAACGTCCAAAAAAATATGTGATTTTTGGTAACAAATTGCAAAAAAACTAGAAGTCGTATCGAAAAACTGATTTGTTTAAAGTGTTCTTTGATGTTTTGCCATTGATTAGAAATATATTTTGTTGTTTTATTTTGTTTCACTAAATCACAGGACTCGGAACGCGGCAGTGCTATTCTGGAGTTTTTCATGAAATTCTCGATTACTTTCTGATGTAACTACACAATTTTACTGAAATTTTTTTTGTTCATCTTGTACTTCATCTTTTAAAGAAGCGATGGTATTAATTTTATTTCTAAATATAGCTATTTACTATCCTCAAAAGTCGGAACGCCGAACCCTGTTTGGCCCGATTAGGGTAGTGCCGACCCTTAAAGCCTGATCAGAAATATAAACAACCTCGCCATGTTGCGGAAAATTATTGGAACTAATTTTTGTACTTGGAACACAGTCGATTGCAGCGCCCCCAAACCAGGTATTTCTGGTCAGGCAAAACATTTTGGCAATTCAAAAAGGTTTTTCACCTCACAAGCTCGGAAAGATTCTGTTTATCATTCGAAATCTGAGTGCAAAAGTGTATTTTATCCGCTAGCGTGGAAAGAGTTTTTGAAATTCGAATCTGTCTATTCAATATTTTTATATACCGCCATTCCACAGAAAATGCTTTATAACTATTTCATGACACTGGCCAGCACAAAATTAAAAACTTTTTGAAATGTTCTTTTTAGCAATTCACTTTTTTTCCTCGCTGTTGTGAGGTGAAAAATTGTGTGTTTCGCTCAGCTGCAAAGTTATTCTGCGTCTCGTACCTTTGAAACCTTCGCTAAGCGCTCAGGATTCTATTATTTGAACCACTCGCTTCGCTCGTGGTTCAATCCTAGAATCCTTCGCTGGCTCAGGTTTTAATAAAAGTACTCGCGCCAAAAAGCAACTTTGCAGCCTAGCATAACAAATAACTATTATTTCTCGCTACATATTTTTCATACAACCAAAGAGTTCATTCCAATCTAAGAAATATAGAACTGGCAAATACTTGAATTAAAAAAACTACCTATCTTTTCCTTTTTAGTTTTTATGGCTTTTGATATTTTTTTCCATGACATCTTGCCAGTTCACATAAAAAAAAATTAGAATCATTAAAAAGTTTTATTCCATAATCCCAATAATCTCTTTTATGCATATATCAACGGTAGCTGTTTTGCCAGCAATTTTCCTAGATCGCTCGTGTACCACCTACCTACCTATGGTAAAATATAATTTTGTTTCAAGAAATATAATTTATGCATACGTATGCTCACAACTATATTCCCCGAGGGGGTAGTCAGATATATAAGGTCTAACAAAATTAGCTGAAACTATTTTAAGTGGAGTATCAGACCATCAAACTGAACAACTTTCTCTATGGGACCAATATCGAAATGTCAAAAAAAAAATCTACTGTCCCATACAAAAATGCCAAACTAACTCGACCCGAATGTATGGGACAGTACATTTTTTTTTCGCGATTTCGATATTGGTCCCATAGAGAAAGTTGTTCAGTTTGATGGTCTGATACTCCCCTTAAAATAGTTTCAGCTAATTTTGTTAGACCTTATATACTGAAATCTCAGAACATCACGTTTCACCGAAACTCTGTCCAGTGTGACGGGGAGTGAGCCCAAAACCGAAAAGCCAGAAGTGTTACAAATTCTGAAAAACTCATTGGGGATACGAGTCGGGACGGGGATCGAACCATCGCCTCCTGCACGGCAAGCAATAAGGTTACTCGCCACAGACCAGCACGGCTTTTATTCATAGGAATTAGGTATCAGTCTGAGTAATGAAAAAACGGCCCTAAATTAAACCCCAACAATGGGCCTTCCCCCTGGATACGTGGCTGAAAACAATCATCTCATTAAAATCGATTGCTGCGAAGTTAAACTTGACTGTACGAGCATTTTACTTTTATTAAATATCGAGTAAACACTCGAAGTAATTTACTTTTAACTTACCAGCAACCTCATAAGTGTAATGATAAGCAAAGCAGATCATGGGCACAGGGGTGTGCGGAACGGTGCGGGGTTCTGCGCGTCCATAAAACTTGGAGAGGCCCGCAGAGATCCGCCGGCAAATTTCCCCTGGGTCCCAGCCTGGGTGGCGCACCACCCTGCGAGCCTGTGGGAAATACGCTAAAGCCATATCATAACAGTTTTATGTTGATGTTGACCTCTCATCTAGGTACTCGAGCCATCAACGGCGTACAATAACTGTTTGATTTATTCATTTAATTACATTATCATGTGCTAGCAGATCTTTTAAGCTAAATAGAAAGATATTGTAGTGCAAACATATGAAATTCATTCTTTAGTTCGTACGACACGTCCGAAATTATTTTTGTTGATAAGGATTAGAATATCATCATCATCAGCCTATATACGTCCCACTGTAGGGCACAGGCCTACCGTCTAGGAGGGTGTTTGGGCGATATTCCACCACGCGTGCCCAATGCGGATTGGTAGACTTCACATACGCATCAGAATGTCTTCTTCTGCATATGCAGGTTTCCTCACGATGTTTTCCTTCACCATTTGAGAGCAGTCGGTAATACGTACATAAGTAAGAAAAACGAATTGGTACGTGTCATGTTGTCCGTGCGGATTCGAACCCGGACCTCATGATTGAAAGTCCATACCTCTCCGCAACGCGCCACCGAGCTCTATTAGATTAGAACATGTAGAGATATTTTGATGTGTAGAGTTTGAATATAGCTGGCACCTAAGTAAAACGTTTTTAGCTACGGGGTGCAGTTTTAAGTACACACACACAGGTTGTAAGCTTAAATGCGTTTCATACGTACTTACTTTTAAGTGCTTGAGACCATCAAAGTGAACAACTTCTTTTTTCGCTAGTTTAAAGTTGGTCTCATACTAAGAGTTGTTCAGTTTGATGGTCTGGACCAAAATTATGTAACGCAATTAAGTTACCATCGTGTATAAGCATGGTATGGATATCTAGCTAGTAAGAAATGTAGGTATTGAATGCATGTATACAATACAGGATGTAAAATTAAATACGTTACATATTAAACAGGATGGTCTGAACCATCAAACTGAACAACTTTCACTGTGGAACCAATATTTAATTCACGAAACTACAATCATCTGTCCCATACATTTGGGTCGAGTAGCCATTGACGTTTTCTATGGAACAGGTGTTTTTTTCGCGATTTCGATGTTGACTCTATATTGAAAGTTTTTCAGTTTTATGGTCTGGATCACCTTGATTAATATGTAATGAATTTAATTTTACACCCTGTACATTAAAGCTGCTACGTACGTACAACTTAGAGTTTATAAATAAATAATGTACGAACGTAAAATATTAATACAATCTGTTAACACAAGCAGACATTACTCTGTTTTCTTATTCCCAGTTGACTTCCATATATCACTCACACGTTTTCACGCAAAAAATCCATAAAGGTAACAAACCACGCGTGCACAAATGTTAAACAGGTTGAATATAAGTACTTATAAGTATGGGTATAATACCCGTACTTCGTATTAAGAGGATAGGGGGGCTGAAATGCTAATTTGGAGAATAGGTCACTTTTCCAACCGCTTACATATTTGTCCGATCCACCCCACTCATACACCCCACCGACTAGAGTGCGAAAGAGACAACTGCAGCTAGGACCGATTTTATCTACATAAAATCGACGGAAACAGCATTTCGTAGGTACTCCCCTGTTTTCTCCTCCAAAACTAAACCGATTTTAATAATTCCTTCAAGAATAATATGGGAAAGACTTTGGCTATGTCTGTTTGTTTTGCTTTTTTTGTTTATATTCGTCAAAATTGTTTACTGGATGTCTGAAAAAGGGGCGGTAAAATTGGTCATTTTCGAAGGTACCTAGTTCCTACAGTAATTAATTAATGTAAAAAAGCAAAACATAGGGACATGGCAGAGGTGACATAGATTGTATGGTAAACAAAATTTGCTCTAGTGTTATTATTATTATCCAAGGAGAAAACAGGGGAATACGTTTGTATGGAGAAAACTGTACTGGGCTATCCTCATAAATCATTATGCGTCCTTACTTATTTCATATTTTGATTCTGTTAAAGCCTTATAACTTTATTTGAACGAGTAAACACTTACTCAGACTTGGCTTAAAATGAGATCTCATAAATACTTTTAGTGCATTCACACACGATGGCGCATTGACGGAGCGGCAGACGTCAGTCCGTCATTTGTGAAGCAAGGAGTTGTATGAAACCGCACGTAGAAGCACACACGGTGACGGATTGACGCACCTATGCGCTTCTATGGACTGAAGTCTGCCGCTCCGTCAACGCGCAATCGTGTGTGAAATGTTTTTGATGGGATTTCAGTTCTTTTTTGAAGATTTCTCTCTGTTAATTAATTAGTTATGAAGAAATGCCTATGATTTAACTTAAGTTTAGACAAACAAATTAACGGTTGATTTTATGACGCGATTAAGTTAATCTAATCTCTTATTTAATGGAGTTCCTGACGCGTCTGAAAGATATTGTTTAAAAATATTACGGTGGCCGACCTTACCCGGTGGTGGGTACTAGGAGGGTAGTGGGGGCGAGGTCCCTGTGGAAGCGAAGTTCTCGCCCGCCGCCCACGCCGCGTCCCGAGGGACCTGGCCCAAGCAGCCGCGCGCCGCCTGCTCCCAAGGGACACCCTCCCGCGCCCCTCCCTCTACACGCTCCTCGCAACTGACTCTCACAGGAAAATAACAGCTGAGACGCACCACTTTTAATTGATAAGGGTTATTTACCTTTGTTGACTGAGTTTGAACAGTAGTTTTACCTTTAGAATTTACTATGCATAAGGTCTACCTAGAGAGCTCGGTGGCGCGTTGCGGAGAGGTATGGACTCTCAATCATGAGGTCCGGGTTCGAATCCGCACGGACAACATGCCACGTACCAATGAGTTTTTCTAACTTATATGTACGTATTACCGACTGCTCTCAAACGATGAAGGAAAACATCGCGAGGAAACCTGTATTACCTGCATATGCAGAAGAAGAAATTCGGATGCTATGTGAAGTCTACCAATCCGCATTGGGCACGCGTGGTGGACTAACGCCTAAACACACTCCTAGAGGGTAGGCCTGTGCCCTGCAGTGGGACGTATGTAGGCTGATGATGAAGGTGTATTTTACCTATTTGTTTGAGTCTAGTGATTACTGTATGTAAAATAACTTAGTTTCCAAAGCATATTTGATTCATCATCATCATCTTATTTAAGAGCTACGCTCTTGTCGGTGGAGTATTCGCCACTCTTGTTTGTTTTCCGCTATTTGATTAGGTAAAGTAATTTAGGACGACTCCGGGACTAGTTAGGAATCACAGAGCGCGTTGCCTGGCCTTCTCGATCTATTCGACTCCCGTCAGACCATCGCTGGGCAGCTTCCTTATTCCCAAAGGGCATCATACTAATGCCTTCCAACACATTAAAATTACAGTTACCAAGTATACAACCGAGCGAAACTACGACGACTTGGGCGGAGATGGGGATTGTTATTATTCCTTTGTGTTATCCGCTTGGTCCTTAATCAAAGTTATTACTCCATCGTTTAGAGCTGCCAGTGGAATAGGTCGTTTTGTAAAAGTTACCTACCTAACCTATACTACCTATGCTAATTATTTTAAAGTCATTTAATACTCCTGGACATTCGGCACCTACATACCGAAAATGCCTATCTACCTAAACTAATGGGTCGCTGCCTACAGTGTATAGAAAATCCCTACCTATTAACTTAACTTAACCTAACTTATGAACTATACCTAAACTTATTTATGATCCCATTTTTGAGTTGAAGACGTTAACTTGGCCAGTATCGATCGTCTAGTGAAATCAGGAGACTATGTTGTGAACCGTATAATAGTAACCTAGGTGCGACAGACTTGAGATTTATCTAGTATTCTAACAAACAGAGATCCAGAACTACCTAATCTTAATACAAACATATAACAGATAGTAATACCTAACTTTCTAGCCTATAAACTTATTTCTGACTATGATTATAAAGTTATTATCAATAAATGCAACTTTCAACTCTCCGTTACTAAGCGCTGAAGTCAACCTAATGAAATACCTCTATAGCTATAGACCTTTTCTTAACTTAGATTTCTCTACCAATTTACTTATACAGGGTGTTAGATTTCCTAACCTATTAAAATATAAATTTATTTCTATGTTTTGTTTTTTACTTGGGAATGCAATAAAGTATAAAAGAATGATTGTTTCGTTTGGTATAGAAGAATAATTGTTTCGTTTGGTATAGAAGAATAATTGTTTCGTTTGGTATAGAAGAGAGCCCCGCCATTCCGCTCTCAGGAGTTATTTTATTTGGTATTTCCTCCTGCTAGAATATTTCTAGCTTCAGTGGGCCTCGTCTCCAAAATGGTCAGCCCTCCTCCAAACTTTTCCCGAGATATTGTGTCTTAGTCAGGTAAGTCAAGTTTAGTAAGGGATGTTTGAGACTTGTAAATTTTAAAGTCATTTCTTTGTCAGTGTGTCAGTAACTTGTCATACAATGGACAAGAGGTATTTTCAAATAGACTGGTTTCTATTTAATTTAGACTCTAGTTCGAGATGAGCTATTATTAATAATTCTTAGACTTAATTTCTATATTAGTTGTGACTTTAAGGAACCCCAATTAGTGAAATTTCCCTTTTAATATCTTTTCTATTATAAACCAGTTCAAAAGCTCAACTCTGTTAACAGTTTAATCAAAGTAAAGTTCCTATTCTGAGAATTTACATCATTATCATTCAGTAGGTAAGTACGTATACATAAACTAGCATGACAATATAAGCAGAAACTTTAGCTTATAGAAACAGTATAACATTTAACTGAATGGATAGAACCTTGGTCCATTGAAAGTAAGTTCTCTCTTTCATGTGAATAGTAGGATAAACTTTTATTTATTTGACTCTGGTATAAATCTGTAAAACTTATTATGTACCATAATCATTTATTTTTCTGACTAGAGGGCACTAGGCACTATATCCCAAAGTTCCACCAACTCATAACAAAGTAATAGGTATGATACGAAACTCTAATTTCCCATTATTATAAGGAAACGATAAATTTAGATTGAACTTATTTTGTTTGGACAATATTATATTGAATTATAACTTTGATAATGTCACCTATTCACTGTTTTCTATTTATAATGTCATTTCCTTCTTTGGAATCAGGATTTATCATGAAACTTAATTTGCTTTAAATTATATGAATATCTTTCCAATTTCTACTGATAAATTTCTACTGAACAACCTTATAACTCAAATTTATGGAATAATTAATGAAATCCTACTGAAGTTAGGTACTTATCATTCCTATTTGTAAACCTGAACATCTAAACCTTTCCATTCCTACTAAAATTCTAGTCAAAGTTAAATACCTACCCTATCCTATATTATTCTAACAAAACCCTAGTAAATCTAACCATTGTCTAAATATTTTCCTATTCTAAAGAAGTTCCCTAAGGTTTGAAACTTCCCGGTGTAAGGAAATTCCGCAAGACTAGAGGTAGGCCTCACATTTACATGTAATCGTGTAGGTGTGTGATGTAAAAATTTCCTCGGTGTAAAGGAAATTTTTCGAACTAAACTGGAAAGCGAAGCGAGGATGGAGCCTCTAGTGTACCTATGTCTATTCCAGAAGTGTAATGTCCATATCACGGCCGAAGCCATAAGTTGTGATATGAACGGGTCCCTATTGGCAAGTGTTAAATTACAGGGACTAAATTTTGCACCCCGTGTACACAGTCTGAGACCCTCTAACGAGGTCGGATCTACTTCGACAGGCCCTATCCCAGAACATGTATACACAGTGTACAAAACCTAGGAGGCTATAAACCGTTATGTTGGTAAAGAACGATTGCTGGCACGCCCCAAAACCGAGCCCGTCTCCGAAAAGACGTTGGAAGTTATCGACAGTCAGTTGTCACCGTAAGGTGACCAGTCCATAACCCACAAAACCTCGTTTGTGTACCACATGATTATTCAACTTCAACCTCACAACCGAACAATGACCCCCCAATTAAATTAAATTTACAAAAATAAGAAAATCACAGAATTTACCCCAAAATAAGTTAAAGAAAATGATTTTAAATTTAAATTACAATGCAAACGCTTTACTAATGACTCAAATCGAATAAACTTCCCCAAAAGAACTTTGAAATAAAAATAATATCAAGTCACAAACCGGCAGCGTGTGAGCTCAAAGAATGAATATTGAAGAATGACCCCCTCCCCTCTAAGCCGAGCCTATTTATACTCGCTTCACTATGTCGATGGAGGCGACGATGGCGATGCTGACTAAGGTGACGATGGTGGCGATGGTTTTTTTGAACAATGAAAATTGATCCTTAACTTCATAATTTTAAGACTGTCTTTCAACCTACTAGTCCTCTCTCTAATTCATACAAGAAAACGTCTCCTTATATGGTAATCTTGTTTTCCTAATAACCCGTACCAATTTGAAAAGTTATTTACATTTTCCCTCATCAATCTTTATTTACTTCCAATTAAAGATGGAAATTGCATGAACTTCTATGCTTAATTTTAGCTTCTTAATTAAATAGGCAAACAGCCTGATGCGCGAACTATCTAAGGCCCAAACTTAGTGAATTAAGCTATCTTCCCCTGACATAAGATTCATTTTTGCTAGAGGAAATTCACCTCGCGCCAACTTCACATATCAACTTTTAGAACTTTTTTGCGCAGCTTGGGTACGCTATACAAAACCCGCCGAACCAAAATAATTACCTAGTGCGCATGTGTCAAAAGTGTCAATTACTTTATGGACTAATCACGCTCATAAGACTCTAATACTCTATCATAACGCCTATTTTTGCTTGATGAATTTGCTCCGCGCCTCCTAGCGAATAAATTTTTAAACTATTTATACTACACAAAGCATCACTGATGTATCAGCTGTTTTCTGCTAACTCAATTTTCCGCCATTTTTGCATTATTACAATATTTGATGAATTTTAATTTTCTAATGAAATATTCGTCAATTTCGACTGAGATATTGCTAATCTCCCTTTGTTTACATGATAATTTGAATGAACTAAATTCCCTCCCTCAAAATACTAGTTAACATAATTGTCTGTGCTTTGCAACTTCTAACTTTGAAGTTTGTAATGTTTTAACGATAGTTACTTTATAATTATGATTCCTTTTGTTTGAAGCAATATATTAAGATGTGCCTGATGGTTAGAGAGTCGTATATTACTGGTGTAGACCCGGACCAGTACATTCTTCCCCCAAAATTTACGCAGGTATGTATTTAAAATTCAAATTTCAACCGGAGTCAATTTTAACTTAATATATTAACTGTAAAATAGTTTATTAATATTCTTCCTTGAAATGTTCTCAGTGTGGTGTGTATTTAAAATACCAAGCCGAGAAACAATTCCATCAGTGAGAAAAGTTTCAAATCATAACATAACATTCAGGATCAATTAGCAGCTTTCACTAGAAAATCTGGTTCATGTGTAGAAACTAGTTTGTGAGGCTAGTCACTCAGAATGAATTGTGTACTATGTCATTCCATCAGATTCTATTTTTCAATTTAATAGAACTCCATAATACAATCTACCACCATCCAGATCATCATCGTCGTTAGACTGAAAACCATCGTTTGAATATTAAATACCCTATCTGACACTTTCCATCAACCACTGTAATCATTAATAGTTTGGAGAGTGTAGAGTGTTCTCGTATTTGCATATCCTACCAGTGGAGTAAAAGCTTCCTTGTGGACAGTATTCTCTACTGAAACCAACTACTAATCTTAATCATCGTCCCAGCCATTGAAAACAACTGTCGCGACAACTAAGACCCTCCTATTAGATCTACACAAGAAATCTTTTTGTATAGTGTAGTGTGTCCAAGTTTGAATATCAATAACCTAATTTCCATGACCTTGACTTCTGTTAATTCCAAATGGCCCTCTTTCCTCATACTTTTTTTTTCATAATATAAATTATAAAATATATAATATTGTAAAAAGGTTTTATAAATATGTCGCTTAAACATTCTGCTTGCCAACACACACGTTCATTTTGTTCACACACCAATTCAAATCCAAAATAAAATCAACAGATCAATGACACGAAAAGATAAAATTATAAATTACCACAACCGCGTAAAAGAAATTCTAAATCAAGTTATAATAACGATTAAATACCTTTTGAAATTCGAACATTTCCTTCCCCCATTCTCGAATATTCCAAAACCGAATAACTCTTGTCACCATCACTCACATATTACTTAAATTTTATCGTTCAAAAACTCTAAATTAAGCCACATTTTATTTACTATTATTTACTAATAAAATTCTTTACTTGAATCTAACCTTTTTAGTCTGACTTTGTCAGATTGAACTTTAGTTTTCCTAAAAGGTAAATGAAATAAGCCTAAACAATCTAATCTTCCGCTATTTCCTGTTTACTTGTGGTTTGATATTTATTTTAAATTTATTTAGTTCTAAGTTCTAGGTTTTTATTATTACTGTTTTTATTTGAAAAATAATAAAATCGAGACCCCCTAGTATTTTTAATCTATTTTAATGCTTTTTCTTAACCTAACCATCATCATCATCAGCGCCTCAGCCAACTTACGTCCACTGCCAGACACAGGCCTCCCCAAGAATCGCCACGACGACTGGTCCCGTCCTAACTTAACTATAATGAAATTAAATCTAGTAGTAGTGAAGTTCCCAAAATTTCTCGCAACAACCCAATGACTCAACAAAATTACAGTTGCATAATGAAAGAATATTCACGCTTTTAACTCAAAGCTAAATTAGAAAACAGACGTTTTTTTTTTCCCAATAATATAATTTTAAAATGAACAAAATAGGTATGGACATCAGAGGCAAGCGTGTCACCCCACACCTTGCATAAATGACCCGCTTAGTAATTTTTTTTCTCTTCTACCAACTATTACAATTAAAATCGACTAATACAGATGATAAAATTAACTGATAACCTATAAATCATTATATTTAGAATATTAGGCAACTCTCACTGAATACGTTCCCTTCACCAAACAACCTACATCCTGGCAGACGAACTTCCCCCCTACCCTTAATCTCTCCTTTTTTATAAGTTAAATGTCACCTCAATCCTTCTGCATTTTACTACTCTTAGAAGTTAGAACTGACTTTGACTCTCATTACTTAGTGACAACCCTATAAAACATCTCCACAATTTCCTCTGCCTAGATGTTATGACGTGCTGACAGAGAAGTCCGACACTCGCTTCCCCCTCTATTTTCGACTCCTTACGCATGATTGACCATTGGACATCCCTACTTAACCACTGAATCATTAACATATTAAAGTATAATTATTATAAAGTATAACATTACCTCAAATGTGTGAAAGTACTAGACTAATAATATTTTTTTTAATAATAATATTTATCCACCTAAATAAATTTTAATCCTACCCATCTACTGCTAGAAATGTACAAACACAACAGTGTGTAAAAACCTGACTAGTATAATTAGGGATTCATGACATGAGATACATGATGCTACATTGCAGTCAACAACCTCGAGTGTTAGAACACTGAACCAATACTTTAGTACTAGTGTAACGACAATCCGCTACTACTTGGACCAAGCCCTAACTTATACAAAAGTAGTCGCTCGGTAGCAACTTGGACCATACACCAATGCATCGAAGTTTCTACCGGTCGAGGCGTCCCCCTCCTCGAGCTTCGTCCCGCGGACATCCAGCCGCTCGGTCGCACGGTTAGTGGTTACTACCTGCGGACGCATTATCTACCTACCTTTCGCTTGACAACTACTCGCGCTTATTTAATTAAATGTTATAGTTTTTAGTTTTACTTATTGCTATATTATACAGTTATTTCCTATCTCTAAATAATATTCTTCATTTATCGTGTTGTAGATTCTATATCTATCCCTCTTCCGCTTTCATACGATTGATATTCTACGCTATTCTCCTAGTAGGTAGGTTACTACTAGCTTCAAGTTGGATAGAAAGGGACTAAACAAGTACATCTTCTTCCTACAATAGGATCAATTTAAACTAACAATAACTAAAACATCTGTAATACTAATAACTATCAATTAGCTACATGATTTCCACCTTATAAGAAATTTTAGCAAAGTGAATATTTTTACACACGCACACAGACATAATTTGTATGACGCCTCAAGCACACCAACCCAAGAAAGTCGGCCCGTTCTGTCCCGTACTGCAGAATCGTGATGTTCATTCTAGACATATACTTTTCTATGGTTTGAATATATCTAATATACCTACTTACATTGTTTGTGCTTCTCTTTTATTTATATAACCTGAGCTCACTAGCATTATTATTAGTTATCTGACTAAATAAAGATTTCATTTATAAAGCTTTTGTTGTTACCACTATTTACCATTCTAGTTTTAGATTGTACCTAACCTAACAATAATCTCTAAATTATTTGATATTTACCTATTATGAAAATTCCCACTCCTCTACTGCATTTACTTTTGAAATACTAAAACAAGTTACCAAAAACAAGAGAAGTATCAACATAATTTTAATTTAGCTCATTTCCTAAACTAACTAATGTTAAATGTTTTGCAAAATATCTTTCCCACTCTTTAATTTATCTAAACAATGCTATTTATTAAATCTACCTAATATATTTTAAAATAAAACATAGCAAAAACCCTTCCCCCCGAGTTTAATTCATTTGAGACTTTATCCCTTAGTCAAAAATCATAAAATAATTTAAAATAATTCTCAAAATAATTCTCACTTAATTAATTTTCAATAATTAGGTATGTATTCCTATGATTTGACATTACTTTGATGCTAATATTTCAACACGACTTTTAAGTGAGAACATCGAGTTCCACTTTGTCTCGTAGGTCCACTGTACTGAACTAAAATCGCATTCATCCTACAAGGTTGTCTAACTTGGCTTTATTTCAAGTTGGTAAACACAAATTTTGTGTCTATTTTCTTCCCAAAATTATGTAAACATAAAATCTCATTTCATTTTATCGTTCTAAAATACTTAACTGTATTAAAGTTTCATTTTGTATAATTCCACTCCGTCAAAACTATAATTTAAATAAAATAAGATCAAAAATCATTTTCTTACTCGTTTCCCGGCAATAATTTAAATCATACTAGGTGAATGGCAAATTTTACACTATTAGAAATCTATTGCCTTAATAAGAAAAACACTATTACTACTATTAACTAGCAAGATATAGACTTGTTCTAGGAAACCCAAATAGGTATTACAAACTCGATTTTACGAATCCTTTACACACACCTAATTACTGATTGAACCTACTAACGCCATCTACCGACCTTATTTGCGAAACGATCTATAGGTATAAGCGAAAGAAATACTTAAATTTACCCTTTTTACTCTCTATTCCCATTATAAAATAAGTGAACTACCTATTTTATCTATCTGGCATAAATATTAACTTATTCAAACAAATGTAATCTATGTAAATTTGATTTTAAAATAATCGTAAGGATTAGATTTGAGACACTTAGCTCCATCTAGTTCTCTAATCTTCTAACTTCGAACCAAAATCAATTCTCTACAGTGTTACCATTTTAGTGAGGGATTTATTTGCGGCTTAGTTACCCCTTTTTTATAAATTACGTACACTTTACCTTAAAATTAAAATTAGCTATATCTAACGCTTTTAACGACATTGTTTCTCATTAATAAATAATTCATATGTTATGCTTTATATTGTTCCCTTGTTATTAGTACTAATTTTACAAAATTTTACTTGTATGATAATATAGTTTTACTTCTAAATCTCGCTAGTAGGTAGGTATTGTAGGTTTTGCTTTTATGTATAATGTGTATCCACTGCTGGAGCTCCTAAATAAATAATCGAAATAGTATTAATATAAGTCAATCCTAATCAAGAAAATCAAAATCACAATTTATTATAAAGCTAAAATTAGTAAATATTACAGATAAATTACAAAATAATTAATTCGGAACCCTAATTAGTTAATCGTTCATTTAATTCTGTAATAAAACCATATTTTGTTTCCCTCGCACTTTCTTATAAATTTAATTCAAACGTTTAGCGACCCCTATCGGATTCTTAACGTACCATATCCTTAAAATCTAGCGACTTATTTTTCAAGAAACGGCAACACTGATTTTTACTCCAGTAATCAACTTTTATACTTTATTAACCATAAAAATCATTCTGAGACATTTGGATGTTAGATTTCTAATCACAAATAATGATTTGATTTAATTTTAATTTAGGCATAATCCAAATAATAATTTAAAAACCTGAATTCTAGTTTTAGCTTAAAAAATATGTATATTGACAAACTTCCTAATCATAGAAAAATGTCGCTAGCCTATATTAGCCAATGAACGTAATTAGCTTCTTTCTAACTTCTGTGCAATCAACCAATAAGATCACGGCATTCTTACCTGTCAAAATTTACCTACTACTTCCGTCAGTCAGTTATTTTTTTTTTTTCTACACAACATGGCCGATTTGCAGAAAATTTTTCCAAACGCTAACGAAGAACTCATTTACATCTTTGCTACGTTATCACAAAAAAGGAAAAGAAAACATCAAGAACAAATCGAAATTCGAAATTGAAAAGAAGAAACATGACTGACTACCTAACCTGGCTTGTTAATGAAGAAAGCGTCAGAGCGGGCGTCTAAACTCAGATTTTCTATACTTCCTTCGCTACGGTATCAAAGAAGAAGTATACAAGACATTTAAGAACATTACAACCTAAAAACTCTCGAACCGAAGTTCCTGTAATCGCTACTCGAAAGAACCTCCTAACGCATTTCAACACACTTATCTGCTGCTGAGTGCTGCTTTCCTCAAGACACACCAAGGCGTCTCAAACTCCTGAACTTCATTTCAAACTACGCTACTAAAAGGAAGAAAAGAAGATATTGACAATACTCCAAACTGTCCTCGTTCCAGCAACTATCCACTCGGAAGCAGAAATCTCTACAAAACGTCGCTTCATCTAGTGCAAATAACCCTGGTGTAGCAAAGTAACAGTGCGTAAACTGCGTAACGTAAAAACCAAAGTGCTCATAAATATCTAGTGAACAGTGATAACCTTCTAAGTGAAATTCCCAATCATATGCCTATATAACCTCATGTAAACATCTATTCTATGTGATCAAAATTAAAGCATATTCCTAACTAAATAAACTAATTATTTAACTGCATTTCTAACCAAACCTTTTCTAAATCTCTCAGAATACCTAAATCTCGAAATCTGCTATCCTCTCTCACGGCAACAATGTAAGCCTAAAAAGGCTATGATTTCAACTCAAAATGGATCATACGTTTGTAATTCAAAACCTATCTTTTGTTTACAAAATATAGAATAAAACTTGACCTAGTCTATTGTAAAATCCTGTGGACTTAGCGAATCAAAAGTAAAAATAAATCTTAAATCCTATCCTGGTCTTAACGGCACATATGTAATAGATACCCCTACTTCCTGTTCGCGGCACCAATGTAAAAGTTACCTACCTAACCTATACTACCTATGCTAATTATTTTAAAGTCATTTAATACTCCTGGACATTCGGCACCTACATACCGAAAATGCCTATCTACCTAAACTAATGGGTCGCTGCCTACAGTGTATAGAAAATCCCTACCTATTAACTTAACTTAACCTAACTTATGAACTATACCTAAACTTATTTATGATCCCATTTTTGAGTTGAAGACGTTAACTTGGCCAGTATCGATCGTCTAGTGAAATCAGGAGACTATGTTGTGAACCGTATAATAGTAACCTAGGTGCGACAGACTTGAGATTTATCTAGTATTCTAACAAACAGAGATCCAGAACTACCTAATCTTAATACAAACATATAACAGATAGTAATACCTAACTTTCTAGCCTATAAACTTATTTCTGACTATGATTATAAAGTTATTATCAATAAATGCAACTTTCAACTCTCCGTTACTAAGCGCTGAAGTCAACCTAATGAAATACCTCTATAGCTATAGACCTTTTCTTAACTTAGATTTCTCTACCAATTTACTTATACAGGGTGTTAGATTTCCTAACCTATTAAAATATAAATTTATTTCTATGTTTTGTTTTTTACTTGGGAATGCAATAAAGTATAAAAGAATGATTGTTTCGTTTGGTATAGAAGAATAATTGTTTCGTTTGGTATAGAAGAATAATTGTTTCGTTTGGTATAGAAGAGAGCCCCGCCATTCCGCTCTCAGGAGTTATTTTATTTGGTATTTCCTCCTGCTAGAATATTTCTAGCTTCAGTGGGCCTCGTCTCCAAACTGGTCAGCCCTCCTCCAAACTTTTCCCGAGATATTGTGTCTTAGTCAGGTAAGTCAAGTTTAGTAAGGGATGTTTGAGACTTGTAAATTTTAAAGTCATTTCTTTGTCAGTGTGTCAGTAACTTGTCATACAATGGACAAGAGGTATTTTCAAATAGACTGGTTTCTATTTAATTTAGACTCTAGTTCGAGATGAGCTATTATTAATAATTCTTAGACTTAATTTCTATATTAGTTGTGACTTTAAGGAACCCCAATTAGTGAAATTTCCCTTTTAATATCTTTTCTATTATAAACCAGTTCAAAAGCTCAACTCTGTTAACAGTTTAATCAAAGTAAAGTTCCTATTCTGAGAATTTACATCATTATCATTCAGTAGGTAAGTACGTATACATAAACTAGCATGACAATATAAGCAGAAACTTTAGCTTATAGAAACAGTATAACATTTAACTGAATGGATAGAACCTTGGTCCATTGAAAGTAAGTTCTCTCTTTCATGTGAATAGTAGGATAAACTTTTATTTATTTGACTCTGGTATAAATCTGTAAAACTTATTATGTACCATAATCATTTATTTTTCTGACTAGAGGGCACTAGGCACTATATCCCAAAGTTCCACCAACTCATAACAAAGTAATAGGTATGATACGAAACTCTAATTTCCCATTATTATAAGGAAACGATAAATTTAGATTGAACTTATTTTGTTTGGACAATATTATATTGAATTATAACTTTGATAATGTCACCTATTCACTGTTTTCTATTTATAATGTCATTTCCTTCTTTGGAATCAGGATTTATCATGAAACTTAATTTGCTTTAAATTATATGAATATCTTTCCAATTTCTACTGATAAATTTCTACTGAACAACCTTATAACTCAAATTTATGGAATAATTAATGAAATCCTACTGAAGTTAGGTACTTATCATTCCTATTTGTAAACCTGAACATCTAAACCTTTCCATTCCTACTAAAATTCTAGTCAAAGTTAAATACCTACCCTATCCTATATTATTCTAACAAAACCCTAGTAAATCTAACCATTGTCTAAATATTTTCCTATTCTAAAGAAGTTCCCTAAGGTTTGAAACTTCCCGGTGTAAGGAAATTCCGCAAGACTAGAGGTAGGCCTCACATTTACATGTAATCGTGTAGGTGTGTGATGTAAAAATTTCCTCGGTGTAAAGGAAATTTTTCGAACTAAACTGGAAAGCGAAGCGAGGATGGAGCCTCTAGTGTACCTATGTCTATTCCAGAAGTGTAATGTCCATATCACGGCCGAAGCCATAAGTTGTGATATGAACGGGTCCCTATTGGCAAGTGTTAAATTACAGGGACTAAATTTTGCACCCCGTGTACACAGTCTGAGACCCTCTAACGAGGTCGGATCTACTTCGACAGGCCCTATCCCAGAACATGTATACACAGTGTACAAAACCTAGGAGGCTATAAACCGTTATGTTGGTAAAGAACGATTGCTGGCACGCCCCAAAACCGAGCCCGTCTCCGAAAAGACGTTGGAAGTTATCGACAGTCAGTTGTCACCGTAAGGTGACCAGTCCATAACCCACAAAACCTCGTTTGTGTACCACATGATTATTCAACTTCAACCTCACAACCGAACAATGACCCCCCAATTAAATTAAATTTACAAAAATAAGAAAATCACAGAATTTACCCCAAAATAAGTTAAAGAAAATGATTTTAAATTTAAATTACAATGCAAACGCTTTACTAATGACTCAAATCGAATAAACTTCCCCAAAAGAACTTTGAAATAAAAATAATATCAAGTCACAAACCGGCAGCGTGTGAGCTCAAAGAATGAATATTGAAGAATGACCCCCTCCCCTCTAAGCCGAGCCTATTTATACTCGCTTCACTATGTCGATGGAGGCGACGATGGCGATGCTGACTAAGGTGACGATGGTGGCGATGGTTTTTTTGAACAATGAAAATTGATCCTTAACTTCATAATTTTAAGACTGTCTTTCAACCTACTAGTCCTCTCTCTAATTCATACAAGAAAACGTCTCCTTATATGGTAATCTTGTTTTCCTAATAACCCGTACCAATTTGAAAAGTTATTTACATTTTCCCTCATCAATCTTTATTTACTTCCAATTAAAGATGGAAATTGCATGAACTTCTATGCTTAATTTTAGCTTCTTAATTAAATAGGCAAACAGCCTGATGCGCGAACTATCTAAGGCCCAAACTTAGTGAATTAAGCTATCTTCCCCTGACATAAGATTCATTTTTGCTAGAGGAAATTCACCTCGCGCCAACTTCACATATCAACTTTTAGAACTTTTTTGCGCAGCTTGGGTACGCTATACAAAACCCGCCGAACCAAAATAATTACCTAGTGCGCATGTGTCAAAAGTGTCAATTACTTTATGGACTAATCACGCTCATAAGACTCTAATACTCTATCATAACGCCTATTTTTGCTTGATGAATTTGCTCCGCGCCTCCTAGCGAATAAATTTTTAAACTATTTATACTACACAAAGCATCACTGATGTATCAGCTGTTTTCTGCTAACTCAATTTTCCGCCATTTTTGCATTATTACAATATTTGATGAATTTTAATTTTCTAATGAAATATTCGTCAATTTCGACTGAGATATTGCTAATCTCCCTTTGTTTACATGATAATTTGAATGAACTAAATTCCCTCCCTCAAAATACTAGTTAACATAATTGTCTGTGCTTTGCAACTTCTAACTTTGAAGTTTGTAATGTTTTAACGATAGTTACTTTATAATTATGATTCCTTTTGTTTGAAGCAATATATTAAGATGTGCCTGATGGTTAGAGAGTCGTATATTACTGGTGTAGACCCGGACCAGTACAGTTTCAAACAGTAACGACTTAAAGACAGTACACACGTTCTCTATTTCATAAATTATGAGTGAGTACTAAATTGCTAGATAGTAACATAATTACAAAATCAATGGAAAACGCTTGGTGAGTGCAGGGAAGAGTGTTCATGTACTGTTTGTTTGGATGGTTACATTACAATACAAACAAACACAAATTATTGGAGTTACTTCCCCCGTCTAATAATGGTAAGCGATATCTACTATTCGTTAATTGTATTTGTGCCTTTTGGCCCTTTTGCACGTTTCTCATGTGTCATAATGTTACTTCTTAATCTTAACTATTATAAAACCGTAAAATCGTGAGGAACAAAAAAGTAGCGGTTCACTTCATATAAAATCAAATAACAATCGATAGCGCGATTTAAATGACGTGCAGCGCCATCTATTGACAAAATTGTTAGTTTGTTTGTTTGTTCGCGCATCACGCCAAAACTACTGAACAGATTTTGATGAAACTTTTTTTGTTTGATAGCTTATGATCTGACTTAAAATCTGGTAAGTATATAATTTGTGGGGACGAAGTCGCGGGAAAACACTAGTATACTATACAGCCCTCAGGGGTTTTTTTGTGGTATTATCACTATGTTGGATAGTGTCACACTGAGAGAAAATTATTGCCATCGCAACAAAAAAACTTTGATGCTGGAGAGCCGTCTAAGTTGTATAGTTATGAAAGCAACGTTTTTATTGTTACATTCTTAATTGCTAATGCAGCAAAGTTACTCTTCATCAGTCAATCTTGATGTTACAGCAATAAAAATGTTGTCAGATAAGCTACGTAGAATTTATGCAGTTACAATGCTAAGATTGTTTCTAAGGCTATAGTTTTGCTTTAGCTTTGTTCCCATGACTATTTTCTTTAGCTACATTATCAAAAGCATAATTGTCCTTACAACTACTTTACTTAGCTGTAGTATCAAATGTGCTTTGTGGCCTACCAATATACCTTTGTTCCGGTGACAAAGGATTTTGTGAAAAAGACAAAAGTTTATTGTCGCTAGATCTACTTTTCTTTAGTTGCAATAGCAATCTTCCTTTGTGCCTTTATTAAATTCGCTATTGCCACTCCAACAACGTTACTTTGTCGTTATATCTTTTGCTACCCCAGCAAAGTTGCATTGGCTGTCTCGCTCCCTGCTCTGCACTTTGTTAATGATACACTATGGAAATCCGTCACTGCCCAGGAGTTATAAGCAGAACCTTTGGAAAATATAATTGTTTCCTGCTTATCACTCCAGGGCAGTGCCGGATTTCCATAGTGTATCATTAACAAAGTGCAGAGCAGGGAGCGAGACAGCCAATGCTACTTTGCTGGGGTAGCAAAAGATATACGACAAAGAGGAAAGAGATAGGTATATGAAAAAAAAAGATATCACCAGTAGGTATTTATTAATGCTCTTAGAATTATAAATCTAATATAAATTAACAACTTTTATTGTGGTGTCACGCTTGTCCGCTTTTGTAAGTAGAATCTTGCCAATAGAGATAGCATCCGGCGAAGACCTTGTCCAGGTTCTATAATGTCTTGAAATCAAATGTGCTGTTGAATAGATCCAGTTCCGCATAATGGACCATTCCTGGAATAAACAATAAGATCAGCTGACTTGGCAAACATTGTTATGATATATGTTAGTTCTGTGACTGGGATGTATATCTGCTTACTTATGTATGTCAGTGTCTGGGAGCTGTAGTACAAGCTCTAACTGGTGTGAGATGAGATGACGCTATATGAAATATCCAAGATATTTCTTTATTACAGTTCGATATATTACATTCCTATAATTAAAAAAGCCGTGGTGGTCCAGTTGCAGTGGCGAGTAACCTTGCCTGCCGTGCAGGAGGCGATGGTTCGATCCCCGTCCAAGCCGACTCGTACCAATGAGTTTTTCGTAATTTATGTACGATTTGTTACACCACTGGCTTTTCGGTGAAGGAAAACATCGTGAGGAAACCTGCATGCTTCAATTTCGAGGAGTGTATTGTACCCACTGTCCATTATAAGTAGCGACGGGCTCACCCCCCGTCACACTGGATAGAGTTTCGGTACTACTGGTGAAACGTGGATGTTCTGAGGTTTCAGAATATCTCTGACTACCCCCTCGGGGAATATAGTCGTGAGCATATGCTATGCTATGCTTATAATTTATATCCTATAAGTATGGGCTCCAATTGCAATTAAAGTCAAGTAATTACATTGTAAGAGCTCGGTGGCGCGTTGCGGAGAGGTATGGACTCTCAATCATGAGGTCCGGGTTCGAATCCGCACGTAAAACATGCCACGTACCAATTACTTTTTCTAACTTATGTACGTATTACCGACTGCTCTCAAACGGTGAAGGAAAACATCGTGAGGAAATCTGCATAGGCTGAAGAAGAAGTTCCGATGCGTACGTGAAGTGTAGATACTAATCCGCATTGTGCACGCGTGGTGGACTAACGCCCATACACCCTCCCTGAGTGTAGGCCTTTGCCCTGCGGTGGGACGTATATAGGCTGTGACGATGATGACTTATCCTATAATAATTTTCTACCTACTTTCAAACAGTTCAGTAAATTTGTGTCAACTCTAAAGTTTTTTTTTATTTACCTGCACTTCTTGTGGATGTGTGTGTGGTTCGGGATAACTTTTGTCAGCAGCCGTTGTGATAGTAGGTGACTTCTGAAAACATATTTATATATATGTGAGACTGGCCTTGTAAATTCTTATATCTCTATGGGACCAACACCAAAATCGCGAAAAAGTAAGCAGCTGTTTCATACAAAACTGCAATCCTACTCGACACAAATGAATATTATATAGGACAGCAGATTTCTCAGTAGGCTCAGTGTCGGCCAAGCCGATATGCCGAGTATGATGATGATAAATACTTCTCTATTCAGTTAAAATTTTCAGACCAATTTCGGTTTGTTACCGACTTCATTAGATTAGACATAAGTAATCTGAATTCAATCAACTGAATAGGTGTGTTGCCTATGGCAAAGCAATGACATTAACTTCACCCACATAATTTTGCGTTTAATTATAATAATAAAAACCGTAATCGGATGCATATTTAGGACCTATGCTTAATAAAAAGCGATGAACATATGGAAACGGATTCTTAAAATCATTTATTTGTAAATCTCGGGATGGTTGTTCTTTCCATCAAAGATATATAACAAATTCTGCCTAAATATCGGAATCTCGTGATATTTTTAATTTAAAGGTTCCATATTTAGTAAACACTTGGACTTTAGGTAAATATCATGTAAATATACATCCGATTATCCGACCATTGAATAAAAATTTAAGTAAATAAGACACTATTACTTACCCATCATAGACAGCACTAAGTGTGCCAAGTGGTTCTTATCGAGAAAAGACTCTTGGTCCTCCGTAATTAAAATTACGTATACAAGTAGTAGTGTAATCAGTGAACAGTTATTTAATAACACAAACACAATGACCGCGTGCTGTAGCATAGGAAACGAACAAGTATATAAGACCGCATGCACGACTGCTCTTCAACGCGTCCACAATTTAAATGACAGCGTGACAAAACAGGTTGTGCATCCGACGGTGTTGCTATTGTAATCGTATCTAGGCTATTTTGTCCAAATGTTTAATTTGAATTTTGTTAGTTAAAACGTTGGTTTAATAACAATACCGCTTAACCATACTAACAACTGTTATTTTGATAGATTATACTTTGCTATAACATCAAGACGTAACGTTCATAATTTAACAACGTGCCATTGCTACCCCAACAATTGTCACTTTGATGGATTATACTTTGCTATAACATCACTACGTAACGTTGATAAATTAACAACGTGCCATTGCTACCCCGTTAAAATGTTTTAACATAGTTACACTAAATAGGTGTATTTTGCTGAAGTAACTAAAAATTTTTCAACAATAAAAAAGTTGTCACTGGCATTATAGCCGTATATATGCAATGACAATGTACTTACGTGCGGTAACAATAAAATTCTAACAAAGCTTTTATTGTCGCTTTGTTAGACGATTTTTTTCTGAGTGCATGTAGGAGACCAACACACCACTGTGTTGGATAGTGGGCAATGGTATTGAATCATTTGGAATCAGCATTAGTTCCGCAAAAATCTATAGTTAAGAAAATGATTTTTGAACTCATTTAAAATCCTGTAGGTACGAGTACTCTACTCTCATAAAACCGTGAATAGCTTGAAAATTAGTCAATAAATTAAATAAAAATTAAAGTTTAGTTACTTGGCATGGAAGAGTTAGCATTTTGTTATCTATTTTAGTGTAAAATATTTTACCGTGCCGTTGTTTTAAAAAAAATGGAGGGCATATTTTGATTCACGAACCAAAATATTCCTTTTTTTAAATAATCCTTAACTTGAATTAAAAAAAAAAAAAAAAAAGAATTTGGACCACTATAAACGGACCACCCTGTATTATATTACCGAGGTACTAACCTTGAGACTGTATAGCTAAATCCTAGTTCTACAGGGTGAAATTGATATCATTAGCATCCTTTTAAACTAAGAGTCCATCAAAAACTACTTTTACTATGGGAGCAAGACGATCTCTTAGTTTAAAAGGACAATGCATGCTAATGATATCAATTGCACCCTATACAAGGTGTTACAAAAATACAAATAAACATTCAAACCACCCCGGTTTAGACCATCAAACTGAACAACTTTCACTATCTATGGGACCAACATCGAAATCGCGAAAAAAAAATGATGTTCTATACTCTACAAATCGACTCTAGTTAAAATATGTATGGGATATCTGATTTTTTTTTTCGCGATTTCGATGTTGGTCCCATAGTAAAAGTTGTTCAGTCTGATGGTCTAAACAACCCCCTTAAGAGTTTTAAATATTTATTTTTACTTATGAAACATCCTGTATATGCGATCTTCAGTTTATACCAATTCCAGTGTAGGGACTAAGTAGGGTACAGGTACAGCATAAGAAAGTATCTAGTACTACATAGTACGGTATCAGGAAGAAGACCACAGACCACCATGGGCCCAGTGCGGAATGCGGATTAATGGAGAGTAAGTCTAGGTAGGTAGTATAGGTACCTAAAAAAAGACAGGATTGGCGAATACTCCACCGACATGATCGTAGCTCTTAAATAAGATGATGATGTCATTTTTTAACTTTCTATAATCTAGTTTAAAACCCTAAAGTTTTTAACAACCGTATCTTCATTCTGACAGGGACTCATAAGCAATAAGGTCAGCAAGAAAATTGAATTGCCAGCCAGCGTTATAGTTGCGGCTCTTTGGTGCTCAATGCCTCCCTCGTGGAACATTCAGGCGGCATGATGGGCTATGGGCTATCGCTGGAGGAAGCTCTTCCTACACAATGTTATCTTGCCTGCATCGTGTAGTATACAAAACCTATTTTATGGATGCTATACGAACAACGCTTTAGTACTGGATCGGGATTAAAAGTACGAGAGTTTCGAGAGAGTCGTTTTTCAAGATAGATAGCTTGTTCGATGTAAACTGAAATTAAACTAAGAAGGCAGTGTTTTATATAATATTGAGAGCTTGTTCTGCTATTGATGCAATAATAGGAATGATTTTGTCATTTAGTTTAAATAATTGCAATTGCAATTTATCACTAAAATAAAACCCACCTCACTTTTGCAAAACGTGGTTATGGGGCGCGTAATTTATGTGATTTCTACTCCATCATAGTATGCAAATACATCTTGCATATATTTGCCTGTATCCGTGTATATCTTAGTTCTATTAGGTAAGTATGCTTAAAATATTATCGTAAAGAACGTCAGACAGCCATGTTCTACAATCAGCTTGAAAACTTCAGAAAATCTTTCAACATCGAATTGAATCAATAAAATCGACATTTTCAATTGGAATGATTGAATACGGTTAGGTACCTGTTTTATCATATGATAATGTATGTATAAGCGAGCATACCCCACAGGGATGGTGTGAGTAAGGCATACTAGTCCCAGTTTGTGCTTATAGTACGGTCCCCAATAGACATCAAGACAACTTCCGTGGGACTCAGCTCCGCCATACAGACTACTGGTATGTACTTGTTGGGTATGTTTTCCTGAACACAAAAAGTGCGGTAGTCACTTCCTAAGGGTATGGAGGGGGGAGCTGTGACGTAGTAAAGATGGCGGCCGACCCTTTCTATTAAGCGGTAATTTCTAGATAACTACTGAACCGATTTACCTAAATAAGGTGTCAAATGAAAGGCCATGTAATGTACATTATTTGATTTCATACATGCGTTCATGTAAAGCTAATATCAAATGAAATAACTTAAAAAAACACAATTTTAAAAAAAAATCTAAATTTTATTATGTAAATAGCTTGGTAACCGTTAGGATTTTGGAAATTTAGGTAATTATAAAACGTTTTGCTACTTTTATCAGCTTTATAATAAACTTTAAATCATTACAATCGAGTAATAAATGACGAAGTTACAGTCGTTTTAGTGAGCGGAGTCCTGGTACGAAGAATCTCAAATTTATGTAACTGGACTGGTTTTCTATTAAATTACTAGTAAAAAGTATGATAATTATACGTACACGAATATGAAATTGTAATAATAATGTTTTATAAGAATTTAGGTAAGTACTAGGGTATCATCATCATCATCATTTCAGCCTTTTTATACGTCCAATATGGGCCCTAGTGTGAGATTAGGGCATGCTCCCGGGAAATCCTGGTACCGAAAATACCGGATAATAATTAATTAAATTGCTTTCTAAAATCCTCAGTAAGTAGAATTAATTATACTTTAAATGGAAATTTTAAAATAATCCAATGTAATGATAATAATAATTCTCTCTTACAACTTTTATAATTTTCATATCATGTCGATCGATCTTGTGAGGAACTGCGCTTTACGGTACGCGGTCGCCATTCAAGAAGTGTTCGGCCCCATCGGCCACCTGTTTTGCTAGCCATGTGCCCAGTCCATTCCCACTTGAGTTTAGCAATTGTTCTTGCTATATCGGCTACCTTGGTTCTTCTGCGAAGCTCATTTCTGATTTGGTCTCGCAGGGAAACTGTGAGCATAGCTGTCATTATTGCCCTTTGAGTGAATTTTTGTCTTTTCAGGAGGCCTTTAGTGAGCGATCACGTCTTAGTTCCGTATGTCATCACTGGCAGTAAGCACTGGTCAAAGACTTTCTTTTTGAGACAGAGAACGCGGTATTTGGGACTACAAAGTATTACGTATCTTCCCGAACGCTGCCCAGTCGTGTTCAATTTGATGCTTAGACCTGCGGACCTACTAACTGGACAGTTTATCCCAGTTATACATAATCGTAAACAAATTTGAGCACTAAGTTTCCAATGTTCACAGGAGTGGGTAGAACTCAATGTTCTACCTTTTACGTTCTACATTAGACATGATTTTCATCTTATCCATGTTCATTTTTAAACCAACTAGTTTGGACGCTCTGCTTAGGTCATCGAGCATTCTACCGAGGTCTTCCACAGTCTCAGCATTGGGCAATGACAACTAAATTTGCGGCAAACCAAAGGTTAGTTATGTTCTAGCCGTTTGTTGATGTCCAGCGCTTTCCAAAACATAATCTAGAAAACGTCTCTTAGTGCAACGGTGAGTGAACCGTATTGGAGAAATTGCATCTCCCCGTCCTACATCTGGCTGTGGAAGGATAGGTTTCGAGTTCTGGTCTTATATTTAAACTGACATAGAGGAGCACTTTAATGTACCGGTCAACTGAGCGGCACTGGAGAGGCGGCAGTACAGCCCAGGTCTCCTTTGAATCAAAGGATTTCTACGAGAAAGTTTTCAATTCCATCGAGTCCACAAACGCTAAGAAAAGAGGTAAGTTATACTTTCCGGTCTTTTGTATAATATGCTAGAGCGTGTGTATATGGTCTACGGTGCTGAAGCCTTTTCGGAAGTCGTCGAACCTGCGCGCTAGACAGTTCGCAACGACTCTCGACAGCTCATGGCTTAAAAGCGAAATCAACAGCATAGTGCTTCAGGAGGGCATTCTTGCCTTGTTTAAACCGTGGAACAGTCACGGAATAGAACATAACTAACCTTTAGTTGCCGAAAATTTAGATGTCATGGCCCAATGCTGAGACTGGAGGACCTCAGTAGAATGCCTTGACCTTGCAGAGCGTCCAAACTAGGCGGTTTAAAAATAAACATGGACAAGACGAAAATCATGTCTTATGTAAATCGTATATAAGGAAAACATTGAGTTCTACCCACTCCTGCGAAGATTAGAGACTCTGTGCTCAAAGTTGTTGACGATTATGTATAACTGGGATACTATAAACTGTCCAGTTAGTAGATCCGTAGGTCTAACCTTCAAATTCACCACGACTGGGCAGCGTTCGAGAAGATACGTAATATCTTGTAGTCCCAAATACCGCATTCTCTGTCTCAAAAGAAAGTTTTTGACCAGTGCTTACTGCCAATGATGCCATACCGAACTTAGACGTGATACTCTTGAAAAGGGTGAAATTCATTCCAAGGGCAATAATGACGGCTATGCTCACAGTTTCCCTGCGAGACCAAATCAGAAATGAGCTTCGCAGAAGAACCAAGGTAGCCGATATAGCAAGAACAATTGCTAAACTCAAGTGGCAATGGGCTGGGCATATGGCTTGCAAAACAGGTGGCCGATGGGGCCGAATAGTTCTTGAATGGCGACCTCGTACCGCGCAGTCCCTCACAAGATCGACCGACGACCAGGCGAAGGTGGCGGGATCCCATTATTGGATAAGGGCAGTGCTGGACCGGTCGTTGTGACGATCCTTGGAGGAGGCCTTTGTCCAGCAATCGACATTTTTCGGTTGTGATGATGATGATCAATATGAAAATTGTAAAAGTTACAAGAGAGAATCATCATTTCATTAGATTAATTAAAAATTTCCATAGTATAATTAAATCTATTTACTGAGGATTTTAGAAAGCATTTTAATTATTTATTAATTAAATTGTTGAGTAGGTACCGAAAGTATTGAAAGAACCGGGATTTATTTCCTGAAGTACCGGTGCTAGATAGCCTCAGAAATCCCGGGAATTCCCGTTATTTTTGGTACCAAAATTTCCCGGAAGCATGCCCTAGTCCCCCACTAGGGCGTCATCATCATTGGACGTATAAAAAGGATGAAATGATGATGATGATGATGCCCTAGTACTTACCTAAATTCTTATAAAACATTATTATTACAATTTCATATTCGTGTACGTATAATTATCATACTTTTTACTAGTAATTTAATAGAAAACCAGTCCAGTTACATAAATTTGAGATTCTTCGTACCAGGACTCCGCTCACTAAAACGACTGTAACTTCGTCATTTATTACTCGATTGTAATGATTTAAAGTTTATTATAAAGCTGATAAAAGTAGCAAAACGTTTTATAATTAGCTAAATTTCCACAATCCTAACGGTTACCAAGCTATTTACATAATAAAATTTAGATTTTTTTTTAAAATGATGTTTTTTTAAGTTATTTCATTTGATATTAGCTTTACATGAACGCATGTATGAAATCAAATAATGTACATTACATGGCCTTTCATTTGATACCTTATTTAGGTAAATCGGTTTAGTAGTTATCTAGAAATACCGCTTAATATAATGGGTCGGCCGCCATCTTTACTACGTCACAGCTCCCCCCTCCATACCCTTAGGAAGTGACTACCGCACTTTTTGTGTTCAGGAAAACATACCCAACAAGTACATACCAGTAGTCTGTATGGCGGAGCTGAGTCCCACCAAAATCGTTATTTGAAGACTTTTGGACAAATGGGGACTGTACTATTATGGCCAGCCGGCGAATAGATGTAGGTTCCCCTGGGACTCGAGCCGTCCGCCGGGGCTCCCTAGAGCATAGCCCGTCTGTTCTTAGGTACAGAGTAGAACTAACGTCCTTAAGTCCTTTACCACGTACCTTACCTACTGGATACTCGAGGTAAGCAGTTATTTTATATTGATAACGTCGCGTCCTCCTGAGATTATCTTTAATAGCAATATTTACATGAATAAGGACTTTGATTTTCATAATTTATTGTCGATGTTAGCTGTGATAATGTTAGCAGAATATAGAATGAAAAGACTGAATTGCCTACATCCCTAATAAAAATATGATCGGGACAACATCAACAATGAGAAAGAAAATCTCTTAGGTAAAATAAGGTAATGTAAAAAAAGCGCCGTTGCGTTTAAATCAATCAATCAATCTAAACGACTTTTACTAGGTATGGGCAGAATGGCAAATCAGAAATCAATTAGCTTTTTCATAAATTTGAGTCGAGTAGGCATTGCAATTGGAAGTGTAGATTATTTTCTTCTTTCGATTTCAGATATCTGCTCTCATAATAAAAGTTGTCCGTTTTGATGAAGTATTCTTAGTTGTTTCCTTGAGGCTTCCTTACTTGAGTCGAAGACGTTTTTGTCATTTTTGTCATACAAATTATGTCAATAACGTCCTCCACTCGAGTGAGGAAATGTCTACGAATTTGTTCGTAGGGAAATGTCAAGGAAACAACTAAGAATAGGTGTAAAAGGATGCCAGTGATTTCAATTTCAGTCTGTATATTTGAACGAGGATAGTTGTTCGTTTATTGTTGTAGGTACAATGTAGCATTGTGTTAATTGAATAACTAGATAAGGTTGGTATATTAGTGGAGCACCGCCGCACCGGGGCGCGGCCGGCGCGGACGGGACGCAATCACGCCACCCGCGCCCTACCGCTCGCGCTCGCTGCTAATTATGTCACCGAGCTGTTATAATCGACGATATTACTTTAGTTTGGATTTAAGGTTTATCATTACTACAACCTTCATAACACGGACCTGAAAAAAAGACGGACGTAATGTGACACTAAAAAGATGTGAAGCATGCAAGGTCCTACATTTTCGTTTGTTCTACATGGGACCTACACTCACACAGATGCACTAGATCTAGGCGCAGGTCCGACACCCGTCACCATTATGTACCGCGTGACAGCACGCACACAAAAGAAATGGGTGCTTCACTCGTGATTAGACGAGATTACGTCCGTCTTTTTTTCAGGTCTGTGCTTCATAATAAATAAGTTAGTGAAATCTGAAAAAAAAAATCTGCTATCTAATACATTTGGGGTCAAGTCGGATTGCAGTATTGTATGGAGTAGCTGATTTCTTTTTCGCGATATCTGCTTCAGTCTCATTGAGAAAGTAGTTCAGTTGGATGGTCCGATCATTCCCTTGGCATGTTAAGCCTTCAGCATATTAAGAAGGACATTGTACCTTATACAGGTTGTAAGGAAAAGTACCACTAACCATTAAACCACATACTCTAGCCATCAAACTGAACAACTTTTACTATGGGAGCAAACCAATCGGACCATAAAAAAATTCAGCTGTTCCCACGGACCTGAAAAAAAGACTGACGTAATCTCGTCTAATCACGAGTGAAGCACCCATTTCTTTTGTGTGCGTGCTGTCACGCGATGCGGTACATAATGGTGACGGGTATCGGACCTGCGCCTAGAGCTAGTGCATCTGTGTGAGTGTAGGTCCCTTGTAGAACAAACGAAAATGTAAGACCTTGCATGCTTCACATCTTTTTAGTGTCAAATTACGTCCGTCTTTTTTTCAGGTCCGTGGCTGTTCCATACTAAACTTCAATACCTACACGACTCCAAATTAAATTATGCAGCAGCAGATTTTTTTTTGCTTCGATCTGTTTGCTCCTATAGTAAAAGTGGCTCAGTTTGATGGGTAGAATATGTGATTTAAAGGTTATTGATACTTTTCCTTACATCCTATCATCATCGTCGTATTTTTTTTATTTAATAAATTATATTATTTTGCGCGTTAGCTCTTCATTTCTGCCAGTGTCAAACAGTTTGTGAATATCCATTCCAATCGCAAGGATTGTTTTTCGAGCAAAAACAAACTGATGAGTAGAGATTGCGGGGCCTCGTTGCAGACTTAAACGCGAAATTGCGCGAAAACAACGCGAATGACACAACCGTTCGCAGAAAAACTTGCAACGTAACTCCCTACATAGGTAATTATTATGCATCAGTTACATTCATAAGATTTGAGTTTAGGTGACTCTTTGAAACGAAATGCCACACGGGCGAAGCCGAGGACGAAAGCTTGTAACATACTACACGACATACCACACCACGCCACACCCGATGCTAGAAGGCCACCATCGGCAGTGATTTCTGGTCCCAGTGGGAGCGCACCTACTCGCGCTTTCCATTTCTACTTGATACTGCATTATCCTAATTACTCTAATTAGTGTTCCCTTCGTTTGTTTCAATTAGTGTGGCTTATGTCGCGATTAATAAACCAAACGCACTAAAGCTGTAGAATATTTAGCCCTATGTGAATAAAGGCAAAATACAAAGGTCGTGGATGTGGTAGCCACTATAGAACGCCGGAAGTGGAGATGGGCGGGTCACGTTGCACGTATGGATACTGAGCGTTGGACCAGAAGAACACTGGAGTGGAGGCCCAGAGAAACCACGCGTGGTAGAGGCCGCCCGCCAGAAAGATGGGTTAATGATATTAGGAGACACGCGGGTCCCAACTGGATGCAGAGGGCGAGGAACAGGACGTCACGGAGAAATATGGAGGAGGCCTATGTCCGAAGACGGACTGATCAAAGGCTGTGATGGATGGATGGATGTGAATAAAGACATCGGTCATTTGTGGCGATCCTTGGGGGAGGCCTATGTCCAGCAGTGGACGTGCATCAGTTGATATGATGATGATGATGAGTGAAGACATTTTATTTGGCTCAAAACTGGAAAAGCTATGAAATCAAGTCATTGTTTTAGATTTTACCGATCGTAATTTTTTTTAATCGGGAGCCGTAGCATGCTACACGTCATACGGCTGTATCACGTCTTTTATCTCGTTCGTTCGCGCGCAAATGAAAGAGAGCAAAGATGTGATAGCGCTGTATCAAGGTGTCATGCTACCCATGCTGGTCTTGGTTTTTCCAAGTTGCGTTATTATTTTTGAAACCGTAAATAGTGGACACAATATGAAACCTGAAAACCGTAATACAGAATCGAAACGTAGATTTTCTGAGTTTTGAGAATATTTCTAGACAGAAACTGCAATTTAAATTGTTAACCTTGAAGATTTAATTCCTAAGGTTACCTAACTACTTTTTATAACACTTTAGTTCTTACTGATCTATTAGAATTCGAAACCTGGCGAATGTTACCTATCTTTTACCCTGTAATTGTACCACTCGAATTTTGGACCCAAAACTTGTTATCTTACTTGGCTTAGTTTACTACATATTATCACTATTTTCACCCCAACCATTTACAGAAATTGGAGATAGGTACACAATAAGATTACCATAATTGTAAATGAAAACGTTACGAGGATTTGCCGTTTCAAAATGTCCGCTCAATGTTAAGATCCCCAGTAGTCACAAATTTGGAAGAAAATCCCCTTGTAATAGTCCTACGAAATAGCCACTGCCCACGGTATAGGGGAAATTGTTGCTTGAATTGGATACTTGTACGAAATTTTAGTTATTATGAAGGTATACCTACATAACGCTATAGTAGTTCTAGTTTAAAATGGTTTTGATATTTATAGGTTTAGGGCCCAACTCAGGTCAGAATATTAGCTGACACTTTTTTAAGGGGATGATCAGACTATCAAACTGAACAACTTTCTCTATGGGACCAAAATCGAAAGCGCGAGAAAAAAACAGGTGTCCCATATATTTGGCTCGAGAAGGTTTGCAGTTTTGTATGGAGCGGCAGATTTTTTTTTCGCGATTTCGACTAGAGAAAGTTGTTCAGTTTGACGGTCTAATCATCCCCTTAAAAAATTGTCAGCATATTATAATTATAAAGAAGGACCCTATAGCAATACAGGGTGTTTCATAAGTAACAATACATTTTTAAAACTCATAAGGGGGTTGTTTAGACCGTCAAACTGAACAACTTTCTCTAAGGGACCAACATCGAAATCGAGGAAAAAATAATTTTAAATCCCATACATATTTTAGCTCTAGTCGATTTGTAGAGTAGAACATAAATTTTTTTTTTTCGCGATTTCGATATTGGTCCCATAGTGAAAGTTGTTCAGTTTGATGGTCTACACCACCCCCTTAAATGTTTATTTGTAGTTTTGTAACACCTTGTATAATAAGCTGTTTTCTTACGATACCTAGGTACTAAATATTTTTTTTTATTTCCTACTCGAAATCTAATGTTCGAGTAGCTTTGAGTCAGATTTTCAAAATCATACATTACTTGGGAACGAGATATGTTTAAAGGAAATGTTATAAAAGTAACTGCCAAGAAATAGGTAGGTAATGTTCCCAAGTCCTGTATGATTATGAAAATTTACTCAAAGCTACTCGAACTTTGTTGTTCGAGTAAATTAAAATAGGAAAACGGTTTATTACATTACATATTGCAGAGCGATATAAAGACTATTAAAAAAATTACTACAAGACTATTCGTGTAACCACCTAAGAACTACTTAAAGGTAAATTTTCATCAACAGCTGACGATGAAGAGTGGAACGAAGGAGCGAGTGGAGAAGTGGAGGCAGGCGACGCTGACGCGGGGGACGAAGATGTGGAGTCAGAAGGCAAGGAGAAAGGTGATGGAGGCGACGGTGAAGATGCCAATGCTGAAGATTCTTCCGAAGGTACGTGTTTGATTTACCTGTGTAAAAGCTGGTCAAATTTATGCTGGACCACGCATAGAGTAGAGGCCGTAGTCATCTTGAAGTCACGTGCAGTTTTGTAAAAATATAATTTTTACAATTCCTTCATTACTCAAAAGTGTCAAAAAGTAGAAAAATATGAAGCTGTGACAGACTGGTACGGAAGTACGAATGGATCTCGAACTATATGATCTTATTAATGTTTCCTTGCCGCACTGTACGAAATCTAATATTAACTCATTAGTCTCATTACATTCAACTCTACATTGGACGCATTGTAGAAGTAACGGATACTTACCTGAAAAACATACAGTGAGAACATAATCAGTAGTAGATCAGAAATTTGATATCTAATAGGTACTTATAACTTTACGAAATTCATAAAAAATATTTTAACTATGAAAAGAGCAAACTCAAAGTACTTACGTTATTGAAGCATGTTTTGTTAATTCCAAAAAGTGTGATGTCAAATGTTCAGTGGTGCTACTTAAAAAACTGTTTTCAAATACCACTATATCTAGAGAGCATCAACATTAGCCAATCTAAAATACAGAGTCACACAAAGCGTTATTCCTTAGATAGATCGTCAGCGAGTGGCGAGGCGACTAAACACAACAGTACACATTTGCATATTCGGCCACCCACCAGCATCGTCAGCATAACGGGTAGTCACTATGTCTGACACTGACGTACAGCCGTAGATAAGGGATGACGTACGAGGCTGTTCTGCAGCCTACAATGCAATGGGTGCAATGCGACGTCGATGCGATGCAATGTGCGAGTGACAGATCGCGTCGCAAGTCGCAGTAACTAATGGTTGGGCTGAATTATTATTAAAAATTATACTTATGTCTAGCATTTCCTTTTTAGGTTAGCATACTTAGTTCAAGGTAACATAATGTTATTTAGTACCTACACTATTGATGAAATACGAAACCTGTTTGGGGTTGTCTGACGTCGTTTGATTCAGTTTACAACTATCGTAAAGAAACAAAATTTATAGTAGCTAATTTACGTATCTATGCAAAGAGAAATCAGTATTTGCAATGGTCACGCACTGTATATGGCGGACGGTTAGCGATACCCGAGTAATAACTCAATGAAAATTGATTTAATCGCAGTTGTGATGGCGTCCGCACCCAGACACTTAGTCAAATGTCAGACACATGCACCGCGGCACACAATTCACTGACTGACTGCGACGCACCAACTCATCTATCGTCGGATTTGTCACTCTCGCACGAATTGTAGGAAACTCTACAAGCTTACAGAGAAATTCTGATTTCGAATAAAGTAAAGAACTCATTCTTTAGGTGTGTGAACATTAAAAGGAACCTTTCGTTTAAAGCTTCCTGTCATACGCTTCGAGACACACGCACTCTCCAGTGAATTGTTTTCAGGAAGGGAGAAAAATTGCTAACTTCGATGCATTTACATTATCATATTATTTTTGTCGTTTCTTCATGTACTGTCTCATGGGAAGAAATACGTGCTGTTCGAAAGGGTTGGTTGGTCTACTCTTATTAAATCATTCTTCTTTTAAAAATACTTTTGCGATAACATATTTGATAGTGTTTTTAAAAGAAAAATTATGAGTCTGGACCTAGACATTTACAAAAACTACGTCGTATAGTTGCCGGTCATAATTAAGGCATTTTATAAAATATCCACATCTTCAGTTTGCTAAACTGCAGTAGAAAAATTGGAAATGTTAGTAGAATTATTATTTCATTTAAAAAAACAAAACTTGTTTCAGATGCTGATGAAACAGAAGTTAAAAAGAAAAAGAAATCCCATGAAGATTTCGACGCGAAAGATCCACTGGATGCTGGTAAGTTATAGCATTCCTTAAAATAAAAGTCAACGCAATTTATTACAGAATAACTTCAAACTCTAGAAATTATTAAAGAAGATACGAAGAGTGGCGTTGTTAGAGAGTCGAGAGCGTCATTACGGCGACATCTTCATTGAAATTCATAAGAAGGCCACTAAAGTAACGAGCAGTCCCGGCATCGCCCACGCGGGTGATGCGTTTTTACTGCGGTTTAATGCTCTTTTTACAACTTCGTCAAAGGGTGTGCTGCGGGGCTGCGGCGGCGGCGGCGGCGGCGCGGCGTCGGGTGCTTTACGACCCTGTCCTCGCTTATCGCACGCCGTTCGCGATAAATCTCCACCAGCCTCTTTGGACCTCAAATATTTACATGCTAATTCGTACCCAATCTGCACCCGAGATTATAAATAAATTGGCCGTCGTGGCCCATAATCGACCGTCGCTACCTCCATTTTGCCTTTCATTACTTGAGGAGTTTTTAAAGTCCCGCTGAGTTGATGTCTTAATTTTATGCCACCCAGATAATGCAGCTTTTATGGTAGATTACCTAGCCGTCGGTCGTAACATAAATATCTTTGTAAGAAATAACTTTAGCTTGCGAAAATTTTGAACTGACGACTGCAAGAAAGACAGAATTGTGGATGTAATAACACTGCAACCACATAATAACATTTTCAGTTCTAAATAGTTTATCGTAAAATATGAAACTAAGAATAGCACTCTCCGGCTCACAAAGGATCATAGACTTTAGTACATACAGGAACGGTGCGTATAGACAGGAGTTAAACAATTGGACAATAAATAGAAGTATAACATGGGACAGACAAAGCCTCTTTTTCCCTACGGCACCCTCAGAATTATAAGTGAATTACTTATTGTTCCTATTTTATAGCAAGTTCTTTATTGCTAACCGACATCGGTACGTAAGTATTTGCGCAGCAAACATGGGAAATAAAATAGCACGAAGAGGAATGCTTTGTTTCACTACAAAAGCCTTCTGTGAATGTATATCCGTTAGGCAGTATCGGAAAATGAGTAATTTTTCGCAGTGAGTGGTTCCCGTTGTCGCAGAGTCGTTGTTAGGCCAACACGAGTGTTGCGCAAATGTATTCTCTGCGGGGGTGAGGTGGAGGCGCGCGCGGGGGGTAGCGCCGCTGAGCCCGAAGTTGGGCGCGCGGGCTCTCTCCCGCGGGACCCTGCCGCGGGGACCGCACTCGGCCGCACACATTTTTACTCCAGATATTAGTTCGTCATAAAAGTAACAAAAATTAAAGAAAATAAATGTGGCCGTCTCACGGGTAGATGTGAAACAGAAGAATGGCGTCATGCCATTTACCTTCACGGCATACGAGTCGGTGCTACCCCCTAGGCGTGCGAATATATTTCACATCAAAAGTAGATCCGGTCCTTAAAAGTTAAAAACGTTCTTGAGGTGAAGGGTTAAAGCAGCAAAATTTAATTTAACACCAGCAGAGGGGGTTAGAGAATATCTCAATTGGGTAATGCTAAACATTTGTAAGTTATTCTGTCAACTTAGGGGGGACAACAATGCGAGCAATGCTGGTCGGAGTGGAGCTGGCCTCTCGGCAGGCACGTGGCTAATTAAATGCCGATGTAGGACGGGCGGGCGGCCCGGGGGTGAGGGGTGCCGGCCGGGCAGGGCGGGGGTGCATTCGGAATTCCGCTCGGCGCCGCGGTGCGTGCCCCGACACCGCGCTACATGCCTCGTCTCTACCATCCACCTCCACAATACCCAAATTGTTCGCAAAGTTGGCCCCGAACCGCCAAATGCAACCAGTCAATACACCTACCTCGGAGAGCTCGGTGGCGCGTTGCGGAGAGGCATGGACTCTCAATCATGAGGTCCGGGTTTGAATCCGCACGGAAAGCATGCCACGTACCAATTCGTTTTCCTAACTTATGTACGTATTACCGACTGCTCTCAAACGGTGAAGGAAAACGTCGTGAGGAAACTTGCATAAGCAGAAGAAGAAATTCTGATGCATATGTGAAGTCAACCAATCCGCATTGGGCACGCGTGGTGGACTAACGCCCAAACACCCTCCTAGAGGGTAGGCCTGTGCCCTGCAGTGGGACGTATACCTACTATAGGCTGATGATGATGAATTACACCTACCTATAACACTTAAAGACCAATCAACACAGACTTGTCTTGTCTCATACGAAATTAAAAGTAAGTATTAAATATTTAACATTTTAAAACATTGTCTTCATGGAGTTCGTCTCTGTGAGGTCCCAGGTGGCGCGGCCGCAGCGTTTGGAATTATCACATAGTGGAGAGGCGCGCTGGAGGCCCGCGGGGGGCGGGGTGCGGGGGGAGGCGAGCTCGATACATTCGTCACAGGCCCAGCAGCCATTAGGCATTTAGATATTATCAGCAGCCACTGGGGGATGACCCGCGACCTGGGGCCATCGTTGTTTCAATGCTTAATTACTAAAAGTGTTTGTTGTTTACACGAGGGATCTGTGTGGGTTATTGTGTTCTAGGTAGGTTTTGTTTTAGACGTCGTCGGTCCGAGGACGTCCATCGTTTACGTCTGTTACTTGTCTAATGCTCCCGCTCCCCTGCCCGCCCCGCCCGGGCCCCTCCGCCCGTGGTCCCAGGTGGCGCGCTCCGGCCGCACTTCCTTCCGTCCCGTGGGAATCCCTCTCAACCCGATCACGCACACCCTCTCACATTATCTCACTACTACAACAGTATGCTACTAACATCGGTGATCGTAACTGGGAAACAGGAAAATCTATCGTATTTCGAAAGCTTTTGAATCTTAAATTTTGTAATAAATGTTATATGATTAGATTACGCAAGTTTGGTAAGTATGCTGTTAAAAAATAATTTTCAAAAACGATTAAGGCTGAACTTAGAGGGATTAAAAATCGACTACGAAATGACTACGAAGTCTACGAGCAACGTAGACTAAAGTTCAGTGATCCCTCAAACACATAAGTAATTGACATATGTAGGTGGTATGCAAAAAAAATATAGGAAAATGTCCTTATTTACTTCTATTCCATCGTAATCCTGATAATTTAGTACTTTTATTAAACTATAAAATATCATTATAACCATTCTGCCATAGAAAAGACATAAACGCATGCGCATTTCTTTCATATTTCGTGCTCTAACAATAATTTTGAAGAAATAATTTAAGTAAGCGATAATATATATTGTATGGCTTAGTGTTAAGAGGATATCACATTACTTGCTACCTTTACTTGTATCAGGCATCATATGAAAACCGTTAAGGGTCAGCGAACATCGAGCAGTTAAATGCTTGAGCAGTTTTGTATACTCTATACTATAGGTAGACTAACTAATATACTAATATATAGTCGTGAGCATATGCTTAATATGCTACTAATAATATTATAAAGAGGAAAAATCTGATTTTTTGTTTGTCTTGTTACAAATGCATGCAAGACAACTGGTTGTAGCAATTTTTCTAACAACATTGAAAGGGATTATGGTCGTGAGTTTTTGTATTTACCTGTTATTGCTAACCATCAGGAATGGGGAGTCAGAGAATAAAAGTGGGTGACAAGTTCTGTAAATTAGCAAGCTGAAGTGGCAATGCCCCATACCAGCAGAAGAGCTGACAAAGCGATTGAGAGTTCGGGTCCTAGAATGGGTACCATAAGCTGGCAGGCATCGTGTGGTTTCTGCTGGGAATCCCTTCGGCCAGCTGGACTGACGACCTGAGAAAAGCAGCTGCAAGCGACTGGATGAGGGCCAATGATAGAGTTTTGCGACATGCTTTGGGAGAGTCCTATGTTCAGCAGTAGAAGATGGTGAATGATGATGTATTGCTAGTACAAGAAATACTTAGTCTATATAATACAAAATGTGGCTTTTTCAATACTTGACTGTGGCAGTTTGTTGAATGACGACAGTCATGATGACCACTGAGCTAGCTCAGAGTCTCCACTACTTAATGTTTAATTTATACAAGAGGTTATTAGCTAGCAGCATCACAGAGTATACAAAATGTGGCTGTTTTGTGGTGATGTGTACCGTGGCCGTGGCGGCGTCTGTGATTAATGTCGCGTTCTGCGGGGACAGCCGAACTGATTGCCACTCGCCCCCGTGTGACCGTGTCGGTACCGCGTTGGCGCTTCACTGTATCTGGTTTAAACAATTGTGATTATGATGAACTTGTTTAATTCATATTATTGTTTATTATTAAGCTTGTCTGGCGAGGGGTCATTAACCTGCTGCGGCTGTGAATGATGAAATGAAAAATGGATATAATTTTGGAAGAACTCTGATTTCCTCTTATGGGAAATATAGACTTAGTGTCAGATACTTATTGATGAGGAAGCTAGGAGTTGAATCCATTGACAGCAAGACAACTATGTCAGGACAACCCGAAATGGGTTACTGATGTGATGTATGTACCTACCTGTGTACCAACATAGATTAGAAAACCTTTTACAAGTATCGGTGATTTGCATAAAAATCATCGAGGTAAATAAACAAACTTCTACATAACAGTTATCGGTTTGTAAAAGTCATACAAAAAATGCAATGTTTATTGTAATGGTTTGCAACATTTCTCGTGAACTCGTCCCTAACTTCATTAAATTTCATATTCATGAACAAGTTTAAATTATGTTTCGATTGTTTTTCAGAACGTGTATTATACATTGTAGCTTTAATATAAACTAAATTCGTTACAAAAGACATACGCCTCTGTTGTGTTATTTTATTTGGTGAAAAGCTTCCTCCGGAGAGGCATATCGGCATCAGTCCTCAGCGTTGGAATAACACCTTCAGCCTGAATGGCTATGTGAAAGGTAGCGCGCCCCCAGGGGGCACTATGCTCAAGGCGGCAGAAAATTAACGTGCCCCCTCGGGAAATCTAGCGGCAGCCTTAGAGCCTCCGCCGCGCCCACTCCGAGCTCCGCCGGGATGTATTTAATATCCTTCGCTCCCGGTGACGACTTGCGCACCTGGACTCACACAATCACATTATATACTCGTATGTACTTTTAGGAAAAGAGACTGTATCTTTTATGTTCATTGTTTATAGAGAGTTTGCATTTTTTGTTTATTTTAGAGTCACGTTGTCAAATTGATAGTTTTAATTTTTTTATTGTGGTTGTTAGCCCATTATTTTTGACTGCAACTTTCCCTGTATACATGATTTATGTGAATTATCCAAATCCATAGTCTGGTTAATGAGTCATCATCATTATCTCAGCCGATGGATGTCAGCAGTGGCTAGACTTTAGGCCTCCCCCTAGGATATCCACAACGATCGGTCCTGCGCTGCCTGCATCGAACGGGTTTCCCGTCGCCTACACCAGGTCGTCGTTCCACCTCTGTCGGTTTTAAGTAAATGGAGTTTATCCATCCATCTTCACCATTGTAAAGAGATTTTCGGCGATTTTTTAAAATTACCGTCATCAAGGGTTGTTCAACTGATGAACAAGGTAGGTTTACCAACATTTTTAAGAGTAGATGAATCTGTTTAGCTTGGTTTCTCGGACTACTTTAGAAACTCACTCGAAAAACAAAACATGTAGTCTCATTTTTATCAATATGTGCCTCCAAACACCAATACGATGGCGATACCCATGTGATATCGCAGTAAAAAAACGAGTAGGTACTACTTACGTAGGTACAATGAGGTATTGACTACGTATCCATGGTAATCCACGGATTTCACGTACTTGCACATAATGGCAGTGTTTAGGAATTCAGATTACTTCCCAGACCAGTTTGGGTTCGGAATGTCAATAATCAGCTATTAAACAGGATAGAATAGAATACCTGCATACATACAACAATTAGTTTTTTGTGACACCGTAATCCATCTATCTTAAACATCCTAACTGCTAAATAAAACTATCGGGATTTCATGATATGTATGGTAGACTAGGTGAGGTGCTTAGGTCAAACATAATCCGTGTAAGTATATAAATAGAGATTAATTTTCCACAGAGGGATAGAACGGCTCCAGTGTGGTAACTAATTCACGAAGATCCAATCGCAGTCGGCGCCTACTATCATTAATGTTGCACACTACTTTGTTCACCTTCACCCCGTTATAGTTTTCTCAATTACACTATAGTCCATTAATTGTCTTAAGTCATAAACATTTTTTTTGTTTACTTATCTTATTTTGAATGTCTTTTCATTAGAACTTGAAACTACTCGAATGGCTAAATGTGAGCATTTCTACAGAAACAAACTATATTCTTAAACAGAGGTTGTTCTTGGCGCCACTATTCGGTTCAGTTATGATTGAAATTCTTGAAAAACTGGTTTTTAGTTATATTTGTACTTAACATAAAAATTTCGCGTGGATTGTGTACCGCGAGAACATCCAACATCAACAGATTAGAATAAGTTAGAAATAGAGAAATATACACATCAGCGAATACACATTAAGATTTGGCTTAAAGGTCTTTGTAACCAAGCAATAAATCCTTATAAAAAATATTATGTTCTTCAACAGAAAGTTGGCGGTTGTACCAATGTTTCTGACCAACCTGAAAGGGATTACGGTCGTGAGTTTGTGTGTATTTTGAACGTCTTCTGGTTATGAAGCACAAAGTAGGACAAAAAGGTGACCCATCCAAAGAGGACAGGGGTTGGCGACGCCAACTTGGCGTTCGTCTTGACTTCTATGATACCTAGATTTGAACACAAAAGATCGACTATGATATGAAATTACGAACGCCTCACACAACAAATGGTTTGTACGTGGTATATCAGGTCGCTTTTTGTTTAACATACTGAAAACATCGCTATCTAAAATCTACATACCCACCTACGCTACATCACAAAATATCCGAAGGGATTTCAAACTAGAAAATTGGACTAAAAGTTTTAAACTGGATCACCTATTCCAATTGGAAATTTAAAACAAGAGGAAAAGTGTCTGGGAGTGGTGCTCTGCTCGGGAGTGGATTAGAGTTGTCGACCGCAGGCGGACCGCGGCCGCGCCTCGGGCCTCCGACGAGGCCGGGTACCTCTGGGTTCCGTTCCGACAACTTTACTGCGGTCCCCACCCCACCCAACAAAAAGAAAGTGACTCCAAAACTTTGGGCTCATCGAAAGAATATTTTGCCTTTAGTACTCGTTTAATATATTCTGTTCTGACCGATGAATAACCGACTCTGCACAATATGTGAAACAATATCATAATAATTATGTATTTTAAGAAAAGTATTGTTGCACAGGGTGTAAACATGTGTTACATGCTTTAATTAAGGGTTGCTTACCTTTAAACTAAAAAAAGATTGTTAAGTGACCAGTAATGAAATCGCAAAAGATAATCTCTAGATCCATACACTATACTTCATTCCAAATAAGAACGAAAAAATATTCCGATTCCTGTATAGCTTTCTGGCCAATTCTGATTACCAAATATGATTTATTTAAGAGAAAGGTATAGTATCCTACATATATTGGACGTTACTAAAGCGGTTCTAAGAATAAGTGAGAGGAAGTGTTTCAAATCTCTGTTATTCTGTAATTCAAAATAGCCTTAAATTTTCGTTACTATTTGGAATGGAGTATAGATCTGCAGGGCCATACATTGGGTTTAGTCGCCATTGACATTTCCTATGGTACTGCAGATTTTTTTTGCGATTTGGATATTGGTCCCATATTGAAAGTTTTTCTGTTTGATCGTATGAAGCACCTTCTAGAAGTCTAGAGTGTAAAAAGTCACTCTGTATAAATCACCAAGGGAGGTAACTATCTGGGGTGTTCAGAAACTTTGTTACCTGGTCTACAGCTAGTTGTATTAAGTTTAACGTTTATTTTAAATGATTTTATTGTTACAGATGTCGCAGATATCAAATCGGAGAGCATGGACAGCTTTGAGTCAGGTAAGTGAAACTCATCAATATTTATACCTACTTAGTACCTACTTACTTTTGTCCAATGTATTATTATAAATTGGAATTACGTAGGGTAAGATCATCAAGACCCACATTTACGAATCGGGACAGTGTTTTTTAGAAATATTTTCGCCTTAAAATAATTTCTTAAATAAATAATAACTTGAAAGAAGAACAACTCATAATAAACCTGTCGTAAAAATGTGATAAAATAAAATGTAGCCTAAATGACAACGGCTCCGTGAAAGAAACTCTCATATTAATATTTGAATAGTGGGAAGTGTAAAAAGTGTTGAAGTCGGAGGTGGCAGGGCCGGCCGCGGCGTTAACGTAGCCCTTGAGAGCCTTTGGCGAAGTCCCCGCATCGCAATACAGCCGAAAAGATAAAATGAACATAAAGTTGAGGAGCAGATACTCTCGCTCAGAGGAATCGTAGTTTCCCTCCTGGCGACGCTAAAGCCGCTACTACTGGAAACACGCAGTTTGTGGAACCAAGCGCCCGTGTTCTCGCGTTCCTTGCGCTATGGGATCCCAATGAGGTACTTATACGATGTGCTTTGTGAATTTAATTTGAAGCAGGTAATGCTGGTTTGCAATAGTTGTTATATCAACTAGATAGACACAGATAACATTAAGATAATTCATAGACTTTGTTTATACAGGGTGTAAGGAAAAGTATCCTTTAAACCATATACTCTACCCATCAAACTGAACAACTTTTAATATGGGAGCAAATCTGTCAGAGCAAAAAACAAATCATTTTAATCGAGTAGGTATTGCACTTTTAGGTATTTTTTTGTTTTTTGCTCTGAAAGGTTTGCTCCCATAGTAGAAGTTGTTAAGTTTAATGGGTAGGGTATGTGCAACAGAACGTTACAACGCACCTATACCTATAGGCATTTACTAGACTGCCTATTTCGATAATTTCACTTACAAAAGCGTATTCCTAGACAATGTCAAAGAACTTAATTTAGTTCATAAACTGAAGTTAAAAACACACGTAGGTTTTAAAAGCGGGGACAGTTTTGGAAAATGTGATGCTAAATGCATTGTGGACGCCGACACCGGCACCGTCCCGCACCAAACTTACAATTAAAACGGACGCCCCAAATTGTGTACATCGTTCGTCACTTAGGTTAGGACACCAATGAACCCTATACGAACGGACAGGTCTTTTGTGCTTTTGGTATATTTTAAGCCTATTCGTATTTATAAACAAACTTTGTCTTGGCTGTAATTAATTATCAATAATTTATTATTGACAGAGGAAATAAGTTGAGCTTAAAATCGTTCCGTTTTTTATGGTGTTGTGGATTTAGGTTTTGTTAAAACTGTCATAGGGTTTTAGGGTATAAATAATGACTTTCACATTGGATCGAAGGGAAATTAGTAAAAAAAAAACACCTTTCTAAATAAACGTTCCATCATTCCATCAGCATTTAGTATGGAAAGTCATATTTTTTCTTTTGCTAATTTCTTATTGGTTTCTTAGAGAAAGTAGCTCAGTATAATGGGTATAATCATCCTTTAAAGTAGTGCAACTGTTTACCTTGACACCCTGTATAGTTACGTAGTAGTCCATAGCTTATTTTGTACTGCATCAGTACTCTTCTCTCGATATAAGTTTTAAATCAGTTCTTTATTACCATATTATACTTCGTTTTAAAATAACCAATAGGTAATACAAATATACAAACATGCAGTTATACCACTTTATGCATTAAGTGACGTTATAATGGGGCCCCTAATAAACCAATTGTCGACTAAAATAACACGACAGCGCGACTTTTAGCGTGAGCACGAACACGAATCTGCAATCAGGTGCAGTTTAAAATGTGCATTTGCGATGTGGCGCGGTGCAGCGGGCGCAGGGCGCGGACAGAAATGCATTTTCAATAATTGAGGGTCAGACAGGGTGGCGGGGGGAGGCGCATTAAAATGCTCGCTAAACTTTCCAATCGTCATTCGGCCGCGACACCACGCTGCCTGCCAGTTTAGATTTAGAATAAAGTTAACACTGCTGGATGGGCCACCAGATGAATATTTTCTACTATTGCTTTTATTATGCACTAGCGGCGCTCACGATTTTGTACGCGCAGATACTGACTTTAAGACGCTGTTATACCGTCGAGGCCGTTTTTTGAACAAGAACGAAAGTTTTGGCGCCACCGTGTACCTACCTAACTACATATTTTTATTTACGGCTCTGATAAGTAATATTAACTAATGTAACTATATTAGTTAGGTAAGGTACAAGTACAATACAGTAGCTAGTAGGTACCTGTACCTCTTATGACGAATTTGCACTTAAAAATTATAAACAAATAGGCCTAATTTATTATTAATAAATAAATTAAATATTCAGTTGTGACTAAATTGCACTCATTATACAGTGTGACGATTTTGCACTGTGACCAAACTACACTAACTCTTTTAAACTGTGTTTTAAAGTCTGAAATTAAATTATGTCTTATTTAAGGATCGGGCGGATGGGCGACTGTTCTCAATTAGGTACACGATTAGATTAAGATTACTAGATAGAAAAAAATCCCAAAGTTACCCCTTTTTGTTATGTTTTTTCAATACTATGATTAAACTGCTGATATTTAACTTTTTATTCTTGTACTTAACTAAATACATTAAATATTTCTAGTGAACTCAGGAGAAGTTTTAGCTTAGAAACTCCCATGAGCAAAGATATTGACGAAAAACAAGTTTTTTTGCGATCCTCCTTTCAATTGGAGCGGGATGGCTAATTGTAAACTTATGCTTGCAAGAAAGAGACCCTTGCACTGGGATAACCTAGCCTTAAATACTCATAACATCTTGCTAATCTGGGGGCAAAGTAGTGCCCCCGCCAAGACGAGCCAAGCGAAGCGCAAGGAAGGGCACTTCCTACCTTTTCTCGAAACGCTTTTTTGAGCCCTCATTTGGTTTGGATTATATCAGATAAATAAAATTCTCGGGATATGATGTCGATAGTAGATTTATTTAGCATGTAAAGTTTCAATTGCATAGCTCTTATACTTTAGATTTTATTGTTATATAAAAAAAACAATTTCGTCACTAACTCACAGATGATCATCAAAACTCTTCGAGTACTTCCTGAAGTCCTAGAAAACTGAAATTTGGTTTGTAAGCTAGTACATAAACAACGACAAAAAAAAAATCATAAGCAACTTACAAAAAGAAGTGAACTCCCACCAAAAACATTTTCATGTAAAATGTTGCCAAGACGCAATGTCGCGTGCGTCGCATGTCGCGCTCGCACTGACAAAAAAGTTATCAGATCTCATGTATAGATCAGATGTAGAGCCAAGCTCCTAATCAGAAACTTATAAAATAGACCTAATGTTTTCTGCCCATTTTATGTGAGTCGCGCGTAGTATGCGAGCGCCACCATTCTTCAAACCAAATCACCATTTTATCAATATTGCATCTCGATCTGTAATCATGGAGTAAAGAAAAACGATAGCCATTTCGAAATAACAATTATGATCTTCATTCAGTTTTTGCTCCAATAATTTGTCTCTCCATGTACGATCGACAGCACAACTCTTAACTGAAGGGTCCCTTCAGTTAATCTCGGCTTCATAGTAGGTACTTGAAAATGAACCTATTAAACCTACCTACTCATAAAATTGTAAAGTTTAAATCACTAATCAACCTGTTTGAAAAAATGTGCTTCACAAAAATGATGCTTTGACTGAAACATAAGTTCACAACATAAGAGTTACTTTTGCTGCTCCTCATTCCTTGGCTAGGACGGAAGAGCCTACCGGCACCTCAACACGAAATCGTAAATTAAACTGCACATGTCTTATGTGCAATACCATTACTGGGGATTCAGAGTTAATTTGTTTGGAAGCGCATTACACAAGTAGCTTACACTTGAGAGACTGGGAATGTCTCGACATGTTGCGAACACTTTACATTCGCACGGAGTGACATGTTGCTAGGAACAAGGAGATTGGTAATTAAAGCCGGGGTTCCTCAACGGGCTTGTTTTAGTACCGAGTTATAAAGGGGAACAGATAACTGTTCCGTTTACTTTGTTTTATGCTTTGTCTACGATGTATTGTCAGAACTTTAAAGATGTTTTTATCTGAAGATGAGGAAATAGTCGTCATACTTCTGTTCCTCATAGATGCAAACTTTTTTGTTTGCTTATACAAGGTGTAACAAAACACCCTAGTAGGTAATATTTAAAAATATGGTTTCGACCTTGACCATCAAACTGAACAACTTTCGAAGCCAAAGTCTAAAAAAATAAATCAGATGTCCGCATACATTTGAGTCGAGTTGGTACTAGTTCTGTATGAAAATGTAGAATTTTTTACTCGATGTTGGCTCCAAAGTTGTTCAGTTTGATGGTCTAAAGTCGTTTTTTTGTTATGTCTTGTACAGCGAGCGCGGCTACACTGATTTTAATAAATGAAATATCATTTGAATCATCATAGTAGGCCTTGTCAAATCTCTTTATGCAACAACTTTTAAAAGTGTGTAATTTCTAGAGAAGCGAATATACATTTCGCCAACACTTAATTCTTGTTCCCAACAGTAACAAAACGAATTATAACATGTTCGCGGCTCATCTATTTCACTTTACAACAAAAAAGGGAAGACAAACAAAAAGAAGTTTCGCTTTATTTTCTCGGGGAGATCACGTAGACGCGCACCTCATCTGCGGGGTTCCCTGCGCGGCGATAAAATTTAAAATTCAAGGCCGCGTTAACGAACCGGCCTCGCGAAGAAATAGATATTCAAATGTGAGAAGATCCCATATTAACATTTATGGGAAGTTTTGCGGGGACGAGACAAAGGCGGTGGCCCCCGCGGGCCGGTGCCTAGTCCGAGGCGACTATACGGATCGCTACAATATGCAGTGGCTGTTGTCTTTTGTTACAGTCGAGCCCTTCACATCAACAAATGTTTGTTTCACTTGTTTTTTTTATATCTGTTTTTAATACGGTTTAAATAAGACCCCCTCGGGGAATATAGTCGTGAGCATATGCTATGCTATGCTATGCTAAAATAAGACCATTAATTCAACCACCAATAGTTTCTGTACTAACAACAGCTATAATTATAGGAAGGCTCTACATTGCCGTTTTTGCAAGGTCTCAATACCCATTAATATTTTCACCTCATTGACCCCTTAAATTCAAAACAAAAACTTTATAATTCTGAAAACAAAAGAAGAAAGCCATTGTGTTCAGTAGCCAAAGACCAAAGACAAATAAAAGTTTCGAAGAAAACAAATCAAAATCCCAATTTTACTGGCTGCATTATTTATGTGATATTGCTTGGTGACTGTCTACGTTCCCCTTTTCTTTTCTATGAATTTGCGGTGCTGTAATTCAAGCTTCCACAACTTTTGCTATCAATATTTTAAAATGACGTACAGCTTTACTTTTCTAGTGTAGCCTCACTTAAAACTTGGTGGTAAGTTAACGTAATATATTAAGCGGTTTATGAAGCGGTCAAATGCTTTCGACTTACTAAATAAAATCGGAGCGGTATTTTCCTTTGGAGTTCAGCGAGCGAGGCTGTTATTCGGCACACACGTTTCTTATTAATATCAGGCTGTTGGAATGGCCGAAGACGTCCCCAGCGCCCGCTCGCTCCCAAATAAAATTGCCGCTATCTAAACAAAGAGCCCTAATTATTCGGCCGTGGCGGGCGGGGTCGCTCTCTTATGGGTGTTCTGGGGCCCATTTCGCTTCTCGTATAGGGCCCAGGGGAGCAGCGGGCGCCGCCTAGCCAATCGCCGGATGGAGGAGCGAGCGATCCGCAACCTTTTTATATGCGATATCGGCGTCGGCGTCGGCGCCGGACCCTCGCCCCCTCCCGCACCCCCGCTACTCGGGGAATTAAAAGTTGGAAGGCGCACATCTGATTACCCCAACACACATTACTCCCGATCGCCAATCTCGATAAGCCACCCACAATTTATTAGCGGCTGCTGACGAGTGTTGTTTTCCGCTTCTATCTCGGTGATTTTCATGAATCCGACTCGACCTTATGGTGGAAAATAATTCTGTGTAGATTGTTTTATTCACATTATTAAGCTGTTTAGTTTAATCAAAACTTTAAATTATGGCATCATCTTTTGTCAATGTCTTATCTTTTGATGTGAATATTCTTTAATACTTCCTACATAATTGTCTCCCCTTTCCAAACCGAAGTTGTACAATTATTTATCTATCTAGCTAGGTATCATTTGAATGCAAAGGAGCGGTTGAAAGGACCTTTGGTAGTACCGGTCGTACACTTCAATACTTATTTTAATTTGCACCCGATTTTATTTTGAGACAATAAATTCGATATAAAGGGTTTCCGAGCTGTTTTACCTCCGGGCGCATTGTCTTCGCCCTACGCCTTTACAGCGATTTCATTGTGTAGGAATTATGAAAAAGGCGATATCGTGTGTCGGCGGTGTGGCGGTGGCATGGCAGGAGCGGCGTGGGCGACGGTGGCCGACATCCGACACCCGCTGCCGGCGCGCCATTGTACCGCACCATTCACCCCGCCTAAGCCACCGACTCATATTCGATTGCAATGTTTTAAGCATTCGATTGCCCTCGCCAGCATAAAGGGTTCCCAAGGAGCAGTATAATTTTTTTGCAGTCTTTTAACCGGGCGCGGCTAAGGGTACGCTCATTGTTTCTATATGGTGAATTGTGATGGATGAATGGGTTCCGAGCATTCACGCGCACCACTTGGAGATCGTAGGATGATAATATAGCAGGCGGGGTCGGGCGGGCCAGGGTCGTCTGTGCAGGATACAACAAACCTCCTACAGAACACTTCTCTAATTATGATTTGTGTGCCTTTGTTTGTCTGTACAATATTTAGGTATCAACGTACCACCAATGTCTGAAGAAATTTTGTTAATACTGTTAGATATCAAGTAGATATCATGCATAAATAGGTAGACTAAAAAGCAATTAAACTTAAATATTGAGGATTGGTATTGTACATGCTGCCGTCCCTTTGGGTCGTGGACCAATCTCGGCAGAGTCTCTGAAGGCAGTGCTGTCGCTGTTCAATTAAACTTTGACAGGAAGCCCACCCACGCCCGCACCCGCGTCCGCGCAAGCTTTTCGCTAATACCATATGTATACGCCATCGCTATTATCAAAGGACTAGGAATGTATTTATTAACATCCAAATCGCGCCGAACTTCAATGGTATGACTACATGTTGCTGTTACAAAGCAGAGTGTTAAATAATGGCCTAAAAGTTTGGCGTACCGAATTATATAAAGTAAAGCCTAAACACTATATTATACCTATCTCTGTTATTAGTAGATGTTTTGGTGTACGTTTTAATTCTGTTATTCAAATCAAATGAATAGTATGCAAGTACATAATTATATTATTAATTATTATATTACTATTATGATCAACATAACCTAACCTAAAACTCAACTATTCTTCGTTCCATATCAGGACGAATGTGTTTTTCCGTATCCCACCAATTCTTATTAGCAAATATAATATATTTATCACCAAGATATACTATCTCAAATATCTTGGCTGTTCTAATAATAAGTGAGAGTAATCGGTTCTGTAATTCAAAATAGCCTTGAAATTTCGTTGCTAATTGGAATGGGGTATAAATGAATTAAAAGGTAAAACCTACAGATATCACAGTGTCTAATCCAGCAGATAGAAGTTGTCAAGGCAGGGAAAGCAGTAATATCTCAAGACTCGCGGTGGGCTCCTGGGACCACATCCACCCGCTGGCTGGAGCCGGTTATCTATTCATGAACACCGGTGTCTCTTGTTGGAACCACAATCAACCGAACTGCTCGTTGGAGGTCCTAAACTTCACTGCCCTCGTGAACTTTTATGTTATATGCTAATTCGAGTCACGCTAGTCTTATGGACCTGCTACCTTCGATCAACGAACTGTTGATCGAAGACTGCTATTAACTTTTAGTTAGTGTTGGCCGCCGTAATAACCCACTCAGCAATGGGTGGTAATATAGGAACTTCTAGAGCGGCCAAGATGTTAGAAGTGCACATAATAAAGGATCCTTTATTTATGCCGACGGTTTTTTAATGGGAAGATCAGACCATCATACTGAACAACTTTCTCTATGGGACCAAAGTTCAAAGCGCGAAAATAAATCGGCTGTTTCATACAAAACTGCAATCCCACTCGGCCCAAATGTATGGAACAGCAAATTTCGATATTGGTCTTCCCATACAGAAAAATTTATCATTTTGATGGTCTATCATCATCATCCATCACATACTCTTAAAAAAACCGTCAGCTTAATAAGTTCGACCCTGTGTAAAGTTAGCGATGACCACCGTAATAGCCCACTAAGCAGGAAATGGGTGGTCAGAGAATGGAATATTGGCACATCAAGAGCGGCCAAGATGGTTGAATGAAGTGCAAATCTAATCTAATCTAATCTAAACTATTATAAAACTGTAACTGAAGTGTGTCTGTACATTGAAGATATTTACAAAAAAAAGGTTACGATATGGTTTTTAGGTATCCCTGAATCCAAATCAACCTTTTTAGAAATTTTGTCCGTCTGTTTGTTTGTGTGTTTGTTTGTTTGTTTGTTCGCGCATCACGCAAAAACTACCGAATCGATTTTGATGAAACTTTTTTTGTTTGATAGCTTATGATATATAATTTGTGCGGACGAAGTCGCGGGTAAACACTAGTAATACGAGTATATATTCTCGTTTAAAGGCGCCCTGTGAATGAGTTATGGAGACCTTCTAACTATGATTGTTTGAATACGATCAGTAGCCAGTCAGAAGTGAAGAAGTTAGACCACCTTGAACCCCCGGGGAAGTTCCGATATTGCGTCGACACTTGACGCAGATGCACTTAACTATGCATGGACAGAGAATCCGTGTCCCAAACCCAAAGCTCGCCAAAGTTTTAGATAGTCTATTTCAAAGCTAATTGAAGTTAAACTAAATCGCAAAAATGTGATTTAAGTGTAAATAGATCATTTGTTGTAGGGCCGAATTAATTGACCAAGATAAAGTATATAAGATGAAGTTGACAGGTTTTGTTTCGAAGAATTGGTAGATGTACAAAGGAGCTTTCTGAAACGTATAAATATTTTAAACTTTCCCAATAGTTTGTATTTTATTGGGAAAAAATCTATTCGATTTGGTCGATTCTGGAGAAAAAGTTGACAGGTTTTGTTTTATTTTAGAATCACATACTTAGTATAAAGTCAAATTAAAGCCTGACCAGAAATATAAAAAACCTTTCCATGTTGCGGAAAATCATTGGAACTAATTTTTGTAGGTACTTGGAACACTGACATTAAAGGTTATAGTCGATTGCAGCGCCCCCAAACTAGGCTTTTTATATTTCTGGTCAGGCTTTAATTTAAAGAACGGACTTTTATAATTTTCTTTATAATTTATTTGATTTTAATTTACGTAACGGTTCATGGAAAACAAGACGTTTTTTTTAACATAGCATTAACAATGACTTCAGCTCCGTGAAATCGCGACGAACATCGATTTTCACCTTGAGCGGTTACTGTTTTGCGTGCAGTATTGTTTGATCAAGACTCAAGAGCGTAACAAACAGTAATCGATATCTATTCGATTGACTGATCACAGCACGATGCTGTTCTGTATCGATTATAGGTTCGAGTGAGGGAGTTGTTGGACAAAGGCGTCGCGGCGGGGTCGCCGTGGCCGGGGAAAGTCGTGGGAACGGCAAGGTCGTGCTCGAATGACTGTTGACGTCGCCGCATCTGGCTTGAGATTTGCACGTACTGATGAAATTGGAGATGAGCGTGGCTAGTTTATCAAAGATTTGATGCAAGGCGCGTGGCGGCGGCGGCGAGGTGTCGCAAAGAGCAGCTGATTGTATCGGTACCCCTTCATCTTGCCGCCGGCCTACCGCTGCTTCTTTCCCCCTTCACTAATGTTAGTTGATCATTATCACTTTTATTTAAATTGTATTGCCTTATCTTCATTGCTTCTTAAGCTTCGTGAATAGTTAGATCTGATCCAAAACAACATTGCTGTTTTAAGTATGAATTTAGTTTTCAAAGAGACAATTTGAAAACTTCAACCAAAGTTTATCAAGAGATACAGTAGCGCGCTCTACCGTCAACTGGAGAAAAGTGTGTGAGGGGTGGGTCGCATTGTAAGGGTGGCTTTCCTCGGGTGCTTCGGTTTGAAACTTTGAACACTGACATCTAACGGAAAACTAGAGAAGTAACTGGAATGCTTCCGGGACTTTCAGGAAAACTTAGGAAATAGTTATTGCACGTCGCCGTTCTGGGCTTACTTACAGACAGGGCAGGGCTTAGCTATGTCGAAACGTTTGGTTGTGAAGTTTTAATTTTCATATTACAACGGGTAGAGCTAAGTTTAATGAGAAGATTGCTGGTGATATCTATTTAATAGGTACCTAAACTGATGAACATGATTTTCTAAGAATAAATGATTTTTAAGGTTGTCATTAAAAAAATGTATTACACCACATTGAGAGTATTTTTCCTGGGTGTAATCACCTTTAGTATCTAGTATACAGCCAAAGCTCTTTAAAAATTGTATAATAGAACAGTTTTACTGAAACGTCGAAAACCAAAATTCACAGTTTTGCCCAACGGAGAAAATCGCCTTTTTCAAGTTGGACGGCCGGACACCAAAGTGATTTCAATAAAGAAAACTTATTGTATAAGTCCTTATTTTAATTGTTACAAAACTTAGTTACCACTTTGTTAACACTCACAGGAAGTTGTAACGTCGTCTGGGTGGGCGTGCCTCCCGGGCGTCGCACTGGGCGGTCCGAGGCCCCGCCCCCGCACCCACGTGAGCACCCAAGCGTCCCGCCCACTTGCCAACACTACTCTCTTTAATATGCAACATTTACTGGCTATTCTTTAGTTACTTGCTGCTTGCTTAGTTGTACACATATTTTATAAATTATGCAATATTCCTATCAACAAATTCAATGGAATTTGTGATTTATTTATACCTACACTGAGTTAAGTAAGGTTCGTATAATTTTGCGGTTTTGCGCACGCTCTTCTTTAATTTAAGATGTTATCATCATCATCATCAACCCATCATCGTCCACTGCTGAACATATGCCCAACAGAGCATATGCCTATGGTCCAATACCCATGGTATTGTAATTCTCCCCAGGCGCGCCACAAAACTCTATCATCGGCCTTCCTCAACCAGGATAAGCTAACAAGAACTTACCCAGAAGTGGTGAAACAGGCCCTTAGTGTCTCAAATCTCTGTTTCTGTAATTCAAAATGGCCTTAAATTTTCGCTGCTATTTGGAATGGAGTATAGAACTCTGACCCATCGGTTTGTCAGTTATTCGGCAGATATGACCAGCCCATTGCTACTTCAGCTTGCTTATTTTCAAATAATCATGTGCCTTAATCATTCTCACACATCATTGGTTCCGAACACTTCATTACCAAGCATAAAAAACCTTGATCGGTCATTAATTGGCAACCAACTGTGGATCTCATTTTATCATTACACGGTGTTCTAATTGTATTTATTCAGTTCATTTACGGGACAGGCCGAAGGTTGTGATGCCAGTAAATGACTGTTAAAACGCGTGAAATGAACGCTGGTCACGACCACCCAAAAATAGGATGTTCATCCGCTGTGGTCCCCACTCCCGATGACACGGGTCTTTGATTTTAGTCTGTTTTGTTTTTCTTGTAGGGTGAAAAGGTGCTTTCATATTTTGTGTATCTCTTGTTACGATAGAAGTCCTCGCCATGAGTGAGCCACAGAGATTACCTACATATCAACACAAACAACACCATGTATTATTTTAGTGCTTAGTTTTAGTGTTAATCAATATAGGTATGTTCTTTTTTTACACAACTTGATACATGCTTGATACACATACGAGTAGGTACATAAACTCAAGACCGTAATCCCTTACTACGATCCGTACCCGAGCCGTTCTTTTTTATGAATGAAAAAAGTAGCCATCTAAGCCTGTAGTATTTACAGGGCAAAGGCTTCCTCACACGAAAACGTGGGCCATACTCCACCAAGCCACCCAGGGTTTTATTCAAACAATATACATTATTGTCACAATACCCAATTGTATCCAATTGCATCGAAACTTTCAATACCCCGTTCGAAATTGTCAGACTTAGATTATACTTACTAGCGGAAAATAGTTTAAAACACAAGTTTGCGGTTTCAGTTTGTATTGGGTAACGTTAAGGTGAAGTCATCGCGAGGTCATTACTTCAACAACTGATACCGATTTTATGGGAACACGTAATTATATCGTAAGTTGGTGTACTTGCGGCCAAACGCCAAACGCGTCGGTCACGTTTCCGTCGCTCTCCGCTTGAAAATCAGCGCATTCACGACTTTATTTCTCATCACCATTCTCATTGTGGTGAAGATTACATCCACTATTAGATTTGAGAAATAGGCGTTCTCATTTAGATTAAGTCATTTATTTGATTTCGTAGCGGTACGTTGTATTCATTACGCACATAATATTTATTTTTGATGAAATCTTGGTCACGCTCTATGGTCTTTTTAGGCGCAATTCTGGGAATATGGTGTTTAAAATATTTTAATTGTAAATCTGATTATGTCTGACGGCAATGAGTCACAGTTTGTGAGAACCTTTTTTGTAGAATAAGTGTAATGCGACATGCGTCACCAGGGAGGACTGGAACTGCCTCCTTTGGGATGCAACCTGCGTAAGTACCTACGCTCCGACGTACCTTCGCCGTACCTCGCAGGTAGCCGGGTCAGCTGCAGAGTGCGCGGCACGCTCGAAGCACTCCTGGTACGCGGCCTTGGAGGCAAACTATTTATTCGTGCCGTTCGCAGTTGAGACGGGCGGTCCCTGGAGCGCTGAGGCAAAGAACCTGGCTCGAGAGTTGGGTCGCCGGATGAGGGATAGGGGCTGCGATCTACGGTCTGGTTCTTTCCTGGCTCAACACATTGCCTTAGCGATCCAACGGGGTAACGCCGCAAGCGTTATGGGCTCGTTTAGGCCAGAAACGAACCGCGACGGACTCTCTGTTTAGTTCAGATTTTTAACACATTTATATTTTTATACTATTACTATTAACCACTGTATTTTTCCTTAATAAACAGCTACCACACTGGAACAGAGTTGGTGCGCGGGCATAGGATGTTAGGTGCTACCGCAGGTTCAAGAAAAAATTGCTTAATGGTAATGGGACCACTTACGTACTACAGGGATCCGATAGCGCTAATTTTGTTCAATCATCATTCAAACCAAAGTTCAATCCTTATTCAATTTCAGTTGTTGTTTCATTTCAATACAGTTACTATTAAACTGTGCCGTATGACGCTGAAGTTGAGTTATTTACTATGTGATTGACAGCCTGAAACGTCTGAGCTATCTGCCAAACGGCTTTCATGAGTAACCGAATGTGTAAAAAGCGTGATTCGCATGCGGTCAATGATGTTTCAGTAGAGATTTATCTAGCGCGATCGGTCCCCAGATCTTTCTTATAATGCTGACGTTTGGTCTGATCATCGCACACATTCAGAATTCTAAGAAAGACCCAATATATTTGTTATTAGATCCAAAAGAAAACATTTAGCAGTGTTAGTGTTAGTCAATGATATAACCTATAGGTATTATAAAGTTTTTGGTATGGAGTTTAAGGCTAGTTCTGATGACACGTCAAGAAACCTAAAAATAGTTGAAATCATGACATAATGAAACAAGAGGCTCATATCTACTATCCGCAGTGGGATAAACAAATTACAATAGGCACCAGAAAAAAATTAAAGGTTTATTGGTTGATTGAGTTGCCAACCGTCATATTTTGATCGATAACATAAAATATCTGTGTCATTTACGAAAATAATACGATACTAATAATTTAGAGCAACCGCAATCAGTCCACAGTCAGGTGTAAGATGTACAATAAAGCAGGTGATCAATAAACCGGTGACGTCTTCATCGGCGCGTGCGCATCTAATCTCCTTTCGCCCTTTCATTATATTGCCACTCAGGAACGATTTGAATGTAACCAGCTATCTTTCGTCCAACAAAAGAAGTCACACGAATTGAGCGATTTTTATATTTAAACTTCTAGATATAAAAACCTGCATATCTGACCTCTTATGTAAAATTAACAGTATCGACAGTAGCCATTATGCTTTCTGTGTGGTAATCTGCTTCCGTAGTTTTTTCAACGAATTTAATGACCACTAAATGGATGGTGTTAAATTGAGTATTTTGTGCCGGTGTTTTTATGTTTTTTTGATTTCACATTTAAATTGTTTTGGAACGGTTTTGCCGAAGGATATTATTTTGTTCACCTTCAATTTGTAGGTAATGTTTTAATTTCATGGGGATCCTGTCGACGCGATCAATATAAAATTTTTTTTTAATGTTAGTGAGCAATATATTTGCCTTTAAGTTGGCTGTATTATTCCCAGTCTTCTCTGACACGATATTTGTTATCAAATAAATCTTGTTTAAACTTCTAATTTACGTCACAAGTTTAATTATGTGAGTATTCCTACGCACAGGTAAACGGCAAACGACCAAATATGTTTACAAAACTAATATGAAGATCGATCTGTCGTTTGTTTGTCATTGTGATGGATTTGTTATCGTTAGAGATGCCAGTCCGAGGCCTCCTCAGTATTTCCTGACATCCTACAAAGGTACATTGTTATTATTGTTTGTCTATTCATTGCTGCACGACCGACTACGATGTTGACATGATTAGGTACAACATTCAGCACTAGGCACGTTATACACGTCATTTCATTTTGAAACAACTCTCTTAAAAGTGAAGCATGTTTACGTGGTTTTTGTTAGTTAGTTTAATTAATTATAATTATTAGTACAGTGTGTTTGTTGGTGAAAGGCCTTATTAGGCGTATCCATACTTTTATGCTCAAAAAATGCCCCGACATTCCGATCACTGGTAATTAGATATACTTACTATTAGATTCACACACTTGATTCAAAAGGTATCCTTAAGTAGAAAGACCTATCCTCCACCTTTACAACTGTCTTGGTTGTAGGTAAACAACCAATTAACTTTTTTGTTAGTTTTATTCTACTCTACACGTAAGTATACAGGGTGTTACATAAGTAAGAATATATTTTTAAAACTCTTAAAGGGGTTGTTAGACCGTCAAACTGAACAACTTTCTCTATGGGACCAACATCGAAATCGCGAAAAAAAAAAAATTATATCCCATACATATTTTAGCTCGAGCCGATTGGTAGCGTATAGAACATAAGTAATTTTTTTCGCGATTTCGATATTGGTCCCATAGTGAAAGTTGTTGAGTTTGATGGTCTAAACCACCCCCTTATATGCTTATTTGTATTTTTGTAACACCTTGTATAGCTAAGTTTAATTTATGTATGCACGGTCCCTCTAAGACTGATACCCATAAAAACAGGCTCATCCACCATTCTTCTTTCAAATTGAGGTCCTCTCTTAGAGGAATTCAAGAATAGCCAAAGGGACCTACGAATCACTTAATTAATAAACTGGACGATAAATCAAGTTCAAACAATGCTCACTCCATTCTACACAAGATAAACAAACGTGGACCCCGTTTCAGAAACAGTTAAAAGGCGGAAGTCCATCAGCTAGCATCTCGGGAGGCGCCGGAAGTGGGGGCCACTACCGGCCAGTTTAGAGGGCGAGTCTTCCGGTCCGAGTGACGTATGAGTTGCTTTAAGTCTTATGCTAATTTGATACACGTCTTTGTAGGACTGGATAGGTACCTAGGTTGGATTGTCATTTGTTTTATTACCCAGTAACATGAATTAATTTAAGAATTAGTAATGTCGTGGACCGTGGTTAAATAAGTCATGGAGCTCAACGGACTATTTTATAGGATTCAAACAAGAACAAAATTAGATAAGGTACTAACACTGAGGAGTTATTGATAGCTCGATTGGTGTTATAGTTATCATTATCACGCTGGACTGCCAAACCAGAGGTCCTGGATTCGAATTTCAGTCAGCGTCATTGTAGCCTGAAGTGATATTTATGAATCGTGAGCATAGACATCTTATATTCAAAATCGTGAGCTTCAAAATTATGATCGAATAATGCATAATCTCCATCGTAAGTTTGACGTTTTCTACTGCTGACATGGGCCCCTAGATAAAGTATATTAGAGTACAGACAGTAGAGAACATAAAAATGTATGGACTTGACGTATGGTGACAAAAGCAAACTTCAAAATGTTTCGATCGCCAATGTCAAATCCATACATTCTGTCATTTCTACTAGCATCTACGCCAATAGAAATATTACTTTGATAGGCCATGAACGCATGACTTAAAAAATCACACTCCTGGTTTCCGTAATACATTTTATGTATACTATTATGAGCGTTATTTTAATACACAAATTAACGAAAATGTTTTTTTAACTTTTTCGGTTTAACTTGTAAAAAATGATCTACTTATCTCTTAACTTAAAACTGCATTTGTACTAAGATTTAATTTTAAAATCTTCAGTGTTTCATAACGGAATGCCCTTCGTACAGCACTAATGGAAAGAAATGGTGTGGTTTATTCGAAGCTCGAGATTTGAAGACTGATGTGTCAAGAGCAGGTGAAGCTCCGTAAATGGATTGGCACGAAGGGTTGTGATTGATCAGAGTGCATGAAGCGTGGCCCGCAGGTGTCGGAGCTCGACCGCAGCATCAGCACCTGCGCCCGCGCCGGAACTACGTGCCGATCCGCCCGCCGCACGCGCACCGCTCGGCGCTTCTAGCACCGACACCGACCGCTCGCACAATCACCCCAATAAAATTATTGAGGACTTCAAGTCTTGTTAGCAACAAACCAATAACATCGACCTCGGCTGTTGCTTTTTTTTTCGGTTTGGGTACGGATTACATAAGAGTACGTTTGGGTTAAGTATCTATAGTGCCAAATTTTCGCATTTGGCTTCGAAACAAATTTTGAACAATTTGAAAATATGATTGTGCTGCTAAATGCAAAATTAATGATGAAAGTTTAATTTCTCAATGCAAAAAAAGGACTTATATTATATTTTGTCTAATGCAATTATTGACAGGTGCGTTTTTGGCCCTCCATTCACTGGTACACTCTGCAACTCCTGTTAACCTGGATCAACAACGGGGTTGGATTAACAATTTAATAGGTTTTTCTTATGTGTTTTAGCAACCGCATGAACCAAGTCGTGGCTTCGTCAACGATTTGGAAAACTTCAACACCCCGTTGCACCCCTTCAGGGATTGATCTTCAAAATATCCTTTCTTAGTACACCTTTACATCGGATGTAAAAAATAGGTGCTTATTCCTTTCATGTTTCTGTCTTCAGTAGTTTTAGCTTTACCATGTACCATGAAGCTGTACGTTGTTTGTCAGTTAGTCTCGAAACTGTTTTCATAAACCTATTCATTGTTCAGCTGTACCAAAGTTGCTAAATGAGAAACGAGTGTATAATTAATTAGATAAGGTATGTTCATAACATGTGTCATTTCGCATGAAAAGGTACTTCTTGGCGGCCGTCACCTCACAAATGAGAAGTAGATAGGTAGCGTGAATTCGAAGGAAAAGGTATCATCACACAACCGTCATCATTTTCTCATTCGTAACATTTTCTTGGTATTAAAGATACAGCTTCCCAAGCTTCCAAGCTTGATATAAGTAGGTACTTATTCAGGGTCAGGTCGATTAACGTAGCATAGCCCACCAAGAGGTGGTAAAAACGACGCGTGACGGTGCGCGACAATTACAGATCACGACGCGACGCGGGACGCGACATGGACAGTTAGAGACAACACTATTTGTCGCAGATTCGATATCGGTACTATTGTGACCATGCTTTCAAATACTTTGGAGACTAGCTTTGATCTTTATGATTTATGAATGACGCAAAAGAATTATCAGTTTATTTTAAACAAAATATATTTTTGAAAACTACGAGCTTGTTATGTAGTACGAGTGCTAGCGGCGTCCGCAACTTGGTACGCGCGGATCGCAGACTTTAAATACCTACTCATAACTTTTGTTGGAATGACTGATTGCGATGAAACTAAGCCTGAATGTTAATCTAAAGTAAGCTCTATGTTTTTGTTAAATCCCCATCCAAATCGTTTCAGTCATTTTAAAGTGATGCGTGCAAAAATAAAAACAAAGAGAAAGGATTCGCCGATAGCATGTTTTTTTTCTCAATAATTTTTATTTTTCTGGGTTATTATTATTTGCCTTCATGCCAAATTTTGATTGTATAGATGAAAAAATGAGAGTCATTGCGATCATACAGACAGAGAGAATGGATGAAACTATAAGGGTTCCTTGTTTGACAACGGAACCCTAAAAAGGCTTGACAAACTACAAATACAAAGTCCCTACCAAAGATTTAGCGCAGCGAGTACCAAAAAAAATCGTTGGTCCTACCTTCCCGTACCTAACCTATATGTTTAATATTAAAAAGAATCAAAAAGTTTTTACTACATCGATTGACCTAGCCACTTATATACTAAAAAAATTACTTTGACGCCATTTGCTTAAATAAAAAAGAAAATGAAGAAAAGACAACTTTTTTCACACCACGCAACCATTCTAACGGAAGTTTGTATGAAAAATGCAGAGAGATTTCTAATCGAATTTAACGAGAACTTTTAAAATTAAATAGTGTTACAGTAAGTTATCAACTAGTTTTTTATTCTATTTATAAATGAATTCGTGGTCAAACTATCGGCGGGTGCTGACGATGACCTCGGCGTAGGGCGCTGAGCCTGGAACTGTCACCAAGCTGAGCATGGCTCGTGGTTCGTTCCACCCACACCACGCCGTTAGTCATGCTGAGAGGTTCCCACGGAGCTTCTTCACAAAAACTTTGCAGGCACTGCAAGTATTACTTACTTACATTCTTATTGGAATCAAAATATCTTTTCTCAAACATGCTTGGAAATTTGAGCATTATTTTGACAACCTTCTTTGAGATAAATCGAAATTCCTGTACCTACTATGCGAGCAGTGGCCGGCAAAAGTTGTATGAAAATCCATATCTGTCCTGGTTTAGCGGCCAACTAAATTACATAGTAAACTCATATTTGTCGTGTTATATAAAAATGGAACTATCTTTAACTCCGTAACATGGCAACCAAGGAGGTAACTTATCAAAGGTTTTATTTAAATTTCGAACTGGTTTGCAAATAGAAAGCTTTATAATGGAGAAAAAACGAATGGACACTTTAACCACAGTTTATTTAATAAGTTACTAGCTTTAACGCAGGAAAAAATATTGTTGTTTGTCATTGATTTTGAAAAGTTGATTGATTTAAATTTCCGCGCATTGTTTGAGAAAAGCACTATACAAGCCTTGGCCACAACTAGGCATTGATGGACTAACGTATGTGTGCCTCGGCTTCGCCTCTGCCCACATTTACACGTTCGTCCATCAATGCCTGTTTTGCTGGCCACTGCAGTAATGTACTATAGTACAAGCGTCTCTTATTTCTTTCGATCCAGGTAATTTGCCTTCTTAATTTTGAGTTTCTAGTTTGTGCTTTGTAGAGTAGTACGACTGAAAGAAATTGCTTCAATCATTTATGGCCTCCGCTCATTGCAGCGATATTATCGAGCGATATTATCGCTGCGATTTTGCGATAATTGTTCTCAGTACATTTTGTATGGGAACGCGCGCGATCCTACACACTGCCGCGATAGTATCGAGCGATAATATCGCTGCGATTTTGCGATAATTGTTCTCAGTACATTTTGTATGGGGATGCGCTCGATCCCACACACTGCCGCGATATTATCGCAACCTGACGCAATCTCTTTCTACTACATTCAGTGAATGCGTGACGCGAATCGTGGAATCGCTGCAGTGTCTAAGGTGTCGCGATATCGCTGTCGATAATATCGCTCGATAAAATCGCTCGATAATATCGCTGCAATGGAAGCCTTCAATTAATCAATATCACTTGTCACCGAACTTTATTTAATGAACCTATATTCAATAATCCTCATCATTAGGTACATTGAAATAATGTGAAAACAAAGCTAATGGACCATTATAGAGTAAACAGCCATATTGTGAGGGCAAAAGAAACAGTCTATTGCTTCCGGAGGGTCTGAGTGATTGAGCTCACGCCCTCTTGTTTTAAGAGATTTACTTTTCTTAAACGTTGTTTCCCCTCTATATCACCAATGCACACAATGGTAAAATGACAGAAAATACTAATATAGGGATGTGATTCATTATCGATTTCAACTACGGCAATTTCGACTATAGGTTTACGGAGGATATTTTGAAGTGCACAAGTGTACGAACTAACCACTGATGACACGGGAGACCGGTACGATCAGGGGTGGGGTCAGACAGTCACGTATCCAGCCACTTTTCCATACAAATATTCGGATTCACAAAAGTGATTACAGCACCTACTTTTTCGTTTTTCATATCCCCCCCCCCAAACAAATGTCTGGATACCTGCTTGGGGTCAGATGATGTGGCTGTAATTACTGGCAGTCACACAGTTTGGGCGTCAAAGAAAGATGTGCATGACGCCTGAAGTATAGTCGGATGCGACACGGCATAAAACCCTCTACTCTACTTACTTAGAACAGGGGATGGGTTGGTATCTATAAAAATTGGCTTAGCTATCTAAAATCCCAGGAAATCAATATTGAGCATCTTTGAACAAGATTCGTCATAATTCATGAAAGATAAACTTAAAGAGTGACAATGATAGGCCCAATTCGTGACACCGGCAACCGTTTATATGATGCAAAGGCGTGAAACATGGCACCGTACATCGGTGCGGAGATCAGTCGTTACGGTCACGTGTCGCTCTCTTCACTCCCACGTCTTAATTGACCTATTTCGTGTGAGATGCAGCGCGTTATGTATGCACGCACCGTCTGGGATACAATCGCCGCAGTACGTGATGTCTCGCATCTCAATCTAACCCTTTTATATCTGCGTTACTTTGTAGCATCTTGTTCATAGTCAAAATCTTTAGTTAATCGGGGTTAATCCTAATTCTGCCTTCGGGATTGTTCAGACGACAGGTTCAGGCAGACACAAGCTGCTTTTTGGCGGTACATAATCTTTATAATTCTTCTTTTTGAATCCAATGCAAAATAGATGAATATATTGTTGTGTGAGCGCACCAGAATTAAGTAGTTAAACTGATCGTATCTAAAAAGCGGTCACATTTGAAGAGAGTGTTTATTGCGTACGTTTACACGACACCACCGTGTTGGAATCTAGCACGATTGTGGTCAAATGTGTTATGTTTTGTCACGCATTTACCTTTATTTTAGAAACTAATCTTGAATAGTTCTACGAGGTGTTACAAAATTAACGCAAACAAAACCTGGGATTTTATTGAGTACTACACGATTTGATCGGTATCAAATCGTGTTTTTTGACAGGTATCGGCGATTCTTCTTCATAACTAGTTAATCAATGGACATGATGATCACACAAGACAGTAAAGTCGTACATACTACATACATTATCGATCTTGTGTCGAATCTGAACGAATGAATCGATGTCGAATATGAAACTTACAAAATAACTCTACTGAAAACCGTGCAGTGCAGATTCGATACTTAGGTAACTGTCACGGTAACATTTTTCTAGTTTTAACAGAACTACATAAAATATCGGTTCTTCGTTTAGTACCTACCTACAAACTGATGGCATCTTCAAAGATTGAGTTTGTTTGAAAAGTTTTCGCCTACATACTTACGAGTGCCTATCAATTCAGTCCAAACTTTTTCCAGGTTTTTCTTTTGTTTGCTAACACCTTGTATAAACCAAAGTGTAATTTGTATTTACTTCCATCACCCCGTGCTCATGTTTACAATATTTTGTGGGCCATTAGGGTGAAGTGCCACATCACGGTGTGGACCACCCCAGGGTTATTATCTCTTGACGCAATCTCTACAAAAACGTCACCCCTATCGATTTATTTATCTTGTGTGGCCTTCATTTTACGCTCATCGGGGTCTGTGAAATTGTTTGTGAAGGTCAAATTGCTTCACTTTTAATAAAAAACGGATACTTCTTGGTCTTTGTTATAAAATATATAAAATAGGTTTGCTACTGAGTTTTATGATCAGCCTATTGATTTGAATGAGTTATTGCGTAATGCCTCCAGAAAAATTCGGACAGCCTTGTTGCATAGCCATTATACGAGGAAGCGAAAATAAAAATGTTAGTCTTGATTTGAATTAGGTATGTACCTACCTACATGGTACCCTTATACAAAATGTAGAGCAGTTTCTTAATGGATAGCACAGGCCCAAATCAGGTCTGATATGAATTAAACATTATATCAAGAAGTTGCTATAAACTACTATCATAATAAGAAGAACCATTACGAAGTGGGTACGTAAATACGACATGTTTTTTAATCATTAATGTACATGTAACGTCATAATAGGATTATAAGAAAGAAGTAGCGCAAAAAACAGACGTAAAGGGGAAGTACAATGACGTACTGATCCATTGGAATGACGGCTCAGGCATTCCCGTTGATTTATTAGGACGGGAACAGACGTGCGCGTGTCCAGGACCCGGACCTTGGATCCCTCGGGCGCAGGTATAGACGCAAAAAATGTTTGGGTGCTTGTTGACAAAGCAAGTTCGTCATGGTCGGAAATAACATCAAACTTATTTAGTTTGTTTTGAGTGCCATGGTTTGGGGTAAAGGAGATGGAGATAACATTGTTGATATTTCAATAAAATTGTGGTCTTCAAGCATAATAAAAATTGTGTTGGTTTGGTTGATCATGTTTTTGCTGTTAGAATTAGTTATACTTTTACATTTTATTTAATATTTTACATGGTTAACTGGCGTTGAACATAATAACGTAACTCTCGCCCTCTTAATACGTATTAACGAAGGTATATGCTGTATATATGTATATGTTAAAAGGGCCAGATCAGATCTACTGAATGTGGAGGAAGCTAGAGAGGTTTGTCAGGATCGTAGCAGGTGGCGTTCCGTTGTCTCTTCCTACCCCAGTGGGAGACAGGCGTGAGAATATGTATGTATGTAGAGAGACCTATTAGATTTGCATTAAAACACTAAACCATTGCCACTATATTTTTAAGATAGAATATATGCCATTGCATTGATATTTTTACTTTAGGTAAAAGAGACAAAACTTTACCCCTTCTGTTTTTCAGACAGAACAATACGCCGAACAAAGTTGGAGAAACTTCGTATAATATTAATGAAGGTGATATCAGGATTCTTGACTTCCCAAGACGTCCGAATCAAGGGTTGAACATTAGCGTCTCGGCGTCCTCGTGTGGAGTGGCGCGGCGTGTCAGCCCTGCTCGTCAATTATGCAACGATGGAACATTACTACTCTTGGGGATACGATACAATACAAATGACAGCACTGATGTGTGTCGCACACAATTACCTGAGTATTGTGTACGATAATTTATAGTTTAGCACCAAACAATAACACTTATTTTTGGCCTACGTTTAAAGACGTAAAAATAGATATTGTAATAATAAGTACTTTGTGAACTTACACGTTTCTGTTCCAATAATAGCGGTTGGTTAGGCATAATATTACTCATTGCAAAACTGGTCGATATGCTTTAATGGAACATACGTACACTGCTCCAGTATAATATAGTGAAAGCGAAATAATAACCTCTATAGTACCAACGAGTTTTTCGGAATTTACGTAATTTGTAACACCACTGGCTTTTCGCTGAAGGAGTTTCAGACAGAGTTTCGGAACTACTAGTGAAACGTGGATGTTCTGAGGTTTCAGAATATCTCTGACTACTTCTTTGGGGAATATAGCCGTGATTATATAGAAATAGAAATAGAAATAGTCTTTATTTGTCAATGTAGGTAGTTTTTACAACAGATGTTAATATTTTTATGGTTCGCTACATTCTACCCGTAAGTATACAAATATGGTAGGTAATATGATTTACACAATTCAATTAGGTAGTTACATTTAAAATATTAAATAAATCATTCGGTATTATTCAAATTCAATTAAGTACATTTGATTCAAGTTTTTCTAAATATTTCAAATGGTAAAAGTTAATGTATTCCATAATGTTAATTCCATAGCGTCAATAGTTTATACAATTAAATTTTTACGCATTAAATAAATAATCAAATTATTATTATATTCCGAGGTTAGTATCAAAGTTACTCATTCAGACATCTCATCCAAATTCAGATTGTCATCCATAAATTCAGCCATGGAGTAGTAAGATTTGTTTACTAATAATTGTTTTAATTTCTTTTTAAACATATTTACATTTAAGTGTTTTAAGACCTGGGGAATTTTATTATAAATTAATGGTGCCATCCCATAAATACTTTTCCGTAGGAGGGCCGTTTTACTGGGTTCTACACAAAGAATGTTGGATTGTCTTTTTCTCAACCTGTCATTCGCTGGAGCTCTAATTGTAAATAAATGCGGATTTGTTTTAACAAATACCGCTATCTCGTAGATATATAGTGAAGGAAATGTTAGGATATTTAAAGATTGGAAGTAAGGTTTACAGCCGTCTCTTGGGTGTAAGTTGCAAATTGCACGTATGCACTTTTTCTGTGCAATGAAAACGTGGTTCCTATCCGTAGAATTTCCCCAAAAAAACTACGCCGTATCTTAAAATAGATTCTGCGTAACTGTGGTAGGCTATTAACACAGCATCACGATTTGTAACTCTAGACAGTTTATAAAGAGCATAGGAAAAACTATTAACTTTTTTGCACACTTCTTCAAGATGTTGTTTCCACGTCAATTTAGAGTCAATTATTAATCCTAGGAATTTGGTATTGTCCTTTTTTAATATAGATGTCCCGTTATATATTATATTTAATTTGTCTATTAGTAATTGTCGTGGATAAAAATACATTACATGTGTTTTTTCTAAATTTATTAGCAAATTGTTTGACTGTAGCCATTCAACAGCGTGTTTTAACGTGTTATTGACTTCTTGTTCGTAATTGTTGGATTTATCTGATTTTATCACTACAGTACTGTCATCAGCAAACAAGATGGTTGGATGATTTATGTTCTTTGGGAGGTCATTTATGTAAACTAAAAATAAAAGAGGTCCTAGAACACTCCCTTGGGGTACACCATATTTTACTATTTTAGATTTTGAACGGTACCTTATTTCTCGTTTAGCTTTTATATTAATGTTTGATATTTCTGTGTACTGCTCTCTGTTGTCTAGGTATGATTGAATTAGATCCAATGCTATACCGCGTATTCCATATCTTTCCAATTTGTCAATAAGTATGCTGTGGTCAACGTAATCGAATGCCTTAGTCATGTCCATGTAAAGGGCACATATTGGCCCTCTTCTATCTATGCTTGTCATGATTGGTTTGAGATATGCTATGTTATTTGTATAGCTACCATGGCTGCTTATTTATGTCTACGTGTAAACAGCATGCGTGTGTTGTTAGCATGTAAATACATTATAAAAGAGCACCTGTAAAATGTAATTGTAAAAATCACTACTTTAGATGAGTTATTTATTGAATCAAAATCAGAGACCTCACCTTTCGCAATAGGTAGGTATCAGGGGTGCGATTTTTGAATGTCATCGGTGAGCTTTTACGGTTTTAAAATCTCATACAAAAGCGTTCTCATGGATCTTTCTACTGCTTATTTGACTTTAAAAAATCGCACTCCTGAAGTATGATTTTTGAAAGTCAAATCAGCAGTCAAAAGATGCATAATATCTCCATAGTAATTTTGACCTTTTTAACTGCTGAGCTCACCGAATGAGATTCAAAAATCGCACTCCTGAAGTCCTGAACACTCTTTTACCGTTGCGACGCGTCGCAAAATTATTGGCATAGAAAGAAACAAGTGAAAACAGACCCTCATCAGAGCGGACCGCGGTCGAAGCCGGGCTCTCGAGATAAAGAACACTTTTTCATAATACTTTATTCAGGGGCCGTAGATTCGGCAGTGACAGACTAATCGGCCATGTCAGTGCGAGGTGCGGCCCGCTTTAGTATTAATGTTTAACCCTTTTGCACCGAGCACCGGCTCCCGACAACTCCATGTCAATCCCGCCCTATCGTGAGCGTCTCCTGAATCTTTTATGTTCATTAATTTGTCAAATATTCTACGCCCATTTAGTTGGCATCGCACTGTTGGAGCAAGAGAACTTAATAGGTAACTGTCTCTGCTTAATATTGTATTGAGTAACCTACGTATCTTGGTGTTACACGCGTGAAGTTACAGCGACATTTGACGTCTGAAATTTTCGTCAGTCGAAGTCAGATCTTCTTTCGTGTCACCATGAGCGCATGATAATCAGAATAAAAATACAAATAAACATTTACCATCACAACACACCATCAAACTGAACAAATTTCACTATTTTTTGGTCCCACCAAAATCGAAATCGCGAAAAAAAATTATGTTCCCATACTCTACAAATCGACTAGAGCTAAAATATGTATGGGATATCAGATTTTTTTTTCGTGATTTCGATTTTGGTCTCATAGAGAAAGTTGCTCAGTTTGACGGTCTAAACAACCACCTTAAGAATTTTAAATATTTATTTTCACTTATGAAACACCTTGTACCTATAGTGAAAAGATCAAGCCAGTCAGCAATGATCGTATTGAGGCTGATTTCCCTGGAACGTATTCCAAACGATCTCAGGTTTCGTCACTCGGGGAGGCACTTTCCTTGAAATCAGATGAAGAAGTGGCAATTGAAACAGAAATCCATTTAAAAGCAGATGTGTAATAAAACATGTTTAAGTTAAGTTTAATATTTCGGTAAGCATGATACTAATCGCTAGGGTGCACTTACAATGCAGATATTTCTCGAGTTTATCCTCAAAATTACAGCAGTTGGTGTCGGGCGTAATCCGTGTAATATATTCACAACTAAAAGGTAACCCGCGGCGGCCGAGCCGGCCTCTATCGGCCTCCGGAGACCGATCGCCGGACACCCGGTAGCCGTCATACTTATCCTCATAACTTTATTAAATATTTCATAAAAATGGATAACAGTTTTAAATCCCCTTTCTGAGACATTTAAAACTATTTAGAAGATGTAAGAGTCTGACGTATTAGGTTTATCCTAAGAAAAAAAGGCATGGGATACCTTATAAGACATTGAACAAAGAATCACGACATAAAACAAAATAAAAAAGTAAGTTGAATAACATCATATTCAACTAAACAATAAGTAAGGAAACAAAAAAGTGAAATAAGCGCTAGAGGAGTTTAGTGGAGCGCGGTGAGAGGCGCGCGGGGGGAGGTCGGCGCCCATTGGCCGCGCCCACGCCCGTGGGTGGAACGAGGAAAATCCGACGCCAGTTTTCCTCACGTTCCCAATTTGAAAAGCTTTTAGCATCATCCAGCTGTCATTCGGCTGATTATTCACTCCGTAACTCGCTTGCGTACCTACCTACCTATGTTTCGATTCATTGTGAAAATGTGCACGTCAATCAGTTGACGATTGATTACGCCTGGGACTTCTTGAACCCACGAAATGGAATATCATTTTTCTGTGAGTTAAATCTCAATATCTTCATAATAATATGTTTCGTTATTTGTTTTTGTGGTTTCTTTAAAAACTAAATGTAGGTAGGTACCTACCGATTTTCATACAACTTTATTCCAAGTATTTAACTTTATGGTGATTTTTCTGAACAGGGTCTGTTAAAGTTACCAGATTATTCTTTACTTTGTCATAAATTCTTGAAGACCATAATTTGCTTTTAGGATTGGATCCTTAATTGCTGTCAATACCAATTGGGGTCAAAATTTATGTATTAATTCCTCTGTTTGCATTCTGATGTAGAGACCAAGTATTATAAGTGTTGGAATTATTTTGGAACTACAGTCAGAGTCTTGAAACAGGCTGAAAGGCGGTGTGGGTGCGGATGGGTGGTGGGGGGAGGGTGTGGGCGGTGTGGGCGGGGCGCAGGGTGCCCTGGCCGGCGCGGCTGTGGCTCGCCCACCGCTCCCGAGTGCACAGTCGCGCTGCACACGCCGCTCTTGCCGCGCGCTCGTTTCGCTACCACTCGCTCGTTAAGAAGCTCGCGACATAGTTTGTAACACGGCACGTTCACGGAAGAAAGTCAGCCTATAATTATGTCCAGTCGGACAGGTCCCTTCAAAAAATAACGGCACCTGTAGCACGAAGACAAAGGTGCGTGCCTTAAATGATTGTCACTAATTAAACCGATACGAAGCAGCCACCCGAATAATAGCCGTGAAGGAAGCGTACGAAGGGCAGCTCGGGCGCCCCTTCAATTAGTGGCACCTGCCGGCCACGCGCTGCGCATTAATTCGCACTCGCGATAAACGCACCCGCAAAAAATTCCAAAATAAAACTGGACCCGATGCACCTGCGGCAATCTGCGAGCGTCGCGGAGCCGGCACACCGCGGCTGACTGGTGACGGGACCTGAAGCACCTCGCGAGCATCGCAGCCCTGACGTCCGCCGAGACGCTGGCGATATGATCATGCTATTCAAAGGCAATAGCAGCAGACTGGAACATCTGATTGAGAAGATACAGGCTAACAAGGAAAACCACGACGTCACATCGGACGATCTGAAAGGTAAGTGGCAAAACTGACTTCATAATATCTAGGTACTAATCCTTGTTCTATGATTTAATTAACTCGCTCTATAGTTTTGTCAAAAAGAAACTTTACTTGACTTGACTTGAGCAAATGGTTTCCCAATCTCAGACGTTTACAATGCTAAGTTCACTATGCTTTCTTCGACTTGTTCTATCTTGTTTAGAAAAGAATGAGGGTAAAGTATTACACCCTAAGGTAAGAAGTAACACTATGTTTTTAAACCCAAATCAAAGATTGAAAATTCAATATCGGACGGGACTTGAATCCGCAACCTGCCGATCTGGGGTTTGCTTTCGTCCAATTATGCTACCGAAACGAGGTCGATGCTAGTTGAATATATACACCTCTTTACTCTTTAAGGGACGTGATGTGCGTACAGGTCTAATAACATTGTATTGCTCTATTATAAGATTTATAAGTTATTAAATTAATCATTGATAACAGTGCATTGCGAGAAGCTGCAAGCAGCTTTTTTTACGCTAGGTTTGATGATTTATGTGTCCGTTCATGTTTTGTTTATTTGTTTATCATTAAATGCCATTTTTTAAGGGGATGATTAGAACGTCAAACTGAACAACTTTCTCCATGGCACCAAGATCGAAGTTGCGAAAAAAAATCTGCTGTTCCAAACAAAAATGGAAACTACTCGAGCCAAATGTATGGACAGCAGATTTTTTTTTTGAGATTTCGATGTTGGTGCGATAGAGAAAGTTGTTCAGTTTGATGGTCTGATCATCCCCTTAGAAAAGTGTCAGTATATTTTGATAAACATAAAATGTAAATAAATTATAGTCATGTGTAATGTACAAATAGGTAGGTACGTTATGATCAACAAATGACGCTACGCTAACTCACCAATCAAATGATACGACCCCCTCTACACTATACAGGTTGTAAACTTAAATGTGTTACGTACTTTCAGCCCATCAACTCAAAATCATTACTAACTTATGTCAACCAACGTATATAAATTAGGTACACAAAACTCGTTCCCTTCCTTGTCAGTAGAATTAAGGAAAAACCATTGTAATTTTGTGGTTTTGATAGAATATCGTGCAGTTATACAGTAAAAATTCCAAAAGCATTCAAAAATATTTGATAATAATTAGTCAGGTTTACGGATAATAATATTAAACCCAGTTTTTATGTCAATACTTAAATAATGTATGTACGCTTAACACTGAACGACTCCATCCTTAAACGGAAAATCGCTGCGATTAGAGAATTTTCTACATCTGCTGATCAGCCGGTAGTTACCCCGAATACCTAGTCGCCTACGACAACAATATCTGCCTGTGGGATTGAGCTCAGTGCTATTCTGAGCTCACAAGGCAGAGACAAGTTATGATATAAAAATCTTAAACTTAGTTTATACCAATCGTCAATTCAATTTATGTGACTAAAATATTCGATAAGTTGGTGGTAAGCAGTACTCATAGCTACTGACATTTAATTTTTTTTTATTTCTTAACCTTCCTACGTACACACGGTGACACATCATGTTACGCACCCTATATACCCATAGCTACAATATAGGTACATACAACACATATTACACATACATACAACACAACGGCACGGACGGCAGGGATGTCCACTATCTCCATTGATTTTTAATATATTCATAGAAGCTGCTATAAGAAAAATATTAGATTCTGACAAAGGGGGTATCAAATGTAACGGGGAAAAAATACATTTCATCAGGTTTGCGGATGACATTGCTGCTCTTGCAGAAGACACAGAACAATTAGAAGAACTATTACAAATAATGGACACGGTTTTCAGAGAATTTGGGTTGAACATAAACATCAGTAAAACAAAAGTAATGGTAACAGCAAAAAACGGACCAGTTAATAGTTCAGTCAAAATTAACAATACTCCAATAGAGCAAATAAATACATTTAGGTACGTGGGTAGTCTCATTACAAATGACTCCAGATGCACCCCAGACCTCGTTACAAGGATTGCTATGGCAAAAAAAGCTTTCAACGACAAAAAACAACTTTTGAAAGCAAAGATAACAAGCAAAATCCGAAAACGCCTAATTAAAGTGTACATCTGGAGCATTGCATTGTACGGTAGCGAGACGTGGACATTGACCAAACGAGATCGAGACAGACTGGAAGCTTTTGAGATGTGGTGTTGGAGGAGAATGGAGGGGATAAGTTGGACAGAACGAATAACAAATGAAGAGGTATTAAGAATGGTTAAAGAAAAGAGAAATATCTTAAAAACAATTGAAAACCGGAGAGGAAGAATGATCGGACACTTGATACGAAACGACCATTTCTTTAAAACCATACTGGAAGGGAAGATAGAGGGGAAAAGAGGCAGAGGAAGACCCAGACAGAGTTATCTAGCCCAAGTGAAGGAAAAGGTTGATGTCGTGTCGTACCAGGAACTCAAGACACTAGCGGAAAACAAACAAGAGTGGCGAATACTCCACCGACAAGAGCGTAGCTCTTAAATAAGATGATGATGATGATACAACACAAAATAGTGCGGTAGAGAGCCTTCATAGCCGCGGCTGCCGGCGCGGGCGCAGCGTGCCGTGAGACGAAACAACAACAACATACCGCACCCTCTCGCACGATTCGCAGCGTTCAAATTCTAATAGTTCAAAGTCCAAACAGGGTAACCTGACCTGTCGCCGTGTTACACACGGCGCCGGCGACACGTCAAGCTACGCAAAACAAACATAAGCTGGCCGTGCGGCGTTATACATTACTCTACCTACTCGCAGCCGGCTTATTTTGGTTTTGCGTAGCTTGATGTGTCGCCGTGTGTACATTAATTTATTGGTCACATAGGAACATGATGAGATCTATACACAGCAGTGGGGTCTAACGGGCTTATTATGATGATGATGATAAGTACATTACTATAGCCCATTCATTGCGAAGTTAGCAACGCCAATATTTAGAACATATTAACATATATTTAGAATTCAATAACAGTCTACATAAAATAAGTAGGTATTGATAATGATGTATTCGAACGAATAGTTCAAAAACATAATGTTACAACTTCATAGAACAAAACTTGTACAAAAAGCAATAAACAAAAATGTGAATTCCGATCATCTCTTTTCTCCATGTTTACTAAACACCCTGGTCTTCAATGTTCTGTCCGAAAAATTAAAACGATAAAAACAGAAAGTGTCAGCTGTGAGTAGGTAAGATACGTAGGTAGGTACACTACCTATTACTTGTTTTATAGGTAAGTGGCGCCCTTTTCACAATACTAAAGATTTCTCAGTAACGAAAACCCACAATCAAAAAGTGCTACCCCAACATACTACAAAAGCCTAAAAGCTATGTTATATAATACTTTTTTATATAGTTTTTAAACATTCCAGTTTTAAGGATATCGAAATAAATGTAAGAGTTTTTTCTTTAGTTTAGACCATTGACTTACACTCTCGCTAGAGTATAATATGTCAGTGGTTTAGACCTATAAAAACCTATAAAAGTGTTGTATAAAAATAGTTTTAAGGCTTTTGTCTAAGTGGTACGAGTATTAGCACTTTTTTTAATTTAGGCTTTCTTAATTGAGAAATCTGAAATATTATGATGAGACTCTTAACTGCATAAACCATTGAAATTCTTTCTATGAAATTTGTACCTATTTTCCACTTCTTCATCAGTATCATTACCTAATTGATAACTCGTAATCAAAACTATTATTTTGATCATACAAAAGTTAATTATGTGGATGGCTGTGGTAGGAGAGGAAGGCCGAAGAAAAGATGGATGGATTGTGTGAAGGATGATATATGTGTAAGAAAGGAGTGAATGCTGAAATCACGGCTAAGAGAGAAGAATGAAAGAGGATGACATATTGGGCCAACCCCAAATAATGGGAAAGGGCAAGAGCAAAGACTGCGATCAAATATAGGTAGATGAATAGTCTCATACAAAATCAAACCCGATCTGCGGCCCCGCGTCAACTCTTACATATACAGATATAATAGAAAATATACCTCTTCAGCCTTTCATTTTGACATAGACCTTAATGCTCAGTAATAACGCCATAAGCCGTTTGTTTCAGTTTTTACTTATTAAAAATATTCATTTTGAAATGACCCTTACCGTATAACAATAAGGTACAAAATCGATACAAAGGATATGCGTGTAACATCATATTTGAACTGCGCTTATCAAGGTCGTCGCCAACAGCCGTTATCGATATACTTTTCTAACGCAGGCAAGTTTCTTATTATTGCCTTCTCACCTTACACGCAGGAACGAGACATGTCGCTCTTATGAACAGCGTACGCGAGAGGGAAAGGGATAGTTGCGGGCTTGCCGTGAGATTGTAAATAAAAAAAAATATTGAACAAATGCGATTAAATGCCATGATATATGACAAATATTAAAGATAATGTAAATACAAATTGATACTTACTGAAAGTATGACACACCATCTTTTTTTTGCACTTTTCGTGTATTGTTTTTGCAGTTTTTAACTGCACACTTCGGCATTGTTGAGCGTCACACGGTTAGCGCGGTCAATTAGCGAATGAGAGCGAAACAAGGCGCACTGTCAGATTGCGCCTTGTTTTGATGGTTCCATTTTTAAACCAGCGTTTAAAAATCTACCTATATTTGATCGCAGAGCAAAGACTACAGTTTATGGGCAAGAGAATGATGATGACAAAGATTAAATATGAACTTATAAAACAGTTGTGACTGATTGACAGAGAACGCCGTAGAAAGAGAAGGCACTAGAAGGAAGCACGTGCCTTGTCATATCATTCAGTAAGAGATGCACATAGCAAATTCGCTCTAGTTAAAAAAGGAGACCGCTACTTATTGCTGTCCTTATCGAGGTATCCACTTTTTTGTACTTCGGCCATCTGACTCCAAAATGTCACTTCATATAAATTGTATGGGACAACCACCTGACTCCGAGATGTCACTTCGTATAATTCGCTATCTCATACCCGGTTACACTGATATTCGGTCTACTAGCGTAAGCGAAAAAAAATTCGTCTATGGAGAACGCACAGACTTAACCGCTGAAGATAGAAACAAGAAATTTAGAACTTTGGAATGTCGATTCTACGGAGGATATATGGAGGATTAAGGTCTCATTTCTCGACCACTTTTATTTCTTGAGACCAGTGCTTGAGACACGAGAATTTTCGACCAGGATTTCTCGAGTTTATCAAGGGTTATGTTTATTATACAGCATAAGCATATGCTCACGACTATATTCCCCGAGGGGAAGTATCGAGGTATCTCGGGTAGTCAGAGATATTCTAAAATCTCAGACAATCCATTTTCACTACAATAACTTACAATTTTCTTTCCCTGTTTTTAACAGATTAAAAATGACTATTGTTATGTTCGCTTTTTGTGGCATAGAATGTCACTTTTTTGAGCAAGTGGTACGAAAAAATATTTATGATACCTATCTTTTTTTTGACAATGTCCAAGATTGTTAGTACTTACCTAAGTATATTTTTATGTTACAAAGGTTACAAATAGTACGCAGAGAGAATAATTAATACGATGATAGTATGATTATTGGTACGATTGGATTGGGGTAGATATAATAGACAATACCTATGCCACCTTCGATGTAGGCCTAGCATGCCACCCCCGACAAAACGATAAAAATCGAGATGTGCCTCCATCCTTATTATTTTACGTATGCCAGAAAGAGCGTGCATGACGTTTTTCTCGTTTAAATGCTTTGTCTTGGGTGGCATGCTAGCCGTGCTGGGGTACCTAGTTAAACAAATTTGGGAACCCAAAAAGTTTTTATTTCTAGTATACATATTTTTCATTCAACCAAAGAGTTTTCATTACATCTAAGAAATACAGAACTGGCAGCTATTTGTCAGAAAAAAAGACGTTAAGCCAAATATGTACTTAAATTAAAAAGAAAAAAGTTTTCTTTCTTTTTAGTTTTTTTTTTATTTTTGATATTTTTTTCCAAGACATCTTGCCAGTTCACATAAAAAAAAAATGAATTAAGGTGGTTGCAAAGTTATCAATTTCGTACAAAACTTTGACGTAGAACATTCGTAGACGATATTAATAAAAGTAATGTTTTATATACCGTAAACCGGTGTTAATTGGGACAAATTTTTTAGAAAAAGCGGGTTCCACTCTAGTATTTTGTTTCTACCAAACTCAAATATTTTTTTTTGCATGGGCAATACCCTTACCCATCGAACGGCTATTGAGTCTGTGACTCAAGTGTTGCCATTTTCGGAAAAATAAAATAAAACCATGGTGTCCCAAATAACCGGCAAGAAGTGATATTCGGGACATGAAAAATTAAAGTGGATTATTGGCGCTTTTAAACACATTACGCAAGAATAACCAGATGAAAATTATTAGGGACACTAAAAAGAGTGCGTTCAAAAGCCAGTACATGAGAATTTATTAAAAAAAGAAGAAAAAAACGCAAAATTTCAAAATAAACTTTTTATTTTGTATTATTTTCATTTTAAGTTTGTATCACAACATATTTCAAGTTTAAGTCTCATTTTTATTAGAAATACTGTATTAAAAACTAATGCCACATATCAAAATTAAAAGGTTATTGACAAAAAATTAAAAAAATACAGTATTTCTTCTTTAAATAAGGCTTAATTACTGCCTATGTTTCATGTGAAATTTTTTGACTATTGCTATCAAATTAACAATTTAAAAACTATACAAAATCAACAGTTTTTACCTTTCTAAGTAAAATGAAGAACTTAAATTATAGTAATAGCCCTTTTCTCTAATTTTCTTACAGTTACATGAGATCTAATAAAACTAAAATTATTACACTTACATATCAGTTTAAAACCCCATAAATCTTAAAAAAACAAAACGTATGTAGGTATAAACAATTATATTATATAAACAATTACCTATATACAATTATATAAACAAATATCACCACAATATTTAAAAAAAAAGTATTTGGGTTATTTGGGACAGGCGGCTCAAATAACACCAAAACCCGTCCCTATTATCACGGGTCAGAAAATCGCTTTAAAACTGCACCATAAAAACCAGTTTTTCAACAATAAGGAGCTTTATTCTAATCCTGAATAACCTAACATTTTGATGTTCATACATATTATATCCTTACATGTACACATAATGAGTTGTGGGTGAAATTTGGACACTATCAAAATTACAAAAAAACGATGCACTTCACCAAACTCGTGATTTCTGCTGCGCGCGTAGAAAGAGAAGGTAATAGAAGGAAGCACGTGTCTTGTCATATTCACTCAGTAAGAGGATGCACATAGCAAATTCGCTCTGGTTAAAAAAGGAGATCGCTACTTATTGCTGTCCTTATCGACGTAACCACTTTTTTGTTCTACGACGGCTGTCTGACTCCGGAGTCAAACATCTTTTTCATACAATTTGTATAGGATTTTATGACTATCGCTGTCTCATACGCGGTTACACTGATGTTACGTCTACCAGCGTAAGCGAACAATTTTTCGTCTATGGCTGCGCGTGATGTGACATAACCTCAAAAGTGAGACTGTCAAACCGTAGAGGAATATAGTGTTGCCAGGTGTATATTTCGTTTACCTAATATTAAAAAAGAAAAAAATATTACCAGATGAAACTAATAATTAGAAGCGTCCCAAATAACACGCCGATTCCCGAATAACACCGGTTTACGGTATGGAAAAATAGCTTAGGAAATCTAGATTGCGCGTATCAAATAACATTTACAATTTATAATATAATTACGAAGATATAAGGCTTTGACATTTTGTATGAATAATTACAAAGCTTGATATCTTCGTTATAATATTATAAATTACATATATTTTTTTCCATATAACTATAAAACATTAAGTACTATTATTAATACCGTCTACGAATGTTCTACGACAAAGTTTTGTGTGGACGGAAACCACCTTAATGTTTTTATTCGGTAATGCTAAATAATCAATAATGTAGTTTTAATAAGTTCTCGAGTCATTGAGAAATTTTTTTCTCGTCTCGACTAGGCGACTAGGCCAGATTTCTCGAGAATTCTCGCTTCGAGAAATCTAGAGCAGAAAAACTAATAGGGGTGCACTAAGAAAGGTTTTTTCGATATTATAATTTCTAAAAGCTAGTAAATTATAATCACACCCACGAGTTTTCTGACCAACTTCGGCGATAGCGACAGCTTCAACTCCGTTGTTGGAGTTGGTGGTGGATATTCGTCGATGACTGTTTCAAATTTCCCTCGTTCCATATCATCCGTACTGCAGTGGTGATAAGCACGAGTGTACGACAGATCAAGTATCTGGAGTCGACACAGACACAGACCAGTGTCATAATTAATTCAACTATCATAAACGGAGATCACGTCTAGCACGATGCTCGTACCCAGTTCATCACGAAGATACCGATTGGCGTTGATTGCCGAGGCGCCGCCGGTCGAGGTGTCGCAGACGCCGCAATTAGGAAGTGAGCTTCCGCCGCCCACCGCCACCGGCGCCACCGTCACCCGACAAATCGCCTCCAGACCACCGCTAATTACGGCAATGCGGCAATCCGGCAATACTATCCTACTAGGCCACCACCGACACCGAACGTGTTAACGGTAGGTGTAGGTAATGCCTGGGCTAGGTACCACTTATGGGCAATATTCTAAATGTCCGGTTGTAAACGTCCCGGTCTAAATGGGTTGCGTTTTACGTAGTTGTTTAAAATGGCATTAGTCTCAGACAAGACACAATAAGATAAGATAGCAAGGCTTTTGGTTGATAATTCAAAACTATTTTAGGTTAACAAAGTCAAGACATTATTTAATTATTAGTTTTTATATTTTCTGTATTACTAGTTCTTCACTAAACTATTCTCAAACTCCAACTCCAACTCTCAAATATTATTTTAATCAAATCAAAATATTATCACGTAGATAGCTTTCTAACGTAATATTTGTTGACTATACCACCCTAAGCTACCCCTCATGAAGATGCGGCCAGAAATTCTACAACACACATCTTTTAAATAAAACAAGCAAAGTACAATGAATTACACAGTGTAACATTATCAAGACCAGACATTTTGGTCATTCATATTGATATTACATATATCTGAACAATGTTTTATGGACCGCATAATAAAAAAAATATGTATGGAATAACAAACATCTTATTGAAGCATCATCGTTTAATTTCGTTTTGCCACCTTCGCATTTTCTTACACGTTGGCTAAATTCAATTGTCGTTATTTTGGCCATTAGTTAAGGTCGTTACACACGTCCTCGTCCGGGGCGTTGTAACTATTAGCCTACCTACCTAAAATAACTAATCCTGGTCGCGGCCAAGAATGTAATAGATGCCCCTAACTTATCAACTATTCGCGGCACCTAATGAAACTTCCTGTTTGCAGCACCTAATGTAAAAGATGGCCTACCTATCCTATACTACCTATTTGAAACTGTTTAGAACTGGACATTCGGCACCTACGTACCGAAAATGCCTATCTACCTAAACTAATTAACTACCTGGTCGCTGCCAACAGTGTAAAGAAAATCCCTACCTATTAACTTAACTTAACTTAGCCTAACTTATGAACTATACCTAAACTTATTTATGATCCCATTTTTGAGCTGAAGACGTTAACTTGGCCAGTATAGATCGTCTAGTGAAACAGGAGACTACGTTGTGAACCGTATAATAGTAACCTAGGTGCGACAGACTTGAGATTTAACTAGTATTCTAACAAACAGAGACCTAGAATTATCTAAACTTAATAATAACTTAAATCAGAAAGTAATACCTAGCTTCCAAGCCTACAATACTATTTTTGACTATGATTATGAAGTTATTATCAGAAAATGTAGCCTACAACCCTCCGTCAGTAAGCGCTAAAGTCAATCTAATAAAATACTTCTATAGCTATAGACCTTTTCTTATCCTACAGTGTGTTAAATAGTTAACTTAGATTTCTCTACCAATTTACTTATACAGGGTGTTAGATTTCCTAACCTATTAAAATATATATTTTATTTCTATGTTTGGTTTTTTCCTTGGGAATGCAACAAAGTATAAAAGAATGATTGTTTCGTTTGGTATAGAAGAATAATTGTTTCGTTTGGTATAGAAGAATAATTGTTTCGTTTGGTATAGAAGAGAGCCCCTCCATTCCGCTCTCAGGAGTTATTTTATTTTGTATTTCCTCCTGCTAGAATATTTCTAGCTTCAGTGGGCCTCGTCTCCAAACTGGTCAGCCCTCCTCCAAACTTTTCCCGAGATATTGTGTCTTAGTCAGGTAAGTCAAGTTTAGTAAGGGATGTTTGAGACTTGTAAATTTTAAAGTCATTTCTTAGTCAGTGTGTCAGTAGCTTGTCAAACAATGGACAAGAGGGATTTTCAAATAGACTGGTTTCTATTAAGTTTTTATATTAGTCAGACTTTACAGAATATTCCCTATAAATGAAATTTCCCTTTTAAAACCTTTTCTTTTATAAACCAGTTCAAAAGTTCAACTTTGTTTACAAATAAGTAAATCAAAGTAAAAGTTCCTACCCTGAGAATCTACATCATTATCATTTAGTATACATAAAACTAGCATGACAATATAAACAGAAATCTTTAGTTTTGGGAAACAGTATGACATTTAACTGAATGAATAGAACCTTGGTCCATTGAAAGGAAGTTCTCTCTTTCATGTGAATAGTATGATAAGACTTTTATTTATTTGACTCTGATATAAATCTGCAAAACTTATTATGTACCATAATCATTTATTTTTCTGACTAGAGGGCACTAGGCGCTATATCCTAAAGTTCCACCAACTCATACCAAAGTAATATGATAAGAAACTCAAATTCCCATAATTATAAGGAAACAATAAATTTAGATTGAACTTATTTTGTTTGGACAATATTATATTGAATTATAACTTTGATTTTGTCTCCTATTCACTGATTTCTATTTGTAATGTCATTTCCTTCTTTGAAATAAAGATTTATCATAAAATTTAATTTGCTTTAATTTTATGAATATCATTCCTAGGTTCTACTGAAAACCTCTACAGAATAATCGTATAATTCAAGTTTCTGGAATAAGTAATTAAATCCTACTGAATTTACTTATCATACCTATTTGTAAACCTGGAGTGCGACCCTTGAAACTCATTTGCTATGGAGGAAACTCAGACATTTCTTCCGCCAACAAACATTCTAACGCTAAGTAAAGCCTAAGAACCGCTCGGTTCCCTAAAAATCTATTACCTATATTTGTCTAACATTAGCCTAGCTGCTGCAACTTAGTGTATTACAAAACTAGAGGCCCGTACCTCACATTTAAGTTAAGTGTTGTGTGTAATGTAAGGTTTGGACCCGTGTTGTCTAGGGAAGAAACCTCCTAAATAACTAAGTTAGATGTGCGAGTAAGTCAACTCTTGTGTTCCTATTTTCCTAAAGACTTGTGTTTTTGGACACTCTCACACAGCCGGAGCTTAGAGATCGTGAGAGTCTCCAGGTGAGTAATATAAGGGTGAGTGAAATATATATATAGGTTAGGGACTAAGTCAAGGACTTCCTTATGAGTCTTTTGGCGCCTAGAACGGCCTGATCCCTCTTCGACAAGTTCCCAATCGACTCACGAGGCGGGCTTCGCTTGACCTAGGAGACTTTGCCACTGTGTTGGTAAAGAATGGCGCCTGATATAGTCTCGATCAATCAGGTTAAGATATTGGTAAATATCTTTTGAAACTGCCGAGCCAGCCCATGAACTACTTCGTCATGTAAATTCAGCTACGAGCTACTAGATTTCTACAAATTAAATTAAACTCCAATCAAAACTCAAGGAAATAACTAAATAAATTCTGAATAAAATTACAAGTTAGTAAGAGATGTTCACTCGTAGCCGGTTTCTCGGAAAAAAGCCCCGCTCCCGCCAAATCGAGCCTATTTATACTCGCTTCACTATGTCGATGGAGGCGACGATGGCGATGCTGACTAAGGTGACGATGGTGGCGATGGTTTTTTTGAACAATGAAAATTGATCCTTAACTTTATAATTATAAGGCTTTCTTTCAATCTACTAGTTTTCCCTTGAATTCATACAAGAAAACGTCTCCTTATATGGTAATCTTGTCTTCCCAATAACCCGTACCAATTTGAAAAACTATTTACATTTTCCCTCATCAATCTTTATTTACTTCCAATTAAAGGTGGAAATTGCATGAACTTCTATGCTTAATTTTAGCTTCTTAATTAAATAGGCAAACAGCCTGATGCGCGAACTATCTAAGGCCCAAACTTAGTGAATTAAGCTATCTTCCCCTGACATAAGATTCATTTTTGCTAGAGGAAATTCACCTCGCGCCAACTTCACATATCATCTTTTTAGAACTTTTTTGCGCAGCGTGGGTACGCTATACAAAACCCGCCGAACCAAAATAATTACCTAGTGCGCATGTGTCAAAAGTGTCAATTACTTATGGACTAATCACGCTCATAAGACTCTAATACTCTATCATAACGCCTATTTTTGCTTGATGAATTTGCTCCGCGCCTCCTAGCGAATAAATTTTTAAACTATTTTCCCCCGCACAAAGCATCACTGATGTATCAGCTGTTTTCTGCTAACTCAATTTTCCGCCATTTTTGCATTATTACAATATTTGATGAATTTTAATTTTCTAATGAAATATTCGTCAATTTCGACTGAGATATTGCTAATCTCCCTTTGTTTACATGATAATTTGAATGAACTAAATTCCCTCCCTCAAAATACTAGTTAACATAATTGTCTGTGCTTTGCAACTTCTAACTTTGAAGTTTGTAATGTTTTAACGATAGTTACTTTATAATTATGATTCCTTTTGTTTGAAGCAATATATTAAGATGTGCCTGATGGTTAGAGAGTCGTATATTACTGGTGTAGACCCGGACCAGTACATTCTTCCCCCAAAATTTACGCAGGTATGTATTTAGAATTCAAATTTCAACCGGAGTCAATTTTAACTTAATATATTAACTGTACATAGTTTATTAATATTCTTCCTTGAAATGTTCTCAGTGTGGTGTGTATTTAAAATACCAAGCCGAGAAACAATTCCACCAGTGAGAAAAGTTTCAAATCATAACATAACATTCAGGATCAATTAGCAGCTTTCACTAGAAAATCTGGATCATGTGTAGAAACTAGTTTGTGAGGCTAGTCACTCAGAATGAATTGTGTACTATGTCAATCCATCAGATTCTATTTTTCAATTTAATAGAACTCCATAATACAATCTACCACCATCCAGATCATCATCGTCGTTAGACTGAAAACCATCGTTTGAATATTAAATACCCTATCTGACACTTTCCATCAACCACTGTAATCATTAATAGTTTGGAGAGTGTAGAGTGTTCTCGTATTTGCATATCCTACCAGTGGAGTAAAAGCTTCCTTGTGGACAGTATTCTCTACTGAAACCAACTACTAATCTTAATCATCGTCCCAGCCATTGAAAACAACTGTCGCGACAACTAAGACCCTCCTATTAGATCTACACAAGAAATCTTTTTGTATAGTGTAGTGTGTCCAAGTTTGAATATCAATAACCTAATTTCCATGACCTTGACTTCTGTTAATTCCAAATGGCCCTCTTTCCTCATACCAATGTTTTTTTTTTTCATAATATAAATTATAAAATATATAATATTGTAAAAAGGTTTTATAAATATGTCGCTTAAACATTCTGCTTGCCAACACATACTTTCATTTTGTTCACACACCAATTCAAATCCAAAATAAAATCAACAGATCAATGACACGAAAAGATAAAATTATAAATTACCACAACCGCGTAAAAGAAGTTCTAAATCAAGTTATAATAACGATTAAATACCTTTTGAAATTCGAACATTTCCTTCCCCCATTCTCGAATATTCCAAAACCGAATAACTCTTGTCACCATCACTCACATATTACTTAAATTGTATAGTTCAAAAACTCTAAATTAAGCCACGTTTTATTTATTATTATTTACTAATAAAATTCTTTACTTGAATCTAACCTTTTTAGTCTGACTTTGACAGATTGAACTTTAGTTTTCCTAAAAGGTAAATGAAATAAGCCTAAAGAGTCAAATTTTCCTTGATTTCCTGTTTCTTTGTGGTTTAATATATATTATTCTAAATTATAGGTTTTTTCTTTTTTTTTTTTTTTTTTTACTATTTTTATTTGGAATTATAATGAAATCGCGACCCCCTAGTATTTTTAATCTATTTTAATGCTTATTCTCAATCTAACCATCATCATCATCATCATCTCAGCCGATGGACGCCCACTGCCAGACACAGGCCTCCCTCAAGAATCGCCACGACGACTGGTCCTGTCCTAACTTAACCATAGTGAAAATAAATCTATTAATAGTGAAGTTCCCAAAATTTCTCGCAACAACCCAATGACTCAACAAAATAACAGTTGCATAATGAAAGAATATTCACGCTTTCAAATTAAAGCTACCTAAATCAGAAAACAGAAGTATTTTTTTTTCTAATAATTATACTTTAAGATGAACAAAACAGGTAAGATCATCAGAGGCAAGCGCGTCACCCCTTGCATAATTGACTCGCTAAATAACTTTTTCTACCAACTATTACAGTTAAAATCTACTATTACAGATGATAAAATTATCCAATAACCTATAAATTATTATACTAGAATATTAGACAACTCTCGCTGAATACGTTCCCTTCACCAAACAACCTACATCCTGGCAGACGAACTTCCCCCCTACCCTTAATCTCTTTCTTTTTATAAGTTAAATGTCATCTCAATTCTCCTGCATTTTACCACTCTCAGAACTGACTTTGACTCTTATTACTTATTGACAACCCTATAAAACATCTCCACAATTGTACACAGGCAGAGGATGCCTAGATGTTATGAAGTGCAGACAGAGAAGTCTGAAACTCGCTTCCCCCTATATTTTCGACTCCTTTCGCATGATTGACCATTGGACATCCCTACTTAACAACTAAATTAATAACAAAATATAAAAGTAAAATTATTTTAAAAATCAAACATTACCTAAAATGTGTGAAAGTACTAGACTAATAATATTTTTTTTTAATAATAATATTTATCCACCTAAATAAATTTTAATAACCCATCTACTGCTAGAAATGTACAAACACAACAATGTGTAAAAAAACTGACTAGTATTATTAAGGATTCATGACATGAGATACATGATGCTACAGACTCCCATTGCAGTCAACAACCTAGAGTGTTAGAACACTAAACCAATACTTTAGTCTATAGAACCCTTATACTAGCGTAACGACAATCCGCTACTACTTGGACCAAGCCCTAACTTATTCAAAAGTAGTTGCCCGCTAGCAACTTGGACCATACACCAATGCATCGAAGTTTCTACCGGTCGATGCGTCCCCCTCCTCAAGCTTCGTCCCGCGGACATCCAGCCGCTCGAACGCACGGTTACTACCAGCGGACGCATTATCTACCTATCTTTCGCTTGACAACTACTCGCGCTTATTTAATTAAATGTTATAGTTTTTAGTTTTACTTATTGCTATATTATACAGTTATTTCCTATCTCTAAATAATATTCTTCATTTATCGTGTTGTAGATTCTATATCTATCACTCTTCCGCTTTCATACGATTGATATTCTACGCTATTCTCGGGTAGGTACCTACTACTAGCTTCGAGTTGGATAGAAACGGACTAAGTTCCTACATCTCCTTCTTAACTAGGATCAATTTAAACGAACAATTACTAAAACACCTGTAATAACTGGGTATCAATTAGCTACATGCTACCTTATAAAGAAATTCTAGCAAATTGAATATTTTTACACACGCACACAGACATAATTTGCATGACGCCTCAAGCACACCAACCCAAGAAAGTTGGCTCGTTCTGTCCTATACGGTAGAAGCGTGATGTTCATTCCAATCATATACTTTTCTATGGTTTGACTATAACTAATATACCTATATACCTACTTACATTGTTTGTGCCTCTCTTTTATTTATATAACCTGATCTCACTAGCATTATTATTAGTTATCTGACTAAATAAAGATTTAATTTATAACGCTCTTGTTGTTACCACTATTTAGGTACCATTTTTGTTTTAGATTGTACCTAACCATAATTTCTAAATTATTTGCTATTTACCTATTATGAAATTTCTCATTTCTCTACTACATTTCCTTTTGAAATACCTACTAAAACAAGTTACCAAAACCAAGAGAAGCATCAACATAATTTAAATTTAGGTAGGTAGCTCATTTCCTAAACTAACTAAAATGTTATAACTATAGTAGGTATTTATAATTAAATGTTCCGCAAAATATCTATCCCACTCTTTATTTTATCTAAACAATACTCTTTAATATTAAATCAACCCAATACCTAGGTACATAAAATAAAACATAGCAAAAACCCTTCCCCCCGAGTTTAATTCATTAGAGACTTTATCCATCAGTCATCTTACTATTTCAAAATAATGCTCACTTAATTAATTTTCAATAATTATGTATTCCTATGATTTGACATTACTTTGATGCTAATATTTCAACACGACTTTTAAAGTGAAAACATCGAGTTCCACTTTGTCTCGTAGGTCCACTGTACTGAACTAAAATCGCATTCATCCTACAATGTTGTCTAACTTGGCTTTATTTCAAGTTGGTAAACACAAATTTTGTATCCATTTTCTTTCCAATAATATGAAAACTTAAAATCGCATTCCATTTTATCGATCTAAAATACTTTACTATAGTAAAGTTTAATCTTGTACAATTCTACTCCGTCAAAACTATAATTTAAATAAAATAAGTTGAAAAATCATTTTCCTACTCGTTTCCCGGCAATAATTTAAATCATACTAGGTGAATGGCAAATTTTACACTATTAGAAATCTATTGCCTCAATAAGAAAAACACTATTAGGTACTATTAACTAGCAAGATATAGATTTGTTTTATGAAACCCAAATAGGTATTACAAACTCGATTTTACGAATCCTTTACACACACCTAATTACTGATTGAATTTTACTAACCCTTATTTGCGAAACGATCTATAAGTACTAGCGAAAGAAATACTTAAATTTCCGCTTTTTACTCTCTATTCCCATTATAAAATAAGTGAACTACCTATTTTATCTATCTAGCATAAATATTAACTTATTCAAACAAATGCAATCTATGTAAATTTGATTTTAAAATAATCGTAAGATTTAGATTTGAGACACTTAGCTCCATCTAGTTCTCTAACCTTCTAACTTCGAACCAAAATCAATTCTCTACAGTGTTACCATTTTAGTGAGGGATTTATTTGCGGCTTAGTTACCCCTTTTTTATAAATTACGTACACTTTACCTTAAAAATAAAATTAGCGATATCTAACGCTTTTAACGACATTGTTTCTCATTAGTAAATTCATTATGTTATGCTTTATATTGTTCCCTTGTTATTAGTACTAATTTTACAAAATTTTACTTGTATGATATAAGTAGGTACTTCTAAATCTCGCTAGTAGGTAGGTATTCTAAAATTTTGCTTTTATGTATAATGTATCCACTGCTGCACTGGTAGCATGCAGCACGTGATACGGCTGCATCACGTCTCTTATCTCGTTCGTTCGCACGCAAATAGAAAGAGAGCGAAGGTGTGATAGCGCCGTATCACTGCGGCATGCTAGCTACGCTGGAGCTCCTAAATAAATATAATCGAAATAGTCATAATTTAAGTCAATCCTAATTAAGAAAATCAAAATCATAATTTATTATAAAGCTAAAATTAGTCATTATTACAGATAAACTACAAAATAATTAATTCGGAACCCTAATTAGTTAGTCGTTCATTTAATTCTGTAATAAAGCCATATTTTGTTTCCCTCGCACTTTCTTATAAATCTAATTCAAACGTTTGGCGACCCCTACCGGATTCTTAACGTACCCTATCATATCCTTAAAATCTAGCGACTTATTTTTCAAGAAACGGCAACACTGATTTTTACTCCGGTGATCAACTTACTTTAATTAAAAATCATTCCGAGACATTTGGATGTTAGATTTCTAATTACAAATAATGATTTGATTTAATTAAAATTTAGGCATAATCCAAATAATAATTATATTACCTAAATTCTAGTTTTAGCTTTAAAAATATGTATAATGACAAACTTCCTAATCATAGAAAAATGTCGCTAGCCTATATTAGCCAATGAACGTAACGTGCTTCTCTCTAACTTCTGTTCAATCAACCAATAAGATCACGGCATTTTTTACCTGTCAAAATTTACCTACTACTTCCGTCAGTTATTTTTTTTCTACACAACATGGCTGATTTGCAGAAAAAGCTCAAAAAGCTTCCAAACGCTAACGAAGAACCCATTTACATCTTTGCTACGTTATCACGAAAAAGGAAAAGAAAACATCAAGAACAAATCGAAATTGAAAAGAAGAAACATGACTGACTACCTAACCTGACTTGTTATTGAAGAAAGCGTCAGAGCGGGCGTCTAAACTCAGATTTTCTATACTTCCTTCGCTACGGTATCAAAGAAGAAGTATACAAGACATTTAAGAACATTACAACCTAAAAACTCTCGAACGTTCCTGTAATCGCTACTCGAAAGAACCTCCTAACGCATTTCAACACACTATCTGCTGCTGAGTGCTGCTTTCCTCAAGACACACCAAGGCGCCTCAAACTCCTGAACTTCATTTCAAACTACGCTACTAAAAGGAAGAAAAGAAGATATTGACAATACTCCAAACTGTCCTCGTTCCAGCAACTATCCACTCGGAAAGTCAATTCATCAATTACCTACCTAGTCAATCAACTTAGTGAACAGCTAATAACCCTGGTGTAACAAAATAACAGTGCGTAACGTAAAAACAAAGTGCTCATAAATGTCTAGTGAACAGTGATAACCTTCTAAGTGAAATTCCCATTCATATGACTATATAACCTCATGTAAACATCTATTCTATGTGATCAAAATTAAAGCATATTCCTAACTAAATAAACTAATTATTTAACTGCATTTCTAACCAAACCTTTTCTAAATCTCTCAGAATACCTAAATCTCGAAATCTGCTATCCTGGTCACGGCACCAATGTAAGCCTAAAAAGGCTATTATTTTAACTCAAAATGGATCATACGTTTGTAATTCAAAAACCTATCTTTTGTTTACAAAATATAAAATAAAACTTGACCTAGTCTACAAAGTCTATTATAAAATCCTGTGGACTTAGCGAATCAAAAGTAAAAATAAATCTTAAATCCTATCCTGGTCTTAACGGCACATATGTAATATTAGCCTACCTACCTAAAATAACTAATCCTGGTCGCGGCCAAGAATGTAATAGATGCCCCTAACTTATCAACTATTCGCGGCACCTAATGAAACTTCCTGTTTGCAGCACCTAATGTAAAAGATGGCCTACCTATCCTATACTACCTATTTGAAACTGTTTAGAACTGGACATTCGGCACCTACGTACCGAAAATGCCTATCTACCTAAACTAATTAACTACCTGGTCGCTGCCAACAGTGTAAAGAAAATCCCTACCTATTAACTTAACTTAACTTAGCCTAACTTATGAACTATACCTAAACTTATTTATGATCCCATTTTTGAGCTGAAGACGTTAACTTGGCCAGTATAGATCGTCTAGTGAAACAGGAGACTACGTTGTGAACCGTATAATAGTAACCTAGGTGCGACAGACTTGAGATTTAACTAGTATTCTAACAAACAGAGACCTAGAATTATCTAAACTTAATAATAACTTAAATCAGAAAGTAATACCTAGCTTCCAAGCCTACAATACTATTTTTGACTATGATTATGAAGTTATTATCAGAAAATGTAGCCTACAACCCTCCGTCAGTAAGCGCTAAAGTCAATCTAATAAAATACTTCTATAGCTATAGACCTTTTCTTATCCTACAGTGTGTTAAATAGTTAACTTAGATTTCTCTACCAATTTACTTATACAGGGTGTTAGATTTCCTAACCTATTAAAATATATATTTTATTTCTATGTTTGGTTTTTTCCTTGGGAATGCAACAAAGTATAAAAGAATGATTGTTTCGTTTGGTATAGAAGAATAATTGTTTCGTTTGGTATAGAAGAATAATTGTTTCGTTTGGTATAGAAGAGAGCCCCTCCATTCCGCTCTCAGGAGTTATTTTATTTTGTATTTCCTCCTGCTAGAATATTTCTAGCTTCAGTGGGCCTCGTCTCCAAACTGGTCAGCCCTCCTCCAAACTTTTCCCGAGATATTGTGTCTTAGTCAGGTAAGTCAAGTTTAGTAAGGGATGTTTGAGACTTGTAAATTTTAAAGTCATTTCTTAGTCAGTGTGTCAGTAGCTTGTCAAACAATGGACAAGAGGGATTTTCAAATAGACTGGTTTCTATTAAGTTTTTATATTAGTCAGACTTTACAGAATATTCCCTATAAATGAAATTTCCCTTTTAAAACCTTTTCTTTTATAAACCAGTTCAAAAGTTCAACTTTGTTTACAAATAAGTAAATCAAAGTAAAAGTTCCTACCCTGAGAATCTACATCATTATCATTTAGTATACATAAAACTAGCATGACAATATAAACAGAAATCTTTAGTTTTGGGAAACAGTATGACATTTAACTGAATGAATAGAACCTTGGTCCATTGAAAGGAAGTTCTCTCTTTCATGTGAATAGTATGATAAGACTTTTATTTATTTGACTCTGATATAAATCTGCAAAACTTATTATGTACCATAATCATTTATTTTTCTGACTAGAGGGCACTAGGCGCTATATCCTAAAGTTCCACCAACTCATACCAAAGTAATATGATAAGAAACTCAAATTCCCATAATTATAAGGAAACAATAAATTTAGATTGAACTTATTTTGTTTGGACAATATTATATTGAATTATAACTTTGATTTTGTCTCCTATTCACTGATTTCTATTTGTAATGTCATTTCCTTCTTTGAAATAAAGATTTATCATAAAATTTAATTTGCTTTAATTTTATGAATATCATTCCTAGGTTCTACTGAAAACCTCTACAGAATAATCGTATAATTCAAGTTTCTGGAATAAGTAATTAAATCCTACTGAATTTACTTATCATACCTATTTGTAAACCTGGAGTGCGACCCTTGAAACTCATTTGCTATGGAGGAAACTCAGACATTTCTTCCGCCAACAAACATTCTAACGCTAAGTAAAGCCTAAGAACCGCTCGGTTCCCTAAAAATCTATTACCTATATTTGTCTAACATTAGCCTAGCTGCTGCAACTTAGTGTATTACAAAACTAGAGGCCCGTACCTCACATTTAAGTTAAGTGTTGTGTGTAATGTAAGGTTTGGACCCGTGTTGTCTAGGGAAGAAACCTCCTAAATAACTAAGTTAGATGTGCGAGTAAGTCAACTCTTGTGTTCCTATTTTCCTAAAGACTTGTGTTTTTGGACACTCTCACACAGCCGGAGCTTAGAGATCGTGAGAGTCTCCAGGTGAGTAATATAAGGGTGAGTGAAATATATATATAGGTTAGGGACTAAGTCAAGGACTTCCTTATGAGTCTTTTGGCGCCTAGAACGGCCTGATCCCTCTTCGACAAGTTCCCAATCGACTCACGAGGCGGGCTTCGCTTGACCTAGGAGACTTTGCCACTGTGTTGGTAAAGAATGGCGCCTGATATAGTCTCGATCAATCAGGTTAAGATATTGGTAAATATCTTTTGAAACTGCCGAGCCAGCCCATGAACTACTTCGTCATGTAAATTCAGCTACGAGCTACTAGATTTCTACAAATTAAATTAAACTCCAATCAAAACTCAAGGAAATAACTAAATAAATTCTGAATAAAATTACAAGTTAGTAAGAGATGTTCACTCGTAGCCGGTTTCTCGGAAAAAAGCCCCGCTCCCGCCAAATCGAGCCTATTTATACTCGCTTCACTATGTCGATGGAGGCGACGATGGCGATGCTGACTAAGGTGACGATGGTGGCGATGGTTTTTTTGAACAATGAAAATTGATCCTTAACTTTATAATTATAAGGCTTTCTTTCAATCTACTAGTTTTCCCTTGAATTCATACAAGAAAACGTCTCCTTATATGGTAATCTTGTCTTCCCAATAACCCGTACCAATTTGAAAAACTATTTACATTTTCCCTCATCAATCTTTATTTACTTCCAATTAAAGGTGGAAATTGCATGAACTTCTATGCTTAATTTTAGCTTCTTAATTAAATAGGCAAACAGCCTGATGCGCGAACTATCTAAGGCCCAAACTTAGTGAATTAAGCTATCTTCCCCTGACATAAGATTCATTTTTGCTAGAGGAAATTCACCTCGCGCCAACTTCACATATCATCTTTTTAGAACTTTTTTGCGCAGCGTGGGTACGCTATACAAAACCCGCCGAACCAAAATAATTACCTAGTGCGCATGTGTCAAAAGTGTCAATTACTTATGGACTAATCACGCTCATAAGACTCTAATACTCTATCATAACGCCTATTTTTGCTTGATGAATTTGCTCCGCGCCTCCTAGCGAATAAATTTTTAAACTATTTTCCCCCGCACAAAGCATCACTGATGTATCAGCTGTTTTCTGCTAACTCAATTTTCCGCCATTTTTGCATTATTACAATATTTGATGAATTTTAATTTTCTAATGAAATATTCGTCAATTTCGACTGAGATATTGCTAATCTCCCTTTGTTTACATGATAATTTGAATGAACTAAATTCCCTCCCTCAAAATACTAGTTAACATAATTGTCTGTGCTTTGCAACTTCTAACTTTGAAGTTTGTAATGTTTTAACGATAGTTACTTTATAATTATGATTCCTTTTGTTTGAAGCAATATATTAAGATGTGCCTGATGGTTAGAGAGTCGTATATTACTGGTGTAGACCCGGACCAGTACAGCGTGAGGAGTCTGATTGTTATAAATAGTTCCTCCTATTATATGCGAGGCGCTTTGGAGGGGAAGGAAAAATACGCTGCAAAAAAAAGTTTTCTTTAAAAAAATATACAGGGTGAAATTGATATCATTCATTAGCATCCTTTTAAACTAAGAGTCTACCAATCAAACAGAACAACTTTTACTATGGGAGCAAATCGAAAAAGGAGCAAGAAAAAAATCAGCTGTTCCATGGCTGTTCCATACTAAACTGCAATGCCTACTCGACTCAATTGTAAGCAACAGCTGATTTTCGTTTTGCTCCGATCAGTTTGCTCCCATAGTAAAAGTTGTTCAGTTTCATGGGTAGACTCTTAGTTTAAAATGATGCTAATGATATAAATTTCACCCTCCTGGTATAGGCGGCTAGATATTTATATCTCCTTTCTTAACAAAACCCATGTAATGCGCACAATTATCTGGGATAATTCTGCTAGGTGCTCGCTAGGTCTGCCCGGCATACATCATCGGGGGCCTGCGCAGTAGCGCTTTCGCCTATAAATGTTGTTTCTGCGCATTCAAGGCCTGCTCATGAAGTTTGCCGGCCAATATACGGATGATTTTTTTAACGTTTCGAAACTTTGGTTATTTATTTTTTTATTTATTTTTTTCCAAAAATAGTTATATAACATTTTCTTGACATCCTTAAACCTAACAGATTTATGTGGATGTTGCACAATCCTCTTATTATCTAACTCTTAACATAGGTAAGTAATTAGAAGTTGTTACCATTAGACCATCAAACTGTACTAACTTTAACTGTGGAAGCAAACCTGATTTCGTAAAAGAAAAATCTGCTGTCTCATACATTTGAGTCGAAAAGGCATTGCAGTTTAGTATAGAACAGCAGATTTTTTTGTGATTTCTGATTTGCTGTGGTCCAGAACCACTCACGAAAGTTTCAGAACGGTAAAAAATTCATTTATCCTACCTAATATCTGTGGTGTATAACTTTATAAGGTGGGTCACATCACATCACAACTCAAAATCCGAAAAGGTGTTTTTATAATCTATGCTGCTAATAATTTTGTGTAGACAATGTTTTTTTTTCAAATGATGTTCTACTGACTAGTTTCATTTTGGCTTCAACCCCATTAAAGTTATTCCCAATATTAAAGGTTAGATAAGGTAGAAGTACCTACTCGTTAGGTTTCCTCGATTGCATGTCCTAATAAAATAAACAATCTCATAACACCGTTACGCTAAATTGTACTTACTCTAATGCAAGTTTCTAAATGCTACCTTACAATATGTCCATAAAATATTCTAGGTACCCGTTTTCTTGGCAATTCTGAATTCCTCGCTACAATATACAATCATCTGTGGCTCGGAGACTGGTCTCCCCGCGCCGTTTCCGACATTACTCATCATTTGCGTGATGCCGTGATGCTGCTCGTCATCGCGGCCCATTCAATTTGTTTATATTTCACGCCACTCCGAGGTGCTCTCGCTGATATATCGCCCCTAACGCCGAAATATGGGGCTTTACCGATATTTATGACGGCTTTATCCGACTCGGAGCTACGCTGTCTCCGCTAATGTGCTTTACAGCGACTGTAAAACCATTCAATTGTCATTATTACTTCTTATTATTTGACGTTCAATGATTGTGTGGGCATTATAATGATATTATGCGTTGGTAGAGTGATAAACTTGAAATAATGTTCTTGTCAGATCACTATAAAAATTGATTGTCAAAAATGTTTACAAAATCATCTTTGAGTAGGGCATCCAGTAGGATTCAGAGTCCTGCAGTTTGTATTTTTTAGTATTTTTGAGGACCTATCTACGTTTTTGATGGGGCCGGAAGGTTCTCGAGTGGCGGCCGCGTACCGGAAAGCGCAGCGTGGGTAGGCCCCCCACACGGTGGACCGACGACCTGGTGAAGGCGGCGGGAAACCGTTGGATGAGGGCGGCGCAGGACCGGTCGTTATGGTGATCCTTGGGGGAGGCATATGTCCAGCAATGGACGTCCATCGGCTGAGATGATGATGATGATGATGATCTACGTTTTTGTTGTTGTCCTATATGGTACCCCGATGGTACAGAGGGCCCTCGTGAGAAATGCTTAAAAATATCATCAACATTTCTCAGATGAGGAAAGATCCCCGCGGGATGGTTTTGAGGGTGTTTAATGGAATGAGAAGATATTGTATCTAAAAATAATTACTAATGAATGTATGTGATTATTGTACAGAGGCGCTGGGCAGCGTGGGCAGCACGGCGGGCAGCTCCTGGCCGTCCTCGACGCCGGAGCCGTCGCCATCGCCCGCCTCCACGCCGACGTCCGCCGACGCCGCCGACGCCGACGCCGAGGCCTCCTTCACCCTCGGCGCCACCGAGCACACGCCCTACCAGTGCCAGTTCTGCGATAAGGCCTTCCCCAGGCTCTCTTATCTCAAGAAACATGAACAGGTAGGCTTTATAGTTAAGACATTTCAAAACAGGGGATTAATTTCGATAATTAAACAGGATCTTTTTCTATTGATATAAGTAGGTAATTGATGCGAGGAAAACCATTTAAAGAGTTTTTGTCGAATTAAATATTCACTATTTCGAATCAAATTAAAGATTGAAAAATTTGTCTCGGGCGGGACTGAAAATTTCGTTTCTCGTAGTGGGCTCGGTGGTGTAATTGGTAAGCACGTTTCCCCGGTTTGGAAGAGCGTGGGTTCAAGTCCCGCCCGAGACAAATTTTTCAATCTTTAATTTGATTCGAAATTGCACAACATGGCTGTAACATGTTTATAATCAATAATATTTTCACTATTTCGTTTCCCTAATTGTGCATTATTCACATTATCTTACCCACATAGTATCACCAACACAATTGGTTTCTTTACTGTCACAGATTAGGTATACTCAAACTTTGTCAAACAGTCTGTGGTTAGGTAGGTGCAATCTGTGTGCGCTAAACAAAACAAACAGAAATCAGATAAACAACTCTTCTCCCAAGACGCCATCAAGCTACCAGTTAATAGCAAACAGGATTTCGACAAGGCTGCGAGATAACAAGTCTCTACTCCATAAAGCAGGTTAACTACAAACAATACTATTACTGCTGTCATATCTGTGAATTCACAGTCCAGTTTCGCCATGCAGGCCCGAGCTTCATTAGCAAGTAGATACCCAAAACGACCCATTTACAGAGCCGGTGCTGTACTGGTCCAGGTCTACACCAGTAATAAACTACTCTCTAACCATCAGACACATCTTAATATGTTGCTTCAAACAAAAGGAATCATAATTATAAAGTAACTATCGTTAAAACATAGCAAACTTCAAAATTAGAAGTTGCAAAGCTCAGACAATTATGTTAACTAGTATTTTGAGGGAGGGAATTTAGTTCATTCAAATTATCATGTAAACAAAGGGAGATTAGCAATATCTCAGTCGAAATTGACGAATATTTCATTAGAAAATTAAAATTCATCAAATATTGTAATAATGCAAAAATGGCGGAAAATTGAGTTAGCAGAAAACAGCTGATACATCTGTGATGCTTTGTGCGGGGAAAATAGTTTAAAATTTATTCGCTAGGAGGCGCGGAGCAAATTCATCAAGCAAAAATAGGCGTTATGATAGAGTATTAGAGTCTTATGAACGTGATTAGTCCATAAGTAATTGACAGATTTTGCACATGCGCAGAAGGTAATTATTTTGGTTAGGCGGGTTTTCAATAGCGTACCCAAGCTGCGCATAAAAGTTCTAAAAGTTGATATGTGAAGTTGGCGCGAGGTGAATTTCCTCTAGCAAAAATGAACCTTATGTCAGGGGAAGATAGCCTAATTCTCTAAGTTTGGGCCTTAGATAGTTCGCGCATAAGGCTGTTTGCCTATTTAATTAAGAAGTTAAATTAAGCATAGAAGTTCATGCAATTTCCATCTTTAATTGGAAGTAAATAAAGATTGATGAGGGAAAATGTAAATAGATTTTTAAATTGGTACGAGTTATTGGGAAGACAAGATTACCATATAAGGACACGTATTTTTGTATGAATTAAGGGGAGAATTAGTAGGTTGAAAGAGAGTCTTATAATTATGAAGTTAAGGATCAATTTTGATTATTTGCAAATTGACGCAATCAACGCAATTGAGGCATTTGAAGCAATCGACGTAATTAAAGGAGTTGCGGCCAGGTGAAGCTTGCATAAATAGACTTGGATTAGAGGGGAGGGGGGATTCAGCATTATTATTTCTTTGAGCTCACATGCTGCCGGTTTGTGATTTGATATTGTTTTATTTTAAAGTTTTTTTTGGGGAGTTTATTTGATTTAGAGTCATTAGTAATGCGTTTGCATTGGAATTTAAATTTAATATCATTTCCTTTAACTTATTAAGGGGTAAATTTTGGGATTTTCATATTTTTGCTATTTAAATTCAATTGGGGGGTTTTATTTGGTCGTGAGCTTAAGGAATTAATTGGTACACAAGGATGTCTTGTGGACTAAGGGTGATAAAGTTCGCGGTGTTATTCTGAATTGCCCTTAGTTTCCAGCTGTGAGTTTGACATTGTGGCGGGTCAGCAATCGTTCTTTATCAACATACGATAATAGCCACCTAAGTTTCGTAACCTGGATGTACTTGTTTTCCGGTAGCTTTCTGGCGAAGTGGAATGGCGTCCTTTAGGGGGCCGGGAACCTTGCATCCGGAGTGCGAAATTTAGTCCCATAAAATATGACACTTGCTGATAGGGACCGTTCATATTACAACTTATGGCTTTGCTGCCGTAATATGAACATCACACATGGAATAGGGCAGGCACACTTAGAGGGCTCCACCCTCGAATCTCTTAGTTCGCTTAGTTCGAAGATTTCCATTGCACCTCGGAAATCTACACAACACACCTACACGTTTAAATGTAAATGAGAGACCTTTCTCTAGTTTTGCGGAATTTCCTTACACCGGGAAGTTTCAAACATTAGGGCACTTCTTTAGAATAGGAAAATATTTAGACAATGGTTAGATTTACTAGGGTTTTGTTAGAATAATATAGGTTAGGGTAGGTATTTAATTTTGACTAGAATTTTAGTAGGAATGGAAAGGTTTAGATGTTCAGGTTTACAAATTGATATAATAGGTAAATTCAGTAGGATTTAATTAATTATTCCATAGACTTGAGTTATATGATTTTTCAGTAGATGTTTGAATGAAATTCAGGGAATTCGAAGCCAATTAAATTTCATGATAAATCTTGGTTACAAAGTAGAAAATGACATTATAAATAGAAAACAGTGAATAGGAGACAAAATCAAAGTTATAATTTAATATAATATTGTCCAAACAAAATAAGTTCAATCTAAATTTATTGTTCCTTATAATAATGGGAATTTGAGTTTCTTATCATATTACTTTGGTATGAGTTGGTGGAACTTTAGGATATAGCGCCTAGTGCCCTCTAGTCAGAAAAATAAATGATTATGGTACATAATAAGTTTTGCAGATTTATATCAGAGTCAAATAAATAAAAGTTTATTCTACTATTCACATAAAAGAGAGAACTTACTTTCAATGGACCAATGTTCTATACATTCAGTTAAATGTCATACTGTTTCCCAAAACTAAAGATCTCTGTTTATATTGTCATGCTAGATTTATGTCTACTAAATGATAATGATGTAGATTCTCGGAGTAGGAACTTTTACTTTGACTAATTTGTAAGCAGAGTTGAGCTGTTGAACTGGTTTATAAAAGAAAAGATATTAAAAGGGAAATTTTACTAATTGGGGTTCCTTAAAGTCACAACTAATATAGAAATTAAGTCTAAGAATTACTAATAATAGCTCAACTCGAGACTAACTTAAATAGAAACCAGTCTATTTGAAAATACCTCTTGTCCTTTGTATAAAAAAATACTGACACACTGACAAAGAATTGACTTTAAAATTTACAAGTCTCAACCATCCTTTACTAAACTTGACTTACCTGACTAAGACACAATATCTCGGGAAAAGTTTGGAGGAGGGCTGACCAGTATGGAGACGAGGCCCACTGAAGCTAGAAATATACTAGCAGGAGGAAATACCAAATAAAATAACTCCTGAGAGCGGAATGGCGGGGCTCTCTTCTATACCAAACGAAACAATTATTCTTCTATACCAAACGAAACAATCATTCTTTTATACTTTGTTGTATTCCCAAGGAAAAAACAAAACATAGAAATAAATTTATATTTTAATAGGTTAGGAAATCTAACACCCTGTATAAGTAAATTGGTAGAGAAATCTGAGTTAACTATTTAACACACTGAAAAATAAGAAAAGGTCTTTAGTTATAGAAGTATTTCATTAGATTGACTTCAGCGCTTACTGACGGAGGGTTGTAGGCTACATTTTCTGATAATAACTTCATAATCATAGTCAAAAATAGTATTGTAGGCTAGGAAGCTAGGTATTACTTTCTGATTTAAGTTATTATTAAGTTTAGATAATTCTAGGTCTCTGTTTGTTAGAATACTAGATAAATCTCAAGTCTGTCGCACCTAGGTTACTATTATGCGGTACACAACATAGTCTCCTGTTTCACTAGACGATCGATACTGGCCAAGTTAACGTCTTCAGCTCAAAAATGGGATCATAAATAAGTTTAGGTATAGTTCATAAGTTAGGCTAAGTTAAGTTAAGTTAATAGGTAGGGATTTTCTATACACTATTCGCAGCGACCAGTTAGTTAATTAGTTTTCATAGGTAGCATAGGTAGTATAGGATAGGTAGGTATCTATTACATTTGTGGTAGCGACTAGGATAAGTTAAGTTAGGGGTATCTATTACATTGGTGCCGTGACCAGGATAGGATTTAAGATTTATTTTTACTTTTGATTCGCTAAGTCCACAGGATTTTATAATAGACTTTGTAGACTAGGTCAAGTTTTATTCTATATTTTGTAAACAAAAGATAGGTTTTGAATTACAAACGTATGATCCATTTTGAGTTGAAATCATAGCCTTTTTATTAGGCTTACATTGTTGCCGTGAGAGAGGATAGCAGATTTTGGGATTTAGGTATTCCGTTAAGAGAGATTTAGAAAAAGGTTTGGTTAGAAATGCAGGTTAAATAATTAGTTTATTTAGTTAGGGATAATTTATGCTTTAATTTTTAATCACATAGAATAGTTGTTTACAAGAGGTTATATTGGCATATGATTGGGAATTTCACTCAGAAGGTTATATCACTGTTCACTAGATATTTATGAGCACTTTGTTTTTACGTTACGCACTGTTATGTTGTTACACCAGGGTTCCTTGCTGTTCACTAATTTGCACTAGATGAAGCGACGTTTTGTAGAGATTTCTGCTTCCGAGTGGATAGTTGCTGGAACGAGGACAGTTTGGAGTATTGTCAATATCTTCTTTTCTTCCTTTTAGTAGCGTAGTTTGAAATGAAGTTCAGGAGTTTGAGACGCCTTGGTGTGTCTTGAGGAAAGCAGCACTCAGCAGCAGATAGTGTGTTGAAATGCGTTAGGAGGTTCTTTCGAGTAGCGATTACAGCAACGTTCGAGAGTTTTTAGGTTTTAATGTTCTAAAATGTCTTGTTTACTTCTTCTTTGATACCGTAGCGAAGGAAGTATAGAAAATCTGAGTTTAGACGCCCGTTCCGACGCTTTCTTCAATAACAAGTCAGGTCAGATATTGAAAGGATGTTTGATGTTTCTTCTTTTCAATTTCGATTTGTTCTTGATGTTTTCTTTTCCTTTTACGTGATAACGTAGCAAAGATGTGAATGTTTAGAGGCTTAGCGAGCGAGTTCTTCGTTTCCGTTAGCGTTTGGAAGCTTTTTCTGCAAATCGGCCATGTTGTGTAGAAAAAAAATAACAGACGGAAGTAGTAGGTAAATTTTGACAGGTAAAAATGCCGTGATCTTATTGGTTGATTGCACAGAAGTTAGAGAGAAGCATATACGTTCATTGGCTAATATAGGCTAGCGACATTTTTCTATGATTAGGAAGTTTGTCAATATACATATTTTTAAAGCTAAAACTAGAATTTAGGTAATTAAATTATGAATTGGATTATGCCTAAATTAAAATTAAATCCAATCGTTATTTTTAATAAGAAATCTAACATCCAAATGTCTCAGAATGATTTTTAATAAAGTAAGTTGATTACCGGAGTAAAAATCAGTGTTGCCGTTTCTTGAAAAAATAAGTCGCTAGATTTTTAAGGATAGGGTACGTTAAAAATCCGATAGGGGTCGCCAAACGTTTGAATTAGATTTATAAGAAAGTGCGAGGTAAACAAAACAGTTGAAAAAACAAACTGTTTATTAGCTTAATTACGGAATTAAATGAACGATTAACTAATTAGGGTTCCGAATTAATTATTTTTAGCTTTGTAATAAATTGTGATTTTGATTTTCTTGATTAGGATTGACTCAAATTATGACTATTTAGATTATATTTATTTAGGAGCTCCAGCAGTGGATACATTATACATAAAAGCAAAATTTTAGAATACCTACCTACTAGCGAGATTTAGAAGTAAAACTATATCGTACAATAACAAGGGAACAATATAAAGCTTAACATATAAATTTATTAATGAGGAACTATGTCGTTAAAAGCCATTAGATATAGCTAATTTTATTTTTAAGGTAAAGTGTACGTAATTTATAAAAAAGGGGTAACAAGCCGCAAATAAATTCCTCACTAAAATGGTAACACTGTAGAGAATTGATTTTGGTTCAAAGTTAGAAGGTTAGAGAACTAGATGGAGCTAAGTGTCTCAAATCTAATTCTTACGATTATTATAAAATCAAATTTACATAGATTGCATTTGTTTGAATAAGTTAATATTTATGCTAGATAGATAAAATAGGTAGTTCACTTACTTTATAATGGGAATAGAGAGTAAAAAGGGGAAATTTAAGTATTTCTTTCGTTTCTACCTATATATCGTTTCGCAAATAAGGTCTGTAGATGGCGTTAGTAGGTTCAATCGGTAATTAGGTGTGTGTAAAGGATTCGTAAAACCTAGTTCATAATACCTATTTGGGTTTCATAGAACAAGTCTATATCTTGCTAGTTAATAGTAGTACTAGTGTTTTTCTTATTAAGGCAATAGATTTCTAATAGTGTAAAATTTGCCATTCACCTAGTATGATTTAAATTATTGCCGGGAAACGAGAAGGAAAATGATTTTGACCTTATTTTATTTAAATTATAGTTTTGACAGAGTGGAATTGTACAAAATTAAACTTTATTATAGTTAAGTATTCTAGAACGATAAAATTTAATGAGATTTTATGTTTACATAATTTTGGAAAGAAAATGGACAGAAAATTTGTGTTTACCAACTTTAAGGTGAAATAAAGCCAAGTTAGACAACCTTGTAGGATGAATGCGATCTTAGTTCAGTAGGTACTGTGGACCCTACCAGTGAAAGTGGAACTCGATGTTCTCACTTAAAAGTCGTGTTGAAATATTATCATCAAAGTAATGTAAAATAATAGGAATACATAATTATTGAAAATTAATTAAGTGAGATTTATTTTGAAATAGTAAGATGACTGATGGATAAAGTCTCTAATGAATTAAACTCGGGGGGAAGGGTTTTTGCTATGTTTTATTTTATGTAGGTATTAGGTTGATTTAATATTAAAGAGTATTGTTTAGATAAATTAAAGAGTAGGGAAGATATTTTGCAGAACATTTAATTATAAATAGGTACCTTCTTTAGTTATAACATTTTAGTTAGTTTAGGAAATGAGCTACCTACCTAAATTAAAATTATGTTGATGCTTCTTTTGTTTTTGGTAACTTGTTTTAGTAGGTATTTCAAAAGTAAATACAGTAGAGAAGTGGGAAATTGCATAATAGGTAAATATCAAATAATTTAGAGATTATTGTTAGGTTAGGTACAATCTAAAACTAAAATGGTAAATAGTGGTAACAACAAAAGCTTTATAAATTAAATCTTTATTTAATCAGATAACTAATAATAATGTTAGTGACATCAGGTTATATAAATAAAAGAGAGGCACAAACAATGTAAGTAGGTATATATAGGTATATTAGATATATTCAAACCATAGAAAAGTATATGTCTAGAATGAACATCATGCTTCTACAGTACGGGATAAAACGGGCCAACTTTCTTGGGTTGGTGTGCTTGAGGCGTCATACAAATTATGTCTGTGTGCGTGTGTAAAAATATTCAATTTGCTAGAATTTCTTTATAAGGTGGAAAGCATGTAGCTAATTTATAGTTATTACAGGTTTTAGTTATTGTTAGTTTAAATTGATCCTAGTTAAGAAGGAGATGTAGGAACTTAGTTTCTTTCTATCCAACTCGAAGCTAGTAATAGGTACCTACCCGAGAATAGCGTAGAATATCAATCGTTTGAAAGCAGAAGATAGATAGAATGTGCAACACGGAAGGCGATAAATGAAGAATATTATTTAGAGATAGAAAATAACTGTATAATATAGCATTAAGAAAAACTATAACATTTAATTAAATAAGCGCGAGTAGTTGTCAAGCGAAAGATAGGTAGACAATGCGTCCGCAGGTAGTAACCGTGCGTTCGAGCGGCTGGATGTACGCGGGACGAAGCTCGAGGAGGGGGACGCTTCGACCGGTAGAAACTTCGATGCAATGGTGTATGGTCCAAGTTGCTAGCGGGCAACTACTTTTGAATAAGTTAGGGCTTGGTCCAAGTAGTAGCGGATTGTCGTTACACTAGTACTAAAGTATTGGTTCAGTGTTCTAACACTCGAGGTTGTTGACTGCAATGTAGCATCATGTATCTCATGTCATGAATCCCTAATTATACTAGTCAGGTTTTTACACACTGTTGTGTTTGTACATTTCTAGCAGTAGATGGGTAGGATTAAAATTTATTTAGGTGGATAAATATTATTATTTAAAAAAGTCTAGTACTTTCACACATTTGAGGTAATGTTATACTTTATAATAATTATACTTTAATATGTTAATGATTCAGTGGTTAAGTAGGGATGTCCAATGGTCAATCATGCGTAAGGAGTCGGAAATAGAGGGGGAAGCGAGTTTCGGACTTCTCTGTCAGCACGTCATAACATCTAGGCAGAGGAAATTGTGGAGATGTTTTATAGGGTTGTCAATAAGTAATAAGAGTCAAAGTCGGATCTAAGAGTGGTAAAATGCAGGAGGATTGAGGTGACATTTAAATTAAAAAAAAAGAGATTAAGGGTAGGGGGGAAGTGCGTCTGCCAGGATGTACGTTGTTTGGTGAAGGGAACGCATTCAGTGAGAGTTGCCTAATATTCTTAATATAATGATTTATAGGTTATCGGTTAATTTTATCATCTGTAATAGTAGATTTTATCAGTAATAGTTGGTAGGAAAAGTTATTTAGCGAGTCAATTATGCAAGGGGTGACGCGCTTGCCTCTGATGATCTTACCTGTTTTGTTCATCTTAAAATTTAATTATTGGAAAAAAAAAACAACTTCTGTTTTCTGATTTAGCTTTGAGTTAAAAGCGTAGATATAATTTCATTACACAACTGTCATTTTGTTGAGTCATTGGGTTGTTGCGAGAAATTTAGGAATTTCACTACTAATAGATTTAATTTCACTATGGTTAAATTAGGACAGTACCAGTCGTCGTGGCGATTCTTGGGGAGGCCTGTGTCCGGCAGTGGACGTAAGTCGTCTGAGGTAATGATGATGATGATGGTTAGGTTAAGAATAAGCATTAAAATAGATTAAAAAATACTAGGGGATCGCGATTTCATTATAATTCCAAATAAAAATAGTAAAAATAAAAACCTAGAACTTAGAACTAAATAAACTTAAAATAAATAACAAACCACAAAGAAACAGGAAATCACGGAAGATTTCATTTACCTTTTAGGAAAACTAAAGTTCAATCTGTCAAAGTCAGACTAAAAAGGTTAGATTCTCAAGTAAAGAATTTTATTAGTAAATAATAATAAATAAAATGTGGTTTAATTTAGAGTTTTTGAACGATAAAATATAAGTAACATGTGAGTGATGGTGACAAGAGTTATTCGGTTTTGGAGTAGTCGAGAATGGGGGAAGGAAATGTTCGAATTTCAAAAGGTATTTAATCGTTATTATAACTTGATTTAGAACTTCTTTTACGCGGTTGTGGTAATTTATAATTTTATCTTTTCGTGTCATTGATCTGTTGATTTTATTTTGGATTTGAACTGGTGTATGAACTAAATGAAAGTGTATGTTATCAGGCAGAATGATTAAGCGTGCATATTTAAAAAAAAAAAAAAAAAAAAAACTTTGGTATGAGGAAAGAGGGCCATTTGGAATTAACAGAAGTCAAGGTCATGGAAATTAGGTTATTGATATTCAAACTTGGACACACTACACTTTACAAAAAGATTTCTTGTGTAGATCTAATAGGAGGGTCTTAGTTGTCGCGACAGTTGTTTTCAATGGCTGGGACGATGATTAAGATTAGTAGTTGGTTTCAGTAGAGAATACTGTCCACAAGGAAGCTTTTACTACACTGGTAGGATATGCAAATACGAGAACACTCTACACTCTCCAAACTATTAATGATTACAGTGGTTGATGGAAAGTGTCAGATAGGGTATTTAATATTCAAACGATGGTTTTCAGTCTAACGACGATGATGATCTGGATGGTGGTAGATTGTATTATGGAGTTCTATTAAATTGAAAAATAGAATCTGATGGATTGACATAGTACACAATTCATTCTGAGTGACTAGCCTCACAAACTAGTTTCTACACATGAACCAGATTTTCTAGTGAAAGCTGCTAATTGATCCTGAATGTTATGTTATGATTTGAAACTTTTCTCACTGATGGAATTGTTTCTCGGCTTGGTATTTTAAATACACACCACACTGAGAACATTTCAAGGAAGAATATTAATAAACTATTTTACAGTTAATATATTAAGTTAAAATTGACTCCGGTTGAAATTTGAATTTTAAATACATACCTGCGTAAATTTTGGGGGAAGAATGTACTGGTCCAGGTCTACACCAGTAATAAACTACTCTCTAACCATCAGACACATCTTAATATGTTGCTTCAAACAAAAGGAATCATAATTATAAAGTAACTATCGTTAAAACATAGCAAACTTCAAAATTAGAAGTTGCAAAGCTCAGACAATTATGTTAACTAGTATTTTGAGGGAGGGAATTTAGTTCATTCAAATTATCATGTAAACAAAGGGAGATTAGCAATATCTCAGTCGAAATTGACGAATATTTCATTAGAAAATTAAAATTCATCAAATATTGTAATAATGCAAAAATGGCGGAAAATTGAGTTAGCAGAAAACAGCTGATACATCTGTGATGCTTTGTGCGGGGAAAATAGTTTAAAATTTATTCGCTAGGAGGCGCGGAGCAAATTCATCAAGCAAAAATAGGCGTTATGATAGAGTATTAGAGTCTTATGAACGTGATTAGTCCATAAGTAATTGACAGATTTTGCACATGCGCAGAAGGTAATTATTTTGGTTAGGCGGGTTTTCAATAGCGTACCCAAGCTGCGCATAAAAGTTCTAAAAGTTGATATGTGAAGTTGGCGCGAGGTGAATTTCCTCTAGCAAAAATGAACCTTATGTCAGGGGAAGATAGCCTAATTCTCTAAGTTTGGGCCTTAGATAGTTCGCGCATAAGGCTGTTTGCCTATTTAATTAAGAAGTTAAATTAAGCATAGAAGTTCATGCAATTTCCATCTTTAATTGGAAGTAAATAAAGATTGATGAGGGAAAATGTAAATAGATTTTTAAATTGGTACGAGTTATTGGGAAGACAAGATTACCATATAAGGACACGTATTTTTGTATGAATTAAGGGGAGAATTAGTAGGTTGAAAGAGAGTCTTATAATTATGAAGTTAAGGATCAATTTTGATTATTTGCAAATTGACGCAATCAACGCAATTGAGGCATTTGAAGCAATCGACGTAATTAAAGGAGTTGCGGCCAGGTGAAGCTTGCATAAATAGACTTGGATTAGAGGGGAGGGGGGATTCAGCATTATTATTTCTTTGAGCTCACATGCTGCCGGTTTGTGATTTGATATTGTTTTATTTTAAAGTTTTTTTTGGGGAGTTTATTTGATTTAGAGTCATTAGTAATGCGTTTGCATTGGAATTTAAATTTAATATCATTTCCTTTAACTTATTAAGGGGTAAATTTTGGGATTTTCATATTTTTGCTATTTAAATTCAATTGGGGGGTTTTATTTGGTCGTGAGCTTAAGGAATTAATTGGTACACAAGGATGTCTTGTGGACTAAGGGTGATAAAGTTCGCGGTGTTATTCTGAATTGCCCTTAGTTTCCAGCTGTGAGTTTGACATTGTGGCGGGTCAGCAATCGTTCTTTATCAACATACGATAATAGCCACCTAAGTTTCGTAACCTGGATGTACTTGTTTTCCGGTAGCTTTCTGGCGAAGTGGAATGGCGTCCTTTAGGGGGCCGGGAACCTTGCATCCGGAGTGCGAAATTTAGTCCCATAAAATATGACACTTGCTGATAGGGACCGTTCATATTACAACTTATGGCTTTGCTGCCGTAATATGAACATCACACATGGAATAGGGCAGGCACACTTAGAGGGCTCCACCCTCGAATCTCTTAGTTCGCTTAGTTCGAAGATTTCCATTGCACCTCGGAAATCTACACAACACACCTACACGTTTAAATGTAAATGAGAGACCTTTCTCTAGTTTTGCGGAATTTCCTTACACCGGGAAGTTTCAAACATTAGGGCACTTCTTTAGAATAGGAAAATATTTAGACAATGGTTAGATTTACTAGGGTTTTGTTAGAATAATATAGGTTAGGGTAGGTATTTAATTTTGACTAGAATTTTAGTAGGAATGGAAAGGTTTAGATGTTCAGGTTTACAAATTGATATAATAGGTAAATTCAGTAGGATTTAATTAATTATTCCATAGACTTGAGTTATATGATTTTTCAGTAGATGTTTGAATGAAATTCAGGGAATTCGAAGCCAATTAAATTTCATGATAAATCTTGGTTACAAAGTAGAAAATGACATTATAAATAGAAAACAGTGAATAGGAGACAAAATCAAAGTTATAATTTAATATAATATTGTCCAAACAAAATAAGTTCAATCTAAATTTATTGTTCCTTATAATAATGGGAATTTGAGTTTCTTATCATATTACTTTGGTATGAGTTGGTGGAACTTTAGGATATAGCGCCTAGTGCCCTCTAGTCAGAAAAATAAATGATTATGGTACATAATAAGTTTTGCAGATTTATATCAGAGTCAAATAAATAAAAGTTTATTCTACTATTCACATAAAAGAGAGAACTTACTTTCAATGGACCAATGTTCTATACATTCAGTTAAATGTCATACTGTTTCCCAAAACTAAAGATCTCTGTTTATATTGTCATGCTAGATTTATGTCTACTAAATGATAATGATGTAGATTCTCGGAGTAGGAACTTTTACTTTGACTAATTTGTAAGCAGAGTTGAGCTGTTGAACTGGTTTATAAAAGAAAAGATATTAAAAGGGAAATTTTACTAATTGGGGTTCCTTAAAGTCACAACTAATATAGAAATTAAGTCTAAGAATTACTAATAATAGCTCAACTCGAGACTAACTTAAATAGAAACCAGTCTATTTGAAAATACCTCTTGTCCTTTGTATAAAAAAATACTGACACACTGACAAAGAATTGACTTTAAAATTTACAAGTCTCAACCATCCTTTACTAAACTTGACTTACCTGACTAAGACACAATATCTCGGGAAAAGTTTGGAGGAGGGCTGACCAGTATGGAGACGAGGCCCACTGAAGCTAGAAATATACTAGCAGGAGGAAATACCAAATAAAATAACTCCTGAGAGCGGAATGGCGGGGCTCTCTTCTATACCAAACGAAACAATTATTCTTCTATACCAAACGAAACAATCATTCTTTTATACTTTGTTGTATTCCCAAGGAAAAAACAAAACATAGAAATAAATTTATATTTTAATAGGTTAGGAAATCTAACACCCTGTATAAGTAAATTGGTAGAGAAATCTGAGTTAACTATTTAACACACTGAAAAATAAGAAAAGGTCTTTAGTTATAGAAGTATTTCATTAGATTGACTTCAGCGCTTACTGACGGAGGGTTGTAGGCTACATTTTCTGATAATAACTTCATAATCATAGTCAAAAATAGTATTGTAGGCTAGGAAGCTAGGTATTACTTTCTGATTTAAGTTATTATTAAGTTTAGATAATTCTAGGTCTCTGTTTGTTAGAATACTAGATAAATCTCAAGTCTGTCGCACCTAGGTTACTATTATGCGGTACACAACATAGTCTCCTGTTTCACTAGACGATCGATACTGGCCAAGTTAACGTCTTCAGCTCAAAAATGGGATCATAAATAAGTTTAGGTATAGTTCATAAGTTAGGCTAAGTTAAGTTAAGTTAATAGGTAGGGATTTTCTATACACTATTCGCAGCGACCAGTTAGTTAATTAGTTTTCATAGGTAGCATAGGTAGTATAGGATAGGTAGGTATCTATTACATTTGTGGTAGCGACTAGGATAAGTTAAGTTAGGGGTATCTATTACAGTGCGTAGATATGCATCGCAGCCGCCTCGAAGCGCAGTCCGCGCCGGTCACCGCCGAGCCGGCGAGCTCGAGCCCGTGACGTGCCGGCCATTACGCCGGCCGTACATCTCGGCTCCTTTGTGCTGCGCCATCTCGCCGCGTTACGATTACGACACGCCGCGACAGATCTAGCTGAGATAGGGCAAAATAGAAACGTCACTTTGCATGCTGCCGCTCACAACCGCCTACGCACCGATACCGATCTACACGTACGACTAACGTGGCAAAAGCGTCACCTCGACCTACCTTCAAATTTATTTTGGAGGGTCTTAAAACAAAACTCTACAACTTTAGCTCAGTCGATTATCGGTATGCAATTGCCCAGTCGCCGTTGCGTCTTGCAGATATCGATCAAAGCGTGGTCGCAGGCCGTAGCGCGGCCGCGGCCGGCCGACAAATGTATCGGGCGCTGATCGCGTCGCTCGCGCAGGCCGCGACGAGCGGTGACGGCCGGAAATAGGCTTCGCGATAACAACTCCCTAGGCTTGCGCGCCACACCTTTATCATCGTACCGCAGCTTGGGAAAGGCCATCATTATAAGTATAAATCAATTGCGGAGACTACGCATTCCATGATATTGCATGTAGCTACGTTTCGCCTGAGGAGAAATCGTAATAATGTAATCGAAAGACATGCTTCTACGCTATCCTACTGTCCGATTTAATTAAGGTTTCATATGAATTGTAGTTGATAGAGCTCAATCGGGCATCGACAGAGAGCGCAATCAAAGTCGTAAAATAAAACAGTCGGTGGTGGTGTGAGCCGAGACTCGAGGCTGCCATCACATCACACCCACCAGATTTCCGCTGCGTCTTATTGCCTCGCCACTTTCCGTTGTCTTGTTGAGATCCCACTTCCAATTAATTTTATCAAGAAGTAGGTACGTTAGGTAGTTTATAGACATTGATCTATTTGTCGTAACGGAAAAAGCTTTTAGATTGACTGGTGATAGATTGCTTTAATTAAGTTTCACACCGACTTATCTGGAGCTTGGTAATACATTTTATAGTAGGTACCTAGTCGTGCAAATATATTTCTTTACGTAAAAACTTTATATTTTAAAACATAACGGTTAGGTGATTGTATAACGGGCACCGACGAAGCCCGCTTCCAAGAATTAACAATTTAAAATAAAATGACGTAGGTAGCATTTGCCGCAGTCCTAAATGTCTCCTCGTAATAAAGTGGAGAGCGGGTGCAGTCCGGTGCACCATCGTCATTACTATGTAGCCTAATGTGGGTGACCCCGGGACCGCGGCCGGCATGGCAGCGGTGACTGTGTGAACCGACGATGTCGCGATGTTATTGCACCTGGGAAAGTCGCTCAGTAGTCGCCCGCTACCCATTTGAGAGCTTTTATTGGCTATCACGCGCCTCAAACTAGTTTGGAATGTTTGTTGGTGCGCTTTACGCGGAAAGGTCTCACATTCGGTACGTTATGTCGGTCGGTCTCACGGTATTCGTTGTTATAATAAAGCGTTGTGTTATTCGCGTGCCTTTTCACCATAAGCGGGAGTGGAGCGTCGTGGTGGGAGCAGCAAGGGGCTCGCGGCGGCCAGCAGGGCACCCGCACCCAGGGGCCGAGCCCCCGCGGCGCCCGCGCCGGCCGACCGCCTCGCTTATTGAATTCTCGCACGAAGCGTAGTGATGACATGATTCAATATTTTGTGATATACACCGCAAGCATTATGCAGTTAAGGAAGAATCGTTAATCAGTTCGCAACAATAACTATCTCAGTGGGGAGCTGAAAAACATGTTGTTCATTTGAATATACTTATGTCCTGATTGAAATTTGAATGCATACTATTATTAATGCAATTAATGCTATGTAAAATGCAAGTATTAGACCATACTCTTAATAAGCCATTAAGAAAGAAGGATAGCTTATTTGTTTATCCTACAAGTATAACGAAGGGTCTCCGCTGCGTGGGATGGGCGCTGCGCTGAGCTGGTCGGACGAGGTCGCGATTTATCGCAAACGGACGATCGGATTTATTAATTCTGTCGGCGGGCGATTGCTCCAATTAAGCGAGTCGAGTAAACATGCCGCAGCCATGTTTATGCGATGCGCCTGCGCCGCGCAGCTTCGCGGTAACACTTGCGCGTCACTCACGGCTAATCACAACATGTGATTTAGATATCACTTACGTCTGACACGATATCTCGCTTAGAATGAAAGTCTTCTCTTCATTAGGAGTGTACATATAGGTATTTTAAGATGAGAAAGGTGTTATCTCAGTAACATTTGATTTAGTGTAGATTTTCATTGTAGCAGAACTTCTTGTGAAATCTTAAAGTTATTAAGATACGGCATAGATGTTTTTCTTGAAAATTATCTTAGTTTATTTATTGGCCCTTCCTGTAGGCCTCGCATGCCACCCCCGAGAAAACGATAAAAATCGAGATGTGCCTCAATCCTTATTATTTTACGTATGCCAGAAAGAGCGTGCATGACGTTTTTCTCGTTTAAACGCTTTGTCGTGGGTGGCATGCTAGCCGCGCAGGTCCATGCAAACAAAGAGTTGCATTGCACGAATTGAACACAAAAGTTCATTGAATTTGTTCAGCTGATCATGTCGTGTAAAGTATAATAAATAAATGTAAATATTATTAGGTACCGTTTATGTTACTTTCGTTTACGAATTACCGAATAAGGATGTGTGGAACATATGTTTGCCAGATACGAAAAAACTCAATAATTACAAATAATCGTATCATTGTCTGACTGTTTGTCACACATAAAATTCTAGAGCTGTTTTGATTTAACAGCAAAATAAAATAAATATAGCTCTACATTTTCTTCTGCAATGCTTCTTCAATTCCTCGTCTATTTACTTACACTGCAATCGATACATTTGTGTGTTAGATTTACAAAGTGATTGTCAAGCTCGGCGCTGATGAAAGCGACTCGAGGCGAGCTGCGCCCGCGCCGCCGCGCTGGCCGGCCCGCAGCGGAAGCGCCACCACTTAGCACAATTACACCGGGACTGATGCTCATAATTGCTGTTAGCCAGCAAGGATTATGTCTCACTATTAGTTTTCTTGTTATACGGTTAAGAGCCGTAAAAGTATTTTTACGATTCGTAGTTAAGGTGAATTGTGCAGGCATTAGGCATAAAGGTAACATCCGTTTGTTTGTACATATAGTTCGAATGTTAATCAAAAATAACCTTATATAAAAGAATCTTCTCTTCTTTCTTTCTTTTTAGTTTGATGTATATTAGCGAGGACCTTTAATTGGCCTTCTGTTACTTATATAATACTGTTTAATGTATTGTTTTGTGCTGTTGGTCTTCCAAAAACAATAAAATAAAATAAATGATAGTGTTGATTTTATATCTTTTCTCAGTTACAGAATTAAATAACAGAAATACCTAATTGACCAAACTAAATGTATAGGTAGATTTATAAGTAGATTTTGTAATTATTCGTGGACATTTTATTTCATGTTTTCTTTTGGTACCTAGCTGTAAAGTTAGTATAGTAGCAGTAAAAAAAAGTATCCCACTGCAGGGCAAAGGCCTCCGCTCACGAATAAGGGTGAGAGGGCGTGGGCCATACTCCACCACGCGGGCCCAGTGCGTGTTGGTGGAGGCAAGGTAGTGGTCAACTTGCTGTCAGAGAATTTTCAAGCCGCCTCAATAGGCCTCTGACCTGGCTTAACGAATAGTTACAACGCCATCTGACGAAACTATCCGAGACCAACTGCTTAACGTGCCTTCTGAAGCACGGAAACGCTCGTGATGAAATACCACTAAACGGTCACCCATCCAAAGACTGACCGGACCTGACGTTGCTTAACTTCGGTGATCGTTTCCAATACCGAAGCTCCACTACGCCAACGAGCGCTTCTCGTAGCAGTTGTTGTTGTTCTAGTATAGTAGCAGTGAAAACCTTAATTCTTAAAACTTTCAACTTTCAACCTTGAGGGTAGCCCTGTGCCCTGCAGTGGGACATATCGGGTCCTTCTTAATAAGCTGACTTTGAAAACAGTCAGCTGCGGCGGGGGTGATCAGACCATCAAACTGAACAACTTTCTATAACCGACCACAGTCGAAATCGCGAGAAAAAAATCAGCTGTTCCAAGTTGGACCCTATAGATAGGCTGATGATGATGATAATGATAAAACATAAGCCCTAAGTGAACCAAGGTCTCAGTGGCAACTCAGATCATCCGACTCAGATAACGCGAGCAATTTTCCTTAATTTTTTTTTATTTCATTCTGTTGCAATAAAGTTTTTCTTTTTCTGCCATAAAGCCAAAAATAGAAGTATCATATTTTAATTTTTCCCGTTAAACCACAAACGTATTTTCATATAACAAATAATAATATTTAGAGGCCATATCAGATTTTTTGGTAATAAAGGGTACAATTGTAAGTAAGTAAATTTTATTCTTTACTTTATATCTTCACACTTCACTTCATAAAACCAAATGACACTATTAGTATACAATATTAGACAATATACTACCTCCGTGGGTTAATGGTTAAGAGCATTGGGCTCTTGACACTAAGGTCGTGGGTTCGATTCCCACGGAGGACATTGCAGGCTGAATGATCGGATTGTCTGAAAAGAAAGATGATTCCGTGCCTTGGATGGCAAGTTAAGCCGTTGGTCCCGGCTACTATCGCTAGTAGTAGTAGTCGTCAGATAAAAACCACTTCAGAGGCCGAAAAGCGATCTGAAAAACACAGGCACCAGGGCTTGCTGCCCACACGATAAGAAGAAGTAGACAATATTAGATGGTATTTTATATATTATGTTGTTTTGTGGACACTGAAAACTGGACTAGACAATATCTCATCTGGATATTTCTGTAACCACACGGTAATTTTATATAATATTTGTGACAATTTAGACTTATTTTACATTTAAAGTAGCGCCGACATGTACCTATAATTTTTCGGAATTTATGTACGATTTGTAACACCACTGGCTCTTCGGTGAAATAAAACATAGCGAGGAGACCTGCATGCTTTAATTTCGAGGCATGTACCACTGTGACCACTGTCCATTATAAGTGGCGACGGGCTCACCCCCCGTCACACTGGACAGAGTTTCGGTACTACTGGTGAAACGTGGATGTTCTATCGGGGACGTTCTCGGGGAATATAGTCGTGAGCATATGCTATGCTATGCTAAAGTAGCGACAAAGAGCTCAACGTTATTGCAGCAACGATGACAAACAATTTTGATCTTTATTCCAGCACAATATTAATACCCTTCAAGATAAAGTCATGAGCTTGAACAAATAGCCTTAATAAAGAGCATGCAACATTAACTCGAGTACACAACTTCATAGTTCTTACAAAAATGACTTTATTATGGGTTGTCTCAAGTCATAACCAGACGATGAAATATATGTTTGTTTCGAGGTACCTACCAAGGTGTAAGTTGTATGTAGTTTATTATGTCAATTTAACACCTGCTATGAAGAGTACGCAAATCGAATAATACTTAAACGAAAAATTCGTATTATTATTTCGATGAAAAAATTTATGACTGACTGATTGACAACGCACAGCCTAAGCCGCTGAAGATAGAAACATACATGTATTTTATGCAGGATATAGGAATGCATAATGAAATGATATTTTTGAAAATCAACCCCTTAAAGGGTTGCAACGAGTTGTTAACAATTTTCTAAATCCACGTGCGAACGAAGTCGCCGTCAAACATTTTTTACATGTTTTTACAACACAGTACGCCATCATGAACTCGCGCGTGCTCGGACGATCAAACAAAGACTGGCAAGAGATGTCAGTCTTATGCTTTTTTTATTGTACCTTTTTGATTAATTAAAAATCTCCATACAAAAGACATAAACGGGTTCACAAACATGCACGAGTTAAATTGTACTCGTTGATGTCTTTTGTATGGCCTATTCCATTTGTATTTTTTTTTCGTTTTTTAGGGTTCCGTACCCAAATATTAATATACTAAGCCTACGTTGTCCGTCCGTCCGTCCGTCCGGCCGTCCTACCTATTTAGGGCTGTAACTTTGGAACTGTAATAGCTAGATAGTTGAAATTTTCACAGAATATGTGTTATTACGGATGATTTGTTAACAAATAATAAAAATGACAAAAAGTTAAAAATTAATGGGGGTTCTCGACAATACACTACATTTTATAGACGTTTTTTCTACTCGCTCTATTGTAAAAACGGTAATACATACAAGCGTTAAACTTCGTGTGATTATAGAGCAAACTCTACAGTATAACAACAAATAATAAAAACCGGCCAAGTGTGAGTCGGTCTCACGCTAAAGGTCCCGGAGTAAAAAGTGTTTTTTCCAAGTTAATAATTTATGTTGTGTTCTGTGATGGTGTGGTACGGAACCCTTGTTGCGCGAGTAGCCAGACTCGCACTTGACCGGTTTAATTAGAACTAAGACACAACAATATGCAAGTATCTTCTATACAAGGTGTTACAAAACTACAAATAAACCTTTAAGGGGGTGGTGTAGACCATCAAACTGAACAACTTTCACTATGGGACCAATATCGAAATCGGGTAAAAAAAAATTTTATGTTATACTCTACAAATCGACTAGAGCTAAAATATGTATGGGATATGAAATTTTTTTTTTCTCGATTTCGATGTTGGTCCCATAGAGAAAGTTGTTCAGTTTGACGGTCTAAACAACCCCCTTAAGAGTTTTAAAAATTTATTCTTACTTATGAAACACCTTATGCTGACACATTTTTAAGGGGATGATCAGACCGTCAAAAAATCAGCTGTTCCATACAAAACTGCAAACCTACTCGAATCAAAAGTAGGGGCAGCAGATTTCCGCTCGCCGCACACTTGGCCGGTTTTTAAAACTTGTTGTATTGCTTCGAGTTTGCACTTCAATCAAACCAAGTTTAATGCTTGTATGAATTGCTGTTTCAAAAATAAAGCAAAAACAGAAAAACGTTGAAAAATATGCTTCCTATTACACATTAAATGCTTTACTTTTTTGAACTAATGATTTTATAGGGAATCCAGACGGACAGTGCCGCGTAGGCTCTGTACCTACCTGCCTTACCTGTAAGGCTCCTGGATTAACGTTGGCGCGCTCCATACAAACGTAGTCTGTTTATATTTTCAATAATAACCAATTAAAGTCAATTGATTTTTTCAGAAACAATCTAGTAACCTATAGAACATAACACATGACACCTTGCGTATTGCAGTAGCCTTAAGGTTGGGTAGTAAGGTATGTGCTCCACATCGTTGTATTTGCGGTGTGATGGTGGGGGCTGATGGTCACCATGCCTTGAGTTGCGCCAAATGTGTTGGAAGGTGGCCACGCCACCACTCTCTGAATGAGGTTGTCCGGAGGGCGCTAATTGCGGCTAACATCCCATGTGTGCTAGAGCCGCGCGGTTTGAGCCGCACTGATGGGAAAAGACCGGATGGTCTCACCTTGGTACCGTGGCAGAGGGGCCGCTGTCTTTTGTGGGATGCCACCTGTGTGAGTACATATGCGACGTCTCACATTGGGGGTACTATGCGGGAGGCAGGGTCGGCGGCTGAAAAGGCAGCTTCGCAGAAGCATACGAGGTACGCGTTATCAGAGTCCCAGTACATTTTCGTGCCCGTGGCGGTGGAGACGTCTGGAACTTGGGGAGTGGAGGCAAGGACGTTTATTAGAGATCTGGGCAGGAGGATGGTTGAGAGTGGCAACGATGCCCGCTCGGGGTCGTACCTGGTTCAGAGGATTTCATTGGCTATTCAGCGTGGTAACGCCGCTAGTGTGTTGGGATCCTTTGTGCCGGGTACGACTCATGACGGAGTTGATTAGAGAGTAATTTTTATTGTTTATTTTATTAATAAGATATTTAAAAATTATAGGTAGATTCTTTATTTGTTGTAGTGGTAAATGTTTGTAATATTATAATTTCCAGTTTCTAGCAATAAACCTTTATAAAACATAATAATCCGTAAAGTTTCGATAAATTGAAAGTCAATCAGTACTACAATGTGACATTCTTGTTTTTTGGAAATATTGTTTAATTTTTAACAAATAAAAAAAATACGATTGGGGGCACAATAGGCTCGGTGCAGCCTTAAACACGGAACTCTACAGATATAAGTTAGCACAGTGGCAAGGGAGCCGCCCCACTATGGCTCTAACAAATTGAGATGTGCCGCTAATGGGCCCATTGCACCTTGTTGGTCGTGGTAATTGGGAGTCCACGAGACCGAGGCCTGTCAGACAACATGCGCCTTAACATTAGTAGATATTATTGAGGGCTTTTAGTGGAGTATTAGACCGAAAATAACGTCAAACATGTTTCTGTGATTAGGTGTTCACTTAGGCTATTCATTCTATTGATTGATGCGATTGTCTAACTTATAACTATACAAGGTGGGTATTATTAATGGCCACACAATCTGAAGAATGCCTACCCGCAGAACATATTGTTACTTTGTGAAGTTCAAAGCAATCACTTACATCACATCTTCCTTATACAGCATCTTTCTTAAAATACTGACGGTGTTGTTACCAGTGTTGATCATAACATCAAACTGAACCACTTACTCAATGGACCTAACATCTAAATCACAATCGAAACAACAATAGAAAACTGTAATCTTATTAGACGCAAATGTACATAATTTATGATTTAAGGATGGAACAATGTACCTACGTACAAATCTTTGAGAGCATTAATTGGTAATAGGTAGAGATAGCTAATTTTTCCCTACGAATATATTCGTAGATTTTTCCCCACGAATATATTCGTAGATTTTTCCCCATCAGTATACCGATTGCAAAAGAAACCCTTTTTCTTAGCCTTCCAGTAAGACCTCTGTGGGAAGAAATTGGGTTGTTTGTTCTAAGCCGAGATCACACATAAGTGGTTGAATAAAATGTAGATGCGAGCTATTTTGAGTGCCCGATTTAAACGTGACGAGTCTTTTGATTTTGAATGCTCGTCAAAGACTTAGCAAGTGGGTAGAAACAGTCAACACTCCTCAAGATACGGGTGCTTTCAATATACTTCAACAAAAAACGGTGTCCACTCCAATTCGTTCCAATTTTAATTTTAAATCACAGTTTGTTTTAGAGAAAAACGTTTAGCATATTTCCTAAAGAGTGACAGCAGTTGAGTCAATCACGAAGTTGTTTGGCATTCTATAGAGCGGCCGTCGAGGTGGTCAATTATTAGTAAAAGCGTGAACTGGCTGTCAGTTTGGGAGTCTATTATGTTTAGCTCAGACGAGCCTTTGGCCAGTTCACGGCGATGCGAAGGCCGGCGGCACCATTATATCGATGCTGCATTAGCATCCACACTAAGAACTTATGAATAATTCTTTGTGGGCAACTAATTGCTTATTTTTACATACGCATATGTCTTAAACTATGACACGAGTACTAGAAAAGTGTTGGTAAAGTAATTACAGATAGAAGCGTTTATAATGTTTCAAAAATCTATTTTTGAACGATTCCAAACTGTGTTGCACTACCTACTGCAGTTTAGTATGGAACTGCTAATTTTTTTTTGCGCTGACATGTTTGCACCCATAGTAAAAATTGTTCAGTTTGATGGGTAGAGTATGTGGTTTCAAGGCGATACTTTTCGTAACACCCTTTATATCATAAAGGTATTAGTTATACCTTACCTTACCTCCTCTATTCCTGTTATAATACCTTTATGGTTTAAATATGATGTTGTCGTCGAAAGACAGATCTATATGTTTATGCCTAAATACTTGTTGGTGCAAACCGGGCTTAGTCTCGACTAAAAATGTCTCGACCAAGAATATTGTCTCTCATTGCATGAATTGTGACTCTAGAACAGGTTTAGCAATACTCATCAACAAACATAGAAATTGTTGTCATTGCAGCAGGATAGCTTACCTACAACATTTCATGTGGCAAAATGGTATTGTTTTATTATAAAACCGATAACTGAACAATAATATCATTACATTTTCTGAATTATCAGTCGCGACTGTCGCATCGGTTTTTGAGTTTGTATGGGAGGAGAATTTCTTTTTCTTTTCAGGTTATTCGTTGACTTGTATAGGTTGACCTGTTTACGGTGGTGATGGCCTTAGTGGTGATACATTCATGTAGTATGAGACGGTTGCACCTAGTGGAAATTAAAAACACATTAGGTAGGAAATTCCATCGTCCATTCCATGTTGTGAAAAATGAATACAATGTTTAATGCTACATGGCCAGCAGTCAACAGGCATAATACAATGGAGATGTTTCATCATTCTGAAAATATAACACTTATTGCCTTCTATCGCGCTCCATCCAACCGTAGCTTGATTATATTTTGAATATTAAATTTTTGTACACGATTTTGATACTAATCAATCTCTGTGCCTGTGATTTGTCAGATTTCCGTTAAATAAACAAGGTGTTACAAAACTACAAATAAACATTTAAGGGGGTGGTTTAGACCATCAAACTCCACAACTTTCACTATGGGACCAATAACGAAATCGCGAAAAAAAAAATTATGTTCTATACTCTACAAATCGACTAGAGCTAAAATATGTATGGGATATCAGATTTTTTTTCGCGATTTCGATGTTGGTCCCATAGAGACAGTTGTTCAGTTTGCCGGTCTAAACAACCCCCTTAAGAGTTTTAAAAATTTATTCTTACTTATGTAAAACCCTGTATAGTTTCAAAGTTACAGTGGCTCGAAGATTTCCATACAAATCTTAATATGAAATCTGACAAACCACATGCACAGAAATAGATCGTGTTTTAAAAAAATCACTTTCACATTCCTTTATATGCAGTTGTGCTACTATTTGCTACATATTGGTTTTTCGTATTTTCAATAAAAAGAAATGTATACATGTCCATTGGACAACCAACTTATAAAAATGGATTGTTTAAACTCTATCAGATATTTTAAACTCTATCATTATTCATTACCGACGGCATTAGATGAAGATATAATATCTCACTTATCGATGAGCATTTTGATTTGGTCGTTGGCTACTCCGCCTCCGTGCAGGAATGTTATCAATTCATCAAAATAGTATTGATTCAATTGTGCTCAATAAATTGTATGTGGACCTTACTTAGTCAATGAGGTGTCTACTAAGGACAATGTTCTTGGTGTGATCATTTTAATAATGTATTATTTTCTCTCACGATAAGATGCAGTACCTGTTTGCAACATTCAATTTGATTATTAGCAAAACTAGGAGTTTTTGGCGGGCTTTGGTAACTGACGTTTGGAGTCCTCATATTTCATCGAATTTTTATTGTTTATAGTGAGTTTTGGTTCGTAAAATTGGTGTTGTTTTGCGTAACAAAGTGTCGTGCAAGTGAACAATATATAGTTCAGTGAAATATGTGGTGCATGGGTCGTAAACAGGAAAAGTGATCCGTGATTTTAGCGTGGCAAAGCGGTCGGTTCACCTCTTTCCTGTGGACTTCTCTGCTTTTCCTGCGTCTTTCGATTGTCTCCAAAAACTCCAAAGAACCATCAAAACGTCGAATACCAACGTTTTAATGTGAAAACAGAAGAAATATAAAAATAAAATAAGATTTAGCCAAAAGGTCTAGTAACCAGGCTAGTAAATAAATTGAAAAAAAAAAAAAATTAGCAAAACTATATACCTACGTATACCTACACGTGATGATCGTAGTCGGTAAATGTTTTTCTTTCTAAGAAATAAATGAATTGACGGCCCGTTAGCACAGTCTGTAGTGAACCTGCCTGCTGTGCCGATGGTCGCGGGTTCGAATCCCGTATAGGGACAAATATTTGTATGATGAATGTGAATATTTGTACCCGAGTCATGGATGTTTGTATCTATATATGTATTCTATATCGTTGTCTAGTCATCATAATACAAGTCCAGGCTAGATTCTGGTACTTTAAATGTGACTAGATAATTTGTGTGACACTGTCCAAGATATTTATTTATTTATCTCTAAACTGAAGATTCTTTTTTAGCAATTCTTTAGAGTAATTAAGTAGGTATTCGACATCTCCCAGTGGATTCCAAAAGTTATCTTATTCGAATGTCACGACTTGCCTACGGTCTATCTATAGCCCTCAGAGTCCACTAAACTTTTTACTTACTATTGACATAAGATGCAGGAGCGCGGGCGGTTGTACCAGCAATCGGCGCGGGCGCAGAACGCAGCGTCCGACGGCGGCGGTCGACCCATTGTCCGCGGACAATTTCTCACGATAGTTTTTATGTTCAATTCAACTGGGATCATATTTCTTTTCAATCACTCTATGACTTACACATTTTAATCGTTACTTAGAGATATCTTGATGTAATTGAACGTCGGAGTCTTCAGAGTCCAATAGGAAATTTTGTGAGCGACATTTAATCGGAATTTTCACATGGGATGATTCAGAAGAAGCCTACTGTACCAGGCGAGGGGGAGACCTATCGATATTATTCTTTTCGAACCTTTTATATTGTGAAATTTCTCAACTCAAAAGGGATAAAGCGTAGCATATAATTAGACTAATACTCGTATGTAAGGAAACATTTTGCATAGCATTTTTCGTAGGTGTTATTATAGGTAATAGGCAAAGATTGTTTTTGGTCTACGCGGCACGACCAAAAAAAATTGGGCGGTGGTTCAGACCATCAAATTGATGGTCCCATAGATGGAAATCATGGGAGCAAACCTGATATCATGAAAGAAAATCAGCTGTCTTATAAATTTGAGTCAGTTGGATAGGCATTGCAGTTTAGTATGAGAACAGCTGTTTCTTTTTTGCGATTTCAGGTTTGCTCCCATAGTAAAAGCAGTTGAGTTTGATGGTCTAAACTTTAGACCCTAAACCACCGCACCCCTGAAAATTACGAAGCGGTAAAAAAAACACCCAGTATATCGAATCAGCTCGTTTGTGAGCGCCTACTCATTTTTACCGCGAGTGTCCAGGACACAGATCATCCCGCTCTGTCTGTGGTCCATCCACTTGTTTCTAAAGCCCCGATTTATGTGTCCTATCTCTCGGCAGACTCACTCGGACCAGATGCCGTTCCGCTGCGAGTTCTGCTCTCGCCTGTTCAAGCACAAGAGGTCGCGGGATCGGCACGTCAAGCTTCACACCGGCGACCGCAAGTACCGCTGTGCGCATTGCGAGTCTGCTTTCTCAAGGAGGTGAGTTTTCACTCAGATTTAGAGTTACCTTTTTCGACGGGCTAGAGAAACTTACTGCAAGACAAGGCTGCTATTAAAAGCCGTGGATGTTTTGAGTGTGTAAGGGCCTGTTTCACCACTCCTGGATAAGTTCTTAATAGCGTATATGGCAAATCGTTGACAAACGTATGAAAGATATTTCAAACGATGTGTCAGATAAGTTATGCAGAAGTTGTTAAGCAGAGTAACAAAATCTATATAAAGGGTCCTTTTTAATATGCTGACAGTTTTTAAGGGTATGACCAGGGTATGATACCTAAGGGTATGACCAGGAGTGCGATTTTTGAAACTCATTCGGTGAGCTCAGCATTTAAAAATGACAAAATTACTATGGAGATATGCATCTTTCTACTGCTGATTTGACTTTCAAAAATCACTTCATGAGTGCAATTTTTGAAAGTAAAATCAGCAGTAGAAAGCGTATCTTCGCAAAACGTCCCTTTCTCAAAATGTCCCTTTCGCAAAACGTCCCTTTCTCAAAACGTCCCTTTTTTAAATACAAAGTACTAATAATAAGGGTGAAAAATCGTACCTATATCTTCGGGAGGACTAGGTAAACAGTAGCAATTCGGTTCTGGCACTCGCCGGCCGCTGCCGCGGCACGCTCGCTGCGCTCGCTCGGCTCGTGCGCTGTGGTCGCAAGAAACCTAACACTGAGTTGGCAGTTAGTTAGGTGTGGCAACCCTTGATATACCGGAAGCTGCTCGGAAGACAATACCATTCATAATAGGTGGTTAATGTCATAAAATATTTTATGTATAAGGGCATCTTGAAAAAGGGACATTTTGAGAAAGGGACGTTTTGAGAAAGTGACATTTTGAGAAAGGGACGTTTTGAGAAAGGGACATTTTGAGAAAGGGACGTTTTGCGAACGAGGGACATTTTGAGAAAGGGACGTTTTGCGATGATACCGTAGAAAGATGCATATCGCCAGAGTAATTTTGACAATTGCTACTGCTGAGTTCGACATAATATGACATTCAAAAATCGCACGCCAGACCATCGAACTGAACAACTTTCTCTATGGGACCAATATCGAAACCGCGATCTGATCATCCGTTTATAAAAGTGTCAACAGATTAAGAAGGACCCTATATAAAAACGTAGGAAAATTATTCGATACTTGGATTAGGTATGATGTCGACATATCATTAACACGTCGACAATAACATTTCTGAGTTGTTTTGTTTCTTTAAAGCAAAGGTAAAGAACTTAACGACTAAAAACTTAAAGTGAATACAAATTCTCGTAATCCGGAGCTATTGAAGCCTGTGAGTCAGTACATGGTAAGAGGACGCTGAGAGGTGCGTGCGCGACAATGGCCGCGCAGTAAGATTGATCACCGTAAGTCACGGCACAAAGCTCCTCTACGGCCACGAGGCGACGCGTCACCTTTTTCGTCACCTCGCCGCGGTCACGTGACTAATTCCACGCAATTTGTCGACCCAACGAACCGCCGTCGAGTGAAAAGAGATGATGCGCTGACAAATGGCGTTGAGGGTCTCACAAAAATGAAATAATGGCCCGTACCTAAACCGGCACGGCGAGCGCGGCCATTAGCGGAGGTGTTTGGGCGAACGCGTCTATTCTGTAGTTTGCGTGAAAAGCCTCTTTGTTAGTTCTGTTTGGTTCGTGCTTTATGTGGGTACTTAGGTACGTCTCTTATGACAAATCGTCGTCTCTGGTCACATAAAGGCGATTTATCTCATTTTATTTTCAAATTCTTAACTGAGATGTTACTGAGGAAGACATTAGTTTATGGGACGTAATCTTGAATGTTTAAGAAGGTAGATTTATAAAACATCAAGAGAAATCGTTACAATAAACTTTCATTAGAGACTACCTTTACATTTCTAGTCGAAGTTGTTTTTGTTTTCTTTTATAAAAATCTAATCTAGAACGTAAACTCAAGACATTCTAAACTTTTAGTGACCACCTGAAGATCCACATGAAGACTCACGACAACCAGAAGCCGTTCCAGTGCACAGTTTGCAACCGCGGCTACAACACTGCAGCGGCTCTGACGTCACACATGCAGGGTCACAAGCGCGACCGCGACGGCCGGGAGCCCGACCGCAGGCGGGCGCTGCGCTGCCTGCGCTGCGGGGACGCTTTCCGGAGACCTGACTTGCTACAGGTTTGAAACTGACTCGTTAATGTTACAACCTCCTTTAGCCATTCCATTCATAAAAATTTTACGTCATGCTTATTTGTTACCAATTGTTACAGGCTCACATGGCGACCGCACATGGCGTTGATTCAGCAGCAATGACTCCACCTCGCCGAATAGCCTCCCAGCCACCGCCGACCCTCCTCGCTTGCATCTACTGCACGCGTGATACTTTCACCAGCATGGAGCAGTTACAGTTGCACGTTCGAGCCGCTCATTCCGCATTATTGAACGGCGAAACACCGGCGCAAGTCGATCAGCCAGCGCCGACAGATCTCAGCCGCAGAGCTCAGGACGAGCCTATCAAACGCTCTGGTTCTGCCAACGAGAATCATCATAACAAACGTCGCCGCTCTGGATCTGCAACACCACAGACGGCATTGTCACCGAGTACACTTCTATGCAATCAGTGCGACGCAGCACTTCCTGATTTCGAAGCTTTCCGTGCCCATTTGAAAGGGCATTTAGAAGAAGGTGGTGAACTGGGTAATTCAAGTCCAGTACCATGTCTGCACTGCGGGGCGACGTTTGCGGACGCTGCCGCCTCTGAACGACATCTCACGGCTCACTACCTGGCGGTGTCCTGCGAGTATACTTGCCACTGCTGCGCTCGTAGCTTCCCTGCGCCCGATGATCTGCAGAAGCATCTCCTCGACCTTCACGCGCATCACCTTTATCGTTGCGCTTTGTGCAAGGAAATATTCGAATCGAAAGTAGCCATGCAGGTAAGGATTATGTCTTACACATTTTATGGATTTCGGTAAAGTAGTTTTCATTAATCTCAGAACTAATGTATTTTTCGTTTTCTTTTAGGTGCACTTTGCAGTAGCGCATAGTGGTGAGAACAAAGTGTGGGTGTGTCGGGGTTGCGGCGCGGGCGCGGGCCCGCTGCGCTCGGAGGCGGAGGGCGCGGCGCACGTGCTGGCGCGGCACGCGGCGCGCTGCGCGTGCGGCGCCGTGCTGTCCGGCGCGCGCGCCCGCTCCCACCGCGCCTACCGCTGCCCCGCACCCGCCTGCACCGAAACCTTTGCCGTACAATATCTGTTAGAACGACACATGCAGGCGCATCACGCTGTGCCACATCAGGTTCGTTTATTTGGATTTTTTCTTGTACCTATTTCGTCCCATTGTTGGGCAAAAGTCTCCACCAAGCTTTTGCAGCCTTGTCTATCCCGTGCCATCAATTGCCATTCTGCTTCGTGGGCATCCAGGTCGTCGCGCCAACTTTTTGTAATTTATGATTGTATATTACTGACGCTTAACAACGAATGTTATCCTACAGGGAATGAACGGCGATGCAGCCAGACCTAAAAGGCTAGATAACAACGATGCTGCTGACGGAGGTGATGGGACTTGCTCTCCTTGCACCGTGGGTCCCGATAACAATGGAACAGCTCCTACTGGGACCGAGGAACGTCGACGCAAGAACGGTGCAGTCGCGCTGCAGTGCGCTTACTGTGGCGAGCGCACGCGCAGTAGAGCAGAGTTGGAAGCGCACACGCGAGCGCACTCCGGCGCCGCCGCGGCGCGACACAAGTGCCTCATCTGCGATGAAGTCCTGCCTTCCGCTGCGGTGCTGGCCGAGCATAAGCTGACGCATTGCAAGGTAAGACCGACATCGAACTATCTATTCCAATATACCTATTACCTCTACCATTCCTTTATGTAATTGTATCGTAATTTGCAGGTTGTAGCAGGTGATACATGCGCTCGTTGCCGGGCCCGGCTTCCCTCTGAGGAATCATTCCTGACTCACATGGCGCGGCATCACCCCGCGCTCCCCGCTCCCTGCGTCGTCTGCCGACAGACCCTCGCTTCCGAAGCCGAAGCTCGGCTGCACGCTCGGTTCCACCTGAGGGTCACTGAAGACGAGCAGAGATGCGCCATTTGTCTGCGGGCGCTGTCTGAAGGAGAGGTGGGCGAGGGTGCCCGTGCCTGCTCGGCGTGCTATGCAAGGCATGCTGCCCCCCGCCCCCCTCCTCCAGCGGACCACGACTGTAGACTATGTCGCCGAGCGCTAGGCTCTCCAACTCGCTTGCAGGTACGAACAAAACAAACATAATTTGAAGTTTTTGTGAAGCTTAAATTGTTACCTACTTTAGATGTTTAATAACGTTTTTCTTCTCTTTTCAGGCACATCTAATAGAGCACACATTCGCTGGTATCGGAGCGTTTACCTGCTACTTGTGCTCAGCTGTTTTCACAAGCGCAGCTGGCTTACAGCGTCATCTCCCAGAGCACGCTGCCGCTCCAAGGCCTTATGACTGCGGTCGATGTGGACTTAAGTTCTTCTTTAGAGCAGAGCTTGACAACCATGCCTTTGTTCATATAGAGGAGGCAGAGATAGCACAGAGAGCTTTCTACGAGGCTTATGCGAGAGGAGCAGCATCAGCGTGGGCAGCCCTCGCTCCACAGGAACCGCCCCTAGTATCCACCCCGACCACTGTCGAAGTTCCCGTGAAACGTGAACCTGAGATAAAGGAGGAGCGGACCGATGAATACATTGAGGTATCCTCCCCTCCTCCCCCTCCTCCTCCATCAGAAACCACTCCGCCGCCGGTCGTGAAACAAGAAAAACCGGATGAAGACTGAAGTTGCATCAATTATGCTTGAAATCTGTTTATGTGAATTAGAAATGATATTTTTGTGGCTTAGGTAGTTACAAGTTAGATTGTTGATGAATTAGAGATGCATTGTATCTCTTACCCACTATATCTGCAGTTTTTCACTATACTTAGGGCCTGTTTCACCACTTCTGGGTAAGTGCTTGTTAGCTTATCCGACAGATATTTCATTATGTCAAACTATCTGTCGGATAAGCTAACAAGAACTTACCCAGAAGTGGTGAAACAGGCCCTTAGTGTGAAAGACTTCTACATTCAGAGTAAATTGATTAGGTACCTAAGTTAAATCTAAACGTTATCGTCCGAGACGCGGGCACCACTCCCGCTGCAATATTAGATTACGTCCCAGCTGTAAGTGTAAGTAATTATGTTAAAGTTAATATATCGTTGAATTTCCGCGTTTAGAACGCTGTCATTGTATGTATGGATCGTATTAGTTAGCTTTTATGTTGATTAGGAATATGTTTTATAATGTTTACACGTCTGTTTGTATAAACTGTTAACTTAATAAATTATTATGTTAAGCTTCTATATGTTGTAGTTTTTATTTTTATAAAAGAAACACCAAAATAATAAATCAATTAATCGACATTTTAATCATTTCGTTGGAGTAAGAGGATCAGGTGAAGTTATATCAGTTAGGTACCTACTCAGTCTGTCAGAATCAGGATACGAAGTTATTTAATACATAGTCCTAGTTTCTTATCAGTACATGTTGTTCGTAAAAGAGACCACTGATAACTAAGATCAAGGAGTAGCGACTTGTTGCTGTATCCATGGCAACAGAGCAGCTATGTTGACGTAGGCGGCGGGGACGTTTGCGCTGGCGCAGCCCAGCCCCCACGAGACCAGTCCGACCACCACCCACTGCCCGTTCACCGGGCACACCAGCCCAGAACCACCATCACCCTGTTAACATAAAATACAGGACCCTTAATATGCTGACACTTTTTTAAGGGGATGATCAGACCATCTAACTGAACAACTTTTTCTACGGGACCAAAATCGAACGCAAGTAAAAAAATCTGCTGTCCCATAAATTTGGCTCGAGTAGGTTTGAAGTTTTGTATGGAAGACCTGATTTTTTTTTCGCCATTTTAGTTAGTTGTTGGAACTAGTAAGACTTTTTTCCCTTTAGTTCGACAGAACTACTGGAACGTCCCCATTCTCTGATTTGGCATATTATTATGTGATCCAAAAATTACCCAACACAAATTACAACGTGTAACAGCCAGAGACTGAGTTCATTATCTTTAACGATTTGTTTTAGATTCTGAAAAATTGGTTAAAGGTTCTGAAGGAAGTAGTTTCAGTGTTCAGAATTCGTTACACTATTCCACAAAAGAATAAATATAAGTATGAATTTAACATGAAAATATACTTACTGTACAAGAATCTTTGTTCGCTTCCCCACCAGCACATAAAAACGATGTAGTGTCCAATAAAAATGTGGCGCCGAGACGGGCTGTCCTCATCTGGGTTTGGCACACGTCAGGAGCAACTATCGGCACATCCACTTCCTTCAGGATCTGCTGGTATTGACCTTGCAGACCGAACATATTCTTACCCCAGCCTGACACCCAACACCTGCAAATTATTTCATATCAGAGTTACGATAGGTCTGTAGGTACTTTTGTAAACAAAAGCATAGTCAAGTCTTTAATGTCTTTTCAAAACTAACTTCGACTACAGCGTTCGCTTTATTAGGGTGCCTCCACATGTGAAGAATGCGCCGCGAATGCGCAGCTCACGAGCCGTTCGTGAGCCGCTCGCGAGCGGTTCGCAAACGGAATGCAACCGCGCATGTCGCTGCTCGCGAGCTACGCATTCACGGCACGTTCGCCAGATGTGGACGCACCCTTAGAAAAGCAGTAAGATACGCAGGATATTTTTAAGTGCATACGTGTGGGCGCTAGACGGCTATACACGAAAATCATTATCTTGTGCTTACCCTGATGAAACAGGAAATCAATACGCTCAGAGGTGGGTTCATCACCGTCATCATCATCGCCTCTTACGTCACCCATTCACCCTCCTGATTCATATAAATTTCGGTGGAGTAATCAATTCAGAATTTCTTCAAGAAACTTTGGATTGTACTGTTGCTATTTTGATCGAAGAAGAAAAAGAATTCGCCAAGGGCGAATCACGTTGTTCTTTTTGGCTAATCAACATACCTTTGACCGGTATACACAGCAGTCGCAGCAGGTGGCAGACACGCTCTGTTTATAGTGGTCACAGAGCCGACCTGGGGTGTTATAGGCACTGGTGCCGATAGTCTCATGACAGTGAGGTCGAACTGCAGAGTGTTGGCGACGTACGACGGGTGGCTGAACACCTTCAGGACCGTAAACTCTTTGAACGGGACTGGCTCGTAGGTCCCAGCCGCGTCCCATTCACCAAGACGGACTTTTACGTTCGGTACTGTACCTGCAACACTGACAAATTATTTGCATTATATTACTCTGCGAACAAGCGATGGTGGGAAACGCTATAAATTTACACCTAATTTCGTCACGACTCTATACAGGGTCCTTCTTAATATTATGCTGACACTTTTTACCCGCGACGGAACTGAGAACGTGTAGGTAGGTATGCGTTTAGGGTGAGAGGTTGTTTGTTTGTTTGTTTGTGCAAAACCAATGTTCCCATTTATTAAAGGGGGTGTTCAGACCATCAAACTGATCCACTTTCTCTATGGGACCAACATAAAAATCGGGGAAAAAAATTAGCTGTCCCATACATTTGGCTCGAGTAGGTTTGCAGTTTTGTATTTTTTTTTCGCGATTCCGATGATGGTCCTGTAGAGAAAGATGTTCTGTTTGACGGTCTGATCATCCTCTTAAAAAAGTGTCAGCATATTAAGTTGGACCCTATATTTATTTTTTACTTACACGTATGGTAGAAGCCGATGAGTAACAGTAAGCACGTTTAATTGATCTATGAGTACTCCACCTGCGATGTAGTCGTTCTGTTTTGTCATTATTAGAGCCTGTAATGAATGCGAAATAAAATTAATGACTGATTTATTAGCTGGCGAACTTAGTTGGCGAAAATAGTATTAACTAAATACTTTCTGATAATTATACACTAACCTGCCATGGATACTCCCCAAAGTTTGCTTGTCCAGCGCCAGGAGCAACAGCAGTAGCTGGTACTGCCTGCTGGAGACCACATGCAATAGGTACAGGAGCCGCTGTTGGAGCTGGTGTCGGAGCTGGAGTCGGAGCTGGAGTGGGAGCTGGAGTTGGAGCTGGAGTAGGAGCTGGAGTCGGAGTAACGGTACAGCAATACACTTGACCAGTCGGACACGGTGAACCCTGACAAATTGGAAACAAGATTAATAGAGAATAAGACGGTGTCTCGGATAGCTTGTATTATCTTTTGTAGCATTTACTTACAGGAGTTACTATTCTGATGTCTATCATACCAGCTGCTGCAGCGGGAGTCGGACAGGTCCCTGCAGGAACACATGCACAAACTGTCTGTCTCTTACGAATTACATGTTTGCTTTCCAGCGGGCTTCGTATACTATTCAAATAATCTTTGATGCTCAAGCTGGGGTAATCCTGCACACTTCTACGATTTCTGGGAAACTTAACAGCGGTGTCAAATGATGGTTCTTGAACTCTGTATGCAGTCACTGGTGGAAGCTGCAAGGCTGCAGATGCCGGCGGGGTGGTGCCGAGCCTGGGGTCAATCGGGAGCGGGCCTGTGGTGGTTTCATCATCAGGATTAGAGATACATACAACATCAGGATCGTTACAAAGTGCGACTGGTAAAAGTTCTCGACCTATTGTAGTTGCTGGGGCGGCTGTGGTAGCCGGGGGTGCTGCGGTAGTGGCTGGTGCCACTGTGGTCACTGGGGGCGCTGTGGTTGCAGGGGGCGCTGTGGTCGCAGGTGGCACTGTAGTCGCCGGAGGTGCTGCGGTAGTGGCTGGGGGTGCTGCAGTTGTGGCAGGAGGGGGCGCTGCAGTCACCGGGGGTGCTGCGGTTGTAGCAGGGGGGGCGGCTGTAGTAGCAGGGGGTGCGACAGTAGTAACTGGAGGTGCACCTGTCGTTGCGGCTGTCGGTGCAGGTGTAGCCGGCGGAGCAGTAGGTAGAAGTATTGCTGTGGGTACACCAATTACTACGATAGTCGGCGACGGGTTCGAAGGCAACAGCCCCAAGCAAGCGGTAAGCAGCCACAGACACATGTCTAACTCAATGTACGACCGATGCTTTACAGAACACAAATGGCACAGACGATTTGAAACCAGGCCCAGTTCTCATTATAAATTCAGTAATGGTTATGAGCGAATATTAAATACGTCCTTACTATTGCAATGGTCGGGATTCCCGTAACAATTGCAGCCTTCATGGTGTAATGCTCATGATCACATGGCGACAAATTGTCGCAATCAACAAAATGTGGATTACTAAGCAGTTGCCGATAAACATAATGCAAACATTGTAATTTTTGTCATCACAATGAAAGGGTCATTCAATTCTTCTGAGTGCTAACCATCATTTGTATTTATTATCCTTTTTACTTATTTAAATATAGCAACGATTATTTGAAGTGACTAACCAATTTACCACCTTTTATACAAGGTGTTATATTATATGACACCACATCAACGTGAAATGTGTGAGGTACCGAGGTACCTATTTAACTTCAAGTTCTATTTTGTTTGATACACACTTTACGGATGTTTTATATCACACATAGGTAAATATGATACGATGATCGATCGATCGATGCTCGTAGGTAGTCGATTTCGAGCTATTTAGTGACTAAAGCAGTCCGGATAATATATAAATACATAAAGGTACTTACATTAAACAAAATCATAATAGTTTGCACGCCAGGTCCGGACTGGCCCTAGGCCTAGGGCGTGCCGGGCAAATGCCTGGTGGACCGCGGCTCTGGTGGGCCGGTCGCCGCTCTGGACGGCCACTGGCCAGCCAAAGACTTTCGATATTCGACCATTCGAGCATCCCGGCCTACCCCATAAATTGAAAGGAAATACTTAGGTACTTATTCAAAACAAGATACTTACCTAGATCTAGGAGGTACAACTTAGGTACAATAATCAACATAAAAGATATTATTTTTAATTAATTAAATGAAAATGAGGGTCCACTTTTTTAAATGTCCATACACCGCGGTATGGACAGAAACCAAGTTCGGTATAAGCTCTACAATCCAGTTATAATATAGCCTGGACTTTTTGTTCAGTTAATAGCGGTTCAGGTTCAAGGTTTCTGCGAGCCTCTGATATCAGGCGTCTGTGTGCTGTGTACCTCTTGAACTCCTGGGTAAAGGCTGGGCCACACAGAGTGCAGCTGCAGAACGGCTGCAGGCCGGCAGCAGTTGTAAACAATGGAATTATTTGCGAGGTGTCAAACTGTGGCTACCGTTCCGCAGCTGTTCCGCAGCCCCGCCGGACTGCATCTCTGCTGGATACACGGTATAGGAATTAGATATGTTGATGATGTCTAAAGGGATTAGTCGCCTCTTACGACACCCGTCACCACACTCACTAATAGCAAAGAAAATCGAATAGCAAGTTTTACGAATATAAAAGGTACAGTCACCCTGTATGTAGTGATTAGAATATAATTGTGATGACAAAAATTACACTACTATAAAATAGTCATGACTCTGATAGTCATGAAGGTTGGAGTGACTCATTTGGCAGAGAAATTATCTAAATAGTCCCATGTTTTTTTAGTGCAGGTACGCTAGACTAGAATGAGCCTCACGCCGCTTCTACACTCAGAAAAAAATCGTCTAACAAAGCGACAATAAAAGCTTTGTTAGAATTTTATTGTTACCGCACGTAAGTACATTGTCATTGCAAATATACGGCTATAATGCCAGTGACAACTTTTTTATTGTTGAAAAAATTTTAGTTACTTCAGCAAAATACACCTATTTAGTGTAACTATGTTAAAACATTTTAACGGGGTAGCAATGGCACGTTGTTAATTTATCAACGTTACGTAGTGATGTTATAGCAAAGTATAATCCATCAAAGTAACAATTGTTGGGGTAGCAATGGCACGTTGTTAATTTATGAACGTTATGTATTGATGTTATAGCAAAGTATAATCTATCAAAATAACAGTTGTTAGTATGGTTAAGCGGTATTGTTAGTAAACCAACGTTTTAACTAACAAAATTCAAATTAAACATTTGGACAAAATAGCCTAGATACGATTACAATGGCGACACCGTCGGATGCACAACCTGTTTTTTCACGCTGTCATTTAAATTGTGGACGCGTTGAAGAGCAGTCGTGCATGCGGTCTTATATTATACTTGTTCGTTTCCTATGCTATAGCATGCGGTCATAGTGTTTGTGTTATTAAATAACTGTTCAGTGATTACACTACTACTTGTATACGTAATTTTAATTACGGAGGACCAAGAGAATTTTCTCGATAAAAACCACTTGGCACACTTAGTGCCGTCTATGATGGGTAAGTAATAGTGTCTTATTTACTTAAATTTTTATTCAGTGGTCGGATAATCGGATGTATATTTACATGATATTTACCTAAAGTCCAAGTGTTTACTAAATATGGAACCTTTAAATTAAAAATATCACGAGATTCCGATATTTAGGCAGAATTTGTTATATATCTTTGATGGAAAGAACAACCATCCCGAGATTTACAAATAAATGATTTTAAGAATCCGTTTCCATATGTTCATAGCTTTTTATTAAGCATAGGTCCTAAATATGCATCCGATTACGGTTTTTATTATTATAATTAAACGCAAAATTATGTGGGTGAAGTTAATGTCATTGCATTGCCATAGGCAACACACCTATTCAGTTGAGTGAATTCAGAATTACTTATGTCTAATCTAATGAAGTCGGTAACAAACCGAAATTGGTCTGAAAATTTTAACTGAATAGAGAAGTATATATCATCATCATACTCGGCATATCGGCTTGGCCGACACTGATGAGCCTACTGAGAAATCTGCTCTCCTATATATTCATTTGTGTCGAGTACGATTGCAGTTTTGTATGAAACAGCTGCTTACTTTTCCGCGATTTCGGTGTTGGTCCCATAGAGATATAAGAATTTACAAGGCCAGTCTCACATATATATAAATGTTTTCAGAAGTCACCCACTATCACAACGGCTGCTGACCAAAGTTATCCCGAACCACACACACATCCACAAGAAGTGCAGGTAAATAAAAAAAAACTTTAGAGTTGACACAAATTTACTGAACTGTTTGAAAGTAGGTACCTAGATAATTATTATAGGATAAGTCATCATCATCACAGCCTATATACGTCCCACTGCAGGGCAAAGGCCTACCCTCAGGGAGGGTTTATGGGCGTTAGTCTACCACGCGTGCACAATGCGGATTAGTATCTACACTTCACTTACGCATTGGAACTTCTTCTTCAGCCTATGCAGATTTCCTCACGATGTTTTCCTTCGAGTGCAGTTGGTATTACGTACTACGTATGTTCGAAAACTCATTGGTACATGGCATGTTGTCCCGTTATCCATGCGGATAACATGCTATAGTACGAGTACAATGTAATTCATTATCATCACAGCCTATATATGTCTCACTGCAGGGCACAGCATACCCTCTAGGAGGGTGTTTGGGCGTTAGTCCACCACGCGTGCCCAATGCGGATTGGTAGACATCACATATGTATGCATCAGAATTTCTTCTTCTGCATATGCAGGTTTCCTCTCGATGTTTCCTTCACCGTTTGAGAGCAGTCGGTAATACGTACATAAGTTAGAAAAACTCATTGGTACGTGGCATGTTTTACGTGCGGATTCGAACCCGGACCTCATGATTGAGAGTCCATACCTCTACGTAGTAGGTGTAACAAATCGTACATAAATTACGAAAAAGTCATTGGTACGAGTCGGCTTGGACGGGGATCGAACCATCGCCTCCTGCACGGCAGGCAAGGTTACTCGCCACTGGACCACCACGGCTTTTTAAATTATAGGAATGTAATATATCGAACTGTAATAAAGAAATATCTTGGATATTTTATATAGCGTCGTCTCATCCCACACTAGTTAGAGCTTGTACTACAGGTGCCAGACACTGACATACATAAGTAGGCAGATAAATATCCCAGTCACAGAACTAACATATATCATAACAATGTTTGCCAAGTCAGCTGATCTTATTGTTTATTCCAGGAATGGTCACTTATGCGGAACTGGATCTATTCAACAGCACATTTGATTTCAAGACATTAGAACCTGGAAAAGGTCTTCGCCGGATGCTATCTCTATTGGCAAGGTTCTACTTACAAAAGCGGACAAGCGTGACACCACAATAAAAGTTGTTAATTTATATTAGATTTATAATTCTAAGAGCATTAATAAATACCTACTGGTGATATCTTTTTTTTTTCATATACCTATCTCTTTCCTCTTTGTCGTATATCTTTTGCTACCCAGCAAAGTAGCATTGGCTGTCTCGCTCCCTGCTCTGCACTTTGTTAATGATACACTATGGAAATCCGGCACTGCCCTGGAGTGATAAGCAGGAAACAATTATATTTTCCAAAGTTTCTGCTTATAACTCCAAGGCAGTGATGGATTTCCATAGTGTATCATTAACAAAGTGCAGAGCAGGGAGCGAGACAGCCAATGCAACTTTGCTGGGGTAGCAAAAGATATAACGACAAAGTAACGTTGTTGGAGTGGCAACAGCTAATTTAATAAAGGCACAAAGGAAGATTGCTATTGCAACTAAAGAAAAGTAGATCTAGCGACAATAAACTTTTGTCTTTTTCACAAAATCCTTTGTCACCGGAACAAAGGTATATTGGTAGGCCACAAAGCACATTTGATACTACAACTAAGTAAAGTAGTTGTAGGGACAATTATGCTTTTGATAATGTAGCTAAAGAAAATAGTCATGGGAACAAAGCTAAAGCAAAACTATAGCCTTAGAAACAATCTTAGCATTGTAACTGCATAAATTCTACGTAGCTTATCTGACAACATTTTTATTGCTGTAACATCAAGATTGACTGATGAAGAGTAACTTTGCTGCATTAGCAATTAAAAATGTAACAATAAAAACGTTGCTTTCATGACTATACAACTTAGACGGCTCTCCAGCATCAAAGTTTTTTTGTTGCGATGGCAATAATTTTCTCTCAGTGTACCGTATAAAACAAAAGGGGCCAACTTTCTTAGGTTGGTGTGCGTGAGGCGTCATATAAATTATGTCTGTGTGCATGTATATGGATAGGGTTAGAGTTGGAGGCCAGTGCATGTTCGTTGCATTTTTTTTCGACGCTTTCGTGTCTTCGACTGTCTATCTTGACATATAAACTTATCCAAGAGGCTGGTGATGATGTGTGATGACTGATGACTAATGCCGTTATGTGATTAATTGTTCAGTGGCCGTTATATACCTATAATATAAATAATAATATGTAGGTACTATAAAATTCTATGCGTTGCACAATAATTTGAAATATGTAAATGACGAAACTAATTTCACGCAGCGTTCTTTTTTATTAGTGCACCATAACAATATGTGTGTGACCTTCCTAACTTTTTATTATACTACTGCGACGATAATACAGCAAGTGTGATGGATGCCAATAATGCATCAAAAATGGTCCTAGTACAGTCAGCATCGATATATTGAACGATAAAGCCTCATATCCATGCATGCCTCCTCATATTATGAGTGCATGTTTTGTATGTTACAGTTTATGTACTTGTGTGATGGCAATAAATAAAATATAATATATAATCCACTAGGCAACAATTGTCGCGCAACAGCGTGTTCGGCAACGTTGTAAAACAACGCGCGACGTTGCTTCTTTGAGCGTCAAGTTTAGTGTTGATTGTTGCCTAGTGTATACGAGGTTTCAAGATAATTGTATACCTACCCAAAAGTTGTCAAATGAAAACTGGAAATCGAATACCAAGGTACAGGATTACAGTTACAGAGCCACCGATTTAATTTATACGTAGATATTTGTTCTAATCAAAATTGTTGTTGTGTTATCGATTCACGTACGATACGGTAATAGGGTGAACTGTTCATCAATGAACCAGGTAAATTTTGGAGGGCTGTAACTTTTTACTTTTGCGTCCTTTGCGGTTAAGTTTTTCATTAATAGTTAAGGAATTTATCTGGGTTTAAGCTTGCATTAACGTTTTTATATATTTTTTAATAGTTTAGTCTTAATTAAAGTTTAAACAAAAAAACATATTTGGTTTAATGTGCATGCCTAGGTGTACTCATTGAACCAGGGTATTTTCCACAATGAACCACCCCATGATATGTTCCTTTATTGTTAGATTTCACAGTGTTAGTGCATGATATTTAATAATTAAACAAATATTGTTATTTTAAGTTTTATTATTACGCTTACAAAAATAATAAAAAATATTAAAGCACTTTTTTACTTATCCTCTTAAAAAAGGTAAAAAAATTGTGAAATTAACTCAACATTAGATATATTCTTAATATTTACTATTCCATTAATAATCACAACACAGATTAATTACCTATAATAGGTATCTCTTCAACAAAATTCAAAATTGTAAAACTATATCAACATTAGAAATATTCTTAATCATGACTCTTCTTTGAATAATCACACGACATTTTTAATCGTAGTATCTCTTCAAAAATAAAAAAATAGTGCAATTGAATCAACATTAGATACATTCTTAATAATTACTCTTCTATTAATATTTTATATGTATTGGTTATATAGAAACATTGGCATTATTTAAAAAAAAAAATTTTTTAATTTCTTCCGTATTCAGCTAAGATTTTTTTTTACTGTAGTGGCGCTAATGTACTATAATGGGATCCCCATAATATGATGGAATAAAGGACATAGCGTTAAAGGTTGTTAGTTGTTACTCAATGGTACACAATGAACCAGGTTCAATGTGGACCACATCGAAGTGGTTCATTGAGAGACACCACGAGATTTTAAACGAAAATAAAAAATTTACGGTACTAAACACGACATTGTAAGGTCAAAGATGCCTCATTAGATAGTCAAATATATGCAGAATCCTATGTGATAAGTAAGGAAATATTATGAATAGCAAATAAGTAATGAATAATCCAAGAAATCTGCAGAAAGTACTAACTTTTTTGATAGATTTTCACGTAAACCGTCATTACACAACAACCTGTCGCGCGATCGCCGCGCAAACTGGTGGACCGGGGGCGAGTCCAAACGCGTGCCTTTCGGTAATATAAGCATGAAGCGGCAACGTCGCATTTTGAATAAATTTTGATGGTTCATTGTGTCTGCCTGGTTCAATGTACAACTACCGACCCTACCTACCCAGCTATAATGGACTTCTTTAAGTTATCACTATTTGCACATTCCATCAGGGGAGATGAAGCCAACCGCTTTGCCCATTATTACGAGTAAAATAATAACAGCTTCAAGTACAGGGTTCTCGGACAAGCACGTATCCAGGGGGGGGGGGGGGATAGGTGGGATTTATCCCCCCCCCCCCCCCCGAAATCCTAATATTTGTATGGAACAGTGATCACACCTATACCTTTTTCGTAATTTTTCATTGAAAATCCCCCCCCCCCCCGAAATTGAATGTCCTCCCCCGAACCCAATGTCTGGATACGTGCTTGTGCTCGGATTGTGAGAACTTGCTGCATCCTGCCTACCTCTGCACTGTCTGCCTGATCCGATTCCGATCGAGGGTGCAAGCAAAGGCAGCGAGAGATGAACCGGTGATAAGCGCCACCTGACGCTAAACGTACGTATTTCACATAATTTAACAGGACTCACATCTACAGCATTGTTATTTAGTACATAAATCATCCGTCGTTAACTACAGATGGCGGTAGAGGACGTAGCTCTGGTGACTGCCGCCAGAGCGCGCCACTGTAGTCGTCCACGGAGTACGTCAATACAAACAAGACATGTACCTACAGTCGGATCGGTATGTATAGCTCATGATGACAGAGCCAGCCAGTAGAGTGCTCGGCTTGCGCACAATGCTTGTGTAATTCGAGGCCGATGGTGCATACGCTTTAACTCATAGTAAATCCTAATCATTCCCGCGGTTTCTTATAATTATAATGAGCGGTCTGTGCAAATTACTAACATTAAAGTTTAAGTTAACATACGGTTCAGTGAGTTAACGTGACCGGTCGATTAGTGCTTCAGACATCATCGATTAGATGTAAAGTTTCGATTGATATTTGGCCACTGATAATGTGAATTCGTCATGTTCTGATAATAATGTGCGGGTCGTTTCAGTAACATTGTTTTTGTTTACACGAGCGCTTAAAATAGGTCCGCTGGTAACGGATCGTAGCAGTATTATACACCACCAGAAAAAAACAAGATGAGCGTTGATGAATTTCTTTAGATACCATTTTCGTACAGAATGCCTTCTAATAGTCAAGAAATTAACGTAGATCTGAACTCGAACGAAGACGGTGCTTTGAAAGCCGATTCTAGAGTAGACAGAAATGAGGAGAGTAACAATATGTCGACGGATCCATCGCCGAGCACCGCCCCGGAGGGGCTCAGTGCCGGCCAGCGCCTCTCGTTTGCGTTGCGAGATTTCCTCGGAACCTCGAGCACGGTGCTCGCCGAGGGGGAACCCTCCCCATCCTCCCTCGGCCAGACACTGCCGTACATCGACGAGCCGGTTGAAGTGGAAGGTGAGGAGATAGCCCAGTCCGACGAGGAACAGCCGCAGAGTCGCGAAACCGAGGAAGTGCTCAACAACGCAGCCTGCCGCCTGAGGCGATGGCGCGCCGCTTCACGCAAGCTTCGCCGGCCTAGGATCATAGATAACTTGTGTGCTAGTGATGTAAAAGATGGTGGGAAAAGTTCTAGCGGTGGGCATACGGACCTGGCGGACCGGCTGCGGAGCCTGGCGGCGGCGGGCAGCATGTCTGCCTCGGCCGGCGAGCTGCTGCCGCTGGCGCCGCCGCCGCCGGCCGCCACAGCACCGCCCTCCCCGGGCTGTCTGCTCTCACCCTCCCTCGCTGACCAGAGCTCTGCCGAATATTTCGTAAGCTTCAATTTTTCATCCCATATTCAGTAAAGCTTTTTCTGTTTAGTATTATGTATTGCGACGTCCTGGAATGTCGGCAATCTAAAAATAGTACTCCACGATCACTTACTGCCACTAACATTAATTGATGTAGCCTATAACTAATTGGTGTAGTTAATAGCAATTAGCTCTCCAAATAAAGATATGTCCTCGGTGTGTCTGTTTGTGCTACTATTCAGAAAAACTATTACATACAGGCTGCTTGTCTAGACTGGAGTTGAAAAGGATTTGGTGGTCTATTGACATTTTCGGAGCATTCACTGCAGACGAGCATGAGACAGGGCGTTGATACGCCGCTGACGTCAATATAACTCGTTTCAAAACGACTTGACAATAAAAAGCTCTCAGGAAATAAATGTTACCTGTTGCCAGATAGATTCATAAAACGCATTAGAAAGGCCTTCCTTCCTTCCTTTACATCCTGCCTGCCTATTCACTCCGCTTTTCCGGTGAAAAATATGACGCGCAGTGAAGGAAAATAAACAATCATGAATCAATAAGTTTCTCAGTGGGCGTTGAGCGTTGACCGGGTACGAAAGACACAAAATAAAAAAAAATCGTTGATTGACTACCTACCAAATAATTTAGTAATTTGGCTACTAAATTATATTAGCAGGTCGGTAAACGGCAAATAGAAGAAATACAATTTTAATATTTAATAAGAGAAATATGTTAGTCATGATGCTTTAAATGAAATTAAAACGAAACTTTACGTTGGTTGGTACAAATTCTCGGAAAACCCTTTGAAATAAAAAAAATATGACAGAAACATGCTGACGATTTTTAGGGGATGATCAGACCCATCAAACTGAAAAATTTACTCCATGGGACCAAACATCGAAACAGCGAAAACAAAACAAGTGGGTCCATACAAAAGTGCAAACCTACTCGACCCAAATGGGACTGTTGATTTATTTTTTGCCATTTCGATATTTGTTCCATAGAGAAAGTTGTTCAGTTTGATAGTCTGATCATCCCCCGAAAAAACGTCAGCAAATGAACAAAGAACCTGTATTTATATAATTGTAGCATAGCATAGCATAGCGTAGCATATGCTCACGATTATATACCTACCCCGAGGGGGTAGTCAGAGATATTCTGAAACCTCAAAACATCCACGTTTCACCAGTAATACCGTAAGTCTGTCCAGTGTGAAGGGGGGTGAGCCCGTCGCCACTCGTAATGGACAGATGGTACAATACATGACTCGAAATTGAAGCATGCTGGTTTCCTCACGATGTTTTCCTTCACCGAAAAGCCAGTATGGCCACCATTGATTACCGCCATTTGTGGTCGCCATTTATAATTGTTTGGAGTTTAATTGATACTTAAATAATAGGTAATTTACTATGCGATTCGAATATGTGATACCTACATCCATATCAGTTTTATATTTCATTGCAATAGTTTATTTGAACCAAAACCACAATAGGTAGGTATGTGCGGTTAGCTTCAAATGCATTGTTTGCAATGAGCACAACATATATATTTTATATTTAGATACAAATAACTACAGCTTCTCCATCTCCAGTTTGATATCCCCACTACATACTGTACGTCTTGTAGTGTACCTACTATGACTTATGAGGTATCGAGGTACCTATACTCCATTCCAAATAGCAACGAAAATTTAAGTCCTTTTTTAATTACAGAAACAGATATTTGAAACACTTCCTCTCACTTATTCTTACAACAGCTTTAGTATCGTCCAAGATACGTTGGATAGTATACCTATCTTTCTCAAAAATAAATCATATTTGCTAATCAGAATTGGCCAGAAAGCAATACATGAATCTGAATATCTTTTCGTCCTTATTTGTAGTGCAGTATAGCATACTGACAAAACTTAACGTATTTCAAATTACCTACCTATTTATTTTAATAAATTCATTCACCGTTGTAAAACGTCAGAATATTTATAGAATAAATCAAGTGTTTGGCGTCATCACTGCGTTGGAAGAGGCGGACGGTCTGTTAAATATTTATCTACATTAATGCACAAATATTCCTAAATCCATACCTACCTATTTCACTATGTTGGTAGGCGTGGCTGAAGTTAAGGGTACATTACCGTTCGCTCGCTCCATACAAACGTAGTCTTGTGATATTTTCAATATTATCCAATTAAAGTCAATGAAATTATACAGAAATAATCTAGAAACTAATCTCTATATTCGTATGAAGTCAGATTTTCGTTAAATTATACAGTTTTAATGCTAGGATTAATTTAAGATTTGTATGGAAATCTTTGAGGCACTGTAACTTTAAAACTATAAATTTTAACGAAAATCTGACTTCATACAAACATAGAGATTAATTTCTAGATTGTTTCTGAAAAAAATAATTGACTTTAATTGGTTAGTAATTACAATATCACCAGACTACGTTTGTATGGAGGGCGCCAACGGTATACCCTTAAGGTGGTTTCCGACCATATAACACTTTTTCGTAGAACACTCGTAGATAATAAAAGTAAGGTTTTTATATATGGAAAAATAGCTTGGAAAATCTAGATTGCGCGTATCAAATATTATTTACAATTTATATTATTATTACGAAGATATCAAGCTTTGAAATGCAATGCAACCACCTTATGATAACGAATGTTTAGCCGTTTATGTAATGTTGTGATGGTGACGTTGGTACAATAATACCTCCTGCAGAATTGTGACGTCACAATGTACTTATCCCTAAGAATGTGACCAGGTTAATGCTCCGTCAAACTATAAATAACTAAATAATGATAACAATTAGATGCTCAGCCCACCGCAACTTCAACTCAAATGTTCCCAAAACTAGTTTTATGAAATACATAAAATGGCTGACGTGTCAAAATCTAAAATATTCTTAGCACAAATAATTTTTATCCATCTTCCTCATAGAATCTCGGAAATAAATGGATTTCCCCCACATACACACCACACCCCAGGAGGAAAACAGAAATCGTTTAATTTTTATTCGTTTCCCGAGAGAGTGAAATTACATACTACACACATTACATACATAAACTGACGACCGTAATCCCTATCGGGGTAAAATTACAAGGCATATAAAGATTGAAACCATCCAAATCACAAAAGTTTTTCAGATTGTAAAAGGTTACGTCATTTGCTTTGGATCTTCAAATTCGTGTCACACTTTACTGAAAATGATGTACCTTATTCTACCTACCTGTTGTATGGGATTAGGTTTGATTTAAACGGTTTATTTTGAGGAAACTTTAGGTTGTTTAAATTAATCTGTGACTATCTACCTACTCCCTATCACCATGATAGGTACGTACGACTGTACGACATTCCAGCATAAAAACTAAATGGAATAGTTTGAAGATTACCTAGAAGATGCCATAAAAAGCTTACATAAAATTAGTAGATTTATCAATCCATTAGAAGACCGCGGCGAACTTCGTACCGCACAATTCATAATCTTCCTGACACACACTTGGCCGTTTTTTAGCCTATGTTCATCACGGATAATGTAGCATTCGAATGATGATAGAATTATTCAAATCGGTCCAGTAGTTTCGGAGCCTATTCAATACAAACAAACAAACAAAAATTAAATCTTTCCTCTTTATAATATTAGTGCTTATAAGTAATTATATTATTAACGAGTTATTTAAGCAGCCTCAGCACATGATAACGGTTTACGGCTGAATGGGATGCATTTTACCTTTGCCTGAATCTGAATATAATCATAATTTGGCTTTTCTTTATATTTCTCTCTTCTTTCCGGCCATCTTCTTCCTTCCGATGCTTTAGCATGTTAGCCTAAAAATTTAAGCGGGGCACGGCGAGCGCCATAAACGTACCTTTTTTCATGTACTTATTGACACAAATAAGTACTGGAAGTTGGAACCAGGATTGCTACCTTATTTTAGGAGATAATTATTTTATCTTAGTACGAAAAAATACTGCATGTATAAAATTTTGTAGGTACTTTCAGGGAGTTTGCGATATAAAAAACATAATTATTTACTTATTTTCAAACCCATTATTTATGGCGCCCTCTATTTGCTATCGTACAACAACTATCCGTAGGCCCATAATACTCGTATTAACTATTAACAATCATTTGCAGCTCGCGTTTTTTCCCCCTCTACATTTGAAATTCAGTCCTGAAAAAATTAGGCATGTATTTAACGCGGCGACTACTAAATCTGATTTAAGGTTTAAAAAATCATTAAAGTTGATAGTAAATATAATAGGTTGGCAGCAACGGTGGAGTAAAAAGTGGCAGCGTTAAAATCCATTATAAGCTTTGGTTTAATTTAAACTGGCATCGAGTTTTTCTTTTGGCTACTAAATTTATTGTTAAGCGGAAAATTGCCAGCAGCTAAAAAGTAGAAAATAGGCATTCATAAATTGTAAAATAGAGATTTCATTTAAAATTATTTGAGGTAATAATTAATTTGATTGAGATTTGATTAACATATTATATTATGAGACATTTTACGAGCTGCAAATAAAACAAAAAATGGCATGTAGGTAATTTAAATATTGTGTTTATATTGTTTTATTTCTTGACTTCTTAATTTTTTTATAATGGCGAAAAATTTAATAAAAGGCATCAAAATAATCTTTATTTGGGTACATATCAGAAGGATGAGAGAAAAGTCGAAACGTGTATGTTTGCTCCGCTTCGCTCCGCGATTCTATATTGCACCCCTTACTTCTGTCAAAAAGGGGCCGGGCCTCCGCCGCTCCGCTTCGCTCCGCTACGGCCCGGTGCCAATGCCAGTAGTACAGAAAGGTTTTTTTGACATCAAAACATGTACCGCACGACCGGCACTCCGCTTCTACCCTACGGGCGCGCCTGCCGCCATTTTGATAACATTATGATTTCAAAAACTAAAAAAAATGATTCCTTATTATTTATTTATTACTAGCTGTTGCCCGCGACTTCGTACGCGTGGACTTAGGACTTGTTTATGTTTTTTTTGTGTCTGACTTGTTTTTGTGACTTTTGAAAGAACACCCCCTCTATGCACCCCCTGCTCACCTCTTACGCACCCGCTACTCACCCATACGCACGCCCTTCGTACCCCCTACACACCCCTACGCACCCCCTCTACGCACCTCCTACTCACCACTTTCACACCCCCTTCTCCTCACCACTACGCACCCCCTCCGTACTCCTACACACACCTACTCATCCCCTAGCTACCCACTACTCACCCTCAACTCACCCCTACTCACCTCTACGCATCCTCTACGTACCCCTACACACCCCTATGCACCCCTACTCACCTCCTATACTCACGCCCTACTCATCACTTACGCATCCCCCACGCACCCCCACGTACCCCCTACACACTCTTACTCATCCCCTAAGTATCCCCTACTCACCCCCTCTACGCATCCCTTACTCACCACTTACGCACCCCCTTCTCATCCCCTATATAGCAGAGTAGGGGATGAGTAGGGCGTAGGTAGGGTTAAGTAATTAACGTCCCAAAAAACCCATAAAAACAACACTTATAATGATATTTAGACATTTCAACCCCAACAGGGGATGAAGGTATTTCACTTTCGCCACGTTGGATTTTAAAATCATAGTTGTTTTCGTAATCAGCATCCCGATAAACCATAGAAACGATACCCATCTTGATTTTCAGACTTTGTCACCCCATTTCCCCCTTTCAGGGGTTGAATTCTGAAAAACCTGAAACACGTGTACACCGTTACTTATTTATCAAAAGAAATACTCCTGTGAAATTTCGAATAAAATAGTTCAACTAATCTTGTTTCCCCATACAAACTTTGGACCCCCGTTTCACCCCCTTAGGGGGTGAATTTTGACAAATCCTTTCTTAGTGCACCCCTTGACCTCATAAGGAACCTACTTGCCAAATTTGGTATCTCTAGACCCAGCGGTTTGGGCTGTGCGTTGATATGTCAGTCAGTCATTCAGTCAGTCACTTTCTTCTTTTATATATTTAGATAGTATCCGTTTTAATATTTACAGCTGCTCGTAAATCAGAGACAGAAAGTGTTTTTTTAGATGCCAGCCTACAATAGCATTAATATATTATTTGTTATCCTACTGATAATATTAGTCGCCAACCCATGATTTATAATACGGGGCCTATAATTTCAATTGCCTATTTAAAAAAAAATACTACCTTGAAGTCGCAGCCGTTATTTAGCTTTTTATAATATGCAAACGCATGCTTAGCCAATATAATTAAAGCCAAAATATTTAACCACTGCCCAGTTATATTTTTAGATGCCAATAGGTAATACTTGGGTAATACCCCATTAATTTGTTAGTCGCCTCGATAATAATATGCCAAAAAAATTATATGGCGTGAAAGCTGATGTTGGAGGTTATAAATCAACTGGTTACACACGTTTCATGAGATCATAATGTAGAAACCCAATATAGGTTTTAGTTATATTTAATAAACAAAACAATGATTTTTAAATTATCCTCAATCGCGTCACGGATTAATGAGCTATACAAATATGTATTTTCCGTAGGTACGGTAATACGAAGACAGAGCAAAATATAATTTTATTTATATCGGTCGGGATCGGGAAATCGGGATGCTAACAGCCTCTTTTACAGTATAATGCATATTCCTATACTGTATACCCACCATTGACTTAGACGCCGAGGACTATGGACGCCGGGTCCAGTTACAAAATTTCTGAAAAAAATGTCCTAGACTAGACTAAACTACACAAACCTAAGTGCGTGGAGTAATATAAAATAAAGGGTAAATTTTATATCACTGCGGATAACTTCAGTACCTATGTAATCTACTCATAAAACTGAACCACTTTTACTATGGAGCCAACATCGAAATCGCAAAAAAAAACTGCTATCCCATACATTTGAGTCGAATAGGTAGGTACTGCAGTTTTGTATGGGACAGCAGATTTTTTTTTGCGATTTCGAACTTGGCTTCATAGTGAAAGTTGTTCAGTTTGATGAGTAGAATACATCCTGAAGTTATCCGCAGTGATATAAAATTTACCCTGTATAAGCCAACTAAAAACATTGAAAATACTGAAATTCTTTTCCATCCCACTCCCCCATATCGGGGCACGAAGCGCGCCGCGCGCCCGCGTACGTGCGCGTAGTCGGCGATCAAACGAAGTCTGTCGCGTAATTGGTTCTCTTTTTACGTTTTGATGCTCTTTTGGTTCGGACACTTTTGAGCGCGGACCCTACGTCCAGTAGTTGGTAAAGTCAATGGTACCCACATATGGCAATCCTACATGGAACCCATAGAAAAAGACGTGACTCCTGTCAACGCCCGGAGATGGAACCCATAGCAGGCGCAGGCGCACATGCGGTCGTCGCGTGCCCACGCGAGCGTCACATGCCCCGCGTGCAGTCTGAACTTTACTATCGTTCATATCGATTGGTTCTAGACGACCGACACCGGCTCAACATTCGTCAAGCAACTCTACTAAACCACCTCGATAATAGGTTTTTATGTGCAGTAGGTACGTGTTATTTTTGATTGAGTTCGATTACAATACATAAGAAAAAGTAAGTACTTACTTAGTTTGAGAAAAGTTGTCTAAGACCCCATTTACCATTTGAAGGTAATTTTCTTTTCCTTCATCATCATCATTCTTTTTATAGATAGTTTGCTTCATAGTGAAAGTTGCTCAGTTAGATGGTCTAAACTGCTCCTTTAAATATTACAGTGTTTTATTACATCCTTTATGCACCTCATCCTCAAGGAGGATGTATGGACCACGCGTGCACAATGCGGATTGGTAGACTTCACATACGCATCACAATTTCTTCTTCAGCGTATGCAGGTTTCCTCACCATTTTCCTTCCTTACATATAGGAATACCTACTCCACAACCACATGTCTGGGGTTAACCAAACCATGGCAAATCATTGACGCACATTGTCATTTGATTTTAACTTCTCGTGGGAGTCGTGGGGCGACTAAGGGAAAATGGTTTCTTATGCAGTGTTTTGTGGGTAAAAGCCTCAAGCTAAAGTGGCTAGGCTAACCTACAGGAAATTTGCAAAAAATATATGTTGCACTTTCCATACTAAATGCAATTAGCTGATAGAAAGTTGTTCATTATCATGAGTACAATCAAAGTAATGCTACTGTACCTTGGCAGTATATAGGGTCCTTCTTAATATGCTTACACTTTTTAAGGGGATGATCAGACCATCAAACTAAACCACTTTCTCTATGGGACCAACATAGAAATCGCAAAAAAATGCTGTACTTACATTTGGCTCAAGTTGGTTAGCAGTTTTGTATGAAACAGTTGATTTTTTTTCGCGATTTCGATATTGGTCCCATAGAGAAAGTTGTTCAGTTTGATGATCTGATCATTTCCGTAAAAAAGTGTCTGCATATTAAGAAGGACCCTGTAGATACGTTATAATTGAGCCTACCTTTTTGATAAGACCTTATATCTACTTCAGCATGGTAGCATGACACCGTGATAAAGCGCTATAACATCTTCGCTCTCTTTCTATTTGCACGTGAACGAACGAGATAAAAGACGTGATACAACCGTATCATGTGTACCATGCTACCAGTGCTGATGGTAGCTAAAAATTAATCAATACCTTTCACTAAGCTAGTACAATCAAATCAAGGAGGAAAGACCTGACGTCTAGTAATGATTTCTCTACACGCGCGCGACGCGTCTTCGCTGCATACAAAATAACCTGTTCCTGCGCTTTTTTGTTCCTTAGAGCGCAAGCCGCGCTTGCAGCGACCTTTAGTCTTCGATCAAAACCTTTAGTATGGAAAATAGCCGTGTCGCGCGCGTATAGAGAAATCATGCTAGAGGGTCTTCAGTTGCTAACATTTAGGTCAATATAACATGTTATAGTTTTTAACAATTTATTTTATTATTATCCTCTATCCTGTTTATTTCATTAATAAAAAGACGTCAGAACATTTGATGACGTAATTATAAAACCACATTTAAATAATTTTGGTTTTATATATTATTTATTAATTATTTATTCATTAAGAGAACTCTAGTTTTTCTGCGTACCTATCTTTATCATTCTTGATTCAATGGCGCAAAGAAATTCCGAGCATATCTTTGGTTCCTCGGCTTATTTCATAGAATTGATCTTACGCATAGATATTATGTGAATATAATTGTTCAACTGTGTTGGCGTTTTTTAGCAATTACTCATCCTGTTCTAAAAAACTGGTAATTTTTTTTTCACATATTTGTGGGATGTAGTATGATTAAAACCAGACTTAATCTTCTTTTCACTTTATTTGTCTTCCAAGTTTCAACAATACACGTTTTATAATATTAGTTAGTTTTATTTATTACATCGAAAAATGCCAAGCGCATGCATCGTCCGTCCATCTTGCTGTGTCGCGGAGATCCTCCCTCTCCATTCCCTCCTACGTCATACTCATCCTTCATCTCACTCGCACCTATGCACCTCGTCTTCCATCCCTCTCTTACCTATCCTGTCATTCGTCCTACATCTTTCATCCCTTTCACACAACACACTGCATTCTATCTGTCATCTCTCACACACCACCTACGTTCCGTTACACTCAGACTTCTACGTTCCATTCCCACATTCGGCCATCCTGCTCCCATATCTGTCCCCAGATATGTAACCACATCCCACAACCACACCATCTCTCCTCTTCATCATTCGGCACACTCTTCTCAACTCACTCATCAACCTTAAACTTTCTGAAGCTACAACAACTAAAAAAAAATAACTTACACTAAAGGAACATTGTTAGGTATTCATCTTGATAAGCTTAAGTACCTAAGTACACAATAATATATATAACAACCCGCCACCATTTGACAAACCAACAAACGTATGCGAAATCTATAACTTTAAAAGACTTAATTTAATGAATCTACTGTACTTTTCAAACATCGTACCTACAAAATTACAGAAATGACATCTAAATTGGAACAACAAAAGATACTTAAATATGTAAATGCTTTTACATAGAAAACATTACTATTTATTACCTATTATTAAACTACACCAACAAACAATATTCAAATACATAAATGCTTTCCATCAGAAAACTTTAGTATTAGTTATCTTCAAACACTTGATTTTGACATCATTTTATCAACTTATTTAAGAATAAACAAAACATAGTATAGTGTACTAAACCCACTATACTAACGTGGTACATTTCACATTTTAACTCTATTACAAAAAAAAATTAGCTTAAGCAATAGGTACATCTTTTATTTAAAGAAAGGAAACACTTAGAAAACATGCTGTAGAAAACTATGACTTTATGTATGATCCTGGGGAGGGCTAGGTTATCTTTGAAATTATATACTGGAAAAATAACTGAAAACACACATTCATCCATCACCTTGCAGACATTTATTACCTTCAATCGTCGCCTCCATCCGGCCAACGTTTCATTAGGTCAGCAGAGCTGGAAGTTGCTCCCGGCCCCTCCGTGTTGGTGTGAAGCTTCACCACATCGTAGCGATCATTTCGTTTTACCTTGCTTACTTTATAGGGTCCAAGGAATTTAGGCTTCAGCTTGAGTCCTGGTCCAAATTGCGTCCTTTTGATAGCCACCAGGTCGTCTACTTCATACTTGGAGCTCGGCTTTCTATTCTTGTTGAAGTTGTTCTTATTTTCTTCCTGGATTTGTTGTATCTGTAGTTTGGCCTTCTGCCTTAGATTATCCCTGTCTTCGTTGTATTGAATAATGTTTTCCCCCCGTAGTAAATTCAATAGTTCCACATCTTCTTTACACCTCATTTTGATACCCGTCATTAACTGAAAAGGAGTGGTGTCGATGCTCCTTTGGTGCGTACTGTTCAAAGCTCTTTGTACACGACTGATATGTTTAAACCATAGAGACTTGTCTTCCACGCATAGTTTGGTTAGCATGGGAATTAGTATACGATGAACTCTCTCCACCTGTCCATTGCCTCTCGGCACGCCCGTTGTTATCTTCACACGCAGTATATTTTCTTCCTTGCAGTATTCTTCAAATTCCTTGCTCGTAAATGCTGTTCCTCGGTCGGTTATTACTCTGATCGGGTTTCCAAAGGTTTGCTGGTGAATCTTTAGCTTATTCAGCACTTCGGCACTCGTTGTAGACTTTGTTGGAAAGAGCCAAACAAACTTCGTAAAAGAATCTATCATTGTTAGAATATAGTTGTACTGTTTCTTTGTTTCCGATAAGGGGCCGATATGGTCCAAATGCAAGGTATGTAGGGGAGTACCTTCCTTTTCAATTGAGTTCAAATAACCCTCCTGCTTCCCTTCTTTTCTTGTGGCTAATAAGCAAGGAATACAGCTTAACACGACTTCTTCAATCTTCTTATCTAAACTTCTTATGAAATAATCCTTGCCTATAGCTTCTTTCAATTTCTTTGCTGAAAAGTGACCATTCTGATGCAATCTTCTTATGATTTCCTTTTCCATAGGACGGGGAACCACAATTTGTTTCTGATCCCCTTTATATAGTATACCGTTATCCAACCAGAAGTCACGGTACTGGCCTTCCTTCGCTATTATTTGCCGCAAAGCATTTACTTCATCGTCTGCTTCCTGTCCTCGCTTCATTTCTTCGTGCAAACTTACAATTGTTGCTATACATGGATTTCGACTAAGCGCATCGGTGTGTCTCATCATCTTTCCTGGCCTATGGACCACTTCATAGTCGTACTCGTCCAGTAGGAGGACCCATCTTGCTACTTTTGGGGTTAAATCTTTCTTCCTTAGTGTTAGCTCAAATGCTTGACAGTCCGTCACTATTCTAAATTTGATCCCGTAAAGATAATGACGGAACTTCCTTACTCCTTCCACTATCGCGAGCGCCTCAAGTTCATAGCTTGAATACTTGCTTTCTGCATCATTTGTCTTTTTGCTCATGTAATGCACTGGGTGTAGACTGCCATCTGGTTGCTCCTGCATCAGTATTGCAGCAATCGCTCGACTGGACGCATCCGTGTGTAGCTCTGTACGTAAGTCTCGATTATAAATTTTTAACACCGGGTCTCTGGACAATATCTGCTTCAGCGTGATAAAGGCGGTTTGCTGCTCCTTTCCAAAATTAAACCCCTTATCCTTTCCAAGCAAATCCGTCAATGGTTTAGCTAACTGAGCGTAATCTTTGATATACTTTCTGAAATAAGAGGTTAATCCCACAAAGCTTTGTACCTGCTTCATATTCCTTGGTTCGGGGTATCTTACCACAGCGTCAATCTTCCCTGGACTTGGTCGCACCTGACCATTGGTGATCACATGCCCGAGGTATTCAATCTCTGGACTTATCAGCTTTGCTTTCTTCCAATTCATCTCCAAACCATACTCGGAGGCCACCTTTAGCACTTGCCGCAGTTTTTCCACAGCCTGCTTCTCGTCACAAGCTGGAACAATTATATCGTCAATGAAGATCATCATGACACCTTTGTTAATTAACTCCCGAAAGATTATGGTTATAAATCTCATGAAATATTTTGGTGACGTGGACAAACCAAAAGGAGCTCTCAAAAATTCAAACTGTCCATGGTGTGTAACAAATGCCGTGTATGGTACTGACTCCTTACTAATTTTCAAATGAAAGAATCCATTTTTAAGATCTAGCACGCTGAATATCTTTGCATCTTTTAACTTGTCAATTAAGTCGTCAACCAACGGCAACGGAAACTCATCCTTGACCATCTTTTTGTTCAAAAGTCTATAGTCTACACATACTCTCGTAGTGCCATCCTTCTTTTTGACTAACACCAATGGACTAGAATATTCTGAATAACTCACCTGAACAATTCCATTCTGCAACCACTCGTTTACCTGATCTTCGACTACCTTTTGCTCCATAAGTGATATTCTTCTTGGTCGCTGAGCCACCGGTATCTCGTCCTTTAAAACAATCTTTAACTCAACTGGCGCATCCCTTATTTGTTCAGGCTTGTACTCCTTGACAAGCTGTGAAACTTTCTCTCGGGTAGTCTTACTGGAAATATGACCTGTAACATCCGAATCACTAATAGCACAATTCACACGTTGCAACCATTCATCATCTGATGGCAATAGAAACACCGAGCCCTCTCGCATCACCATAACAACATCTTTAAGAAACTCCTGACCTAATATTACTTTAAACGGCATACAGTCTTTAGGCACTACATGAAAAATCACGTCGTTATAACACTGTCCGTCAATACGTAGCGTCGTGAAGAATTTACCGCACGACCGCACCTTTGAAACGCCAAATCCAGATAGAACTAGGTTGTCATCACTCTTCGGTATTTGCATCTCTCCATATAACTCATCCGATATCAGGTTCGCGTCGCTTCCCGAATCGAACAACGTTTCCTCTGTTCTACTGCCGATAATAATACTTTTAACCGCTTTTCTCTGAGAATTCTTCGGATTATTTCTTTTGTTGATGTTTAACATAACCTCTTGACGGCAGCTGTCAGTGTCATCGTTCTCATCTTCGACAAAATGGCCGTCCGATTCCAGAGTCTCATTGGTCGTCGTTCCGAACATAGCCGATCGCTGTCTCGGGTCGGGGGTCTGCTTTACCGGCGGAGGAGGCAATAGAGGCTTGCTACCCCCACCTGCCCTTGGTGTGAACGGTGCGAACGGTGGCCGCTGGTGCTGTTTTACCGACGGATCGCAAGAGCCGCCGCCGTAATCGTTCGTCATCGGACTCATCGTGCAGCGGTGTCCAAGATGGCCGAAATTGTTACAACGAAAACATTTCGTGCCGTTCGGGCACGCATTGGCCAAATGATTTGTATCACCGCACTTGTAGCAGCGTCTGCTTGATGATGATGCCCCTTGAGGTTTTCTGGCTTTCTCAGTGCTGGTACTCTCGCCACTGGTTCGGCTTTTCAAACGAATTTTTTCATACAAAGCAAGTTTTTCTTTTAGCACCGGGAACGTCGTGCATCCATACAAAATGCTTTTATGTATTTCACTATCAGATATCCCGTCTATTACGTATTGAACAGACACGTAATCAGGGAACTTTGCTCGTTTGCCCATCTCCTTCATGACTAACATATATTGGTAATATGATTCATCGCGTCGTTTGCCGCGAGCGGCCATCATTTCGTGCATTTCTTTAGAATTTATAGCTTCAGGGAACTCTTTCTGAACAGCATTTTTCAAATCTTCGTAAGTCTTGTGTACCTTCTCGGTCCTCAACCATAACGCCGCGGTGCCGGATAGCGATCGGCGCGCAACGATTAGTTTTTGCTGCCCCGACCACCCAAAAATTTCGGCATTTTCTTCAATGTCTTGCGCCCACTTGGTCGACGAGAATGTATGGTCATCGCCACTGAATTTTGGGATATTTCCTTCCATGAATCCTAGAGCCAAACTGCTACTGGTATCTTCTTTCTTCTCCTCTGTCATCTTTATTACGTCTTAAATTCTTCGTTAGCTTCGTATACTTCGTTATCTTCATAAACTTCGTTATCTTCGTAAACTTCTTTATATAAACTTCTTCGTAAACGTCTTTAGGTTATCTCGCGGCGCCTCGTGCTCATGGCGTCGTCACCTTCCTGATTTTTCCGGCTGGATGCTGGATCCCGGACGAGCCCCCAAATTTGTGGGATGTAGTATGATTAAAACCAGACTTAATCTTCTTTTCACTTTATTTGTCTTCCAAGTTTCAACAATACACGTTTTATAATATTAGTTAGTTTTATTTATTACATCGAAAAATGCCAAGCGCATGCATCGTCCGTCCATCTTGCTGTGTCGCGGAGATCCTCCCTCTCCATTCCCTCCTACGTCATACTCATCCTTCATCTCACTCGCACCTATGCACCTCGTCTTCCATCCCTCTCTTACCTATCCTGTCATTCGTCCTACATCTTTCATCCCTTTCACACAACACACTGCATTCTATCTGTCATCTCTCACACACCACCTACGTTCCGTTACACTCAGACTTCTACGTTCCATTCCCACATATTTAAGGCTTTAACATGAATAGGTACCTACTTAAACATGGTGTAAATATTTTTTTTTCCACTTTTTTTTATGTCAAAAAGTTTATTTTCTCCCCTCCGGACGGAAAGCGTCAATTTTTGTCCCGCTGCGCTAAACGAAGTTGTCGCTTTCCACCTCCGTCGAGGTGAAAAATAGTATACTAACCTCGGACAGTAAATAAGAAAGCCTCAGATCACATATGTTTGTTGACCTCGGCGAGATCTGAGACCTTTCTTACTTTCCTGTCCTCGGTGTGTAATCTACTATTTTGTTATTAACAATAGTAAATATTCGAGCTAAAAACTCAATGAAACTGGAAGTTATTTTCTAACCTTTTTTTATTGAGATGATTAAAATTAAATATATTGTATGTAGTACAATACCCAATAGCGGACTGCATAAAATATAATTTTAGTTTTATCTTCTTAGTAAAAAACGTTTGAAAATAACGCTAAACTCTCATTTTGTGTAATTCTTTAGCTTGAATACTATTTTTAATAATAGGATGAAGTGCTACAAAAAGTAATGAAATGTTGATGACGTGTGGTGTGGGTATCTAGTACCTACAATTTTTCATACAAAGGGCACGTTTATTTGACTAGTGGTTCGCTCCGCTATTGTCATGTTTATTAATTAGGGGCCAGATGAAGGCGATAAAGTCTTAGCACAGTCTTAGTGGGATACCTCAACCGGGTCGATCGCAGCGGCCAGCACACCGCAGCGCCGCGCCGCAACGCGGAGCGCGCCCTCCTGACCCAAATGTTAGCAATGACGTCACATAGCAGCCAGCATGTAGGACACCGACAAGCCGAACGGGCCTGCCGCCTGACATACCTACACTACGAACCTACCTACGTATAGCCTGATAAGATAACACAACACTAACAACGGAATTGCAGGCAATACATATACACGGAGAAAAATATCTATTTGTATATGTGACAACTATTCATATTAGCACACTTTACTATACAATTTGTGGCTGTAAATAGTATAATTTTGGTAGATTTAACTAAAATCTACTTAAAACTACGAATAAAGAAATTTATTCATAGACTTAAAACAACATCATCATCATCATCATCAGCCTATCATCGTGCACTGCTGAACATAGGCCTCTCCCAACAACTAGCCAACTTCAAACAATTATTAAAACAACAAATCTGGTAAATAAAGTCTTAAATATGTAGTTGTCATACTTCAATATTTTTCTCAGTGAGCACACAATGCCCGTTTCAAAATTAATGCAAATATAGGTACAGTCATATTGTATTGTTTCTCGGAGTGTGATAGATAATATAATAGACCATGTAACATACTCATCGTTCTGTGAACAGTTTAGAATGACCAAGTTACTGAAAACCGTATGAATACCAAAGTATCCAATAATACCCATTGCTATTATTAGTTTATGCAAATCGTATTCAAGATAACATAGTAGACAAGAGAATGGCGCCATTTCACAAAACAAAAGTACCAAACAGTATCTAAATTACTGTAGTGTTAGCATAACGGCCTTCAGGGTCACAGCTGACTGAATCCAGAATTGGCCCAAATGATTTACTGGCTTTCCTTTCCTTTTAGCCGACAATAGCTATACTTAAGTAAAAACGTTTTGTTTGTCTCAATCGTCTTTTTTAGATTTTTCGGAAATTTTCGTTTTTCTTTATCTGCTCAATATCTCAATAGTACCTTTAGGTATATGGATGGAGTGGGATTTAATCTAAGATGCCGTGAAAAAATGTAAAACAAACTTTTAAAATAATTAAACATGGCGGGCTATGTAAAGCTCTGTGCATGAAGCATCCGTTTTTAAGTTTGGAGTTGATATTTGTGATGTTCAGAATGTATGAGGAGCTCTCATTAGATTTTCCAGATCATTTGTCTTATTCAGGTTCTGTAGTGTTAGCATTCCAAAGCGACGAAACAAGGAAAACGTCATGCGCACTCATTTTGGCATGTATGAGTTCAGGTATGAGTAATGCAACAAACACAGAGGAACATCTCGAGGTTTGTCGTTTTATCGGGTTTTGTCGTTATATCGGGGGGGCGGGGTGGGTGACATGCTAGTCTAGTGATTATTGTTCCAGGATTTGAACTTAGGCCCGTTGCATAATTTGTACACTCTTTCCATTCTTTATAAAGAACACGTTACCTAAGAATATTTCGATTACAAACTTTTTTATCAGTAAGTTATTTTTATACACTATTGTATTGTTTTGTTATTTACATCTTTTCTCAATATGTCAGTACCAAAAATATTTTATATAACTTTAATAAACTAGGTACTTGTATATAACTTGTGAAAGTTTGTGCGGTAATCTCTCCCATAATTTTTAATTCAACATTAGTAAATCAAAGTGAGACTTTTCATTACAACTTTATACCTAACATACTAGCGATCCGCCCCGGCTTCACACGGGTGCAATGAACATATTATAAACCTTCCTCTTGAATCCACTCTATCTATTAAAAAAAACCACATCAAAATCCGTTGTGTCCACACGGCGTCTGCTCAGGCTACCCTGTTTGGACTTTGAACTATTAGAAGTTGAACGCTCCGAATCGTACGAGAGGGTGCGGTATGTTGTTGTTGTTTCGTCTCACGGCACGCTGCGCCCGCGCCGGCAGCCGCGTCTATGCAGGCTCTCTACCGCACTATTTTGTACGTAGTATATAGGGTATCTGATGTGTCGCCGTGTGTCCATACCCTGCCTGTCCCTATCAGCAATCACACTCTACCCAACCAAATGTATGGGACAGCAAATTTTTTTCGCAATTCGATGTTGTTCCCGTTTATAAAGTTGTTCAGTTTGATAGTAACCGTGTTATATATACAGTTCCACGTGTTATAACTGTCCATGCATCCCATCCCATGTGATGCACTGACAAGCTGGCTTCATACTTAAAGTGAAATATTAGCGTGAATTGAACATGATGTCTCGAGTGTGTTTCAACGTTTTTGAACAAACTATTGGTCGGTAGTCCACGCTCAGACGTCCGTGCAATCCGTGCATTCTATTTAATGATTTTCTTTTTCATTTTCTGATAGCTACATAAGAGTCTGTAGACGAAATTTAACTTACCTTAAATATTTCGCTTACGTAAAGTTCATTACGTGACCTCGTATTACCTTCAAAATATAATAATATTTTTGGAGATGTGGTGATGGGAACGTAAAATATCATTGGGACAGTCAAAGTTTTAAAAAGGACTCTGTAAATATACCTACTATATTATCTACAGATTACACTTTCTCCTTAACCATACTATCATAATACCACAGTATCATTGTACCTTTGAACTTTGATTTCACACTAACTTATGAGTTATGCTTATGACCATTAAACAACATTTATCTAACCAACTAAACTTCAAGCACAAGGTCGGTATTGACGTCAAACAAAATATTCTGTTCGTGCATTGCGGCATTATTTTTATTTCCTTTTGTTATATTTAGGTTGTTGTTGTTGCCTGCTAATTAAATGTTTTAGGCTCAGTGTTCAATAATTTGATAATGTCAAAAACACATTTAATTGGTTGCTACTTTCGTTAAGCGAAGCGTTTGGCTACCAGATATTTACCACAGTAGTAAAACTATAGCATGTTTAAAATAACATCCAAGGTTTAGATAAAAAGCAAAACATAATATGTAGGTATTCTTTATGTTCCTGCGTTCAAAAATGTGTGAAAAATAATGAACACCAGGTATTAAAATGTGAACAAAATGACAGAAATTGCAGTCTTATGAACTTAAAACTATTGCTTCCAGACAGGTCGCGTGCTAAGAAGTGAAAAAAACATTAGTTTCCTACATTAACTGTTTTATTTTTACTCTTATTATAGGTGACTAAACTTAATGAAAAAGGATAGGTACTAACTATTACACGAATTATCTACGAGTATCTATGCTATTACTGTAAAAAGCAACACTCGCCGCTTGTATGAAGTGTCAGGGGTGTGCTAAGACGGAGCGGGTTGTGGGTGTTCTAATAATATGGACATACGAGATAAAGAGGCAAAGTTTAGAGTGAATGTAAGAGACGCATTTGATAATTTTACCATAACCTGTGCCATAATATTTAACGTAGATCTTTTTCTCCCAGGGTTCAAGTCCGGAATGTTGCGCAGACAACGTCGGGTTGGAGAGCACGAGCGCAGGTGCGCCCGCGCCGCCGCCCGGCCCCCGCTACAAGCTGGCCACGGAGGGAGCCCTGAGGGTCTGCTGCTTCCAGCACACCAGGACCGTGGTCGACAAGATCCTCGCTGCCAAGTTCCTGAGGAGGTGGGAGACGCACGTGCTGTGTCTGCTGGAGGACCATATCGTTTCTAAAACTGTGAGTTGGTTTTCTTTGTTTTGTGTTTTCGTATTATCATTATAACATACGTAAAGTATTAAATCGGGTTGGCCCTTCGCATTGTATCAGGAGTGACGCTAAGTATTGCAATTAGTTTGTCTACGGCGTGAAGTGACCGGAAATACGAGCATAACCTAAATTTCTTCTCAAATGAAATCCTTTAACTCAATAAAATTGTAATACCCTTACACTGGAGCCTTAGAAAAAGTATATTGTCTAGAATGAGCCTCACACTTGTTCCGTATAAAAGAAAAGGGGCTAACTTTCTTAGGTTGGTGTGCGTGAGGCGCCATACTAATTATGTATGTGTGCGTGTATATGTATAGGGTTTTGGAACCAGTACTGGTTCCTATTTTTTTCGACGCTTTCGTAGCTTTGACTGTCTAGAATGAGCCTCACACTTGTTCCGTATAAAACAAAAGGGGCTAACTTTCTTAGGTTGGTGTGCGTGAGGCGCCATACTAATTATGTATGTGTGCGTGTATATGTATAGGGTTTTGGAACCAGTACTGGTTCCTATTTTTTTCGACGCTTTCGTAGCTTTGACTGTCTATCTTGATAATCTAAGACTGGAGCATCTTACCGCATCAGGATATATTAGGGAAATAATTATATTATTGAAACTTCAAATTAGGATAGCAGGTTGAATGAGCCGATTGCGATGACATGGAAGATAATTATTTCACTCCATGCTAAGCTTCTGTTTTCATGAAAAATCCTTCAGAATTGGGTCAGTAGTTTTTATGTGAAGTGATCTTAGGAAATACATTTCATCCATACATTTTATCTTTTAATAAAATAATATATCATGTGCCTGTGTATAAATAGATTTAATAAAACCTCTACCAAAAACCCTTGAGCAATTTAAAAAAAATAGCAGGTCGTTAGCAGATTTTCAAAATTTTCCATACATCATTACATTGAAAAACCAGTTGATCTTCAATTAAAAATATGTGATGTGACGTAGGTTGAACCCACAGCCCACACCGTGGCAACCAAGGACAGTTAGTACGTTACATCATCTTATTTCACACTCAAAATATTAAAAATAGAAAGAGACTCGCATACGCATATTGTATATACGAGTAGCTTCCGACTTACGTATTTACACATGTCATGATAGGGCAAAATTGACTTTAAGTAACGGTAACGTTTACTTGCGTAGCAATTGTTTTGAAAATCTTTACAAAATTTCAGTCGTATAATTATTTGCAGCTTACTGATCTCAGTAATGCAAATAGCTAACTGAGTTACTTATGGAAATAAGTAAAAATAAGTTTACTTATTATACAGGGTGTTTCATAAGTAAGAATAAATTTTTAAAACTCTTAAGGGGGTTGTTTAGACCGTCAAACTGAACAACTTTCTCTATGGGACCAACATCGAAATCGCGAAAAAAATAGTTTGATATCCCATCCCATACACATTTTAGCTCTAGTCGATTTGTAGAGTATGGAACATCAATTTTTTTTTTCGCGAGTTCGATATTGGTCCCATAGTGAAAGTTGTTCAGTTTGATGGTCTACACCACCCCCTTAAAGGTTTATTTGGAAAAAACACTCTTTTCCAATTATAGTCAAAACTCTGGTTTCTTCTCCGTTAAGTTTTGATTTTATCTTTTAGGGCATATTTATGACTTCCTCTTAGTTTGACGTCACTGATTGATTTAATATATTTTTCACCTCACAAGCTCGGAAAGATTCTGTTTATCGTTCGAAATCTGAGTGCAAAAGTGTATTTTATCCGCTAGCGTGCAAAGAGTTTTTGAAATTCGAATTTGTCTATTCAATATTTTTGTATACCGCCAATGCACTGAAAATGCTTAATAATTATTTCATGACACTGGCCAGCACGAAAATAAAAACTTTTTGAAATGTTCTTTTTAGCAATTCACTTTTTTTCCTCGCTGTTTTGAGGTGAAAAATTGTGTGTTTCGCTCGGCTGCAAAATTATTCTGCGTCTCGTACCTTTGAAACCTTCGCTAAACGCTCAGGATTCTATTATTTGAACCACTCGCTTCGCTCGTGGTTCAATCCTAGAATCCTTCGCTTGCTCAGGTTTCAATAAAAGTACTCGCGCCAAAAAGCAACTTTGCAGCCTAGCATAACAAATAACTATTTATGTTGTCCTTGTTCAATAACTTTACACTTTATTATTTTACTTACTACCAAATTTTGGGCTGAGCCAGGAAGGTGGCAAAGTTATTGATTGGTGGTATTGGTATATCCATGAGCTGAACTAAGATTTTGACATCCTGTAATAGGTACCTTGGGGTATTCGTTCTTTTTAGCCAGTCGTTAACTGCGAAGTTCCTTGCGCGACTGTCATATAATAAGTTACCTACAACAAACTTAGTTTATCCCACTTATAGTCCATTGAACATTGTTACAACTTTAAGGCTATCATAATAATTATCGGATAATTATACAAGCTGATTCTTAGTTTTAAGAGAAATTTCTAGCTAAAAGTTCTAAAACACACACTCTCAACACTACACTCTTATCCTATCCAGACCAAACAGCACATAACTAGTCTTTGGCATAATAGTTTCTCATCAATGATCAATGAACAAAAAATAATTGAGAAAAACTACAGACAAAAGTGAGAAAAATGATTTCGTGTTTGGGAGCTTCTTGTGACATTACACACAAGCTTTTTATGTTTCCGATAAATTTTATAATTATCAAGATTATTATCAATTAAAATTATCACTTCGAACCCTGAGGTCAGATAATTATGTTTTAAGTCTGTTGATAAAATAAAGAGGTAAGTAATTTAAATATCCAACAATATTGATAACATCTGTTGGCTTTTCTAAGGTAGGCATTCTTTTGATATAGTTAAAAGAAGAGCAAGAAAATACTAGAATACAAATCCATCTATTATTTGGTGATCATATTAACTGGTGATCAGTCTACTTGTTGTATGTCGACTTGTTTCGTTTTCCCTGTTATTTTCTATATTTTCAAACAAGCTGCTGTTATATCAGTAGATTGGCAGGTAAGTATTTAACTTTTCTAACAATTAAAAAAAACATTATCAGTAAAATTATCCATACTTAATCATAATACTTTCACTAACAATTGATCATGTATTTAAATAGCCAGTAATCTTCATGGCAACTGTTCAAACATAAATATACGTCAATCCGATACAGTATTACTCATCATCGGGGTAAGTAATGCGTAATGTTAAAGAAATTTTAATAATTTAGGTATGTTTTTGTAAAAATATTACAATGACCACAAAAGCGATGCGGCGCGGCGGCGGGCGCCAAGTTTTGGTGAAAACATAATATGTAGTCATTTTAATTCTTTCTTTTTAGTTAAATAAAAACAATGTTACAAATTGTTCTATCATTGTATCAACTATAAATCAACATTATAAGTCCGATCTTTTTTCCACTTTTCTTGAAGTAGGTACCGTAGGTACAGTCAAGAGCACGTCAAGCTAGACACCTTGGAATTATTGTTTAATTTTTTTTATAAATTATCAAAATTTACTATTATATCTTCATATTAATAGAACTGCATAGAAAAGCGTAATTAAAATTAAAACTTGTTTCAATCTAATAATTTTAACACAAACAATTTTTTTTTTCCTAAAAAAACTCTTTGCTGAGATTTAAAATAAATAAATAACGCTCACAGGCACATACATTGTAATGATCCCAAACTAGCACTAAAGGCTTTTTATAACACATTTGCTCGTAAATGGTCTCTTATTTGACCAATTTCACTAACGTAATGTATCTCATTACGACCTAGTGCGGTAATGTAAAGTAAAACGCACGGTTGCGTCTAAAACGAACGGTACTTTTTTAAATCTTAGCAAAGAGTTTTTATGTCAGAAAAGTGGTCAACATTTTATGAATAAAATTAACTTTGGGAGATAAAATATAATAAAGTAAACATTTAATTCTTTAATTTAATTAATTTTGACAATAAATTACACCCATTTATGTGAAACCAAAACAAACAATATTAATTTACTTTATTAGTAATACTGGATGTTTTTGTGCCTTTGCCTTTTTTCTTTTTTCTTAAAATAAGAAAAAAGAAAGCGCTAATGCGCGCGCATCGCTAATTTGTGAAGTTCTCTTATTAGTTTGTGTTTGTTTTGTGAACAAGTAAAAATTATTCCGCACGCTTTTTAATCGCTATTTTTTGTTACGTTTTTTGTTTTGATTTGAAAATGTCGTTAGTAGTGATGCATTTATTAATTCGACGCCGCCAGAAGTCTCAGAGGCAGCGGAAAAGGTTAGTCTAATTTATTAGTTTATGAATGTCCGAGTTTTATTTATTTCCTTGTTTCCTCGCAAATATGTTATAAAACGTCGTATGACACACGTTCGGTTTGATAATTACAGCCTAGGCTATCTTGTAGACCTCGCCTACGGCTCGGTCTAGCAATAACGCCTCGGCTGTAATTATCAACTTACCGAACTTGTATCATAATGTACTATTAAAGGGTTCGAATCCCGTAAGGGACAAATATTTGTATGATAAATATGAATATTTGTACCCGAGTCATGGATGTTTGTATCTATATATGTATGCTATATCGTTGTCTAGTTATCATAATACAAGTCCAGGCTAGATTCTGGAACTTTAAATGTGACTAGATAATTTGTGTGACAATGTCCAAGATATTTATTATTATTATTTATTTATTATGGAAACCATACAACAACGGCACGAACAAACAAACAAACAAACTATAGAACATTTTTTGTTATAAATCAGTTGGGGTGTATGAGGTTTTGCGCTTATTCATTAACACGTTGTATACGTCCCACTGCGGGTCACAGGCCTACCCTCAGGGGAGGGGTTATTACTATATACAGGGTCTATTGAAAATTGAGATGCATTACATATTAAACAGCGCTTCAGTTCAGACCATCAAACTGAACATCTTTCAACAAGGGACCATCAGAAATCGCGAAAAAAAATTGGTTGTTCCATAATTTACATACGTACGGGTCGAGTAACTGATGATATTTTCTATGAAACAGCAGATTTTTCTTTCGCGATTTCGATGTTGGTCCTATAGTAAAAGTTTAGTTTGATGGTCAAAATCTAATGCACCCTGTTTAGTAGGTAACGCATTTAAGTTACACATTGGATAATATTCCCCCCCCCCCCCCCCCCCCCCCGCCCCGTTATCAAGGTAATCCGTAATCTAAATAAATCTAAAAAAATTAATGATTTATCTATCTATCTAATCTTAGTACAAAAGACATCAACGCGCAACCGAGCCTATTGTGCTGCCCCGAATCGTATTTTTTTTATTTCTTAACAATTAAACAATATTTCCAAAAAACAAGAATGTCACAATGTAGTCATTGGTGATTTTCAATTTATCGGGTCACTGCGTTTTTTTTTATATTGTTTGTAGTTATTATCGTAATAGCTACAAGCAAAAAACAGAATAATCCGTAATGTTTCGATAAATTGAAAGTCAATCAGGACTACAATGTGACATTCTTGTTTTTTGGAAATATTGTTTAATTGTTAAGAAATAAAAAAAATACGATTGGGGGCAGCACAATAGGCTCGGTAGGCTCTTAAATAAAATATTTTGTTTTTACCATTTTTTTACTTTAGCCGAGAGCGTTGGTATTAATACTAAGTTAAAAGCTGTCTGGGAGATACAATTTTGATGTCTATGTTGCGTAGTGAATTAATAGGTATGTTTCAGATAGTCTTTGTGTCACTTAAACCGGATTCGACCAAACTTTGATTTATAGAATAGTAACTACAGGGTGAAATTGATATCATTAGCATCCTTTTAAACTAAGAATCTATCCACCAAACTGAACAACTTTTACTATGGGAGCAAAGCGATCGGAGCAAAAAAAATCAGCTGTTGCATACATTTGATTGAGTCGAGCGGACACTGCAGTTTAGTATGGAAGAGCAGATTTTTTTGCTCCGATCGTTTTGCTCCCACACTAAAAGTTGTTCAGTTTGATAGGTAGGTCTTAGTTTGAAAGGATGCTAATGATATCAATTTCACCCTGTATACAAGGAACAATTTTGCTCTTATCGTTTAATTTCGATATTATTTCGTAACAAAACTCCGTAAAGTGACTGGGCTAATATTCTAGATATTTATTCAAGTCAACAATCATTCACAATCACAACGGTGGAATAAAAATATGTGCACTGAAAAAAAAAACAACAGTAGAAGAAGTAAGTAAGGTTTGTTTTGTCTATATCTATAGTAGGTATAGTCTGCCTACCTACCACGGACCTGAAAAAAAGACGGACGTAATCTCGTCTAATAACGAGTGAAGCATCCATTTCTTTTGTGTGCGTGCTGTCACGCGGTACATAATGGTGACGGGTGTCGGACCTGCGCCTAGAGCTAGTGCATCTGTGTGAGTGTAGGTCCCTTGTAGAACAAACGAAAATGTAGGACCTTGCATGCTTCACATCTTTTTAGTGTCACATTACGTCCGTCTTTTTTTCAGGTCCGTGGTACCTACATCAAAACAGTCAGCACGTTCGTGATAGATAACATATTACAACATACAACAACGCACTTACTTTATATCTAGGTATTTAATTGTATTCGTCACTAGTGACAAAATTACTTTGTTCTAGAACAATAGGCGATAAAAACCGTTTGGTTAAATTCACAAATTGATCATGCTCATTATTTTTTTCATTGTGACGTTTGATGTTTAAATTAAAGTAGATGATTATTGCTTTATTGTGAACCCACCAACGAGGTCAATCGAGAGATAAGAGAACGTTCGTGCGTCACTACTTTATATCATTCCTGTTGCTATATATTATTTATATTACACTTTAGTGTTTACCCGCGACTTCGTCCGCACAAATTATATATAGGTACCAGATTTTAAGTCAGATCATAAGCTATCAAACAAAAAAAGTTTCATCAAAATCGCTTCAGTAGTTTTTGCGTGATGCGCGAACAAACAAACAAACAAACAGACAGACAAAATTTCTAAAAAAGGTTGACTTGGAGTCAGGGATACCTATAAAAACCATTTTTTTTTGTAAATATCTTCAATGTACAGACACACTTGAGTTTTACAGTTTTATAATAGTTACTATAATACTTACTTACTTACCCTATTTATTATGCGTCCATAATAACGATACCTACAGACGATATACAGGGTGTGAAATTAAATACGTCACATATCAAACGGGGTGCTTCAGACCATGTAAGGGAACACTTTCACTATTGAGCCAACATCGAAATCGCCAAGTAAAATCAGCTGTTCCATACATTTCGATACTAATATTTAAATGTATGGAACAGATGATTTTACTTCAACCATCAAACTCACAATGGTGAAAGTTGTTCAGTTTGATGGTCTGAAGTCCTTTGATATGTAACGCATTTAGTTTTACACCCTGTATATTAGAATACAGCGTGTGTGTACAGTGTGTGTTAGCTGTTTTCAAAACAATCGTGGAAAAATTTACTCCATTTGTTTCAGTCCGTAAATATCTTTATAAAGTACAAAAAGCTAAAACTTTACTAAAGAGAGAAAGAGAGAGAAAAACACAAATATTTACATTTACCTGCATAGACGGATATTTCTGTTCAAAACAGTTCCCGTTTATTGACGTCATCTAAAACGTGAAAAGCATAACATCAAAACTTAAGGAGGTACCTATATACAGTATACTTAGTACCTACCTATAGTATACACCAGCGGAATGACGTCTCTGCATAAAACTAAAGAATTGCTTGATTTGTAAGTAATTATAGTTCATACGGAATTCATACACGTACCAATGATATTTTATGGCGCGTAAAATTGTGCCGCTCCACAGCTGTCTCGCTGGTAGCATTGCTTGACGGGGACTATTGAAAGAAGTCCCAATTGGGTCGTTTTCGAGTCTTTACTTTGCGCGCGCTATTAATAACATATCTGCGTTTCTTTTTAGTATCGTTGGATTCAGTTTTGAGTTTTTCTATAAAATATCAAAATCGGCACTTAACGCTTTTGTGGGTTTGGCCACACCAACGTTTAAAAGTTAAAACGAACCTATACAGATGTGAAAATAAACGAAGTTCTCGTCTCTACTATTATAGAAGTGTGTCTGTACTTTGAACTACGAATAAGAATAAATATGGAAGAGTAACTCTAAACAAAATCGAAATCATTTTTGGCACCCAATGAAAAATGACATTTTGTATGAGTTTTGGCGGCTAGTTACAATTTTTAAAGAACAAATTTAGAACGCGTTACAATTTTTTTGGTGCCACTTTTTGAGCTTCATTTATACTTCTATACATTCTCTTATTCGTAGACTTTGAAGATATTTAGAAAAAACGAGTAGGTGCCCCTGACTTCAAACCACCAATTTCTTTTATCTGTTTGTTTGTTTGCGCAACACGTGAAACCTACTGGACCGATTTTAATGAAACTTTTTGTGTTTAAAAATGTTTTATGAAACTTCCAATCTGTTTTATCATTTATCTCACTACGATATGACGGGAACCCGTGCGGAAGTTGTTAGTCGTGTTATTTATAAATACAGCGATCCCCTTATCCTGACATTTGAAAACATCTGCAATCCGTGTTATCCGCAGTGGGACGCTCGGCTAGACTGGTCTGCGCCGCGATAATGTCAGAGGTCAGCTGGAAGACATAACATAACACTGCCTATGTATATGTAGGTACTGTACACGCGTTAGCCACATGTCACTATCACAACTCAGTGTAGAGTCTAGGCCTCAAGATTTATACATAAAGTTATGATTTATACGACATATAAAAAAAACCACGCGTGGTAGAGGCCGCCCACCAGAAAGATGGGTCAATGATATTAGAAGACACGCGCCCAACCGGATGCAGAGGGTGAGGGACAGGACGTCATGGAGAAATATGGAGGAGGCCTATGTCCGAAGACGGACTGATCAAGGGCTGTGATGGATGGATGGATATGTATAATTGGCCATTATTGAACGGGTGGTGAAAAAAAATGAAATGGTCGCGGATTTATGCATTTAATTTATTTAAATATTTAATTTCAGAAAAACAGGACGGAAAAACCGCGAATGATGTATGTACGTGGTTGATGAATGATGACGTCTATTGACTAAACAAATTAAAACAAAGTAGGTACTCAGTAGTAGGTAAACTGGTAATAGCAAACATTAAATTTGCGAATTCTGTACTTATGGTTTTGACGAAAATCCAATTAATTAATTTGTCGTCATTCGTCATTAAATGTTATTTAAAAATGTAGTAGACATACAGGGTTCTTCTTAATATGCTGACACTTTTTGAAGGGGATGATCAGACCATCAAACTGAACAACTTTCTCTACTGGACCAACATCGCAATCACGAAAAAAAATCAGCTGTCCCATACGTTTGGGTCGAGTAGAATTGCAGTTTTGTATGGAACATCAGATTTTTTGGCGATTTCGATGTTGTTGTTCAGTTTGATGGTCTGACCGTCCCCTTAAAAACCGTCAACATATTTAGAAGGACCCTGTAGGTATATACTTATACCTACTACATTTTTAATTACATTTAGTTGTATTATTACCAACATCATTAATATTTTAATGGATTGATATAAAATAAATTAGTGTTGTTAAAGATTGACGTCAAAGGCTATTTTTATTTGGTAAACTCGATTCTATTCTGGTTATCTTAACTATTATAAAACCGTAAAATCATGAGGAACAAAAAAGTAGCGGTTTACTTCATAAAAAATCAAATAACACTCGATAGTGCGATTTAAATGACGTGCAGCGCCATCTATTGACAAAATTGTTAGTTTGTTTGTTTGTTCGCACATCACGCAAAAACTACTGAACCGATTTTGATGAAACTTTTTTTGTTTGATAGCTTATGATCTGACTTAAAATCTGGTATATAATTTGTGCGGACGAAGTCGCGGGAAAACACTAGTAGAGATATAAAATGCACCTACTAATATTCAAATCGAATGGAATATAAATACCTATGTTTTATTTTCGGTTTGATCTGAATTCACAGAAACGTAAAAATAGATTTTAAGTGAACGTATTGTAGGTACGTTCCTATAGTTCGTATAGAAAGACAGCGTTATAATATCGTATCTAGTAGGTAGGTAGGTTTGTATAGCACCTAGTTACCTAGCTAGTTACCTACCTACTTTGAACTTTGTCTATTCAACGTATTAGCAAATAAACGCAAATCCTGAAAACCGTTTGTATTAATTAATTAATTAATTAATTAACCGATTAATTAATCGCAGATTGTACTCGTATGAAAAAGGAAGAAAAACATTGATTTTGATTGAACGATATTCCTGTTCCAAATGTTAACCTACCTATTACGGCTTTGCCCGCCGTGCAGGAGGCGATGGTTCGATCCCCGTCCATAGTAGGGACCGTAAGAGCTAAAAATGGCCTAAGTGAGCATTTTTTTGATACAAGCAAGCCACTTGGCATGGGTGTTCCTTAGGTCAATAGAAGCCGATTAAGATCGGTAGGCCACGGGAGTCCCCCCTCTGGTCCGGTAGGGGGGGGTTCAAAGATGCACTCCGACCGGCCTCATTCCATAATTAATAATAGAATTAGTTTCGATAGTAAGTCAAGTTTGGTATCATTTTCGGATAAATTGAGGGTGTACAATTCGTTTCTGATATATAAAATGGTAATATGTTTAGTAGTTCTTGAGATATTTAACAAAGTTGCGGAATAGACGGTCAAAATATTTACTTCAAGTCATCGTAATTATTAAAGGGGCTTAATTTTTGACACACAAAAAATACTGAAAGAAAGCCCGTTTAATACAGATTACGAAAAAAATAACTTATCAGCATCTCTTCTTTAACAAATTGTAGAAAAAAAATGTTGAAGGTCGCGCGCCGATTGACTCGCTATGTTGTGACGACCACACGACGTTCCTACTGTGAACGTAAATTACGCTTAAAATTGGTTAGAATAGTGGATTTGGATCTGGTAAGCAAAATAAGCCTTGGTTTTTAGCCCATAGGGGTTAAATTTGGGGAAATACCTTCTCTGTAAACCTGTAAAATCATAACATACTCGGTTTCTTCACAGCCTGCCAGTTGAGCTAATAGGTCAAGTTTGATATAGTTTATGAGTAATTTTAGGACAAAGAATTCATTTTTGATGTTAAAAATAGTACATGGTGAAGCAGTTTTTGAGCAATTTTTATAATATACTTTCTCGTTTTTTTCCCTTTGGAGTCATCGTAATTTTTAAAGAAGCCGAAATTTTACTTAGCTATAGAAAATACTTGAAGAATGCATGTTTAATACAGATTTAATAAAAATATAATTTTTAAGAACCATTTTAATTGTTAATCCCGCGCAAGTTATTATTTTCACCCCTTACAATCGCCGATCCAAACCTACTTCAACTTATTATGAATCTAAAATCTGCTTTCATAATAGTGGACAAGAGGAAGCTTTTTTTTTAGCCTGTTGTCAGGGGTACTTTGATACCTACGGCCTTTGACTACTTATAAATAGTCAAAGCCTACGGCCGAATATTTTATTATTCTCAATTAGGATGTCTTCAAGACATACAAACTTGTAGTTAGATAGTTAGGTACTGTCTTGTCGATGATACCTGTCCAATATGTCAGTCTTAGTAACTATAGTCCACACAGGTCGCCCCTCAGAGGTAGGGTCTCTTTATTAGAGATCCTTTCTCTTAGGGTCGCCCTCAAGGTACTAATCTTACTACTCAAAACTGGGCAACACTATGGGAGCAAATTACTTAGTACTCTGGCGTTTGTTTTTGTGACATAAAAGTATCTCAACCAAAAATCGAATAGGTACCATATCAACACTACTTACCTACATACCAACACTACTTCATCAAATAAGAAGTAGGTACAACCTAAGATGTAATCATACCAAAATTTAGTTTATTCGTTAAACATGAGTATACATTAGGATGTTACCATTTATTGACTTTAGGTGTGGTGAATGAAGAATGTTTGTATTTGTTTTTTGGAAATATTTTATTTATATTTTACAATCTGATTTCAGATTTAATCAAACTAGCTTTCAAAATTTCATAGTAATAAGCTTAGAATCCATAATACTAGTTGGAATAAATAGGAAATACAAAAACTTGTAACTATTAAAACACAATTTTGTATCATCTTGAAGAAGTCTAAGGGGTGGTTGGGGATCTACCTCCTAGCGGTCCACCACGGGCAACGGCACCACAAGCTACCTAGTTTGTGGTGGCGGCTGAACGATCCCCACAGTGGTGTGGTAGGCTCCGCATGGAGCCGCCTGGCTCGCGACCACCCTCCTGCCGGAGTCTGGCGCCAAGCAGCTTGCTGCGTTCCGTCGGTGTGCAGGAGTGCCAGTGCCATTCTGGGTTAGCTTGCTATATCTTCGACCCCATCTTTGTCCTGAGCACTAGATTGAGATCAAGAGCAAGCCCATCTATAGTAAAAAAATAAATAAAAAAGTCGGCCAACTAAGAAACAGAAAATATACGGTCGTATTAGTTCGTCGGTGATTTCTACAAAATAAACCACTGACAAAAAACAAAAATGAGGTCTTTAAAGAGAAAAAGCTTCCTCCTGGTCCACTATTATGATAAACAGTACTTCCATCAGTGGCCGCGCAAGTATTAAAACGACGCCAATAAATTCTACACATAATTCATAATGACAAGTTGAAGTAAGTATGGATCGGCGATTGTAAGGTGTGAATATAAAACTTGCGCGGAGTTAACATTTATTTCTCTGCAATATCTTGATAAAAATGGTTCTAAAAAGTAATATTTTTATTAAATCTGTATTAAACAAGCATTCTTCAAGTATTTTCTATAGCTATGTAAAATTTCGGCTTCTTTAAAAATTACGAAGACTCCAAAGGGAAAAAACGAAAAATTTGTATATTATAAAAATAGCTCAAAAACTGCTTCACCAAGTACTATTTTTAACATCAAAAATGAATTCTTTGTCCTAAAATTACTCAAAAACAATATCAAACTTGACCTATTAGCTCAACTGGCAGGCTGTAAAGAAACCGAGTATGTTATGATTTTACAGGTTTACAGAGAAGGTATTTCCCCAAATTTATCCCCTATGGGTTAAAAACCAAGGCTTATTTTGCTTACCCGATCCAAATCCACTATTCTAACCAATTTTAAGCGTAATTTACGTTCACAGTAGGAACGTCGTGTGCTCGTCACAACATAGCGAGTCAATCGGCGCGCGACCTTCAACATTTTTTTTCTACAATTTGTTTTAAGAAGAGATGCTGATAAGTTATATTTTTCATAATCTGTATTAAACGGGCTTTCTTTCAGTATTTTTTGTGTGTCTAAAATGAAGTCCCTTTAATAATTACGATGACTTGAAGAAAAAATTTTGACTTGCTATTCCGCAATTTTGTATAATATCTCAAAAACTACTAAACATATTACCATTTTATATATCAGAAACGAATTGTACACCCTCAATTTATCCGAAAATGATACCAAACTTGACTTACTATCGAAACTAATTCTATTATTAATTATGGAATGAGGCCGGTCGGAGTGCATCTTTGAACCCCCCCCTACCGGACCAGAGGGGGGACTCCCGTGGCCTACCGATCTTAATCGGCTTCTATTGACCTAAGGAACACCCATGCCAAGTGGCTTGCTTGTATCAAAAAAATGCCCACTTTCGCCTTAGCGACCGTACTACCAGGCCGACTCGTACCAATGAGTTTTTCGGAATTTATGTACGGTTTGTGACACCACAGGCTTTTTGGTGATGGAAAACATCGTGAGGAAACCTCCGTGCTTCAATTTCGAGGCATGTATTGTACCCATTGTCCATTACATGTGGCGACGGGCTCCCCCCTTCACACTGGACAGAGTTTCGATACCTACTACTGGTGAAACGTGGATGTTCTGAGGTTTCAGAATATCTCTGACTACCCCCTCGGGGAATATAGTCGTCAGCATATGCTTATGCTTAAAACATCGGTGTCAATTATTGAAATTAATGTTCTGTCTCTATCATTTATATCAATATCGGAAGGAAAATGGGTAGGATTTTTTCAGATGGCTGTAACAGTCAGCAACCAAAAGATATGCTTACACTTTAGTACTACGACGAACGTGGATAATAGTTGCTGACTGTACTAGACGCGTTAGGTATCTGCTTAGTGTATGAAGTCTCGATGGAAGCTATTGACAACCTAAGGGAAAACTTTCTGGAAAATTGGGTTCTAATAATGGGGTTGGGTTTCGACATTTATAATTTCTGTCAATCCTATCGTAGTATCGTTATTATTTCTGTCCTGACCAAAAATAAAATAAACTGATAGCGTTGGTAAGGTAGATAATATACCTACAAACATATTATGGAATCGACTTGAGAAAGTGTTATCGCGCTACCTATCTCCCCTCTTTCTGACGTAAATAAACAAAGCAAGGACTACGAATGATAATTATACCTGCAAACAAGGAAAGAAAGCAACCACACGACAAAATTATAAGTCAGATCAGAATGGCAAAAATATAAGTAAAACCAGCGGCCGTAGTATGGCAGCGCGATACAGCGGTATCTCGCCTTCGCTCTTCTTTTTGTTTGGTCAAGTACAAAAAACAAGTACGGGATGGGTGTATGACGTCAGTACGACGCGGAAGTGGCCCTGCAGGCGGGGCATTGCTCTACCACGTCACGACGTCACGCGACGTAGGTACTTACACCGAGCCGGCTCGGCTGCCGCGCTCGCCGCCCCTCGCTTCCACCTATAGCAATACGGCTCACCACAAAGCCGACCGAGCGCCCTTCTCTCTCGTTGACCCAATTTCCCATTGAATCTGCAGTCGATGTGAAAATAGGTTGCTATTCAGGGTTTTAGACGCAACCGGAAGTGCTTTATTTAGAATCTCAGTCTATTTAGGAACGAACCTACCTATTTATTTCAATAGTCACCTATGGTAAATATGGATATTTCATGGATACAACAGAATGGGTGTGGGTGGTACCAGAACAAAGAGCGAGCTTTTCTCAGAAGATTTTTTCTATGGCAGACCCAAGAACAAGAACTTTTTTTGAGTGCCTCATTTCAAGTTAAGCAGCGTCAGGTCCGGTCAGTCTTTGGATGGGTGACCGTTTAGTGGTATTTCATATCGAGCGTTTGCGAGCTTCGGAAGGCACGTTAAGCAGTTGGTCTCGGATAGTTCCGTCAGATGGCGTTAGCAACTATTCGTTAAGCCAGGTCAGACGCCCATTAAGGCGGCTTGAAAATTCTCTGACAGCAAGTTTGACTACGAACTTGCCTCCATCAACCCGCACTGGGCCTGCGTGGTGGAGTATGGCCCACTCCCTCTCACCCTTATTCGTGAGAGGAGGCCTTTGCCCTGCATTGGGATTCTAAAGGCTATAACTAACTAACTAGGTAACTAACAATTCAAGCACATGTTAGTTACTGAGAAAAGTTGGCTCTAAAAGGGATAGACACGATCACGATCTTATAAGAGTTCCGTTTCTAATTTTTGAGGTTCGGCATCCATACAATACACTTTTGTAAAACATAATGACAATAAAATTACCCTCATAATCTACATCTACCCATTTCGCTTTTTGATTCTACCATCAATATAAGTCCAAAATGGATTTGTTCCTTCATCATCATCATCATCAGCCTATATACGGTAGCCACGACATTCGTCAAATTCTTGTTTCGTCAAATTCTTATTTGTTCTACTGCAGGGCACATGCCTACCTTCAGGGAGGGTTTATGGGCGTTAGTCCAATACGCGTGCCCAATGAGGATTGGTTGACTTCACATACCCATCAGAATTTCTTCTTCAGCGTAAGCAGGTTTCCTCACGACGTTTTACTTCAAAGTTTGAGAGAAGTCAGTATATTGTTCGTAACAGTTAGTTAATTATAGTTGAAACACAACGTTACTAATGTTTGTTTGTTTTTTGCAGCCCTCTGGTTTGCTGGAGCGGCCCTTGTCATACAGCTGCATGCAGGAGGTGTACTGCATCTCTCGCTGGGACCCCGCCAGGAAGTATTGCCTCAGGATCGTGATGCCACACGGTTCACTACTACTGCAGGTTAATACTCTTATGAATTCATTAACATTTGGATGTTTACAGATTTAAATATTTCCCAAATACCACCTCTTAGGCGCTTAGTTCAGTCTGTACCAAAAGTAGTAAGAAATGTTTCTGTTTATTTCAGGCAAACGATGCTTACACAAGAGATCAATGGTATCATTCTATTATATGGAAAGTAAGTACCAACATAATTATTTTGCGTATTAAGATATGACTGATAAGTTAAACAAATGGTTGAGTAAATATTTTTTTATTCCACAGAGAAACATGATAAGATTCCGCAATTTTCTCACGAAAACTGTCAGGAAAGAGGTCGTTCTGAAGGAGCTGAAGGTTAGTACGGACGTAGATACAGTTTCACCGTTATCTTCCTAGCTTTTGTCCCACCTATAAAAGCAGACCCTGAACCAATTATGTATTTATTATCAAACTAGCGGGCCCACGACTCCGTAAGCGCAAACCACTTTAAATACTCATAACTTTTGATTATGTGAACCGATTGCGATGAAACAAAGCCTATATGTCAATCCAAACTAAGCCCTATGCTTCTTTGAGAATCTGATCTAAATCGGTACAGTCATTTTTACGTGATGCGTGCACAAATAAACAGATAAAGATACAAAAATTCTAAAAATGGTCTTAATTAATGCAACGCATTACGTATTCTAAAGCTAAACCCAAAAATTTTTATTCAAACAATCTCCTATGTACGCACGGTGACAGATCAACCTACCCATAATTGGACCTTATGTCCATGAACATAGAGTTCAATTATGGGTAGGTTGATCTGTCGCCGTGTGTACATCGACGCCAGTTAGATATAATAGTGCATTTTATTGATTATTTACAGAATATGGTTGATTACGTGATGACGACCCCGTTGCAAGACGAGAGCGTGACGCGTGCACCTCTACAGATACTGACAGATCTGCTTTCGGAGGTAAGCCAGCCAGGATCACCTCTTTGCAAAACCTTTCACTCAGTAGGTAGGAAGAAAGTACCTAAATGTTCACGTCCTGAAAGGAGCGCTTCTTCTTCTGTCTTGTGATCCTGAAATACTTGAGAGACTTGCTGATTTCCCATGGTGCACTGGACGTCTCTGTATTTGGGCTTCATGGAATTTAGTACAGTCACTCTAAGTGAGTAATTTTAACTACCTAGGTAATTATTCGAATTTAGTATGTAGGTAAATCGAAGTCAAATTAATGACGTACTTACTACAATGGGATGTTATTGATAGGAACGCTAAATGACGTACCGGATTTTTAGGAAAGCAAAAGCGGAAAAAACGTTTCCCCTTATTTGGAGCAAGAGCGTCAACGGTTAAATCTACAATCTGGTCGGGGGTCTATACCTAGGTAGGTACCTACATAAAAAGCTCGTGATCTTCTCATCAACTTGTAGTATGATTTATACCTATTGACGTAGGTAGTCGACTACATCCAAAGTATAAAGGTCAATATAATCGCGAATCTTGATTGAACTTTGTAAACATTTTCTATATGAAAATGGAAAATTTTGAAACACAATTCACTAGAAGTCATTTATTTAATCTTTATAACATAAACACAGCAGGGACTAATTATATTTACAGTGGGTACCTACATAACATCATTAGTAAAAAGTCGTACTACATATACAGGGTCCAACTTAATATGCTGACGGTTTTTTAAGAGGATGGTCAGACGATCAAACTGAACAACTTTCTGTATGGGATCAAAAAAAAAACGCGAAAAAAAATTTTTTGTCATACATTTGTGCCGAGTAGGTTTGTAGTTTTGTATGAAACTGCAGATTTTATTCTAGATTTAGATTTTGGTCCCACAGAGAAACTAGTTTAGTTTGATGGTCTGATCATCCTATTAAAAACCGGTAGCATATTAAGAACGGTGACGGTTTTCAAGGAAATAATTCTATGGATGGTATATACAGCTTTTTTTAGAAGAAGAAAATATTACACATTTTGAAAACTTTATTAAACTGACAAACTTTTGAAAATACTATCCCGGTCACTGTCATAAATGTTTATACAAGTTTAGTTTCAAAGTTGACATAGAATTGTTTTTAACGCAGAAGTAGCAATGTTAAAAAAAATGGCAATATCTCGAAAACAATAAAACTTGGATTTTTTTATATATTTTTCCTGAACAGTTATAAACTCACCCATCTCCTATTATATCGGCTTGACGTTGAATTTTGGGGCATCCTGTATACATAGAAATAGGAACTACTAATCTACTATATACCCCGTTCTGTAAATATCCATAGAGTATTTCCTGTTGATAACTATGAATATAATATATGACTCATATTTTGTGATAAGGACGGGATGGTTCTCGCGAACTAGGATGTTATAGAACCAAGTACCTAAAAATGTTGGTGCGGTTTATCAGTTTGCCAATTTACGAGCCAAATGCTGTGCTTCGAACAGTCATGTTCTATAGACAGAATACAATTTTAGATGTACGCAAATAGTGGCTCTTACGCAAATAATAACAGTAGCGTACCTACTCGAGCGTACTGAGTAAATATTTAGTAAATTGGTAGTTTATTGGTCCATGCTAGTCATAGTACATCTTAGACCATATAACATATGGACGAGTTACGCGTGTACCTAATTCTACTAAAAAACTTTTTGGACACTTTTTGCGGGGGACGAGGCAGCATGAAATCCGTAACCCTGGATTTTATTCCATTACTCAAGTAATTCCAAACTTCAAAGTTTAGATTATAATTTTGATTGTTAAAATACTCTCGTAAGAGTGAGAACCCCCAACGAGCCTAGTTTGAAGTTATTGTTCCGTATTTATACGCTGTTTCGTTTAGTGATAAAGTATAAAATTGTATGCAAATGCACATGATTAATCGATCTTGTAACGTGGCAGAGGGAAAATGCTACCCATGAGGCTGGTCCCTAGTTATATGATCTAAGTAGTACCTACAATATACTTAGGTCCAATCATAAACTAAATCGGTCAGAAATCCCTAAATGTGTGGACAAACCGATTGTAGGCTCAGATTTAGCCTACTGAAGGTGATAGTATGAAAAAATTCAAGAGTGGCTAGTTTTCGCCCACAAAAACATTGCATTTGAAACTTTATCCTTTAGTCTCCTCATGAAACCACGAAATGAAATGGGGTGTCCCATTCTAAACGACATGGTCTTAGAATGGCGAGACATACAAGGTGTTACAAAAATACAAATAAACATTTAAGAGGGTGATTCAGACCATCAAACTGAACAACTTTCACTATGGGACCAACATCGAAATCGCGAAAAAAATAATTATAGTTAACTCTACAAATCGACTCGAGCTAAAATATGTATGGGATATCAGATTTTTTTTTCGCGATTTTGATGTTGGTCCCATAGAGAAAGTTGTTCAGTTTGACGGTCTAAACGTTTAAGAGTTTTAAATATTTATTTTTACTTATGTAACACGTCCTGACAGGTGGTCATCCTTTTTTTTTCGCGATTTTGATATTGGTCCCATAGTGAAAGTTGTTCAGTTTGATGGTCTAAACCACCCCGTTAAATGTTAATTTGTATTTTTGTAACACCTTGTATACCTACTTAGTTTATCATGTAAAGGTAAGTGGTTAGAGGATCAGACTAACAAGGCAAAGCACCAGATTCGATTGACAGACCAGACGTTGAATAAAGCTTTATTGGAAGTGGATAAAATGAGATACCAGTTGCAGACTTGACAGTACCTATCTTATTATTCTTATAGTGTACCTATGTTCAATCTGGTCAACAAAACGACAGGTTAAGGCGTATCTGCCCTGGACCACGACTCTCCAATCTAATCGATGCGAACGAGCGCGTCGCTCCGGTCAGAATTTAGCTGTTTTCTTTGAAAAATTAGATGATTTTTCATTAATTTCTAAAAAGTAAGAAAACCACATCATTCTAAATTGTATTGTGAACAATATTGTAAATTTTCATTTTCTTCCGATTCAAAATGTAAGAGTAAAATGGTTACAACTGGAAAAAAGGGGTGACTTTAGAGTCCCTTTTCTTCGGTTTTATTGATTAAAATCGATTTCTAGAAAAACCACATCACTTCTCATATCCTGTAGATGGTTCAGTTCATTTTTCAGCTCAAAAAGTGCCATAGTTAATGAATAAAATGGTTACAAAGTTACTCAAAACCGGCAGGTAGCCCCTTAAAATTAAGTACCGGAAAAAATGTATGGCTAGGTAGGTAACTTCTTATAGGAATTACGCACAAGTTTTACAAAAATAATAGGTACGAGTATAGTTCCATCTTACAGCAATTACGTCCTTCTATCAAAATCCAATCAATTGTAATTTTGCTTTCTTACTCTATTATCCTTTAATCCTTATGCTTCAATCCTTACCTTAATTCCAGAAAAAGGAGAGTCCGGATTGGGAAGAGTGGGCGGAGTACGTTACGAACGCTGCGGCCCCACTTCTAGCGGAGCGGTGTGCCACCGGCGAGCTGTGCGCTCTGCTGGCGAGGCTGTGCCGGCGCAGGCCCCGCGCGGCCCCGCTGCCCGCGCTCGCGCCGCCTGTGCGCCGCGTCCTCACCCGCAACGTCGACTTCGCAAGGGCACCTGACGCAAGGCAACTTGTTAGAGAATATATAAGGTTAGCATCTAGGTATTCAAAAAAGATATCATGTTGATGGATTCCTAGTCGATTTCGACTATAATAGCCGGTACACAACAGGACAAAACATTTGTAGGCGAAAACGCGACTGCGTACACCCTTCAACTCCGCCCCATTGGTCAAGTTATTTGACGGGTAGTGTACTAATCTTTATAGAAAACCAGTCGGGTACGCCGGATATTTTAAAGTGCATGTAGGAACGGATGCACTTTCTCGTCCTTACCCTCCTATGTCTGATGGGACGGGAGACCGATACGATCAAAAGTGGGTTCAGATGCAGTGGTTTATAACCAGGGGCCTATTTCATAAATATCACTGTAATTTACAATGACAATTCAGGATTACATATTTTGCTGGGTTCTTATGACGTTAAACAACATTTGTGTCCTAGCATTCTCAGTAAATGTACCTACCTATCTTAAATTGTCATTGTAAATGACAATTGTCATGTTTATCCCTAGATCCCTATTTAATAAACGTTAAAATTGTAATTTACAATGACAATTCAGGGTACATACGAGTACATCGCTGGTTACTAATGACGCTAAACAGCAGTAGGTAACATGTCAACATGTCATTTACACACGGCGACAGATCAACCTACCCATAGGTTGATCGAACTCTATGTTCATGGACATAAGGTCCAACTATGGGTAGGTTGATCTATCGCCGTGCATAGCCTGAATTGACATTGTAAATTACAATTGTCACGTTTATTAAATGGGGCCCAAGCAGCCCCACGGTCAGCCTTCAAAAAGATATATGTATTGTTATTCAGTAACCCTCTACGGGTCCAAGATCATCGACGGTCCTGCATGCTACAGTACCTACCTAATAGGTACCTAGATACTAGTAACTCAAGAATACTCAAGATATGTTGTAAGACTTTTTCCACCCTCTGAGAGTTTCATGGAAGATTTTAAGTTTACTAACTCGCTAGACATTAACAAAACATAATTACCATTTGATTAAGTGGTTATTCAGATCACGAGATCAGGTCATCAACATAAAGTACCTACTTAGGTATGTAACATTAATTGCGTCAATGATTGAAAACATCTGTGAACGTGAGTTATACTAGTTATTGCCATATAAGTATACGATGCGATTACGCAAAGGCATAAAAGCGATGGAAAAGTGGTTTCTGTAATTGAAACTGATATTGTGTGTTGATGTGAAGGACGCATGCGCCCAGAGTCATAATACGTCCGCTAATACGATCGTTTGTATACATTTAGGTCGTCGCGTCCGTCCAAACACATTAAGAAATATGTTGCTATATCCGACTCTTCATATATCATTAGCTCCATAGCCTCATTTGGTTACAATACAGGTCACAAATTATGTTATAAACATCGTGCTATCGCACCTCAGAGTAGGGTTCAACTGCAATGACGTCACTAAACGCGTATTTTTAATTGCCGTGTATAATTAAAAATAAATTGTGTTCATTCAGGTCAACAAAACATATTTTTATAATGTTTTGTTGAATGAGTTGTTAGGTTTCGGGTTCGATGAAATGTACGGTTCGGCGTTCCTACCTAAATACAGGGTGTCAAATTAAATGCGTTACAAGAAGTCAAGAAGGTGTTTCACACCTTTGTTACAGCTGCAAACTACATTTTCCATCCAGTTGTTGCAAGGCTCACATTTGGCGCATAAACAATTTTTATGATGGAATGGCATGTTGCTAACCTTTCGGCCACACTGCATAAGAAATCGCCTCGTACGACAAGTGACAACCACATGAAGAAATGGCTAGTCCATTCCAAGCCAAGCCATGACATGGCCAATTACCTATATTATCAATAAGCAAACGATGATCGTGTTAATATAGGAGCGACAATAGCTTCAGCAGTTTGGCAGGCCAACGGACTGTGACGCAAATTCCGTAGATTTAATGTTAACGTATTTTACAAATTAACATTGACATTGCAGTGCTCTCAGCGCACACAACTCGGGCCCAGCGCTGGTGCGGAGGTTCGTCGAGGTGACCCACGGCAGCCGCGCCGCTTGCCCCCACCCGCGCGCTGCACCCAACCTCACTGCGGTCACCCTCGCCGCTCTAGACGATTACTATCGTGATTCCGCAACGCCTCACGTCTGCAATGACCGGGAAGACGAGGTCCTCTGCTTTGCTGATATTTTACAGCACATGTGAGTATACATCACAATCGGAAAAACGACCATAACCATTTTGGATCCCTTGGTATCGACAACTTAGACCCGTATTTAATAAGAGTCCCATGCGTTCGCGGTTTGAAAATGTTTGGTTGCAAGTAATCGCAGATTTTTATTAAGTATTATACTTACGAAACTATTTAACTTCAAACCAAAGATGATTTGGGACCTAGGACGCTACTCAAAGGTCCTTCTATTTTCTAATCGTGAGATTCAATATAATAGGTACTGCTAGCGAGTGACTCTTAAAATATCGCACTCCAGAACGTAAATCTTGTTTATTGTTTTATCGTTCTGAAGTTCTGAATGCTTTAGTCCTTGATCTTAGGTTCTGAAAAGTAGGTTGTCTATAAAACAATAAACAAAAATTAGTATACTAGGCATAAGAGCAACACGGCTCCCATCATGACCCCATCCCGTTTCGATCTAAGATATATATGTTGAGATGAATGATGATTCTTTCGTTGTAATAATAACATACTCCGCTCTGATTCCAGGTGTGAATACGAAGACTGGCTAGTGGTAGTAGGTACCGTGCTGCAATCTGTTCCTCTATGCACAGCGGCGATGTCCTGCCCCCGGGTAGCGAAGCGACTGGCAAACCTTCTCAACGCCTTGGCTCGAGATCCTAGATGCACTGCTCACATTTGCGTCGCTCCAGCAAGAGCGGCTAGACCGTCTCCACCGTCTTGGCTGAGAGCAGCTGCCCCTTCAGACCCTTTACTAGCACTGCCACATCAACAATTATGTCAACTTTGGGGAGATATGGTAAATAACATGCTGATTCTGTTATATCCAAAAATATCAACCCTGAAAGGTGTTTTTGTGAATTTTGATTGTGCAATTGTAAATTTTCAGCTTGGAACATTACTAAACTGCTGTTGTAAAAGAAAAAGCTTCCTCCAAAGTATGAGCAAACAATTGCCAGATTTTCTACTAGTCGCATTAACTGAACATGTAAGTTTTGCCTGTTATTCTTGTTCTAAGTGTGTATTCTTCAATATTACTTGCAGCTTATTTAAATATTTATGCCTGATTCTTCTAGCCGGCCGCTTTGGAAGCTCTATGTCTAATGCTGGAATGGGAAGTCTCGAGCGGAGAGCAGACACAACTGGAAATTATTGCTGCTCTACAAGGGACTGATTTAGGACAAAAATATTACAGGGATCTTTGTGAAAGACAAAAGAACCTCCAAAGATTGGTGAGTTAACAACCTCCTCTCTTTAAACCCATATCGCAGACCCAAAAACACGTAAGGGTCATTTAAGGGTATATAACCGTTGGCGCGCTCCATACAAACGTAGTCTAGTGATATTGTCAATACTATCCAATTAAAGTTAATGAAATTTTTCAGAAACAATCTAGAAACTAATCTCTACGTTTGTATGAAGTCAGAATTTCGTTAAAATGTATAGTTTTAAAGTTACAGTGCCTCAAAGATTTCTATACAAATATTAAATTAATCCTAGCATTAAAACTGTATACTTTAACGAAAATCTGACTTCATACGAACATAGAAAAAAGTTATTGACTACTACGTTTGTATGCAGCGCGCATTTACGCTCTCGGAATAAACTTCTCCTAATTAATGATTTTTATGTTTATCACATATCGTTAAAAGAGCGACGGTGGCGCGTTGCGGAGACCTAAGGAAAGTCAATCTTGAGGTCCTGGTTCGAATCCGCACGGACCACAATGCCATGTACCAATGAGTTTTTCTAACTTGTCATAATACCGACTGCTCTCAAACGGTGAAGGAAAACATCGTGAGGAATCCTGCATACGCTAATGAAGAAATTCCGATACGTATGTGAAGTCTACCAATCCGCATTGGGCACTCGTGGTGGACTAAATAGGGTGTATGGGCGTTAGTCGAGGGTAGGCCTGTGCCCTGCAGTGGGACGTATATAGGATGTGATGGTGATGGAGGTTTTATCGCAAAGAAAGTAGCTACAAAATTTATCTGATTGCAGCAAGCGGAGGGAGGTCCAAAACGCCTAGCACTGCCAGTGCGTGCCACAGATGCGGACGTTGCCGCCTTGCTGGACGCGGGGGCTCTGGGCAACCTCGAGTGTCTCTCTCTAGCCTTTACTAGTGTCACTAGTGCCTGCGCTCACCATCTCATTAAGGTAACACATCGTGTTGTTAATGTAGGACACATAACAACATTAGAAGATTCCGCTTCTTCAGATCTATAAAAAACATCCTTTACACTATGACTTTTACATCTTTGGGAGCGTTATGTCCAATTCGCAAATTGTCCAATCGTTCAATTCGCAATAGGTCGAATTTTCAATAAGTCAAATTCGCAATAGGTCCAGTTCGTTACATGTTGTTATTTTTATTATAGCATCGAAGTTTTTTTGAACGTGGTACATTGTTTGTGTTACATTGTTTTACAAAAGCCGTGGTGGTCCAGTGGCGAGTAACCTTGCCTACCGTGCAGAAGGCGATGGTTCGATCCCCATCCTGGCCGACTCGTACCAATGAGTTTTTCGGAATTTATGTACGATTTGTAACACCACTGGCTTTTCGGTGAAGGAAAACATCGTGAGGAAACCTGCATGCTTCAATTTCGAGGCATGTATTGTACCCACTGTCCATTATAAGTGGCGACGGGCTCACCCCCTGTCACACTGGACAGAGTTTTCGGTACTACTGGTGAAACGTGGATGTTCTGAGGTTTCAGAATATCTCTACCCCTTCGGGGAATATAGTCGTGAGCATATGCTTATGCTTACATTGTTTGTGTAGTTGCCATCGCTTCGCTACTTGAACCTGTGGGCCACGAAGTTCGGCGACAGCGGAGTACAGCTGATAGCCGAGCACTTGCCTCGGCTTCAAGTCCTCAATCTCTGCGAAACGCCTGTCTCCGATAAAGGCATTGAAGCTTTATCAGGTAATTCAATGTTTAATAACTATTGTTATGCATTATTTTGTAGGGTAGGTACGACAACGAAAGTTGATAAGAACCTGAACCTTATTTTTCACAAATAAGTTTCATAGTTCGTTGCCGACTGTACAGTTGGTGTGTTTGATATGAATAGTCGATTCAAAACAACACCAAACCACCACCAAACGTTATTCAAATCTCTACTCTATGTATTCCGAAGTCCTTGAATTGCATATAAATCTCTAAAGGTGAACGCTTATAATCTATCTTTGCGGCGAAGGAGACGAACCAAACTAATGCCGCGGATAAATGTGCGAGGTGTCGTAAAATTTCATACAACCAATTTTAAAATTCGATTATTTCGCCTCCTTCGGCTCGTTCGCCTGTGATAAATGTGCGTACACCTTAATTAATTTCTTTGCTCTTCTCATAACACATAAAATTTATATCAACAGGTCTATCAAGTCTAAAACGGCTCAATCTAAACAGCACAAAGCTATCCGCCGAAGCATTTGAAATCCTGCGCCAGAAATTGCCACAACTTCAAGAGTACGACATTAGATACACCGAAGCGTGGTGACCGGCTAGGCAGCCGTCTAGGCACGCAGCACGACAGCCACCTAAACTGGTCCTAATTTGCTCCAAATTTAGTAAACATTAAATTATTAATCCTACTTGTATAACAAGAACATATTTCCTAACACGTTTTTAATGATAAATTACGCCATAGTCTGTTTTGTTAAATGTATAAAAACAATAAATTAGGAGCAAAGTGACCTAAGTACTATAATTGACTCGGAACACTTCTCTCCTGAATAACATCAAACATCAAATTTCAATTATAAATGTTTCTAGAGCCAAGATAGACCTAAGATCAAGTCTCAATATCTAAATAGTATACATGTTTCGGGTGCGTACCTAATTTTATCGATTTCTAGATTGTTTCATAGAAATCGAGTAGCAAGGCCGTAAATCATTTGTAGGAATTGGAACAGTTATCCCAGTAGGAGCAAAGTAGGGCCAGATTACATCACCCTTTGAGAAGAATTACAAACATGTGACTTCTCGAAGATTCCTCATGTATCACACTAAAATCGCGATATCGCAATGATCTCTCCACGACCGACTATCGCTTTAGCTAGGAAATCGCGGCGGGGCGATAAGCTGTAGCCTCGCAGGGAAATCTTTAGTATGTAAGGGCTCTAATCTAACTAGCATCACACGAGATCTCCAGCCACCGATGAAACTAGTAGAATTACATTTTGCCACAAAGTAGGCAAGTAGTTAAGTACCTACGTAACGTGTGGATATTTCAAAAAAACATAAATTACCGACCTTATATCTTTCTAAGTTATGATGCGACCATTTCATGACAAAGTCTATGTTTAATGATCAGAAAAAGGTTAGAAAAAAGCTAAAACGAAAGAGCGTAGCCAGTCAATGAGATATGTGCATGTAACATTGAAAAGGTATTTTATACATGTTTTAATGTTGATTTGTTAAGAGTTGCCCAGCATTTGAAGTATATGGGGTAGTTGATCTGTAGCAGTAACATTATCCGAGCGATTTACTCAATCAATAAAAAAATATAGTCTAATACAATGAGTCTAGTAAAAATACCTACCTTTCATACGGGGCTTTCTGGTGGCCACATTTAGTTTGTAACACTATTTATTTATTACCTAGCTATAATAATTAGTTTTCTCACCTCCGGACGGAAAGCGTCAATTGTCGTCCCGCTGCGCTAAAAGTTGTCGCTTTCCGCCTCCGTCGAGGAGAAAAATAAAATACTAACCTCGGACAGTAAATAAGAAAGCCTCAGATTACATGAGATCTGAGACCTTTCTTACTTTCCTGTCCTCGGTGTGTAATCTACATTATTAGATAGATGGACTGTACAGAAAATAGTATTAAAACTATCTATCTTAAAACTACGCTTAAATGTTAGTATTGTTGAAGAATTAAGGACTTTTTGGGCTGTGAGAAAAGAACCAACGTTCGAGAGCATTGTGGAAAGTTGGTGTGTTCTCATAAAATGTGTCTCCTTAACATTTTATACATTTAGCACTATTCCTGTCAAGCCAACTTAATTGTACTTGTAATTATGTCATTAATATCATTAAATAATATGTAACTCTTAAATGTAATCGTGAATCTGTGTCGAATTTAGTTTTACAGCACTATTTAACATTTGTGACATAGCAAGTGGTATTTAAGTAGCTTTAATTCGTCCGGTTCGATGGATAAGAACATTATAGTGTCTCTCCACATCTATCTGTAACGTGGAATCGAATTTAATACATACAACTGCTTCCAATGTATCTTTGAAAAAAAGATAGGTGTGGCGAGGTCCTTATGATGATCATCTGACCGATACAAGACTCTATACAATTATACATTAACGCCAATTACTATCATAATTTAGTGTATGTAAGTGTATGTCACTATTGTTTACTACTCTCGTTATTTTATTTTACTTTTGGACAATATACCAAATTAAACTACGTTATAAATAATGCACAAGTATGTATGAAATGTGAACTGAATTAATTGCTATTGAATTTTAGTGTTACTGAAGAGGTATAAGACTTATTCACTGTGTGAAAAGTGTGCGAGATTTTTATTATAAGTAATTGAGAAATTTACTTGCTTTTTCATTTACCGAACATTTCCCAAACATTTAAAACTAGAAGATTGACTGAAGAATCAGACAACCTTCTAGTTTTTAAATTTTTTATTCGGTTTCTGGGAACCGAAACCGTTAATTCGCAAAATAAAAAAGAACACTATCAGCATATCAGCCTATTATTGAAATGAGGTTGATTACGGCATGGATTGCCGATAAACGAATGGGACTGGGGGAAACCCAAACCCAGTGCTATCCGGTGCAAACTGGCATTTTATAAAAACTTTCCTCAGACGTCATTAAAACGACACCAATTATTAATTATAACTTTATAACCAATGCAATTATATTTTATTTGTATCATTAAGGGGCACCCCCGGTGCTGCCCACAATAGTTAATTTTATTTCTTTACAATTATACAACATTTCTAAAAAACTAGTTGTTTATTGTAATCCTTTCGTCCCTCCAGGGTTGTGAGAGAGTGTTTCTTGGATTTTACTGCATTTTTGCCTCAAAAGCCCATTAATTGGCCGCTTCCGTTGTAATTTTCCTAATTTCATAAATAGAATGTTAACTTCCGCTTGTCATTTTCCCGCCATTCGCCAGCGTGCTGAATTCGGTATGTCAAGTTTTTTTTTGGAGGGCTGAATTGAAAACCATTTCGAGATAATTGTCTCAATAATCATATTTTCTATGTCAGAGATTTTAAAATGAAAGGATTACAGATATTTTTAATAAAATAACGTCGTTTTTCGGTCCGTGCAGTGACGTCACTGGCATACCTCTGAACTCCTTGGTAAACATAAAATCAACTTAAAATAACCGGCCATTAAGAAAAAAAAATACTTTCACAATGTCAGAATTTGACATTTGATGTTGCCGTATCTTTTTCCAGCATAGAGTTAGAAAGAGGAGGCAGGTTTTAATTTTTTTAAATACAGCTGTATGTAGTTTTTCTCCATGGAGTTCGAATTATTTTCTCTCCACCATTTTTGCACTTAGAGATTACAGATCAAAATAATTTAAAAATTAAATTTATATTGATAAACTCGATGAATCGCAATAAGAATGAAATAGGTATCTTAAAATTATGTCTTCTGTCCGTAAAAAATATAAAAATGAAGACAAAAAAAAACTTGACATACCGAATTGGCTCTGACGCCATTTTGTTCATTGTGTTTCCGGATTTTGACGAGTGCAGTTCTGCCTCAAAATACGCGAGTGAAAAAGTTCGAAATTTTCGTTATCGATATTAAAGTGAAATAATTTCGTTAAGTCACTCGTATAGTTTAGTTTTGTTCAAATTTGAAGCCCGTTTAGTGAATTCGGTTCGTCATGGCTCACGAAAGTCATTATATCGTCGAATCGAGGGTTTGTCGCCGCTCGCGTCGCGCCGCCGTGTCCCGCGCCACGTGGCTCGCGTCCAGCTCCCGCGCCGCCCGCCGCTCCCCCCCCGCGCGGCGCCAGCTCCAGCTGCAAGCTGCAGGTGCAGCGCCGACGCGCTCCGCCGCCACGTGCGCCCCGTGTCTACAGTCTACAGTCGTTGGGAGTTGAGGTTTGATAACTCGCGGGCCAGGTTTGTGTTTTGACTTTGTACAACGCTTGGGTGCTCGGCCGCGCCGGCCCTCCATTTTCGAGGGAATTCTTCAAACCCCGTGCGCGGCATCCGGCCGAATTAAAACTACTTTGAGGCTAGGGTATTTTATTGCCTTAAGGTTTAAAGATGTTATACGACTAGCCTATTTTAATTTAACTAATGTCATGATAAATCTGAAAATTTGATAAATTTCCGATGATAAGCTGACATTATTGTTCGTTTTAGACGAATTACCGGTTTGACCGAGGTCAGACCGATATCGAATTTGACCGATGTCTTATACCCGTTAGAACGATATTTTCGAATGTCAGATCTGTTAGCAGGAGCAGGGGCGGTGGGATTGCGATGATTTCCAATCTATTTAATTTTCATACACACATAATTATGTACATTGACGACCGTACTTCGATTTCGGAAAAGTTATCGCTACAAGTACCAACCATCTTCTGAGGTTGCAGATTGCGAGTGAGTGAATCGATAATTTAAAGAAAAGGGGGCGTCAGTAAAATGTTTGTCTAAAGTGATTTAAACCGAATAAGAATGGTTTCAATTATCTTGTATAACATTAGGTAACTTTTATTTTAACGGCTCAAAGAGCTGAATTACCTATGTTTTTCTTGTTACTAGCCGATTTATCGAAATGTTTAGCGAATGACCGCCATCGATCAGTTTGAGCCAAAATGATTTGAATATTGTTTTCGGTCTGTAACTTGATATTTTACTAAAAGTTTTGGTTAAATTCTGAAATATTATGAACTCTTCGAGATTCTTCCGTGCGTCGCGTCGTCGTATTTGCCACAGTAAATGACGGTTTGTTCTACATATATGTGAGCAAGTGTTCTTTTCATCAATCTTTTGATTTTATTAATTTAAAAAAAAAAAAAAAAAGGATGTGGAAACTCCCGTCCATCGAACCCTATAAAACCTGAGAAAATATGTCAAAATATATTTATTCAGGTGGGTGTCGAATCACAAGAATATTAATCCTACTTCGACACATACATTTTCTACAGCGATTGTTTAGAAATTGGACGTAATTTTATAGCAATTCTAGCTCATCGTTCAATTCTTAGGTAAAACCAAGTCTTTTCCAAAAGATATTGTGAGTACATGTTATTTGGCGTCGCTTCGGCCGAACCCTCTTCAAGAAAGCTTCGCTGCATCGAACGAATTATCGTGTTCTTCAATTGATTATAAATGCTATGAAATGCATTGGACAGATATTTAATTACAAAAGTCAGTAATTTTTCTAATATTGATAGATCATTTCTTGGTGCCTGTCTACTGTAACATGACCTTAAACAAGAATTCTTCACGAAAAGCGGACGAAAGAAGGAAGGAGTGGAATCTTACAATAGATCGTGCACAACACAACTACAGTAGGGTAAGGACCCTCTTTTGAAGTCAAAACTTTACTATCTTCGCTTGCACTCTTCCAGTTGGGTAAAGCGAACAAAGTCCCTCTCGTCGATTATCAGATCTTCGCAAGCTACGTCGTCGACACTTCCAGTTGGGCAGAGTCCCTTGTCGGAAGTAAAATATTTACGAGCTTCGTAGTGCACACTACGACTTGGGTAAAATTCCTTGACAGAAATCAAATTTTATTAATTTACGAGCTTTGTCGTGCATTTTACCAGTCGGGTAAAGTCCCTTGTAGAAAGCAGATATTTACGAGCCTCGTCGTGAAAACTTCCAGTTGGGTAAAGTGTCTCAGAAGTCAGATCTTTGAGAGTTTCATGGTGCACACAGCAGGTGGATGAAATTCCTCCTCTGAAGACAGACCTTTGAGAGCTTCGTCTTGCATACTTCCAGGTGGGTAAAGTCCCTCCTTGGAGGACAAATTTTTGCGAGCGTCGTCATTCACACGTCCGGTTGGGTTAACTCCTCTCTCGGAAGACAGATCTTTGCGAGCTTCGTCGTGCACACTTCCAGTTGGGTAAAGTCCCCACTCTGAAGTCAGATCTTTACGCGCTTCGTTGTGCACACTTCCAGGTGAGTAAAGTCCTTACTATGAAGTCATCTCTTTACGAGCTCCGTTGTTCACACTTTCAGGTGGGTAAAGTCCCCAAACTCTGAAGTCAGATCTTTGCGAGCTTCGTTGTGAACATTTTCAGTTGGGTAGAGTCCCCACTCTGAAGTCAGATCTTTACCAGCTTCGTTGTGCACATTTCCAGGTGAGTGAAGTCCTCACTATGAAGTCATATCTTTACGAGCTTCGTTATGCACACTTCCAGGTGGGTAAAGTCCCCAAACTCTGAAGTCAGATCTTTGCGAGCTTATTTGTGCATACTTCTAGGTGATTAAAGTCTCTCATCTGAAGATAAATCTTTGCGAGTATCGTTGTGCACACTTCCAGGCGGGTAAAGTCCCTCTTTGGAAGTAAAATCCTTTCCAGGTGGGTGTAGTCCCTCCTTGTAACCTAAGACTGAGCTCTGCGGGCTTCGTCGTGTCATCTGGGTCGCCTATACTGTCGCAGAGCTTAGATATTGAGTCGTTAGTTCCAGCGGTCAAGTCCCTGTAGTCTCCGACAGCTTCCAGCGTTCATCATAGACGATTATAAATAAGAACGTGAGCAGCTGTAAAATTTTATACGAGTTTTGACAGCTTTGACTATAGTCCGACAATTGTTCGGCCGTGGCTAATATGTATCATAAAAGTGGAGATCTTGGCCTCCTGTCTGTTTATGACTGATAACAAAACATATTAGCGGGTTTATCGGAGTACAATTCAATGAGAAGTCAATTTGAATTTTGTACATAGTATGACTATGAATTGCTTTAATTGGTCAGACTTACTGGTATTCAAATTCTATCAATAGAAAGTTTGACGTCAGTAAAGTCATCAATACAACCACATAGCTCTTACAGAGTGGACACAGAATAGTAGCATCACCGCTGAACGCGGACGGGGTAACCTAGTCCAATTTTGGAAGATCTGAAACTGGAAGCATGGTTCCCCAAAAGCAGCCTGAGTGTATAAGAAGACATTTTAAAATCGTCGTTAGCTCACATTATTTTCCTATCGAACTCCATGAATAAGATGGCTAAAGTGGTGCTTTCATAAGAACATAAAATATAATTTTGTCATTTCCTATCCTTCGGCATCGCCTAGAATTTCCGGCGTAAGGTTGTTCTGATTCTCTTCTTACTCTTGTTCTGTGAAAACTTGCACACCAAAGAGGAACCACGTTTATCGTGTTCTATCAACTTTCATAAATCTGTCGTGTTTACTTTCTGTGACCCTTACCTAGGCTAGGAATAGAGCGACATCCTCGCTTAACACACAAAACACACAGATTGTCAGAACTTCGATTTAGGATCTATCTAGAGAAGATAAGGCCATTATGCCATTCGTTGCATCAGTGCGCCACGTTTTGTGGGCATCGGCTCGGCCTAAATTTAATGTGATTTTGGTAATGATCTTCAAATTACATATTTTCCTTATTACCTTGAAACTAACTTAGCATCATTTCGCAAGTACGGATCGACTGTTCGGTTGATCCGATAAAAGTTTTAGCCACGAAATTAGATTCTGAGAAGTATTTGATTATTACTCGGTATAAAGGAGCTAAATCTCAGCTTTGTTTATTTAGGTATAATAAGAGGTCAGGTCGGTTTGTCTATTTAAGAGGTCAGGCCTCTTCCCCGGTGGGGAATTATAATTATAGCTTTTCTTTTTGTACTTACAGTTAAAGCGACTTCTCAAGTTGGATCAGTAATTTCTTCCTCGATGCTGTATTAAAGGGATCTGTAAAAACTTCCATAATTACCACAGAAAACAAAATAGGTAGATTAAAGACAAAATTTATCATAATCTTTTCAAACATTTAGTTTTTGATAGAAATGGTTCGAATAACTTTGTTAGATTAACAAAGCAACGTTATAATACCTATATATTGAAGAGTATTAAATTAATTATATTATTTTGTTTTTTCTTCTCTTACCATAACAGTACCTACTATGTTTTTGTTTTTAATAACAATATATTCTTTATTCTATTGAATCTGGTACCTATCATAACTTCATCCCCGCCATTCACCAGGTGATAACAGACACGTCTCACAACCCTGGAGGGACGAAAGGATTACAATAGAAAGATTTTACCTTACAATAAAATCAATATTGTGATCCTGAAGTCCCTCCAGGGCCTATTTAAGGCCACCTGGGTGAGTCGCAATGAACAAAATGGCGTCAGAGCCAATTCAGCACGCTGGCGAATGGCGGGAAAATGACAAGCGGAAGTTAACATTCTATTTATGAAATTAGGAAAATTACAACGGAAGCGGCCAATTAATGGGCTTTTGAGGCAAAAATGCAGTAAAATCCAAGAAACACTCTCTCACAACCCTGGATCCCACTTCAGGATCACAATATTGATTTTATTGTAAGGTAAAATCTTTCTAATATTCAATTTATCGGGTCATTACGAAATTGATTTTAAAACGTTTGTAGTTAATATCTTTAAAACCGCCAAAAGTAGCAAACTTGGCGGTTTTAACGACAATAACTACAAACATAAAACATAACCGCAATGTTTCGAAAAATTTAAAATCTATAAGGACAACAATGTGACATTCTTATGAGTTACGCGGTTATTATTTATTTTACCAAAACACGGTAAGAACCCGTAAAAAATGTTTATTCTAGAAATAGGTACTTACTTGTTTTTTTGGAAATGTTGTATAACTTAATTGCACAGAAATAAAAAAAATACGATTGAGGGCAGCACTGGAGGCCCTACATACCCTCATAAAATAAACGTTTGAAAATAACGCAGAATTCTATTTTTTTTTATATCAGGACAAACTGAAACGTATGAGTAATATGACGCCATGTTACAGATTTAAGTAAAAATTTTTATGGAAAGCGCGCTTTTTTACATTGAGATGCTGATTTTGATATAGTTAGGCAAATAGCCTATTGTTCCATTGGGAATTATGTTCTTTCGAAAAAAAATCTTCAATTTTCCGAAAAAAAAAGTTTCGTTTCAAAAAAAGGCTTGGCACAGTCTTGGCAAGATTTTGACAGGATCTCGCGAACGGCTCTATGGAGCGATAACATTCCATCCGTCGATTTTTTTAGGAACTAAATTTAAAAAATTATTAGGTGTGGTGCTAGTGCCACTGCAAAAGGCGCCTTAACAAACGACAATGATACATAGTGTAATTTACTAAGGAATATATTTTAGTAATTATAATACTATGTGTATGATACATTACTTTATCTTAATTTTATACATTTCATCACTTCTGAATTTCTGATATCGTATTCTGTTGCTTAGTTGTTTCAGATAGCTACAACTAATATTAGCCCATACCAAATAAAACATAAACGTTCAAATTAATACATGATCTGATATAATTAATTAAAATACTTCCAATTATAAAACACGGTTATTAATATATGATAATTATTCAAAGTGCATAACTACCGACAAACCTGGAAATGTTTTAACTTTACATCTAAGAGAAGCTTCGATGTATGAAAGTAGCAGAAACCATGGTACACTGAGTTTTCAGGAATTTCAGTCGTTATGTACTACCTTGTATAGTCACTTTATTAACTAACTACACCCTTAACTTGAATTTATCATTTCACTTTTTACAATATTTATTTCGGCTCTAATCAAACGCGAATATCATAAAAATAACGAAATTATCCGGAGCTTAACAAACACAGAAGTCTAAAATAACCATGATGTAACATGAAACTGCCAAATTTTATATTACACTGTATGATCATGACAATTTTTGACGCCACAATATTTTACATTAATAGGTATCTCATTACTTGAAACTACATTAATAATAAAATTAAATTTATGACAATTTATCTCTAGGATTAAACTTTCAAATTAAATATATTTCATTTTCATTTATTCTACACAATAATATATTGCCAAATTTTTTAAAAACATTTACATAACTTAAGGTAAAACGCTACACGAATTTCAATGATTTCCACCCCTTTCAAAAATATACCTAAAATTTATAATAAAAGATTAGTTGATCCACTTGTTCTGGAAGATGTTGAATAAGTTTGGCAACCTTTTCATATAAATCGCAATTAAAATAAACACTAATTGTAGTACTATTTTCCATACAATGTAATCAATTTACAAGTAGCGTTCAACCTTAATAATATAATGGACCAAGAGCTAGCAACGGATTTCCTGATATGTCAGTAAGCCAAAAAATGAGTTTGAACAAGAACTCCTACGAAGTTATTGGGTAGAAAACGGTCTTAGCTCCTGCATGGTCCTCATGATGCATTTTCTTATTTTCCTCCAACTACACTCCCCGCACCCTCTCTTCCAACGCAACTATATCACGATGGTCTTTCTTAGTCACATACTAATTCAAATGAATGTGAGAAAAAAAATATAGACATGTAGACATGTAGAAATATAGACCTAAGTTATAATAGGGGAGCGGACAACTAGTCAAATTAGAAACTCTTAATCGAATGTCAAAACGTGCGCTTTGTATGAAAAATTGTACTAGATACCCACAAATGACGTTATCAACATTTCATTACTTTTTATACTTCACTTATTTTAAAAAATATTAGGTATTCAAGCAAAAGAATTACAGAAAATGAGTGTTTAGCGTTATTTTCAAAGATTTTTTTTACTAAGAAGATAAAACTAAAATATATTTTATGCAGTCCGGTCCCCTATTTCCCCATCTATCACATTTTTACGATTCTTTACACTGCACTTATTTAGCCTTATAGAACCTTAAGCAAATCTGTTGCTAGCTCTCCGTCTATAACAAAAAGGTTACTTTAACCCTTAAACAGGCCTTGGCCACCATATTTAAATTCAATAATGAACCTTATTGTAAGTTTTTAGTAGGTACATTGTCAGTTACTTTTATGTGGTCGATAAATCGTACTATGCCTGTTTAAGGGTTAATGGAACCGACACTCGCATAAGTGAGTTATCACCGTAGTTTACTACTGTAGTTACGTCGCCAATTTTGTATTGAATTTCGTACAGCGCTCCTAGTGGTTACGTTGAGAACTATTTTCTGTCATACGAACTGGCGACGTTACTTCAGTAGTAAAGTACAGGGAAAACTCATGGTAGGCCCTAAGATTGTGTAACGTAAACGTAATACTAGCACTGTAATAGGATTCCGTAAAAAAGACCAACATACATACATATACAAAAACAAAAATCATAGCATAAGCCTACATTCTCAAAAATAACATTTAAAAGATACACGTATTATTAACTTAAAATTTTCAAACTGTGCTAAGTGGTCTGATTTCTCTAATCATAAGTATTTATAATATTATAATAAGCACTGTGAAAGATTCAATCTCTTAGTTATGACCGATTTAAAAGTATGTAATTCTTTCTTTTTGTTTGTGCTGTTATCAGACATTGCAAACCTTAATTTTGAACATCTAACAATACAATGACTTACTTGTTATAGTGCGCTACCGGATTAATACCAGGAACTATTTAAAAGATCAAATGTAATCCATCAAAACAGTTATAAAATTAAATGAATATGAAACACAAGAAAACAAATCTGCAGATATATTGCATGCTATGTTTTTTCAGTTATTTATTCCTACGACCATAAAAAATATTTAAAATGATACAGAATTAACGGCACTAAATTAAACTGTTACACTTTATGCAATTTAACACTTTCGCTGATAAGCTCAAAATCATAATCCTTGCGCAGTGCTAAATCGTAGGTCGTGCACACATTCGTAACGTAAAACAACCAAAGCGGCTCACATCGTGGGTCGGCCCGCACAGGCGTAAGGTTTGGGTGATTCACGCTATAGGTCATGAGCACAGGCGAAACTTGACCCCCTCGTAGATCGTGCGCACAGTCGTAACGGTGAAACGATAAACTGGCAAGTCTTGTGGGTCAACCGCGCAGGCGTAAGGTTGTCGGTGACTCGCGCGATAAGTCATAAGCACAGCCGAAATGCAATATAACTGACTCGTTACGTGGGTTCTTTAGCACTGCGGCCCATTTGTCGCTGACCTATGCCGTAGGTCGTCAGCAGCGAAAGTGTTAATACTGAATAGAATTCACCGAAATCGGTAGCAACGTCACAGCAACAAAATCAAATGCTCATCCACAAGCAAGTTCCAGTTTACTACTTTGTAAATCATATTGGCCAAAGTCTCAAATATCAACAGTTTATGGAATTTTATTTTCCTGTCACAGAAACGAACAATTTTGTATCTGGTGCAGTTTCATGTGAGTTTCATAAACCATTTTTTCTAGTTTCCAGCGATATTAATGGTGCAAGTTACCGCTATTTAGTGAACGCAGCAAATACCGCCCACATGATTTCGCAGGCGTCGGGCCGCATGGCTTCCGCCTCGAAGTCTAGATCGAGGAGAGCGCGGACGCGTCTCGTCGCTAGTTCGTAGTCTTCGTCGGATAGCGGCGCGAACGCGTTCTCCAGCACGTCGGCGGAATGCGCCAGCATCAGCAGCGCCAGAGATCTCTTATCAGCGTGAGCAACATCTGTGATAGAGCGCCGCAGAGCAGCTTCCTGCACCTAAAATAACACAAAAATGTAAATCTTAACTATTATAAAACCGTAAAATCATGAGGAATAAAAAAGTAGCGGTTTTCTTCATATTCAAATAACATTCGATAGCGCGATTTAAAAACGTGCAGCGCCATCTATTGATAAAATTGTTAGTTTGTTCGTTTTTACGCGCATCACGCAAAAACTACTGAACCGATTTTGATGAAACTTTTTTTGTTTGATAACTTAAAATCTGGTATATAATTTGTGCGGACGAAGTCGCGGGAAAACACTAGTATGAATATAAAAACACAAACAATATTCAAAATATGACAGCATTGTTTCATTTGTTTTGGAAATCTCGTATTTGGATGTTGTGCATTCCAATAAAAGAAACATCTTGTTACATAAGTGTGAAGCTTGAATGTTAAGAATTGCCTTTTATTTCCAATCACATAAAAGTAAGTGTCATGAAAGAATAACCATAAAAACTGATTATGTAACATTTGAAATGCTTAAAAGAACTTTAACTCAGACAGTTTAATGATGTTTTGTCATACTTAATCATCATCTCGGCCGCTAGACGTCCACTACTGGACATAGGCCACAACCTTTGACTATTTATTATAAGGACTAGCCTTGCGGTATCATTTTCCCTCTACCACGGTATAAGATCAATTGATCATGTGCCTTTACATTCAATTGTATACCTTATCACAAAACGAGACAGCCTATCATTGCGAAACAATAAATTCGAACTTAGAACGTTTGGGGTTCACACGTGACTACTTTTCATGATTTTTAACATTGAAAATTAGAATCTAAAGTAATGGGGAATAAAATCCAAAGTTGCGGATTTCATGTTGCCTCGCCCCCCGCAAAAAATGGCAGAAATGTTTGTTAGTAGAATTAGGGTTGAACTACACATCGATCGCACGCCGCAGGCGATCGCGTTCCGTCTTTCTTATATGCTCTAGCAAATGACGTTCCTGAGTGACAGAAAAGGATGGAGCGACGGAAAAATGCGATCGCGTGCGGCCATGTGTAGTTCAACCCTTACTTACACTCTTTACTAGTCCTCATATAAGTAGTCAAAGGCCACAACGCACATGACAACATTGTAATACTAAATAAATGTTTACCTTTTTGACTAAGCGGCACTTGATAACATTGTCTGTCAATGGATGTGTGGTCATATCAAACAATAAAAAGTTCTGTTTTTCGGTTGTCAGGACTCCCTTTTCTACAAGATTTTTCGCCAGCCTTTCACGCACGTTTTTCAGTTGATATTTAAGCTTCATTGGGTTCCATGTTTCCCCTGAAAATACCACATAAAACTAGTTAAATACTTTTCCTTGTATTAATCCTAGTTATTTCTATATTTTTGATGCCCACTAGTGCAATCATTTTAGAGTTTCCTTGTATGGACACCCTAACAATAATTCATCAATCGCTGAAACTTGCAGTGTGGTAAAGTAAAGTATACAGATTACGGTTGACGAATAATCTAGGACCGGAAAAAATTAAACCTAGATTATTCGTCAACCGTAATCTGTATACTTTACTTTATCACACTGCAAAATTTCAGTTATAGATGAATTATTGTTAGGGTCAAACCCTTAAATGATTGGACTACACTACATGTGAGCTGCGAGCCTGCAATCCAACCCTTCCCTGACCATGCCGGTTTCCCGACCCAACCCATTTAGGATGATAAGGACTAGATGCCGCAATTCTGTTTAGTGCACATACAGTGTGCATATACCTGAATACTTTTGTAATTAAGTAAGCTGTGGCCGAAATCGACGCGCATAGCTTTTATAGGGTCTTTCTTACTATGCTGGCGGTTTTTAGAGGATATCGAACTGAACCAATTTCTTTATGGGACCAACATCGCGAAAAAAACTGCTGTCCAATACATGAGGGTCGAGAAGGCATGCAGTTTTCTGCGGAACGGCAGTTTTTTTTTCGCTTTATCGATGTTAGCCCCATAGAGAAAGTTGGTCAAAAGACGGACCATGCATATTAAAATTGTTAATTTACGAATCAAAATTTATCTTTACCATTTTTGTCTGTTTGTTTGTGCATGCATCATTTAAGAATTACTAAACAGATTTAGATGGGAATTTCTCAAAAGCATAATGCTTAGTTTGGATTAACATTCATCATTAATTTCATCGCAATCGGTTCACTTAATGTTATGAGTATTTAAAGTTTTCAAGCATATGATATTTCAGTGGTACGCGTAGACGCCATTAATATTAAATAAATAACAAAGTAAAATGATTACTATCAGCAACAATTAGATTTCCTCACTGAATCAAGTAAAGAATAAAATAATACGCACCACTCAGATATTCTATCCAGCTCTGGACGCTCTCCGGTGGATCTGTGTCCTTCATGTGTTTTAAAGCTTCATCTAGCAAAACGTCTCCGGTTGGTGTGTCTGAAACAATTTCACATTTTGCTTTTATTCTTTTACTAGTGTTTTCCCGCGACTTCGTCCGCACAAATTATATACCAGATTTTAAGTCAGATCATAAGCTATCAAACAAAAGAAGTTTCATCAAAATCGGTTAATGGAAACCTAAAAATCATATCGTAATCTTTTTTTGTAAATATCTTCAATGTACAGACACACTTCAGTTACAGTTTTATAATAGTTTAGATTAGATAAAACAAAACTATTAATTGGGTGGTTTTGTAATTAGTTGTGGAACAATGCAATGAAACAATAGGTTATATTAACCTTTTTGATGATGTACAGTTTGATTAGGATTCCCAACGCTATACAACCATCTAAGCACAATAAAATACCCAACAAATAAAGATAATGTTTCACTTATAATATCTCAACTGTAGGTATATAGTAACTAGTGAAGTTTAGTAAAGTACCAAAACCTAATAACCTTGGTTAGCATTTTAACTACACTGATTAGGCTGATAGGACATTTGACAATTAATGCAGATTAGTTCGTACGGAAGCCTCAGGGTGTGAATCCGACTGGCACTTGGCCATTTTGAAGTATATAGAGATATTCAATTGCCATATAATTTTTTTAATTAATATTTGTCCGTCCATCCGTCCGTCCGTCCTACCCATTTAGGGCTGTAACATTTGAACCATAATTGCTAGATAGTTGAAATTTTCAAAGAATATGCGTTATTACGGCGGATTTGTTAACAAATAATAAAAATGTCAAAAAGTTACAAATTAAGGGGGGTTCTCAACAAGAAACTGGTTTTTATCGACGTCTTTTCTTCTCGTTCTACAGTAAAAACGGTAATACATACGAGCATCAAACTTGGTGTGATTATAGAGCAAACTCTACAGAATAACAACAAATAATAAAAACCGGCCAAGTGTGAGTCGGTCTCACGATTAAGGTCCCGGAGAAAAAAGTTTTTTTCTAAGTTAATATGTTGTGTTCTGTGGTGGTGTGGTACGGAACTACGGAACCCTCGATGCGCGAGTAGCCAGACTCGCACTTGACCGATTTTATTTATTAATATTATTGGCTCCATTATGATGTTTTCCAATTAAATTACTGTTTAGGTAGTTTTTTCCTTTAAGTTTTGTTCACCTAATTAGTGACATTTTCACTCAGTTGCAGAAAGTTAATCCTCCATTAAATCTCTTGCTAGCTTTTACTACGTCAACAAGAAAAAAATAAGAGCAAGAGATTTGATGGAGGATTAACTCTAATGAGCGTTTCTGCAACCGAGTGTTTTGTGTTACACATTATTGTTACATAGGTACTCATCCATAACAATTCAAATAGGATTGTTAAAAAAAAATGAATTTACTTGTAGATTGGTAACAAATGTGTTAATTTTAGCATTAAATGAAGCAGGAAATTAATATAATTGATTAGATTAAACAATTCTTCCGTAGTATGACATCACAGTTTACAGCAAACAAGGAGGATGTGCTACGTAATTCTATTAGTAAACTACGACAATAGTAAATACTAGTGTTTTCCCGCGACTTCGTCCGCACAAATTATATACCAGTTTTTAAGTCAGATCATAAGCTATCAAACAAAAAAAGTTTTATCAAAATCGGTTCAGTAGTTTTTGCGTGATGCGCGAACAAACAAACAAACTAACAATTTTGTCAATAGATGGCGCTGCACGTCATTTAAATCGCGCTATCGAGTGTTATTTGAGGTTATATGAAGTGAACCGCTACTTTTTTGTTCCTCATGATTTTACGTTTTTATAATAGTTAAGATTGCAAATTTCTGCTTATCATGTGGGCAAGCCCTGGTGTCAGTTTTTTCAGACAGCCTTATGGCCTCTGACATGGTTTTTATGCAACAACTACTACCACCAGAGATAGTAGCCGGGACCAACGGCTTTTTCAGACATTCAGGTGATTCTGTCTGCAATGCCCTAACCAACCTGGGTAAAACTTACAAAGTGATATATCATTATGTGTGGGTGGGAATCTAACCCACAACCTCCATATCAAGAATCCAATGCTCCTAACCATTATACCATGGAGGCAGTTAATTAGTTAGCTGTATAATTAAAACAAAGCTAATAACAGAAACAGCTTAGCCGTTCAGCGAGGAAACGCTGCTTAAAATGTTTGCGTAAGGCCCGGCCCATCAATTTACTTTAATTTACTTTAGTTTACGTTTGTTCCAGAATCACACTAAAATAACTGTTAACGATTTCAATGAAATTTAGTACAGAGAGTTCATCCTGGAATAGGCCATAGGACAATTTCAGGAATAATCTATTTTTATGTGAGAAAAGGCGCAAGCAAAGGCTACTAATAAATAATTTAACTTAGATAAAGTATTTGTATAGATAGAGCCTCACAATTCTACCATATAAAACAAAAATGGCCAACTTTCTTGGGTTGGTGTGCATACAAATACAAATTATCTCTGTGTGCATGTATAGCGACATGGTGTATCACCCAGAGCAAGGTGATATAGCTTCAACTGTCTATCTAGACATAACTTATCAAAGATAATTAATTACTCACATCAACTTGTTAGGCAATAATAAACCATCAACACTTTTTCATTCTAATCTATCAAAATAAAATCTAGGTTATGATTATGAAAATGTTAGTGTATTGTTGTTTTTAATTTCGTCCGAGTGTACAGAAAAACAGAAAGTGGCCAAGTTAATTACATACCTGATTTTACAATAACCTTTCTAGAAAGCAATCCTTTTCTTCGCATACCAGCTCTCTCAAGTTCTACGCGGCCTCTTAACCCCAGTTCGATTAATATACAGCCTCTCAATCCACTGGATATGCAGTCGTTCCAAAACGATGTGTAACCCTGAAATGACCAGACCATCACATTCACAATGAGCCACGCACGACGGCCAACCGATGAGGTAATTTCAACTAATTAAAAAGCTTACTTCTTTGTCTTTTAGTCCTAATAGCAGCACCTCTTCCATTAGGGTCAAGCGAGTTTCCTTTGAGTCCCCGTCATCATAACTTTTATCACTTTTCTTATCATCGACGTCGTGATTTTCCTTTAGCGATCCATCTGAATTGCTGTCTTTTAGAATGTTTCTTCGTTGCACCAACCCCTCAGTTCGATTCATTTTGACATTTAAATTGTAGATAGAAAGAGAAATTTGGAAAAATGTATATTATTTACGATATTTTTAGGAATAATGTAAACGAACCAGTTGACTGACGTTTGCTACACGACGTACGTGTGAGAGTAGAAAAACATGGCGCGCGGAATCAGTGTTGCCAACTATTTTTTCAGAAAATAGCTAAAGTGCTGTTTAAAAAAATGCGAAAAAAAACGTTGAGGTGCCAAATAAAATGCCAATTGAATAATTCGGTATTTATAACAACGGAACTAACAATTTCCATACATGATTATCACAATTTTGAAATAAAATGTCCAAATCATCATCTCCATCAACTGTTGTTGTTACTGCACTCGTAGCATGCTACACGTGATACTGCTGTATCACGTCTTTTATCTCGTTCATTCGCGCGCAAATAAAATATATAATAGATAGAGCTGTATCACGGTGGCATGCTACCTATGCTGGTACCGATCTGAGTAAGAATAACAGAACTTGAGTCGCGTGGCTAGAGGGCTCTCGAGTTGTCAATTCGTTCGGCTCGCGATTTAAGTGGCCACGCGGCTCCACCATTTTGTGAACTCTTTTGTATTTTAACCTTGAAACAATCACTTGAGACAATAATCTACTTACACTGGCAAAACTGCCACTCTAGACTTAGCCTCTCGTATGCTGGAATTCCAGACACAATAGAAAATGCATAATTCTTGGAGCAGATCTGCACCAAAGCATACAAGGGATTAATAAATACTAATGATAATTTTCATACGTATAGGTACTCTCCACATAAAGAGACGTTGGCTGAATTGTGATAACACATCGGATGCAATAAAAAAAAAAACAAGTCTTTCTGCTCTCTTTAAAAACCAAATCTCTAAAACAAAATGGCATTTAGGCCCTAATTTTTGTTGTTGTTAAGTACTCGATATTTTGTACCATTTAAATGTAATATAATATAATAGGAGGCCGTGGTGGTCCAGTGGCGGGGCGGGAGGCCGTGGTGGTCCAGTGGCGAGTAACCTTGCCTGCCGTGCAGGAGGCGATGGTTCGATCCCCGTCCAAGCCGACTTGTACCAATGAGTTTTTCGGAATTAATGTACGATTTGTTTCACCACTGGCTTTTCGGTGAAGGAAAACATCGTGAAGAAACCTGCATGCTTCCATTTCGAGGCGTGTATTGTACCTATAGTTGGAAAACTCCGGAATTATTCGGAATTATTCCGGAATACTTCCCTGAATATTTCGATTCCTCGGAAGTATTCAATGGGATAAAAATGGTTATAAATATTCTGTCATTAGTTTCAAAACAAATAAATATTAATCAGAGAAGCTAAGAAAAGAGTAGGCAGGTATAAAAGTGCGCGAAGCGTCATTCGCGGAAAGAATCCTTCCCTCCCCCCGAAATAATTCCACCTCACATCGCACCCCGCAGCGAAACATTCGATACCCCTCCCGGAAAGTTTCCACCTCGTACCGCACCCCGCAAAAGTTAACATTCGAATGTAAGTTTATTAGTGAATCGTGTAGCTGCTTGCCCACAGATGGCACCACATGTCACATCTGCAATATTCGAGAGACTTGCAAGCGTCAGTTATAGCTACCAACCAACAGATGACGCTGCCAGTCATGGGCTGCCTCGCATCGCACGGAAAGTTTTAGAATCTTTCTTCCCTCCCCTCGGAATAATTCCACCTCACATCTCACCCCGCAGCGAAACATTCGATACCCCTCCCGGAAAGTTTCCACCTTTTTTTTCGATAATAGAAATATACGTTGATATTATGACCTTTAAAAACATCTCTGACTACCCTCTGGGAGAATATAGCCGTGAGCATATGCTACACGAAATATTCCGAATGTTACGGAATATTTCGGAATATTTCCGAAGTATTCCGTGGGAATAATTCGGAAACTTTCCCGCCCGCATCTCTAATTGTACCCACTGTCCATCATAAGTGGCGACGGGCTCACCCCCCGTCACACTGGCCAGTGTTTCGGTACTTCTGGTGAAACGTGGATGTTCTGAGGTTTCAGAATATCTCTGACTACCCCCCCTCGGGGAATATAGTCGTGAGCATATGCTATGCTATGCTATGCTAAATGTAATATTTTGCAAAGACTTCTTACATTTTAAAAATGTAAAAAAATATATTATATGCTAAGCGAGAAAAAACATCCTAAACACTACAGAAATGTGCCAAATTTAGCAAACAAAATGTTAAATTGGCAACCCTGGCGGATGATAAATAAAACGTTCCGTTATTAGAACCAAACTTTTTTACAAATTGAGACAAATTGGTTTGTAGCTTTAGTAGCTTAGAAATAATACAATTTCTGAAGTAGGTATCAAAGATTCTGTAATATTTATTTATAGATTTGGTACCGCACTTATAGCATTGAAGTCAATTAAATATTATGATAGGAAAAGAAATGTCACTTCTGAAACGGAACGTTTTAAACCAAAATTCCGTTTCATAACGTGTGAAAATCACTATGGATGCGTATATGAAAGGGAAAAATCATATGAAGACATTAACGCTAGAGTGAGATAGATAGACTCCCAGAGTGGCACAAGATTTTTGCACGTTTTGAAACGAACCCTAAAAAACAACTGCACTCGTAGCATGTTACACGTGATACGGCTGTATCACACCTTTTATCTCGTTCATTCGCGCGCAAATAGAAAGAGAGGGAAGGTGTGATAGCGCTTTATCACGGTGTCATGCTACCTGTGCTGCACGCCTTTCCTTTATGCATCCATGGCTCCACGGCCAATACATGGCGCACGTCCGCTTGTTTGCTAACCCATTTGTGTAAGGCATGGGTCCACCATCCAGCACTGAACCGAGTTCGTGTCCCATTATTCCCAGATCTCCGAGAGGCAAGAGGACAGACAGATAAAGATATTGTAGGTACCTACCAACATGCACGTATCAGACTCCCCCCCCCGGGTTTTTTCGGAACTAAATATAAAAAAGAAAAGAAAAACGCTCATTAGAAGCATAGATTAATATGTATATTAGAAGGTAGTTACTGTAGGTATGTTGTCGCGCCCAAAATGCTTATGGATATGCTTTGGGCTTTGTACTTTCAGCAGCAGTAGCATAGCAGCGTGATATAGCCCTATCGTACCTATTAACTCTCTTTCTACTTGCGCATCATGTTACGGCCGCTCTGCCAAACTCTGCCAAACTGTGACGTAGGTACTAATCGTGATTTATTCAGAATGCGGAAAAAAATACATCATAAGTAAGTACCTAACATAAAGTAGTTTTACCAGCATAGGTAGCATGACACCGTGATAAAGCGCTATCACACCTTCGCTCTCTTTCTATTTACACGCGAACGAACGAGATACAGGCGTATCACGTGTAGCATGCTACCCATGCAGGAAACAAAAATTAAATCTACAAAGTCAAAACAAACGTTATCATTTTCGGGAAAGTGAGTAGATAGCCCCACTCGTAGTGTGCTACACGTGATTCGGCTGTATCACTGCTACTCTACTCGTTCTTTCGCACGCAAATAGAAAGAGAGCTAAGGTGTGATAGCGCTGTATCACTGCGGCATGCTAGCTATGCAGAAAGATAAAAGACTAGGAAGAAGTACGTCCCTGATAAAAGACGTGATACAGCCGTATCACGAGTAGCATACTACGAGTGCTGCATAGGTAGCATGACGCCGTGATAAAGCGCTATCACACCTTCGCTCTCTTTCTATTCGCGCGCGAACCTCAGTCGCGAACGAACTTTTATCTCGTTGCTGTCGCGTCGATGCCATTAGGTTTACCTCATAAACTTAATAGTAATATTAAGTTTATGGTTTACCTACACTCAGGTTTGACTTCATACTTCGGTGTTCAGTGGACTGCACATTAGGTAGTGCGGTAGTAAATAATTTAATATAGTTACCTGCCTACGCAATGCACTTTCACTTTTTTTGGTCCAGTGGTTAAAGGCGAGGCGTTGATAGATCAGTCAGTGAATCATTCAGGGCCCCCCTGTATATACCTACCTAATGAGCGTTTTTCTTTTTGTTTTCTAGGGGATCGATAGATGGCGCTACGGTCTGTGCGAAGAAACGTCAACATTTCAAAAAGTGTTTCTTTAAAATAGTAAAGAGTGAAAAGATGATCAAGAAGATGCCAACGCAAGATGCGACATTAATGACATAATTATTTCATTACTTACTAATCATTTTTAATCGAAAATTCTAAACTTTTACGCCTGACATGGCTGAATGGACATCGAGCCCTAGTGGCATTAAAAAAAAAGGCAGGCACAGACTTGACCAGATTTTGACAGGATCTCGCTTACGGCTCTATGGGGCGATAAACATGTCATCTGTCGAGTTTTTTAGGAACTAAATTTAAAAAAGAAAAGAAAAACGCTCATTATCTGATTCAAATTCAAAAGGATTGGCTTCCCGCCATTAAATTTGTTCGGTCAAAGTTGTATTTGATATTCGTGAAAAATTGGTTTTAGTGATATTTGTGACATAATTTCGTGCGGATTGTGTGCCAAAAAGTTGCGTAAATCGACCAACATAACAGGAATCTCAAATACATACGAAGAAAGAACAAAAGTTTTGGTGCAAGTTAAATCGTACTGGTGATTTTGGCGGCAACGCGCGTGCTTACAAAATCGACCAAAATTTCATCCTCATCGTTCATCTATCATCCCATCGTCATCAGGAGAGTTTTGCACAGGAATTGTGAAGAAACAGACGGGCTTTGTTTCTTAATTTTCTAAATTCGTTTTTCGTGGCTATTATTGTGTTAATGTGGTGGAATTAGTTTGATAATGTGCCATGAATGGAGAGCAATATAGTAAGAGTGAGAAATAAAGAAGGCGCTCCCGTTTGATTCGGATTGATTCTCGCGTGAAACTCCCCTGACCATTGGAATGTGTGTACCACCCTCGCATTTCAAGAGTTAGGTACTAAGGTTAGGTTAGGTTAGGTTTAAGTACAAAGAAAAAAAGACACTAATGACCAGGCAGTAAGGGCTAGTTCCCATAGCCTATCCGAAAGGATAAACTTAAAAAAAAAAAAAAAAACAAATTCAAAATAAGTCCGTCTGTCCATGTCATATAGGTATGTAGTAGTATGCTTCGATCAAAATTTTTTGATCGAAGGTAGTATGTACCTATTTAGGGCTGTACTTTTGAACGGTAATTAATCCAGTGAATTTGTAAGTACTCAAAAGTTTGGGGTAGTTAAAATTTTTCAATTTTTTATGTATTTTGGGGTGCTGAATCCGAATCTGAGGTTTGCTAACAAAATTTCGTGACGCAACATTGACAAAAATCGCAAAAAAAAAACTAGTTATATGTACTTTTGTAACAGTATTTTAAAAATTATGAAATTTGTATGACGACCCTCATGAAAGTTGAAGATAAAAAGAAAATGATTTGATATTCTTAATCAGCGGCCCTGAAAACCCTCGGATACAAATTTTCAGTCGATTCGTTGAACTTTTAAAACTGCTTTGTCGCATGGCATGGCAGCCATCTTGGATTTCACTATTTTTTTTTTATCGCCAACCAAATCTGACCAAGATCTTCTATGACATTTGTTCAAGGTCAATAACCATATCTGTCATAGGTTCCGCGGGCCGTTGACCACATCCGTCAGGAGTCGACCTGAGGAAGTCGAAATATTCGATTTACCACTAGATAGTAGAATGAGTGTTTTTCTTTTCTTTTTTAAATTTAGTTCCTAAACAACTCAACAAATTTTATGTTTGTCGCTCCATGGAGCCGTTCGCGAGATCCTGTCAAAATCTTGTCAAGACTGTGCCTGCCTTTTTTTGGAACGCCAAGGGATCGAGACCAAACAGCCATGTCAGGCGTAAAAGTTTCGAATTTTCGATTAAAATGATAGTAAATACTAAATAATGAAATATGCCATCAAAACATACATTGGCATCTTCTTGATCATCTTTTCCCTCTTTATTATTAAAAGAAACACTTTTTGAAATTTTGACGTATAATTCGCACAGACCGTATCGCCATCTATCGATCCCCTAGAAAACCAAAAGAAAAACGCTGATTGCGAAAAAAATCTGCTGTTCTGATAAGGGACAGCAGATTTATTAGTCGCGATTTCGATGTTGGTCCAATAAGTGTATTGTTCAGTTTGACGGTCCGATCACCCCCTTAAAAAAGTGTCAGTAGGTATGTTAAGAATGACCCTGTATAAAAGCCACACGCTTTTAAGTTTTAAAGCCGTGGTGGTCCAGTGGCGAGTAACCTTGCCTGCCGTGCAGGAGGCGATGGTTCGATCCCCGTCCAAGCCGACTCGTACCAATGAGTTTTTCGGAAGTTATGTACGATTTGTAACACATGTACATTGTACATGTACATTTTAATGTGATATCCTATAATTTATATTAACATTGTATTGAAATCTTGTGTATATGGGACCTTGTATCCTGAAATAAATGATTTTTATTTTTTATTTTTTTATTTTTTTTTGTAACACCACTGGCTTTTCGGTGAAGGAAAACATCGTGAGGAAACCTGCGTGCTTAAATTTCGAAGCATGTATTGTACCCACTGTCCATTATAAGTGGCGACGGGCTCACCCCCCGTCACACTGGACATAGTACCTATCGGTACTACTGGTGAAACGTGGATGTTCTGAGGTTTCAGAATATCTCTGACTACCGCCTCGGGGAATATAGTCGTGAGACTCGTGAGCATATGCTTATGCTTATGCTTTTAAGTATGAACCCAAATTAAAAATAATATACCGAGTAATTAAGCTACGAGCATAAGAATAGTTCATACAGAGTTCGTATTACTCGTAATAATTGTACTGTTATTAACTATTCTTATGCTACCTACGAGTTCATTTTGTATGAAAGGTCGATTTGTAATTTTGTCCGAATATAATATGTCGAACAACATAATATAAATCGGAAGCGCATCGGTTATCGTATTCGTTAAAAAAAAAAACAAAAAAATGGCTTATTTTAAAAATTCAATTCAATTCAAATCAGCCGACATCATCCCACTGCTGGACATTGGCCTCCTATTCATTGCGCCACTCCTCACGGTTGTGCCAATCTTATCCATGTCTGACCCGCAACCCTTACAATGTCGTCTGACCAACGCATCGCGATGGTCTACCCACGGACCTCCCTTCTTTTGGCCTCCATTCCGATATTACCTTGATTCACCGGCCGTCTTCTCTTCTAGCCAAATGTCCTGCCCATCTCCATTTCACCTTTGTAATTAAAAAAATAGGGCTAACTAATAGTAGGTATATAGCTATATGACATGGATCGTTCCTTGATTGAAAATGGAAGGTTTTCCGACAGAGCGCAGGGTCCGATGACCAGCCGAGGTCCAACGGCTGTTATACACTTATACCCAGAGTAACATTAATACCATTGCTATTATACCTAATAGTCAGGAGTGCTATTTTTAGGGTTCCGTACCAAAACGGTTACGAGGCTCTATTCTTTAGAGAGAGAAGTTTATTCCGAGAGCGCAAATGCGCGCTGCATACAAACGTACTATGGTGATATTTTCAATGTTAACCAATTAAAGTCAATGAAATTTTTCAATAGACAATCAAGAAACGAATCTCTATGCTTGTATGAAGTCAGATTTTCGTTAAAATATACAGTTTTAATTCTAGGATTATTTTAAGATTTTTATGGAAATCTTTGAGGCACTAACTTTAAAACTAAGTATACATTTTAACGAAAATCTGACTCCATACAAGCATAGAGATTTAACTATTTAGGGCTGTAAAACAACAAAACTTTATTAAATTCCAATCCAATACAGTGAAAACTTACAAAATGTTATGCACAATTAGATTACATTGCTTATGATAATTTATAACTGGAGCCTCCATCATAAGAATAATTATTGGTTATTCTATGCCTCCATCCAGCTTAGTAATCCGTACTTAAACTAGTTTTCAGATTTTGTGTTTATTTGTTAACATTAACACCTTGTGTAAGGTACGAAACAGTTATTAAATTATACATATATTACTTAAAGAGGAACTGCATGTCCAACTCCCCCCTGCAACGATCCACTTATGTAATACCAGAGATTAACGAGGTTTATCTGTTTGATAACCTTCATGTGACCGAGCATGCATTATACCTACCTAGGTACTAATTAAAATACAGCGAATAAACAATCGATAGGTAGGATATTTTACTCTGTCGGCTTGTATTGTAAGTATTCTGGTAGCGTCCAAGTCAATGGCGCGTTGCCGAGAGGTACTGGGTTCGAATCCGCAAGCGCACGGACAAAATATTATGTCATGTATCAATGTGTTTTTCTAACTTATGTGCGTAAATGATAATAATGAAGTATTTTGGTAGCAAGTCGGTATATTATTATATTTACGGTCAGAGGTCCTTTGATACTCAATACAAAGATGACGACAGATAAGCAGTGATTACAATGCCAATTCTTCAGGCCCGATTTCAGCATACATATTGCCTTATTTATTAATTCCCTCTATTACAGTGGAGCGATTTACCGAATCGGGCTTGATTAATTGGGTAATGTAATCGCACCTTTACAAATTTATTTAGAAGTTACGGATAAAAGTAGTACCTATTTACAACATTATCTATAGGTCCTTCATTTGGTTAATCCTCTCATGCTGATTGGCAAATCGCGATGCATGACAATGGCAAGTCAAACTCAATGACTTGCCACAGAAGAAGTACCTATTATACTATTTCTCAACTCTATAATCAAGAGTCAAAACATCTAAACCACTTCATGAATCCACAAGGATATACCTAGGCTACCTGTTCACAGAAGTTGTGTGAGGTAGTGTAGTGAGGAGGTAAGCGATGAAAATTATCCTGTTACAACGCGATGTGTATGACAAAATATCGATTCAAACAGAACTAACAGCAAGAGCAACATACTAGCATTTGATAAACCCTACCAAACAACCACCAACTATATACTAAACATACCTAATTCATTTTAGGTCATAGGTATATTAATTGTCAACTTTTAGTAGGTTTATTTTGTCCACCGGCCGTCTTCCCATCTTCATCTTCACCTTTGTGATCCGCTTACAAACGTCATCGACCATAGTTAAATGTAAACTGTAATCATTACGATTAAGACGTGTGGCTCCGGCTTAGAATGGACCCCATTTCTTCCCGTGGGCGTCGTAGAATATAATAGATTATCATTTATTTTTGCGAATCTAATCTAATCTAACTAATATTATAAATGCGAAAGTTTGTGACGATGTTAAGATGTTTGGATGTTTGTGACTCAATCACGCATAAACGGTTGAACGGATTTGGATGAAAATTGGCACACAATTTAGAAGATGTTCTGGATTAACATAATTATCGTTTTTTCGCTAAGGCCCACGCAGACGTAGTCGCGGGGAACAGCTAGTAAGTATTAAATAATTGTTACATTTAACTTGTTAGAATATATAATAAGTACTTCCTTACCATTTATTAATGCCTACTATAGTCCTGCAGTGGGATGACACACGCTATAGTAACCACAGAAAGCTAAAACTTATTGGTGTTTCTTTTTTTTTTAATTATAATTATTACATTAAAAGTACAGTCAGCGGGGAGAGTGCCTAATATGATTACTAATCTGTGATAAGATAAAGTATGGCTAAGATGCTATTAATAAATTACCAAAATTATTACATTTGGATTAGATATAGTAGATGATTGCGTTAACAATTTTATTACTTAGAGAATTAATTTCAAATATTGCGGTAATTCCAGCTGATTAGCTAAAGCCAGTGGATCGTTTATCAGTGGAGAAAAACATCGCGCGCGTCCAAACGTAGCGCACTCAGTGTTCTGCGCGGGCGCATCGTGCCGGTCGATTCTTAGCACGTGCAGACTGACCGAGCACCGCGCTGTGGACGTGCAGCGGGAACGGAATAACACTATGGTATGTGCTTCTACTTTCACAAATCGACTATTACAATAAGCTACGGTGACGACGCGCAAGCCAAATGATGGTCATCATACGACGAAGAGCCGACTGTACTAGAGAGCGCACGAACCAGGAAGATGCTAAACTCTTCGCGAATGGTGAACTTTACACTTTGGTACGAGGATGCGAATAGGGCAAAGCGCCAGTTGGCTGCCGAGCTCGCGTCGCCGCGGTCGCAACACTCCATACCTACATTTTCCGGCTCACGCGACGACCTATACAGGGTCATCCGAACCATTTTACGGAGTTTTATATTCTGAAGCATTTCAGCTCAAAATACGTGTTTTTATTAAATGTGTTTAAATAGAACGTTAGTGATTTGTGCAGTGAAACAATAAGAATTCAATGGTTTATGTTGAGGAAATTTAGTACAAGATTGTTTACCAACGAATACCTAGGTGAGATTTTACGTATTTCACGTACCTACCCGTTCGTATGAATAAGCATCCAAAATTATACCTACGTAGGTACCTATTCTATTATGATAAAGAATATATTATATTTAAATTTAAATGTTAATTAGATAATTAGGTAAGTATGCCTTTATTATCACCTAAAGACACTTTTTTAACAACTACTTTAAAAAAAAGTGCCTCGTAATTTCAATAATGTCTATGTAAACAATCAACGTATAGTAGGTACTAGTTCTAGTGAATTGATAGAAATGATAATGACATAAAAGTTTTCTCAACTATTTTCGGAACGCATTGCGGGCGGCTACCATGGCATGGCTAGAGCCGAACGAAAATGTAGAGAGCTCTACTGTACCCGTTATTACCGTTATTTGACCGTCTAGCCGAAATTAACGTACCCATGAGAAGTTTCCAAGTACAATTTACTATCATAGAATTTATGAACTGTTTACTACGTTACCCAACTTTATGTTTCATTAGTCCTACTTAATAGATTACTAATCACAGAGTTGCTTTCTAGTTTGCTTGTTCAGTTGTGACGTGCAGTTTCTGATCGATTACAAATAGCGTTTGTTAAGTTTAATGAATTCAATGAGGGTATAATTGTATTCCGTAATTAAAAGTGTGTTCCTCTGTTCGTTACCTAGTCACTGTCGAGCTAACATCACGCCATTTCAACGATAAGTGATAAACTGTTGCTCTTATCACCCGTTATCTCTTCACCCATACAACGTGTATACCGTATACTTAACATGATCGAAAAAAAAATTATCGTAGTTTTAATTCAACTTAAATTGAATACAATTAATATTGTTAGTATAGGTAAGTATTTTAGGGATTTTATACCCAAGTATAAACTACCTAACATCAAAATTGTTTGCTCTACAAATCAAACAATATCTGTAGGTAAGTAGTTGTATTATCTGCCGTTTAGTTACTAACTCAAATCACACAAATTGCATAACTACCTAGGTACCTACCGTACTAATTTCCGAAATTCGTAATATAACTAAATTACTCCTCTGTCCTGTAGGATCCACTATCTCGATCCACCAGTGGATTGAATAGGAACGCCGAAGTTCACTGTGATCCACCATTAGGCTCAGTGGATCCTATGATACTTGAATGTCTTCCTAAGCCGTGGTGGTCTAGTGACAAGTAACCTGCCTGCCGTGCAGGAGGCGATGGTTCGATCCCCGCGTCCATGCCGACTCGTACCAATGAGTTTTTCGGAATTTATGTACGATTTGTTACACCACTGGCTTTTCGGTGAAGGAAAACATCGTGAGGAAACCTGCATGCTTCAATTTCGAGGCATGTATTGTACCCACTGTTCATTATCAGTGGCGAAGGGCTTACCCCCCGTCACACTGGCCAGAGTTTCGGTACTAGGTACTGGTGAAACGTGGATGTTCTGAGGTTTCAGAATATCTCTGACTACCCCCTCGGGGAATACAGTCGTGAGCATATGCTATGCTATTAATCTACCTATTCGCCAAGGCATATTATTTACCGTACCTGCCTTATGTAGGTTTGTATGTAGGTAATAGGCAGGTTTCGTTTATATTTTCAACATCTTAACAATAAACATATTGTTTCTCAAAGATATCATTGAATACCAGTCTACGGGATCTAACTGCTAATATAAATTGCATCTGAAATTGTATTATTCTATTCCTTATACCTATTAGCGTTATTAGTTTTAAAAAAATAGGACAGAAATTCAACAACGCTCTGCATCAGTGCATTTCCGCAAAAGTGTTGTCTAGAGAATTTCAACACATCAGCTGAAATTCAAAACATTTTTAAAACAATAAAATTAAAGATCAGTACAAATATAGGTAGGTAGGTACTTACAATAACAACATCATACAGTTTGCGTAAGTTTTCTTCCACGTGTGGCTATTATTGTATTAGCCGCATCGTAAAACGATTCGCTTTCTTGAACACAAGCACAGAATAGGTTACACAAGTACAGAAGCACTAAATACATAGACGCACGGGTATATAAATATAGCATAGGGCAGTACGAAAGTAGCTGGGTCAATAAAAAATAAAAATAAATAAATATCTTGGACATTGTCACACAAATTATCTAGTAACATTCAAAGTACCAGAAACTAGCCTGGACTTGTATTATGATAACTAGACAACGATATAGAATATATATACAAACATTCACGACTCGGGTACAAATATTCATATTCATCATACAAATATTTGTCCCTTACGGGATTCGAACCCGCGACGCTCGGCACAGCAGGTGGTTCACTACAGACTGTGCTATCGAGCCGTCGAGGGTTTATGCTGTACCAGCGCACTTTATTATCAATCTGTTGAAAATATTGATTAGGAGGAATTTTTATTGAAGTAGAAAGAATGAAACAGGTAAATGAGCTTGATTGTTTGAGAAGTTTGTTTACGAGAGACTGAAAGTGTGATGGGGACGGGTAGGTAAGGAGACCAGGGAACAAGTTAAGGGGCTAGTTTTGGGTAACTTTGTAACCATTTTATTCATTAACTATGGCATTTTTGAGCTGAAAAATAAACTGAACCATCTACAACATATGATAAGTGATTTGGTTTTTCTAGAAATCGATTTTAATGAATAAAACCGAAGAAACGACTCTAAAGTCACCCGTTTTTTTCCAGTTGTAACCATTTTACTCTTACATTTTGAATCGGAAAAAAAAAAAATTTACAATATTGTTCACAATACAATTTAGAATGATGTGGTTTTCTTACTTTTTAGAAATTAATAAAAAATCATCTAATTTTTCAAAGAAAACAGCTAAATTCTGACCGGAGCCACGCGCTCGTTCGCATCGATTAGTATGGAGAGTCGTGGTCCAGGGCAGATACGCCTTAAGGACGCGTATGCAGAATTCGTAAAAACTGCCTGTTCTCCGGTACATTTTCACGAAAAACCGCATCGTTTTATGAATAGTTATTGATACCTACAGATACATGGAACCTTTATCTATAAATGGTCGGAAAAACAATTTAGAGAATAGCCATTTTTAATACTAATATATCAAATTTCCATACCCTCCTCTCTTGAAATCTTCTAAAATGGTGTGTCTTTCGGTACATTTATCTCCAAAACCAAATTATTTTTATGCGAAAAAAAAATACTGTGATATAAAAGACATAGTCAGCTTAAAATGGTCGGGAACAAAAATATGAAATAATTTTAAAAACACTCAGAAAAAAAGAAAATACTTTTAAAGCCAATATGCACAATTTTTGAAAATTTTGCTAATTCACGTAAACCTTGACGTCCTGACATAAAGATTAGTTTACTTTGGCAAGTTCACCGGAATTCTTTTTATATTCACAAGCATTTCACTAAAGGAATCAGTCGGCGTCCACGCGCCCTTGTGGGAACACCTCCATGTCGCTCTACAGCAGCTCCTGGCAGTAAAATACATCGCTGTACGGACACACAATTGTATTTGACCATTTCTCTTGATACTTGATTTGGCTATACAAAATAAAATAATTCCACGGTTACAAGACGATACACGACGGTAAAATATTGCTTTTTTTAATATCCCTCGAAGGTAGGCTCGTTAGATCTGTCTCGATAAGTAGGTACTCTCATGCATGTGGTCATAGTCAGTTAAAATAATAGTAATAATATGGAGGATGTAGGCATAGTTTCGATTTTTTTGTTTTAACATAATAATAGTAACTTAGAGTTATTCGTGTTATTTATTACCTACGGTGGAATTGCTTTTTTAGATTGGCTTGGTGGGTACGGTACCTATAGACGGAGAGGCCTAAACGGCTTGATGGATTTTGACTTTAGACATGATGAGGTGTGGACTTTGTTTTATTAATGTTAATTAATCAAGGTGGTTTTTGTATGTTTTTTCGCGGTTGACAGCGAAAAATCGACTATTGTCAAACTTGATTTTACCTCTGTACCTGTGTACAAATAACTTATTTGATTGATTGAGCATATTTTTCTCTTTTCATTTAATAATCTTTTCATGCAGTCGGGTTTTTTGTTTTTCTTAACTGTATTCTTAAAAATTTACAATTTATGATAAAGGCATTCAAATTCGATCGCCGCGCGCCGGTACACTCAAAGGTTTAGAGTCAAAAATAGTCACAATGCTCTTTACGATATGCACGTGTTGCCAAGCTACAAACTGTTATCCCATTGTTGGGCGTTTATCACTTGCGAGTCGTGGCTACTTAGATAGCTTTGTTTGTACGTTTTTTTGGAGTGTTGTTTCTTGTGATCCCTAACAACTTAGCTTCTGTTTTATAATCTGCCTACCTACATACTTTTTTGTGAATTGGCCGGTGCTTTCTTTTGGATTGACGATTTACAGCTACGAATCAAGGACATTACGTTATCACCACCGTTATTTTTGTAAATTATTTCAATTTCTATTCACACTTGAAGCTCCATAGTTCCTACTTAGCTAGGTACCTGTCCAATGAGTAAGAATAATTATGACATTGCTCTATTTACGTTTCGTATTGTGTTGTTTAGATTTTGCTCTTACTTACGTCTACAAAAGCAACTTACCAATTTATTTTTATTTTTAGGTAGTTTTTATCTGCGAAATATATACCAGTTTGTCTTAATTTTTGTCTTTTGGACACAAGAAGCTCCATCAAAATCTGTTCTTCAGTTTTTGCGCGATGCCCGATCAAACAGACAGGCATAAATCTATGATTTGGACATGGACACCTAAAAACCAATAGATTGATAGAGATATAGATTATGTGCTATCGACAAAGTTCACGGTGGACCCCCCTAAGATCTACTTTTGCCTGCAGAACCCATTCGATACCTCGCTTATGACACCCAATAGCGTCAGGGTAGCACCATAAAAAAAAACATATTTTCTGTGCTAAGAACCCAATGTCTAGTATTTAGGGTCCCGTTCTACAATGAATCGTTACCAAATAGTAAAAATTCAGGGGGCTTGATTTTTTCAACTTTTTTGTTTTTGCTCTATCGTAAACATGGTGATACAAATAAGCGTCAAACTTGGTGTGATTATAGTGCATACTTTAATGTAAACAAAACAACATATAATCAAAACAAAAGTAAAGTGTGGTGGTATACCGAACCCTCGGTGCGAGAGTCCTACTCGCACTTGTTATATTTTCTGTCGTGTCTTCAAAGCTCGATATGTAGGGAACTAATTATCCTAGTAAAGCAAGTATCCAAGTTGGCCCCACTTTGAGCAGGTAGTCGGCAGGATCGGTTGTGGATTGTTGTTGTCTAACCAACTTTCTCTACACTATCTGTTTCACTGATGTTTTTTTGTTTATTAGGTCCTTATTGGTCAACAAAATAAAGGGCGAGACTAACTGTGATGGTAACTTGCAAAGGAAAAATGCTAGAAAAGGTCCACCGTGTACCTTGTTGATGGTACCTACTAAAATAAAATATTTGAAAGTGAACGATTTTATATTAATTTAAGTTTAATTTTATTAATTTAAATGTTAAATAAATGACTCTGCAAAAATAGAACGAAAAATATTACAAGTATCAATTGGTCTCAGTTTACTCATACTTTTGCCGCTTGGCAGTTATCTCTGTATGCGTGAGCCTTGCGCGTGTAGTAGTACGACCAAAGGTAGGAATTGGAGTGAGGAATTTTGTAAACGCGTCCTTAAGTTAGTTTCTTAGGAAAAGTAGTTTAGTATAAAAACAAACGAAGTACAATCACCCCTTAAAGTAATGTTTACTCTTACACTCTTTTTACCAAATTTCATAAAAATCGGTAATAGCGGTTTAGCTGTGAAAACGTAACAGACAGAGAGACTTTCGCATTTAAAATATTAGTATGAAACAGGAAATAAAATGATGCGATTTCTGAAGTGTATGTAAACAAACTAAAATTTTCACTGTTCTAGCCACTCATTTCCTTACCTGCACATGCAGTTACGACTTGTAGCAATCGTAATCAGTTAGAAAACATTGCGTTGTAACGTTTTTGTAGGACCTACCAATAGTTAGATTACCTAGGAAATGTTTTATTAAAACTATGTAGTTACATACACGTAAGCTCCCACAATGAAAAAAATTAAAATACTTTATTCGGGTGAATCTTTAGGGTCTTCAAGGAAATATAATTCGGGGCGCGCTCCATACAAACGAAGTCTGGTGATCTTTCAATACTAACCAATTGACTAACAAAAGTCAATTAAATTTTTCAGAAGCAATCTAGAAACTAATCTCTATGTTTGTATGAAGTCAGATTTTCGTTTAGTTTAGTTTCTAGATTGTTTCAGAAAAAAAAATTAGTGAGCTTAATTGGATAACTAGTATAGAAAATATCACCAGACTTCGTTTGTATGCAGCGCGCATTTGCGCTCTCGGAATAAACTTCTGAACATTTTCATTTTATTTTGTTCTTGAAAAGGCATACTTACAAGTTTAGCGCTGTTATAAAATATGTCCAGGATCTTTATAATAGCGCTTTAAAGTTTTATGCCTTTTCACAATATAGGGTCCAACTTAAAATGCTGACACTTTTTTAATCGCGAACAAAAATCTGCTCTTCTATACAAAACTGCAAACTTACTCGAGCCAAATGTATGGGACAGCTGTTTTTTTGTCGTGATTTCGATCTTGGTTCCATAGAGAAAGTTGTTCAGTTTGATGGTCTGAACATCCCCTTAAAAAAGTGTCAGCATATTAAGAAGGACCCTATATAATATAGGTAAGTAGGTAGGTAGGTACATAAACAAGATGAAAATATTCAGCCAGATAAATGACGTTCAAACGCCCTGAACATTTAGCCATTTAGTGAACTTAAAAGCAATGTTTAAATAAATGATCTTTTCAACACACTTGCTCATAAAAGGGCTCTAATTTCACCGCAATTAGGACATAGTGACACCTGTAATCAAACTGTGACTTTTTAATTATTATTCGCTAGTGAGTTATAGGGTTTTCATTAGGTACTTACTATTATTCACAAGTGAGTTTATAACTAAGTAAGTAGGTACCTAGTTTTTTTTATTGGTTGAGTTGCTTTGTTCTTAAAAAGATCCTAAAAAAAGATCGTGTTCAATAACTAGTAAGTACAAAATAAACTTTTTATCTATTAAATAAGTAAAATGATTTTTTTGTCTTAATTTCTTCACAAGTGTGTTGAAAAACGTCGTATGACACACGTGTGTATTGATGACTCAATGGCGCCTCAGCTGTAATCACCAACATTACACACATGTAGGTACCATAATACGTAGGTAGGCACTCGGATTATAAAATCAATATCCAATCAACTAGCTAGAAAAATATGGAGTCAATCGAGCTCATGCGATCGGACTGGTTACTAAAGAGCAAGAATCAATTCTCGATTTAAAAAGATTTAGGAGATTTCTGCGTGCCACAACTTGGGGATAAAAGTATTTGCCCTTTCTCAAACAACAGGCTCTCTGCCAAACATTGAATTGGTTCGGTAGTTTATACGTAACAGTAACGCACAATAAACGCACTTTCAAATTTATAATACTTATATTACTTACTTAGTAATAAGGATATTAGAAGGGTACCTAGCGTTACAGAGACGCATTTAGGTATACGGCTAACGTGTTGGTAACCTAATTTTCACGGATGACATCGCTCTACCGTACCTACCTAACTACGTGTATGAAGACGAAAGGAAAACTGCGTCGATCGCTTATATTTTTCTTTTTTTACTTAGTTGTTTACTAAAGCAATTAGTCACTCGCACGCACCCTGCATGAAACAATGTACGTACCTAAGCATACGAGTAGGTACCTACGCAACGCAATTTCGAAGAGCATTGTAACAATCATGTAGTAACACACGAAGAACGCAGGTACATGCCTAGCTACTTTGTCAGGGTGGTCACTGGACCATACACTAACTTAACAAACAACTTTGTACTTAGATGGTTTTTTATCATGAAAACTGTACTTAGGTAAGTACACCAAGTCGATGGCGCAAACACTATTTTGGAAACAACTACATTAACATTTTAGACTGACTCCTTTTTGGCCATACTACTGTTTTCATTATAAATAGATGAGATGAAGTTTATATAAATAACCTACCCCATCACAGATTTTTCAAAATCTGAAATTCCAGCCGCACCATCATCTGTTTCCTTTTGACTATACGCACCACAATATTATTATTTGATATTTATATTATTATTTCAACTTAGGTCTTTGAATATCTATTTAATATACTTATAGATTGCAATTATTTTAAAAACATTTGCAATTAAAAAGTTAAAGCAATGACTAATAACTTGTTATAGTTATCTAATCACTTAATCACTGATAATGATAAATGACAATCAATCAAACGAACCAGGATGAAAGTTAGGACCAACCTATTATACTCGTACCTACATAATATAAAGCTGTCTAAATGATAACGACTGCATTTCGAATTAAGGCTAAAATGAAATGATAAACTCCGCTTGGAACATTAAGAGCCTACCGAGCCTATTGTGCTGCCCTCAATCGTATTTTTTTTATTTCTATACAATTAAACAACATTTCCGAAAAACAAGAATGTCACATTATAGTCCTGATTGGCTTTCAATTTATCGATACAATTGTGGATTATTATGTTTTATGCTTGTAGCTATTATCTTTAAAACCGCCAAAAGTGGCCACTTTTGGCGGTTTTAAAGATAATAACTAAAAACATTATTTAAAAAAATCCACAGTGACCCGATAAATTGAAAATCAGCAATGACTACAATGTGACATTCTTGTTTTTTTTGGAAATATTGTTTAATTGTTAACGAATTAAAAAAATACGGCAGCACAATAGGCTCGGTGCAGCCTTAACAATCCTGGAAACAGTTATCTGCGACCAAAAAAAAGATAACAAGTAGGTAGTTAGGTAAGTAACTACCTATGTAGATTAAGTACTTATTTATTATAATATAATTATGAAAATTTTCTCAAATAAACATAAAATTCTCTTTATCGCCTAATCCAGCGTTTAAAGACATCCGTGTTATTTATGTATAACGATGTATGAGCAATATATCAATCGTTATTTGTTCATATTTATCTTTTTATTGCAGCTCGTTTAAAGTATAAAATCTTGAAAAAAATATCAATATAAATAAGATTAAAAATGTTATCCACTCTAGTATAGATGATTACCCTAGAACCGGTCAGTCGTATTTAATTTTCTATCAAAATTATAAATCGCCACAATATATAAATTATGCTTTGATACCCAAATCTTAAATTAATCCTATCATATGGTTATGGTTTATAGTGCGTCGATTATTTGTTAATCTACAACATTGTATTGTCATATATCAATAAATAAATAAATAAATATAAACTAAATAAGTATTTTAACTAGTGATGAAACAATTTAGATTTCGATTAATCGTAATCGACGAGTATCGTCATTTAGCGATTACTATTAGTAATTAATATACTATTATCCAAATTTAAGTGAATGTAGCGCACTTCATAAACGTTTAAAAAAGTTCTCACGCATCAAACCATCATTCGTCGCCTCAGAGATGTTGTTTTCTACTGCTGGTTTAAGAAAAACCGAAAAAAGAAATAGACTGATATAGGAAAACTTACAAATAAGTATAAGTAAGTTATGTTTTTTAATGAAAATCTGCAATAGGTACTTATAGTTACTTAAATTTTTATTATCTCCTAACTTTAAAAAAATGCTTTAAGTATTTTAAAAAAAACTTGTGGATTGAGTATGGGTTTAAAATAATCGAAATCGTAATCGACGATTATTTGCGGAATTAATCGAAATCGTAATCGCTAAGTGATAATCGTTTCATCACAAATTTTAACGGAAATCTGACAAAATACAGACACAGAGATTAGTTTCTAGATCATTCAAGTAATGTCATTGACTTCAATTGGTTTGAAAATGGGACGAAACTTCGTTTGTATGCAGCGCGCTCGGGAGCGCCCTCGCAGTTTACAGCTGCGCACTTGAAATTAAAAGATACAGTTGTAGCAAAGTTTCCGACTACCCCGTAAGGTATATGGTCGTGTTTGTACGTATGAATAATTATCTTTTCATTCGACGGTCAAGGATTCAGTGTGTAACTGTTAATTGCTTTAACTTCAGGTTTCATGAATCGTGTTATTATTTACGCCACCCAGTAAACTAGTTACGTGTTGGTAAAGCAACAGTCAATTATAAAGAGGACTGCAATTCATGGTTTAATTATAAAACACTAGGTAGGTACATAGGTAGATACATGGTGTAAAAACCCTTATCCGATCCGATCTTAGTAGTCTCTATCCAACTCTCTTTAAACTCCAAAGTAACCGGTTGAATACCTAGTGTGCCTACACTCCTCACACCTCACTAAATTGCAGCTTTAATTTGATTATGAACTAGGTTCTAGTTACTAGACCCAACCATGATGTTTCTTAGAATTGAAACCATTAATTTGGCCAATATTAATCATCTAGTAATTAGGACTCTAACATAGTGGACCGCTTGATAGTAACCTAAACTACAACAGACTTGAGATTTATCTAGTACTCTAACGAGCAGAGACCTAGATATACCTAAACATAATACCTAAGTATATCAGATAGTGTAACCTAACTTCTTAGCCTAGCAAATTACTTCTGAATGCAATTCTAAAGTTATTATCAGAAAATACAATTTGCAAACTTTCGACTGTAAGAGGTAGATCCGATAGTTTGAATTATAGAAATTCTCCTATCATATTATTTTTCAAGTGCTAAATCTAGATTACTCTACCGGTTTCCTTAATTATAAAATTTTCCATCTTTTATACACAAGTGTGGATTTTGGGTAATAGGCAGGCTCCAACCATCCGCCCTGGAAGTTTACTAGAAATTTCTCTAGAACCAGTGAGCCTCGAGTCCTGACTGGTCGGCTCCCCTTCAAGACTTATTCCCCGGAAGTCAAGCGTAGGTCAAGTTCTTGGAAGGAAGATTTAGGGCCTGTTTCACCACATCTGTATAAGTTCTTGTTACTTTATCTGACAGCTTATTTGACATTATTCTTCATACAAAACATTCCAAATAAGTTGTCGGATAAGCTAAGAAGAACTTATCCAAAAGTGGTGAAATAGCCCTTAGACTTGTAATTTTTAAACCAAGGCTTTGTCAGTGTGTCTGTAACTGTAACACAAAAGACAAGAGGGATTTACAACGAAACTGGTTTCTGTTTTAAACTCTAATTTGAGTTGAGCTGTAGGTATTAATAATTCATGAATAAAATCTCTAATAATCTTATTTTAGAGGATCCCACTAATGAATTGTACCCATTTATTTACAACCAGTAGCTGTATTTTATAGTTATGATTATTATGTTCGAAATATAAAATATAAAATAAATACCTAACTAAGTATATACAATAAATATATAAAATAAATATATTAAGATGTGTCTGACGGTGAACTGGACTATCACAATTACCATTGTTCGGTAGATGGATTTTTTTTATACTTAGGTACAAACGGTTGATTTTAATTACAAATTATCTTCTCATCTATCGGGTAGCACGCAATAGTGTTATGAAATAACGTCGTTGGAGGACAGGTAAAGACGGTTAATAATATAGAACTTGTAGTTTACCCACGATCTTGTAACATTTTCTTCCCTCCGGACGGAAAGCGTCAATTCTCGTCCCGCTGCGCTAAACGAAGTTGTCGCTTTCCACCTCCGTCGAGTAGAAAAATAGTATACTAACCTCGGACAGTAAATAAGAAAGCCTCAGATCACATGAGATCTGAAACCTTTCTTACTTTCCTGTCCTAGGTGTGTAATCTACTACTACATACAGCTAAGCAGGTTTAGCATGCCGCGTAGGACAAAGCGACAAAAGCGAAAAAGTCATCCTACGCACTCGTTTTGGCATGCATGGCATGTAAAGTAACAGACAGGGGAACATTTCGAGCTTTCTCATTTTCTCGGAGGCGGCATGCTAGTCCCTAGGGTTCCTAGCATGTACTCGACAAAAACCTTTTGTTGCTTTCGGCACTCAAACGGTTTACGCGTGGCGATAATGATAGAATGATTCTCGCTGTGAAGTTAGAACCTAATGGTGGTGCGATACCATCACAAAAGATGTATTAACGATATAATTTTGTATTGTTAAAGATTTAGAAAAACAATAATAAAAAAAAAGTTTAGGTCAGATATCGTATACTTAAATGCGTTGCCTACGTATTGTACAGTCAAGAGCACATCAACCTTGACAAACGAAGTGCGATATTGTTTCTTAATACGAACGCCATAAGAACAGTACGAAGTCCAAGGTGTCTAGCTTGACGTGCTCTTGACTGTACCTACTGTAAATTGTGTTTTGGACCATTAAATGAAGAACTTTCCCTATGGAATGGAGCCAACATCGAAATCACGAAAAGTCGAAAGTTTTTATCGTTGTTCCATACGAAAACTTCGATGGCTGCTATGGAATAATAGATATTTTTTTCGTGATTTCAATATTGGTCCCATAACAAAATTTGTTTAGTTTGATTAAAATTTACATCCTGTAGGTATACCTACTTACATTTCTGACTGCAGAAATGAAGTTCAGTTTTTGTTTCAGGAAACTTCAACAGTAATCGTGGAGAACGGAGAAGAAATAGTGAAAGTAAATAAAATGCAGGTCTCTAATGGAATTAGTCAACAAAAATACATGGATGGTAAGTGTAAATAGAATAAGTATGTACTAACATGTATACCTACTGACTGTAGTGTAGGTAATAAAAAAAAGAAGGCTATAAATAATTATTTTATCATTAATAATGTAGGTAACCTACATTACGAGTATAATAAATAATTAAACGTTTGTAAGTATAGTCGTTCAATTTTAAGAAGTATTGCTTTAAATGTAAATAGGTACATACTAACTACCTAACTATAAGCACAGTATAAGAATGAGTGTTACTAACTACTATAATAATAATCATAAATTTTATTAAATTCTCACAAACGCCATTTTTAACCGACTTCAACAAGGTTCAAGGAGGAGGTTCTCAATTCGACCCGTATGTTTTTTTTTGTATGTTTTACATAATGTTTACATATGAATAGGAACTATTTATTATAGACACGATGGACACTCCCTGCCCCGAAAAATGTTTACATCACCCTTGGTAGGAAGAGTGGCAGAAAATTTAGCCAATCTGGCAATTTTCTATTCCTATCTCTCTCGCACTCCCTCAGTATCGCACATGCTTACCTCTTCTTGTCAGTTTTTTCTATTTGTATGAAGTGACAGCCATGTGTCCAATGCGTGCCTATGGATGGACCAATTGCCCTAGTTGTGTGCTTCAACTTAACGCGCTTTAGGCCTATCCATTAATTTTACTTTTCTCCCCTCCGGACGGAAAGCGTCAATTGTCGTCCCGCTGCGCTAAACGAAGTTGCCGCTTTCCACCTCTGTCGAGGAGAAAAATAGTATACTAACCTCGGACAGTAAATAATAAAGGATAGTATACTGTCCTCGGTGTGTAATCTATAGGTAACTTATCTTTATAAATGCTAGCATCTTCATAAATGCTCATCCATTCCTGCGTTTAATGAAAATGTACAAAAGTTGTTATATTCACTATTTCTATATTGCTCATAACAAAATTTGTTTAATTGAAAGCAGTTGTATGTTTTTATAAATAACTAGTGTTAACCTGCGACTACATCCGCACAAATTATATAAGGTCTAACAAAATTAGCTGAAACTATTTTAAGGGGATGATCAGACCATCAAACTGAACAACTTTCTCTATGGGACCAATATCGACTCCGCGAAAAAAAAATCTGCTGTTCCATACAAACTATTACAAACCTACTCGACCTAAATCTATGGGACCGCAGATTTTTTTTTCGCGATTTCGATGTTGGTCCCATAGAGAAAGTTGTTCAGTTTGATGGTCTGAACATCCCCTTAAAAAAGTGTCAGCATATTAAGAAGGACCCTGTATACAAGGTGTTTCATAAGTAACAATAAATTTTTAAAACTCTTAAGGGGGTTGTTTAGACCGTCAAACTGAACAACTTTCTCTATGGGACCAACATCGAAATCGCGAAAAAAATAATTTTATATCCCATACATATTTTAGCTCTAGACGATTTGTAGAGTAGGTATAGAACATACATTTTTTTTTCGCGATTACGATATTGGTCCCATAGTGAAAGTTGTTCAGTTTGATGGTCTACACCACCCCCTTAAAGATTTATTTGTATTTTTGTAACACCTTGTATATATACCAGATTTTAAGTCAGATCATAAGCTATCAAACAAAACAATTTTCATCAAAATCGGTTTAGTAGTTTTTGCGTAATGCGCGAACAAACAAACAAACAGACGGACACAATTTCTAAAAAAGATTGATTTCGAGTCAGGGATCTTACCTAAAAACCATATCGTAATCTTTTTTTGTAAATATCTTCAATGTACTGTCACACTTCAGTTACAGTTTTATAATAGTTTAGATAACCAGTTCTAAGGTCACAAGAAATTACGATTACTAACTAACGGAACTGTTATTATATACCCTGATAATTATTATACCGTGGAAGTACATATCTATGCTCTTCTCAACTCTTCAGTACCTACTTATATTAACAAGATAAAGTTATAAAGTTGAGAAATAACATGCGTGATATTTTACACTTTGACCACGGACAGTCTGATTGAAGTTACAAAATTAGCATAAACTATGTGCGTGTGAACAGAATTTGTTTATACTTTACTTAAAGTAACTAAAAGGTTAAAATGTGACCGATAACAAAGGCGTGCAAAATGTGAACTTCAGATTGAGCAACGCCCCTTTGGACCGTAAACTTTACATAATAGTCTAAATTGATTTGGAGATTTTGGACCTTTCTTTAATCTTTCGGAGTCAGTTGCAGAAACATTATCAAAAGCACAGATATTATTGTGTTTAAAAATGTTCATTTAGGTACCTACTTTAATTGGTTAGGACTGATATATAACCAGACTTCATTTGTATGGAGCGCGCTACGAATTATATCAACTTCGAACATTACAACTATTCTGAATGAATGAATGAATGAAATAATTTATTCGTAACATTTTTGGTGATGTTATAAGGTGTTAGTATTACAAAGGTCCACAAAAATCTGCCGTTTATGGCGTACAAATATTAGGTCAAACAGGGATAGTTATATGAATGATTAGATCAATTGATATTATTCTTCTGACATTACATACATAAAATGTAATGATTTACCTTATCCGTAGAGAGCGGAAGCGGTCAAATGTTAAATATGTAAGTTATATTTGAACACTGATTTACCTTAGGTAAACATCCACAACGAGTCCTCTACCTTTACCTTTAAACTAGTTAACAATCTTTAACAATACCTACTTATATAGATACTGACTTACCTTTCAGGCCCGGATCAAGTAGTGCCCGCAAACGACTATATTTGCTGCGAGCCAGGTGGCCACGTGAAGCTCCGCATAGGGTCCCGTGGACCGGCGGCGGAGCCCCCGATATCCGTCCCTGGTCTGCTCAGGCGTACGACCGCTAGGTACCCTGACGGTATAGCGCTAGCAACTAAAAAAGCAGACGGCAAATGGCATAAAATTACTTACAAGTGAGTGAACATTGTAATAAAAAGTAAATCGTTGAGCAACTAAAAAAACGTGTTATTTTCATAACTTATGCTTTTAGATTATTTTAATAAAGATAGGTAGATGTGCATTAACACGTTTCACACTACTACTGATGCAATCTTTGTTCTTTCGTGTAATTTGTCTTTCTGTTTTCGAATTGAGCAGTAGGTAAACTGTAAAGCATTTGTTGCTCCCAGAGGATCTACTGCTTATTACTGCTGGCAATAAGGCTAATTTTCCACCAGAGATGTGCGAGGTAGCGAGGCGATGAGCGAGGAAACGATCCGCCAATAGCGAGATCGCTCGATCACGTCATTGGGAAATTGAAGCACTCTCATTGGACGATTTTTTCCTCGCTCACCGCCTCGCTACCTCGCACATCTCTGTTTGAAAAGCAGCCTAAAGAAGTAGACTCTCCACAACTTTTAAGTTTACTCTTCCACTTTGAGGACCCCGAACTTCTCTAGCCTCTGACCGAAAAAATTTCTTCTTATGGCTTCTATTTGCAAGTTTTAATAGTAACTATAGTGTTTTCCCGCGACTTCGTCCGCACAAATTATATACCAGATTTTAAGTCGGATCATTAGCTATCAAACAAAAAAAGGTTCATCAAAATCGGTTCAGTAGTTTTTGCGTGATGCGCGAACAAACAAACAAACACACAATTGTGTCAATAGATGGCGCTGCACGTCATTTAAATCGCGCTATCGTTTGTCATTTGAGTTTATATGAAGTGAACCGCTACTTTTTTGTTCCTCATGATCTTACGGTTTTATAATAGTTAAGATATATACTTTTTTCCAGGCAGTATCAAGAGCGAGTGAGAACAATCGCAAAGGCTTTCCTGAAACTTGGCTTAGAGCGATACCACTCCGTGTGCATCTTAGGATTCAACTCGGAACAGTGGTTCATTGCAGACCTTGCAGCTATACACGCTGGGTAAGAATTATTTAAGGGGGTTGCAGAGGGAGTTGCACTACACTAGATGGCGCTCGGGAGCATTATTCCTGATTTTATCACATTTTATTTTATATCTCGTAATTGCGATGATTTCAATCAAAATTTTCAATTATGCGGGCACTTGTGTTTATGTTTTACTGATCTAGGTACAAGTTATAGTAATTTTATTGTTCATACGAATTTGATATACATTTTAATTTTAATAAATTTCATACAAAACTTTGACGTATAACATTCGTAGACGGTATTAACAAAAGTAATATTTTATATATGGAAAAATAGTTAAGAAAATCAAGATTACGCATCTCAAATAACATTTGCAATTTATAACATAATTACGAAGATATAAAATAAAATGTGATAAAATCAGGAATGATGCTCCCGAGCGCCATCTAGTTGCCTGTGAACGTCTCTGCAACCCCCTTAACTATTTTTTTTTAAATAATTTATGGACTTCTTGCCTGTGCGTTAGCACCGCATTTCCGCCAGTGTCAAGTGGTTTGAGGGAGTATCAATCCAATCTCGAGGATTGTTTTTGAGTAAGAACACAACTGAGAAGGATTGAGGAGCCTCGTGGCAGGCTGAAACGCTAACCGCGCGAAAGACAAGTGTTCGGGGCAAACCCTGCAACGTGACTCAACTAGTTATACTTAGTTTAACTTTAGGTAGGTACTCCATTTGCTCTTTGTTGTTGGTCTAAGAGAAGAATATCTCGCCCTTTTACGCACTAACATTTACCTACATTATTTGTACCGACTACTTTACAAATACATAATTAAGTAGGTATCTATATGTTACAGTTACGTAATTGCATCATTGAACTATTTCACATTATTTCTGCCATGGTTTTTATACCTATAGGTATAGGTATGTAATTAATTACTACTCTAAAATGGTAAAATTAGTAGTACCTATGCAACAAGCATTTTTGTCTTATCACTGCTTAAGGAAAAGTAATTAAGACAGTGTGTTTTTCCTTGAAGGAGTGATAAGTTAATATTAAATTTCTCAAAAACACGCTACGAATGAATCGGGACATAATAATGAATCACGTATAAAAATTTCACGCTAAATAGAATGAGTCAAAATTGCAGCTGGCTGAAGCTGATTAAATCATGATTAGATATTAAACTTTTAATTTGGATGAATTACGTAGGTAGTGTAGAACTTTACTCCGTTAATTATATAACTGTTTATATCATTATTAAGTATGATAGATAATTTATTAAATTTACGGACTAAAAGCAGATACGTTTTAATTTTCATAAAAATTATAGTGATAAAACCATTATGACCGGAAATGAGTATGAGTGTACTAATTTTCCAGGAATTTACTTTTACCTAATAATAAAACGCTCACAGGCAAACACTCACCGGAACTCGGAAGCTACAATAACCCCTTTTCTTTCAAAGTCTACTTGCCGATTAGTGTAACCCACGTATAACCACTGTGTAACCATGTGTTTAGATAGTAAATGTTCTTTCTGGGAAGACTTAAAGAAGAATGCTGACAATTCCGACAATCTCAATAAACACTCACTTTTGTTGTTGCAGAGGCTATGCAGCAGGAATCTACACAACAAACTCGGCTGAAGCATGTTTCCACTGCCTGGAGTCGTCGCGAGCAAACATCTGCGCAGTGCAGGACAAGAAGCAACTGGACAAAATACTGTCAGTGCGCAGTCGACTGAAGCATCTGAAGGCGTTCGTGCAGTGGGATGGCCCTGTCGATACTTCTATACCAGATGTTTACAGTGTCAGTACTATATTAAAATTTCATGTATATTAAGCCCCACTTGCGCCAACCACGGGTTAGCAATTAACTCCGGATAAAATAGCTCTCTCATTTGTTTTTCTATACAAAAAATCATGGGTTACCAACTTAACCTGGAGTTTATTACTAACCCAGGTAGACGCAAGTGGGGCTAACAAAATTAGCTGAAACTATTTTAGGGGGATAATCAGACCATCAAACTGAACAACTTTCTCTATGGGACCAATATCGAAATCGTGAAAGAAAAATCTGCGGTCCCATACATTTAGGTCGAATAGGTTTGTATGGAACAGCTGTTTTTTTTCGCGATTTAGATATTTGCCCCTTAGAGATAGTTGTTCAGTTTGATGGTCTGATCACCCCTATAAAATAGTTTCACCTAATTTTGTTAGACCTTATATTCCATTTAAATCACACACATTAAGACCATAAAACATTTTGGGCGGTCGTGAATTTAGTAACAACTACCAACGGGGTGCAAACAAGTTGTTGCAAAAGTCATAGATGTACAAGGTGTTACAAAACTACAAATAAACATTTAAGGGGGTGGTGTAGACCATCAAACTGAACAACTTTCACTATGGGACCAATATCGAAATCGCGAAAAAAATAATGTATGTTCTATACTCTACAAATCGACTAGAGCTAAAATATGTATGGGATTTAAAATTATTTTTTTCGCGATTTCGATGTTGGCCCCATAGAGAAAGTTGCTCAGTTTGACGGTCTAAACAACCCCCTTATGAGTTTCAAAAATTTATTGTTACTTATGAAACACCCTGTATTACTCAGAATCTTCGGGATCAGAAAGCCTAATATCCAAATCATCTCCGAAGCAAAATGCCTAAATACAAGCCTATATAGGGTGTAAGTCTTCTTAGAACAAGAAGGGTGTAAGTGGCAGCCTAGCAAATACTGAAACTGTGAACTCAGACCATCAAACTAAACAACTTTCACTATGGAGCCTACCTCAGGAAACGCAAAAAAAACAGCTGTCCCATACATTTCGGTCCGGTAGGTAGGTACAGCAGTTTTGTATGGGACAGCTGATTTTTTTTCGCGTTTCCCTAGTGAAAGTTGTTTAGTTTGATGGTCTGAGATCACCGTTTCAGTATTTGCTAGGCTGTCACTTACACCCTGTATAGAGAAAAAATAAATAGGTTGTGCTTAGATTCATAACAACTAATTTCCTAAAGATTCTACAAAATAATTGATTCGGTATAACGTTTTGAAAGATTATTCTTTTTTGTTTTTAATTTAGTGACAAAAGAACGTACCTAGATAAGTACCCAACCCGTGAATGGAAAGATAAAAAAGAAACTTAACAGTTTTTTTTATTAATTTAGTAGGTAACTTTAGTTCCAACTTCCACACTTGGCACATATGAAATAAGTATATCGGTAACATAGTAATATGACAGGTTCCGTGTATTTTCTCTGGCATCCTGTTATAATAACATTGAAGCTAAACAATACGTTACACTAGATATTGTTTCGACACACAACAAACGCTAACAACTACCGGCTGTTTCTGAAGGTGAAACACACCTTGAACTTTGTTCTATCGTTGACTAACTTGCAGACTGATAATAAGTTGTACCTACCTACTTACTTAGTGATACTGCTATACAATCATGCTAACAGGCGAAAAAAAGAAAAAAAAACATTTGCAATTTACAATGTCATTAGCATCTTTAAGTGTGGGCGTTAATCCACCACGCGGGCTCAGTACGAATTTTATGGAGATGAGCTACTAGTAAACTTGCTTTAAGAGTATTTTCAAGTTGTTTCTATTGAGGAAGACACATTCGCACTTTGTATCTTTGCCTTCTTCGAAGAGCACCGACCCGGATGGGTGTTATTAGAAGCGACTAATTGCTTCAGCCCCTTCAGGCATCATCAATGTATCTAATGCCCTCACCGCGTGGCTCTCTGCCTCCGTGGTCTAATGGTTAGAGCATTGGGCTCTTGACACGGAGGTCGTGGGTTCGATTCCCACCTAGTGAAATGTCACTTTGTGCGTTTTTCCCCAGTTGGTTAGGACATTGCAGGCTGAGTCACCTGATTGTCTGAAAAGAAAGATGATTCCGTGCTTCGGATGGCACGTTAAGCTGTTGGTCCCGGCTACTATCACTGGTGGTAGTAGTCGTTACATAAAAACCACGTCAGAGGCCTTAAGGCGGTTTGAATAAACTCTGACACCAGGGCTTTGCAGCCCACTCGATAAGAAGAAGAAGACCGCGTGGCTGTCGGTTATAGCCACTGCATCTGACCCCACCTTTACCGTTCCATCAGGTTCAAGAGGGTAACAGACGAGAGAGTGCATAATGCCGTTTAGGGCACACACTTTTGTTCTTCAAAATAACCTTTGTACCTGACAAAGCGATTGCTTCGCTGGTAATTGACGTCTCGGCTATAAGAAAATTCATCATTGTTTTACGGGAAAAAAATTCAACAAATTGTTTTGACGTCAATGCAAATGAACCGTCTCGTCGGCATTATTTAAATGTTCGTTATCATCAGTAGGTTTAAAGATAATTGTTTGAATAGAGTACTGTACGCGATATCATTCAAAGACAACGATCTACATAATAAATTGTTAGAAATAGATAATTAATTTATATCGGATATACAATAAATTGGCCTTATCGCTATTCGAAAGGACCTTTAGCTCTTCAAGGTTGAGTAGTTAAAATGGTTCAATAAACTGCACCGATAAAAATATGAAAGCTACACAGACCTTTTGAATTAAAAACGGACAAAAAAACTAACGAATCTTTCTTCTCTTTTTATCTTTTTTTCTTTCATCTTTAATCTTTAATAAAAAAACAAAATTATTTTTTAGTGGGAGCAACTCATGGAGATCGGCGCCAAAGAGCCCGACACACAATTGGAAAATGTTATGAAGAGCATATCTACCAACGAATGTTGTACATTGGTTTACACTGTGAGTATAACTGAATTTAATTTCCAAAAGCCTATGTAGGAATGGAGAAGAGTGGACCATATACAACCACAGAGGGTGCAGTGTGGGTTGGTTTAAATTGAGAAGATAAATCATAAAATCTGAAGACTTTATTATAAGTACCTAGCTACTTATAAGATCTCATTATGTATGATGGGCATGGCCCGTGTCGTGTGACGATCAACCTTTAGGGTTGAGACACATTTACCGACGACGACCGACCGAATTTTTAATTTTTGTTTGGGTCCGCCGTCGGTACATCTATCTCAACCCTTAACCGCGTCTAGACTTTGTGTGTAATAACAAGTTGTCTATCAGTATCAGTATCCTAATCAGTATCTAAGTATTGATTTCTTAATAAACTTCAAATTATTACGCATTATCCAATGTTAAAAATCTTATCTTATAACATGGCACATTTTCTTTGTAATCTTTTACATACAATTTGCTTCTGATCAAATTACTAAACAAAAATGTCTGTCATTCATTAATAAAAGTACCTACTTAATTTCCTTATGTATGATTTCAGTCCGGCACAGTGGGCCCACCGAAAGCGGTAATGTTGTCCCACGACAACTTAACGTGGGATGCTCACGTCATAGGCGAGAGAGTGGGCGACTTGCAGCCTACTGCTGACAGGCTCGTGTCTTTCCTGCCCCTTAGTCACGTCGCTGCTCAGGTTTGTTGAGTTTACGAAGTTTCACTACACTTACTCACGGCATGGTGTCCCATCCCATACAAATTAAATTTTAGTTTAAAAATTGCAATATATGGCGTTATGGTATCGATTTGTAATTAATGTTTACGTAAACGTGTTAATTGTTACTAAAAGTACATGATCTGACTACAAAAAAATCTCATGAGCCTCGGAAAATCAAGCAATTTACTTTGCCCGAAGACTGCCCGCGTTACGGCAGTCGCGTTTCATTGTTTGACGTTGGGCATCTGCACTGTATAGTATTATATAATCTGTGCTCACGGACACCATACTCTACATACTGTTAGTATTTTTAAAGGGCCCTATCTCCCCTTTTTTTGGTAGCGATTTAAGCGATAGCGATCGAAATCTAAAGAACATGATAATAATTGTGCATGAATTTAATCGTTATTGGTAACAGAAATGAATCATAAAATTCAGCGAATAAATACTTTTTAATCTTTTTGTTACGTTCGAAAGACATTAAATTTAACTACTTCTAGGGTTTTATCATAGACGATTTTTTTTTCGCTTACCTACGCTCTTTCTTATGCTGTGGTTTTATTATGTAACTAAGGCCGAATTCGACCAAACGCGAGTAACTTTTAGTCTTAGATTAAGTCCGTCCGGTTCTTGTCATGTGATTTGATTTTAAACACACAAGATACGTATATAAACCTAACAAATTAACAATGTACAACCTCACATTGCAATAAGTCTGATACAATGACCTCTTGCTTTAAGTACCTATTATTCCTTGTATAATCTTGTATAAATCAAAGTTTGGTCAAATCCGACCTAAGACCCGAAACGATTGGCACCAAATCGACGTGGTGTTTTTTATTGTCAGTTCTTAGCATTTCAAACAATTGATAGCAGAAACATAATATTACTTAAAAGTTGCCTAGTAGGTACAGTCATAAATACATTATTGATCTTGCATCGATATAATCGGATCGAAAACTTACACAATAGCCCTACATAACGTAAACGTCCGGCGATATCAACTGTTAGCGTAGCAAAACACTTAAAACAAGTCGCGATGTTTTGCCCATGAACATAATTAGAACTTACGCATGACCCGACCTCGACCTAGCCTAGTAACCTGCTGTTTTCTGTTTTCTATAGTTCATATACCCCTTGTCAGAACTCTTAAACTTACGTCATAAGTATGAAAATGGCTTGATTAGAGGGACAACGTGTTAAATGAACTGTAACGAGAACTCTCGTACAACACGGTAATCCAGATTTTTATTTAAGTAGTACTTAAAACATTTTAGGGAGAGTAGAAGAGTTTGCTCATAAAACTGAAATCGATACATTTGCATCGTTACGGTGATAATATTCTTAAATAATTAATTGCAGGTGGTGGATATCTACACAACTCTGTCCAACGGTATACCGGTATTCTTCGCGCAACCCGATGCACTCAAGGGTAGTCTTGTGGAGACATTAAAGGAAGTCCGACCCACAAGGTTAGTTGTCTTTTTTTAACATAAGTGTAGTGATACATCTGCGGAACGTACGGCGCCGTACGTACTAAGGTGTCACTACACTAAACAACAGTTTTCTGTTCTATAGAAGTGTAGTTTTGACTAGACCCAGCCAGGAAACGATATGAAGTTTTAGAGTTATTTTTAGAGTCAGAAACTTGAAAATTATTAGGTTCCTCGGCTCGAATCGATAACTCTAACGAACAACGAGATGTTGAAATAATTAGACTACTTTGGATTGCAAAGAAATTACCGGCGCATGCGGCGATGCGATTATGCGATGCGCATAGCAGAATGATTAGGCGCCGTTCTTACCCCACCTTACCCTACTTAAATTGTTAATATGGTCTTGTATTTAGCCGTAGTCTCTTTTGACGAACTTTTTTTTAAAGACTCAGAATTGACATAAAATTCATTTTAACAGGTTTCTGGCTGTACCGCGAGTATGGGAGAAGATGTACGAAAAAATAATGGCAGTTGGCGCACAAAGCGGATCTCTGAAACGCAACATTGCAATTTGGGCTAAGGATAAAGGACTGAAGCATCACCTAGCTAGGATTGACGGGTAAGAGAAAATAATTAGTCTATGGCCATTTGAGCTATCCAAACCGAGCCGGATAATTTTTTTGTGTTTAGTTAGCTACATAAAGGTTCCACACTTTGTTCGTTCCACTTTAAGTCCCCAGCCAGGGCACTTATGCACATAATTATGACTTTGAACGTGGAACGAACTTTCCCTGTAGTGCACAAACGCCTTTTCTTTACCAACAACCAAAATAAATGTACAACTACAACGAAGGATGGAAACTTCCATTTCAAATAATGTAGTGGTTTGGACTAAATAAAACCAATAACAATACCTAATTAACTTGCTTAACCACAAACATATAATAATAAGGAAAAGTTTTAACATAACTGTCCGTTTTGAAATATTTAAAACCGTTTTCTCGAATAGTGCGCTATCGGCTGGAATGAGAGGTCTGCCGATAGACTTCACAACTCTAGAAATGTTAAAATATTGGTATGTAACCGTGTGACCGAGTAGTTGATGTAGCATGGAATGTTGTTGCAAGTTTAGTCCCCACTTATTAGAATAATCATTACACTAAACGCGCATGTATTATTGTAAGCTCTTCATTTAATGCATAGTTAGTGTAGTCGACTAGAAATTCCATTCCGATAAGAATCTTACTATTCCAATTGTTTTCTATACCAGAACAATATTTTGTACGTCCCATAGAAAATAGATTCGCACTTTTGTATATCTTTAAATTATTCTGAATAGTATTTATTTATAAAGAAATGAAACGTAAATTTTTGTTTCCACTTTGCAAGTACTATCGGAATTGGATATAGAAATGTTGTACAAATAGATTCAGTCCAGTAATGAATCGCGTGCACGTATTGATTTTCTTACGAATGCAGCGCGTCTGCTGATAATAATGTCAAGGTTGAATTAGGTCCGAAGGTGTGGGCTGTGGGTACAAGATGGCACGTTCGCTGGTGTTCAACAAAGTGCACGACTCGCTGGGATTGAACCACTGTACCACATTCGTGACCGCCGCTGCCCCTCTATCAGCTGACATCAAGAAATTCTTCCTATCGCTGAATATACCTATAATGGATGCGTTTGGAATGAGCGAAGCGTCTGGTGCTCACACGCTAAGCATATATCCTAAGTAAGTATTCCATTTTATTTACTAAACAGTTAATCGAAATTATCAAACGTTGAAGCTTTTAACTTTCTCTATAACACATAGGTTGATGTTTACAATATTTGTATGCATTACCACAATTCCAATATATCATATTGTACGGTACGGATATCCCTGCCCCCACAAATTTTTTACCTCACACCCTCGTGGAAGACGGGGAAGAGGACAGTATACATTAGAGCCAATTAGAGTATATTTTTCTTAGACAGTAAAGTCCTCTCTCACTCGCAATCGCAGTATCGCTCATGCTTTCCTCTTTTTGTCATTTTTTCTCTCTTTTTTAATGTGAAGTTTTATAAGAAAAGGATCATCTAATTGTCTTACACAGTTTTGCACTGATACGATGCAGAAAATTCAGTTTATTATAGATCTAAGCGTGCACTAAACTAACAGATTTAAAAACCTTTGACCAGGTTCAAGCTAGACGCATCGGGCGAAATCCTAGAAGGTACGGAGACCAAGTTCGAGGGATCCGTCAGTCAGAACGGGCCCGGAGAGATATTCATTCGCGGACGGCACGTGTTCATGGGGTACCTCCACGACGAGGAGAAGACGAGAGGAACTCTCGACGAAGACGGGTGGCTACACTCTGGGGACGTCGGCAGACTTGACAGCAATAATTTGTTGTACATTACTGGAAGGATAAAGGTAATTTAAAAATTCGAATCCAAAACTGACTTTAAAATGAGACTAGGAAGTGTCATAGGAAGATTGGAGCAATCTAGATCCATTGCAAAATTATGTCGGTACTTACAGCGCGTTCTTCTTCGAAAATACAAACTCTTGCAAACTACGTTGCAACAACGTGCCATAATGTGTACACAATAGGAGTTTAAATACATAGTTACGGATATTAAACGAGACTAATATAATAAGGTTAATGTTATAAAATCTGTCTTCGTAAGGCCCAACTACTTATTTTAGGCCCCCCTATTGTGCTAAACAAAAACTACGACAAAATAAGCTAAAGTTTAACGGGTTCTTACCGAGTTTTTTATTGTTTTTGGACAGAACAAAAAAACAATAATTAACGTGGTTAGAACCCGTTAAAATTATTAACTTTAGCTTAATTAATAACCGCGTAACTCTCATAAACGGTGTTAAGACAAATTATGTCTATTATGGAAGGTAGTCTCTTTAACCAAAAAATCTCTAGGTCCGGACTTACAAGACTTGGTTTTGGGTCCCCTACGTGTTAATAAACGTATAATATTGTTTGACAGGAATTGCTGATCACAGCCGGAGGAGAGAACATAGCGCCGGTGTTGATCGAGCAGGCCGTGCAGGCGGAACTGATCAACATTGGGTACGCGGTGCTCATCGGTGACAAGCGCAAGTTCCTCGCTGTGCTGCTTACGCTGAAGGTGAGCAAAATAGTGCCAAATCGACACGCGACGGACTCGAAAGTGGACCTTGTAGACATATCATGTAGGATCAAACTGCAGTGCAAAGGCTTCCTTCTTCTCATCAAAGAAACTGAGGGCTGGCTCAGTGATGGAGGCATGTTAGTGGTCACTGGTCACCTTTATGAACCAGAATACTTTAAAGCCGCCTTTAGTCATCTGACTTGGCACATCACCAATATTTGGGATTACCTGCTTAATGTGTATTACGAAGCACGGCGCTAGTAATAAAATAGCATAACAATCACACACCAAAAGACTATTGTCTATTCGGGTAAAACTGGAGAAGACGTAATCAGAATAACAATACGTGTTTCATTATTAACTCAATGGTGTCTACATTGTTCGTCCAAGATCTACACATATAGCCCCCCGACACAGCAGTTTCAATACAATTTGTATCTTCAGGCTGTGTCGCCGACAGCGCGGTCAGTGTGTGGACACCATAAGATTAAATTGAAAATGTGTCATAGGTATTGTGATTATAGTGTACCAAAAAATGTATGTGTGATTTCAGTCAAAAGTGGACCCAGAGACGGCAGAGCCGCTGGACGAGCTCGATACAGAGGGAAGGAACTGGGTGGCAAGCCTCGGCAGCAAGGCCACTACTGTTAGCGAAATTGTCAACTCCAAGGACCCCGCTGTGAGTTGTTAAACATTATATGTATATTGAAACATCGTGACAGACAGAGTTTCGGTACTACTGGTGAAACGTGGATGTTCTGAGGTTTCAGAATATCTCTGACAACCCCCTTGGGGAACATAGTCGTGAGCATATGCTTATGCTTATGAAACATCGTGAGGAAACCTGCATGCTTCAATTTCGAGGCATGTATTGTACCCACTGTCCATCATAAGTGGCGACGGGCTCACCCCCCGTCACACTGGCCAGAGTTTCGGTACTACTGGTGAAACGTGGATGTTCTGAGGTTTCAGAAGATCTCTGACTACCCCCTCTGGGAATATAGTCGTGAGCATATGCTTATGCTATATATATATTCATCATTTTGATTCAATGGCATTCTATACCAAAGTCATAATTGTGATTTTATTTTCGTAGTATAACAATGGGGCACTAAATACGCAAAAGTACGGATCAAAAGTAATGCAAAAATGCTAACATGGGCAATGTAACTGAATTTAAAACTTAATATTTTCACTCATGTCCCACGTTAAATTCGTTGGAAGTGCCCATACAACGTGAACGCAAATACCTATACCGTTCACCGTTATAAAATCCGTAAAACCGCATATGTTAAATAACGCACCTGTATCCTCGTTTCTTTCTTAGACGTATGCCATGAGATGAGTATAAAAAAGTTATGGCAGTACTATCGAGTCTCACTTAGAAGACTGCTGCAAGCGTCGAGCCCCGCCCCACCTTATATCATTTATATCAACTAATTTGAAATTTGGGCAACCTTAGAACGTTGTCTAAACAAATAAATTAATTTCATTTTATTGCCACTATTTCCTGTATTAACATAATTAAGCTTCTATGAAACATAACTGGCTTATCGGTGAAGGAAAACATCGTGAGGAAACCTGCATGCTTTAATTTCGAGGCATGAATTGTACCATTACAAGTGGCGACGGGTTCACTCCCCTTCCCACTGGACAGAGTTTCGGTACCACCAGTGAAACGTGGATGTTCTGAGGCTTCAGAACATCTCTGACTACCCCCTCGGGGAATATAGTCGTGAGCATATATGCTTATGCTATGCTTATGAAACATAACTGCAAATGTAGCTACATTTTAAATTGGTTGACTGTACCTATGTATAACATAAATCGTTGCTAAGTCTATACAACCGAGTTCAATGTGTACTGCGTATTCGTTGTTTATGATATGTTTATTCAATTCTCAACGTTGTTTTCAGGTTTATAAAGCAATAGAGGCCGGAATAGGTCGTGCCAACAAGCACGCTATCTCTAACGCACAAAAAATACAGAAGTTCGCCATCCTTCCTAAGGACTTCTCTACGCACACCGGAGAATTAGGTTTGTGTTAACTTACTTGACTTTAGAGCTGAACTTTTTAATGATTAAAATATACTGTTATACTAATTTGAACTCTATTCTTTCAGGACCAACGCTCAAAATCAAGAGGAACGTAGTGTACGAGAAATACAAAGACATCATAGAAGACTTTTACAAAGAGTGATTGTAAATTTAAGCTTAGTACGTAGGGGCGGGGCCGTCTTAAATTATTACCGTAATTTTATTGCTCAACTAGATCCTTAAAGCTTCGAAATTGTGATTGAAATTTTTACAAAGATGTGTAAATAATATTTTCGTTAGTAAAAAATAAAATCTATTTTTTTAAACAAACACTTTGTTTTAATTAAGACAAGTAGAAACGTAATTAAAATTTATTATTCAATATACATATTCCTTCAATTTAATAAAAACCTATTTATTAATTCTAAAAGTCAGTGCACTTAGGTTTTAAGGAATAATTTCATGACAAAATACTGATTAATTGGAATGTAACGATTTAGGCAATAAAGGAATACAAAAAGATATCTCAGTGACGCTGCATTAGGTACATCTTACACACGGCAGCTTTATAGTGCTACTCGACACTCCCATTGCCGCGATCCTATTATAAATATAGGTTGTCAAAAATGAATTACAGCTATGGCAAATAAATGGTTTTTGACTGTATCGACCGTGATAAATGAAGATATTTTGAAATTACTATAATATAGGGTCCCTTCTTTATATGCTGACGGGTTTACAAGATTGATCAGATAACCCCGAAAGGGGATAACGGTCGTGAGTTTATGAATGTATGTATGATTAGACCATCAAATCAAACTTAACAATATTCTCTACGGTACGGTTTCGGTACTACTGGTGAAACGTGGATGTTCGTAGGTTTCAAAATATCTCTGACTACCCCTTCGGGGAATATAGTCGTGAGCATATGCTATGCAATATTCTCTACGCTACGGGACTGACATCAAAATCGTAAAAAAATCGGCTGTCCCATGCATGTACACACGGCGACAGATCAACCTACCCATAGTTGAACTCTATGTTCATATACATAAGGTCCAACTATGAGTAGGTTGATCTGTCGCCGTGCGCACAATACATTTGGTTCGAGTAGGTCCCCCAGTTTTGTATCTAACAGATTTTTTTTCTCGTTGTTTTGATCCCCTAGAAAATAGTTTTAATTAGATGGTCTAATCATCCCCTTAAAACCGTCAGCATATTAAGAAAGATACTGTATAACACGGAATACTCTAAAATCTATCATAGTATTGTTTACCACAACAAATTAAGGTGGCAGTGAGCTCCTTGTAACTATCTCAATAACAAATAAGAAAAGTGCGACAGGCCTTTGTTTCGTAGACTGCTTCGTTATCACACCTAATCTACCAATAAGAATGTATAGAAGTGTAAATGAAGCTCAAAAAATGGTACCAAAAAAAGTGTACCGTGTTCTAAATTTGTTCTTTAAGGTGGTTGGAGAGCTGTCAATTTCATAAAAAACGTTGTCGTATAACACTCGTAGACGGTGTTAATAAAAGTAATGTTTTATATATGGAAAAATAGCTTAGAAAATCTAGTTTCCGCATATCAAATAATATTTACAATTTGTAATATAATTAATAAGATTTGGAAATTTTGTATGAATAATTTCAAAGCGTGATATCTTCGTAATAATATTATAAATTGTAAATATTATTTGATATGCGGAAACTAGATTTTCTAAGCTATTTTTCCATATATAAAACATTACTTTTATTAACACCGTCTACGAGTGTCATACGACAACGTTTTGTATGGACGGAAACCACCTTAAAAACTGTACCTGGCCGCCAAAACTCATAAAAAATTACATTTTTCATTGGGTGCCAAAAATTTATTTCGATTTTGTTTAGAGTTACTCTTCTATAGTTATTCTTATTCGTAGCACCTAATGCTTCCTGCGCACGCTTGCGCGAGAATAAGCAAGCACGAAATACATCTACTCGTCTGTCATTCTCACTGCATTTCATGTGCAGGAAACATATATGTTCACACAATAAATCACTAAAGTTCGCGTTAGTTTCTTTAGCTATATCGGAACAGAAAGGTTTGTCGCATTCGTCAATAATAAAAATAATACACGAAAAGGAATGTCAAATTAACTAAAACACTTACATAGGTAATTAAGTACATTTGCGATAAACTTTAAATAAATCTAATAAATATTGTCTGTGTCCTTTTGGAATAAGGGTTGTCTTAACCTCATCTACTAGCACATCACCGCACCTTTTCCAAACATAAAGATGTATTTTCTGTAATTCGGTAGCCGAGTGTTGAATTTCGACCGAACATTGGGAACCCGATCAATACAATTATAATTTCGTCCCAAATTCATTCTGGTATCAGAAAAGGTGCGACCCAAAAGTGAATGCTACTATCTGAGGTACCTTAAGGAATTAATCAAATACTAACTAAGGCCTTACATTGTAATTGATTGCTTTTGAGGATTAATTTTGGCAAACAAAATAAACCTAATACCGTCGCGGCGTTAAGGTTGAAATCTATACACACGGTTCACCCTGTTGTCGCATAACTTTTTTTCGCATAATTTTGTAATGCATGATCACTATAGGCATACATGACTTATGGCATAACTTCACTTGGCATACTTTTTTTAGCATCCATTCATAACGCATAGTCTTCTATGGCAGATCAGTCGTATTGCATAACGTTTATATTCAGAAGTATCGTATGGCATTATTGCCTTTTCGCAGAGTATTGTAACGGTTCTCATCATTGTCGCATAATTTTGTAATGCATATTATAGGCATAAGTGACTAATGGCATAAACAACTACCAGTAGTACCAGGATATTAGTAGATTACACCCCGAGGGCAGGAAAGTAAGAAAGGGCTCAGATCTCATGTGACACGTAATCTCAGGCTTTCTTATTTACTGTCCGAGGTTAGTATACAGTATACACCTACTATTTTTCACCTCGACGGAGGTGGAAAGCGACAACTTTGTTTAGCGCAGCGGGACGAAAATTGACGCTTCCCGTTCGGAGGGGAGAAAAATTATCGAATAATAACTGATTGTATACATACCACGTTGTTTTATTTAGTTACTTTTCCTAATGATACAAACTAAAATCTACCATCTAGCTTAACCTAACCTCCAGTTTTGAAGCTACCTTTCTGCGCCCTAAGCAACAAGCATGCAGAATGCAAGCAAGCATGTTGATGCATGCATGATACATGTTCTAACCTAACCTAGAATTTTAAAACCACAAATTTGTTCCACCAAGTTTTTCTCAGGCAGGGGGCTTCCGCCCCCTGCACCCCCCTACATGCAGACAAGCAAGCAAGCAATCATGCAGCAAACAAGCAAGCATGCAACAAGCAAGCAAGCATGCACCAAGCAAGCAAACATGCAGCAAGCATGTTGATGCTCCGCTCGCTTCGCTCGCTCCGCTTAGTATCTTACATGTTCTAACCTAACCTAACCTACAATTTTAAAAACACCAGTTTGTTTTTCTCAGGCAGGGGGCCTCCGCCCCCCGCACCCCCCGAGCGGGGGGCGCAGCCCCCCTGCACCCCCCAACATGCAGACAAGCAAGCAAGCAATCATGCAGCAAGCAAGCAATCATGCAGCAAGCAAGCAAGCATGCAACAAGCAAGCATGCACCAAACAAGCAAACATGCAGGAAGCATGTTGATGCTCCGCTCGCTTCGCTCGCTCCGCTTAGTATCTTACATGTTCTAACCTAACCTAACCTACAATTTTAAAAACATCAGTTTGTTTTTCTCAGCAATCATGCACACAAGCAAATATGCATGCACGCATCCAGCAAGCAAGCAAGCAAGCATGCAGCATGCATGCACGCATCCAGCAAGCAGGCAAGCATGCAGCATGCATGCACGCATCCAGCAAGCAGGCAAGCATGCAGCATGCAAGCAAGCATGTAGATGTTCCGCTAGCTTCGCTCGCTCCGCTAAGCGTTATACATGTTCTAGCCTAACCTAACCTAGAATTTTACAAGCACGAATTTGTTTTTCTCAGGCAGGGGGCTTCCACCTCCCCGCACCCCCCTGTACCCCCCAACATGCAGACAAGCAAGCAAACATGCATGCACGCAAACTAAACGCCCTAATGCCACTGATCATTATGCTAAGCGAAATTATGCAAAACCGCGCTAATGCCACATGATCATTATGCTATGCAAAATTATTCAATATAACATTCGATTATGGTAGTAGTATGCCATATTAAATTCGCATAAATTAATGTTCTGCCACTTATATGTTATACCAAATAAAGCTTTCTGCATTGTTAATATTCGCCCAAGAACAATTATGCCAAGTATGTTATGCTATATATGTTTCGGACAATGAAAGTTATGCCAGATAGACGGAACCCCTATACACACTAAATTGGCACTGAATAGAAAATAGTAGGCTTAGTAGGTTCTACATACAGAAAGGCCACTCCCTGCCTTTGACTTCAGATACAGCACTTTCTGGGGACAGGGGGAGTCGACCAAGAAACCTTAGAAAAAGTATATGTCTAGAATGAGCCTCACTGTTTTACCGTATAAAACAAAAGGGGCTAAGTTTCATAGGTTGGTGTGCGTGAGGCGCCATACTAATTCTGTATGTGTGCGTGTATATGTATAGGGTTTAGGAACCAGTCCTGGTTCCAATTTTTTTCGACGCTTTCGTATCTTCGACTGTCAATCTTGACATATACTTTATCAAAGCAAGAAACATACAGGCACGCGAGCTCGACGGCACGTTGCCAACGCCATCTTGTTTTATTTAGTAGTGATTTATACATCGTGAGACCATAACATGGAGTAAGTCGATTTGGCACCTTATCTTAAAGCAGATTGGATTACAATTTCCTGTCAATATTAAACGTCAAAAGCTACCTTTTAAAATGTACGGGCTCTAACACAAATCAGCATATGAAACGTGCGCTAACCAGTGTATACTAGTCGGTCTTGGTGGGGGGCGCGACGGTCGGCAGGGGCGGGGGCGCGTCGGCCAGGGGGAGGGGCTTGGCGACCCCGATGCGAACCACGCCGCGCGGGGCACCCTTCAGTGCCGCTACTGCTTGCTCTAGACTCGCGTCCTCAAGGTTCTGTACACAGATATTAGAGGCATTTAGATGTGTCTTCAACAAGCAAAGGATTCTGTTAAAACTTATTGCAGGGTGTAAGTGTAGACTGTTGCAATATTTTACATGGGGATTGTACTTATGATACCAAACAACTTTCCCCAAGTAACTTATAGGAAATTGGAAAAAAAGGATTTGTCGTTCTAAATCAGCTGATAGAACGCTTGTATAAAAGTAGATTTTTTATGCAATTTATGTAATTTGAGAAAGTTGTTATAATTATCATAAGTAAAATCACCTTGTTCCAGATACTTGTTGGCAAAACACATACATCCTTACTAACATTACAAAGGAGAAAGTGTTTTTGTCTGTCTAGACTACTACTGTCTGTGGTGCGTTAACGTGAAAAATACTTAAATTAAAGCAGACCGACCCAATAGTTGTAGAGCCATAGCAACAAGTGCCTGATCATTGACAATTAGGTTCAGAATGTTCGAGATTTTAGACTCAACCGAAGAGGAGTCGGTCGACGGGTATGAGCCTGCCGTCTTACTCCGCCACACCGCCCGGCACCAGCGTGTGAGAGGGACGCAGCGTGTCCTGGTAGTACCTGACCGTTGACGAAGAGGAGTCGGTCGCCGGGTATGAGCCTGCCGTCTTGCTGCGCCACACCGCCCGGCACCAGCGTGTGAGAGGGACGCAGCGGATCCTGGTAGTACCTGATCGTTGACGAAGAGGAGTCTGTCGCCGGGTATGAGCCTGCCGTCTTGCTCCGCCACACCGCCCGGCACCAGCGTGTGAGAGGGATGCAGCGGGTCCTGGTAGTACCTGATCGTTGACGAAGAGGAGTCTGTCGCCGGGTATGAGCCTGCCGTCTTGCTACGCCACCCCGCCCGGCACCAGCGTGTGAGAGGGACGCAGCGGGTCCTGGTAGTACCTGATCGTTGACGAAGAGGAGTCGGTCGCCGGGTATGAGCCTGCCGTCTTGCTACGCCACCCCGCCCGGCACCAGCGTGTGAGAGGGACGCAGCGGGTCCTGGTAGTACCTGATCGTTGACGAAGAGGAGTCGGTCGCCGGGTATGAGCCTGCCGTCTTGCTGCGCCACCCCGCCCGGCACCAGCGTGTGAGAGGGACGCAGCGGGTCCTGGTAGTACCTGATCGTTGACGAAGAGGAGTCGGTCGCCGGGTATGAGCCTGCCGTCTTGCTGAGCCACCCCGCCCGGCACCAGCGACCTGATCACCACCAACGTGTGAGAGGGACGCAGCGGGTCCTGGTAGTCTAGGATTGAGAAGCCGAGGCCACGCTCTCCTTTAACTAGTTCTGTAAGCAAAAAAGGTATAAAGTGTGATTGAAGATTCATAAAATCATTCTGCCCTTATCCCACTACTTACAGCACAATAATGCACAAAGTTTCACAGCAGGCATGACACATTGACAGTCACACTCACACGAGACTAGCAGTCTTTGAGAAATGTAAAGAGCGTTTTCCTTTTCATTTTAAAATTTATTTCCTAAAAAAGTCAACAGATGGCATGTTCACCGCTCCATTGAGACGTTTGTGAGATCATGTCAAGACTGTGCCTGGCTTTTAAAGATCAAGGGATCAAGCCCATACAGCCATGTGTGAGATTAGTAAATAGTGAAATATTTGATTTTGATCTTCGATCAACAATATACAACTAGATAACGGGTCGCATACAAAATCAAAGAGAAATTCTGTCCTCGTAAATATACAACATTTTTTGTTAACAAACTGAGAAAACAGTCCTAACACATTATAATTTCGACCTCAAAACAACCATAATTCCTAGTAATTTTTGAAGGAACAATGCGGCATTGCGAGACGTCCTTACGTTGGCTTTGTTCGAACGGAACTAATTCAAAATAAGACCTCACTCCAATAGTGAGGCGTTATTTGCCGGGACATGTTTTGAGCGCTGACGCGTTATCTAGTTGGATTTTGTTGATCGAAGATTTTGATCGTCTTTTCAATATGTATTATTTTAAAGAAACACATTTGAAATTTTATCTCCTGAAAACCACAGGAAAAACGCTCTTTGTTGTAGTTTCATACACGGGTGTTCAAGGAAACAAGGTGGTGTGCGCAAAGGCCATGCTCAAGATGATTTATTAAACCGTTGACGTTGAACTTTTCTGAGGGAAGGGCTTGGGAAACTTCGATTATCGAGGAAAATACGTAGCGCTAACGCTAAGTAATGGCCGTGTATGACGTACCTATTATCTGTGGCTCGGAGGACCACATGGCGAGGCCGGTGAGCGGCTCGAGGCTGCGCGAGCGCACCTTGCCGCCCGACAGAGACCCGCCCTCTTCGGCGCCAGCACCCGCTAGGCTGCCGTCCGACTTTGCCTGTAACAACACCAACATCAATAAGTGTGGATGAAAAGGAAAGATTTTTATGATTCAACTGTTCTTGTTCGATCTTGTATATTTTACAAAGTGTCTTGCAAATTTTTGTGCATTGCATCTTAGATCAAAATAAAATGAATGGATAGGCCTAAAGCGCGGTAAGTTGAAGCACACTACTGGTGCACTTGGTCCATACAAACTAGCGCCATTATCTGTCAAATCTAGGGCACTTGCATACAAATTTGAAGTAAACCTTTCATTTGTTTTGCCTCATTTTTCTGGTTAGAAATGTTTGTGTAAGGCCTCTCCATTAATTTTATTTTGATCTAAGCATTGCATGCAGTTTTTGTTCTTGCAAGTGATTTAGTTTTCGTCACTAGATTGGCTAATATTCGTGACTCGGTATTGCGCTGTGTCGTATGCGTTGACCTCGATCTGTTAATACAAAAACGACGCGGCGACGACGGCGGACGGTTTCCCATACTAAACGACATTTTTGTATGGGCCGGTCGTTCGGTCGCCGTGTCGGTAGATGTGTTTCAACCCTACATCGCCTCGGTGCGTGACCAACATATTGAGTATGACTATCACTATTTTAAATTTTATAATTTAAACAAAAACTTAATCCACATAAGACATTAAATTTGGACCCAACTTATTTAAGTGCCTCGAGTGCCTGTGTATTTAAGTGGTCGTATTTACGTCCGACCCAAAACGGCATAAAATAATAGGATGAATTAAAAAAAGGTAATGAAATATTGATGACGTCACTTGTGGGTATCTAGTAAAAATTTTCATACAAAGCGCACGTTTTGACATTCGATTAAGATTTGCTAATTTGAATAGTTGTCCGCTCCCCTAGTAGTAAATAAAACTTGGACATTGTCACACAAATTATCTAGTCACATTTAAAGTTCCAGAATCTAGCCTGGACTTGTATTATGATGACTAGTTGCCTATTTTCAGATTCTTCATATATCGTCATTAATCTTTCCTTGAGAGCTTTGTATTTTTCAGTATCTGGGGGTTTCAATATTAAATCCGTCAGCTGCGTAATCACCTCTTTTCCGAGCTTTGCCAAAATTTACAACGATATAGAATACATATATAGATACAAACATCCATGACTCGGGTACAAATATTCATATTCATCATACAAATATTTGTCCCTTACGGGATTCGAACCCGCGACCCTCGGCACAGCAGGCAGTATCACTACAGACTGTGCTGTCTGGCCGTCTAAATTGTGGCTCATCATGAGAGAACGATGACCCATTACAGTAATGCAACTGTCTAACCTAACATCCTGTATAAAGTACCTTGACGAGTGTAGGGGCGGGCGGGGCGAGGTCTATTGTGACGGCGGGCGAGGGGGCGGGCGCGGGGCGCGGGCGGGCGCACACCATGCACACCTCGCTCGACAGCTCCTTGAGGATTGAGACCACCTCCAGGTGGTTCATGCCCAGCAGCCGGTGACCGTTCACCTCTGGGTAACAAAACAAAAATGGTTCATCAAATGAACACGAAAATAGCGCATTTTTTTTTCGAATTCAGCTTATATTGAATGCATTAACTGCGCGCAACCCGGCTTTAAGATAACATTGTGTAAAAAAGCGGGTTCAATTTATTTTATTGACAAAACCAACAGCTTTACAAAAAATATAAACAGGGATAATATTAACACTTCTTAAGCTAATAATAGGTTTCTTTATTTTATTAACGTAATACTGGGGGTAATAATAATTCATGGATACGTGCCTAAGTTTAAGGGTTAATATAAGTAAAATAATAAAAGAAAGAAAATTCAATTCAATTTATTTTCTGTTATATTCAACAGCTCTTCATTATTTCGCCAATGATTTTGACATTTTGACAAGTTACCGCACTTCGTTTCGGTAGGTACTACTGGTGAAACGTGTATGTTCTGAGGTTTCAGAATATCTCTGATTACACTCTCGTGAGCATATGCTTATGCTATGTTACCGCACATCGCGCAATCTACATCGACGTTTCCTTCTGAAAACTGTCTAGAACTCAACGAGCAACTCTTCAGTACGGAGCGCACGTAGTGATGCGGCCGCACTTGCGCTCTACATCGACGGTTGCTTCTGAAGACTGTCTATAAGTACTCACCGAGCAGCTCGTCGCCTGGTCGGTGTACCCCGGCGCGACCGACGGGCCCCTCGGGCAGTACGGAGCGCACGTAGTGAAGCGGCCGCACTTGCGCTCTACATCGACGGTTGCTTCTGAAGACTGTCTATAAGTACTCACCGAGCAGCTCGTCGCCTGGTCGGTGTACCCCGGCGCGACCGACGGGCCCCTCGGGCAGTACGGAGCGCACGTAGTGAAGCGGCCGCACTTGCGCTCTACATCGACGGTTGCTTCTGAAGACTGTCTATAAGTACTCACCGAGCAGCTCGTCGCCTGGTCGGTGTACCCCGGCGCGACCGACGGGCCCTTCGGGCAGTACGGAGCGCACGTAGTGATGCGGCCGCACTTGCGCTCTACATCGACGGTTGCTTCTGAAGACTGTCTATAAGTACTCACCGAGCAGCTCGTCGCCTGGTCGGTGTACCCCGGCGCGACCGACGGGCCCCTCGGGCAGTACGGAGCGCACGTAGTGATGCGGCCGCACTTGCGCTCTACATAGACGGTTGCTTCTGAAGACTGTCTATAAGTACTCACCGAGCAGCTCGTCGCCTGGTCGGTGTACCCCGGCGCGACCGACGGGCCCCTCGGGCAGTACGGAGCGCACGTAGTGATGCGGCCGCACTTGCGCTCTACATCGACGGTTGCTTCTGAAGACTGTCTATAAGTACTCACCGAGCAGCTCGTCGCCTGGTCAGTGTACCCCGGCGCGACCGACGGGCCCCTCGGGCAGTACGGAGCGCACGTAGTGATGCAGCCGCACTTGCGCTCTACATAGACGGTTGCTTCTGAAGACTGTCTATAAGTACTCACCGAGCAGCTCGTCGCCTGGTCGGTGTACCCCGGCGCGACCGACGGGCCCCTCGGGCAGTACGGAGCGCACGTAGTGATGCGGCCGCACTTGCGCTCTACATCGACGGTTGCTTCTGAAGACTGTCTATAAGTACTCACCGAGCAGCTCGTCGCCTGGTCGGTGTACCCCGGCGCGACCGACGGGCCCCTCGGGCAGTACGGAGCGCACGTAGTGATGCGGCCGCACTTGCGCTCTACATCGACGGTTGCTTCTGAAGACTGTCTATAAGTACTCACCGAGCAGCTCGTCGCCTGGTCGGTGTACCCCGGCGCGACCGACGGGCCCCTCGGGCAGTACGGAGCGCACGTAGTGATGCGGCCGCACTTCGCGCCCGCCCTCTACATCGACGGTGCCTTCTAGAGATATTCCGAGGCCGCCGCCGCCTCGCATTACCACGCCTACAACGATTTCTACGTCGTCTCCTGTAAACAATCATGTGTGATCGCCATTAGCACGTATACGTGACTTCATAAACGTTACAGTTGTAGTAATATTATGTCTCACTTCAGGGCTTTAAGCTACCACGCTTGTCCAATGCGGATTGGTAACTTTACATACACGTCAAAATCTCTACTTCAGTGAATGCATGTTTCCTAACGATGTTTTTCTTCACCATTTATTTATTTATTTAACACTTTATTGTACACAATAATACAGAAATAACAATTATAGTAGACATGTACAAAGGGCGAGCTTATCTCTAAAGAGATTTCTTCCAGCAGACCCGCAACAGAGACAGTTGAGATGACATAAGTTTCCTTTGATTACCCTTTTTCGTCCTATTGTTTTCCCCGTTACCCTTTTCCATCCCATACCTATCTGTAATGCGCTGCTCAACTCAATGTAATTTTAATAAAACTTATGCATACCCAGTATGGACTGCCACTTCCTCCTAATGGCCTCCTTCTGTTCGTGCGTGCGCGGCATCTCGAAGGAGGGGTGTGAACGCAGCGCGGGCGGCGGGGGGGCGGGCGTGTGCGGCGGGGACCCGTCCACCGGCTCGTCCACACTAGAGTCCAGACTGTAAACATTATACGTACCATTGACCAAAAAATTTCGCTTAAGGGGCCATGGGTCCAGCTAATATTTTCTGTGAGAAGCGCGACGGCCCAGCCCTCCGAAAAGTGCGTGCGTGTGCCGTATTTTCCATTAAAAGAATCGAACAAAAGACATACAATGTACAGGCACAGGCACAATGTCTACTACGGGCACAGGCCGAAAGGCGAGGGTGTAGGTTTAGTCACGATGTTTTCCTTCACCAAAAGAGTCTTTCGTCAGGTCGAAAAAAAAATTAGGATACTTTTTAAGAGGGTACTCTCCGACGATAAGAGCAACTAATGTAATACAACGTAAATGTTTCTATGATTAAATATAAAGGTTATAATTATAAATAACAATAAAATAATGCTTACATTGGGATCAGGACAATCATCATAATCAGCCTATTACGTGCTACATAGCACAGGCCTACCATCAATGCCCTCAAGTAACAAGTATACTCACGTAGTGTGCAAGTGGTGCATCTGTATGTCGTGGTCGGGCGAGGAGGGCTCGGGCCGGTGCATGTGCAGGAAGGGGTTGTGTGGGGTGGCAGTCACCGGCGTGCTCTCTCCCGCCGCTATCGCCTGCTGCAGCTGCTCAAACTTTGGCCCGCGGAGGTATCTACAACATTAACATTAACACTTACCTACATAAAATGTAATATTTCTGATTCCCTTGGGGGACTATACAGGGTGAAATTGATACTATTAGCATCCTTTTTAACTAAGAGTCTACCCATCAAACTGAACAACTTTTACTATGGGAGCAAAGCAATCGGAGCAAAAAAAAATTTGAGTCGTGTAGGCAGCGGCGACGGGTGCAGTTTAGTATGGGACAGCAGATTTTTTTTTTCCTCCGATTGGTTTGCTCCCATTGTAAAAGTTGTTCAGTTTGATGGGTAGACTCTTAGTTTAAAAGGATGCTACTGATATCAATTTCACCCTGTAGAAGCTTAGATCAAAGTAAAATGAATGGACTTCAAACCTACCGTGATGTAAGAAGCTCCTAAGAAATCACACCCTATAAACTAAGGCGGATAATGTTTAAGCATTGTATTTACAGGGTTGTTTCTGGTTTACCTCATTGCTCTATGGTAATGAATGAGGTAAAAAAAATTACAACCCTTTCATCATCATAGGCCTTTACATCTGTAGCAGATGATTTAAGCAGTGTTTTTGGAGAAACACTTTTTCTCATGGCTGTTCACATGGATCTGTCGCAACCGCCGAGATTCACAGCTCTATAGATCCATAAATCTTTTGGTGGTTAAGAGTCAGCGAGATTTTAACTTTTGCACATCGCATCTTAACCTACCCATTTGTCAAGCTTATTCATATAGTACATTACTGCAGTGGCCAGCAAAAGAGGCATTGATGGACGAACGTGTAAATCCATCAATGCCAATCATACGTAAGTCCATCAATGCCAAGTTGCGACCAAGGCTTGTATAGTGCTTTTCTCAAACAATGCGCGGAAATTAAAATCAATCAACTTTTCAAAATCAATGACGAACAAGCTAGTAACTTCTGTGTCCATTTGTTTTTTTTTTCATCATAAAGCTTTCTATTTGCAAGCCAGTTCGAAATTTAAATAAAACCTTTGATAAGTCACCTCCTTGGTTGCCATGTTTCGGAGTAAAAGATATTTCCATTTTTAAATTACACGACAGATATGAGTTTACTATGTAATTTATTTGGCCGCTAAACCACGACAGATATGGATTTTCATACAACTTTTGCCGGCCGCTGCTCGCAATTTCGATTTATCTCGAGGTTGGAGAAGGTTGTCAAAATAATGCTCAAATTTCCAAGCATGTTCGAGATAAATAATTAGTTACCTCTCCAACTCCAACGTAACGATGTTGCCGCTCTGTTTGAGCGCATCGACGGCCCTTTGGTTGGACTTGCCGGCCAGGGACACGCCGTCCACGGCGACGATGCGATCATTGACTCGCACTTTACCGCTCACCGCCGCCGCGCTGCCCGGCGTGACAGACTTGACGAATATACCCGATAGCTCCTCTTTCTCGCATACGTATCCTGAACAACGGTCATATTAAGCAAAAAAAAAACTAGAAACTGGATCGTGTCCAACATCAAATGCTCAAATGGTAACAAATTAAGCGTTTAGGCGAAACTCACAATAACGACTTCATAAGTTACTAGTTTTTCACACATTGATTATAAACATGTTACTGCCATGCCATGTTGTGCTATTTCAAATCAAATTAAAAATTGAAAAATTAAGTCTCGGTCAAGTCCCATGACTTGAATCCGCAACATTCCCAACCGGGGGAAAGGGTTGGTTACCTTCCCTTTACTAGATTTTTCATCCCCGTGGATTTCTAAAAATCCTTTCTTTGTGCACCCCATGTCCTCTATAGAATATTTATTCCAAATTTTAAGTTTCTATCTTCAACGATTTAGTAATTTTACGATTTTGTAAAGATTTTTGCAAGGTAATTCTTATAGGCTGTGTAAAAAAACTTCCTGCAGTCACGCGATCCGATCGCTCTGTCCAATCAATTGGTGTCGTGTTTTATTTTCCTGTTATTTTTAGCTGTTAGCGTTTGTATTTCCAGAACATAATGGGTTTAAGAATCGCATAATTTGTAAAAAGAAACATGTGAAATCGATGGTAAGCATTGACCTCTATAAGATGTCTACGAGTATGATGGTAAGCTTACCAGCGATTGTGATGCCCAATCCATTTTCATCTTTCTTCAGTTGCACAGTAAATCTGTCAACCTCCGGCGATTCTGCCTCTGTAACGTATTATAAATTATTATTAATAAATTAGGAGCAGTTCTTTAATTGTCAACCACAACTACAATATTGTTATGTACGTAACACCGACTGCCGTCAAACGGTAAAGGAAAACGCCGTAAAGAAACCAGCACTCGAAGACCTATCGGGAATCGAAATCGAGAAAATTCGAACCTGCAATGAAGAAGAGATTCCAATGCGTACCTATGTCAAGACTACCAATCCGCATTGGGTACGCGAAGTGGATTAACGTCCATACACCATCCTTGAATGCCTGTGCTAGTGGAACCTGTATAGGCTGATGATGATGATAAATGCTCACGACCACATTCCTACTGTTCAAAGAAAAGTCTTAATATAGCATATGTCAAATATCTACATTCGACTACCAACAAGTATCCAGTTTGGTAGGTGTAGCAATGTGATCTCTTCACTGTGTATCAGCTTCACCGAAAAGCCTTTCGTGTTACAATCCTTCAAAAACTGCTATTCTGCCCAGATACGGTAAAAGGCGGCTAAGTGATATGGAGTCTCATACGACTTAGCCGCCTTTTACCGTATCACGGCAGTATTACTAAGTATAAACTTCAAATAATGAAATTGTGTACCAGTCTCAGGTGGTGGAGTGATAGAAGCATCGAAGACAAATCTAGAGGTAGTGGTGTTGTTGCCGAGAGTTGTAGGTTGTGTGTGGAATACTTGCTCGAAGCCCGCGTCTAGTAGGTACCGGTCTAACGCTTCGGGGTCCGATAGTAATCTGCAATGTTTTTAGATACAATTTAAACGTCAAAAAAGGTACTTTAAACATCGTAAATCTATTCGAACCCAATGCATGCTTACCTATCTTTGAAACAACAGTGTTTCTATAAGATTGCTAGCGAATTCAGCTATGCCCCTGTCAACTTTCTAGGCGCAGGTAATCAGTAGGACATATAAACCTGGTACTACTGTATCTATTACGAAGTAATTATACTCAATTCCAAATAGCAACGAAAATTTAAGACCATTTTTAATTACTAAACACTTAGGGCCTGTTTCACCACTTCTGAGTAAGTTCTTGCTAGCTTATCCGACAGATAGTTTGACGTATTTTGTATGAAAATATGTCAAAATATCTGTCGGATAAGCTAACCAGAACTTACTCATAAGTGGTGAAACAGGCCCTTACTCTCACTTATTCTTAGAACAGCTTTAGTAACGTCCAATATATGTGGGATAATACATCTTTCTGATAAATAAATTATATTTGCTTATCAGAATTGCCCAGAAAGTCAAATAGGAATCGCAAAATCTCGTCGTCCTTATTTGGAATGCAGTATATAATAGTAATCATTGACATAAGTACCTAGAAGGCACGACGGGCGCGGGGGAGGCGTGCGCGGCCGCGCCGGCGGGGTCCACCGCGCGCGCGACGACCAGACGCACGCGCGAGCCCGACGCGCGAAGCACGCCCGCCACCTGCTCCGACCCCATCTCCATCAAGTGCGCCTAGACATTGTCACACAATAGATATAGATAGTACTGTAGCATTCTCGGCTAGGCTCAGTTGGAGGAGGTGAGTCGGCTGTGTGCACGACACTAGCGCTCCTAGCAGTTTCGGACGGCTCCATGAATTTGAATATAAAATAAAGTTAGTTAAAAGTTTGTTATTTTATAATAAAATGCTGTAAAAAACGAAATGAGAAACATTATCGATATTATAAATATTATAATACCTATTGGCTAGAATCCACTCCACGATATTTTGCGGTGCCGATTTCCGTACAAACTTTTTTTCGGTTTTCACACCATTAGGGGTTGAATAAACCCTTTTAAGTGAGTAGTTTCTAGATGCCAATAGAAGCTTCCATGCCAAATTTTAAGTAGTAGTCTTTACAGTTTTGGAGATTTTGTGATGTTTTAGTGTGTGGATTTGTATAGATTCAAGCATATTTTATGGCTATCGATTTGACAGTTCCCATCGCCCACTTCGCACATAACCAATACTCACGTCTCCAATCTGCAATATGTGATCTCCAGACTTGAGTCTGCCATCGCGGTCGGCGACACCGCCTGCTAATATTGTCTTCACTATTACCCCACTTGTTCTAGCACCAATTATTCCTGAAAAAATAAACAAAATAGGTTAAAATCCTAGGAGGAAAACGGGATAAAAAGAAACAGTTTTTAAATTTTTAATTGAACTACCTACATGTTTTCCAACAGTGAAAAACGTATCAAGATTGATGCAGTCGCTTTCACAAGCTGATAAAAAACAGAAAAAAAAAATCGGAGACATACATGACCCAAAATTCTATCCCACGTTTTTTTCGATTATAAATTGCAACGAGAATTATGTAAAGTTAACAATTAGTTAAAGTAAAGTTAACACCCACTACATTTAAGTTTACACCCAGCAGAATTGTAAAACTATTATTGTTAAATTTATAATTTCGGCAAAAGATTTTAATTACTTTTATATCAAAATAAAATGATCTCACCAAATCCAAGTCCAGTGCCATCATTGACTAAATTGATTATTTCCACTTGAGCCCAGTCCCCGGCTACAATATTGTGAGATGTTGACGCCAAGGAATCATCATTGCGGGATAGCTCCAGGATTCCACGACTCTACCAGGAGAAAAATGTTTGAAAAGCCAATTTATATGACTGACATTCATAGATAGAATCTTATCAGGGCACAGTAGATTATAGAAGCCAAAAAAGTTACATGGTTGAGTTAAGTCCAAAATCTGCTGGGTCTAGTCATTTAAAACCCACGACGAGAACTCCCGCTTGCCAAAAATGCGTGGATTTTTTTTTAGACGAACTTCTATAAGTGAATTTCCAGCTTTGACAAATCGGAAAAATCTTTATAATTTGTATTCGGCGCCAGTAATTGTAAATCTGATAGCATAGTATTGTAGGCCTAGTTAACAGCTATGTTTCAAATGTTGATCGGTAATCCTACTCGCAGTATTTTAAGAGTAATTCAATTATTTGTGTTTTTGTTGTGAGCATTTTTAATTTAGGTATCAGGCGGTTTCGGTCTAAGTTATATACACGAATATGTAAACATAACTATACTCTACATGTAAAAATTACTCGCGTTTCCCGAAAAGGCGTAACACCAGAGATAATTGACTTTTAAAAAATTAGTCAGGGTTGTCACTGTTCAAGGAAATTGAAAAGCCTAAATTAATTTATGAGCAAATGATACACAAACATTTTACTATGATAACTTTGAGCGGAGATGTTCAGTAATATTCAATTGTAAGGTCAATTATTTTTATATTTGTTGTTTTGAATAAAAAAGTTCGAGATGGTATATGCCTTGTGATTTCTAATTAAACTTAAGAAGATATTTTTACATTTGTTATTATGTGTACAGGGAGTAACTATAAATTAAAAGACAATGCGGGTTAATCTCTAATTATTTAACTTAAGAATTTAGTTATCTATTTTAATCCCATAGCAAAATCCCAAATCCAATAGCCCCATACATTTAACTCGAGTACCTAGATATTTTGTAGTTTAGTGTGGAACATCAGTTTTTTTTTTCGCGATTTCGTCATTGGTTCCATTGTGAAAGTTGTTCAGTTTGATGGTCTAAACCACCCCTTAAATGTTTATTTGTATTTTTGTAAAACCTTGTATAGAGTAACTTTTAACTAAAATTTTAATTGTTATGAAACTATTATTAATGTCATAGTTTTATTTTGTTGATTTGTTTTAAAAGGTTTTGAGTGTTATAACTAAGTTCAACTGAAAGATTGTTAACACCCTTGACTGAACCGAAATTCGAACCCAGGATCTCTGGTTTGGTGGTCTGGCAATGGCATACTGGCAACCATAACACCAACTGGGTCGCCAAAAGTGAATTTTATGTATCAAGATAATTTATTAGCAGGTTACTGAAAATGGCGACAAGTTGATGAGGTTTCAGAAATAAAAGATTAAAATCTTTAAAATCCAGTAATTAATGTTTGAATTAATTAATACTTAGATTTGTTTATCAAGTAAGTACTACTATAGATAAGTAGTATTTTCACTATGTAAAATAGTCCGTTCAATTATCAAAAGAAATTTCTTTTTTCTAGTGACAACCCTAGGGCGCGGAAATTGTACGAAAAAATGTAAATCGTTTTATCTCTGTGTGTCTTATCTATTTGGAAAACGCAAAAAATTATACATGTTGATAATAGTTATGTTTACATATTCGTGTATATAACTTAGACCGAAACCTCCTGATACCTAAGTAAAAAATTCTCACAACGAAAACACAAATAATTGTATTACTCTTAAAATATTGCGAGTAGGATTACCAATCAACGTTTGAAATATAGCTGTTAACTAGGCCTATAATACTATGCTATCAGATTTACAATTACTAGTATCGGTTATAAATTATAAAGATTTTTTCGATTTTTCAACCATGAAATTGGCGTATTGGAAATTCCTCTAAAAAAAAATCTACGCATTTTTGACACACGGGTGTTCTCGTCGTGGGTTTTAAATTGATAAATCTATTAGATTTTGGACTCTTCTCAAGGATGTCACTTTTTCCTCTTCTATATTCTACTGTGCAGGGGTGCGATTTTTGAATGTCATCGGTGAGCTTGAACAGTTTTTAAATCTTATACAAAAGCGTTCTCATGCATCTTTCTACTGCTGATTTGACTTCAAAAAATCGCACTCCTCAAGCATGATTTTTGAGAGTCAAATCAGCAGTAGAAAGATGCATATCTCCATAGTAATTTTGAGATTTTCTAATGCTGAGCTCACCAAATGAGATTCAAAAATCTCACTCCAGGAGTGAGATTTTCGAAACTCATACTTTGAACTCAGCAGTTGAAAATGTCAGTATTACTATGGAGATATGCATCATTCTACTGCTGATTTGACTTTAAAAAATCATACTTCTGAAGTCTCATTTTCAACTGCTGAGTTCAACATATTTATGAGTTTCAAAAATCACACTCTTGGTTATAAGCGTAGACAGTTTCATTATTTTAAAAGGGTGATAATAATCATGATACTGAATTTGGAAGAATTTGGTCTTGCCATACTAAATGAAATCAGTTGATCAAATGTCTGAATGAAAAGTTGAAGTTGAAGTTGAAGTTGAAATGTTTTTGCCAATTTTCTCTTAGATTCGTTAGGGAAAGTTGTTCAGTATCAGGAGTAAGTACAATCACTAGTAATGCATCTGTTTACACCTCCATCCTGTATAATCAAAGCCATGTTGGTCCAGTGGCGAGGCGAACACTGACTTTTCGGTGAAGGGCAACATTGTGAGGAAACCTGCATGCTTCAATTTCAATGCATGAGCTGCACCTGCTGCTTATAAGTGTCGACATGCTCACTTCGCATCACACTGGACAGAGATTTATTACTACTAGTGCGTTATGGATATTCTGAGTTTACAGAATATCTCTGAATCCTCAGGGAATATAGTCATGAGCATATGCATGTATGCTACCAATTAATCAAAATGACTAACCTGTTTAGGAGACATGTTGGAGTCCACGGAGCCACTGTCGAGGCCCAGTATGCGTTCATTATCAGAGCTGGAGCCGAACTCGAGGCTGTTGGGCGGTGAGACCTGTGGCACTCGCTGCTCTTCTTCCCCCTCCTGGCCTCCGTAGAGGTTTCTTGCTTGCAGTGCTAAGTCACCTGGACCAAGTAGTAAAGGTTTATTACATTACTAGAGTTTACCTGTGACTTTATCCATACAGGTTCCAGTCATAGTAGCGAGATAAATTATATGCTAGATTTCAAGTTTAACCTCTAAAGCCAGATGCTAATGTCAGGGTTCGAAATTATCAAGATAATAACGAGCCGTGATAATTATCACCATTATTAAAATATCATTTGTTAAATTGTTTCACAAGAAATATCGATGGTTTATTGTCTCAAAACAAACAAAAAATATATGTTTAATTTTTTTTATATAACATAATACAATACAAATCAACATTAATGTCATTAATTAAAGGTGAAATCGGTGTTCGCTAGATTTGACAGATTAACATTCACTTGGCTTTACCTAACACCAACTGTCATTTTTTGTGAATTGGGGGAATTCCCGTGTCGCGGCTAGACGTGCGTTCGGATACACGCAACAAGTGCGGAAATACACGTTTGGATACTTAGAATATAGTTCTATTTCACGGGCGCAATTTTTTGTTATTATCAATTGATAATTATCAACCTGTTATTATCATGATAATTATCGTGATAATTATCGTGATAATTATCATTGATAATTATCCTTTCGAACCCTGGCTAATGTAGTCTCTAAGCATTTTTAGACGGAACGCATCCTAAAGACTACAGTAGTCTTTAAAGGTAGTCCAGATTTTGAGACTCTATTGGTCAGCCATTTCTATGGTAATCTTATTCTAAATACATTGACAGTCAATCAAGGCTCTTTGGCTCATCCTCACAAATATATTAACCAATGAAAGTCAATGTTAGTATAAATCATAATTTCTGGGAACGCGCCCCGCTCTCCGAAGTGAGAAAAGCAATGTTTAGAAACCAATATTCTTTATTGAATTACCCAAATAAGTGAGCTTTATAAAATTTCTTACATATGTACGTAATTCATTTCTTACATATGTACGTAATTCATTATGTACGTAAGCTCAGCTTTCTAACTATATATGACGCTAGATATAATTATACAGTTTAGGCACAAAATCCAGTTTTCTGTGAAAATTCTAGAAAAAAACATATGGGGAATTGGGGATGCGTTAGGCATAGAGGCCCTGCGTGTGGCCGGATGCTCCAGAGGTCAATAGTTTGTTTGTAATCACTCCAAAAAAAGTTTCATTAAAATCGGTCCACTAGTTTTAACATGATGTGCGAACAAACAAACAGACCGACATAAAATCCGAAAATTTGTGTTGTTCCTGTGCTAATTTGATCAATGCGAACCCCCTTACCCTCACAATGTCATCAGAACAATGTTACAAACTAAAACATGAATAACTTAACCCTTTTTCATAAGGAACAAGTATTAATCCTGACCTGCTGGGGTAATATCAAAGTCACCGGGAAGTATAGACGGGTGGTGGGCCACCTGCGTAGCCAGCATGCCCACGGAATCATGCAGGGTTGCTATACTCTTCAATATCGGACTATCCAGCAGATTGATGAGCATATTCAAGTCATCGTTGGCTGCAGCCTGAAACACATCATACACTGTTAATGCTGCCACGCGGAAGGAACTAATAATACCTGCTAACTCCTCAAGAAACACACGAAACCATTGTAATATCCAGAAATGAAAAGGGAAGGGCGTAGTACTTTACCTTCAATTTCGGATCGTCACTTTGGTCTACGGCCGCCTTAACACTTTCTAGCTGCTGTAAGGCATTCGATATATTCACCCCCAAATGCATGGTGCTGGTTGAACACAAATCTAATGAATATTTCAAATATTTTTCACAACTTCTCGAACCCAAACAACATGACAAATATGTCAATTTTTTTTGTTGTTGTTGTTGTTGTTTTTTTCCTTACGGAAAGGCAAAGGGAGCATAGCCCATGCAGCCAAGTCTGTTTTTGTCTTTTCTCAGATATCATCAATTATAAAAGGCGCTGATCTGTGTTATATTTATTAATAATTTTCTAAGTCTTCATATTTCAATGTTATTTTCCAGTAGTAATGTCATATCTGTGATTTTTGTCATTTCCATGTGTCATTTCCGAGATAATGTTTCTAGTCCATTATTTTTCTTCATCGTTATTCTTCCGTGATATTGTCGTTTCCGTGTTTTTTTGTCATTTGTATATATAATATTGTCATGTCCGTGATCATATTTCTAATACAGTATGGGTTATAAATTCGTATATAGGTATATGTGTTTCTTGATGATTGAGAAGCTTTTGAACACTGCGCGGGACATCTTCAGCTTTCTTGAAGATAACTAAAAGTTTGTCCATCAAAATCAGGCGCGATATGTTATACGACGGACAAACAAAAATAATGTGATCAAGTGTTTGGTCTTCTATATTACATTCATCACACATAGGAGATGATATCATTTTCATTCGGTACAGATGTGAATTTATACGACAATGGCCTAATCTCAGACGACAGATAGTGGTGTAATATTTTCTGTTGAGATATGAATTACTTAGGACGAACCATGGCCTTTTATTTATTCCTATTCCTTCTATTGCTGCATACCACAATCCTTTCTGTGCAATTGTTGTAGACAAGTCCCAATGATTTTGCCAGTCTTTTTGCATATTTTCTTTTACTGTTGGCGCAAGATCTGAGTATGGTATGGCAACCCTTTTGACAGGTGCTGTCATCGCTGTTGCAGTCGTTGCAGAAGCAGAAGAAATCGTTCTTGCAAGATAATCCGCATTCTCATTTCCTACCACGCCTATATGCGCTGGAATCCACATCAGCACTACTTTAATATTATGAAACTTAAGATTACTCCATGTTCTCTTTATGTCGTATATAATGTAATTGATCGAGGTATCCAGTTTATGATTCTGTAGAGCAGTAAGTACACTCATGCTATCGCTTGCTATAAGCCACAACGAGGATTCATCTTGTTTTTGCTGTATATGTTGAAGAGCTGATAGAATGGCTAGAGCTTCGGCTGTATAAATACTCATATTAGGATCTAATTTAAGTCCTAAACCAGTTTTTAACTTTGCGTCATATATCGCCTCGGAAACACTATCTTTGTTTTTGGATCCATCTGTATAAACGCATCTATAATTGTCCCATTTAGAAAGCCTCTGATATACATCACGTTTATCTTTAATATCTCTTTCGATTATTATTTTCATTTCAGGAAATTTACTTTCATAACTTCCCTGATAGCATGCCCAATTATCACTCTGATGAATGTAATTTGATTTAATTAATTCTAAAATTTCAGAAAAGTCTTGAAGAAGAAAGATTGAGCTACTATAAGATATGTCAGAATTATGTAATTCATTTATCTTAGAAAACAAAGGGTGATTGATGAAGGAGAAGATTTTAAGTAAAAGTCTAAACTTTAAATACTTAAAGCGAATACACAGTGGAGGGAGATTGCATTCCAATTGTAAAGAGTTAATCGGAGATGTTTTAAATGCACCTGTGATGAGACGTAAGTTTTTATTTTGTATCTTGTCCAATCTGTCTGTAAGTTTTTGATTTGAGGCAAAACAAAGAAAACCATATTCAAAATGACTACGAACTATAGATTTATATAACATCAGCAATATTTTGGGATCAGCACCCCAATATGTTCTACATATTGACTTCAATATATTAAATGCTTTATTAGCTCTGCATGCTATGTAATCGACATATTTACTCCATGATAAATTGTTAGTGAAAAGTATACCGAGAAATTTAACTTCTGTTGACATGGGCAGCCTTGTTTTATTGTAAAATATATGAGGCTTAAGTTGTTTTTCCAAACCGAAAACTACAACTTTACTTTTACTGCCACTGATTTCGAGATTCAAATAATTAAAATAGTTTTGTAGTTTTTGCAAAGTGTTATTAAGTAAGTTAGATAAAGTGATCATGTTATTACCGCTACAATAGACAACCAAATCATCTGCATACTGCAGATTACTGACACCACTTCCTAACGTATTGTTTATCTTATTAATGTACAAAAGAAATATTAGTGGACTAAGAATACTTCCCTGGCAGGTTCCTTTGAAAGAAAGTCTGGGTCCAAATAAACTATTGTCATGTTTTGTATATACTTCTCTGCCATGCAAAAAATTGTATACCCAATTAATGATTTTTCCTGGGATTCCAATAGACAATAATTCTTTGGATAAAATATCGTGATTGACATTATTAAAAGCTCCTACTATATCGAAAAAAATGCATATGGTTGACTCCTTTCTCTGAATAGCTTTTTGGATATCTAAGTATAAATGACTAAAACTTTCACGAGCTGAACGCCCTCTTCTAAAACCAAACTGATTGGATGGGAGAATTTGATATTTCTCAATGAAAAATTCCAAACGCTGTTTAATTAACTGTTCAAAAATCTTTCCTACACAAGAAGTTAGAGCTATAGGACGATAAGAATCAGGCTGACCTTGTTCTTTTTCTGATTTCAGGATAGGTACCAGACAATCCATTTTCCATTCTGATGGAATTATATTATTGCTCCAAAGGAGATTAAATAATGTTAGTAAAATTTTTGTGCATTTAATATTTAATTTCTTTAAGAACTTGTAAGAAATGCCATCTAAACCGTATGCAGTATCTTTCCTTGAATGTATTGCAGATAACAATTCTTGGATTGTAAAGGGTTCTATAAGAAATTTATTTGTGTGGTTAACATTGTCTAGGGTTACAGAGTTGGGAAGATTTTGTACATAATCTGGAGTATACTTTTCTAAGAAGTGTAAAACCCAAGTGTTATCATTATTGAAATGCCTATTTACATATGTTTTATTGAACTTTTTGATATATTTCCAGATTACTGATAATGGAGTACTACGATTGAAACTTTCACAAAGCTTTTCCCAACTTGCTTTTCTTTCCTGGTTAATGGTAAGTTTTTTTTGGGCTTGTAATCTCTTAAAGTTTATGAAATTTAATTCAGTGGGATCATATTTAAAGACCAAATAGGCTTCTTTACATTTTTCTACTGCCATACTACATTTTTGATTCCACCAAGGAAGACATCCTTTTTTCTTACCTTTAAAGTTTTGTTTACCTACACTACTCGGAGAAAGCATTGAACTATTAGTTGATTTGAAACCAGGAATTGATTTTTTAATGGCTGTGTGTAATATTGATGTAAATTCGTTATAAGCGTTAATTGGAGTGTAAGATTCTATATCGAAATTATCTAGTAGCTCACCAGTTATTCTTTCATATGTATCCCAATTTACTAATTTATAATTACAATATTTAAATTTTTCAGGTATAAAACTATTATTATTTTTGTTGAAACTGTTATTAATGTTCAATTTTATCATTATAGGAAGGTGGTAGCTGCCTAAAGGATCATTGTGGATTGACCAATCACATGAGAGTGCCAATGTCGGTGAAACAAAAGTTAAATCTATAGCACTTGGACGCCAAGTGTTTGTCCCTATAGTGGTTACCTGACCATCATTAAGAAGAACTAAACCATTATCGTCGATAATTTCTAAAATATCTCTACCCCGAGGTTTTGTAGAATTACATCCCCAGGCTAGATGATGGGCGTTAAAGTCGCCGCCAAGAATCATGGGTGCAGGAATACTTTTTACCAAAGCATCAAATTTGTTTTTATCAAAATTAGGTATACAATTTTGAGGACAATACATGCTAACTATACTGATTGTTTTGTTATCAATTTTAATTCTTACACAGATGTTTTGTAAACTGTCATCAAAATAAGTACTAAACTTAGAGTAACTAATATCGTTGCGGACAAGTATTGCAACACCATTATGATTGTTACCTGTGTCATTACGTTCAACTGAATAGTTTTTTATATGAAATTGTTTGTGCGGTTTTAACCAAGTCTCACTTATTATGGCTATGTGGATATTATGTTCAAGTAGAAAATGATTTAAAATATTTCTATTACATCCTATGCTTTGTGCATTCCATTGAATTACGTTAAGGTCCATACTTAAATTTTTATTATTATTAATATTGCTGAATGTGTCCACCAAAATGTCTTTGATACTACTTGAAGTAATTGAAGAGTTTTCTTTGTTTTTATTTGTTGAGATAATTTTCACAATTGATTTTACTAATAGGTTCATAAATTGATCTGAATTGAATAAATATTTGTAATTATTGTTATTTGAAGCTTTATTTAGATGAGGGAAAGTCTTTTCATTAAATAGTTCTGAATAGGGAATATTTCGGGCTTTAATTTTGCTTTCAGCAATTTTTTGCTGCTTGACAGGACATGCAGATGAAATTGCGATATGATTTCCGTTGCAATTCATACATTTTGCGTTTTTTGGATCTGTTGTGCATTCTTTGTGGTTATGGTTTTCGGAACAAATTGAACATCTGTCTGTGTTTTTACAGTATTTGGAGATGTGGCCGAATCGCAGGCACTTGAGGCACTGCTTTACTGGTGGTATGAAAATGTTTACCTCATGCCTCCATGAGTCGAGGTAGACGTGGTCGGGTAGCTGCGTCGAAGCGAAGGTGACTGCAACTACTTGTGTGGGCTGGAAACTGGTTATCTGGTCTGTAGTTACCCGGCGCATGAATCGACGGACTTGTATAATGTTTTTGTGGCTGGCAATCAAAGAAAATATTTTAGAGTTTGATAATTCTGTAGGGACACCAGTGAGGACACCTGTGACCTCTGTGGATGCAGCTGGAATAGACGCTCTCAGTTTCAATTCGTCAAAAATCTTGGTGTTCTGAAGAAACACATTGGCATTATTGGCGTTGTCGAATACAACACCAACTTTGTATTTGTTGATAACTTTCAGATGTTTGACACCATTTATACAGTGCTTACGAAAAGCATTTGAAATGCTCATGCGACAGGCCACGGTAATTGGCTTGTCATCTTCGGCATTATTTAAAAAGACAATGTATTCGATGTTAGAGTTATGTTCATCCGGGTATTTTCTGCTGTAGTTTTTAGCTCGAAAAGTTTGATATTTGTTTGTTTCTTCCTCCAGATCGGCGTCATCACTGCTATCCGAACCATGCGGATGCGGATCATCCGATGACACCTTTCTTTTCTTGGGTTTCTTCCCCATAACTTGGCCTTTCGTCACGGTTATTTAAAAGCTTTTAATCCCTAAAATAAAATTATATTAAATTTTTATTTAAAAATCGCGCCCTTCTTTTTTGACTCTTCCCGCCTTTTTTTTTTTTTTTTTTTTTTTTTTTTTTTTTTTTTTTAAGTTTATCCTTTCGGATAGGCTATGGGAACTAGCCCTTACTGCCTGGTCATTAGTGTCTTTTTTCTTTGTACTTAAACATAACCTAACCTAAACTTAATACCTAACTCTTGAAATGCGAGGGTGGTACAGCTTGGCAAAAAAGTCGTGATAAAAAATAAGGGCGCTGCCTCCACGCAAGAACGTCAAAATCACGGATAAGCTGGCAACACCACCATACTAAAATTTTAGTTCCACCTGTCACCACGATCATGAACACATTCCAATGGTCAGGGGAGTTTCACGCGAGAATCAATCCGAATCAAACGGGAGCGCCTTCTTTATTTCTCACTTTTACTATATTGCTCTCCATTAATGGCACATTATCAAACTAATTCCACCACATTAACACAATAATAGCCACGAAAAACGAATTTAGAAAATTAAGAAACAAAGCCCGTCTGTTTCTTCACAATTCCCGTGCAAAACTCTCCTGCATAGCTAGCATGCCGCAGTGATACAGCGCTATCACATCTTAGCTCTCTTTCTATTTGCGTGCGAACGAACGAGATAAAAGACGTGATACAGCCGTATCACGTGTAGCATACTACGAGTGCTGATGACGATGGGATGATAGATGAACGATGAGGATGAAATTTTGGTCGATTTTGTAAGCACGCGCGTTGCCGCCAAAATCACCAGTACGATTTAATTTGCACCAAAACTTTTGTTCTTTCTTCGTATGTATTTGAGATTCCTGTTATGTTGGTCGATTTACGCAACTTTTTGGCACACAATCCGCACGAAATTATGTCACAAATATCACTAAAACCAATTTTTCACGAATATCAAATACAACTTTGACCGAACAAATTTAATGGCGGGAAGCCAATCCACAAAATCCACAAATGTGTCAAAAAGTCAAAAATTTTGACAAACGTTATACAATATAAATTTAATAGTTCGAATTTATATTGTACAATTTTAGGTTTTCATGAAATGAGTGAAAAAGAACACGCGATTCAATTCGGTATGTCAAGTTTTTTTTTGGAGGGCTGAATCGAAAACCATTTCGAGATAACTGTCTCAATAATCATATTTTCTACGTCAAAGATTTTAAAATGAAAGGATTACAAATATTTTTAATAAAATAACGTCGTTTTTCGGTACGTTCAGTGACGTCACTGGCATACCTGTGAACTCCTTGGTAAACATAAAATCATCTTGAAATACCCGGCCATTAAGAAAAAAAATACATTCACAATGTCAGAATTTGACATTTGATGTTGCCGTATCTGTTTCCAGCATAGAGTTAGAAAGAGGAGGCAAGTTTTATTTTTTTTAAATATAGCAGTAGGTAGTGTTTCTCCATGGAGTTCGAATTATTTTTTCTCCACCATTGTTGCACTTAGAGATTACAGATCAAAATAATTAAAAAATTAAATGTATATTGATAAACTCGATGAATCGCAATAAAAATGAAATAGGTGTCTTAAAATTATGTCTTCTATCCGTAAAAAATATAAAAATGACGACCAAAAAAAACTTGACATACCGAATTCCAAACAGGGTTCTATCTTTTTAACACTAACATAAATGTAGCGAGAAAAGCACACACAACCATACATGAAAGTTTTTCTTTTGGTTTTCCAGGGGATCGATAGATGGCGCTACGGTCTGTGCGAATAAACGTCAAAATTTCAAAAAGTGTTTCGTTAAAATAATAAAGAGGAAAAAAAAGATGATCAAGAAGATGCCAACGCATCTTTTGATATGGCATATTTCATTATTTACTAATCATTTTAATCGAAAATTCGAAACTATTACGCCTGACTAGGCTGTATGGGCTCGATTCCTTGGCGTTCCAAAAAAGGCAGGCACAGTCTTGACAAGATTTTGACAGGATCTCGCGAACGGCTCTATGGAGCGATAAACATGCCATCTGTAGAGATTATTAGGAACTAAATTAAAAAAAGAAAAGAAAATCGCTCATTAATACAAGACAGCATAAGGTAGCATGCCACAGTGATACAGCGCTATCACACCTTCGCTCTCTTTCTATTTGCGTGCGAACGAACGAGATAAAAGACGTGATACAGCCGTATTACGTGTGCTGACAGCTACTAAAACGTAGTTCATCATACCGGCGATAGATGGCGTTGACCAGAGAGGGGTCCGAATGCGAAAATTTGAGGTTAAAAGTAAACAAAAATGAATGTTCCTGAGTCAGACGCATCCGTTGACGAAAAATAACGGAGTTGCTCTGTGGCTCTGCTATTGGGTGGTCGTGTCGGTTGCCCCATCCCCGGTCCACAGTGGAACTCCAGTGGTGGCTCAGGATATTGTTCTTTTATAAGAACAACCCTTGAAGTCACCAAAATATCAATACCGTACAACGTCAAGCACTTTTGCTATAAAAACTCGACATTGGCAAAATCATCACATACCCAAGATGGCAGCCATTTTTTAAAATATAGAATAGAATAGACGAAAAATAACAAAAAACACAAGTCAAGTTCTTACTATTTTATTTGTACATACCTACTTTAATATCAAATAAATATTATTCAATTACCTTCAAATTGTTCATCATCATCATCATCAGCCCGGTAAACCCCACTGCTGGGTATAGGCCTCTTCATTTTCACGCCAACTAGAACGGTCCCCCGCTAGTCTCATCCACTTTTGTTAGTTTTACATAATTTCAAATTACATTTTCAATTTAATCAATAAATTAACAAATAAATTTTTATTTACACTACAACAATAATAATTATTTATTTAATCTAAGTCTGCAAGGTCGCTCGCCCCTGCCCTGTCTCGTCAATCGTCGCCATCTATCTATGGAGCCAATAGGAACTATTTTTTCTTTTTTAATGGCTTTCTGAAAATCCCTCATCGCGCACTGCTCCTCACAAGGTGCGTTCATACGCGTGCCGCGCAGCCCGGCACTTAGGCAATTCGCTGTACATTGAGGCTTCTATAAAGTTAAATAGTAACAATCACTTTACAGACGAGTCACTGTACAGCGAATTGCCAAAGCTAGCCGGGCTGCACGGCGTGCATGTAAACCCAGCAACAGACTTACGAAGTCTGTATCCTCTCCAAAAAATTTTGCGATTCGGCCTTGACAGAAGGCAGCGATCAGTTGCCCGTCTAATGGGCACTTTAGAAGAAAATTAAAATTCAGAGTTGGCAATTGGCAACACCGTAAAAAACGTTATTTTGGTGAACTTTTTGAATGGAAGCTAATTTTAATTTTATTGATTGTTTTCTAATATAAAAACTTGTGCATTACAACTCCATTATTTCAAAATGACTGAAGGAAGCGCGGTCATTGATTTAACAGAGTCTTTTATATTAATCGACCACTGTGGCTTAGCTAACGACATTATAGAAATTGACGATTCGTTACGCGAAGATTCACCAGTTAACTCGACAGTTCCGAAGAGAAAAACTAAGATAAAGAAAAGTTTGACGCCGAAAAAGAAGGTAGGTAATAGCAAGAGGTCAATGGTAATAGCTTAGTTTATGTATCCACTTTGGTAATAAATAGCAACTTTGCAAGTCTGCTACTGAGCGGTTGCGTGTCGGTTGCCTACTCTCTGGCCTGCCACGAAGCTCCAACATGTTGTGGCTCAAGCCACTTAGCAAGTAATCACTATGTTGCTCAAGTGTTGGTCGGTGTCATCTTATTTAACAAAAACAGTCCTTGAAATAACTTAAATATCTTTAACTGAACAAAGTCAATCAATCAATCAATCACATTTTTCTATTTATTGTACTGGAGATTATAAAAAATGAGCGGCATCACGATGGAGCCACAATTATAAAATTAGCATAGATAGTGCCTAAGTTACTTTTTATCACTGACTAGGTAGGTATACCACAGTATAAGAAAGAAAACTACCACAGATTTACGTACGGTCTAACAGATACTTAAATCACTTACGGCATGTTTCACCACTCCTGAATAAGTTCTTGTTAGCTTATCCGACAGATATTTTGACATAATTTCATACAAAATAGGATGTCAAACTATCTGTCGGATAAGCTAACAAGCACTTAACCAGAAGTGGTGAAACAGGCCCTTAGAAAACTAAAGTAGCATTTAAACACCTAATGTAAGTTAAATAGCAATATTATTACGATGTAATGTTATCGTATTGGGTATATACCTGTAATGATAATGTTTTTGGAGTTGCTCTGTGGGTTTGCTATTGGGTGGTCACGTGCGCGTCGGTTGTCCCATCCCCGGTCCACAGTGCAACTCCAGTGGTGGCTCAGGATATTGTTCTTTTATAAGAACAACCCTTGAAGTCACCAAAATATCAATATAACCGTACAACGTCAAGCACTTTTGCTATAAAAACTCGACATTGGCAAAATCATCACATACCCAAGATGGCAGCCATTTTTTAAAATATAGAATAGAATAGAATAGATAATGTTTTTTGTGTCTGTAGAAATTGAATAAATAAATAAATAAAATAAATTCCCATGCCCTATGCATTACCTACTGCAAGACAGTAGATAATTAGATAGAATTAGATAAGCTTGACTCAGCATTGTTATTACTTTGACACAGCACACGTTGTATGCTACATTGCCATCTGGTGTGAATGGCAGAATGATATGCCAAAGTGTAGGAACGTGTAAGTCTTATCTCGATACCTACTGCCGAGTGACAGAAGCCTGGTACTACTACACCTGTGGTATGGGAGGTGGACAAAAAAATTATATGGTATATTCCTTCTCACTCCCACTAACTCTCCATACTAGCCTCTTGTCAGGGTGCGAGCCCAAGTATCCAGGGTGATCCTTAATTTATCTTCTTACCATTGCAGGATTCAAAGAAAGTAGAAAAGCGCTCTAGTAGAAACAGCAAATCCAGAGATGAAACATTATATGGGTTTGGAGACTGCCCCATCTGCTGGGATGAATTAGGTAACAATCCTATGGCTTCTACAAAATGCGGACATGTATATTGCCTGAAGTGTCTGGAACAATATTTGCGGCAAGAAAAAAAATGCCCAACCTGTAGGACTGTGCTTAAAGGATCCTCTGCCTATCATCCTTTGTATTTAGCTCGACATTAAAATTAAATGTAGTCTTCCAGAGTTCAGACAAATGTTTATACAGTAAACGTTTGTCTGAACTCTGTGAAGTGTTCAAAAAACACCATCAAATAAATCTGATTACAGGTAGGTTAACTAAAGCTGGCGCGTTCACAGACACACACAAATGCGTTTTTCCTGCCACTGCGTCCGTGCTTGATAGAGATAGAAATACTTTTATGCGTGCAGTTAGACATAGGCATTGCATAAGTGTGTGGCACGCGCCAGCTTTAGTTCACCGACCTGTAGATGGTGTTTTATTTTTATATAAGAATGGTTTTCATTTTTTTATCCACATGACAAAGGCACATGGATAAAACGGGCACTGCATAACCAATATAAAATTAATCTTTTATAAAGTTAGAGAATACAATACGGAGACAGCCTGCCAATGTATTCTATTCTCTGGCCTGTATAAAATAGGGATTATTTTGTATTGTTGTTGCTGGACCCATTTGTTGATGTGCCATTGTAATGTGGATAAAGCTAGCAGACTTAGGGCCTGTTTCAAGTTATCCAGAAGTGGTGAAACAGGCCCTTATTAAATGATTTTATTTCTTATTATTTATTTTATAACTGTATTGGTATTATCGGTACAAAATAGTAACTGACTATACTATTAACTAACAAAATTAGCTGAAACTATTTTAAAGCAATGATCAGACCACCAAACTGAACAACTTTCTGTATGGGACTAATGACAAAATCGCGAAAAAGTACCTGAATATGTGGGACTCCGATTTTTTTCACGATTTTGATGTGTGTCCTATAAAGAAGTTTGATGGTCTCATCATCCCCTAAAAAAAGTTTCAGCTAATTAGGTTGGCAGAATGGTTGGACCTTATACAGTCTCCCATGGCTGTGCCACATGGAAGGAAAATTACCTTAATTATCGTTTTATAGGTATTTAGGAAAATTTACTGATAGAAGACTTCATTTTGATTTTAATTTTTTTTTAACGATTTCCTATGTGCAATTATCTGTGTCGCATAGCTATGGGACATCCTGTATACGTAGCTCACGACTGTAATTAACTGTATTTCACCCTTTCTGGGTGGTCAGAAAGTTAAAACAATTGATTTCAATGTGATCTCTAATTATAATAGGTAAGATAACAAACATTGTCCAGTTGGTTGCTCAGGTATCCATATTTGAGCATCTTTGCTCATAAATAATATGCGTCATATTATTTGATGTTGACTGTACCTACATATCATTTCTAAAAAAATTAAGACTTTAAAATCTAAATACCTACTATTTAGATTTTAAAGTCTTAATTTTTTTAGAAATGATATGTAGGTACAGTCAACATCAAATAATATGACGCATATTATTTATGAGCAAAGATGCTCAAATATGGATACCTGAGCAACCAACTCAACTAACTGAATAGCAAGTCCCAGTTTGTTTCAGATTTTTATCTAACCATAATATAGTTTGATATAAAGTTAGGTATCTTACTGGTCTAAGATGTTGTTACGGTAGTTTGTGAAAGACTAATCAATAAAACATATATATTTAACTTTTATAAAATTGGTAAGGATATGGAACCAACTATAAGTAATTGCAACAAAACATAATATTTTAGTAAGTTCAGATATTTCTTACACCTTTACTGCAAACCATGTATTTTGTATCTGACAAGACAAAAATCTAACGTAATATACCTAATATGGATAGATACAGATGAATTTGATTGGTAGGAGTGTTAAATCTACTGATGTGATGGTTACTCAGAAAATATTGAAACTGACTGTACTTTTTTTTAGCAAATCGATGGTTCCTGAATCAGTACCTATCCAGGTTGACTCAAATAAACTTAGTTTGTTAGATTAATAATTTTGATTTAATTTATTGTAAATATAGATATTTTAGAAAAATACAATTAATTATTATCTTATCGGTGTGAGGGATTTTTCTAACAAAAAAATCTTATAAATGTGCGGCCGCCGTAAAATGGGAGGAACACTACCTTAGTAGGCCTGCTACTATACTTTTCGAGTTGTTTGATGGTACGTATGTTACATTCCCTTAGAGAACCGTCAGCATTTAAGTAAAACCCTGCATATTTTATGTATAGGTACAGTCACGTGCTGCTTAAGAACAAAAACGTTTCTTACTACCTGTATACTCAAAACTGCAGCTGACTATACCTACTTAATTGTTCGATAAAATATAGAAGTACAAACAATTAACATGTTTAAATAAAACCTTTATTTATTACAGTCTTAGAGTAAGCGAAAGACCTGCAAGAACTCACAGGTTAATAGGTACATATTGCTACTAGGTACTAGTTACTTATGTAGCTAAAAACAGTCAATCTTACTAGACTAGCGGCCACGCGGGAAAAAGTCGTCTCTAAACCAAATCTCGTATGTAAGTTCTGTATATACCTACAATAGGTATGGATGTGTTCATGGTACTCTCTGGATCACGAAACTGCTTGTTGTATAATTCTAAAGTGGTGGAGGGGGTAGCAGTGACGTCATAAAGATGGCCGCCGACGGTTTTAGTTTTTCTTCAATTGTAGCGCACCTATGAGGTCAATATGGTTGTGCAAGGTGTCATTTGAAAGCTTATTCAATTTACTTTAACCATTTCATAGACACCTAACGTGAAAAATTTGTATTTACTGAAATATTTTCAATTTATTGAATTTTTTGTTACCTACCACCAATCATTCCTCCAGTTTTCTCGGAAACGGGTAACTTTATTGTGATTATAGTCATTATATAAAACATAGAGAATTTTATTAGCTATCTTACGACATCAATTGTATAAAAATACAACTTCAAACGACTGAGCTGTGTCAAATTTTCTGGTGCACTATAACCATGAGTCCAAGCGTGCGTCGGTGTGCGGGCGGGGCGGACGAACTGCAAATAACATTATGATTAATAGATTATATAAAATTAAGGTTTCCATTGTAATATTGATTCGAAAAATATACTATTTTATATTATTTGCACATGCGTTTACATAAATTGTAGATGTATAGGGTGTAATATTAAACCCGTTACATATACTTATGGGGGGTGCTTTAGACCATAAAACTGAACATCTTTTACAATGGGACCAACTTTGAAATCACGAGAAAATTTAGCTGCTGTTTCATACATTTTGGTCCAGAAGAGATTGACATGTTCTACGGGACATCTGATTTTATTTCGCTATATTTATGTTGGCTCCAAGGTGAAAGTGGTTCAGCTTGATGGTCTGAAGTATTCCATTCGATATAATATGTACCTACTTAACGCATTACATTTTACACTATGTATACAAGAATGAGGCTGCCTAGGAAAAGTACTTAAATAAAAGAATGAGAAATTCAAAACAATTTAGTTAACAGGTTTAAAAACAATTGTTAGTTGCAAGCATGCAATGTCTAGAGTGATTCATCAACATCACCAAAATTATACTGATTTAAGCATACCTCCTCACTGATATTTTATGGCAAACACCCTGCATGCTTTTTTGAATTTTACTAACAAAACTGCATCTGCACTACGGCAGCCTGTTTTGCATTGGCAAGACATTAATTCCAAATCTTTTACGAAATAGGTAGGTACATTGTTGTTTGCTCTTGAAATAAACCAAATCAATGCAATTGTTCAAGCTCTCGGACCAGAAATACACTGTTTATTGACGTTCCACGCGACACAAGCTCATTGTCAAGTTTTTCATAGAAACGCAGAAGGAAAGACTTCACAGAAAATTAGGATCTTCTGGAAGGATTTGGAACGGTCGTTGACCTAACAGAAGATCTAAAGCAAAAAGGTGAGAAGTTTGATATGGCTAATTACTTTCATAGTATAAGTAAAGTGGATAAACTTCTACCGTCACAAGAAGCTCTGATACAACATATAAAAAGAGCAAATTACCAAATGTACGTTTGGGCTACTGCAGATGTGGCATTTTATAATTTACCACCACCTACAAACCATGGATGAACATTGGAAAACGAAAAGTTGTCACCGATAAGAACGTTAAAACCATGTACCTACCTATTTCGTAAAAGATTTGGAATTAATGTCTTGCCAATGCAAAACAGGCTGCCGTAGTGCAGATGCAGTTTTGTTAGTAAAATTCAAAAAAGCATGCAGGGTGTTTGCCATAAAATATCAGTGAGGAGGTATGCTTAAATCAGTATAATTTTGGTGATGTTGATGAATCACTCTAGACATTGCATGCTTGCAACTAACAATTGTTTTTAAACCTGTTAACTAAATTGTTTTGAATTTCTCATTCTTTTATTTAAGTACTTTTCCTAGGCAGCCTCATTCTTGTATACATAGTGTAAAATGTAATGCGTTAAGTAGGTACATATTATATCGAATGGAATACTTCAGACCATCAAGCTGAACCACTTTCACCTTGGAGCCAACATAAATATAGCGAAATAAAATCAGATGTCCCGTAGAACATGTCAATCTCTTCTGGACCAAAATGTATGAAACAGCAGCTAAATTTTCTCGTGATTTCAAAGTTGGTCCCATTGTAAAAGATGTTCAGTTTTATGGTCTAAAGCACCCCCCATAAGTATATGTAACGGGTTTAATATTACACCCTATACATCTACAATTTATGTAAACGCATGTGCAAATAATATAAAAATGTATATTTTTCGAATCAATATTACAATGGAAACCTTAATTTTATATAATCTATTAATCATAATGTTATTTGCAGTTCGTCCGCCCCGCCCGCACACCGACGCACGCTTGGACTCATGGTTATAGTGCACCAGAAAATTTGACACAGCTCAGTCGTTTGAAGTTGTATTTTTATACAATTGATGTCGTAAGATAGCTAATAAAATTCTCTATGTTTTATATAATGACTATAATCACAATAAAGTTACCCGTTTCCGAGAAAACTGGAGGAATGATTGGTGGTAGGTAACAAAAAATTCAATAAATTGAAAATATTTCAGTAAATACAAATTTTTCACGTTAGGTGTCTATGAAATGGTTAAAGTAAATTGAATAAGCTTTCAAATGACACCTTGCACAACCATATTGACCTCATAGGTGCGCTACAATTGAAGAAAAACTAAAACCGTCGGCGGCCATCTTTATGACGTCACTGCTACCCCCTCCACCACAATTATACAACAAGCAGTTTCGTGATCCAGAGAGTACCCTGAACACACCCATACCTGTTGTAGGTATATACAGAACTTACATACGAGATTTTTTTTCTCTTGTCCTGGCCGCTACACTATACGTCATCAATTACATTACCTAAGAGGCTTAGAAAGTTTTAAGATTAACAACGTTCATGATTGTGTTTTGTTTAGGTACCATTGACCAGAAATACTAGAAGTCAATGTTAGGTACCTAATATAATTATACAACCTACAGAAGTTAACTCTGCATCACACGGATGATTAAATAGCTATATATTATTGTTTATTGTGGTATTCACAACGCAAGACAAGAAAGATATCTATTTACATATTATATTAATTTTTCGATCTAAACACAAAGTTATTCTCAATTAAGTATAGAAATATATTCAAAGGTATATTACTTTCAGGCGCCAAGTTAACTTCTCCAGGTTGTTTGTAATATGCTGACTATAGGTACTGTATCTATTTTTTTCACTATTACGCGGTATTACATAAGATATGGAACACTAAATGAAGTATTCCTAAAAAAATCGGTAAAAACGTGTATGTATGTCGTACAGTCGCTACTACAGTAGTTACTAAATAAGGTAGGTACGGTACAGTCTACAAAGTGGAATCATAACCAACCTTACACAATATTACCTGTTAGGATTCCGTTTGAAATTCTCAAAGTTAATAGATTTAAATGATTCGAATGTCTGTGCGAGTCGCGTTGCAAGTCTGTTAATGGGTCGTCGCGTATCGTGTTCTCACCAGCTTGCCACAAGGCTCCGCCATTTTGTAGTAGCTCAAATGTTTTTGTGCATAAAACAATCCTTGAGATTCTATACTCCCACTACTTAACATTGGCAGAATTGCAGTGCAAAGCATAAGCAACCGACCATATTTTAAAAGAAGAGTGCTTTGGCAAAATTAGACTGAGGGTGTGTCATGATTTCACTTTGCTAACTGTACCTATTAGATAATTTTTAAATATTTTTGGTTATTAACATGTTATACTCGTAGGTAGGTACCATAGCAATTTTGTGCTGTTTCAAATTAAATAAGTCTAAGGGACGTGGGTGACTTAGTTATCATTGTCACAAAAAGAGTCCTAATATGACGAAATGCACAAATTTTTGGTTAATTTTTAAAATGTGGATTTTAAATTAAATTTTAGCGAGAGAAATTGAGCTAGAACTAACATTCAGTCCAAAATAATTTTTCATTGTCATTATCTAGTCAAATATTCACTGCCACTCCCTCGCACCTACCTGTTTTGACTAACGTGCAATGTCTAGACTGATTTGCCTAAGATTTTTTTTTAATTATACATATTACCTATAATAATATGAATTTTGTAGCAATTCAGCTATGGCTATCGAAAAAGGTTGCCTTACTATGTTTAAATAACTAAAATACATAAACAAAAATTTAACTGTATAGGTACAATTTTAAATATTATTGATTATAAACATGTTACAGCCATGTTGTGTTATTTCGAATCAAATTAAAGATTGAAAAATTAAGTCTCGGGCGGGACTTGAACTCGCACTCTTCCAATCCGGGGAAGTGCGTTATCCAATTTCGCTACCAAGCCCTCTCTCCTTGATTTGAAAATCCTACTGGACCCACTAGGGGAACTAAGCGATAGGACCAACAGTCCGTAGGGAAATTTTCAATCTGTTGCGTCTTAAGGGGACGTGCGCGCCATCTACTGGAAGTTATTACAAACTAACCAGCTCGAAAGTCCAGCATTACAACAGGAATTCATACAATTTACTTCCCCGGTTTGGAAGAGTGCGGGTTCAAGTCTCGCCCAACACTTAATTTTTCAATCTTTAATTTGATTTGTATAGGTACAGTCAGCATCAGAAAAACCTGACCATTTTATCTTAATCTTTATACATGCAAGGGGTTCGATTTGTCTGGTGCTGACCGTACAAACTATAGTTTCTTTCTAATATGTTATCAATAACTTAAAATAATTATCATATAGGTATCACTTTGTGGCAGCAAACAAACATTGTAATAAATGAAGAGTGTTTCTTACAACTAAGGGCTATTTTTATTCGAGTTATTTTTCATTAAGAAAGCCATTCCGTGTACTCTGAAGTGTTTTTCCAAGTCGTCAGAATTTTCAAATTGGTCCCTACAAATCCTGCATTGATTTTCACGAAGAGGTTCATTCGTACCGGAACCGGTATGATATTTCATAAGCGCATTTTCATTGTAACATTGCTTCGTGCTTATGTATGCCTGAGCATCGGATATGTTGTGCTCCAACAGTAAATGTGTAGTAAATGAGGGTTTTACAACAAAACACTGACCACATTCCATGCACTGGTATGCCATGCAAGGATCCCTGTGACTTATTAGATGCGTCTCTAAGTTCTCTTTGTTTTCACACTCATGCCCACATTTATTGCAAGCAAACTGGCTGTTAGTCGATTTTGAGTTGTTAGTCGCTAAGTCGACGCTACTTTCCTCAATAAATGTACTGTTATCTTTAATTTGTCTCTTCCTAGTTCTTGAACCTCTCTTTTTCATATTAAACCGAAGAACTTTCTTGCTTCCCTTTTTAGTTGTATACTTGGCAATGTCCATTTTAGTAACAATCACTTTAATATCTATGCATTGATGTTGTTTATGATGAGCTGTATAGTGTTCTTTGATATGTTCCCAATTTTGAGATATTTTATTTTCACACATGTGGCATGTGATCTGTGCATCAACACTGGTCTCTGTCGATAACCGTGCTCTTGACCCTGAACTACAACAGTTATAGGGACACTCATTAGGAAGTATCTTTATCTGCTCAAATTTGCACTTGTAGATGAAACTTCTCTTACATTGATCACATCTTTTAACCACACGATATATTCTTTTTGGTTTTGGTATCTTTCTTTGAACTAATTCTTTCCCGGTTTCTATCGTCATTGTTCCAAAAGTGTTTCTGAAGAGCTCCGAGTCTAATTCGTGTCTTTGTATGTGATGTTCAATCAAAGCTGGAATGTTACTCATGACTGTGCCACACGCCCAACATGGATACATACTGACATTAATATGCCCTTTCAAATGATTATCAATTTGATTATTCAGAACCAGTCTGCCAGGACACATCTCACACTGATAAAATATTAAAGCTTTACCATCAGATTTATGAGTCCTTAAATGCTTTTCCATAATGGAATCAGTAAAACAGGCCACGAAGCAAAACGGGCATTTGAAAACTTTTTTTAAATGATTATTTTTAAGATGGTCTCTGAATTCGTTAGGATGAAATAGATGGCATTCTGGTATAGGACACTTCTGTCTTGCAGTAGCTCTCATCATTTTGAAACCTTCGCAGTCGTGGTTGTAAGGATAAAATGTGCTTTTATTTGGTAAAATCACTCCACACTCTGGGCAATAATAAGGGGGGCCTCTCAGATGCAGACGCATGTGTGCCTTAAGCCCACAAATTGTAGGCAGAGCAAACATACACACGGGACATGAATGAACTTCATTTGTATAAGCCGTGTAATGTTTTGCTCTGTCTTTGTAAACTGTTCCAGTGCTAGAAATGTCTTTTTTACATTCAAAGCATACACTGTTACTATTCTTTTGACCTCGTTGATTAGCTTCTGTTTGTGCCGAAGATGACGATGATGGTAGAGAATCAACACAATTGCTTGACGTTGGAAGAACATTCATATTGAAAAAGTTTATTGGTAGTGGTTCTACTCTTAAGTCGGTCACGTTGATTGTAGCCGTTTTAAAACTGTGAGACCGTATGTGGCGGAGCAAATTACACCTGTTAAAAAAGCACAAACATTGACCGCAATGTCGGCAATTGTATGTAATTTTTACAGATTTACGGCTCACATGGTGTTCATAGCTTGATTCCAGAATGAATCTGAAAAGAAAGGTTTTGTTAATGTTTCAGCTGTCAAGCTTATTTTATGAGATGATAAAATGATGATGATGATTTTGATGATGTTTTTTTTTAAGGTGTTCAAATACTTCTGAGCAGTTTTCATTTTCATTAAATTCTAATATCTGAACTAGAAGAACTAAAATAGGATATTCATACGTTAATGGTAACCTTTAATGTAGAATTAACCTGTATAGAAATACTTTGTTAGTGTGTCGGTTGTACAGAGAGTTTAAAATACTTAGGTGGTAGTCGCCATAAGACAGATCCATAGCGGATAAGGTGTTCAAATACTTCGGAGCAGTGCTAATTTTCAAAAAAATTCTTTCATGAACTAGAACTAAAATATAATTTACTGTAGGTACCTAAATAATTTATTTATAACTAGTGTTTTCCCGCGACTTCGTCCGCACAAATTATATACCAGATTTTAAGTCAGATCATAAGCTATCAAACAAAAAAAATTTCATCAAAATCGGTTCAGTAGTTTTTGCGTGATGCGCGAACAAACAAACAAACTAACAATTTTGTCAATAGATGGCGCTGCACGTTTTTAAATCGCGTTATCGAATGTTATTTGAATTTATATGAAGAGAACCGCTACTTTTTTATTCCTCATGATTTTACGGTTTTATAATAGTTAAGATAATCACTGCTCAGCAATATTTGAACACCTTGTCTGCTGCTATTATATTATACATACATGACAGCCAGATATATTTCAGCCATCTCAATATAACTACAGGGTGAAATTGATATCATTAGCATCCTTTTAAAAGAGTCTACCAATCAAACTGAACAACTTTTACTACGCAGCAAAAAAAAATCCTGCTGTTGAATACATTAGAGTAAAGTAGGCATTTTAGTATGGAACAGCTGATTTTTTGTGCTCCGATCGGTTCGCTCCTGTTTGCTCCCATAGTAAAAGTTGTTCAGTTTGATGGGTAGAGTTGAAAAGAATGCTAATGATATCAATTTCACCCTGTAGGCGTTGGAAAAAAATAAGGATTTTTTTTGGTGTAAGTACATAAATGGATTTACTCAGTCTATCTAGAATGGCCGGCAAACAGCAAAGCCTTGACTGCGCAGAAAGAAAGTTTGTAGGCGAAAGCGCCACTGCGCAGGCCACGGCCACCACCCCTCCAACATCGCTAGGATGGTGATAATAAATCAAAACGGATCTCAAAAACCTCTAAGTACCTAATTACAAATAACTTATTTGTATTTTATGTTACCTATAGGAGATCTGCTAGGCAAATTGTTTGTTGTGTCTATCTTGATTGACTTACCTACTACCTAAACAAGTTTTGCATTTTATTCTTTTAATTTGTTTGCCTGTGTTGAGCGGTGTTATCTGCATAATATGTATGGTATCGGTTGGTAATGGGTGTAAATCCAGCCAGCATGCGCCCAGCTAAACCTACATACAAGCTACATTCTTCCATCACCTGGGTGCCCAGTGTAAGAACTTGAAATTACCCTGAGTGGTTTCAATTTTTAAGCCCTACTTAGACATCAATTTGGAAACTTTTCCGCCAGCCACTCCTTATTTCAATAATTTTCTATTTCCTAGATGCAATTTAAAAAAATCCGAAACTTAAACCTCTTTGTAAAACGTAGGTAAACACTATTTTTTAAAATTCATTGATTTTTCCGGATTATTTTAGACATTGGAAAAAATGACAAAATGTATGGGAAAGTAGGTAGGTACCTAAGTATTTTCTAAACCTATTGGAAATACCTACTTGTATAATGAGAATACTAGGTGCTTTATTTAACAAAATTGCAACTAACTAGTTACAAAGAAAATAAATAAAATCAAGAATTTAACTAGAAGGTTTTCCCAATATAAGATCAGCCATGGCTATGGGTGGCGCTAGTGGGATTCACATAATAATATCAGCCATGCATGCAAGTAGAAATCTTTCCCAGTCACGAATAAATTCATCCATATTTCAGGAATATTTTATTAATTATAACTACTATAGAGTAATATCAAATATAATTGACTTTAAAACATCTTACAGCATTGTTGTGCTATTTCGAATCAAATTAAAGACGAAAAATTATTGATTGATTGATCTGTCCCATCTGAGACATAATTATTCAATCTTTAATTTGATACCGACTAATAATATACTTTACGAATACACTTGAATACTAGATAGATTTACTAGTTATTTGTCATTAAGTAACTAACTACATGCTCGGAAAATTATTAGAAATAAATAAATAATGAAAACATAAACTTACTTGTCTCCGCAGTCCGTGCACGAGTAAATTTTGTGTCCATTTGTTGGTATTGGTATGACATAATTTGGTGCAGCTTTTGTAAACAGCAGATTTTTGATACTGTATTTGTCATTCATGGGTTCCATTTTGAAACACTAGAAAAGTTTATAAAGGTGGGTAAGTATTATTCGATTGAAGAGCCACTTCGGTTTCATCAGTCTTTGCCTTTACTTAACGTTGGTTTTTTTGTCTAACTTGGGGAATTTAATGGCTAAAAGTAGGAAAGTAGGACCATTTAATATTACATGTAACTTCTACTATACTCTACAAGTATACACAATCGAATTCTGATCTATGAAGGAGATATTGGCAAAGAACAGTTACTTTTAGATTTGCACTTACTGGTGTTAGTAATTAGTAATTACCAATTTATATGGGAGATTTTATTAAGGTGGCAACACTAATTTCCAATGACAAAAATGTACACGTAGTTTTGGAACGTCGAAAGATTGTTTTGTAATGATGTTCAGAAATCTTCATTCATTTTACATAATGGTCAAATAATAACTCACCGTAGTGAAACAAGCAATACGAGAGGTTTTCTTGAGATATTAGAACATTTCGATCAGGAATCCATCTTCGCAACACTTTGACAGTAAAAAAGATTTTAGCGCCCTCTGCAGAACCATTTGTGTAAAATTTGACGATGGTGTCGCCGGGAGTCATATGCAGTTTCGAAAAACGTCATAGCGAAGCACGCTGCTTCGAAAAACTTTTTGACTGCCTCATACCTTCGAAAACTTGTACGTTCGAATGACGTAGTCGCGAAAGCCGTCGTAGCGAAGCACGCTGCTGCGAAAAATTTTTTATTTGCCTCCTCGTATGTTCGAAAGCTTGTGAGATCGAATACTGTCATAGCGAACCTTTGTACAATAGCATGGGTAATTAGTACCTACTACATTTGTAATAAGATATACTAGATTTTCACTGAACAGATGGCGGGATCAAATCTCCGATTTAAAATTTAGCTTATGTTTAATTTAGTACTCTATTTGTACTAAATGTACCCTGAGTTTGAACATTTGTACCTTTACCGCCAAGAAAGTATCCTCCCTTTTTCTCTTTCCCTCTCTCTCTTTGTCTCTCTCCCTGTCTCGCTCTCTTTCTCTCTCTCTCTGTCCTCTGCCTCTCTCTCTCTTTCTTTCTCTCTGCCTCTCTCTCTGTCTCTCTCTCTCTACCCCTGTCCCTCTCTCTCTTTCTTTCTCTGTCTATCTCTATCTCTCTCTGCCTCTTTCTCTTTCTCTCTCTCTCTCTCTCTCTCTCTCTCTCGCTCTCTCACTCTCTCTTTCTCTCTCTCATAAACATACACACCATAACACAAAAATATACATATTTAGTTATTATAATGTGTGTTAAACGTGTATATTGCTCTCAAGATACCTAAGTCTGTGCTGATCATCATCAGCCATTGTTGTGTTTTTTTTTTATTGTATAAAAGGTCTATGTCATCAGCCTATATACAGTTTTTGGTACCACGTAGCAACAAGTAGTTTTTGCGCGTGCTTCGCTACGACAGCGACAGTATTCGATCTCACAAGCTTTCGAACATACGAGGAGGCAAATAAAAAATTTTTCGCAGCAGCGTGCTTCGCTACGACGGCTTTCGCGACTACGTCATTCGAACGTACAAGTTTTCGAAGGTATGAGGCAGTCAAAAAGTTTTTCGAAGCAGCGTGCTTCGCTATGTCGTTTTTCGAAACTGCATATGACTCCCGGTGTCGCCATTATAAAAAAATATTGAATGTTGCCACCATAAACATTGCTACACACTATTATTATATCTTGGGCTTCCATTCCACATCCGGATACGCGGAACCGTATCAACGGATGTTAATTATATGGTAAAAATAATCAATCAACAGGTAACTACTTACAGTTTTTCGAAAGATTTTATTGGATGTTGTGCGAAAGCGTCGTCATAATAATATTTAGAAAATACAACATTCAAGAAATATCTTCATTTGGGCGAATGATATGAATTCAAGCTTTGTTTTCCTATGGATTTTGAACATTATTTTGACCTATAATTAATGTCAAAATAAACTTATAAAAACAAAACCTTAACCTTTAATAACTTTTTACTTTTAAATATTTAAAAGTAAAAATTATCTCCTTGGTAGTTTTTTTTCTGATAAAATTCTTGCCAGAACCGACTCTCACAGATTGCACTGTAAGTCCTAATATAGTTGTTATTTTCTTAGCACTAAGGCCGAGATTCAGAGACGATTTTTTCCGTCTTAGCTCGAGCTAAGTAGGGTCGAAATGTATGGATTTTGACATACGGGAGTTCGAACTATGACTTACAAATCGTCTCTGAATCTCGGCCTAAGGAGTTTTTTTGGGTGACCAGACATTTTAATATGCCGAATAGTATTGCCAGAAAAACCATGTATATTGCAATGGGGATATAGGTACCTATGTATGGATCGTCCAGAAGTACCAGAAGGACAGTTTGTCGGCAACATCTCTGCACCTGTAGGTAAGGCAAAGATTAAATGGCTGAGCGACGACAACATAGTAGACTAAGAGATAAGTGTACTTTTTGCAACCATCAGCAGCAAGGCTGATTGAGTGTTTATGTGGTGTAGAGCATCTCTGTGATGGGGATGGACCAGGTCTGCCTGCATAACTTCAGTCGGTTTAGGAGTTACAGACGTTTAAAGGTCTGGAAAAAAATTACGAACAGCTGCAGGGCTGATCGTATGATATTATTGTAGTATGCACTGTAGCTATGCGAAAAGTACAAAAACTGACATGAACTGCCAGTCGGTTTAGGAGATACAGCCGTTCAAAGGTCAGACCTTTGAACGTCAGTAACTCCGAATCTGACTGATGAACCATGTCAGTTTTTGTACTGTTCACATGGCTACAGTGCATACTACAATAATATCATACGATCAGCCCTGCAGCTGTTCGTAATTTTTTTCCAGACCTTTAAACGTCTGTAACTCCTAAACCGACTGAAGTTATGCAGGCAGACCTGGTCCATCCCCATCACAGAGATGCTCTACACCACATAAACACTGAATCAGCCTTGCTGCTGATGGTTGCAAAAAGTACACTTATCTCTTATAATATAGAGAAAGGGAACAGGAAGTGCCTGTTTTAATAAGTGGACAGGTTTTCTGTACCTTCCCTTCACTTACAGTGCGAGATAAAAGAGTAGAAAATAAATGAGGGCGCTGCCTCCACGCAAGAACGTCAAATTACGCATAAGCTGGCAAGACCGACCTACAATTTGTACAAAAATATTTAGTTACTGCTGTCACCGTTTTCTACTCTTTTATGTCGCACTGTATCATTATTCATTATATAAAAACTCACGACCATAATCCCTTTCGGGGTTGACAGCTCATTGCATGTATTCATTCCACACAAAGAGTACAACATTCGTTCTGATCAATGGTGGGCTTAATAAAAGGAAGGTCTAAGGATAGGTCATAATAAGTAACTATCCACTTAAGTAGTAAAGTAAGATTTATTAAGTAATTAAATTAAAAATTTTACTTACAAGAAATAGCACAATATTATTAAAAAAATAAATGGTTATTAAATGATGTACTTATAGGTAGGTACATAAAACAAAATAATTATTAACTTTACATTTTTTTCATTAGAACTTAATAAGTAGGTAGTACTTAACAGTATTAGGTATATTATGTATGGCACAATTATTAGTCTTCTTTCATATAACTTTTTGGTAAAATTTTATATTAAAGCTTTCTCAATATTACTTATAGTTAAGAGACTTTTATTTCAAAGTTAAAGTAGTTATAGGGCATTAGAATTAATTTCATTATTATCATTTCCCTGATGAAATAACTTAAGGAGTTGCTTTTCATAATGGTCCCGCTTGAAATAATATTCAATGTCTGATCTTCCAACAAATGCATCCTCGTCTATCAGGGTGCTATAGATCTTCCGGTTTTCAAGCATTGTTTCATCATTAGGTATCATTTCTAAGTAGCTTGTTACAGCTTTTGCTGCATCATTGAACCTGTCTAAATGATAGTAGGATATTTGTAAGTAATTGAGAACTTCAGCCAGGAAGTCTACACCGGAAGCATATTCAAGAGACTTCAGATCGTCTTGGCAGTGTTGCCGGCAATGTAAAAGAGATGCAGCAGCGTTCGAGAGAGTTTTAACAAATTCTGGGGACCACTCTTGTTCAGGCTGCCTTTCACATTCCACTCTGCAATTATTTTCCCATGATATGTAATCGGTCAAAACCTCTTCCATACTGGCAATGGTTTCTCTCCAATTGTTTTGATTGTACGCTTTCAGTCCCAACTTATACATGACTGTGTAGTCATCGCTTAGGAGATCTGTTATTTCCTTTGCATCAACTTCCGGTTGATCGATGTAATATTTCAAATTGTTTTTCATTGTTTGGTCGTCCGGGTTTGCAATCAAATATGTGTAAACTGCTGAAGCGGATTTATGCAAAGCGTTCATTTGAAAGTAGCACACATGCAAATACTCATATGGTTTTCTGGCCTGCATGTTATGTAGGGTTGAGTCGTCTATGTCACTTTTTAAATTGACATGTTCAAATCCTTTTTCTTGGCACTTGTTCAAACAATCTCTCGTGTTGAAAAGTTTCTCATAAAATTTTAGATCTTCAATGTTTTCTTTGATGTTGGATTCATACTGCTGTGTATTACATGTCAGTCTGCAGTTTCCTATAATAGTTTTGTAGAGGTTGTACAAATGCAATGATTCTTCAAATTGCGCTATGCATTCTGACCATCTCTCTCCTGAATAAGCGTCAACTCCTTTATTGTAGGTTACGTCGATAGATGCTGCTTTGATACTTGAGCTACATGTTATGGTTGAAATAAGTGCCAGCAATGATAAATATTTACCGGGTCCAGTGGAGATGACTAATTGATAGATTATATTTGACATGTCTACAGTCCAGTGCTTCCTTAACTTTGTTTAGCAGATTATTAACTATTCAGATAACACTTTTTGATTCGCCATTAACTAGATAGATACTTGTAATTTTTGGTAGTTCTTTGCCAATTTTTACTAGATGTACCTATCTTCGGTATCTTCTAGGCTGATGACCTTTCACGAACTTCCGTGCGAACTCTGAGTGAACTCTGATTCAGTGTGACCAACTTCAAATTAGAGATCCTGCCTCACTTGGGCAAGAAAACTGACAATCTGATTGTGTGTTCATTCATGTGTTGTCTTGCTTACGCATGGCTCTGGAAACAAGGTAATTTGGTCACGATCTAAAAAAAAGAAATAATATAATACCTAGAGGCGAAATAAAATGAAAAAGCTTGAAAAGAGATGCTAGCGAGCTTGCTTGCTTTCTATAATCAGTTCACCATTTTATTAGGTACTTACCCCAAAACAATGAAACGCCTAGTCTGTAAAGTTTAAGTTTGCTCCAGGAGCGCCAGATGTCGTTAGTAGTGCTGTTCGTATCTCTGGCTGGACATTGAGGGATCGAGCGGGCATTTCCATTGCATGTTTGAAATAATAATAATTAATAAGATATGAATGGATGTCAAAAATGTATGTTGCATTGCATGCATAATCAAGCGCATAATGCAACTGCGTTAACATTATTGCAAGCAACATTTTTGATTGCAAGTTAACTAATCTGTAATCTCTCCTACGACCAACATTTTTATTGTTGGTAATAGATGGCGTTACCTTTGATAAAGTATATGTCAAGATTGACAGTCGAAGATACGAAAGCGTCGAAAAAAATTGGAACCAGCATAGCTAGCATGCCGCAGTGATACAGCGCTATCACACCTTCGCTCTCTTTCTATTTGCGTGCGAACGAACGAGATAAAAGACGTGATACACCCGTATCACGTGTTGCATACTACGAGGGCTGGACTGGTTCCTAAACCCTATACATATACACGCACACATACAGAATTTGTATGGCGCCTCACGCACACCAACCTATGAAACTTAGCCCCTTTTGTTTTATACGGTAAAACAGTGAGGCTCATTCTAGACATATACTTTTTCTAAGGGCGTTACATTATACTCAAGCAAAATCATAAACCAAACTTAGGTCCATCACATATACAAGGTGTTTCATAAGTAACAATAAATTTTTAAAACTCTTAAGGGGGTTGTTTAGACCGTCAAACTGAACAACTTTCTCTATGGGACCAACATCGAAATCGCGAAAAAAAAAATCTCATATCCAATACATATTTTAGCTCTAGTCGGTTTGTAGAGTATAGAACATAATTTTTTTTTTTCGCGATTTCGATATTGGTCCCATAGTGAAAGTTCTTCAGTTTGATGGTCTACACCACCCCCTTAAAGGTTTATTTGTAGTTTTGTAACACCTTGTATATGCGGAATTGCGATTCGGAATTCCGAATGAAAACAGGTTTTTCGTATGGAGGTTCTCCCTCCACATTTGCGAACGGGATTTCAAGCCTATACGAAAACCGGTTTGCATTCGGTATTCCGAATTGCAATTCCGTATGTTGGTATGTGATTAGGGCTGCCATCGCCAAAATCGTCGTCGTCGGGCAAAAACGTCAAAAACCCCGGACATTTCAGTAAAATCTGGAATTTTCCCCGGACGACCACGAAATTTTTTATTTAAGTTAGTAAGTAGTTGTTCGAAGTGAGCTCAAGATTTTGTCTTATTATAACGAGATTTTGCAATACGATTAAATCGATTCCAAGAGCGAGCGAAGCGAGCTCGAGATTTTGCCAAATATTATAGCGCATTTCCAGGTCCCGTCAAAATCGAGGTCTATAATAAAAGCTGGAGCGAGCGAAACGAACTCATGATTTTGCTCAGTGTTGCCAGATGATAATCTGGCATTCTCCCCAAATCTCCCTGAAATCCCCCCAAAATGGTAGTGTTTTGAGAAAAAAACCCCCACTAATTGGAAAAACATTTATTTAATCAAATCAAATCAAATAAAATTTGCTTCCATCACTGGATCAGCATCTCCACATACGTCGTCAGCAGTTCCATACATTTTCTCTGAGTAAAATTTTTTTGGACCGTGCCATTCATTATCTTCTCCACGGCATCTGTGCCTTGAGAGACCTCATTGGATTTAATCACTGTGTTTTATCAACGTTTTACACTTTGGCAAAGACGGTATTGGCGGGTGGTAGGCGTTAAAAACCGGTTTCACGGTTTTTCAAAAAATCCTCCAATTCCCTCCAAGCCAATTTTTTTCCCCCCTCAGAACCCCCCAAAGGATTTGTCCCTCCAAAAATCCCCCCTTGGTCTGAAAATACCCCCAAATTTGGGGGGAATCCCCCCCATCTGGCAACACTGATTTTGCTACACAACAACTCGATTGTTCACTCGTATGCCTATAGGATGACAAACGATCGTATCAATACGCTATACAACCAGGAACGAGCGAAGTGAGCTCGAGATTTGCAATACGACTTAATCAAATCAATACAATATAAAATCGAGATTTTTTCATGTTATAATAAGATTTTGCAATACGATTATATCGATTCAATACAGTATAAAACCAGGAGCGAGCGAAGCGACGGACGGATGGCAGCCCTATATGTGATGGGCCTTATATAGGGCTGCCATCCGTCCGGGTTTCCCCGGATTTGTCCTAGTTTGAGGGGCGTCCGGGGGCGTCCGGGCAAAATCTCGTTATAATAAGACAAAATCTTGAGCTCACTTCGAACAATTACTTACTTACTAACTTAAATAAAAAATTTCGTGGTCGTCCGGGGAAAATTCCAGATTTTACTGAAATGTCCGGGGTTTTTGACGTCTTTGCCCGGCGACGACGATTTTGCGATGGCAGCCCTAGCCTTATACCACAGATCCTCTGTGACACGGCGACAGATCCACCTACCCATAGTTGAACTCTATGTTCATGGACATAAGGTCCAACTATGGGTAGGTTGATCTGTCGCCGTGCGTACGTCAGAGTAGGTAAGTAAGTACCAAGAAGTTTGGAATCCTCTATAGTGGAGTGCCAATGGAGTGCAGACTGCCTAACAAGACGGGAAACATGATAATACTCCTTTGTGGTCGGTAAGGATCGTTCTTCTCCGTAGTTTTTTTAGTGACTTTTTTACTAACTTTGTCCCAGCTCTGTCCCTTTCTAATCCAACGTCAAAAATTGACGTCATTCAATTTTCGTTGTGACGTCATTGGATAGAAAGGGACACACGTAAAATTGGAAATATCGACGACGGAGTCGAACGTCAATTTTCTTGTATCAATGCTTCTAAGGAAGAGTGGGATCCTTTATGATTCTAGATCCATGGTAAGTACCATAATTATAATGTTCCCGTGCCGGTGTAGCGTGATTCACGTGATACGGCTGTATCACGTCTTTTATTATCTCCTTCGTTCGCGCGCGAGTGGGACTAGGAAGCACGCAGGTTTTCTTCCAATGTTTTCCTTCAGCAAAAAGCCAGTGGTGTTACAAATCGCACATAAATTCCGAAAACCTCAAAGGTGCGAGTACCATCATCATCGCCTCCTGCACAGCAGGCTAGGTTATTGGCCACTGCCACACTCCGGACATTTTTTATGGCAGACCGATTTGTATACTCTAAATGCTAGAAATTAGAAAAAAAAGTTTTACAAATATTTGACACCATGTGTAGTTAATTTATTTTGACACGATGACACGATGAAATGTGGCGTGGTGATGGTTTGTTTGACATCTAGGTGAATCTTTTGAAATAAATAAATACTAACAAAAATATGAGTTACAATAACTATGTATTGATAGGAAATTGGAGCGAAGAAAGGCTTAAAAATGAGGGTAACCATCATTACAAGTTCAAAGTCGGATATTAAACACCATTAAATACTAAAAAAAGGTCAGTTCGTGAGCTTAGCATATATGCTCGCGACTATGTTCCCCGAGAGGGTAGTCAGAGATACACTGAAAACTCAGTACATCCTCTCCACGTATCACGAGTAGGTAGTAGGTACCGAAACTGGCCAGATGTGAGGGGTGAGCCCATCGCCAGTTATACAGGGTGTCCCGTAAACCGACGTCAACCCGTCGGATGCTGGTAGTTTAGGTCATGACTAAACATAATATCAAAATTTTACTTTAGTAAAAGTGTCTTAGTTTTCGAGATAATTACATTTTTAACACACATACTGCATAGAAAATTTGTAGCCGTGGCACTCAAAATAGTGACTAAGATAAAGAGTTTGACGAATTTCATAAAACTGTCTTTATCTCGAAAACTAAGAACCTTTTCCTGAAGTAAAATGTTGACAGATTGATTGATTGATTGACTGTTAAATTTTTTTTTTATATTCTGGTTAGGCATGAACTAACCTATCAGCATCCACCGGGTTGACGTTGGTTTACGGGACACCCTGTATACTTACAGGTAGACACAGAGGCTTACTGTGGTCTGTGCAGGTAGATAAATGGACAGTGGGTACAATACAAATATCGAAATTTAAGCATGCAGGTTTCTTCAAGATGTTTTCCTTCAACGAAAAGCCAGTGGTGTTACAAATCGTACTAGTATAAGAGATAAGTGTACTTTTTGCAATCGTCAGCAGCAAGGCTGATTCAGTGTTCATTGGGGTGTAGAGTGTAGAGCATCTCTGTGATGGGGAATGGGGATGGACCAGGTCTGCCTGAATAACTTCAGTCGGTTTAGGAGTTACAGACGTTTATTTAAAAGTTAGTAAAAAATTAACGATCAGCTGCAAGGCCTTGCAATGCATATGATATTATTGTAGTATGCACTGTAGCTATATGAACAGTACAAAAACTGACATGAACTGCCAGTTGGTTTAGGAGATATAGCCGTTCAAAGGTCGGACCTTTGAATGGCTGTAACTCCTAAACAGACTGATGAACCATGTAAGTTTTTGTACTGTTCACATAGCTACAGTGAATACTACTATAATATCATCAGTTAATTTTTTACTGACCTTTAAACGTCTGTAACTCCTAAATCAACTGATGTTATGCAGGCAGACCTGGTCCATCCCCATCACAGAGATGCTCTACACCCCATTAACACTGAATCAGCCTTGCTGCTGATGGTTGCAAAAAGTACACTTATGTCTCATAACATACATCAATGCCGGAAAAATAATTGGTACGAGTCGCCCTGAACTATCGTCTCCTGCATGCAAGCAACGCTACTCACCACTGGGACCACCACACCAAGGCTTATTATACGGCGTTTTTTCCCCCCGAAATTGACAAATACATAGCTCAGGGAGCTGTGACTGCTTATTACTGTGGACTATGGGGAGACCACACCAGTGGCCGCTATGCGCCCTGGTAGGTCAACCCAACCAGCGAATGAACTTAAGCAACCTGCCCAAGGGCACCCATAAGGGGTACGGGTCTTGGCAATGGGCGTTGCTGGGACTACGCGGCGGATTGGGTAGTGGGGAAGTACACCTACATCTAATTCATTTTTACGACAGCCTTTCGTCCGTGTTTGTTTTCTCTTTGTATATTTACTGTTTTTGGTGTTAACAAAAATAAACTAGGCAAGTAGGCTAGGTATAACTGATTGATTGATTGTTTTCAGTACGAGTTTAAAATGTTTCTTCGAAAACGTGATAGAAGAGAATTGCTGCTTCAAAGATCAAGAACCTTATTCAGCAATTTACTTATGGAGGTGATGGTATTCTATTATAAGATGCTTAGGTCGTACCTAACATTGGTTTACATTATAATTACTAGGTACTTAGCTGATGTGCCCGCGCCCTATTAGCATATTCCGTTGGCTTCAATTGGCCCACAGACAAATTGCTTCATGGGGGCAGCCGTTGGGATATAAATAGATACGAAGTGCATGTGGCCCACAATAAATGCCATTAGGGCAGCAGGCACTGCGGTTTTTTTTTGGTCAGGAATCTTGTTCAGCGCGGCGGGCCCAACCACCAACCAAAGTTTCATCGCAATCGGACGAACGGTTTAGAAACTATGAGACAAACAGACGGGTAGAAAGTCATTTGATATGTATATTATTGACAAAGTAGTTGTCACCAATGTATTATATGACTGTGATGGAATTGGCTATAAGAATATTAAATGTTTCAGAAAACTCCATTGATAAGTGGTAACTTTGTTATGTTTGGATACAATGTTCAAGTGGTAGCCTCTGATATGCCAGGTAGAGTAATCTTAAATCAGTTTATAAGTTTACTTACGAAAAGTGTAGGGTAATAATTTTGGATCAGGAGTGCGATTTTTGAATCTCATTCGGTGAGCTCAGCTGTTGAAAATGTCAAAATTACTACGGAGATACGCATTTTTTTACTGCTGATTTTCCTTTCAAAAATCATACCCAAGGAGTGCGATTTTTGAAAGTCAAAACAGTAGCAGAAAGATGCTTATCTCCATAGTAATTTTGACATTTTAAACTGCTGAGCTCACAGAATGAGATTAAAAAATCGCACTCCTGTAGTATTTTATAGAGTTGTTCAGATGATCAAACTAATCAAGTCTTTATTAGGAATTTAGGACTCCGGCTTTTTTTAACACTTTGTTACGTCATGTTGTTAAGTAGGTACCAATTACCATCCTTCCTACTCCAACTTGTATTACTTACTTATCTCCTACTTTCTACTATCATATCCAGCTTCGGGCCTGTTTCACCACTTCTCAGTAAGTTCTCGTTAACTTCTCTGCCTTCTCTGACAGATCGTTTGACATATCTTATATAGAAAATATGTCAAATTTTCTGTCAGATAAGCAAACAGGACCTTACTAAGAAGTGATGAAACAGGCCATTAATTTTTTATATGTAAAAGTTCGTAACGATGCTTGTGATGTTTGTGCTCTAAATAAAATGTTTTGGGCACTGACATATATTTTGGTGTGTTTACGTAATAAGAGTTTTTTTGAACTGTATATTTGGTTACAGCCGTAGAGTAAATAATTTCTCTATGGTTACAGCTAAAGGGTTGTCTGCAAGTGGTAAGCCACAGTATGGCCTGGCACTGTCGAGTCAGGTGAGCGAACGGCAGGTGGACTTTATGCAGAACATCAACGATAGCTGCCTGATGACCCTCTCACAAATCACGACCCCTTGCTGCCGGAACACATTCCGTTTAATCAGGTTATGGCCCCTTTTGTGATAAGTATTAATAAGCATTTTTAGTTCGGCTTCAAATAGGATTTCTTGAACGTGGCTGTCATATGAGACGACTTTAGACATAGATTTAGTATACACTTAGTTAGATCAGAAATGCGGAAGAGAAAGGGCATAACATCAACGTATGTTAGAGCGAGATAGATAGACGAGACCATTCACGAATACGCTATGAGCCTGTATGGACCTACTTAGTTGTCAACGGAACGAATACCGCTTTTTGTCCCAAAATCTCAGGTTTTTTGGTCTTGCCTTGGATAATCCGTAGCCGATCTAACGTAGTATATACTAAATCTATGACTTTAGGGATTGGGTTTCTTTAGCAGTGTATTTGTAAGCAAAAAGCTGAGGCTGTCCAGTGCAGCAGGATCGTGTGTGCACCATATTCAGTGGCAAGTGGCAGATACAAGGCGCAATAGCTCGACAAATTGGATCCTCAGCACCTTCCAAGAATTATGGATCAGCCACTGGTCGACAGACATGCCGAAAGAGACAACATTTGCTGTAAACATGCCGACCTATAAAGCTAATGTAGAACTATAATTACTTATGTATATAGGGTCCTTCTTTATATGGTCTGATCATCGTCCATAACGTTGGAACATGTAGGTAAGTATACTATTATCTATTCTGTGTCTAAACCCTAAATATTATAGTATAAGAGATAGACGACTTTTTGATATCATCAGCCGCAAGGCTGTATTCATAGGGTGTAGAGCATCTCTGTGATGGGGATGGACCAGGTCTGCCTGCATAACTCCAGTCGGTTTAGGAGTTACAGCCGTTCAAAGGTCAGTAACTTTACGATCAGCTGCAAGGCTGATCATACGAAATTATTGTAATATGCACTGTAGCTATGTGAACAGTACAAGAACTGATATGATCTGTCGGTCGGTTTAGAAGATACGATATCACGTCAGTTTAAAGTAATACCTGCATGTAAAACCTGACCAGAAAAATAAAAAACCTCGCCATGTTGCGGAAAATCATTGGAACTAATTTTTGTACTTGGAACACTGACATTAAAGGTTATAGTCGATTGCAGCGTCCCCAAACCAGGTTTTTTATATTTCTGGTCAGGCTTTAATATATTCATTTATTTCAACCATGACCATTGAACGGCTGTAACTCCTAAACCGACTGGCGTTATGCAGGCAGACCTGGTCCATCCCCATCATAGAGATGCTCTTCACCCTAAGCCTTTCAGCTGGTGATAACAAAGAGCACGTCTATCTCTTATAAGTACTATTATGGGAATTGAATGGAAATAAATTGTCATAGCCCAGCTTTGAAATACCAGTAGGTTAGCTAGATTAATAGAACGAATCTACAGCATTTGTAGTCAGCACCTTCCACCGAATCTCACAGTCTATAATTTTATTCAGTAATGTAGACGGGTCACATCCAATATTAAATTGATTTTACCTAACGTATCCTTGAATATTGAAATAGCGAACCTGCTCTGAATATTGATTTCGCATACCTACCTGTCCTTTCCTTCCTAGCCCTTCGTTTTACGAAGGTCTCTTTAGTACAATATCGTAGAATAGATGTACGTTTTGCAATAGATGTTTTGAAGACTAGAAAATATATTAGGTAGCGTACAATACGTACCTATTGGTACGTGCTACTATACTATATATATAGGACTATTGTCCTAGGGCGCAAGTATGGCCAGTTTTCCTATTGTCCTAAATTGCTATACAGGGTGTAAGGAAAAGTATCCACATACCTGCTCTACCCATAAATCTGTACAACTTTTACTATGGGAGCAAACCTGTCAGCGCCAAAAAAAACAGCTGTTCCATACTAAACTGCAGCGCCTACTCGACTAAGGGTTGAACTGCACCACGTAGCACAGCATCGCATTTTTCCGTCACTCCATCCTTTTCTGTCACTCAGGAACGTCATTTGCTAGAGCATATAAGATAGACGAAACGGATAAGCACGGAAAAGCACGCCGCGTGCGATCGCGTTCCGTCTATCTTATATGGTCTAGCAAATGACGTTCCTGAGTGACAGAAAAGGATGGAGCGACGAAAAAATGCGATGCTGTGCTGCCTGGTGTAGTTCAACCCTTTAATGTATGAGACAACAGATTTTTTTTCTCTGAGTAGTGACAGAAAATTAGATCATAGGTACTTGCGCCCATGACTGCTTATAGTTGTATGATTTAAGTCGGTATCTAAACTGTTATGTTTCGATCAAAGAGTTGAAATGTTAATCATTACCTATTTGAAGCCACAATAGAAACCAAAAAAAAAAAAATGTCATTGAAGCCACCGTGATTTATTGTAAACATGTATTTTTTATAGAGTTGGTGTCGGCTATAGCCGTCAATGGCTCTTATGCCCCAAATAATATGTGTCGGCTAGTGCCGTCAGTGGCTGCGAATGGGTTAAGTAGATTTTTTTCAGATTACCTTACTGCATGTTACTGTTACTACATAAATACATAAATAATACAAGGTACGACCGGGAAAATAATTCCGCTCGACAATCTTCGTTTGCGCAGAGCAGACCCGAGTCCCCGACAAAACCCGAAGTCTTTTAGTAATCATTGGGTGCAAAGTCGGAGCAGACACAAGGGCGCGAAAACGATTAGCCAATAGCGGCAAAGGCTTGACGGTGGCATATCCTGATTGGTCAATATAATTTCGTGCGCTATTAAAATTTGTCAACTGCGCAGGTACATCGGTAAGACTTATAAACCTGGTACTAGAAATTATAAAAAAAACTGAAACGTATTGTGGAAAGCATATACGTAGGTACCATATTTTTTCTTTACTAATGTGTGTCTTTTAACTAACTTTGCCACATCCTTTATCTTTTATAAGTGAGGCATAAATAGATAAAACTTACCCTTTCATTCTTATAGCACTAAAGACGAATCTATTCAAGGAGAAAAACTGAATTACGGCGATGAATTTTTCCTGAGGGCCGAGAATTATGGAGACCCTAAGGTAATAATTGAAATCTGGATTTATGGAAGGTTCTCCACTGAGGATGTGAAACCGGGTCGACATTATACAACATGTTACCGCATATAATCAGTAAAGCCCTGATTCACCTGATTGTCTGAAAACAAAGATGATTTCGTGCTTCAGATGGAACGTTAAGCCGTTGGTCCCGGCCATTATCTAACTAAATAATATTGAATGTAATAATCCGTCAGTCCAAACGTCCCACCGCTGGGCACAGGTCTACTGGTAAACATAATAATTGGACAGATTACCTACCATTGAAACTATCAAGATATAAAAATTCGGTTTCATATCACCCCACGACCGTATGCCCGCAACCGCCTCAGCTCAAATGACTATACTAGTTACACCTCCGGCAGGCTGCTCCTCTATACGTCCGCTACACTCCTGCGGGCGTGCCTTCGCCCCACGACCGCATGCCCATCCGCCTCAGCTCCTCCAAGGACACAAACTGCCGGTGGACCACCGTACCACTGCTGCCCTGCGACCGCCTAGAGGGCCTGGGGAGTCCTGTCAAGGTATCATTAGGGGAAGAGGATATTACAAGGTCGGTTAACTAAAGCTGGCGCGTGCCACACATTTACGTAGGTAATGCCTTTGTCTCACTGCACGCATAGTGAAAAGTTTCTCTATCTCTATCAATTGTGTGTGTCTGTGAACGCGCCAGCTTTAGTTAACCAACCAGTACCTATGCAATTAAGGCCGGGTCCAACTTAATATGCTGACGGTTTTTTAAGAGGATGATCAGACCATCCAAATGAAAAACTTTCTCTATGAGACCAACATCTTCTTCTTCTTCTTCTTCTTTGCACTTTCCCGCTTTATGCAGGGTCGGCTCTTCTAATCATGCGGCGCCAGGACAATCTGTCCTGGGTTGTCGGGTCGGGCAGGTTCTCCGCTAGTGTTAGCTTTTTCATGCTGGTCCACCAGGTGGCAGGAGGGCGTCCTCTACCTCTTTTATGTTCAGGCAGACTTAGAGCCTTATGTACAACATGTTCCTCGTCTCTTCGCATCACGTGGCCGTACCACCTGAGGCGGCTCTCGGTAAGTTTCTCTGGTATGGGGGCGACTTTGAAACTGCCACGAATATGTTCATTTCGAACTTTGTCCAGCCTTGTCACTCCTCCTGACCAACGATGAATAACTATGAGACCAACATCGAAATAACAAAAAATTATCAGCTGTCCCATACATTTGGGTTGAGTATAATATTGCAGTTTTCTTGAATCGTTGATTTTTTATTCGTGATTTCGACGTTGCACGTTTGTCTCGTAGAAAAAGTTGTTCAGTTTGATGGTCTAATTAAATAACGTCAGCACATTAAGAAAAGAGATAATACTAGTGATACCTACACGATATTCTCTTATTCGTCTGCCAGCTAATCCCAGTTCTTCTTTTAACCGTCCATTGCCTATTCCTGAGATGGGCAGAGCGCCGCCGTGTCGCCACCTGAGGCGATCTTAACAGACTTTTTTTTATTACAGACTGGTGCTAAACTAATCGTCAAAAACTGCGTCGCTGACTTGAATTTGTGCGTCATGAATCAAAGTTGGATGCAAACGTTTTTTGGACCTGTAATCACACTGTTTTTACTTTGTAGTTTGTTTGTAATTTTCTCTAAAGTCAGCACTACATTCTCGCCGAGAACAGACGAGATAGGCCGAGAACGAGAATGGATGCCCTTCAGTGTACTCGCGGCGCCGTGAACCGTAGTAATTTTCCTATGAAGCTCTTGCCGAGAAGTTCTCGCGAGTGTGTAGTGTCTACTTCACAAGTGCGGAGGCCGACTATACAGGGTGTAAGGAAAAGTATCATTAACCTTTTAACCACATACCTACTCTACCCGTCAAACTGAACAACTTTTACTATGGGAGCAAACCGATCAGAACAAAAAAAAAACAGCTGTCCCATACATTTGAGTCGAGTCAGTTTAGTATGGGATAGCTGATTTTTTTTATTCTGATCGGTTTGCTCGCATACTAAAAGTAGTTCAGTTTGATGGGTAGAGTATGTGGTTTAAAGGTTAATGTTACTTTCCCTTACACCCTGTATAACTCACCAAAGATATCCTACTCGCTCTCATCTTCATAATCGAATTATTTGCCATATCGTATGCTATATCATATGGGATCCTCGAGGGTACAACGTTTTTAAATTATTTGCTAGTTAGAGTAGATCTAGGAGTAGATAGATGCCCTGCACTCCTGGGCAAAGGCAAAGGTGACATTGGGGCCCCCAACGTATGTCCTCTCTTTGCGACTTTCACTCTACAGCGAAAGCTAGAAAGGCAAAGATGCCTTAGATTTAGAAACTTCATCTAAATATGTTGGGACTGTTTGTGGATATTATGAATATTTTAGAACACTATGAGTGGATCCTGTTGTAGTCTTGTTATAATTTTGTTTGTTCAGGAATGCGGTGTGACATGTCGGAACTGCATCGATATCCACAAGAGGTTTACTGCAGAAAATATTTTCACCTTGGTTAGCGATGTTGAGACCAAGAAAATGGGTGTAAAATAAAAATAAACTAGACTTATTCAAAATCTAACAATAATGGGTACCTACTACCAAACACAGAATTTATTTTGAATACTGTAAAACATTTAAGGTTGAATTAAAAGCAAAGAATTTACTGTATTACCTACTTAGATTATTATAATATAATGTGATAGAACTACTTAGTTTACTTTGCATTCATATTGCTTTAAATAAATTATGTGTTTCATTGTTTTAAATAAATTATGTGTTTCATTGTTTTAAATAAATTATGTGATTCATTGTTTTAAATAAATTATGCGATTCATGAACGTGAAAGTATTTGAATAATCTTAGATTCACCTATAAAAGGTGTTACAAAATTACAAATAAACATTTAAGGGGGTGGTTTAGACCATCAAACTCAACAACTTTCACTATGGGACCAATATCGAAATCGCGAAAAAAATAAATTATGTTCTATACTCTACAAATCGACTCGAGCTAAAATATGTATGGGATAACAGTATATTTTTTCGCGATTTCGATGTTGGCCCCATAGAGAAAGTTTTTCAGTTTGACGGTCTAAACAACCCCCTTTTTAGAGTTTTAAAAATGTATTCTTTCTTATGTAACACCTTGTATACTTATTGCATTCTCGCCGAGAAGAGCCGAGACCGAGAATAAGCGCAAGGCAGCAGGCACGTATCCAGGGGGGATTATAGGTGGGATTAATCCCCCCCTGAAATCCGAAAATGTGTATGGAAAAGTGATTACAACACTGTCTTTTTCATGGTTTTTCTATGAAAATCCCCCCCCCCCCCTCCGAAAATTAATGTCCCCCCCCAGAAACAAAAGTTTGGATACGTGCCTGCAAGGCAGTGATTTCCTGTGGGTACGAGCTCTTGTCAGGAAATAAAAGATTATTATGTGCTCTTTGTTGTGCCGTCAAACGTAGTGATTACATTCTCTTTGGATCAGACAATAAGAAAAAGCAGAAAAAAACTGAAAAGTTTCAGTTTTTTATTACTGGCTGATAACGCCCGAAAAAATTGCATAATGCCATTTAATCGAGAAAAGAAAAACAATATTTTTCTTATTATTATTTTATGACTATTGAATTTTTTTTGTTATAAATCGGCCAGTTCTTTTTACCAAATCATGAAGATTTTATGTCGTAGAATGCAATATATTCTCTTTGGAGAATCAATTAATATTTATCGGACTCTGTGGATGGGATAAAAATGTCAAACAGTTTTTTATGTTTTGAATCGCAGGTTTGATGATATTTTTCATTTAACGTTTAGCAAATAATCAAGCGCAATTTTAATTAAATCATGTTTAAATTTTCGAAAGAGGAAGATGAGAAACTCATAGTTTACAGTAATCGAGTGCGTATCGGTAATTGGTTTGAGTCTAGCAAGCTGGAAGAGGTAAGATTGTAACACTGATTTAAGATTATAATTTAATAGAATTATTAACTTGGCCTTGTTACTTAATGGTCAGCATTATAGTAGATTACACACCGAGGGCAGGAAAGTAAGAAAAGAAAGGTTTCAGATCTCATGTAAACCCTAAACAGGGTGCCTGTCCATTGATGCGGAGATTGGCGGCGTAGCGGTAGCGGAGAAACTGCGTTTTATTGACGAATAAGATTGCATAAAAGCTCATCTCCGAGATTTCATGCAATCTTATCTTAACTATTATAAAACCGTAAAATCATGAGGTATAAAAAAGTAGCGGTTCACTTCATATAAACTCAAGTAACACTCGATAGCGCGATTTAAATGTCGTGCAGCGCCATCTATTGACAAAATTGTTTGTTTGTTTGTTCGCGCATCACGCAAAAACTACTGAATCGATTTTGATGAAACTTATATGTAATGGAATGCATTGAGACCATTTCATAATTTTTGTCTCTTTGTTTAAAAGATTGCATCACTTAAAAAATACTGAACCGATTTGAATAGATTTCACACATGCAATATATCAAATATCAAATCAAACCGACCGACCGACCGACCGACCGATCAATCCGACTGAAGTTATGCAGGCAGACCTGGTCCATCTCCATCACAGAGATGCTCTACACCCTAGTCTACACCCCATAAACACTGAATCAGCCTTACTGCTGATGGTTGCAAAAAGTACACTTGTCTCTTATACTAATAAGTCTTACTTTGGATTTACATAAAGGTTCATTAAGTCAAAAGTTATGAATAATTACAGTCGGTCGCGGCTAGTCTGAAAACTCTGAAATAAACGTTTACACGTACTTACAGTAACCTAAATACTTAATTTCTTTCAAAACTCTACAGTACAAACTGAACGAATTCCTCAAACAAATGAAAAAAGGTGACTTGATGCTGGCGCGATTTAGAAAAATGACTGAAAATCTAAACACGCCCACTGTCCTCACTCAGTCTACTGGCAATACTGCTTTCGGAAACAAGATATCTCTCCTTGCACCTCATGTACCATGTTAGTAAGGCTTAGGCCTCGTTTAATAAGGAGACGCGGGGCGTCAGGCCGGGGAAAACATGCGGCGATGTATAGAGCAGAGCGTTCACGAAGAAGCGTTTTTGCACGCGTCCACTTGTCATAGATTTATAGCCGGCCCTAAACGCCGCGCAACGCCCCGCGTCTCCTGACCTTTTTTTTTTTTGTTATTATGTACTATCTGCAATCAGTGCTGACACAATAAGCAGACATGAGAATGATGATTGTGATTTGTGGAATTAACCAGCTCCCAGTGGAGGGTATTCCCTTTTTGTTGCCTTCTAGGAATGTCTAGATCGTGTATCTTGAGTCGCTTTAGCCTTTTTATGTCATTACTGGTGTCTATTAGTGCAACTGCTAGCTCATTAACATGATTGGCTAGTCTATTGTTATATAGTTTCGAGATATTTGATATCTCTTGCTTTATGGTTGGCATTTCCAAGTATTCATGAACTTCTGAACTTCTGAACTAGACCTAAGAACTTAGTTAAGTAACTCTTAAAATTGACACACGTTAATAATAAGTTGTTTATAGTTTATTAGGTCGTAGGTACCTAGGTTTGTGAATGTGTCATTGGTATACGTCGCTGCGATCCGACCCTATGCGGCTCGTCGTAATGCGCTCACCTTTAACGATTTAATGCTCCTTTTCTATATAAAGCAAAAACTCGAAACACAAACGTGAAAGTGATATGACGAAGGACACTGGCCACTGGTTCAAGAGCCCCTCTCTAAGGCACAGATAGGGACAGTAACAGGATACCCAAACGTAAATGGTACTCCCCGTTCGCGTTACTCCTGTCCACTGGCCTTTGCATCGCCAATTTTTTGTCTCACTATAAACTTGCTAGGTTCAAAGCAATGCAGATTTGACATCTTCCTTTCGACTTCACGTTCGTGTTTCCAGTTTGTGTTTTATACAATAGCAGTGCTGGCGTAGAGGATGCCATAGAGACGATAAAATCGAACAAAATCTAGTTTATTATCATTTTCCGAAAATTAGCTCCTTATTTCAAAATTATTGGTAAGTTACCCAAGTAGAGTATTTTGGAGCATTACGTAATAAAGATTAACGTTTTTTATTTGCGTGGCTAGTTTGATCGCCGCGGCCGTCGTAAGTCCCAACGTATGGATACAATATTAAATAAGAACTACAGTACAATAGATTATCGATCGTATAATCTCTTTCTGGTTGGGACTGAAACATTTGCTATCATATTTTTAAAAGTTCGTTTAGTGTAAATAAATATTCTCATACCACAGCCTCGGACCCGCCAATGGAAGGCAAGAACGGCCTTCTCCTCGGCGGAAGAATTTCATCAAACGAAATCAACTACTCACAAGACCTTGAAGATGGATGTTCAGTCATAGGCTTCCCGGACCTGCAACCAGCCGAGAGAAGCGCTTTCATTATTACCAGTAGTGACTACTGTGACAGAGAGAATGAGGATCTGAAGTACAACCAGGAGTTTCTGCTGGCTCTCTCGTCATCGGTTAATAAGAAAAAGGTATAGTATCACATATATCGAGAGAAGCGCCTTCATTACCAGTAGGAATAAAATATTGCGATTGAATTTTCCGAAATGTATTTAATGCGACTTACGAGGTTTTCACTCTACCTACTAAGTTCTTGACCACCCAGAAAAGAATTAAAGTCGTGAGTTAATATATAGGTATGCTTCTTCATACTATAGGCTGTCTTGAATGAGGATGGAATAGTTGAAAACTAGCTATACAGGGCCCTTAATATACTGAACTGAACAATTTTCTCGACGGAACCAACATCGAAATCACGAAAAAAAAACAGCTGTCCCAACATTTGGCTCGAATAGGTTTTCAGTTTTGTATGGAACAGCAGATTTTTTTTGGCGATTTTGTATTTCTTGTTATAGAGAAAGTTCCCCCTCCCCTCCTATCCCTATCCCCTTAAAATAGTGTCAGCATAAGGACCCTGTACACGTACGCGTGTGTTCAATTATACATATTTTTCACCTATTCCTGATGTAAATAAGTAAGAGAGCCAACACTCGGACAAATTGATGGTTATTGCCTACAATCACCAGTCGTTTGTCTGTCCAGATTTACACTTCGAAATAAAGCTGTAGTTTATTGTGTCGGGAGGCGAGCGCCGTCCGTTTCTGGCTGGCTTTTGTTCAATTACACAATCTAGTTGTTTTGCTCTCTTGTTTTTTGCCCATTTGAAGTTTAATCAGACTCAATTATTTTGGTAAAGTGCGAACTTGTCCCTGATAAGTTCATCTCCTGAACAAAGTGCGTGCAATAATAGTTAAGCGGCCACTACGTAAACAATAGGTACGGAATCGTATAATGGGCGTGACCGACACGCTCTTGGCTCAATTTTTTTAGTGATGTTGTCATTATGAGAAGCTGTCATTTTGAAAAGTTGGCATTATGAGAAATTTGCATTTGTGTAGTTGGTGTTGTGAGAAGTTGGCGTTTTGCGAGTGATTGGCATTTTGCGAGTGGTATTGCATTATGAGTTGAAACGACCTCCGCTACATTACTTGATCACTACATCGTAGTAACTTTCTGTTTCTATGGACCACAACAGCTATTGTCATAGGACATACTTGTGTACAAAGTCACAAAGAGCAATGCAAAGAGCTGTGCTAGTTCCTACTTCTGGACCAATGAAATCAGACGCCGAACACAATTAGTTCGTAGATTTTGACTCTGAAGTGAAAGTGGGCAAGACACTTGGTCAGACGGAATGATGGCGGATGGACGAAAGCATTGAAAGAATGGCAGCCGTGAGGAGACCGTCAGCAGGCAGACCAGCTGCCAGATCGGACGACATCTGTAGAGTAGCCACCAAACAGTGGATGAGACGATCTAGTTGGCGTGAAAATGATGAGGCATATACACAGCAGTGGGGTTTACCGGGCGAATTATGATGGTGACAGTTTAACAGCACTATCTTTTATCTACCCATAGCACACGTTACGCGTAGAATTTAATTTAGCAGAATATTTCTCGAAAAGTTCAATCCTGTTGTAATATTCAGGAAGTAGAGATTAGAAAAGTTTTCAAAGGCACGGAAAAATTTAATCTCGCTGAGGTGCACTTTGTGAGGGATGAATCCATAGACAAAAATTCTATTCATGTCGACAAACCTTGTCCCTTTTACGTACGGAAACTAACTGTGTATTGGTGCAGGAAGTGTTGCCAATTTAGTTGCAGTTTTGTGGATAAGAAATAACCTTCTCTCCTTTTTGTCGGTCGATTGAATGCAGAATTACAGGTACCAAAAAAAACAAAGTATTTTGAAACATCTCAAAATATTTCTTGTTACTTCTGTGTGGTCGAGTCATGTGGCTTAGATGTAGGTACCTATACCCCATTTTACTTCTACTCGTAATATTCAAGCATTTCGAATAAAACTTATAAAGTGATTTTATTTCGCAATACCAATTTCAGTCGTTTGTAGAAATAAGTAGACATAATAGTTGCTAAATTAGTCCTTTCGTCGCCACGTAGGTCGCCACTATATTGGTGCTGAACCTAGGTATTCGTAAGGTGTTAAAAAAGTTCCCCTTATATCCATTTGGGACTAGATGAGCGTTAAAAGAGGTGTGAGGTATAGGTACATTAAATACGTTACATACTTCAGAGAGCGCTTCAGATCTGGAGTGCGATTTTTGAATCTTTCAGTATGGAGCCAACGTCAAAATGGGATATTAAAAAACCAGATATCCCATACATTCGATTTGATATGTTTTCGACGGAATAGCAAATTTGTTTTTCGTTACCGTATTTCATGTTTAGTTCCATATTGGACGTTTTTCAGTTTGATGGTAGATCTAGCCTAGAAACAGCTGTTGACAACACTGGTGACAGGAGGGTCTTATTTCAGCCGTTGTACCTCCGTTACGACCCCAACCCAATCCCGGGGCTCTGCGGGACGTTCCCGCTGTACCTGAGCAAGCATGCAGTCTCCAACACCAGGTGGCGCCTGCTTCCCGTACAGAGTCCTAATATTACCAGGTTCGAACAAGAGGGGCACCCCGTTAAGGTAACATAACTATTTGCTCGTATATTAAGCAATTATAAAATATTTTTTTGTATAATCGGCCTATGAAAACCTTTACCTAAGGTACTTAGGAACCTTTGTTATACACCAATAGTTTTTAATTAGTAACGAAACTTTAAGGGTGCATTCAGACCGTGAATCTGAACAACTTTCCCTTAGGATCATGAGTCGGAAAACGATAACAATTTTTGGACCTCCTATACAAAAGTGCGGATAGGCCGATCGATTTTCTATGGGAGGTCCAAAAAAAATTCTCGTTTTTCAACCCAGGTTTCTTAGGGAACGTTGTTCAGATTCACGGTCAGAATTAAAGTTTCGTTACTAATTAAAAACTATTATTATTATTTTTATTTTAGATAAAAATAACCACGATTGATTTGGTTTACTTGTGAAATAAAAAATGTATGAACTTTGTAGACTTTTATATACTAGGTTACTAGGTCCAGTCCAGCATATTTTCAATTAACAGTATAATATTGCACTAAAAGTTACGAGAGTTGACATAAACTTTTCCATTTACTTCGAAACCGTATTTTTTTTTTATTTTTATTATATTTAAGGTCTATTTCGTCAAATTGCGTCTCTAGACCGTACTTGACATTTAATGTATCTGATTTTAGGTCAACACAGATCTTGTGGTAAATCACTGCGCCACTAATATTAATTTAGGTATAAATGTGGGCGTCTGGTCGATGGGCTTTCATGGAAAAGTTAGTACCTTCTGTTATTGTAATTAATTTTATGAAGAGGATACTCCTTGAAGAGGTCTAGAGCTGCACATAACGAAGTTAGATCCTATTTTCAATACTAATCAATTAAAGTCAATTGAATTCTTTTTATCACGATTTGACAGATTTTCGTTAAAATATATACCTAGTTCCAAGGCTAGGATTAATTTAATATCAATGGAAGTCTTTGGGCCAATGTAACTTTAAAACTATAAAACTGCAACGAAAATCTATCAAATATCTGGAACAGAGATTTAGTTTCTAGATAGTGATAAAATAGTGCGTGGACCTTAATTAGTTAATATCCGAAATATTAATTAAACTTCGTTTATTATATGGAGCGCGCTAACGGTCAAAACGAAAGAAAAATTCGATTTACGAAGTAGGTAGGTAAATTATCGCGAGAAACTGAAATGGGTGCGATCATTAGATACTTTCTAAACCCCGAGTCCAAAATCGACAATCCATTTCGCCCTAGATATAAGGGTAAAATAACCGAGAAATTTAAATTGAAAGAAAGGGATGTCATTGTTGGAAGGTTTTGTTGTGCGCGACAATATGTAGTTACTAACCCTTTGTTTTATTTCAGCTGTGTGCACCCCTGATGAAGACTTGTCTAGATGTGTACGGTCGGGAACTACCTAACAACATCTGGTGAATTTATGTACCGATTACCAGTTAAAACAACTTCTAACGCATGTTTTGGAGGTGAGATTTTTTGGAAATGTCTGAAATGCTTGAGACGTAATTTATGTTCCATCTTTATCCAAAAGTTATGAATAAATTCGAATTAATTAATTTAATTTAATTTGTTTTTGTCCAGCTTGTAGATTAGTAGATCTCTAGATTCAAGAAGTACAGACAGCGACGCGACGCTTAGGTATTTGTTATGTATCCATCCGTAATATGCAATAAAGACGAAAAAGACAAATTTCTACAATATAACAATATTTGGTCTGATCAACAACTTTTCAGTAGTTTTCTTCGACGAAATTAGAAATGAAATGAATCTTAAACAAATCGAGACCAAGTTAGAGATGTACTCGTAACGTTAAAATATAATTACATTATATTAACAAATTAAAAATTTTAAAAGTTACTTTTATCATCTTTTACTGTTGATGCTGAACTATACACAGGAAGCTGGCAAAGGTATCTTATAAATAATAACTCTTGTCAATGTCAAATGTTCAATTGTCAGGAGTGCGATTTTTGAATCCTAGAACGATTTCGTTCTAGTTTGAATCTCATTCGGTGAGCTCAGCTGTTGAAAATCTAAAAATTACTATGGAGATACCCATCTTTCTACTGCTGATTCGTCTTTCAAAAATCGCTCTCCTGTAGTATGATTTTTGAATGTCAAATAGGCAGTAGAAAGATGCGTATCTCCATAGTAATTTTGAGATTTTCAACTGCTGAGCTGACCGAATTAGATTCAAAAATCGCACTCCTGATCCAATAGTATACAAGTCCCTCTCCCTCCCATCACGAAGGAGAGGGATGAAAGCATCCGACAATAGTATAATGTCTGAAGCTTCCGTCCCTTTCCTTCCTGAAGGAAGGGAGAGGGACTTAAATACTATCGGATCATACAATCGGATGGAAAATTGGATGTGTATTGTCATGCTAAATAGTTTATTATTTGAACGTTTGAGTTGTAAAAAAGTGAGACAAACTCACACACACGTTCATCTTATAATAAGTATTCGGTTTATGATGGTGACTATACAATAATATAATATTTATCTCAGACGCAGCCTTCGTTATTGTCTCGTTATTATACGAGCAGGATCTGAAGCCTTGGGAACTTATTGCGTCTGCCGAGAACATGAATAAGTCATGCCCTTCGTTATAAGAATTGCTCTAAAATATCATGAATATCACAGATGAATGGTTTTGACGCAAATCCAATCGTAATTTTTCATGCTGGGAATAGAATTATGCATGGTTGATAAAAAGCCCATATATATGTATTACAAGCGATTTTTGAGCGTAGGTATTGACGAAACGATATTATTACCGTGATATTTTTGGCCCTGTACCCGGACTTTCAATTTTCGATACATCGTGACCGTTTCGGTCTGATCTTCATTGTAACAGAGTTGAAATTGGAACGAAAACGTTCACGCAATTGCGAAGTTCGAAAGTCCAGGTAGACACCCTGAGATCAATCAGAGGGTCTACCCGGACATTCAAACTTCGCAATTGCGTGCACGATTTCGTTCCAATGTCAACTCTCAACCATCTCTCTACCAACAAGTTTTTAGGCTTAAACGTATTTAGTGATAGTTCTGTCATTCACACTGCTCATACAAATGACAGTGACAGCATCATATTTAAACATGTTTATGCCTAAATACTTTTTGGTGCAAGCCAGCCTAGGTCGGACCGAAACGGTCACGATATATCGAAAATCTAAAGTCCGGGTGCAGGGCCAGTGTCGTGGCGAAATCATGCCTTAGGCCTTAGGCCCATCACATACATGCGGAATTGCGATTCAGAATTCCGAATGCAAACCGGTTTTTCGTATAGGTTTGAAATCCTGTTCGCAAATCTGGAGGGGGAGGGAACCTCCATACGAAAACTGGTTTGCATTCGGAATTCCGAATCACAATTCCGCATGTATGTGATGGGCCTGAAAAGTTCAGTGAAAATCGTGGTGATTCAGTAGCGACGCCGCTGCGGTGCAGTTGCATAATCTCTTGGGTGATATTAGGTCTTATGAAATTTTTTACTCTTTAAATGATGTACATGTATGCTTTCAGCAGAGATTTATTCATTGAATAACAAACTTAAGTTTATTTCTTGCATAATGGTAGCGGTTTCAGCGCTGAATATAAATGGGTGGAATGTCTCAAGTGCACACTTAGGTGCAATACAAGTAGTGCACTCTTTAGAAATCCAAGTCTTATTATCCTTTGGGACTCAGTTGTAGTCCTCGAATGTTCAATACATAGATGAGTACCTATCTTAATTTAATCATTTTAAATTTTATTTTGAAGAACTAAATATTCTCAATAATAAAAAATAATAATAAAGAAATCAGATGTTTTACGTTTACTTGGTTCCCATTTTCCATAAGATGTTAGAGGAACACTGACTCCTAAAACCTAGACATAAATGAGTTGGATGTCCATTATATGTATAATGTGATTATGTAAAACCTTATAAAGATTTTTGTTAGATAACGTGTAAGAGAAAACCTTTGTATCGTTTTGCACAATTTTTTATTATTTAAATGGAAAAAACGTTAGGTCGGAAGTCTTATATATTCCAAACCTAAATAAAGCACCGAAATCACTTTGAATCCGAATCTAAACAGAATATCTTCCTAAAGGATTGATATTTGAAAGGGTCTGCCTATAGGCTTATTGTGCAGTGAAATAATATTTCTATTCATCTCGTCTTTATGTCTCAAATTTGAATAAACTTCGATTGAAGAACAGCAATTTTCTAAATGGATAGGTAAAAACTACAGAAATGAAGTGAGAACCACTTTCTTTGTTTTTTTTAATCAAATTCAAAAATCTCTGTGAATCCCCAAAGCTATAGAACAAAAGTATAGTTGGGTTAACGGTACATTTACTAATGGACCTCTGTGTTTCGAGTATTTTGTCTGACACTCGGTGTTATTCAGTTGTTGGCTTAATATTGTGAGTAGCATAAAATTCTTCTACATAAAACTGTAACAGAAGTGTAGACTGTACATTGAAGAAAATGGTTACGATTATGTACACTCAAAACAGGGTGTTTCAGATTTTTTTCTGTCTGTATGTTTATTTATTTGTTCCTTTGTTTGAGCATCACGTAAAAAAAAAACGATTGGACCGATTTTGATGACAATTTTTGTGTTTTAAATCTCATAATTAAACTTCAATTTTTATCACGCCACGATGTCTGAAGCCGGTGCGGATGAAGTCGTGAATAAGCTCGTAGATAATAAATCTATTTTACCAGTCTACAAAGATAAAGGTGTAACGTTAAATTAACGTAACTTGAAGCTGCCAATAAAATTACTAGATCGAATATAATTTCAGATAGTAATTTTGAAAGTTACTTTCGTCATCATTTACTTTTGATGTTGACTATACTACTTATTTATATAGACTTATCTAGTCTATGAGTAAAGTAAACTTGGTAGCCTTTCATTAAAATATCTATTTGACTTTACCTCCCATCTCAGAAAGTAATGAACGGTCTACCCTAGCGTGAAGTTTGTCGGACTAAGTGCCTCTTGGAGTTCGATCGATGAGTGCCGAACTACTTCATATTCTGCGGGACTCCATTGATCAAACTTGTAACTACAGATTACATCAGATAACTGACGATCCAACTAGTCTTCAATATTGGTTTGCTCTCAACATCGGCATTGAAACATCCCCGGCACGCTCCCCGTCCTGTCCAGATCGTAATAGAGTTACATTTTATTAAAAGTGCAAATATTGTAACACTGTTTGGTTCAAAAAGTTTATTCATCAACCTTTTTCGGTAAATAAAATCGAGTTTTCAGTTTTCGCAGACCAAAATTCATGCACGTTTTATTTAGACTGTTTCGATGTAACAATTCTGTAAATTTTGAACAACGTGTAAAAGTAGTGCTAAATAAATCCGAGGCTAATTCAGTTGTGAACTCAGGTTGACATGTACGAGCTTATTTAGTTTACTTGAGTTGAATGCCTGAGGTGTTATGAAAATTTAATTAGTCTACCTTCAACGTAGAACGCTCCGTATTTACGTACGCGGAATTCACAATGAATGTCATGCAAGTAAATTACAAATTTGAATGGCTTCCGCGTAAAATACAACTTTGTTACATCTTAGGCTGGCCGTACACGGGCGCTACGCCACAACCACAATTTGAAGCTAGAAGTGACTGCTAAGTGGCGGACGCTTGCGCGCTTTAGCCGCTTGCGGACGGTGGTGGTCGACAGAAGTGGTCGGTGGCCTCCACAATTATAACCCGCTCTCTTATAGCGGTTAATCAAAGTGATATCGAGAAGGTGGCGGTGCGGCGCATCGGCGTTTCATATCGTCGTTTTGTAGTCGGTGGTGGCTTCGAGTGTGTAGCATGTCTTATAGGGTGTAAGGAAAATAATCATTTAACCACATACATACTCTACCCATCAAACTGTACAACATTTACTATGGGAGCAAACCTGCAAGAAAAAAAACAAATCTGCTGTCTCATACATTTGAGTCGTGTAGGTATTGCAGTTTGTATGGAACAGCTGATTTTTTGAAGTAAAACTTCTTTACGCACGCTTGACTTGGGGAGTAAGCTGGTTAATGCGTGACGAGAGCGTTACGAAAAGTGTGATCGGGCGAGGCGAACGGAAGTTTTATTTCAGTCGTGTGGTCTAAAACACACTCGTTTATTTTGAATTGAATTGAATTGAATTGAAAAAGTTTTATTGTGCAAACAGACAGGTGGTACAGTACAGAATACAATAAACACACATACATAGACATAAACAGAATAAATATTACAATAAAGATACTTAAAATTAGGGAACTAAAAAACGAAATCTGTTTGCGACAAAAGGGGATCAGCTCAGTGTTGTGCCGGCCGAGTGATCTGATCAGAGGTCACAGCGAGCGCAGCCCCGATTTTCAGCTGTACCCTGCTGCTGCTGTAGGTTTGCTCTGACAGGTTTGCTCCCATAGTCAAAGTTGTTCAGTTTGATGGGTAGAGTATGTGGATTAAAGGTTAATGATACTATTACTTACATCCTGAATAACATATATGAGTCGGCAGTTCGTTTGCGGCGTTTTGTGGTTGTGGCCTTGTGGGGCGTGGCGCCCGTGTCCCACTTTAAATTAGATTTGTTACTGAAAATTCGTTTTCTTCTCTAATAGGATTGCTCATTGTTGGCCGGCCGCAAAGTTCCCTCAGCGGCCGCCGATACGTATCTAGTGCCCGTGAAAAGGCAAGGAGTCGGGAAACTAATCTCTTTCAAGAGGGCGAGGCTATCGGACGGCGGGGAGCAGGTGAGTGGATGCGGGACACGTCGCGACGCTCCCGACATACAGTCTCATTGCATATAGGATAACAACTATGTAAACTTTACGTAATAGCAGAAGTAAACAGATTTATCGACTCTATCGAACAAATCTATTTAGTCTGGCTTGTACCGAAAAGGATTTAGGATTAAATACAGTATAAAAATAGTACATACTACTACATATAGTACGGATACTCCCTGGCCCCTACCAATTTTAACCTCACCCCCGTTTGGTAGGCAGCTTGACGTAAAATGTAGGTAGTGGCGTATTCCTGTCACGCTCGCACTCACTCATTATCGCATATGCTTACCTCTTCTCTTGAATTTTTCCCATTTGTATTAAATGACCGTTAAGTGTGCAAGGTGTGGCTTAATAGTATATTATGATACAAGTGAGCAAAGTTGGTCATTACAGCCGAGGTGGGATTGCAGCACGAGTCGCAGACGAGTGATGCTATGCTAGCAGAGGCTGTAATGACCAATGCTCACGCGTTTCATATGACGTTTTTCAACATACTTGCAAGGAAACAGTAATAAAATTTCGTAAAATACAACAATTTTAGACAAATATTTGTGGATAATGGCATTGGTTTTTTTTTGTTTTCCGTGCATTTGGTTGAAAGGCTATCTATGGCTTAGCGTCATTCAACCAACGACATTTTGTTGCAAACAACCTAATATTAAAACTTTATAAACTTAATATTTATGTATTTGTAACACAAATTTATGTTAATTTGTTAACTAACTACACTAGATAAACTATCCAAGAATACTGAGGTATGACTTTGGTTTCGGTAAATTGTATAAATCTAGTCTCAAAATGAAAAATAAAACATGCCTCTAAGGTATTTCGTCCTACTATTGTATTGGGCCTTAAGGGTATATTATTCGGAGCGCGCTCCAAACAAACGTACTATGGTGATATTTTCAATACTAACCAATTAAAGTCAATGAAACTTTGCAGATACAATCTAGAAACAAATTTCTATGCTTGTATGGAGTCAGATTTTCGTTAAAATGTATAGTTTTCAAGTTACAGTCTTCGATCAAAATAAAATGAATGGATAGGCCTTAAGCGAACATTTCAAACCAGAAAAATGAGGCAAAACAAATGAAATTTTTACTTGTCACTTGTATGAAAGTGCCCTAGATTTGACAGATAATGGCGCTAGTTTGTATGTACCAAGTGCACCAGTAGTTTGCTTCAACTTACCGCGCTTTAGGCCTATCCATTCATTTTATTTTGATCGAAGGTTACAGTGTCTCAAAGATTTCCATACAAATCTTAAATGAATCCTAGCATTGAAACTGTATATTTTAACGAAAATCGGACTCTATAGAAGCATAGAGATTTGTTTCTAGATTGTTTCTACAAAATTTAATTGACTTTAATTGGTTAGTATTGAAAATATCACCATAGTACGTTTGTATGCAGCGCGCATTTTCGCTCTCGGAATAATATTCTCTGAAGCCTCAATAGGTAGGTACTTAGTGGTGGCTTGTTACAATACCTAAGCACAGAATAGGTACTTAAAATATTATAGTTCTCCTAAGTCTGTGTTTTTAACAATGTGACCTCAAGTATAAAGTGGAACTAAACAACAAAACAATATAATAAAATGAACAACAGTAACAAATAAATTAAGAGCCAAGAAAAACAATTTCATTCCCCTTCGTAGCATCTCGTAGCGTACTGCTACATTCGTAGCAAAGGCCCGTAGTCTTAGCCTCGTAGTAATATTTTCAAAGATGTTTTTAAACTATTTCTTCTATACACTCGTAGACTAACGCACTCAAATCGAAGTACAACTACACATAAGTCATAGTTTGCTTGTGTACTTCGCTTTGTAAAGTTGTACCAACTGCACAGTACACTACACAGCGCACCACTGGGATCAATTGAGTCGTTTGAGGACGTTAGTGGCTCCGGCTTCTAACGATATTAGATTTATAGAGGGTACCTACTAGACCGCTATTGGACATGGAGACGTCAGGTATTTCTGTTCAAACTTACTATGTACCTAATGTGGACCGTCTGGAACTGAAATGCGATTTATTACTGAATTCAGATAAGTGATTCGGAATTTGGTTAAGAGACTTATACAGCGTGAAACAAAACTCCCTAGTATTATTTGAAAGGTTGGTTTAGACTATAAAACTGAACAATTATGATTACGGAGACAATGTCAAAAAAATTGCTGTTGTCCCATAAACATTCGAGTCGAGTAGGTACTGCAATTTTGTAAAAAAGAGTGAATTTTTAATGTATTTTTCGATGTTGGCTTCATAGTGAAAGTTTTTCAGTTAGACGATCTAAAGGTGGATGCAAATTTATCTGCGGCGAACGAGCCAAAGGAGCCGAAAGAATAGAATTTTAGAATTCTTTGTATGAAATTCTATGACACCTCGCTCACTTATACTGGTTGTATGGAAGAAATCACTATTAGTGATAAGGCCGCCTTTTGTACCCTTCTTGTTCATGTATATTGTCGTTGTTTTTTGTGTTTTGGTGTGCAAGTAAAGAATATTTATCTTATCTTATCTTATCCGCGGCGAATCGGACGAACCGTCAGAAGAATTAAAAGTAAATTCGTTTCATTAGGCTTTGGCTCCTTCGCCGCGGATAGAAAGTCCTAAACCGCCTTTTTAAATGTTATTAGGATGTTTTGTTACAGCCTGTATACAAGTTGTTACAAAACTACAAATAAACCTTTAAGGGGGTGGTGTAGACCATCAAACTGAACAACTTTCACTATGGGACCAATATCGAAATCGGGAAAAAAAAAATTTATGTTCTATACTCTACAAATCGACTAGAGCTAAAATATGTATGGGATATGAAATTATTTTTTTCGCGATTTCGATGTTGGTCCCATAGTGAAAGTTGTTCAGTTTGATGGTCTACACCACCCCCTTAAAGGTTTATTTGTAGTTTTGTAACAACTTGTATACAGGCTGTAACAGCTATAACGGTTTGTTCAGTTTGACGGTCTTAACAACCCCCTTAAGAGTTTCAAAAATTTATTGTTACTTATGAAACACCTTGTATAATTATGTAGGTATTTATATCGTTAATCGTTATCAAAATACAAGTTTGGACTAGATTCTCGTACTTCATTTGTGACTAGAAAATGTGTAATTTTGTCCAAGATATTTGTTTATTTTAAACATAGGTATATCTTCTCTTTTATTGAATACGCAACAGGGTGAAGGGTTCTAAGTTCTAACGTTTCTCTTTTATTTATACGCAACAGGGGGAAGGATTCTAAGTTCTTACGTTTCATATATGTTCGCGCCAGTCTGTCTACTCTTGGGTAAGATATTACTTATTAGTATAAAGAGACATCGCTAATTCTATTTTGTGTTAGTCAAAACACTAACACATTTCCATAAAACTCAACTTAGGTATAAACTTACATAAAATTCAATAGTCTTTGATAAAACTTAACGAGGTTGAAGTTTGGAAGTGATTGAAAAACTTTTGTCGCAGGATGTGACATAATCTAAAAGAATCCACTGGAAATGTTTTTTTTCTCAAGCATGCTTGAAAGAGCATTATTTTGACAACCTTCTTCGAGATAAATCGAAATTGCTGTAACGGCCAAATACATGCGAGCAGCGGCCGGCAAAAGTTGTATGAAAATCCATATCTATCGTGGCTTAGCGACCAAATAAATTACATAGTAAACTCATATCTGTCGTGTGATTTAAAAATGGAAGTATCTTTTACTCCGAAACATGGCAACCAAGGAGGTAACCTATCAAAGGTTTTATTTAAATTTCGAAATGGCTTGCAAATAGAATGCTCGTTTATTGAACAAAAAACAAATGAATACTTTAATGCGGGAAAAATTATTGTTGTTCGTTGTTTGTCATTGATTTTGAAAAGTAGGTATTTGTATTAGTTTTAATTTCCGCGCATTATTTGAGAAAAGTAGGTACTATAAAAGGTAGTACTTATTGATGGACTTACGTATTTACACATTTACACGTTCGTCCATCAATGCCCCTTGCTGGCCGCTGCAGTAATCTTAACTATTACTAGTGTTTTCCCGCGACTTCGTCCGCACAAATTATATACCAGATTTTAAGTCAGATCATAAGCTATCAAACAAAAAAAGTTTCATCGTCAATAGTTGACAAAATTGTTAGTTTGTTTGTTTGTTCGCGCATCACGCAAAAACTACTGAACCGATTTTGATGTAACTTTTTTTGTTTGATAGCTTATTATCTGACTTAAAATCTGGTACATAATTTGTGCGGACGAAGTCGCGGGAAAACACTATGTACTATAAACTCCCATAGACCATTATGTCAAAAACAAAATAATACAAAAGCCCGTGACATGTGGGCCACGAAATCGTTTAAAATAAAACCAACGGTAACACAACAGACTAAAGAGCACCCCGTTAATTACCTACCTTATTTGGTGGAGAGAAGGTAAAGGGAAAATATTCCCCGACCCTTGTCACAGTGGACACAGTTACCAGTGCGGAAACATCATAGGAAAGTTCTACGACGTACACAAGGCGTCCTAGAACTTGTTCATATTCTATTCCAATTGGATTACCTGAAAAACTAGCCTCAATAAATGAATATACTGTCAAAGATCATTAAATTTTTCTATTTCCCTCTGTTATTTCGATAATTACGAAAAAAAAACGAAATCTCAAAAAAAAAATGTTGATTGGAGTTGCAGTTTGTGGAATGGAACAGCAGTTTTTCATCATCCTCTTAAAAACGTGGTTGGACCATCGGCAATGAATTCCAAACTATTGTATTTGTTTCTACGAGTATCCTAAGCAATATAATGTCTGTCCTGCAGCTTGAAGTAGGTACCTATGTAGACTTACAGTACATTTCTTATTATATTATTATTACAATTACTACACGTGGGCTGTGGTGGTGGGTTCGATTCCCACGGGGGACACCTAGTGATATGTCACTTTGTGCGTTTTCCCCCAGTTGGTTGGGACATTGCAGGCGGAACCACCTGATTGTCTGGAAAAAGAGATGTTTCCGTGTTTCGGATGGCACGTTAAACCGTTGGTCCCGGCTACTATCTCTGGTAGTAGTAGTCGTTATATGAAAAACACGTCAGAGGCCGTAAGGCGGTCTGAAAAAACTCTGACACCAGGGCTTGCTGCCCACACAAAAGAAGAAGAATTACTACACGAGAAAGTATTTATATTATAATCGAAGTAACAACGGCTATAAATGATATGTTGTGTGTGCGTCCTCACTATGACTTACTGCTTATAAACTCCGCTGTGCCCTCGTATGTTTACCGACGGAAGTTATCTGCCCTCTCCGAGAGATATGTGCTTTACCAAACCTACTGTTACTCCACTTTTCACTATTTACTGCGACCCCTCTACTAAATTGGATTAGTTTTTAGGTTAATTACTGTTATTTGTTAAATTTTAGTGTATTCGTTGTATATTCTTTGCTCAATAATAAGAGTACAGGTGCTGTAATAAAAAGCAAGGCGATAGCACAGTCGGTAGTGAACCTGCCTGCTGTGCCGAGGGTCGCGGGTTCGAATCCCGTAAGAGACAAACATTTGTATGATGAATGTATTCGAGTCATGAATGTTTGTATCTATTCTACGTAGGTATGCTATACAAGTCCAGGCTAGATTCTGGTACTGTAACTGTAAGTAGATAATTTGTGACAATTTCCAAGATATTTAATGTTAAAATCATTATCTTTCTTTCTTTATCCGATGCTTCAATTATGAGGTCTATAGGCGTAGTTCCTTGTTCTCGATAAACTTACATCTATCTGTCTTGTATATCTTTTACTACCAGACTACGAGGTACCAGGAAGGAACCTTCATGTGGTTCAATTCTGAATAATCCCCACTGCGTGGTAAGCCACGCCTTTTCTAATTTTCACCTCTAAGCGCCCTCCCTACGATCTGCAGTAGTTTAATCTTGTTATAAAATGTATAACAAAATCTACAAGTCTTTCTGATACGAACATAATTTTTTAAGAGCTTCATATCATATAATTACTCTATAAAGTATAATTATACTATAGAAAACATGAGATGTACATATATATGTATCTAACTAAACAATAATAATAAACAGCAATAAATGCAACGAAGGTAAAGCCTGAACAAGGAAAATGAAAAACCTCGCCATGTTGCGGAAAATCATTGAAACGAATTTTTATACTTGAAACATCGATTGTAGCGCCCCCAAAGCAGGTTTTTTATTTTTCTGGTCAGGCTTTACTCATACTTTCTACATCATTTTATGAGTGGACTTGAAAAAATCGAGGGATAGACACGGACCTGAAAGAAATACGGACCGAGTATTGCACTAAAAAGATGTGAAGCATGCAAGGTACTACAATCTCATTTGTTCTACATGGGACCTACACTCACACAGATGCACTAGCTCTAGGCGCAGGTCCGACAACCCGTCACCTTATGTACCGCGTGACAGCACGCACACAAAAGAAATGGGTGCTTCACTCATGATTAGATGACATTACGTCTGGTTCTTCTTTTAAGTCTGTGGGGATAGAGTGTACATTTTATAAAATCCATGCCTGTATTTTTTTTTTAAACTATCACATATTATAATAATATGTAGTAATAGAACCATTCTGTGAAATTGTGACGACTTGTGTTATGCCAAAAGCTAAATTCGTACAAGATATTGTCATTTTTACTTCAACGACTTTGGAACGCTTCCCGAATTGCAGTTACAAATAGAAAAACACCAAAATGAGATTTTTCCATTTCACAAGTCTGTTTTTAGAACATCTCCATGCCATCAATCTATTATTGTTACGTACATGGACCATGTACTATTTCAAAACTTGTACCAAGACCGGAAAGTCTACTTTTGCTTGCTTCTATTATGGGAATATAGCACAAAAAACTGGAAAGTTTTTGTTGGAAATAGTCTGTTGTTCCAGTTGTTCTTCGTTGCTACGTTTCCCACATGAAACATTCATGGGCTAGAGTTTTACAATAATATTTGTTTGTAGTGAACGATCATAATTAGTTTTCTTTTGTTTTGCTTTTACAATTAAGTACTGATATTTAGGCTGTTTCATAATAATTTAATCGGATGTCGAAGTAGTAGACGACCCGGTTGGTGTAATGGTTACCACGCCGGACTGCCAAACCAGGGTCCTGGGTTCGAATCCCAGTTCGGTCATGGATGTTATATGTTCGTGCCGTTGTTGTATGGTTTCCATAATAAAAGCCTTTAGTGCTAGTTTGGGATCATTACAATGTATGTGCCTGTGAGCGTTATTCATTTTATTTTTATTTTATTATTACTATTTATTGCAGGCAACGTTGAGTAATTCTACATACCTTTTAACGGATTCTTGCCTCATTTTTAGGGTTCCGTACCCAAAGGGTGAAAAAGGGAACCTATTACTAAGCCTACGTTGTCCGTCCGTCCGTCCGTCCGTCCTACCTATTTAGGGCTGTAACTTTTGAACCGTAATAGCTAGATAGTTAAAATTTTCATAGAATATGCGTTATTACGGCGGATTTGTTGACAAATAATAAAAATATAAAAAAACAAAAAAATTAAGCGGGGTTCTCACCAAGAAACTAGTTTTTATCGACGTTTTTTGTTCTCGCTCTATAGTAAAAACGGTAATACATACAAGCGTCAAACTTAGTGTGATTATAGAGCAAACTCTACAGTATAACAACAAATAATAAAAACTGGCCAAGTGCGAGTCAGTCTCATGCTTAAGGTCCCGAAGAAAAAAAGTTGTTTTCTAAGTTAATATGTTGTGTTTTGTGGTGGTGTGGTACGGAACCCTCGATGTGCGAGTAGCCCGGCTCGCACTTGACCGATTTTTTAATGTTCCGGTACCCGTTTACTAACCGGTTTATTACCCGTAAATTTACTTTAAATCTTTCACAAACTTTCAATATACAAGATGTTACAAAAATACAAATAAACCTTTAAGGGGGTGGTGTAGACCATCAAACTGAACAACTTTCACTATGGGACCAATCTCGAAATAACGAAAAAAAAAATTTATGTTCTGTACTCTACAAATTGACTCTAGCTAAAATATGTATGGGATATCAATTTTTTTTTTCGCGATTTCGATGTTGGTCCCATAGAGAAAGTTGTTCAGTTTGACGGTCTAAACAACGCCCTTAAGAGTTTTAAATATTTATTGTTACTTATGAAACACCCTGTATACTCGACTCAGATGTACGGGACAGCTGATTCCTTTTTTTCGACGTTATCTCCATATTAAAAATTGTTCAGTTTGATGGGATACTGTCTAAACCACCACTTTAAATATTACGAGGCAGTTTTGTTTACACCTTGTATTTGAACACATCACAGGAAAGTAAAGTTTCACTAGTACTATATCTTGAGGGTAGGATTTGCTATCTGCATAAAGTGTAATTTCAGCTAATAACTAGAACCCGCACTGGAGTGAATTTGTAATAAATACGAGCATATATAATGCTCCTGCCTGTGTAAATTAGTACCATCTGCGTCAGTTGGCTCGATATCTCTGCGACTTGATTTGCCGGTTTGTTTACTTGTAAGAACGTATATTCTCTAAGACTCCGAATTACTTACATAAAATTTTGGGTAAGCCAACTGTTTTACGCAGCTATTCAATAACGGAGAAGAGAATTAATATAATTTAGTTAAATATCGGGTAGTATTGGAAACAACCGTCTGATCTTAGATAAAGTATATTATGTCTAGATAGAGCCTCACGTTTCTACCGTATAAATCAAAAGTGTACGTGAGGCGTCATACAACATATCTGTGTGGGTGTGTGTATACTGACTCGGTTTATCACCCAAGAGTTTAGTGACATTTTTTCGGAGTTGCGTTGTGGGTCTGTTATTGGGCGGTCACGTCTCGCGTGTCGCTCGTCGGTTGCCCCATCCCCGGCCTACAGAGGAATTCCAGTGGTGGCTCAGGATATTGTTCTTCTATAAGAACAACCCTTGAAGTCACCAAAATATCAATATAACCGTACAACGTCAAGCACTTTTGCTACAAAAACTCGACATTGGCAAAATCATCTACACCAAGATGGACGCCATAACCTTAAAAAAAGAATAGAATAGAATAGACATTTTTTCGATGCAGTCGTCCGTCGTAGCGTCGATTGTCTATCCTGACATATAACTTATAAAAGCGTCAGATGTACCTATGTACAAGTAGTTTATTTACTCTCATTGGCAGGTACGTAGATCGGCGCGCAGGCACGATGCGAAGATATGCATAGGGTAGTATATTAGTACTCTGTGGTATAGGTAATACAAGTTCATATAATATCACACTTAGCCCCACTTGCGCCAACCTGGGTTAGCAATAAACTCCAGGTTAAGTTGGTAACCCATGATATTTTGTATAGAAAAACAACTGAAAGAGCCATTTTATCCGGAGTTAATTGCTAGCCCGTGGTTGGCGCAAGTGGGCTTTAGACTCTATATTTTGTCTAAGTTATATTAATTCACTTCTCCGTTTTTGCAATATCGTAGGATACATATGTATAGCTTAGTAAAGTAGTGAGCTTACCCCAACATTTTATATAATTTTCCAACTTTTTGCTGCTCTCTAAGATATACCCATAACGACGGAGTATTAAAAAATAATTTATACTCAAGCAAAGAAACATTTTTAACTTCGTCTTTCCTCAAAGAAATTTGAGTGCCTCCGCTGAAAGGAAAAAATTTGCGAAAATGTAAGTAGGTACTAAAATATGTTCAGTTGGTGAGAATGCTAAGTAATGAAGGGCCATCATTTGCATGCAGGTGACGTCCGCTGTCGATATCCTGATATTATTAAAACTTATCACTTGGAAGGGCGAGTTTCAGCGTACTTTACTACTATAGTTACGACACCAATTTTGTATTGAATTTCGTACAGCGCTCCTAGTGGTTACGTTGAGAACTAATTTCTGTCATACGAATTGGCGACGTAACTACAGTAGTAAAGTACAGGGAAAACTCATGGTAGGCTGCTGAATGGCACGCCGGCAGGACTCCGTCACTTCGCCTTGGGTACAGAGATAAGTACCAACACTTTGGCGCATCGTAAGCGATACCCTTGCTTGATTTCTGCCATTCGCTCCAGACGGCAGCGTCGCATACGTCGCGCGCTGTACGAAGTAATAATAACGCTGAGTCAAGCTTCACTAGAAAAAAAATTGCGCGTACCGTCTGGCAGTAGGTAGGTACCTAATGTTTTCTAAGGAAGTGATTTACTTATCTGTTACGAAGTAACTAGTAATCTGTGAGTTGTGACGCGGGCGACAACGACCAGACCAGACGGAACTGGTAATGAAACACCCATTTTGTCTTATCTAAGATTTAACAAACTCCAACGAGGGGAGATATTTAAAATAGATTTAGATATTAAATTCAAAGCGATCAAACGAGCGCCTTTCAACGCCATCTCAAAATGTTTGAAATAATTCAGACATTGTCAGAAAGCAAATTCTCCTCAAATTCAAGTTTTAATCTGACATCGTTAAGATGTCTACTTATTATGAGAGACAGCGAAGGTACTTTGATTTGGCAAAAGCCATCTTCTCTCCGCAACTAAGATAAATGTATTCTTATCTTTCCCCTGAAAAACGTCGCAGGTAATCTCGTCGGTTTCATCACAGACGTTTTCTCCTCACTCTGCAATAATTTTAGCTGTTAATAAAAGGAGGACATTACTCAGACGAGTAATTTTTGCGCCCTCCACGAGAGCTCAAGTCGGTCTCTAAGGATATTATTTTATATTGCGCTTCTTTCTATCAAATCGCACGTTACATTGTAGCTGAAAATGAAGTGATTAGAATACAATATACGTACGACGACAGTGTTAAACGAATGCAAATTGCGCTCTTAGTAAATGTTATTCATAGAACAAGGGAAACTTCATTTATATTCAGTAGAATTACTGGGAAACGTTACGCAAAACAAATTGAAGCACAGCGGAATTAGACATTGTGAATATAACATGCTAGGTATAATATAGGTTAGGTTTGGTGGTTCACGTTCACGTTTACGTGGGCGGAAAGCGTCTCGCAGGCTCACGCTCCCGTCGAGCCTCACAAATATGGCTCAGACTTTTGAACTGCAAGGCATTCACTTTGTGATACTTGGTAGCTGCTTACAAAGGGTTTATTGGAAACTGGTTGAACTCTGAATTGTGTGGAAGGTATGGATTCTACGATGGATGGTACATTAAAATATTGGCATAGCATAGCAAGTAAGCAGTAGCATAGTAGTAATATGCTCACGAGTATGTTCCCCGAGGCAGTCAGAGATATTCTGAGAACTAAGAACATCCACGAAAAAAAGATAAAAATAATTAACATATTACTTAATTTGTCCATTTAAATATTAAATACCTGGAAATGCTCTTCGTACACGACGTAGTACACAACTAGATTAGTAGATTACACACCGAGGGCAGGAAAGCAAGAAAGGTCTCAGATCTCAGCCGAGGTCAACAAACATGTGATCTGAGGCTTTCTTATTTACTGCCCGAGGTTAGTATACTATTTTTCTCTTTGACGGAGGTGGAAAGCGGCAACTTCGTTTAGCGCAGCGGGACGAAAATTGACGCTTTCCTTCCGGAGGAGAGAAAACTTAGTTATGCATGAAAAATACTTAGTTCTTAGATACCTCCATCTCGAATCTCCTGAATTCTGCCCGCAGCAGATTTATCACAGCGATGAACCAATTTCCGTGTAGTAAGCGTGAAATGTTACTACTATCCTATTCATGACTGCTTCTGAAGGTAACCCTACTCTTATTTGCAAAGGGTTTTATTGCATCTTTTATTACCTTTTCGCCAAGTCTGTAGCTGCAGATAGACACGCACGCGGCTTCAGAATTGTTGAGTAGCCGTATCTCCCCGATGCAAAATATTTGTTCTGAGCGCATGGCAGACGAGTCTACTTCACTATCCACTTGTATCTCTCAGCAAATAGTGGGTCACATTCGATTGCCGCATGAGACACTGCAGGGTTGTTTTAGCATCTTTCAGATTTGTTAGTTCTGAATGTTAATTACGCAAGAATAAAGATAACAAAGGCTTGATTTTTATAGCTGAAAGGTAGACAGAAAGTAGGTATACAGTATTCTGCTTAATTGAATACGGAAAACATGTTATGTCGATAGGCAAATAATTTGATCGTTTATTCTAGTAAATACTTCGGGGTATTTGGTAATGAAACCTTATTCTGAGAATCGTTATCACTACATCGAAGGCGTAGTTAGTGGTTAAGGGGCCATAGGTCCCGACGAATATTTTCTATGAGAAACGCGATTGCCGAGCGCTCCGAAAAGTGTGTGCGTGAGCCGTATTTTCGATTAAAAACAACTAACCAAAGTACTTTTTCTAGATTTTATTTATGATTGCACTAGTTAAACTAATGGTGAATATGTGAGTATAAATACCAACAATCGGAAACTATTTTAAGTTCTTCTAAACCGAGAAAAATGTTTAAAAATGCATGAAAATACGTCATCTTTGTGACGATTTTCTATCGAGTGAAGTAGTTCCAATCGTGTATTCAGTTGATGATTTCACTAGATGAACTATCCAAAAATACTGAGGTATGACTTTAGTTTCGGTAAATGGTATAAATCTAGTCGTAAAATGAAAAATAAAAGATGCCTCCGAGGTATTTCCACCTACTATTACGTCTTAAGTGATTGGTGACAGCCCTAGAGCCACTCTGCAAATATCGAGCGTCTTGGCGGAGGTTATTAGTCATGTACGTGGCTCAAAACATCGCCCCCAAGTTTTCCAATATCAACGATATTATTTGTTTCCGCGCCTTTTATGCAAATTGACTCGAAGTTCTTACACGACAAGTCTTCATTATAAACAAATAAACTTTTCTGTGTGCCTACTCCTAATCCACCCCTCTTATTATTTCGACTACCTTAACGTTGTTCATGAAAGATACAAGAGCTGAGAATTTCAGTAAAACCTTGAGCTTGTTCCTAAACTGTGTAACTATTAGGCAACCCTGCCTTTGTGGCTAGACTACTGGTAGGCTCTTAATAATTACCCCACGTCTTAATGAAATAACTTGAGTTAGTAGTTGGTACTGAAAATCATTACGATAACAAAATAATTTTACTTACTAGTTAAAAGGCAACTTTGTCGAGAAGCATAATGGGAACATGAAAACTGATGATAGTATTTTGGACAACGCGAAGTGTAATAAATATTTTCCAGTCGACAAACAGCCCGCGGGTTCGGTACATTAAATAATATCGACATATCCGAGCCAATTTCGTACTTTCCGCTAAGCTTATTTCAGACTTTCCGCACGCAAACATTCCCCCTGCGAAAATAGATTCGATTTGCATTTTAGGGTTATAAGATGTGCAATAACACATTTCACATTTTTACGGGTTTAACCAGAAGGCTATTTGGGAAATTGGGTCTAATACTAGCGGAAAATGTAAGTGGGCATCTTAACTGCTTTAATCTCTCGTAAATTTCCTACTGTATATAATCTGGTTAGTGGACAAATATTTATTCTTATTAGATTTTACCACATTTTACTATCAATGGGTAATCATTATAACGGGTATATATTATTATTTACACTCTGTTTGAATCCAAGCTTCCTAATTGCCAAATTTTTTCCGATTGATGATTGATTTCTTGAATTACAGTAAAATATTAACTCGATTTTTCAAAATTAGGCAGTTAACTGTATAAAATATATTTTTTGTATTTTCTCAGTAAAAAAAAAACCGGTTGAAAATAACGCTAAACTCACATTTTCACTACGTAATTGAAAACTTAATAACAGGATAAACTTTAAAATGTAATTAAATGTTGATGATGTCACTGTACATCAGTCATTAGGCCCCACTTGCGTCATCCTAGGTTAGCAATTTACTCCGGGTAAAATGGCTTTCTCAGTTGTTTTTCTATACAAAAAATGGGTTACCAACATAACCTGGAGTTTATTGCCAAACCAGGTTTGCACAAATGGGGCTTAGTTATCTAAATATTTATTTAGTACAATAAAATTATTGTTCAATACTAAAGCTAATCAAGTCCGATAAGGAGTTGCTGATTTGACTAGTTGTCGGCTATAATTGTCTTTTTTCATATAAAATTTACGCTTATTATTACTTACTAGTGTTTTCCCGCGACTTCGTCCGCACAAATTATATACCAGATTTTAAGTCAGATCATAAGCTATCAAACAAAAAAAGTTTCATCAAAATCGGTTCAGTAGTTTTTGCGTGATGCGCGAACAAACAAACAAACAAACAAACAGACAAACAGACAGACACAATTTCTAAAAAAGGTTGATTTCGAGTCAGAGATACCTAAAAACCATGTCGTAATCTTTTTTTTGTAAATATCTTCAATGTACAGACACACTTCAATTAAAGTTTTATAATAGTTTAGATTAGATTATAGTATTTCTATAACATTCGAGAAGCATAAACATGAAAACTGCCTTTATAAACTCTTTGAAATATTAACATCGGTTCTGTCCACCACCGAAGGGCATAACATGGCATGTTTTTGCAAACAACAATGAAATGGGTATCAAATAAAACAAAAATTAAAGTCTAAAGTTAATAACATAGAGTGCACATCACAGTGTCCCATGAGGGTGGAGCAATTAAATAAAGAACTCTGTTTTAAGTAAATTTGGTAATAATTCAAGTAATTACTCACTTGAAGGTAATTTGTAGTTGTAACGTAACTCTGCGGTAACTGTATGTCGACAACAATTAAATTTAATTAATCAAGTCGAGGTCTAGTACGCGTGAGCAACTGCAGCATATTGTGGTTGAAATACCTACTGATCGTAATTATTTTTTGCACGCATATTTTGGAAATTGTGTTGTTTGTGTTCGAATAGTGGACTAATAATCCTAAGACATACGAGTACACACGGTGACACATCAAGCTACACAAAAGCAACATAAGCTGGCAGCACAGATGTTGTCTTAACTATTATAAAACCGTAAAATCATAAGGGACAAAAAAGTAGCGGTTTACTTCATATAAACGATAGCGATATAATCGATATAAACGATAGCGCGATTTCAATGACGTGCAGCGCCATCTATTGACACAGTGTTTGTTTGTTTGTTCGCGCATCACGCAAAAACTACTGAACCGATTTTGATGAAACTTTTTTTGTTTGATAGCTAATGATCTGACTTAAAATCTGGTATATAATTTGTGCGGACGAAGTCGCGGGAAAACACTAGTAATGTATAAAGTCGCGTAAATGTTGGTTTTGCGTAGCTCGATGTGTCACCGTGTGAACAGCAATTTTATTAACATTTCATCAAAAATTAATATAATTAATTCAGTAATAATGCTAGTAGGAGTCACGTTGCAGGCTTTGCCCCGAACACTTGTCTCTCGCGTGGTGTTCGCGCTGTTCGCGTTTCAGCCTGCCACGAGGCTCCGCAATCCATCTCAGTTGTTCTTACTCAAAAACAATCCTCGAGATTAGATATTCTCTCAAACCACTAGATACTGGCGTAGATGCGGTGTTATCGCACAAGCAAGAAGTCCATTAATTGTTAATAAAAAAAAAACAAAATGATTTTGATGAGTTGATCTGATACTGAAGAAAGTTTATAACGCAGATATTACGCATCAACATACAAGTCTTAACGAAGGATTACACGGTTATTCCGCTTTTACAAATATATGCAAATTTGGAAAACATACGTAACGTGGTGGCACCGGTAATGGACAATGCACCAGTGATGGACACTTTAACCTTTTTTCGCAAAAATAAGACTATGAATAGTATTATAGGATTGGAAACACTGTTACCACAAAGAGTAGACATCTATCTGCCATACTTACAAATACCGTATGTTTCAGCCGCTAAGTTTAAGAATGACATGATGAACAAAATGATGTGTGCTATTTTTATCGATTTTAGGAGTTTTCTTAACCAAATCGCTAAGATGGTCATTGTATATTTTGGACGATGGTTTCTTGTTTCTGATAGAAACGTAATAATGCAATGATTATATCCCTTAGTTATACTATGTAATACATGTTTAGGACAGAATTAATGCGACATAACTTTATTTCCGGGTTTTGAAGGGGGTGTCCATTACTGGATAAGCTTGAGCCTAAAAATCCAGTTATGGACACGTGTTTTTTTCTAATCATTTTAAAGTTTTATAGGTAAATTGTATCTGTAAAGTCTCCTGAATCTCCTGATGCTATGAGTTTTTGTAAACTTGAAAAAAAATATCTCCTTCCAGTTATGGACATATATAAAGAGATCCAGTCATGGACACCCTATTCCATAGTCCATAACTGGGGTGTTCATAACTGGATCTCTTTATTTCTTAATAAAATTATTAAACCTACACCTGTGGCTGTGTGCTATCCCAATCTGTGAATTTTACGACGAAGTGCCTTAATGAGGACACAATTGATGACACTAAAGCTTCTCGCCACATAATTCACCTAATAGAATCAACCTACATTAAAAAGTATCAGGAAAAACCTCATTTTTATGTAAGGATCTACTTTAACCCATAGTGAATTTACTAATCAAAATTTGAACAATGCAATGGGCAAAAGAACTCCCGAATACCAAAATCCATACATTTCCTATCTAGATCTTGACTGTCCATCACTGGATGTCCATTACTGAAATTTGACTGTCCATTACAGGATTTTTGGCATATTTCGGTTGATCGTTTTTAATCAAATTTATTTCAAAACCCATTAGACAATTTATAGCTTTTAGCAGTTAGTGATAAGCGCTTATTATATAATATTAACTATGTAATATTAAACTCACAATACTGGTATTCAATCAATAAAAAAGTTATAGCCATAATTGTGAAACTTGGTGCTTAAAGTGTCCATAATTAGTGCCACCACGTTAATCATATAAAATTTTACAAATGGGTAGAACATTTTACAAACACAAATGTATTATTTTTGTAAATCTATACTAATATTATAAAGCTAAAGTTAATCATTATAACGGGTTCTTACCGCGTTTTTATTTATTTTGGAGTTCCCGATATTTCGGCAGTGTTACAACTGCCATGATCACGGGATGACAAAAAAATAAAAACGCGGTAAGAACCCGTTATAATGATTAACTTTAGCTTAATTAATAACCGCGTAACTCTCAAAAATTGTGTTAATATTATAAAGTTTGATTTTTTCCTCCGAAACTACTGGACCGATCTGAATAATTCTTTCTCCATTAGAATGATACATTACCCTTGATGAATATAGGCTAAAAAAACGGCTAAGTGTGTGTCGGGAAGATTCTAAGGCGGTACGAAGTTCGCTGCGATCATCTAGTACTGTATAAAACTTAGGTATAAATAAGATAATTAATAAGTTTCGCGTTTATTTCTTAACTCGTTATATTTACAGTTAGTAATTTACTGCTACAAAATATTGTAAAGATAAACAATCCCATCCAAGCCTACGAGGATGCTACGAAGCTCGTAGCATGCTCGTAGGCCGATGCATTATAGTAATAATGTTCCTTTCCTACCTACCTTTAAACGTACTCATGCAATTTTTAGAGGGGTGCTATTTATTAAATTCATACATCCTTCGTGTACAGAGTGTCAAAAAATACCCAAGGGGTTGTATGGAATATCAAACTGAAAAATTTTCTATTTTCTATCGAGCCAATATGGAGGAAAAATTTAAAAATCTGCTTTCCCACACATTTGTGTCGAATACTACTAGGTACTGCAGTTCTTTATGAAACAGACGATTTTTTTTATTTTGGCTCCGTAGTGAAAGTTGTTCAGTTTGATGGTCTAACTAAACCACCTCTTCCACAGATAAGTCCTTTCATACACGATTGTCAACTTCGGGTAAACAAAAAGATATATTTGTATAATATTAGTAAACAAGAATAAAGGTTTCCAAATCGTGCGAGAGATCGTTGATATTATGACAAAGCGACATCGCTACCGTGACTGAAACAACGACAATATATCGACGAGGCGGAACATGGATGTTTCACACATTCAGACCCATAGGGGAGAGCCGGAGACGCCATAATATATCCACACCTCGTAAATAAAATGCATGCTATGCTTATGCTTAAGACATAAATTGCCCTCTTAAACTTAACACAATATTAAAAACCAAAGATTAAAATATTGTATTTGCGCAATTTTTTATCGTGAAAACAGCCAACCAATCTACCAAAAGCCAACAACCTGTTAAAAGTAGCAAAACTATGAAAGAGACATACATATTATACAAAATTATGTTTTATGTGCCTTCATAATAGTACATTATGGTACAAGTGTGTAATGTTGGTGATTACCGCTGAGGCGCCATTGAGAGCCGAGCTGTCAGGCGAGGGTCTTAAGAGAGCCGAGGACGGTAATCATCAATACACATTTGTATCATACGACGTTTTTTAACACACTTGTAAAGAATACTATATAATACTAAAAATCATTTTATGTAGTAGATAAAAAGTTTATTTTGTACAATTGAACACGATCTTTTGTGTATAGAAACTTTTTTACGAACAAAGCAACTCAACCCATTAAAAAAGTAACCTATAACTCACTTGTGAATAATAGTAATGATTACAGGTTGACACCTGTATACTTGTTGACACCATAATGACTTATGTGCCTAATTGCGGTGAAGTTGGAGCCATTTTATGACCAAGTGTGTTGAAAAAAAAAAGCTTTAATCACAATCGTATCATATAAACTAGAAAATAGAACGACCGGAAACACCCACACGTTAAGTTGTTACAAATCACTGACTGAAGGTTTTATTTCAGTGACGTGATAAAATATTCGTATTTCTTCGTACGACATGTCGATTTGAATGAGAGCTACGTGTTTTGAATGCACACTATGCTTGTGAGGGGTGACTGATGTCGAGTATTTTTTAGACTCGCTAAAGAAACGAACACAGGAATTCTAAAACGAACTTCGGGTTAGAATAAATGAGGAAAATAATCTAGTAAAACGAATGAGTGAAAAAATTTCCTTTTTTATAAAATGAAACCGCTTTAAAAATTTCTCACAATGTGACCTTTCATTCTAAATTATGTTAATATCCGTGGCGTGATTCCGTGACGCGCACAGATGAAGGTAATGTCACATAATCTTCTCGAATTCATTGTGACGAACGATCGTTGGACGAAAGACATCACAAATCATTTGTGTTTTGTACAAAACCGTTTGAAGAGAGTCTGCTAGTCGCTGGAGCGACGTCAATTTTAAACTCTAATAGAAACCCGTCTTCCCTTTGAGGCTCTTTCACGCCACACATTCTGCTTGAATTATTCATACAGGAGGTAAATATCTGAAATCGAACACCGCAGGTGAAAACGATAGACGTAAAGTTTAGGAAAGTGTTCAATATTTCAAATTGAAATGTTGACAGTCTAGTAAATTAATGCTGTAATGCTAATAATAAAGCGAACTCTGTTTCTGCCCCCGGGAGTGAGACAAGGATCTTAATGAGAACTTTAAACACACAACAATATAATGAAAACAAAGGGTGGATGCGAGAAGAATGGGAACAAGTGAACAACACAGAGCCAGTTGACTGAGGGAAGTCATCAATCTTGAAGAGGGACGACACAGGGGCCCACTCCAAAACTCTTTCTACTAAACTTTTGTAACAGTCGTGATAAATGGTCTGAAGGGTTAAAGGTAAACAACTTTTATTGGGTGTTAATTGATTAATTTGAAGCTTACATAGCGCAAGGGAAATGGAGGTGACGTCAAAGGGGAAAACTTTTCGTGCTTTATACAAATTCCAAATTGTATGTAAATACTTGCTTATTAAAACAGAATTGTACGTTAAAATTGGGAGCAGTTGGAAGGATTAATATTTCCTTGGACCCGTTAATAATTCAACAATTTAATTTCCTTTGCGGTTGATTGAGTCGGCGGGTGGGGGCGGAGCACCCGAGCCCCGAGCCCCGAGCCCTACAGCCGGGAGAGTTGGCTCCGAGCTCCGAGGCAATACAATCCCAATGTCTGAGATCTACTTTGAAGATGAAATTATTATCAATCGTTTTGAACTAGATCTAATTTTAATTAAGTGAGTTCTGTGAGTGAAAGGACTTTTACGAGTAATTAGAGCTTAAACTATCTTATGTCCGTATAGTTTCGTAAATTATTTAAATTTTTATCACAATAACATACATTTTCACTTTCTGCACAACAAAACATAAAAAATTCAAGATGATAAAAATATATATAAAATCAATCTATTCTGGCCAATTCTGATAAGCAAAATGACTATATCCGACATATCTTGGACGTTACTAAAGCTGTTCTAAGAATGAGTGAGAGTAAGTGTTTGAAATCTCTGTTTCTGTAATAAAAAATGGCCTTAAATTTTCGTTGCTATTTGGAATGGAGTAGGTATATAGATTAAATTAAAAACTTTAATAAATGGTTTGTAGTTGTAGCAAAGTTTCTACCCACCTCGAAAGGGAATACGACCGCGAGTTTATGCATTATTCATTATTGTTTCGTGCACGCCTCGAGGTTACAGTTATTCGTATCTCACTTGCATTATTTTGGCAATTTATGCAAGATCTTCGCTCCTGCGGGAAGATTGCTACCTATACACGGTGTTAGGAAAAACAGGTGCATTACTTTAATGAGTCAGCAGCAAAAAGATGTATGCACTTTTACTACGACGTAGTAAAAGTGTATTCATCTTTTTGCTGCTGACTGTACTCATAATACTACGCGTAGTACTAAAGTGTATAATACATCTTTATACTACGTCGTAGTAAAAGTGTATTCATCTTTTTGCTGCTGACTGTACTCATAATACTGAACAACTATTCCTAAGGAAAAAGGGATATTCGCAAAAAATAATTTGGGCTTTCCATACCAAAAATGCAATCAGCTGATCGAACGTTTGTATGAAAAGTAGTTTTTGTTTATGAAAATTTTTCTTATTTTCCTTTGGGAAAGTTGTTCAGTATTATGAGTGCAATTACAAACTAAAGTACTTAATGCCATTGTCTACCCAACACCCTGTACATAGCTAGTAAGAGTTTGCACATAATTTGACCGTGTATAGAGCAAGGTAGCGATTGTTAGTATACCAACTAGTTAGAGTAGAGAGAGGTGGATTCGCCTAAGGCGTAGTAGAGTCGAGTCGGAGTCGGTAATCAGCGCGGGTGCAACTCTCAGTTGCGAGTTTGCGATGTCTGCTCTATTCATAAGCGTTTGTCTAAAGCTTAATTTCTCTGTCAGCTTTGAGATGGCGAAATGGTGCTTTGTTTCGGAATGCTAAACTTGTATCGTCATAAATAGGTTTAAAATTATTGTATACAGGGTGTTACGGTAAACAGTTGCACTACTTCAAGGGGTGATTGTATCCATGATACTGAATAACTTTCCCCAAGAAACCTATAGGAACGAGACGCAGAATAACTTTGCAGCCGAGCGAAACACACAACTTTTCACCTCACAAGCTCGGAAAGATTCTGTTTATCATTCGAAATCTGAGTGCAAAAGTGCATTTTATCCGCTAGCGTGGAAAGAGTTTTTGAAATTCGAATCTGGCTTTTCAATACCGCCAATCCACTGAAAAGCCAGCACGAAAAAAAAAACTTTTTAAAATGTCCTTTTTAGCAATTCACATTTTTTCGTCGCTGTTGTGAGGTGAAAAGTTGTGTGTTTCGCTCGGCTGCAAAGTTATTCTGCGTCTCGTCCCTTTGAAACCTTCGCTATAAGCTCAGGATTCTATTATTTCAATCCTAGAATCCTTCGCTTGCTCAGGTTTCAATACAAGTAGGTACTCGCGCCAAAAAGCAACATTGCAGCCGAGCATAACAAATAACTTTTTTTTTCACTTTTCATATAAACGTTCGATCAACAGATTGCATCTGCAGTAAGGAAAGTCCAAAACTTTGGAATTGCTGTGTAGTAAGTAGTATGGAACAGCAGATTGTTTTTGCTCCGATCGGTTTGTTCCCATAATAAAAGTTGTTCAGTTTAATGAGTAGAGTTTGTTTTTTAAAGGTTTATGCTACTTTTCCTTACATCCTGTATACCAATTTTGTGCTTTAGGTTAATTGCTCACATTAAGTATGTATTTAATACAAGGTCGTATCTCGTTCACTATCACTAACGATACATTTCTGTATTGTACCTAATAATTACAATTAATGGCCCTCCCTAAAGCTTCCTCAGAATACCAATAAGCTGTTGATAATAGGTAGATTAGATTTGTGTTACTGTGTGAGACCAAATTTATGGGCTCGTTAATTAATTGGAGCGTACAATTTTGTTACGTAATGACTTATAGTATAAGTCATTAAGTCATACGTATAGGTAAAGTCTTATATTATGTTATCTTAGAGCATATAGCAATGGAGTTGTCATGACGCTCATTCACCGGACACATTTTTTTGCCACTTTTAGCGGGGGGCGATGTACATACGTACAGTCAGCAGCAATAAGTTGTATACACTTAAGTACTACGACTGTATATAACTTATTACTGCTGACTGTACAGCACACTAGGACAAATTTAAAACCCACACGGACACTACGCTTCATACTAATACAAACAAGCACATCTAAAAGCGACACCACAAACAAAACGACTTGAATCAATAATGCTTCTGTGCCGATGCATGATGTAAGGGGTACCATTAATAAAAATCTTAGTGCATATAACAATGGAGTCGTTAGCGACAGGCTCTGCCAAAGTACGTAGCCATTTTTGTCCATGCACGTTATATTATGAAACTAGTTCACACCGTCCGCTACCATTGGGTGTCGTTTCGTGTCTCCCAGAATTTTTTTTAATTGGGTTGGTCGATCTGTCGCCGTGTGTACAAGGGGTTTTGATTTAGTACTAGCTCTACTAGATAAATCTGAAATTTTTGGCGGATGGAAAAATTAATACCGATGATTTAAAAAAGCATTACATATTTAAAAATCATATAAAATTCTTTATGAAACCAACCGCACCCTTTAGCCGACCGTTAGCAATTTAAAAATAATAGGTAGATACTAAAAAAAAGAAGATGTTGTTTGCAGCCATAACAACGCAGTTAGCGAGGCGCGCGGGGATTTGGCCGGTCGATCCGTAACTAGCGCTCGTGCTAATGGCCGCCACCAGTCAGCTTTTACATCGCCACTGTAACTGCTTCGCTCCAAGCTCCACCTTAATCCCTCTAAATTGCCAGCAATGCAACTTGGAATAGTAAATAGTGGGTTCAGAACATTAGCCGACAAAAATAGTAAAGGAATCTTTGAATTATCAAGGAAAGTCAGTTTTGAAACTTCGAATCTTAAACCGTAAAATCAGGAGGAATAGAAAAGTAGCGGTTCACTTCATATAAAGTCAAATAACATATCGATAGCGCGATTTAAAAACGTGCATCGCCATCTATTGACAAAATTGTTAGTTTGTTTGTTTGTTCGCGCATCACGCAAAAACTACTGAACCGATTTTAATGAAAATTTTTTTGCTTGATAGCTTATGATCTGACTTAAAATCTGGTATATAATTTGTGCGGACGAAGTCGCGGGAAAACACTAGTAGGTTTATAATTTGGTTATGTAGTGTACGTTCTATGTAGGTAAACTATTTGTAATGCCATCTTAATAAATGAATGCAAATTCAATTCCTGCGAATAGAATGAAAGTTGCATATTCCATGTGTAGCGATGCGGGTGGGGACGGAGGAGGCTGGATTTATTACGCGATTGTGCGAGGAAACACAACGCATAGAAATTTTGTGGTACACAATTTTCGTGATGCACCCGACGGCGACGGGCGGCCGGGCCGGGCGGCCGGGCGAGCGTGCGCCGGAACAAAGCCCACACGTTGTCTGCATGTCCCTATCTAATCATAGTGGTTGATAAACCAAAAGCTGTCAAATTTAACAATAATTTGTACACGGCTTGAGCTTAAACATTATACAGGGTGTAAGGAAAAGTATCATTAACCTTTAAACCACACACTCTACCCATCAAACTGAACAACTTTTTTTATGGGAGCAAAACGATCAGAGCAAAAAAAAAATCTGGTCACGATTGCGTCGAATCGGTAGTATTGCAGTTTAGTATGTAGGACAGCAGAAGTTTTGCTCCTATAGTAAAAGTTGGCCAGTTTGATGGATAGAGTATGTGGTTTAAAGGTTAATGATACTTTTCCTAACACCCTGTATATATGGTAGATAAAAAGACGCACGCAGTTTATACAGGGCGTAACACTCTATTAATATTTAAAGGGGTGGTTTAGACCATAAAACTGAACATCTTTCAATATCGAGCCAACTTCGAGAAAAACATTAAAATATCTGCTTTTTAATAGGTACAAAACTGCAGTAGGTACCTACTCGACTTAAATGTATGAGACAGCAGATTTGTTTTATTTTTCTTGATTTTGGCTCCATGTTGAAAGTTATTTAGTTTGATATTATAAAGCACCCCTTTAAATATTAACAGGGTGCTTTGTATAACTTTTTATAAATAAGTAGTTCAATCTTAAAATATTCGTTTGAAATATGAAAAAAAATCTAAACTTTTTCCTACATTTAAATCATACGTAACACTAAAATGTGAGACACAATCATACAGATGCAAGCATGATACGATATGTTAATAACATTTGATATAATTTTATTCTCATTTTGCATAGTTATATCGGGGTAGAGATTCTTGGCTTGGATGGTTAGCAATTCAAATGTGGCAGAGCCGCAAAGATTGCTTGCCAAATAAAACTATAGCGAGAAAAATTAATATTCTACGGGTCTAGTGCCTAGTCACTTTAACTTTACAAATTAAATTTTCTTTAAAACTATGCGGTGGTTTTACATATTTTGATCAGCAAAACATATAGGTTCTTTCTTAATAACGTTGACGGTTTTTAAGGGTATGATCAGACCATCGAACTGAACCACTTTCTCAATGGGAAAACTCTTCCTTTCTCCTTTTTTCGTCGAAATGGTGAAAAAAAAAACAGTTATTTCATACAAAACTGCAAACCTACTCGACCCTTTATAATAAATAATAAATAAAAAAGGTATTTATTTTCATCTCACATATAGAGACTTGAAACAGTATTCTTGTTGCAAAATTAAGCTAAACTTAGTACTATAATATTAAGAAGTACTATAATAATTATGTAGGAGTCATCAAATTAGACTCACAATCAACGTTCGAAAAATGGCACAACCAAAAGAGCTCAGATGAGCTCTTTTTACCCGACTGTGACAGAAGGAGGGTTATGTTTTTCGAGCGTATGTATGTATGTCTATTTCTTTGGCACGCCCTACAGCCCAAACGGCTTGATGGATTTTAACGTATGAGGAGTCGTCAGATTCGTAAAAATCGTGAGAGTGTCATAGGGTACATTATTTGTACTAGCTGACAGTTAACAAGTGAAATACTACTATGTTTATGAATCAAATACAACTTACTAGTGCCGACCAGCAGCATGCGTACTTAATTTGTGCGGGTTTTTGCGTCAATGTGGACAACAATTTTCTAAGATTTTATATTACCGTGGGTCTAGTATAAGAGGTCAATCGGTGCACTTGATAGATTTACAGATAACACCAGCTGTAAATCTGGGTAACGAGTCTTTGACGTAGCTCATTTTTATTTCGCGATTTCGATAAATAGACAAAGTTGTTCAGTTTGATGGTCTGATCATCCTCTTAAAAAACCGTCAGCATATTAAGTTAGATCCTGTATTTGGTTTTCATGACAAACAATATTATTATGAAACCTAAATAAAGTAAAGCCTCTTAAAGGAGCCGGTCGTCCCGATCGGCTTTGAAATAACCAAGAAATAACTTGCAATAAACGGCGCTGCAGCCCGCTCTCCTGCGGCCCATTCTTCCTGTTATTCAATATTCTTAGTTTGAGCTATGATTTTCCAATAACTAAAATTATATTTTCTGTGAAGTTGTACTTACCGCTTTTATAGCACAATTTTGTCCTATAGTAGCACACGATAAGTAATATGTATGTTGAAAGTTATGTTATGAAATTATATAAGATTTTTTTTTTATATTTTTCATTTTTTCCATGAATTGTTATTTCGCAGCCATCTGGTTAAATCTGCATTTTAATGGAAAGGCTATACGGGATGTTAGGAAAAGTATCATAAGCCTTTAAACCGCACATACTCTCCCCATCAAACTGAACATCTTTTACTATGGGAGCAAACCTATCAGAGCAGAAAAAAAGTCTGCTGTCCCATACTAAACTGCAATACATACTCGATGCAAACGTAAAGAAAGTTATTCAGTTTTATGGATAGAGTATATGGTTTAAAGGTTAATGATACTTTTCCTAACACCCTGTATACGTCGCAGGGATTCGATAAAACCAGAAATTAAAAATAACAAGACGATTTTGTCATTTCAAGCTTCCATGCACTAGATTTGCTTAGGGGAAATGAGAACGTATTTTGATCAAATCACAGTTCATCAGTCATCAGTGTCAGAGTTTATTCAGACCACCTTACGGCCTCCAACTGGTTCAATGAAACGATGGAAAGAACATGCCAGTCAGGCCTTATTGCACAGGCAGTATTGTTACAAAATAGTGAAATTATCGACGAAAAAACAGTTTTAATGTTAGGTGTTAATTTCTTAACACCTTGCGTACTTACTTAATTATACACAACGCAAAGCAACACGCACAAAGACCATAAAGTTGTCTACTTGTGAAATTGAAAACGGAACTCGTGTTTCAGTCACAGGCACACCTGTCGCCTCACTAACTTTACTGCGTCTCTTCATTAACTTGGGCTCCTTTGAACATCGTTTTCCTACTCATCACTTCGTCATTAATTCTACAAGGTGTTTCATAAGTAACAATAAATTTTTAAAACTCTTAAGGGGGTCGTTCAAACTGAACAACTATCTCTATGGGACCAACATCGAAATCGCGAAAAAAAAAATCTCATATCCCATACATATTTTAGCTCTAGTCGATTTGTAGAGTATATAGAACATAAATATTTTTTTTCGCGATTTCGATATTGGTCCCATAGTGAAAGTTGTTCAGTTTGATGGTCTACACCATAGAGAAATTACACGCTCCCCTTGGTAGAGATGGTGTAACAAAGTGTGCACAGTAACCACCAACTGAGCACTAGTTTGTACGGCGACCATAGAGAAATTACACGCTCCCCTAAGCTTTTTGTCTCCCCTCACCCGTCCCCACCCCCTTTGTCGGCGACATAATTTTCTATAGAAACAAGCCGATATGCCATCTCCTCTTACTCCATGGTCTACACCACCCCCTTAAAGGTTTATTTGTAGTTTTGTAACACCTTGTATAGGGTGGTGTCAAAAAAATGGTAGGTACCTATTATTTTTTATGGTGGTTTCTGACCATCAAACTGAACAACTTTTACTATGGAGCCAATATCAAATATATTTTTTAAATCTGCTTCTCCATACATGAGAGTCGAATCGATACAAGTTTTGTATGAAACAGCAGGTTTTTATTTTATGTTATAACCCTACTCTACATACTCGTACATATACGCGGATGGAATACTGCTCGTATTTCCTCAATGAAGAACGTTTATTTCCATAAGTTCTGTTTTATATGAATTGCTATTTTGGTAAAGCAAGAAAAGCAAAAGAGAATGAATTTGTAACAATAAGTTCAATAAACTATCGTTGGAGCAAACGAAAAGAAACGACTATCATACAAATGATATGAATTTATGAACCATCTGAAATAGTGCTAGCAACCATACAGAGCTCTCTGGGGAAATCATACAAGTAGATTCTTCGTGATTCACACATTCTTGCGAACTAATAGAAAATATTTTCGCTTTCCATTTATTATTCATAAATGGATATCCAATTCGTCATTACAATATGAAAAATTACTAACAATTTATTTTCTTAGACATAAATAACATAAAGGCTTCCGCACATTGCAACGATTTTATCGAGCGATAATATCGCTGCGATTTTGCGATAATTGTTTTCAGTACATTTTGTATGGGGACGCGCGCGATCCTACACACTGCCGCGATATTATCGAGCGATAATATCGCTGCGATTTTGCGATAATTGTTCTCAGTACATTTTGTATGGGGACGCGCTCGATCCCACACACTGCCGCGATATTATCGCAACCTGACGCAATCTCTTTCGACTACATTCAGTGGTGATGCGCATGCGTGACGCGAATCGCGAAATCGCTGCAGTGTGTAAGGTGTCGCGATATCGCTGTCGATAATATCGCTCGATAATATCGCTGCAATGTGCGGAGGCTTTCACTCCACCATAACTCAAAAATCGTTAATACATTACTTTGAGAGAGTAAGAGTTTCGGTACTACTGGTGAAACGTGGATGTCCTGAGGTTTCAGAATATCTCTGACTACCCCCTCGGGGAATATAGTCGTGAGCATATGGTATGCTATTACTTTAATCGAAGAACTCAATCTCGAAGTCGTTGATGTCATCGTTTTTAAAGTGATTATATTAACTAGAGGATTGTATGTACTATCTGTATTGCTACTAATTTTACACAATAGTATTGGCTGACGTTGATTCAATCTTGAATTTGGTACATAATACCTATTTAAATAATATTCATATTCGTATTCCTAATACTCGTACGCAAGCAAGAGTGTTCATTGTTTTAGGTACTGAAGTGCGATTTTGAACATCATACGAGCGCATCGGCAGTAGAAAGTGTCAAAATTACTATGGAGATTATGCATCTTTCTACTGCCGAACCGCTCGTATGATGTTCAAAAATCGCACTTCTGTTGAGTTTTTTACCTACTTATTGGTTTTAAATATTATGAATTTTCTTTTAAAATCTCAAGCAAGAGAATTTGTTGATCGTTATTGATCAGTTCAGTTTATTCGAGGGGTACCTAACATTAAATTTGGCCGCCTATTTCGACGTCTTATCCGATGGGTAAGCTTATTCTCTAATCCGCTTACCGAGTTCTCCTCTCGAGCTACGCTAATGGACAAGGTGCAAATATTATTTCGTTCTTTTTAAAAACATCTCTGCTCTTTACAATGTTTATGATAATGTTTTGTTGTTTTCGAACAAGAAAGGTCAACATTTCTGTTTTACTTTTATATCTATCATAATTCATAATGGTTTAGTGGTATTTCATCTCGAGAGTTTCCGTGCTTCGGATGGCGTTGTAACTATTCGTTAAGCCAGGTCAGAGGCCTATTAAGGTGGCTTGAAAATTCTCTGACATGACAGCAAGTTGACCACTAGCTTGTCTCCACCAACACGCATTGGGCCTGCGTGGTGGAGTATGGCCCACTCCCTCTCATCCCTATTCGTGAGAGGAGGCTTTTTCCCTGCACTGGTATTCTACAGGCTATAACTTACTTTTTTTGTATCTATCGTAATAACAGTTTATTCAATTCCCATTACCAAAAACAAAACAGTTTTGTTATACATACTTATAATTCGAGCTCGCAGTACCTGTCTATCCACTGACAAAACATAATTTGGCCGTTGCAAACCATTACCTATCTCCAAAACATCCAGTCACCATGGCAGCATCAATAGATCCATTTTAATTAAGGTAAAATTTCAGAGTCTGCGGTGTGACCATTGCTGCAACTTGTTGAAATATGTATCAAAGGAAGTGAATGCATGACAGACAAACCAAAACGCCGCTGAACCGAAAACTCATGGTTGCCTGACTATTTTGATCGAAAATCATGACTTCACTGATCGAAATTGGACGCTGTATTCATTTTATTTAAAGTAGCTTCAATTTATACATAATAATATACTCACGCTCATTATCCTTAAATGGGGAGAGCAGAGCCTCAAGTGTAAACCACCATTAATATTGACAAAATTGGCATGGGCTCCAGTTGTCACGAAACGAATAAATACAAAAATCTTTATTTTTCTTACCACAAACACAAAATTGTAAATGGCCTTATGAGAAAGATCACATTCGTAGATTGTTGAAATCAAAACTAAAACACGTATAAGATATCTAATTAAAGACAAAATTAATAAAATAATAAAAGAGAGACCGTAGAGTGCATTTCTCGATCGCAGTCGGAGATGGCGTGCATCCGTTTCCGGAGAGCGAGACATTTTCCGTTCTGTACGTAGCTCCTACCTTCTCCTATTTCATCCTCATTATTTGTACACTGCATTATAAGCACTAGAACATGATAATAATACACTTTCTTGGTATAAAACGTGTTACGTTTATGTCGATTATTTTGAACATTTTTAAAGGCAGAATTATAAAATTGTTTGTACTTTCTGTTTTGTTATAATATTAGAATTCGAAATTGTATTTTGTTTTGCGTGAATTTGTGATTTTGTACAAGAAGGCTTCGTTCAATACGTTTTACTTGTAACAATTATAATCCCCGGTTAATATCGTAAAGAGTAGATACCTATTATTTTTAGTAGGTACTTACAAAAAAATATAAACACAAAACTTAATCATTTACTGCTTGTTTTGTACACATACAATTTTCTTTGTGATGATTAACTGTCTCTTTTGCGGTTATACTGGAAGAAATATCTTCAGAAATAAACTTGCCCTTTGTACATTCATATCGGTTTTAAGGTTTTAAGGCCTATATAACCATAAAATCTCGACAAAATTATTATTATAAACAAACAGTAATATTAGTTCAAACACAATTCACTAAAGTGTCTTAAATCTCCAACCATATTTTTTCTAGACTATCTTACTTACTTACTTTGTTGTCTAGGAACTATTGTTCCTCTCAATTCTTTTTAAGAGAGTTAACGCCCCGCAGCCGTTCAGTGATACTGGGCTTCGTCACAAAATTAAAGAATTCTCAATCAAGAAAACCTAACATAATGTCGCCGCTGATACGGCATAGACCCTTTGAAAGTACTACCTACTAATAAACAGCGAATACATAATAATACAGTTTTCTATACCTAGTAACAAGTAATCAATAAAATAAATCTATATAAAATGTGGATATTATCAATATGCTCGGGAATATCATCGGGAAATGTAGTAACAAATTATAGCACAAATTAAACGGTGTTATGTGTTGTCATTATCACTCATAATTGTGTGCTTATATGAAACAGGTTATGTAGTTACTTGATAATACCCCATGTCAGAGGAGAGCCCGCTAGGGGGCGCGTTTGATGTTGTAATAGCAACAAAATTGAGTTCAATTATTATCAGATTAAATAGGAAACGACAAAAGAGCTTTGTCGTTATATTGTGTTGTGATTTTTATTGTAAGCTTTTTCATGTTTGCTGACTTATATTATAAATGAGTTGATTTATTTTAATTTTTCATATAATATAATTGTTTATTTACACAGAAAAAATAAATTAGGGTTACATTTAAAAAAAAAGAAATATAAAATATATTTAATATTTAGATTTATTATTTGGGAATAGCATAGTGATATCGTCCTAGCTATATAGATGGAAAGAAACAGATTCATCGTTGTCATCGCATCCATAATGTTTACTATGGGAAAAAAGATATTTCAATCCCCTCTCACCCTTATTAGTGAGAGGAGGCCTTTGCCCTGCAGTGGGATTCTACAGGCTATAACTTACTTTTATTTTTTATCGATGAAATACCAAAAAACCATAATTATTAATTAAACGTCTATAAATTAAGAAAAACTAAGTACTTAAATAGAATAAAGTTATGACTTGCGTGCCTGGCGGCAGAATACAGCACAGCTTTTAATCTGTCACTGTGTATCTGTCTGTATCTCAGATAAATTAACAGGAATGGATGCGATATTACGCGCGTACCCCTCTGCCAAAGACGCATGCTCAGTGAGCATACCCGTCATATAAAAATAGTTGACGCGCGTCCCGCGCCAGTATATAAAACTCCCCCCTCACCCCAGCAAAATTGACAGACTTTTTTGCGTAGAAATGAGAGATCATTTCCAATCCATTCCTGTTAATTTATCTGAGGTCTGTATCCACTAATTAGGTAATTAATGATCATTATTAAAATCGCATTACCGTAGTATTCAATCTATCTAATTCTATACTTACTCGTACCTATGTACAGTTCCGTGACTGACAGAAAACACACAGCCTAAACCGCTGATAAATAATATAGAAACATGAAATTTGGAATGTAATTATAGATTATAGTCTACAGAAGATGAAGGGGTGTTCTGAGAACATATTTTCCGAAAATCAACTCCCAAGGGGGTGAAATGAGGTGTAAATGTTTGTTTTGACGAGACGCGAGCCAAGTCGCGGGCAAAAGCTAGTACTTAATAAATACTTCAATTTTGTTTAAGGAAGTATTAAAGTATGTGCTATTGTATACGATTATTTTGTTTTTATCTTCGATCACTAATCCTTTATTTATGATCGATGGTTTTTATATAAAATCTTTCGCTGGCAATCTCATAATGAAATGCGGGATCACGGGTGCTGTCCAGTTGCTATTCGATAGAAGGAAATAGTCGATTGTCGGACTGGCCGGTTGTCTGAATGGGTGACATTCTCGTTTGGCCCGCGCCCGCCTGGCGGCCAACTTCCCTCATATGTCGTATCCCCAAATAGGATGGCCACTGTTATTATTGTCCGGACTATAAACTCTGATTCGCAAAAGTTAGTTTTTTATTCCAACTATCCAATTATTTTGTTCTCTTGCCTTGCGTATATAGATATAATAAAGTGTTAACAAACGAAAGCAAAACCTGAACACCTTTTCCCACCAATGAATAATAGAATAGCATTTGATGGGTAAGTTCATAATCTTTGTTAATACAAAGAATATAGAAATAGATAGCGTCTGTAGTAAGAGAAATCTGAAGAGGATATTATATTAAATAGAATTCGAAGTGCGCTCCATACAAACGAAGTCTGGTTATATTTTCAATATTAGATATAGAAACTAATCTCTATGCTTGTATGTTGTCAGATTTTCGTTAAAATCGATAAATGAAAGATTTCCTCAAATACCTAATTAAAACCAAAGCTAAAATAATCTTAGCATTTAAACTGTATATTTAACGAAAATTTTACAACATACAAGAATAGAGATTATTTTCTGGAATGTTTTTGTCTCAAATGTTTCAAAAATGTCATTAACTTTAATTACTTCGTTTGTATATTGCTAGTTAAAACAGCACCCTTCAAAAGTGAGTGAAATACCAAACACCAAAGTTAGTGGCCACCTCGAGAGAGATTATGGTTGTAGGTTTTTGTACGTGCACAGTACACAAATAGGTATAATTATGTACGAAAAGTTGAAATCAAATGCTACTTGACACAAATGTTGATTATCTATTATCAACAAAATGGTTTTCAAGTTTTACTTAAATTTTCTACACCTTGAAGAATTGCATTTTATTCTAAGTAAAGTTCACTTACAACATAATTTGCAACACGTTTCAATTTCAGGACTCGTGTTTTGCTGATAGAAACGTCATGTTTCAGCTTATAAGCAGAATTTTGCGAGTCAAAGAAAACTTAATATTTTCAGATCCAGGTTAGCATAATCATAATTAATTTTGCATGTGAAGTTGTTGTTAACATTAGTTAATCGTAATATTTGGTTTTTATTGAGATTGAGACGTTTACAGCTATGATATGCTGCTTTATGCTTATTATGTACGAGCGATCTCTTCAAAGTTTAGATTATATCCTTGAAAACATCCTAACTCATAGACAGTCCTCTTATCTATCTAAATTACGGTCTACTTGAAAAAAATATCAAGTGTAAAAGCCCTGCGGGAGGCCGGGCCGAGCCGGGCGGGTAAGAATAGCATCCCTCACAACAAGGACGCGGCTTAGAGCTGATGTGTTTGTGGCCCGCAGAGATAGTGCGCCGAATTGAATGCTGCCCGTTTGCAGGCTTATCCCCGTGTAACAGATACTTTGTTATTTTTTATTCCTCCTCCCAATCCCCCGGCTCTCTGATAAGGCTATTTTCCTTAATACAACCCCCTTTATATACTCCATAACGCTCACTTTATAAATCACATTATTCTCTCTTCTGCTAACGAAAGCCTTTTGTGAAATAACAAATAACAACCTGAGATACAAACCGTTTATACGTGTTTGTGTAAGTGTGATAGAGATAGAGAGATCCAGACGGTACCTATATATACGACAGTCGACATCTCAGGTGACAAGGAGAACCAGACTGCGTGAAATTGGGACCAGATTACTGTGTAGAGAAGAATAGCAGGCTCATATTTAGCGATCGGGCTTAGTAAGTTAAGTACCTACCGAGTTGAATAACAAAGATATCGGAAAGTTATAAATACATAAATGAATACGCAAAATATACAGGGTCCAACTTAATATGCTGACACTTTTTAAAGGGGATGGTCAGACCATCAAACTGAACAACTTTCTCTATGGGACCAACATCGAAATAGCAAAACAATAGCTGTCCCATACATTTGGCTCGAGTAAGTTTGCAGTTTTGTATGGAGTGGCTGATTTTTTTTTCCGCATTTCGATGTTGGTGCCATAGAGAAAGTTGTTCAGTTTGATGGTCTGATCTGATCATCTCCTTTAAAAACTGCCCTTACTCCCAGAATGCCATCCCGGGAAAACAAACATGTTCAACGAATACTTCCTGCAATTATTATTGAACCAGCTGCTTGATATTAGAGAGCTAGCAAGTCGGTAAACTTGCCAAAATTAGCGGAAGCTCAGTGCGATTCCGATCCAGTAAAGCTTTGACGTTGCGGAGATGACTGTAAATTATCAAGTCTTCTGGGAGCGATATCCAAGACATCGACAATATCTGCTTATTCGTACTGAGCGAACAATACGTCAGAGATCAAAGACCGCTGCCGGAATTAATTTGCGAACGCTATCTTTCGTCCCTAACCACCCCCCAACCCTCGCTGGCCCAAACCTTCAACCACGACGTGCCTCCCGAAAACATTTTCCTTTTTTCCAAGCTTTATGACCGGTATTAATTGAATTCTTTTGAAGTTAAATAAGGAATCATAGATGTGCACGAAAGGAATTTCTTTGTAAGCGTTAAATAAAACCCCACGACGGTAATTTCATTAAATGCAGCGTAGAAGAGAAAATATGAATTAATCCTGATTATTAAGATATTGTTGGTTTTAAAAACTTACTAAATAGTCGAGTATGAATCAAAATTTGGCTTTTATAATATTTTTCTACATTCAAAATTCCGACCCTATTATTGAAATAATGTTACTTTGAACACGGATTTTCTCAGGAATTAAACCTATCCAGATTAACATGGAAAATCCAAGACTAGTAATTATCTAAATAAAAAAGTCATCCAAATCGTTAGAGCCGTTTCCATAAACCAAGATTAGCTCAAAAGTAATAGATACTTAGATAAAACTGTAATATTCAAACTTATGGATGGTGTTTTGTCACACGCAATGAATTTGTCTCAGAATGTCATCATGGATGCGCGGACCTGAAAGGTTCATTATATTGTTAGTCAACTGAACCGTTCATAATTAGCGTAAACCTCGCTACAATGAATATTATTCACATGAAAATGGCTCTCATTAAATTTAATTAGGACAAGAAAAATTTTCCCGAAAATATGACTACCTTTATAATAATTAAAATTAACTAATTGTATCGTAAATATTAATTAGCTTCACAAGACTCCATTACAAATTTAAATTGCTGAGTATTTCTAAGAAATAATTGTAGCTTCCTATCTACCTACGTAGACGGTGCCAAAAGTATTTCAAAACATACTTTTATCCATTTATTTCTTTATTCGTAGTTTTATCCAATTACGAGTCTTATTTATTTTATTATTTTATTTTATTCACTTTAGGAAAACTTACGGACTAATTACAGGATAGGGTAGCAACATTTTTAAAGCAACATTGCCTAAAAGTTTCCACAGATAAATATCATTCGTTTTACATAAATGTCTGAAAATACAAATTTTATATTTCGAATCAATAAAAGTTATCAAAACTTACATTACAAAAAGCTTCAGGTACTTCAAACCATCCACAAAAGAAAAAAAAAAAGATTAATGTTATGTTAAATAAAAGTAAAGTAAAGTAATATGCTGAGGGTTTCAGTGGCTCCCTCATCACGATATAACTATTTAAGATTCCTAAATAAAAAAGCGTGTGGCGACGGGCTCACCCCCCGTCACACTGGACAGAGTTTCGGTACCACTGGTGAAACGTGGATGTTCTGAGGTTTCAGAATATCTCTGACTACCCCCTCGGGGAATATAGTCGTGAGCATTATGCTATGCTATGTTAAATTAAAAAGTGATACTTCAACTTACTACATAAGCCCGAAAGCTAACTTTTAAGTTATTTTATAATTATAGGGTCCTTCTTAATATGCCGACACTTTTTTAGAGGGATGATCAGACCATCAAACTGAACAACTTTCTCTATGGGACCAACATCGAAATCGCGAAAAAAAAATCAGTTGTCCCATGCATTGTTTGCAGTTTAGTATGGAACAGCAGATTCTTTTTCGCGATTTCGATGTTGGCTCCATAGAGAAAGTTGTTCAGTTTCATGGTCTGATCATCCCTTTAAAAAGTGTCAGCATATTTAAGTTGGACCCTGTAATACATACTTTCAAAAATGAAAAAAAAACGTTTACATTATTCTCAAAAGTGGAATGTTTAGAATCTTTAGAACCTATAAAAGTATTCTATAAAAGAGCTTTCATGTATTGTTTTTGTAGTAAGTTGGAGTAGCAGTGTTTAATTTTGGGTTTTAATTATTGAGAAATCTTTAATATTGTGAAGAGGGCGCCACTGAACGGTAAAAGGAATCTTTGTACGTGACACTCGGTTAAATGTTACATAACATCTAGAGAAGCGATATGTTAAGGTAATGGAGCGGACCTCGGGAGAGCACTTGATTAAGTCGGAGCTTGATGGGGCCGCGATGAGCCTATCTACCTCTTGGCCGCATTGCTTGAGAGCTACGACGATAGTCTTTTAAAACTACACGGATATTGTGTGCACATTTTTGCATTTTAATCTTGAGTTTAGATCACGATTATGACGTATCAGCTGATGGATTCGGATGTGACTTGTGAACCCCAAATTCTGTTCGATCGCATCGTTCAGATAGAAATATAATACCTATGTTGGATACGGTAATCTACAGAGTTTAATTGTACCTATAGACAGTAGTGATTGTACTTAATGATACTGAACAACTTTCCCCAAGTAACCTATAGGAAGTTAACAACAAAAATGTGGTCTTGCTATACTAAATACAATCAGCTGATCGAACGTTTGAATGGAAAGTAAAATTGTATTTATGCTTATTTCCTTTAGGTTCCTCGGTTGAAGTTGTTCAGTAGGTATAGGTATAATACCGTCTACACTCTTTAGATGATGCATGCATACAAGCATATGCTCACGACTATATTCCCCGAGAGGGTAGTCAGAGATATTCTGAAACCTCAGAACATCCACGTTTGATGATGTCCAAGATATTATAAAGTCCTGGTCCCAATAGCTTCTAAAATCTAATCAAGGTGTCTGATATAGTGGATAGCGATTTAAGATAAATATACTATAAACATTGACTACGAGCAGACGTAAAAATTCGATTCTGCGAGTACTACAAAGTTATCCACTTTGTTAAATAGACACCCTTTTTTCTTTCTGAGATGCCATTCTTCAGAAGTGTGCCCTATAAACTGGACTATTATACAATTCCCAAGTTTCTAAATTAAGAAGAAAAATTAAACCAAACAAATAATGAAGTATATTTCTCTACGGAGCAGATCCTTAGGGAGTATCAGTGAAAATAGCCAGCTCCCTTGTTAAACAGACGGTGGATCGCGTGATGGCGCACAGTGTTCTTCATTAAGTCGATATCCGGACGCACTCAGCCGCGAAATGTGCTCTTAGTAAAATTTACTCTCTGGGGGTGGTTTTGTGTCTTTAACGCACTTTTCCACACTCAAACCTTACTTACCTTGTATCTGGGGAAGGAAAAAAGGACGAAATCAGTGTCGTTATACCGACAGAAGGTCAAAACATTTACAGTGTAGAGAGAAAACAGACAATTGCTTCTGTAGGTAGGTATCTAAAACAAGATCATAATTCATTAAATAAAACTTATAAATCGTGCGTATGCCAATGGTATCACTGGTCAGTTCGTGAACGATCTCCAGATTCTCAATTCATCAACACACATATACATACACAATATTCCTAGGAAAGTATACTAGGTACAGCAGTGAATGCTGAATGTTTCTTGTGATTATACGCCTATATTGATTGTTGCCTAATGCCTAATGCCTATAATGGAGTAGAAGCAGTCGCTGTGGCCAAAATCGGTCAGGAACATACATAATTCACGGACCTACTTTTTGTACGTACGAGTATAATTACTCTGAGCACTTATGGTGTAGAGCTTTCAGAAAGCAAATGAAATATCTGATTCCATAAATTAAACTATCTGTGTTCGATTAAAAAATTATTAACTTTGTTATATTCATGAAAAAGGGACGTTCACAATATAAAAGTTTATCGTGAACTTGTAAACAATATATTGTTCATTTTGTTCACCCCCGATTTAATAAACCAGATGGTAAATTTTAATCTACATTCAAATGTAATCAAGTTTGTGCCCTTAGGAAAAGATTTTTCAAATTTTCTTGTCAGGTTAAATAAAGTTTGTAAAACATTGCTTTTATGAATTTATTTTTCCTAAGCAAATATTAAATTTCGTTCAGTCATAATAGGTATACTGTTAAACATAGTTTCCTTTACAATAGAAATCAACTCTCAGTTTACAAAGCAAGTGGCTATTGAAAATAAGAAATAGGCACATTAACTTAGGCTTTAATGTAAAGGCGTGTTTGGATGAGTGTACGAGTATGTAGCCCACATAACAATCTTCATAGCGGGGAATGTGAAATATTTGTTTCGTAGTTTTAAAATACAACCAAGAACAGTACAGTGTGGCAGAGAGAAACGAGTGAAGGAAGCACCCTTCAGAAAATTTAAACAACATGTTCCACCCATTCTTAGCTTGGCTTAAAGTTTCGCGTATAAATTATTAGTAGGTAGGTACTGTCACGAGGACAAAAAACAGTTTTTGAAAGTAAATCTCATTGTCTTTATTACTTTACTAGTGTTTTCCCGCGACTTCGTCCGCACAAATTATATAAGTACCATATTTTAAGTCAGATCATAAGCTATCAAACATAAAAAGTTTCATCAAAATCGGTTCAGTAGTTTTTGCGTGATGCGCGAACAAACAAACAAACAAACAAACAAACAAACAAACAAACACACAAACAGACAGACAAAATTTCTAAAAAAGGTTGATTTCGAGTCAGGGATACCTAAAAACCATATCGTAATCTTTTTTTGGTAAATATCTTCAATGTACAGACACACTTCAGTTACAGTTTTATAATAGTTTAGATTTAGATTAGATTAGATTAGATTTCCAAAAAACAAGAATGTCACATTGTAGTACTGCAGATTTTGTTTACCGGGTCACTGCGGATTTGTTTTATAATGTTTGTAGCTATTATCTTTAAAACGATAGCGATAACATCTTCAAGCATAAAACGTAATAATCCTATGTTTCGATAAATTGCAAACCAATCATAACACAATGTGGCATTCTTGGTTTTTGGAAATGTTGTACAATTGTGTAGATACTACGAATAAGAGAATGTATAGAAGTATAAATGAAGCTCAAAAAGTGGCACCAAAAAAATTGTAACGCGTTCTAAATTTGTTCTTTAAAAATTGTAACTCGCCGCCAAAACTCATACAAAATGTCATTTTTCATGGGGTGCCAAAAATGATTTCGATTTTGTTTGGAGTTATTCTTCCATATTTATTCTCTTATTCGTAGTGTAGATATAAAAAAAATACGATTGAGAACATCACGATAGGCTTGGAGTCGGTACCCTCTTAAGGGACTACCTCCTGGTTTTGGGTAACTTTGTAACCATTTTGTTCATTAACTATGGCACTATTTGACCTGAAAAATTAACTGAACCATCTACATGATATGAGAAGTGATGTGGTTTTTTAGAAATCGATTTTATTGAATAAAACCGTAGAAAAGGGACTCTAAAGTCACCCCTTTTGTCCAGTTGTAACCATTTTACTCTTACATTTTTAATCGGAAGAAAATGAACATTTACAATATTGTTCGCACCACAATTTATAATAATGTTTGTGGTATTCTTAATTTTTCGAAATTAATAAGAAATCTTCTAATTTTTCAAAGAAAACAGCTAATTTCTGACCGGAGCCACGCGCTCGTTCGCATCGATTAGTATGGAGAGTCATGGTCCCGGAGCGCGTCCAAGTCAAAACAATTTTTTAAACACGATCAAGTTAGGTATTAATCATAGTGTCTGTGGTTTATCAGATTTTTTAAAATAGTTTCAATGCAATTCACCACGTCAGAGGCCGTAAGGCGGTTTGAATAAACTCTGACACCAGGGCTTGCAGCCCACTCGATAAGAAGAATGCAATTCAAATAAATTTACTTAATTAATACTAATATGGAGCTTTGAGCCACTGTAACTTTTAATGAAAATCTGACAAACCAAAGACACAGAGATTAGTTTCTAGACAATGTTTAAAAAAATCATTAATTTTAATTGAATATCCGAAATATAATTAAACCTCGTTTGTATAGAGCATGCTAACTATTATAATATACCTAATCCTCTTAAGCATGGAAAATGTAGTGATCAGATTTTGTGGAGGTACCTTTACAGATCTGACCGATAGGGGCCGATTGAGATCCCTCTCTCAATGGATTGATTTAGCTTTATTGCTGGTAATAAATTTACCCCTGGCTTGCCAGTCGTTTTATTTTCTTTATTGGTATACATTAGCAAAGACATTTCAGTTAGCTGATGGGTATTTAACTGCTGAATATTCCGATACAGTGAAGCCTTTGTTGACCCTGCGTGTGCCAGTTTACTTTTGACTAACTACAGGGTGAAATTGATATCATTAGCATCCTTTTAAACTAATAGGAGTCTATCCATCAAACTGAACAACTGTAGCTATGGGAGCAAACCAATCGGAGCAAAAAAAAATCTGCTGTCCCATACTAATATGGTCCCATACGATTGGTTTGCTCCCATAGTAAAAGTTGTTCAGTTTGATGGGTAGACTCTTAGTTTAAAAGGATGCTAATAATATCAATTTCACCCTGTATAATAAAGTATAAACATTCTAACTGGTGCTAGTGCTCTCATTAAAGATGTAAACTAGCTTTAAACACTTTTGTAGTATTTGTTATGAACGAAATAATAACTTTTCGTGCATTTACAATTAGGTTGCTACCTACTTTGATTACAGAATGAATCAGCTGAAAGATTGCGGAGATTTTGCAGAATCATCGTGCACACGATAGAGCCATAATAAGAAATATTTTATTGAAATAATTATTATAAAACGGTATGGCGCTAGATGGCTGTTATAGGCCTCTTAATACTGTATTATATTATCATAACTTTCTGGGTTGCAGAAAATATTTTGTGATAGTACCCGACTTCAAGGGGTTGTATATCGTCCGGCTGACCGCGTGGAGATACTTTTTACGACCACTTCCTTTCGCAAGTGAAACTCTCCTTTATTACCAATAGAACTCTCTAAAAGTAAATATCTTTTTTAGTACACAATATTACGAATACCGAGGAAGCTATTAAGATGTTTATAGCGAGATTTCTTCTACAAAATTATAAAGAATATGAGCGCATTTTGAGGCCCACGGATTTGCATAGGATCAGAATATAGGACCGTGAAAATGGAGCTATAAAAAGGCGATCATGCCCAGCAGTAGGTGGATGTGAGCTGATTAGATTTATTGAATGTACCTATTTAATAATATTTCTTTCTGTTTTTCTGCAAAACTAGAGTGCTGGTGTACGACAAAGATAATTGTTCTCAGTGTAAATAATGAATGTAAATTATATTTATAGAGAGTAAGTGTCCGCGGGCGTCTGCGAAGTTGTAGCAGAACAAAGGGCGGCAAGACGGCGAGTAAACAAGTTGCAATAAGTTTCACGGCGCGGCGGGGCGGCTGCTGGCGCGATGCTGCCAGCTCCTGCTAGACGTTGGGCGCTAATTCACGTGGGAAAAAGATAAATTGCGACCCATTATAAAAATAAATGTATAATTTGATAAGAATATTTTTAAATTGTTTGTTAATACTGGGTAGGTATATTGATGAATACAACATAGTAGAAAAGTATAGGTACAATGGATAATATTATTTTAGTAGCTATTTCTTATATTTTATTACAAGTCAGCTGTGCGTTCAAACTCTATATAGCCAAAAAGCGATGGATTGCAGCATTGCAGTCAGCACATTCGATACGAAACAACATTCGATGCATAAAATATATTGTAGAATGAAAGATCTATGTTTAACCAAAAATACCTTCATTATATTTTCTTGTGAATCAAAAAAGGAAAGGAAATCGATTCGATTCGTGTTTTAAACGTAATTTTTGACAGTCTTCGCGATTTCAATAAAGCTTTGGCTTTTTTTGCAATGGTGTTTCTAGGAAAGTAGTAAGTTGAATATCCTGAAAATCGAATACTTGTAAAGCGCTAAAATGGCAACACTGGGCCGACGTCACTTCTCCGCTCCGCGCCTCGCTAAATGCCATTATTACTGTCTGCCAGAGCCGTTCAACACCGATGAGTTTTCATTTTTAATTTATTACAATTCTAGCTCATGGACGCGGCTTCAAGCAAGTACTGATGTTTTGTATTCGAAATAAAATGTACATCTCCATACAGACTGACAGATTATTCAATAGTTACCACTGTATCAGATACCTACTGCACTCTTCCGATTTTGCAGACATTTTCGCATTTCAAACTTTGCACTTCAGGAACGACGAATCAAAATGCGTCTTATGTCAATGCGCGTATCTCGTGAGGTACGCTGAGCCGTAGGTTCTTATCCCAGCTGTTTAGCGCGAGTGACGGAACACAGTACCTATATATACGAATAGAGGATGCTCGGACCATCAAAATGAACAACTTTCTCGATATTTGATTTATTTGTTTGTACTTCTTAATATTTCTCTTAATTTTTCTGCTAAACTAGAGTGCGAATGTACGACAAAGATTATTACGAAAATAAAATCTGATCACCCATAATACGCCAGCGGCTCGAAAGCTCAGTCTATAGTGAACGTACCTGCTGTGCCGAGGGTAGCTGGTTCGAATCCCCATTCAAATATTTATAATATTTGAATGACGAGTACGAGTGTTTGTACCAGCGAGTCATGAATGTTTGCATCGTCATCATTATATAAGTTCTGAGGGCCTACCATGAGTAAAGTTTTCCCTGCACTTTACTACTGTAGTTACGTCGCCAATTCGTATGACAGAAATTAGTTCTCAACGTAACCACTGGGAGCGCTGTGCAAAATTCAATACAAAATTGGTGACGTAACTACAGTAGTAAAGTACGGTGAAAACTCATGGTAGACCCTCAGGAGTGCGATTTTTGAACATGTGATTTCCCAACGAGCGGTAGAAAGTTATACCTGTCGCACGTAGCACATCAAAACTTGACATTTGCAAGATGAGACAGGTATAACTTTCTACCGCTCGTTGGGAAATCACATGTTCAAAAATCGCACTCCTGGTACTTTCAAAAGGACACGACAATCCGTGTGACTATGCCCGAGATATTTATTATTTATTTATTTATTGTGTCGTATGTATATACATTTGTCGTGTGTATATACATTTGCGTCGATTAGGTTTACCAGTTTTGTATGGAACAGCAGATTTTTCCTGATGATTTAGATGTTTGTCCCACCAAGAAAGTTATTCAAATTGATTGTCTGATCATCCCCTTAAAAAAGCCGTCAGCACAAAGACCCAGAAGAGTTTAGTGTACCGTATTATTTTGGTTGTAAGGGCTTGGTCAGCGACCAATAGCTACTGCGACCTTTATAGATCTAGTGTACCGTAGGCATTAAGCCTACCTGTAGAGGTCTTGCGGGTCTCATATGGTTCTTTGTGTCAATTGATTCTTGTTTTCTAGGCTTTGCAAATGTATGTGTGATTCAGGACATGATTCAGGTTAAGCAAAGATTACCTGCATGATTTGTTGTCAGCATCTCCCATCCATCCTTTCCATCTTTTGTGTATGTAGAAATTAAATTGTTATTTAGCTGTAAGTTTTCCAAAAAGTAAATAAATAAAAAGAATAAGATACAAACAACCAGCTATATTTCACAGACACACCCACTTCTGTCGGCGTCGTGGTTACAGCAGAACGGTGCCATTCGTTTCCCTCTTGTGAAACTCTATTCAATTTGGTAAGAATATTATCTTGGCTGTAATTTTTAAGTTTAAGATGGGATGTAGAAAACAAGAAGTTTGTATAAGGGGCAAGTACATCGTATGAGTAAGTTCGTTTACCTTTCAGAAAACTATTGATTATTTTAGATTTGCGATTTTCTTTTGAAACTACTTAAAAATGTTGTATTTTGTTAATAAGTATAATGAATTTTTCTTACATTTTTCAATCAAATGAATGATCACTAAAATACATTACGTAATTTTTCAATATGCGATATAGCTCATGGTGACAAAAAAGAAGAAGAATACGAGACACGGCATAACCAGTAAGCAAGCATATCTGTGTAGGTATATGAGAGACATAATTACATGCTCACGCATTAGGCTTAAAAATAGATCGCTACTTGCTACGATCCTGATACACCTATCTTACATCTTCAATATCCAAAAGCCACTGTGGATCTTTAATTTATCACTTCTTAAGTAAGCTGCCAATTTAATCAGCGTAAGACTAGGGCAGCTCTTTTTAACAATCTACCCCAGTCAAACTATTTAGGAGACACACAAACACAGTATTACCCGTGGTATTACCACAGTGTTTCATCTGACACTGTACCTATGTTTTCCATATGCAAATAAAGAACTCTCCCCTCCGGACGGAAAGCGTCAATTTTCGTCCCGCTGCGCTATACGAAGTTGCCGCTTTCCAACTCCTTCGAAGAGAATAATAGTATGCTAACCTCGGGCAGTAAATAAGAAAGCCTCAGATCACATTTTTTACATGAGATCTAAGACCTTTCTTACTTTCTTGCCCTCGTTATGTGATATACTTGAACTATATTTTGATATTATTATACTCCATTGAAGTTTACATAATTAGGTACTCAATGTTATATTCCGACATTATTATACTTCACCATTAAAATAATATTATACTTCGTCATTATTACACTTCGGCTTTATTAGACTTCGACATTCGTAATTTTTATTATACCTTGCCATTGTTCATTTTATACATTATAGTCGTCTAAACCATTGTATGTATTGTTATAAACTCTAAAGAAAAATAAAGAACGTTACGCTTTTATCACCTAATCTAGCATCACGTTTGTAGTTCAAACATTTCTAGAGGACTACAGAAAATGCAATCGTTGTTTATAGCCTAGACCATCTTATAGCAGAGGCGACAAGCCGACACGTCGAGTCGTCAAGATAAATCCTCGGTGAGGGCTACAATTCAATTTTCCGCAACAGTCGAGGCGGTCGCGAAAGGGTTTCACTCTTCTGATTATCTGAACCACAATGTGCAGGGTTAGGTGCTCCCTGATAAATAAAAGCCACTGTTCTCTTTTTCCGATCCTAGTAACTACTTTCAAATTTCTTATTTTAATCAATTTCATTAAAGATTAATAGAATGGGACTGATATCGATCAGATGGAAACTCACAAAAGCACCCCTCCTATATTTGTATAGAATTCAGAATTCAGCAGATTTTATCGCAGTCTGTTTTCAAATTGTTTTGCTCAACAACCGGTGAAATGAGATTAAGGTGGAACTACTGGAATCTATGGGAAAACAAAAGCTCCATTAAATCCACGATAGTGTAATGTAGTGGGTTAAATCCGTGAAATGGTTCCGCGGCCCAAGCACAGGCAATTTAACTTACCCGTAACTTAGGCAGCGGGCCACAAATCACCGGCACCTCATTTATGCACAACTTGCTTATTATGAATAATAGGTACGTGAATAGACGTATTTGTTATTTGAAAACTTTATGGAAGGAAAACTCTTGAACGATATTACAACATAAATTTTCTCTACTTTTTTAGATACACAGGGTGTAAAAAAACACCTTAGCAGTGTTGGGAAAAATGTAATTGATTACAATTACATTTCGTAATTAATTACTCAATTTACTTTTTTGTTACAATTATAATTATAAATGTCTTAATAGTATGGTCTAAACGTTGACTATAAAACTGAACAACTTTGAGTATTGATCCAACAAAAAACAAAAAAAAATTTTCTGTTGTTTATAAAACTTCAGTACCTATCTACTCGGGTTAGTCCATCTAGTTATACAATTAGTTATACTATTCAAATGTATAATGGAATAGCAGAAATTTATTTCATACTTTGTCTCCATAGTGAAAGTTGTTCAGTTTGATTGTCTAGTTTGGTTACACCTTTTATAGGTAGTTGCGAATATCTTTAGGCTTAACGAATAAAAACAAGCTGTATTTTCCTTAGACTGAAGTTTATAAATAAAGGTCCATTTATTTTCAAACATTCTTCTGTAGACATTGTTTTTCTTTAATGGGCAGGCTGATCAAATTTCCCGAGTGACCGGAAGAAAATCAATTACTAGTACCACCCGTGTTGACTTTGCCTAATTGAAACCAAACTGCAACGGACTAATAAATTGAAGCTGGTTTAATTTACATGTTACTATGCAAAGCTTCCCCCCCCCCCCCCCCCCCCCCCTGGGTTGATGCAGCTTACAACCACAATGTATTGTACCACTGATATTTTCTCTAAGAGCCGAGCTTTACACAGCCATTTCATCAATTACTTTGTTTCTTAGACGTTTCTCTTTGCTAGGTGCCATTTTCTTCTTTTTTTCCCAGCTTAAATAGTTTTATCAGAGCGTAAATTGTCTCTAATATCTAAAGTTATACTATAATAGCAGTTAAGTGTTCATTATCATTTCAGACGATTTTTCTTTATTGCGTGAAATATTGACAAAGTTTGAATATTTATTTCATCAATGGTTTTTATGGCATAATGGTCGATTTAATACGGAATCGTTTTTATACGATGTGAAAAGACAGGAAATCTATTACGATAATGAAACAACATTATTTATCGGCACAATATAAAGGCTGGCCGTACACTGTTCCTTGCGGACTGTAAATAGCACAACCACTAATTTTATATTAAATGAATCTAGTTCGAAATTAGTTATTAATTTTAAAATACATACATATGTACGTATACGGGAAGTTATAAGCAATAAATGAATATGATTATGATTATTATATTGCGGCTTATTGATATATGTACCCGGCAGCTTTAAGCACTAAAATATAGTGAACTAGCGACCCGCCCCGGCTTCATGCCAGCCGCAATGCACATAATTATAAACCTTCCTCTTGAATCACTTCATTTAAAAAAAACGCATCAAAATCCGTTGCGTAGTTTTAAAGATCTAAGCATAAATAAAGGACATACAGACAGCGGGAAGCGACTTTATTTTATACTATGTAGTGATTGAGCCCTCGAATCGGTCGAAGTAGTGTGATTATACTTAAGTGAATCGCATCTATAGAGAACCTGGTGGTTGGTGTAATTTGTCTACAAGTCGAAACTTTAACTGAATTCATAAATATCATTAGTTCACATACTATACTACGTACAGAAATGATTATAGACAGGTTATCTAAACCTACCTAATATATAAAACAGTTAGTATCTCTTCCACTTTATTGAATACTTACAGAAGCGTGTAATATTAAGTGTAGTCTCCACGACTTGTGACAAAGAGTGATCTAACTAAAACGTAATTTCGAAGGACAGTTACGGGATTAACGAAAGAAATCATATCCAGCTATTTTAAATGGAATTCTGTTTTAATATCGAAGGAGGCAATGGTTTATAAGGGTTAAAAACCAGCCATACTCAAAGTGTGCTCCGTAGAGTCCTGGGGCTACGCAGGACCCTGCGAGGGCTCCATCGAAACAATACCAAACTGAAGAACGAAGCATATGCGATGCAATATGCTATGTGTACAATAAAGTGTTAAATAAATAATAAATAAATAATAATATCAGGTCTTGTCACAAATAAAAAACAATTTCAAACCTCCCATTAAATGAAAACTATTTTATCAAATATTGAAGTCAGTTTTACCACTAATGCAAAGTAAGTACCTATTTTTACATGAACATAATCAAAGGTTTTGCTTATTTTTTAGCTCCTTGAAATAATTAGTGTCTTAAAAGGGTCCCGTCGCCAAAAAGTTTTGAGAACCGCTGACTAGACTATTGAAAGTGGGCAGAAGGTGGGCAGTGGGCAGTGAGCAGTCACCACAATTTGCAATTAATTACTCTCTGTACAGACCGCAGCCCGTGCCAGCAGACCTGCCCCGCGTGCCTTGTTTACCCGCCATCATAAATTAACACGCAGAATATTACCAAAATACATGATTTATACATACCTTCCTATAACAATTAAATTCATCTCGAAACTCATATCACTGTGCAATGTTTCCGTTATTTATTCAACATCGTTTTGCGTTGAAAAATATTTACTCATAATTATATAAAATGAGTTATTTCATCTATTTTCCATTAATTTTCATCAGAAATGTAAATTGGGAATACCTATTTAAAATTTTGAATTACTTATTTTATTATTCTATCTCCAGTCTTCAAATTAGTCTGGTAGTTAATTAACGTGAACTATTTTGCAGGGGTAGGTCAGGGTCGTAGGAAAAGTGCCCAAAGCTCCGAGTACCGAGTATCCAGTCTCAGTACCCAGTTAACGATGCTCCAAGTTATTCGGCCGGGCAAATCATTAGCAATTCAAATACCTAACCACCGCACGGTTACCCCCACTGAAGAGGGGATCTCTTTCACATGACCGCTTTTGTAAATTATTTATTACTGTTTGGCCAGTTCCGAATTTCGCTTTGTTTCCGGGAGCCTACTAGTGCTCGGTAGAGTCGCAAATGGGAATGACCCTGTTGTAACCTACGTCCCATTTCTGTAATCTAGTCAATGGAGTTTTTGCTTTTGTTAATATAACGTGTTGTCATATCGTTGAAAGGAACGTTTCAGGTTGAAGGGAAGGGATGTGGAAATATTGTTGTTTTTGTGTGTTATATGTATAACTCGGTTACGGGGAGAGGAAGGCTTCTAATTTATCTCCCCTTTATTTTATTTAACACGTTTTTGTCCTAATTTAACCGGTCGCAACCCGGCTATAAAAATTGGGTTCAATAACATCGCGTCTGTGGGTGTTCAAGGGTTAAGGCAACCGATTTTAGCCCACATTTATTCGTTTCCCCTAATTATTTGTTTTGATATTACTTTCTGTGGACGATAGAAAGCTTGAATCGTATTCAATTCAATTCAATTATACTTTATTGCACACCATAACAGAATATACATTACATAAATATAATATGTTTTTTTTTCGAACCACTTAAATATAAACAGGAATAATTTACTACAATACTGTGGGGACTTGCCTTAGATGTCAACACCCACAAGTTATAGCAAAGAAGCTAACAGATGGCGATACCGTCGCACTCAGAAATATGCTCCATACAAAGACAACGTTCACCTTAAATACGTAACTCGTAACCTACTACAAATAAGGTTCACAATCGAATGCGAGACATAAATCGCGCAAGAGAAATAATCACAGAGATTCGATATAGTATATACAAGGTCCAACTAAGAACTGTTGGACCACGGCCGGTCCCCAGGCTTCACACTAAGCCTGGTGGAAGATCTTCCCTTTTCAATGGAGGAACATTCCCAAGTAACACCTCCATATTGGTGACCCTCGACAAAGAACATCGCAACCTGAACACCGCAGAGCAGCACCAACACAGAGCAGCAACCAACCCTTCACACCCCTCGACCAGGTCAAACAAGCAGCAGTCACACGCCGTCAACCCGAAGCCGACCAGGTCCATCGCAGCTGTCTTCACACCGCTTCCTGGGCCTGCAGCTTCCTCAACGACAGTCAGCGTCTGCATAGAAGGATCTCCCGCAGCCCACGTGTCTGAGCACATCTCCACGTGGCAGTTCTGCTCGCCTTCTCCACGCCTGTCACTCACCCGCATCACATCAGGACTAGTCTCCCTGACAGATGCACACACTCGCAGCACATCGCTCGTCAGACTCACTTGACTGGAGCCCTGCACCTACATGGATACAGACTGCACACTTCGAACAACTCAACGACCTCCGGTCTGAGGGGGGAGTACTGTGGGGACTTGCCTTAGATGTCAACACCCACAAGTTATAGCAAAGAAGCTAACAGATGGCGATACCGTCGCACTCAGAAATATGCTCCATACAAAGACAACGTTCACCTTAAATACGTAACTCGTAACCTACTACAAATAAGGTTCACAATCGAATGCGAGACATAAATCGCGCAAGAGAAATAATCACAGAGATTCGATATATATACAAGGTCCAACTAAGAACTGTTGGACCACGGCCGGTCCCCAGGCTTCACACTAAGCCTGGTGGAAGATATTCCCTTTTCAATGGAGGAACATTCCCAAGTAACACCTCCATAATACCATTCTCAGCGTAGTAGTAATAGGTCTTGGGGTTGTATCAATAAATAATAATAAGTGGCAAGTGGCAGTGGCTGTCGATGAAATTTTTTCGCTAGATGCCTCATAAAAACCCACGGGAAGACTTTTACTTCCCGTGGTCTATTTAAAGCCAAGAAGCCATAATGTTGGTAAAATCGTGTCCAAAATTCTATTAGTAGGTAGGTATCAGGTAACATTTAATCCAACTTCTGCCAAGAAAAAACGAAGCTAACATTTTGATACAACTAAGAAATTTCACGTTTATAGCGTGGCGGAGTCACGTAGTGACGTCACAGCATGGTTGGTACGCTAAGAATTTCAATCACGGCGCCTGAGGCCGCGAGACAAATTGCAGACGACTTTGTTACGTACACAACGTTGAGTGCGGGTTCGTACTGGTACCAGTCACGGGGTAGGGCTGCCGTGTTGCATTACTTTTAAGTTATTTGATACGACATTCAAGTGATTTGATGATTTGAGCCAGTCCGTAGCAAAAACAACCTGCACGTTTAGCATGATTTTTCTACTCGCAACTTTGTTCCATAGAAAATAACCTGTTCCCGCACTTTTCGGAGAGAGAAAGCCGCGCTTGCCGCGATATGTAACAAATGCAATAAAGCTAAGTCGCGCGCAAGAAGAGAAATCATACTAGACGTGCTGGAGTGCGATTTTTGAAAGTCACACTTTCATATCCTCAGCAGCAGATGTCAAAATTAGTATGGAGATTATGCATGATTCGATAATAATTTTGAACCTCGCCATTAAAATATAGCTCTTCTGTTATAAAATACTATCTATCTATCTATAACGTCACGCCTCTTTCCCAGTGGGGTAGGCAGAGACCAGGGCCCGCCATCTACTATGATCCTTGCATACCTCTTTTGCCTCATTCACATCCATACTCTTCATACATGCACCTCCCCTTTTTGTAGGACGCAACCGATTTCATCAAAATACGTCCTACGAGAGCGCCCTCTGCCGACACTTTAGCTCCATATATTATCTCTTTCGTACATCTGCTATCACTCATCCTCTCCACATGACCGCAGCAACGAAACATACCCTTCTCTATTCTTGCCACAACATCTTCTTTCAATTGTAATTCTTCTTTTAATTCGTTATACATCTTCTTTCTTCTTTAGCTATTCAATACTTTAAAAACCTTCTTCCATCTCCAGGTTTGCCATAGAGCGCAAAAGGGTTGACCAGATCCAAAATACCTATCTGTATCTGAGCATGCAAGAGAAACTACATTAGGTCTTTGATCAAAGTTTGATCTAAGCATTAGGTATTATATTGTGGGATTCTGTCAGACATGACGCCGACAAAGATCAAGTGCCCGAGTAAAGTTGTAGTCCGGGCAGACCCATCAGCAAGCGTACCTAAGCGTAACGATTTGAACGCTTTAAAATCATTCTGGCAAATATGACACAGGAATAAATGTGTATCTCCATTTATGGAAGTACACAACCCTACTGTCGCGCTTTATTTAAGAACCGATGCACGCTTGCATTTGAACAGTGATACTTAATTCCAATATTGAACGAAAACCTGCTTTTCCTTCTCCATTTCCACACCATTCTGAAAAAGAGCTGGGTTTTATTTTATTTGAGATTTAAATTAGTGTTTTGATCGCTATATTTTTAAAGCTTTGAATCCTCTTGGTGTAAAAAATTAAAATAAACTTTAATTGAAGTAGCTGCCTGTTTTTATATACAGAGCCTGCTTTGATGTTGGATATTTTACGTTTAATTATAATGTTGTCGAATGCAAAACTGATAAGTGCAAATAAGCATCTAAAAAAAAGCAGCAGACGGCCTGATAGCTCAGTCGGTAGCGAACCTGTCTGCAGCTGTGCTGAGTATCGCGGGTTCGAATCCCGTAAGAGGCAAACATTTGTATGATGAACATGAAGTACCTAACTCATGGATGTTTTTATCTAATGTCATAATATGTACCTATTCTATCGTTATGTAGTCATCGGGAGTCACGTTGCGGGGTTTGCCTCGAACACTTGTCTCTCGCGTGGTGTTCGCGCGGTTCGCGTCTCAGCCTGCCACGAGGCTCCTAAATCCTTCTCAGTTGTTCTTACTCAAAAACAATCCTCGAGATTGGATAGATACTCCCTCAAATAACTTGACACTGGCGAAATCTAACAAGGAAACGCCATTAAATAAAAATAAAAATAGAATAGAATATGTAGTCATCGTAATACAAGTCCAGCACTGGTAGCATGCAGCACGTGATACGGCTGTATCACGTCTTTTATCTCGTTCGTTCGCACGCAAATAGAAAGAGAGCGATGGTGTGATAGCGTTGTATCACTGCGGCATGCTAGCTATGCTGGCTAGATTATCTGGTACTTTAAATGTGACTTGATAATTTGTGTGACAATTGTCCAAGATTTTTATTATTTATTTATCAAAGCATAATTAATAAGCACCATCGCCATAAAAACACGTAATAACCGCATGCATTGTAAATAAATGGTTACTTGTGTCTTTTTAATATGAATAGCTTAATTATAATCAAATATTTATTGTGTACATAAGGAAAGCGAAACCATGAGTGGGATCAAGTTTCGCCTAAAGGTTTGTGTACCAATTACGTTTGCGTGATAACAAACATTGAAGACCGTGTCGCTTATTGAAGCGAGAGGCTCCCAGATAATTGGAGATCCGTATAAGGACATTAATAACAAAACAGATAGGTATTAGACCCCCTGCCGCTTGTTATTTGGGGAAACAAGGAAATTGTAATAAAGTTACGTTCGTTGGGTGGTAATGTAGTTACGGGAAATCGGGGCGCATGTCGTGATTGTGGCCGCAATCCGTACTGACGAGCTTTGTCACGTGGGTGTTTTAAACATTTTATAACAATAAATGTATTCCATTTTGTTTGAGTAGGTACTATATTGGAGATAATATGACTGATGTGTTAAGCGTATGTATATTATGTGTTACCGAAAATCTGTATAATTAAGGTATTCTATACAATACCTAGGCAATGTATAGAATACCTGGGGCGTCCAGGCAGTGTATGAAATATTATGAATAAAATTTTTCATTACATACTTTACCTAGGTAATGTATACAATCCCCAGGGATTGTATAGAGTATCTTCTGGTCCACCGGTAATGTGAAAAGTAAATAGATATAAATCAATATTATAAAAGTACCTACATACATACATACATACATATTCTCCCGCCTGTCTCCCACTGGGGTAGGCAGAAACAATGGAACGCCACTTCCTACGATCCTGACAAACCTCCCTAGCTCCCTCCTTATTCATTAGTCCTTTCATGCATGCTCGTTGGTTTCGGTAGTACCTACCTACCCATAAAATTATTGACAAATAAAACTCCTTATGTTTGCCCAAAATCAACTTTACTAAAATTAACAATTAGGGTACTCATTAAAAATAATCTTTATGAAAAAGGTACCTTTTATATTATATTATACTTTTTTACAGTAGAATTAAGAATTACTACATTCCAAAATATTTATTTCACTATTTTTTTTAAATTAAATACAGACCAAAATCTATTAAGTAACTAAAGTGAATTGCCGGTGGACCAGCAGGGACTCTACACAATCCCTGGGATCTTATAAATACATTACCTAGGTAAAGTGTGTAATGGACAATTATTCATAATATTTCATACATTGCCTGGACGCCACCACAGGTATTCTACACATTGCCTAGGTATTGTATAGAATACCAGAATTATACAGATTGCCCGGTAACATAATGTACACTTTGTTATTGTTTTGAGATTATGTGAGAACGTTGATGTCTTTTGTACGTGAAAAAAATTAAGATTCCATGTTCCTAATTTATTAATCTTATCTTACTAATATTTATATACGTACATAAACTATGGTCGGTTCGGGGTAGTCAAAACACTACCAACTACCGTTTTCAGGATGCAGTAGTAAAAAGATGAATTTTTAGCGGTTTTCAGTTTTTAGAATGGCATGAACATGTAATGACGTGGTGATAGGTGGCTGACCTTTCTTCCAAAAAAATCTATTTTCAATACCAATTTGACAACACAAACATTTTTATATTGTTATTAGGTAGGTTAGTCCTACATTCCTTGCGTCCGTTTGTGCATTCTATTTTATTTCTGTTATCGAGAGGAATACCTTACTTGGGAGAAAAAATGCAAAGCGCTAAATAAATTGCCAACCAGCGGCACTTCTACAGGGTGTTAGGGTAAAAGGTTGCATTATTTTAAGAGGTTATTGTACCCATGATACTGAACAACTTTCCCTAAGAAAGCTGTAGGAAATTCGCAAAAAAATTGTTCGACTTTTCATAACCGCATCGTGGCACCTCTACTCGAGCGTTGATAATGAAATTAAAATATTTATTTTCGAGATTCGGTATACCGAATACAATAGTATCAGATAATGATGTGAAAATAAAATCATTAGAGTTCCAAACATTTTGTATGGCAAACGGTATTAGTCATGTCACCTCTCCAATTTACCATCCATGCAGCAATGGACAAGCGGAAAATTCCGTCAAAACATGTAAAAAAATGATCAAATGTATGGTGTTCGAAGGTACACCCGACAATCAAATCAATGACAAATTATTAGAATTTTTGTTCAACTATCGCAACACAGAACATTGTTCCACTGGGTTGACGCCTGCTAAGCTTATGTTCGGGCGTAACTTAAGATCAAGATTAGATTTAATACTACCACATAAAAAAGATAAGCAAGATAACATAAGTTTCGCAAAAAACAAGATAAAATTAGATAAAAGTAGGCGTTTTCAGGTCGGTGACTGTGTTTGGTTGCGATGGTTTATAGGAAGAAAAGAGACCTGGACTCTCGGTACCATTCAAAAAATAAATGGAAACAGGATGTTTGTATTGTATGCAAATGACTACAAAGAGACATGTGTAAGACATTTGGATCAAATAATTAGATATAATGGAGAGCCCATTGCTGCAAATCCAACTGTAACAGATAGTGACAGATCCGGTGTAACGGGTAGTTTTTGTGAGTCATCATCGCTACCAGCACGCCCCTCATTGTCCACGCAGCAGTCAGGTTCCGAGCCGATACAAGATCAGCTATCAGAAAGTATTGCGACGCAAGCGCCAGACGATGAGGAGTGGGTGGAGGCGGATGAGTTAATAGTAGAAGCTGAGGAAGAGAGTGGAGGCGCCGGGCCCGAGCGAAACTTGTTTCGGGATGCACAGAGCGAACAGCTGTCGCCCGCGCCCGACGGCCGCCAGCTTAGACCTAGAACTAAGATTATAGATTATAAGAAATACTTTTAATAACTGTAACAACTGTTGTCACCAGGTTCTCAGAATAAGGGAAGAGAAATGGTGCATATGTGTGCGCGCATCGCGCGCTTCTTTGTGTGCTAACTTGCCTACAAGCGACAGTAATAAACGGTCTCCGAAACGTATCGGTTGTTTCCTTTGTGCATACACCTCAGTGGCACCTCTTGATCGAACGATCAAGAGTGCGATTTTTGAATCTCATTCGGTGAGCTCAGCAGTTGAAAATGTCAAAATAACTATGGAGATATGCATCTTTCTACTGCTTATTTGACTTTAAAAAATCACTCGCCTGAATCATGATTTTTGGAAGTCAAATCAGCAGTAGAAAGATTCATATCTCCATAGTTATTTTGACATTTTCAACTGCTGAGCTCACCGAATGAGATTCAAAAATCGCACTCCAGCTAATTGCATTTAGTAAGGAAAGTTCATAATTTTTTTTAAGGATATTGCTAAAGTATCATGGGTACAATTACCCCCTAGAGTAACGCAACTGTTTACCCTAACACCCATATCTACCAAACAACTCTATCATGCATACCATGATGTAAGAAAAAGTATCATTAACCTGAATTTTTAACCATCTTCAAAAAAAGGAGGAGGTTCTCAATAAGACTGTTTTTTTTTGTTTGTTATTATTAGCATCTTTTTAAACTACAAATTGAACAACTTTTACTATGGGAGCAAACCCAGCAGAATAAAAAAAAATCTGCAATTTTTTTTGTCCTGATCGGTTTGCTCCCACAGTATAAGTTGTTCAGTATGTAGGGATAGGGATGATACTTTTCCTTACACCCTGTATAAATACTTAGCTATCTGAAAATACCTATTTACTTATTTACCTTTGTAACAAGATTAACGTTTAAACTTAGAGCACAGTAGGTACATACTAATCTACTGTATGTATAGAATAGTTGGCACAAAGCTAAATCAAACGTCATTACCACTGAAGCCCTTAATCACCCTGCAGCCTTTGATAAAGTGAGCCTGTAACAGAGGTGAAACATGGCACGGCAAGTATAGTCGCAGGCAATACCTGTTTACCACGTTTTACTGTACGACTACTTATGTAATAATATATTACTAATGTTATTATAGGGATTAAATAATGTTTCTTATGGAGTTTATGTGGGCGAAAGGGTAGCCATCTTGAGAGATGCCACTTAAATTGACACGTCATTCCATCCACGGACCTGAAAAAAAGACGGACGTAATGTGACACGAAAAAGATGTGAAGCATGCAAGGTCCAACATTTTTTGTTTGTTCTACAAGGGACCTACACTCACACAGATGCACTAGCTCTAGGCGCAGGTCCTACATCCGTCACCATTATGTACCGCGTGACAGCACGCACACAAAAGAAATGGGTGCTTCACTCGTGATTAGACGAAATTACGTCCGTCTTTTTTTCAGGTCCGTGATTCCATCCTGAAACTTAATTGCTAAATGTGAGCATTACTACAACTACATTCTTAAACAGAAAGTTGTTAGTTTAAACAATGTTTCTGCATGACCACCCCGAAAGGGATTACGACCAATTGTTATTAATTTGTTGTTATATCGAAGGCCGAGTGAGAGGAAAACTCATGTGTTTGGGTAAAATCAGTGTGCTCACAAATAACGATCCAGTTTTGAGATAATAAAATAAATACCTTTAAAATAACCGAAATGAAATAGTATAAGATACACGTATATAAAAAAAACCTCTACCTACTATACATAATATTATACTTAAAAAAATAATAAATAATATTGTGTGTTACTTGGCAGGTACACAATCGAAATTGTGCTTTTGATGAAACTTGGTATAGTGCCGTTTTCCCAGCTAATCAATACTAAAAAACAGGCCAAGAGTATTTTGATACTTTGAGCGCAAATACGAGTATCTCGAAACAAAATCACAATTTGTTTTCTTACAATTAACACACTGTGTGCGTGCTGTCACGCGGTACATAATGGTGACGGGTTGTAGCACCTGCGCCTAGAGCTAGTGCATCTGTGCGAGTGTAGGTCCCTTGTAGAACAAACGTGACTGTATGACCTTGCATGCTTCACTTCTTTTGGGTGCAATATTCGGTCCGTATTTCTTTCAAGTCCGTGACTTAGCAACGGATCGGTTAAACATTCTACAGTGATGTTCTAGCTGCAACATTTAAAACATTTTGTCTTTGAAGATACTCATTGTAAAACATGCAGGAACGTTGATGGTCCAAGGCAATTTCACTGGGATATTACGTCACGTGTCGAATTTACGGTCAATCGTAAAAGATTGAGCGAAGAGACAATGTATTGTCCTCAATTTCGGTGTTCCTTTAAGAGCAGACAACTTCCTTAGAACAGAGAGTTTATATACGAGGAATGATTTCCGGCTGTCTGGGTAGCTTACCTTCAGCTACGTAAAGGTAAGCTCACACTTTGCTAGATATTTTTACGGTGTCGTCTACAATTTTGCGAAAGTTAGAACCGCAGATATAAAACTTTGTAACGAAAAATTCCTTCTATTTGTTCATTAAACTTTTCAGATATTTCTTTTAGTGGCGTCGGACCGTCGGACCTTTGGCAGTAGATACATGGACTCTGAATATGGTATATCTTCATATTATGTGGTCGTCTTCGCAAAAAGGGTCCAGTTGTCGGGTTTTGAGTTAAGTTAAGATTCGGTTTGCTCGTTAGATCATTCACATGATCATATGGAATCATAAAATTAAATAACTCAGTTACGCTAAAAATGACAGATACGTCGTTTAGTAAGGCTAGCGACGATAATATTCCTCCACATGCTGTGTTTATGTTTTTAAATATATTTATTTAGTTTACGTAGTGACCGACCCAGTTTTTCCACTTTATCAGAAAATCCCAGAATTTTAAATTTTTTAAGAAAATTCCCAATTTTCATGTGTGTTCTGCGGCTAGAACAGACTGTAGGTAGTATCCTTTCGCATCTGCGATCTAAGTTCGTAGGTACTTCGTTACATATTTGTAGGGTCTCGGCAACAAGGCTGTAATGGGTCCGCATCCTTAAAACTACCACCGACAGCGACCCGATCGTTCCAACTTTGTGTTATTACGGTACAGTTTTGTACATTTTACTTATTGTGTACAATACGGTGAATCCCGTGAAACTTCAAGGGAGTAATGAGGGCTGCAAGTTCAGTGTGGACAAAGCTTTACATATTTTCGTGTAGACTCGAAATAAATTGGTGACATTGCCGACGGAAACAAGAGTCTGTCTGACAAGTTTGTCTAACCGTTCTGCTACTTTGAGAATGTTTCTGGATAATTAAATAAGCCGACTGAGGTAGCTACGACTGTGTGGTGCTCGTAGGTGCTATAGCACAGTTTCTGACTACTCTGAACGGGAATATTGTCGTGATGAGTTTATACAGGGTGTAAAATTTTATGATTTACAATACTTTAGTGTAGACCGTCAATCAAAATAACTTTACAACGGAACCAATACTAATATCAAGAAAAACATTTTGTTCCATAGAAAATGTCAAAGGCTACTCTATCCAAGTATGGACATGCTGTATTTTTTTTTCGATTCCACCCTTCATAATTGAGTAACTAAGATTCGTAATTGCAGGGAAAGAAACACCAGTTTATTATAGGTTAAATTATATTAACGTAATAAAAAAAAATAAAAAAAGAGGGTAAATAAATTTTATATCACTGCGGATAACTTCAGCATGTCTACTCATCAAACTGAACAACTTTTACTGGGGAGCCAAAATCGAAATCGCAAAAAAAAACATGCTGAAGTTATCCGCAGTGATACAAAATTTACCTCTATAGGATAGAAAACTATGCCACAAGCTTATGTTACTAATTCGATACAGCAGAGGCAAAATAGAAATTAATGACAACCCTAAATAATTTAGCTTATAATATGTTTCTATTGCCAGTAATAACAATTATAAAAGGTAAAATGGTCAATGATATTCGAAACATTCCATGAAATGAGCTCAAAACACCAGATATGCCTGGAAAACAATTTACTTTGATAAAGTCGAGGAAGGGTATTAATTTATTGTTAAATTATTTTTGACGGTAAAATATAAGGAGAGAGCAGAGGCGGGCTCTAATTGGATTAAAATTTTAGCACTCCTTGAGGCTGGAGGTACTTATCGATTTTTGATTTGCTTCTTCAAGTAAACATTGAGGTAGCTGTTTTCTTTGTGACATTTTTGTTTGTAATTTAATTCTACATAGAAAATAATAGATACAGGTAGTAGGAATTATTTTCTTAAATTAAGGTATATCCCGCAATTTTTACAAACAATATCAATTCATTATTCAGACATAATTACTTACCTATCTTTATGTTAAGGAAGGTTAAAAATTCTACATTAGCACACGTGTAATATAATCTGTACTAATATATTTTAACGGAAATCTGACAAAACACAGAAACAGAAATTCTATTTTAGATCATGTTTAAAAAATTTCATTGACTTTAATTGGTTAATATTGAAATAGGATAAAAGTTCGTATGTATGCGTCGCGCTCGGGCACCCTGAGCCGATGGACGTCCAATGCTGGACTTAGGTCTCCCAAGGATCGCCACAACGACCGGTACTGCACTGCCATCATCCAACGGGTTTCCGCCGCCTGACGGATATGATAATATTCTCTTAATTGTCCTGTGGTGGAAGATTAATAGTATGCTTTTCTGAGGTTTCATTTTTGGGTTCTGTTCCCTGTTGTTCTGTTGTTAAGGGTATATAATTCAGAGCGCGCTCCATACATACGTACTATGGTTATATTTTTAATATTAACCAATTAAGGTCAATGAAATTTTGCAGAAACAATCTAGAAACAAATCTCTATCGAGTATGGAGTCAGATTTACTTTAAAATATACAGTTTCAATGCTGGGATTCATTTAAGATTTGTATGGAAATCTTTGAGGCACTGTAACTTTAAAACTACTTATACATATTTAACGAAAATCTGACTCTATTATACAAGCATAGAAATTTGTTTCTAGATTGATTCTAAAAAACTTCATTGAGTTTTATTGTTTAGTATTGAAAATATCACCATAGTAAGTTTGTATCTTTTTAAAACAAGAAAATTGTTAACAATTGAAATGCATTGATCAGAAAATATCTACAACACAAACCTAAGCGAAAATTGAATAAAAATTACGTAGGTGTAGGGAATTAGGAATCGGCAATTTTGTTTCCGTGTGTAAAAATTGCTTGTGTATTAAAAGTTATCGACGTAAGGTACGGGGCGGTCGCGGTGTGAGGCTTGTTTGGCTCGTCTTGGCGCGGGCACTACTGTGCCCCCAGATTCAATTGAATAACTCTTTTTTGGTGCAGCAATAGAAAATATCCATCTATATGAATTGGTATTGTAGGTATATAAAATTTGATCATCAGTATCAATACTGTACATGATTATTTGTATATAAATTTATGTACGTTACGTACGTTTCACTGCACGTTTTCAATAGCTATTGTGAACGTTGGTAATTGGGTAAGTTTGTCCTGGCACGCTTGACCGTATTCAATGTTAGAGTTTATCGATAAACTAATATTGTATGTACGAATTTAGATCGAAAATTATCAACTTTTAAATTAATGTCATAAATATTGTGATATTAGAAATATTAGATTCCCAATTGCTTTTTTTTACCATCCCATGTTTCCAAACACTTTTTTGCATTTGAATCTCCTGACACTTTTGTAGCACAATACGCTATCAATAGTTATATTTCCATTATACTCGTAAGTACGTTTTTTTATTAAGGATTGGCCCCGCAAATCAAAAAATTTTTAAAATATATTTTTCTAAATAATAATATCATTAACTTATATTAAATTAGTGCCTTTCATTTTCTTTAGTCATCTTTCTTTCGGTATATTACACAACATTCAAAGTTAGGTATACGCTTTACGAATACTAATTACTCTATTTAGCAACAAAACAATATGTGATATTAAATAGGAACAAAACATAAAGACTACTGGTGCTCTGCAAAACATTGCATATTTAATGTACGTCTATTAGCGGGTCATTGCGCCTAAGAGCAGGCAATAAATATAACAGCAAAAGCGCTGAAACAATTTTCAGTCGGCCAGCGTGACATGTTGGCCGGGGACATGGGCAACGAGTATATAACCCTCAGAGAAACAGCTTTATACAAGCTCCGGCGCGCGGCGGCCGGTACACTTCTACTTGCGCACCGTGTGGTCGTATGAGCGTACCATTGACTTCTACTGGACGAAGGGTCCGCGCTCAAAAGTGTCCGAACCAAAAGAGACTTAAAACGTATAAAGAAACTTAATTACGCGACAGTCTTTGTTTGAACGGTCGACGACGCGCACGCAAGCGCGCGCGGTGCACGCCTTGCCACGATGTGGTAAAAACTACGCAAGCAAAATGAAAAAGAATTTCAGCATTTTCAATTATTATATTACTATACGGGCGGGGCACATTGCTCGCAGAACCGATGGCCGATGGGGCCGGAAGGTTCTCGAGGGGCCGCGTACCGGAAAGCGCAGCGTGGGTAGGCCACACGGTGGACCGACGACCTGGTGAAGGCGGCGGGAAACCATTGGATGAGGGCAGCGCAGGACCGGTCGTTATGGCGATCCTTGGGGGAGGCCTATGTCCAGCAGTGGACGTCCATCGGCTGAGATGATGATGACGATGATTACTATACACGTACTTAAGTTTGTGTAGGTTAGTCTCTGACACTTTTTTCGAGAATTTTGTACTACCCAAGTTTTGTTTAGCCAGATAGAAGGTACGTGAGACAAGGACGCGACGCAGACGTGGACGCGGCACGTCAAAGACCGTGCCTTCGTCCTGTCTCTTCTGTACGTCTTGTGTTAAATCGCTTAATACATTTTATATGAAACTACGTGAATGCGTCCCGTCCTCGTCTCACGTCCCTTGACGTCTGTACGAGAATGAGCGGCAGTTTGGTAGAAACATCGCTGCGCATGTAGGGGTGTGCGCCGGCGACCACCACGCCGCTACAAGCTTATTTGATTTCTCTGTAGGATGTCTACTCTGTGAAACGGGGGTGTTCACGCGTTCGCCCACGCCACGCCCGCTCTATTTGCACACGTTTTGAATGTCATTGTCACGGTGCTAATTGCCAGCGACTGTACTCCCCTAGTCGCGACAAAGCCTCCACATCACCACCGTTGATACCTACATGGCACATGCACCAGAACACTATTTAGCATTCCATTTGAAACTGCAACAACCTACTCAAATTTTCATTAAGCTTAAATGAGAAATAACTAAATATTTGGGGAATCTCTGAGAGATTATTACATGAATATTGCAGAGTGGTACTCGTACTCACAAAGGAATTTGAGTGTAATATTTTAAAGTCTGTTTATACCGTTTATGAAGAGCGAAAATGATCCTGAAAATAAGGTGCTTTGAGAGCCCGTCGGCTCACGTGGGCGGGGGCGGGGGGGGCTGTGCGGGTGCGGGCGGCGTGGCTTCCCGAGAAGCCCTGGCCCTTTACCCGGACTTTCGATTTTCGATGTACAGTCAGCAGCAAAAACATATATGCCTCATCATGCAAAAGATGTATACACTTTAGTACTACGCGTAGTACTAAAGTGGATACATCTTTATACTACGACGTAGTAAAAGGGCATACATCTTTTTGCTGCTGACTGTATCGCGACCGTTCTGGCCCGAACTTCACTGTAATAGAGTTGACATCGGAAAACGTTCACGCAATTGCGATGTTCGAATGTCCGGGTAGGACCCCTGGCCTCACCGCAGCTTCGAATTATTTTTTCCAGGCAGTTGAGTCCGAATGCGCTTCCGGCTTGAGTTGCCTCAACTCGAAAGCAAACTTTTCGTGTTTACATTACTTTAAATTCTTTTACCTCTTAACTTTGCTTCGAAAAACTGTATAGTATCACTCTTAGTGTGTTTATTTCATGTTATTTGAAGCAAACTTTTCCTTTTAACTGGAGGAAATCTCTTAGCTTAACTAAACTTGAGCGACGTATATTTTTATTTAGATTTGAGTTATTTTAAATATGCTGCACCTGCATAGCGTAGCATATGCTCACGACTACATTCCCCGAGGGGGTAGTCAGAGATATTCTGAAACCTCAGAACATCCACGTTTCACCACTAGTACCGAAACTCTGTCCATTGTGAAAGGGGGTGAGCCCGTTGCCACTTATAATGGACAGTGGGTACAATACATGCCCCTGCATGTATTTTCGTGAATGTGTAGGTACATTTTATATTCAACAGAAACAATGTGTTTTATGTAGGTACAGAGAGGTTTTTCGGCTTCGATCAATGTTTTAAATAAATAAAACGACGGTGACTCGGTGAGGTACATATCGAAAACTCTCACAAAGTGTAAACTGCGTTTCCGTTTCAATATGCCTGACTAAATTGCCTTTAACAGGAAACGCAAGCAAATATGATTTGGCGACGAGCTCTATCAAAGGCTAATTGCTCAATGCCGCGGATGTATTGCATTGTAGGTACCTAAATATTTAAGTATATATATGGAATAGACATGAGAAACTCTGAAGATCAATTTATACGAATAAGTTAGGTACGTAATAAAATAATAGGTATGTACAACCTAGGTATAAAAAGCTACCTACGTTACATGTAATATTTACAGTTAAATTTACCTAATCCATAATTATTACGTATTCTATTCGCGTATGTAGGTTTGTGTTTGATATTTGTTTTTCTGCAGTTTTGTTTATGTATTAACACTAATTAAAATCAATGATTTAAGTCATTTATAGTAGTCAATACTAAAAAAAAAGACTAATAAATGCGCAGCAAGCTACAGAGGTTTGTTAGGATCTTATAGCAGGTGGTGTTCCGTTGTCTCTACCTACCCCAGTGGGAGACGGGCGTGAGAAATGAGAATATATATTATGTAGTTTTATTATAGGTAGAAGGTATCTAATATATCTGAAGATTGCGTTGACATTATACCTACTCTAATTTTTAATTATCCCTATTGCGTTCTTAGCACAATGATGCATTCACAGAGTGGCAGACGTCAGTCCGTATAGAAGCATACGCGGTCACCGTGTGTGCTTCTACGTGCAGTACCGTAGTGCGGTATCTTACAACTCCTTGCTTCACAAATGACGGACTGACGTTTGCTGCTCCGTCAGTGCGTCATCGTGTGTGAACGCACTTAGTATGCATCAAACCTACATTTATTTTTTGCAAATTGAATCAATGTACAGACACGAAAATTAGCTTTCCGAAACACATAGCTTTTTAGCAGTTTATTATGTAAAGAGAGTAAATATAAACTTTAATCTGATGGCTCATTTTGGGATCCAGGGAATGCTCTAAATGCGTCGAGTGAACGCTAAACCCCGCTCAGAACTAAATATATGGCGACAAGCACTCTGTTTGATTACAGACAAAGGAATCTATATTATTCGGTATGTATTTCGAAATATAGGTACATACAAAACCTACGTACCTACTAACATTCATAGAGTACCTACGACTATTTAATCAAATAAAATGTATAAGTATGGCAAAGAAATGATTAGATCCCTTTTCATTTGATCCTCAAGAAAATACGTATGAATATAAAACAGATTCAAGTATCGTTCCATAATAAGTAGCTGTAATAAATGGCTACCTCACTTAAAATAACTTATCCTGGTCGCGGCCAGCTAATGTAATAGATACCCCTAACTTCCTGTTCTAACTATGGAACCGAACTGAACTGGACATTCGGCACCTACGTACCGAAAATGCCTATCTACCTAAACTAATTAACTAACTGGTCGCTGCCAAGAGTATAGAAAATCCCTACCTATAGCCTAACTTATGAACTATACCTAAACTTATTTATGATCCCATTTTTGAGCTGAAGACGTTAACTTGGCCAGTATCGATCGTCTAGTGAATCAGGAGACTACGTTGTGAACCGTATAATAGTAACCTAGGTGCGACAGACTTGAGATTTATCTAGTATTCTAACAAACAGAGACCTAGAATTACCTCAACTTAATATTACCTAAATCAGAAAGTAATACCTAACTTCCTAGCCTACAATACTATTTTTGACTAAGATTATGAAGTTATTATCAGAAATTGTAGCCTACAACTCTCCGTTAGTAAGCGATGAAGTCAAACAAACAAAATACCTCTATAGCTTAGACCCTTTCTTATCCTACAGTGAGTTAAATGGTTAACTTAGATTTCTCTACCAATTTACTTATACCGGGTGTTAGATTTCCTAACCTATTAAAATATAAATTTATTTCTATGTTTTTGTTTTTTACTTGGGAATGCAACAAAGTATAAAAGAATTAGTGTTTCGTTTGATATAGAAGAATAATTGTTTCGTTTGGTATAGAAGAATGATTGTTTCGTTTGGTATAGAAGAATGATTGTTTCGTTTGGTATAGAAGAGAGCCCCGCCATTCCGCTCTCAGGAGTTATTTTATTTGGTATTTCCTCCTGCTAGAATATTTCTAGCTTCAGTGGGCCTCGTCTCCAAACTGGTCAGCCCTCCTCCAAACTTTACCCGAGATATTGTGTCTTAGTCAGGTATGTCAAGTTTAGTAAAGGATGGTTGAGACTTGTAAATTTTAAAGTCAATTCTTTGTCAGTGTGTCAGTAACTTGTCATACAATGGACAAGAGGTATTTTCAAATAGACTGGTTTCTATTTAATTTAGTCTCTAGTTCAAGTTCAGCTATATTAGTAATTCTTAGACTTAATTTCTATTTTAGTCGTGACTTTAAGGAACCCTAATTAGTGAAATTTCCCTTTTAATATCTTTTCTTTTATAAACCAGTTCAAAAGCTCAACTCTGTTAACAGTTTAATCAAAGTAAAGTTCCTATTCTGAGAATCTACATCATTATCATTTAGTAGGTAAATACATAAACATAAAACTAACATGACAATATAAGCAGAAACTATAGCTTATAGAAACAGTATGACATTTAACTGAATGAATAGAACCTTAGTCCATTGAAAGTAAGTTCTCTCTTTCATGTGAATAGTATGATAAAACTTTTATTTATTTGACTCTGATATAAATCTGTAAAACTTATTATGTACCATAATCATTTATTTTTCTGACTAGAGGGCACTAGGCACTATATCCCAAAGTTCCACCAACTCATAACAAAGTAATAGATATGATAAGAAACTCTAATTTCCCATTATTATAAGGAAACGATAAATTTAGATTGAACTTATTTTGTTTGGACAATATTATATTGAATTATAACTTTGATATTGTCACCTATTCACTGTTTTCTATTTATAATGTCATTTACTTTTTTAGAACCAATATTTATCATGAAATTTAATTTGCTTCGAATTCCCTGAATTTCATTCAAACATCTACTGAAAAATCATATAACTCAAGTCTATGAAATAATTAATTAAATCCTACTGAATTTACCTATTATACCAATTTGTAAACCTGAACATCTAAACCTTTCCATTCCTACTAAAATTCTAGTCAAAGTTAAATACCTACCCTAACCTATATTATTCTAACAAAACCCTAGTAAATCTAACCATTGTCTAAATATTTTCCTATTCTAAAGAAGTGCCCTAATGTTTGAAACTTCCCGGTGTAAGGAAATTCCGCAAGACTAGAGGTAGGCCTCACATTTACATGTAATCGTGTATGTGTGTGATGTAAAAATTTCCTCGGTGTAAAGGAAATTTTTCGAACTAAACTGGAAAGCGAAGCGAGGATGGAGCCTCTAGTGTACCTAAGTCTATTCCAGAAGTGTAATGTCCATATCAACGGCCGAAGCCATAAGTTGTGATATGAACGGGTCCCTATTGGCAAGTGTTAAATTACAGGGACTAAATTTCGCACTCCAGATGCAAAGTACCCAGCCCCCTAAAGGACGCCATTCCACTTCTCACGGAAAGCTACCGGGAAACAATTACATCCAGATTACGAAACTTAGGAGGCTATAAACCGTTATGTTGGCAAAGAACGATTGCTGGCACGCCCCAAAACCGAGCCCGTCTCCGAAAAGACGTTGGAAGTTATCGACAGTCAGTTGTCACCGTAAGGTGACCAGTCCATAACCCACAAAACCTCGTTTGTGTACCACATGATTATTCAACTTCAACCTCACAACCGAACAATGACCCCCCATTTAAAATTAAATAGCAAAAATATGAAGTTCCCAGAATTTACCCCAAAATAAGTTAAAGAAAATGATTTTAAATTTAAATTACAATGCAAACGCTTTACTAATGACTCAAATCGAATAAACTTCCCCAAAAGAACTTTGAAATAAAAATAATATCAAGTCACAAACCGGCAGCGTGTGAGCTCAAAGAATGAATATTGATGAATGACCCCCTCCCCTCTAAGCCGAGCCTATTTATGTCAGCTTCACCTTGCTGCAACTGCTTTACTTGCGTCGCTTGCTTTAGTTGCGTCGGTTGCGTCGGTTGCGTCGGTTGCGTTGGTTGCGTTGGTTGCGTCGGTTTGCAAATAATCAAAATTGATCCTTAACTTCATAATTATAAGACTTTCTTTCAATCTACTAGTTTTCCCTTGAATTCATACAAGAAAACGTCTCCTTATATGGTAATCCTGTCTTCCCAATAACCCGTACCAATTTGAAAAACTATTTACATTTTCCTTCATCAATCTTTATTTACTTCCAATTAAAGGTGGAAATTGCATGAACTTCTATGCTTAATTTTAGCTTCTTAATTAAATAGGTTAACAGCCTGATGCGCGCACTATCTAAGGCCCAAACATAGTGAATTAAGCTATCTTCCCCTGACATAAGATTCATTTTTGCTAGAGGAAATTCACCTCGCGCCAACTTCACATATCAACTTTTAGAACTTTTTTGCGCAGCTTGGGTACGCTATTCAAAACCCGCCTAACCAAAATAATTACCTACGCGCATGTGTCAAATCTGTCAATTACTTATGGACTAATTATGCTCATAAGACTCTAATACTCTATCATAACGCCTATTTTTGCTTAATGAATTTGCTCCGCGCCTCCTAGCGAATAAATTTTAAACTATTTTCCCCGCACAAAGCATCACAGATGTATCAGCTGTTTTCTGCTAACTCAATTTTCCGCCATTTTTGTCTTTTTACTATGTTTGATTACTATTATCATTTTTCATAATGAATTTTAATTTTCTAATGAAATATTCGTCAATTTCGACTGAGATATTGCTAGTGTCCCTTTGTTTATATGATAATTTGAATGAACTAAATTCCCTCCCTCAAAATACTAGTTAACATAATTGTCTGTGCTATGCAACTTCTAACTTTGAAGTTTGCTATGTTTTAACGATAGCTACTTTATAATTATGATTCCTTTTGTTTGAAGCAATATATTAAGATGTGTCTGATGGTTAGAGAGTAGTTTATTACTGGTGTAGACCTGGACCAGTACATTCTTCCCCCAAAATTTACGCAGGTATGTATTTAGAATTCAAATTTCAACCGGAGTCAATTTTAACTTAATATATTAACTGTAAAATAGTTTATTAATATTCTTCCTTGAAATGTTCTCAGTGTGGTGTGTATTTAAAATACCAAGCCGAAAAACAATTCCATCAGTGAGAAAAGTTTCAAATCATAACATAACATTCAGGATCAATTAGCAGCTTTCACTAGAAAATCTGGTTCATGTGTAGAAACTAGTTTGTGAGGCTAGTCACTCAGAATGAATTGTGTACTATGTCAATCCATCAGATTCTATTTTTCAATTTAATAGAACTCCATAATACAATCTACCACCATCCAGATCATCATCGTCGTTAGACTGAAAACCATCGTTTGAATATTAAATACCCTATCTGACACTTTCCATCAACCACTGTAATCATTTATAGTTTGGAGAGTGTAGAGTGTTCTCGTATTTGCATATCCTACCAGTGGAGTAAAAGCTTCCTTGTGGACAGTATTCTCTACTGAAATTAACTACTAATCTTAATCATCGTCCCAGCCATTGAAAACAACTGTCGCGACAACTAAGACCCTCCTATTAGATCTACACAAGAAATCTTTTTGTATAGTGTAGTGTGTCCAAGTTTGAATATCAATAACCTAATTTCTATGACCTTGACTTCTGTTAATTCCAAATGGCCCTCTTTCCTCATACCAATGTTTTTTTTTTTTTTTTTTTTTTTAAATATGCACGCTTAATCATTCTGCCTTATAACATACACTTTCATTTAGTTCATACACCAGTTCAAATCCAAAATAAAATCAACAGATCAATGACACGAAAAGATAAAATTATAAATTACCACAACCGCGTAAAAGAAGTTCTAAATCAAGTTATAATAACGATTAAATACCTTTTGAAATTCGAACATTTCCTTCCCCCATTCTCGAATATTCCAAAACTGAATAACTCTTGTCACCATCACTCACATATTACTTAAATTTTATCGTTCAAAAACTCTAAATTAAGCCACATTTTATTTATTATTATTTACTAATAAAATTCTTTACTTGAATCTAAACTTTTTAGTCTGACTTGACAGATTGAACTTTAGTTTTCCTAAAAGGTAAATGAAATAAGCCTAAACAATCTAATCTTCCGTGATTTCCTGTTTCCTTGTGGTTTGTTATTTATTTTAAAAAAATTTTTGTTAGTTCTAAGTTCTTAGTTTTTTATTATTATTGTTTTTATTTGAAAAATTTGAACATCGCGACCCCCTGGTATTTTTAATCTATTTTAATGCTTATTTTTATCCTAAACATCATCATCATCATCGCCTCAGACAACTTACGTCCACTGCCGGACACAGGCCCCCCCCAAGAATCGCCACGACGACTAGTCTTTTCCTAACTTAACCATAGTGAAAATAAATCTTTTGATAGGGAAGTTCCCAAAATTTCTCGCAACAACCCAATAACTCAACAAAATGACAGTTATATAATGAAAGAATATCCACGCTTTTAACTCAAAGCTAAATCAGAAAACAACAGTTTTTTTTTCAAATAATTATATTTTAAGATGAACAAACCAGGTAAGGACATCACAGGCAAGCGCGTCACCCCTTGCATAATTGACTCACTAAGTAATTTTTTTTTCTACTAAACTATTACAGTTAAAATCTACTATTACAGGTGATAAAATTTACCGATAACCTATAAATAATTATATTAAGAATATTAGGCAACTCTCACTGAATACGTTCCCTTCACCAAACAACCTACATCCTGGCAGACGCACTTCCCCCCTACCCTTAATCTCTCTCTTTTTTTTAATATTAAATGTCACCTCAATGCTCCTGCTTTTTACCACTCTCAGAACTGACTTTGACTCTTATTACTTATTGACAACCCTATAAAACTTCTCCACAATTTCCTCTGCCTAGATGTTATGAAGTGCAGACAGAGAAGTCGAAACTCGCTTCCCCCTTTATTTTCAACTCCTTACGCATAATTGACCATGGGACATCCCTACTAAACTTAACAACTAAATCATTAATATATTATTAAGGTATAATTATTTTAACGAGCAAACATTAACTTAAACGTGTGAAAGTACTAGACTAATTATTTTTGTAATAATAGTATTTATCCATCTAAATAAATTTGTATTCCAACCAACTACTGGAAATGTACAAACACAATAGTGTGTAAAAACCTGACTAGTATTATTAGGGATTCATGACATGAGATACATGATGCTACAGACTCCCATTGCAGTCAACGACCTCGAGTGTTAGAATACTGAACCAATACTTTAGTCTAGAGAACCCTACACTAGTGTATCAACAGTCCGCTACTACTTGGACCAAGCCCTAACTTATTCAAAAATAGTTGCACGCTAGCAACTTGGACCATACACCAATGCATCGAAGTTTCTAGCGGTCGAAGCGTCCCCCTCCTCGAGCTTCGTCCCGCGTACATCCAGCCGCTCGGTCGCACGGTTACTACCTGCGGACGCATGGTCTACCTATCTTTCGCTTGACAACTACTCGCGCTTATTTAATTAAATTAAATGTTATAGTTTTTAGTTGTTCTTATTGCCATATTATACAGTTATTTTCTATCTCTACTTAAACAATATTCTTCATTTATCGTGTTGTAGATTCTATATCTATCACTGACATACGATTGATATTCTACGCTATTCTCGGGTAGGTACCTACTAGTAGCTTCGAGTTGGATAGAAAGGGACTAAGTTCCTACATCTCCTTCTTAACTAGGATCAATTTAAACTAACAATAACTAAAATCTCTAATAACTATCAATTAGCTACTTACATGCTTTCCACCTTATAAAGAAATTTTAGCAAAGTGAATACCTATTTTTACACACGCACACATACATAATTTGGATGACGCCTCAAGCACACCAACCCAAGAAAGTTGGCCCGTTTTGTCCTATACGGTAGAAGCGTGATGCTCATTCCAGACATATACTTTTCTATGGTTCGACTACCTATATCTAATATACCTATATACCTACTCACATTGTTTGTGTCTCTCTTTTATTTATGTAACCTGATCTCACTAGCATTATTATTAGTTATCTGACTAAATAAAGATTTAATTTATAACGCTCTTGTTGTTACCACTATTTTGGTACCATTTTTGTTTAAGATTGTACCTAACCATAATTTCTAAATTATTTGCTATTTACCTATTATGAAATTTCCCACTTCTCTACTGTATTTACTTTTGAAATACCTACTAAAACAAGTCTACCTATCTTTCGCTTGACAACTACTCGCGCTTATTTAATTAAATTAAATGTTATAGTTTTTAGTTGTTCTTATTGCCATATTATACAGTTATTTTCTATCTCTACTTAAACAATATTCTTCATTTATCGTGTTGTAGATTCTATATCTATCACTGACATACGATTGATATTCTACGCTATTCTCGGGTAGGTACCTACTAGTAGCTTCGAGTTGGATAGAAAGGGACTAAGTTCCTACATCTCCTTCTTAACTAGGATCAATTTAAACTAACAATAACTAAAATCTCTAATAACTATCAATTAGCTACTTACATGCTTTCCACCTTATAAAGAAATTTTAGCAAAGTGAATACCTATTTTTACACACGCACACATACATAATTTGGATGACGCCTCAAGCACACCAACCCAAGAAAGTTGGCCCGTTTTGTCCTATACGGTAGAAGCGTGATGCTCATTCCAGACATATACTTTTCTATGGTTCGACTACCTATATCTAATATACCTATATACCTACTCACATTGTTTGTGTCTCTCTTTTATTTATGTAACCTGATCTCACTAGCATTATTATTAGTTATCTGACTAAATAAAGATTTAATTTATAACGCTCTTGTTGTTACCACTATTTTGGTACCATTTTTGTTTAAGATTGTACCTAACCATAATTTCTAAATTATTTGCTATTTACCTATTATGAAATTTCCCACTTCTCTACTGTATTTACTTTTGAAATACCTACTAAAACAAGTTACAAAAAACAAGAGAAGCATCAACATAATTTTAATTTAGCTCATTTCCTAAACTAACTAAAATGTTATAACTAAAGAAGGTACCTATTTATAATTAAATGTTCTGCAAAATATCTTTCCCACTCTTTAATTTATCTAAACAATGCTATTTATTAAATCTACCTAATATATTATAAAATAAAACATAGCAAACACCCTTCCCCCCGAGTTGAATTCATTTGAGCCTTTATCCATTAGTCATCTTACTATTTTAAAATAATTCTCACTTAATTAATTTTCAATAATTATGTATTCCTATGATTTGACATTACTTTGATGCTAATATTTCAACACGACTTTTAAGTGAAAACATCGAGTTCCATTTTGTCTCGTAGGTCCACTGTACTGAACTAAAATCGCATTCATCCTACAAGGTTGTCTAACTTGGCTTTATTTCACCTTAACTTTGGTACTAACACGAATTTTGTAGGTATCCATTTTCTTTCCAATAATATGAAAACTTAAAATCTCATTTCATTTTATCGTTCTAAAATACTTAACTACAGTAAATTTTAATTTTGTACAATTCCACTCCGTCAAAACTATAATTTAAATAAAATAAGTTGAAAAATAATTTTCTTACTCGTTTCCCGGCAATAATTTAAATCATACTATACTCCATTCCAAATAGGGGCGAAAAGAAGGAAAAAAAGGTTCTTTATAGTACACACAAAGACATACGAAAAATTGTATCAAACAACAAAATGGCGATGTTGAAAGACCTAAAGAAGCAGTGGTGCACACATGTGGTTCGTCTTCCTTTCAATGAAGCTTTTTTAATGATAGTTATGAAAAATATCCGCCAGGTGGAGCTAGTAGTAGCCATATTGAAACTTGAAAAAATATTTTTAAAAACTCTAAAAAATGTACTAAGATTAGTAGAACTTCTTTCAAATCGTTATTGAGCATCGTTGTATTTATTTATGAATAGATTTGTCTCTAATCGAAATCTGGAAAATCGAGAAAAAATTTGTTTGCAAGTTATTGAGGTAGGTACTAGAACAGGCGCAGAGACTTAATAGTTTGTAACACAGAACACACGTACTGGCCAGGATTTAGGCGACTAATATCTATAATGAATAATGACAAGTTTCCTAGTGCTAAGTTCGTAGCCTCGAAAAATATGCCTTCTTGTGTCCTGCCTGTCTGAACTACTAAACAAAAATAAAAAACCGGCCAAGAGCGTGTCAGAATCTCCCAAGGTAGGGTTCCGCAGAGTTCTATGAAAAGCTTTTCTTAACATAGCTTAAATAACTTAAGAAATCCTCAAGAAGCAAACAATAGTGCGATTTAATTCCGTTCAGCGCCATCTATTGATAGACGCCGATACGGCGGTCGACGGTCGATATTTTATTTGATTTCTCCGAAACTAGTTGGGCTACAGCTTCTGTTATAATTTTCATTGAAAGTACTTACAGAAAGCTATTTTGTATCACATTTTCAGATTTTATACTCCTGTATTTTAGAAGTTAGTACGCCCTATGTTTGACTTTGAGCTCAAATATCTCGAGACACAAGCATTGTAATGATTTAGTTTCTATAGGAGTTTTCTTCAATAGGACAAAACCTATCCAACGTCACCGCACTCATTTATTTAAAAAAAATTATCTTTCCACCCAATTAAAAAAAATCTTTGTCGAAAAAAATTTACTTGCTTTATGATTATGACTACCTCATTTCTGTTTGGGTTACTGTTATCTGTCTTCATACCAATTTTCGATTCAATAGGTGCAATAATGAGCCTGTTATTGAAGTGGGACATACAGACAGACAGACAGAATGGACGAAAGTATAAGGGTTCCTAGTTGGACTACGGAAACCTAAAACGAACAAGGGGTTACATTTTTGTGTGGTTCCAGCCTATGATAGACCACCCGAATTCTTCCAGTGGGTGTTGTATGAGGCGACTAAGGGATTAAAGGTTTCTCATACAGTGTTTAATATATGGGTGAAGGGCTAGCCACCTCTCACCACTTGACACGTCATTCGATCCTGAAACTTACATTAATAATAATATAATAATAAATTTGTTTATTTTGTTCTCCACAAATACATGTAATACTACTTAGAGCTAAAATAAAATTAGAGCATTCAGTTTTGTATTGTGGAGACTGGTGCCTGACTCAAGATACCTATGAAGGTTCTCGTGCCTCAGGTTACCAGGTCTCCACCCCAAGGACAGAGTAACAGCGTGTGTACTATAGTTAATTGTGAACGAAAGATGATAGTAAGACAAAAGGCTAGTGCTGACTTTACAAAATAAAAGCAAAAACAATAGATACGGTTAAGTGCCTACAATACATGTAAATTAAAATATGTAAAGAGTGTGTTCGTGTGAGTAAGTGTGTGAATGCATATGTGTGTTATGAGCTAAACAGGGACCATCAGTAGATCTTCAGTTTCATCGTAAGAGAGGGTAAATTGCTAAATGTGAGCATTACTACGAGTATAACTACACTCTTAAACAGAAAGTACGTAGGAGTAACAATATTTCTGACCACCCCGAAAGGGATTACGGTCGTGAGTTTATGTATGTATATAACTGTGTATGTAATTTATCAACCATCACTCGTGACTAAGACGTCATCACGCTGCTGGCGGCCAAGATTCAGTAAAATTGACAGAGTAACTAAGAAATTTTCTACGCAGATGTGACATTATTGGTGTTAAAATAATAAAAAATAATCCGTACTTGGAGTCTATGGTATCATTATTTTTGAAATAAAAAAGTAAGTTATAGCCTGTAGAATCCCACTGCAGGGCAAAGGCCTCCTCTCACGAATAGGTGTGATACCATACTCCACCACACGGGATACTACAAACTGCTCAGCAGTTTGGCGATATTAAAATTTGTAAATTTAGATGTAAGAATCTGAAATAAAAAAAAATAAAAAAGTGCGTGTTGGTGGAGGCAAGGTAGTGCTCAGCTGTCTGTCAGAGAATATTCAAGCCACCTAAATTGGCATCTGACCTGGCTCAACGAATAGTTACAACGTCACCTGACGGAACTATACGAGACCAACTGCTAAACGTGCCTTCCGAAGCACGGAAACGCTTGAGATGAAATACCACTAGACGATCCATTCAACGACTGACCGGACCTGACGTTACTTTACTCGGTGATTGTTTCCAATGCAAACGAGCGCTTTTTGAAATATAGCATCAAAAGTGCTATCTCTGACTGGTATGTCAAAATATATGAAAGATTCATAGATTTAAAACTTTTCGCTTACTCTGAAAGATGGAGCCTCGATTTCGTTGAGAGTAAGATAGCAATAGTTATAGTGTTAGGCCCTACAAAGCCAAAATCAATAAAAAGCCGCAAGATAGCCGTTCGGCACACATGTCAGAACAATAATGTTGACCGGCAGTTCTTAAAAATATTTCCCTTAGAGTAAGGGGGGAATTATGACGTCATACATTTTTGTTCTGAAACCTATCGTATGGGCTATTAAATAAAAGGGCTTCATGAGTCGGTCTTAAAAATATACTACACCAGCCATGTGTTTTAAAAAATCCAAAAAATATTTTCAAAACATACCAAGCGAGGGCTCCTCCAGGTAGAAAACGGCTGAGTAAATTTTTGGAAAGCCTACGCCAAATGTATCGTAATATCGTCATCCGTCATATCTAACGTCAATAATGCAAATTCAAAAATATATATTGACGAATGCGGATTGGTAGACTTCATATAACGCATCCGAATTTTTTCTTCAGCGTATGCAGGTTTACTCACGATGTTTGCTTCACCGCTTGCTTCACTTCATCTATGTCACTTGTTGGGGACAAAAAACCTATCCTTGATGGTATTCCATCTACTGACACCTGCACAATATTGGAGACGCTTACTTGAGTCTATTTTAAGTTGTATAGGTATTGTGTCTTGTATTTTTACTGTATTACAAATAAATAAATAAAATATTTAAATTTACTGCTCTTGGGGAACGCATTATTGTCAGCACTTATTTTGATTAGAAATTGTTATATTAGGATGCGATACCAACACGAGAATTACCTACTCTGACTGAATTAGCATTACAATAAAAAGTGATTTAGTCGACAATACATGTTTTTCACGGTGGTAAGTATAAGTATTGAGGAATGCAGGATTGAAGTCTTCCAACTTTTTTTTGAAGGGCAGTTTTAGATGTGAACACCTTCCGGTAGTACCTACTTGAAGAATATTCTGGCGATGAAGGCTGACCACGGTTGGTAAGCGAGGGTCTTTGGTGAATTTCGATAAATTGAAAGCCATTCAGTAGGCCTCGCATGCCACCCCCGAGAAAATGATAAAAATCGAGATGTGCCTCCATCTTTATTATTTTACGTATTATGCCAGAAAGAGTGCGCATGACGTTTTTCTCGTTAAAACGCTTTGTAATGGGTGGCATGCTCGCCGTGCATTAATACATTCTGCTCACGCTTCAATGTTGTTTAACTGTTAAAAAATAAAAAAATACGATTGGGGGCAGCACAATAAGCTCGAACCCCCTTCAAAAAATCCTTGTCACTGGAAGGATAAAAATACTTAATAAGTTCTTACGCACGATTACTATTATGTACATACAATGTGGCAAGGAAAAACATTGTTGAATTTAAGATGGTGTTGCAATCTTTTGTTAGATTAATTATAGTGTTTCGTGTTTATATCGATTCCGTAACTTTAGGGAAAAATTCTTTAATGCATTAATAAGATTTAGGTGGTTACAAACAATGTGAAGGACGTATTAATACTTGGATTTATTGATATTTGAATAAAGTGTATTTGATTGATTGAAACTCGTTTAATTTGCCCTCAAAATCGATTTTTAGTGCGGTTCAATCATACGCAATTACGAACCTAGTGAGCACATAACTGATGTTTTCTTTCGTTTCCATCAACATCGAACGAGTGAAAAGATAAAACTAACATGTTTTTGTGTTTAATTTTGACGATATTCTTTTTAATCTAAGATAGTTTTCCTATATTTTGTATTTATATAACATTCTTCCGTCGAACACTGCCAATCGGTACATTGATTTTTTATAAAACGATCACGGTCTGAAAAGGTTTCGTATCCCTGCTGCTGTCATCTTCTTATTTTCGTCTTTATTTGACATATAGTATAGGTGAATGGCAAATTTTACACTTTAAGAAATCTATTGCCTCAATAAGAAAAACACTATTACTTCTATTAATTTAACTAGCAAGATTATAGTATAGACCTATTCTAGGAAACCCTGTATTACAAACTCGATTTTTCAAAATCTTTACACACCTAATTACCGATTGAACCTACTAACGCCATCTACCGACCTTATTTGCGAAACGATCTATAGGTACTAGCGAAAGAAATACTTAAATTTCCCCTTTTTACTCTCTATTCCCATTATAAAATAAGTGAACTACCTATTTTATCTATCTGGCATAAATATAAACTTATTCAAACAAATGTAATCTATGTAAATTTGATTTTAAAATAATCGTAAGGATTAGATTTGAGACACTTAGCTCCATCTAGTTCTCAAACCTTCTAACTTCGAACCAAAATCAATTCTCTACAGTGTTACCATTTTAGTGAGGGATTTACTTGCGGCTAAGTTACCCCTTTTTTTATAAATTACGTACACTTTACCTTAAAAATAAAATTAGCTATATCTAATGTTTTTAACGACATTGTTTCTCATTAATAAATTCATTTTGTTATGCTTTATATTGTTCCCTTGTTATTAATACTAATTTTACAAAATTTTACTTGTATGATATAGGTACTTCTAAATCTCGCTAGTAGGTAGGTATTGTATAATTTTGCTTTTATGTGTAATGTATCCACTGCTGGAGCTCCTATATAAATATAATCGAAATAGTAATAATTCAAGTCAATCCTAATCAAGAAAATCAAAATCACAATTTATTTTATTACAAAGCTAAAATTAGTCATTATTACAGATAAACTACAAAATAATTAATTCGGAACCCTAATTAGTTAATCGTTCATTTAAATTCTGTAATAAAGCCATATTTTGTTTACCTCGCACTTTCTTATAAATCTAATTCAAACGTTTGGCGGTCCCTATCGGATTTTTTTTACGTACCCTATCCTTAAAATCTAGCGACTTATTTTTCAAGAAACGGCAACACTGATTTTTACTCCGGTGATCAACTTACTTTAATTAAAAATCATTCTGAGACATTTGGATGTTAGATTTCTAATTACAAATAATGATTTGATTTAATTTAAATTTAGGCATAATCCAAATAATAATTATATTACCTAAATTCTAGTTTTAGCTTTAAAAATATGTATAATGACAACCTTCCTAATCATAGAAAAATGTCGCTAGCCTATATTAGCCAATGAACGAAATTAGCTTCTTTCTAACTTCTGTGCAATCAACCAATAAGATCACGGCATTTTTACCTGTCAAAATTTACCTACAACTTCCGTCTGTTATTTTTTCTCTACCTCTACACAACATGGCCGATTTGCAGAAAAAGCTTCCAAACGCTAACGAAGAACTCATTTACATCTTTGCTACGTTATCACGAAAAAGGAAAAGAAAACATTAAGAACAAATCGAAATTGAAAAGAAGAAACTCGAAATACCACGGTTTCAATACCTACCTGACCTGACTTGAAGAAAGCGTCAGAGCGGGCGTCTAAACTCAGATTTTCTATACTTCCTTCGCTACGGTATCAAAGAAGGAGTAAACAAGACATTAAGAACATTACAACCTAAAACTCTCGAACCAACGTTCCTGTAATCGCTACTCGAAAGAACCTCCTAACGCATTTCAACACTATCTGCTGCTTCAAACTCCTGAACATCATTTCAATACTACGCTACTAAAAGGAAGAAAAAGAAGACATTCACAACATAATATTCTTAATTGTCTTCGTCCCCGCAACTATCCACTTGGAAGCAAAAATCTACAAAAGTCGCTTCATCAATTACCTACATAATCAAGCAACTTAGTGAACAGCAAATAACCCAGGTGTAACAAAATAACAGTGCGTAACGTAAAAACAAAGTGCTCATAAGAATCTAGTGAACAGTGATAACCTTCTAAGTGAAATTCCCAATCATATGCCTATATAACCTCATGTAAACATCTATTCTATGTGATCAAAATTAAAGCGTATCCCTGACTAAATAAACTAATTATTTAACTGCATTTCTAACCAAACCTTTTCTAAATCTCTCTGAATACCTAAATCTCGAAATCTGCTATCCTCTCTCACGGCAACAATGTAAGCCTAAGAAGGCTATTATTTTAAACTCAAAATGGATCATAACGTTTATAATTCAAAACCTATCTTTTGTTTATAAAATATAAAATAAAACCTGACCTAGTCTACAAAGTCTATTATCCTGGTCTTAACGGCACATATGTAAAAGATACCCCTAACTTAAAATAACTTATCCTGGTCACGGCCAGCTATGTAATAAATGGCTACCTCACTTAAAATAACTTATCCTGGTCGCGGCCAGCTAATGTAATAGATACCCCTAACTTCCTGTTCTAACTATGGAACCGAACTGAACTGGACATTCGGCACCTACGTACCGAAAATGCCTATCTACCTAAACTAATTAACTAACTGGTCGCTGCCAAGAGTATAGAAAATCCCTACCTATAGCCTAACTTATGAACTATACCTAAACTTATTTATGATCCCATTTTTGAGCTGAAGACGTTAACTTGGCCAGTATCGATCGTCTAGTGAATCAGGAGACTACGTTGTGAACCGTATAATAGTAACCTAGGTGCGACAGACTTGAGATTTATCTAGTATTCTAACAAACAGAGACCTAGAATTACCTCAACTTAATATTACCTAAATCAGAAAGTAATACCTAACTTCCTAGCCTACAATACTATTTTTGACTAAGATTATGAAGTTATTATCAGAAATTGTAGCCTACAACTCTCCGTTAGTAAGCGATGAAGTCAAACAAACAAAATACCTCTATAGCTTAGACCCTTTCTTATCCTACAGTGAGTTAAATGGTTAACTTAGATTTCTCTACCAATTTACTTATACCGGGTGTTAGATTTCCTAACCTATTAAAATATAAATTTATTTCTATGTTTTTGTTTTTTACTTGGGAATGCAACAAAGTATAAAAGAATTAGTGTTTCGTTTGATATAGAAGAATAATTGTTTCGTTTGGTATAGAAGAATGATTGTTTCGTTTGGTATAGAAGAATGATTGTTTCGTTTGGTATAGAAGAGAGCCCCGCCATTCCGCTCTCAGGAGTTATTTTATTTGGTATTTCCTCCTGCTAGAATATTTCTAGCTTCAGTGGGCCTCGTCTCCAAACTGGTCAGCCCTCCTCCAAACTTTTCCCGAGATATTGTGTCTTAGTCAGGTATGTCAAGTTTAGTAAAGGATGGTTGAGACTTGTAAATTTTAAAGTCAATTCTTTGTCAGTGTGTCAGTAACTTGTCATACAATGGACAAGAGGTATTTTCAAATAGACTGGTTTCTATTTAATTTAGTCTCTAGTTCAAGTTCAGCTATATTAGTAATTCTTAGACTTAATTTCTATTTTAGTCGTGACTTTAAGGAACCCTAATTAGTGAAATTTCCCTTTTAATATCTTTTCTTTTATAAACCAGTTCAAAAGCTCAACTCTGTTAACAGTTTAATCAAAGTAAAGTTCCTATTCTGAGAATCTACATCATTATCATTTAGTAGGTAAATACATAAACATAAAACTAACATGACAATATAAGCAGAAACTATAGCTTATAGAAACAGTATGACATTTAACTGAATGAATAGAACCTTAGTCCATTGAAAGTAAGTTCTCTCTTTCATGTGAATAGTATGATAAAACTTTTATTTATTTGACTCTGATATAAATCTGTAAAACTTATTATGTACCATAATCATTTATTTTTCTGACTAGAGGGCACTAGGCACTATATCCCAAAGTTCCACCAACTCATAACAAAGTAATAGATATGATAAGAAACTCTAATTTCCCATTATTATAAGGAAACGATAAATTTAGATTGAACTTATTTTGTTTGGACAATATTATATTGAATTATAACTTTGATATTGTCACCTATTCACTGTTTTCTATTTATAATGTCATTTACTTTTTTAGAACCAATATTTATCATGAAATTTAATTTGCTTCGAATTCCCTGAATTTCATTCAAACATCTACTGAAAAATCATATAACTCAAGTCTATGAAATAATTAATTAAATCCTACTGAATTTACCTATTATACCAATTTGTAAACCTGAACATCTAAACCTTTCCATTCCTACTAAAATTCTAGTCAAAGTTAAATACCTACCCTAACCTATATTATTCTAACAAAACCCTAGTAAATCTAACCATTGTCTAAATATTTTCCTATTCTAAAGAAGTGCCCTAATGTTTGAAACTTCCCGGTGTAAGGAAATTCCGCAAGACTAGAGGTAGGCCTCACATTTACATGTAATCGTGTATGTGTGTGATGTAAAAATTTCCTCGGTGTAAAGGAAATTTTTCGAACTAAACTGGAAAGCGAAGCGAGGATGGAGCCTCTAGTGTACCTAAGTCTATTCCAGAAGTGTAATGTCCATATCAACGGCCGAAGCCATAAGTTGTGATATGAACGGGTCCCTATTGGCAAGTGTTAAATTACAGGGACTAAATTTCGCACTCCAGATGCAAAGTACCCAGCCCCCTAAAGGACGCCATTCCACTTCTCACGGAAAGCTACCGGGAAACAATTACATCCAGATTACGAAACTTAGGAGGCTATAAACCGTTATGTTGGCAAAGAACGATTGCTGGCACGCCCCAAAACCGAGCCCGTCTCCGAAAAGACGTTGGAAGTTATCGACAGTCAGTTGTCACCGTAAGGTGACCAGTCCATAACCCACAAAACCTCGTTTGTGTACCACATGATTATTCAACTTCAACCTCACAACCGAACAATGACCCCCCATTTAAAATTAAATAGCAAAAATATGAAGTTCCCAGAATTTACCCCAAAATAAGTTAAAGAAAATGATTTTAAATTTAAATTACAATGCAAACGCTTTACTAATGACTCAAATCGAATAAACTTCCCCAAAAGAACTTTGAAATAAAAATAATATCAAGTCACAAACCGGCAGCGTGTGAGCTCAAAGAATGAATATTGATGAATGACCCCCTCCCCTCTAAGCCGAGCCTATTTATGTCAGCTTCACCTTGCTGCAACTGCTTTACTTGCGTCGCTTGCTTTAGTTGCGTCGGTTGCGTCGGTTGCGTTGGTTGCGTTGGTTGCGTCGGTTTGCAAATAATCAAAATTGATCCTTAACTTCATAATTATAAGACTTTCTTTCAATCTACTAGTTTTCCCTTGAATTCATACAAGAAAACGTCTCCTTATATGGTAATCCTGTCTTCCCAATAACCCGTACCAATTTGAAAAACTATTTACATTTTCCTTCATCAATCTTTATTTACTTCCAATTAAAGGTGGAAATTGCATGAACTTCTATGCTTAATTTTAGCTTCTTAATTAAATAGGTTAACAGCCTGATGCGCGCACTATCTAAGGCCCAAACATAGTGAATTAAGCTATCTTCCCCTGACATAAGATTCATTTTTGCTAGAGGAAATTCACCTCGCGCCAACTTCACATATCAACTTTTAGAACTTTTTTGCGCAGCTTGGGTACGCTATTCAAAACCCGCCTAACCAAAATAATTACCTACGCGCATGTGTCAAATCTGTCAATTACTTATGGACTAATTATGCTCATAAGACTCTAAGGCCGAGATTCAGAGACGATTTTTTTAGTCTTAGCTCGAGCTAAGTAGGGTCGAAATGTATGGATTTTGACATACGGGAGTTCGAACTATGACTTACAAATCGTCTCTGAATCTCGGCCTGATACTCTATCATAACGCCTATTTTTGCTTAATGAATTTGCTCCGCGCCTCCTAGCGAATAAATTTTAAACTATTTTCCCCGCACAAAGCATCACAGATGTATCAGCTGTTTTCTGCTAACTCAATTTTCCGCCATTTTTGTCTTTTTACTATGTTTGATTACTATTATCATTTTTCATAATGAATTTTAATTTTCTAATGAAATATTCGTCAATTTCGACTGAGATATTGCTAGTGTCCCTTTGTTTATATCGTCACCTCCAAGGTAAAAAGTCTAACGCGCCATTTCACCATTTTACAGTAGAGCGGTTTAAAGTTTTTTTTTTACGAAAAAAAATCATATCTTTCTTCCTGGTAAAGACATTCTTGAATTTCTTAGACTGTATGAAAGCCAATTATGCGAGCTATGTTATGACATCTATCGATGTCAGCTAAATAAGCTGGTTTAGAAGAAAAGTGTCGCTTGAGACATTTGTCTTCGATTCGACTAGAAAATGCGGTAAGGTAAAAAGACTAACCGTTAACATTCAGTACAAAAGCAAAGTTTTCAAACGACTTATTGAGGTTTTGATGTAAACTGAACTTGTTAGCATTCTACTAAGCGCACATATTTAGTTTCTTATCAGACTGCATACAAAACTTAATAACCAAATCTTAGATGATTAAACTGTTGCAAAATACTTAAAAGGCAGCAATTAAATGTTTAGATTATGTGAAAAACACTAAGCAGACTTTTAGCTTCAGTGACAAAGACTAACTAGACGTTTTTGTGAAGTTTAATTATACTAACAGTAAATTCTCCTTCAAGAATATTATTGGTATTCTAACTAACTAGCCAGCTTATATTAAGGGAAAAACGTTGTTAGCGTTAATGTTGTCGTACAGTATAATTATGTAAGTGTTGGAAAAAAAAATATTAGTTACCGAAATATAATTAATATAATTTTAGACTTCAGTTACAAAATATAATTGTAGATTTCAATTACTAATTACGTGTAATTGTTGTAAAGTAATTTAATTAACAATTACAAATTGTATAATTGTAATGCATGTACCTATGTATTCTTTAGTCTATACCTATCCTGTTTCTGCCTATGGCGTTTATCGTATACGACCCCAGACAGCTGAAATAAGGACATAAATATCTTGGCATAAACAATCTCTTTTAATAATTAATAGAGCCCTAATTTTATCTAAACATAGCCATAAATGTAAACGCCTGGATTTTTATCGTGGCCTTTACTATCTTAGCAATTTTTTATGATTTCATATCCCATTTAGTAACGATCTAAATATTATCAAAATCGTATTTGGAGGTAAAACAATCATGACATAAAATAAAATACCAAAAAAAAATCCTTTATTGAATTTAACAACTTGTAAACTAACAATTGCGGCATGGAGCGGATAATCATTTTTTTACGAAATGGACATGCAACATACATACTATACCTATCCCTATGAATTTGTTATTAGGAATTACCTTAGTTTTTAACTTACCTAATTTAATAGAAAAATATTACAAAAAAGAACAAACTAAACATAAAAATTACAAATTATAACACACACACTCCATAGCGTCGCCATAAGACACAGTTTCCAACAGGCTAGAATCCTTCTCCCTCTGGATGGTGAGGCTGATTATTGCAAGGAGCTGCCAGCTCTGCGGCCACCAGAGATCTCATTGAGACGCCGCAATAGGTCTGCAATAATCGCTTTAGCCTGTGGGCCCCAAGGACCTAGCGTCTCAAAACCCATTGGCGTGAATAATATTGTAGCTGCCGGTCAGATCGCGTTACTGTCGACACTTCAGGATTTCAGCGCCCGCAGCAGCATCAGCGCTCTCGGAAGTGGCCTAGAGGTGAGACGAGGTTAGGGAGTCCACGAAAGTGGCCTGGAGGTGAGACGAGGTTAGCGTGTCCACAAAGGTCACATCTCATACCTGGTTTCTCCCCTGTCACCAAGGATTAAGCGTTAACCCGCCGGGCCTCCTGCCATCAGTGCGGATATTTGCGTGCGTGCCATTTGGTTCAGCCTTTGCCCGAATGTTCACTGAGGCAAGAGCCCGACGAATAACGTCATTCAGAGCAGTATGGCGCGGGACGCGACCGGCACTTCTCCGGCAAGAAAGTCCTTTCTGGCCTAGCCTGTCTGCAGCGGCACCACACCTGCACTGTTCGTTTGGAGGCCCAACCGGAGACCGCTAAACACAGGATGCAGTCGTCTAGTAAGGTTAAAACTATACTTACTTACTTAAAGTTAAACTTTCTTTAACTTTAACTTTATATTAGGTAACTACAGGGTGTTAACTTAAATGCGATACATACCTACCTACTTTAAGGGTTACCTCGAACCATCAAACTGAACTACTTTTACTATGGGACCAACGTTGAAATCGCTAAAAAAACGTATCTCTTAGTCACATCATACAATAAATAAATATAAAAACCTTATCTACAGGGTGAAATCGATATCATTAGCATCCTTTTTAAACGAAGAGTCTACCCATCAAACTGAACAACTTTTAAAAGCTGATTTTCTTTTGCTCCGATCGGTTTGCATATAAAAAGTTGTTCAGTTTGATGGTTAGACTCTTAGTTTAAAAGATACTAACGATATCAATTTCACCCTGTACCTATACTATAAGCAATATTTAGAAACTTGCCATACTATGCATATGGGTCATGTAGTTTGTGATATAAGTACATCGTTCTACCGACAGTAATACGAATTATCATTAAGAGATCCGAGTAGGTGTAAAATGTATAAGTCACCCACGGGAAGACATGCATGTGGTTGTGTCAACCCTAGGTATATCCTAAGCTGGAACTAAATCAGGCAGGGCTGTAGCTAGTAGTAGTAAAAGGTAGGGTATTGAAAGATTAAGGTAGGGTGGAAGGAAAAGGCTACAGTAATTGGGACATCGAATTGAAAATATTTTTTGGGACCTTCAACTGAACCATGATTGGACTGCGTGCGAACCACAACTTTTAACATATTCGGTATTGCACCATTCATTTGACAGACGTACACCTGTCCGTCTCGTGAAGCGAAGCGAGGCTGCGTAGCGGAGAAACGGAGAAATATTAACCAACAGGATTGCATAATATCTCTGCTCCTGGTTTATTGGTTAATATTTCTCCGTTTCTATGCTCCGCAGCCTCGTTCCGCTTCAGTGGACAGGCACCCTTAGAGCCGTTTGCAACAGATTGCTCAAATGTTAAAGGCCTTAAATGCAAAGTGAATAAGTGAAGGTTAGCGAGATACGGAATTAAATTGCAATGTGATTAGAACTGAAATTGGATTAGGATTGAACTTCGATGTTTTAAAGCGCAATCGCCTTCCAGATCGGGCCGTAAAAAGACAAAATGTATTTTCTGTTTTGGTGTGCAATAAAATATAATATTATTGAAATACGCAATGAGGCCCGCATGCGTCCCGCAGGCCACAAGTTTGTCATGCCTATGATAGAGGTTATTAATAAAGCCCCATGCAGGAACCTTGGTACGTACTTACGCGTTGTGTAACTGTTAAGTCGTTTCTATTACTTAGACCTACCACATACATACATACGGAATTGCGAATCAGAATTGTGATTTTGTATAGGATTTGACACCGCCGCAATTCCGAACGGAATTGTGAAGCGGGAAAATTCATGCGAATCATAACCGTAATTCGAAATTCCGTACGTGTGTGGTGGACCATAAAATTTAATTTTAGAGAAGGTAAATCACATTTATTGGTATATCTTTATATTATACTAGAGGACCTCGGCGAACCCTTAAAATCTTCCCGACACACTTGGCCGTTTTTTATAGCCTATGTTAATCACTGATAATGTAGCATTCTAATGGTGAAAGAATTATTCAGATCGGTCCAGTAGTTTCGGAGCCTATTCATTACAAACAAACAAACAAAAAATCAAATCTTTCCTCTGTATCCTAATATTAGTATAGGATACATATATAGATAATTCTAATGTCCGTGTGCATGTCACTGAACTACTCCTAAACGAGTAGACTGATTTTAATTATTTCTTTTTGTGTGTTTGAGTGGGTCTCTCTCTCGATTGTAAATTTAAAAATAAATCAGTTCTATTCTATTCTATTTAGATTGAACTCGTAGGTGACGCTGCAATCGGGCTCTATGGGGAAGCTCGTTGTATTTAGGCTAAGAATAAGAATGTATAGAAATTTAAATCAAGCTTAAAATGTGGCACCAAAAAAACTGTACCGTGTTCTAAATTTGTTCTTTAAAATCTGTACCTTGCCACCAAAACTTATGCGACATGGTCATTTATCATTAGGTGCCAAAATTATGTCGATTTTGTTTGTTATTCTTATTCTTTAGTATGTAGGTACACACGTATTTATATACTTAACCGTTACTTGTCAGTATTTCCTCCCCGGCTTTCGGAACAACAAAAAACTGCTGTTGCATACATTTGAGTCGATTTGGTATTGCAGTTGCTCTGAACGGTTTGCTCTTATAGTAAAAAATGACAGTTTGATGGGTAGAGTACCTATGTTGTTTAATGGTTAATGATACTTTTCCTTAGATCCTGTATAATATAACCTACCTGGGTACAGAATATGTTTACTTTTGTATTTCCTGAAGAAAGTCAGAGCTATTCTAATAAAACCGACCAAGTGCGAGTCGCACTTCCTGCGCAGGTAGCCCTTTTATGCCTAAAGATTTTGTTTTTGCATTGAAGGCATTTCAAGAACTTTGCCGGCCATTATACCTAACCTTCCTACTTATAGGTTTTCATGCAACTGAACAGGCCCCCTTACCTCCCCACAGTCACTTGAGTAGATCCCTAGAGGACAAGCTCTCTAACAACGTCGAAAATGCATACTTATTCCATTGACGTACTATAGAGGAGAGACACCGAGACTGAATTTTTTATATCACGCATATAAGGTAATTGGTGCAATAACCTTACTTTACACACCGCGACACTGCTCCCAGTATGCGCCCCGCACTGCGGATTTGGTGTACAGATTTTGTTCGCCTTGTCTGCTCTATACAGGTATTATTACTTTATACCTGCCTCCGTAGTTTAATGGTTAAGAGCATTGAGCTCTTTACACGGAGGTCGTGGGTTCAATTCCCACAGGGGACACCTAGTGATAGGTCACTTTGTGCGTTTTTCCCCTGTTGGTTTGGCCATTGCAGGCTGAATCACCTGATTGTCTGAAAGGAAAGATAATTCCGTGCTTCGGATGGCACGTTAAGTCTTTGGTCCCGGCTACTATCTCTGGAGGTAGGTAGTCGTCGTTACATAAAACGTCAAGGGCCATAAGGCGGTCTGAAAAAACTCTGACACCAGGGCTTGCCCACACCATAAGAAGAACACTCTATACATTCTTAATTAGTTGATAAGACTATTGAAACTTCTTAATAGTTTCTACTCTAAAGACCATTTATTGAAACGTAAATTGATAGTTATAAGTATATATAAAATGTATATGTGGATGCTTGTAAATGGCAAATGGTTTGTTATTCTAAATACACTACATTGTAAAAGAGGCTGTTAGCATCCCGACTAATATAAAATAAATTAAAATAAAATAAATATGCTGACACTTTTGTAAGGGGATGATCAGACCATCAGACTGAACAGCTTTCTCTATGGGACCACCATCGTAATCGCTTAAAAAAAGTTTTGCCATACATTTGGCTCGAGTAGGATTGTAGTTTTGTATGGAAGAGCAAATTTTTTTTTCGTGATTTCGATGTTGGTGCTATAGAGAAAGTTGTTCAATTTGATGGTCTGATCATCCCATTAAAAAATTGTCAGCATAGGGTGAGTTCAGAACATGAAACTAAACAACTTTCCCTAAGGAACATGGGTCGAAAAACGTCCCAAACCATCAAACTGAACAACTTTCACTATGGAGCCAACTCCAGGAGGCACAATCAATTCGCCACCCGTTGTTTTGCAAATCCATTTATTTTTGCCGACAAAGTACGTAGTAAACGGATTTCAACCTTATAAGTTTACAATAAAATATAGATTACCATAACAAAAACGTGATTATTCTTAGGACATGGATTACGTGTAGAATAGTAAAAAGTAGTAGTCTAGTAAAATTTCATTTACATTTCGTACGTAAGTAGATACTAGTAGATTAACTTGCTAGACCAAGGTAATATTTTTCTTCTTATTCTTATGTCTTTTACTTACCATATTCAATCATTACTTTTTGAGTGGTTTAAAATGGATAATATGCCAGAAAAATGCTAAATGTATTGTGGACTATTCACTAAACGTATTTGAATGTAATCTTATCAGTTTAAGAATAATACTAATCGTATCTAAAAATTCAACACAGGGTGGGCACGATTTACTAAGCTACATAACACTCAAGATTATTGGTATGCACAAAGTTCTGAAGCGCCAACATAAGATAAATTTAAAAAATCGCAAATGACTAACCAACCACCAACTAAAAAATATCGATAAGGTAAACTTACTAACGTAGAAAAGGTGGAAAAAAGCGTCGGTTCAGTCATTTGTCATCCAAATTTAGGGGGTTTTCACAATTCTGAAGCGCCAAAAAAGTGCTTAGATCTCTACGAAACCTAGACAGATCGACGGAGAAAAATCAGCTGATTCCAATGATATATATAACTCAATTTGGGCCAAATGGCGCGTTAGACTTTTTACCTTGGAGGTGACGATATGATAATTTGAATGAACTAAATTCCCTCCCTCAAAATACTAGTTAACATAATTGTCTGTGCTATGCAACTTCTAACTTTGAAGTTTGCTATGTTTTAACGATAGCTACTTTATAATTATGATTCCTTTTGTTTGAAGCAATATATTAAGATGTGTCTGATGGTTAGAGAGTAGTTTATTACTGGTGTAGACCTGGACCAGTACATAGCGGAATGCTTCAGTATAGTTTGTCAATAGTTATCAAGGTGAAGTTAACCAATTTGTAATTCAGGTCTCTAATAAATGCATAACTACCTGTGCGAGAATCTTTAGAATTTTATAGACTATTCGATGACTCTGAGACGCTCCATACCTGACACATCCATTATTTTAGACGATTTTGAAATTAAATAATAAATATCTATGTCAACCCATAATCTTAGGACTTCTTGTAGCATTATTGTGTTTTATGAATAATATGCTTTGTGTTTATTATAAATAAACTAGCTTTTGCCCGCGACTTCGTCCGCGTGAAACTTATAAGATATCGAAAAATGCTTTCTTATTCTCAGTTGTAGAAACGCTCATTAGAGTTAATCCTCCATTAAATATCTTGCTAGCTTTTACTACGACACAACAAGACAAAAATCGACAGCAAGAGATTTAATGGGGGATTAACTTTATTGAGCGCCTCCGTAGATTTATAAGTATTTCAAATTCCATGTTTCTATCTTCAAAGGTTTAATCTGTTAGTCAGTCAATCATTGAACTGTTTTATAAGTATAGACTTTACCGGGCTGAAATATTAAATTTTCGTGTGCACAATTTCACTTTCAAATTTACACGCTACCTTTGTCTCGTCCTGATTTTCCGCCTTTCAATTAACCAGTAATCATACACGCCCCTAGAACCCTTTCATTAAACATTGGTAATGAGTTTTCACCCTTCGTCGAATAGTGGACATCACAGCTTTTGATAGACTCTACAACCTTTTTTGTATTTTACCTTGGGGCACAAATTGGCTCTGGCGATGGCGGGGCGTTCAGTCAATTAGGTGGACAAATTAGATGCCTAGGCGCGAGGTGTAGCTATACAAGGTGTTACAAAAATACAAATAAACCTTTAAGGGGGTGGTGTAGACCATCAAACTGAACAACTTTCACTATGGGACCAATAACGAAATCGCGAAAAAAAAATGATGTTCCATACTTTACAAATCGACTAGAGCTAAAATACAGGGTCCTTCTTAATATGCTGACACTTTTTTAAGGGAATGATCAGACCATGAAACTGAACAACTTTCTCTATGGGACCAACATCGAAAACGCGAAAAAAAATCAACTGTCCCATACATTTGGCTCAAGTAGGTTTGCAGTTTTGTATGGAGCAGCTGATTTTTTATCGCGATTACGATGTTGGTGCCATATAGAAAGTTGTTCAGTTTGACGGTCTGATCATCCCCTTAAAATAGTGTCAGCATATTAAGAAGGACCCTATACAGGGTCCAACTTAATATGCTGACACTTTTTTCAGGGGATGATTAGACCATCAAACTGAACAACTATCTCTATGGGACGAACATCGAAATCGCAAAAAAAAATTGGCCGTCCCATACATATTGCTCGAGTAGGTTTGCAGTTTTGTATGGGGCAGCTGATTTTCTTTTCGCGATTTCGATGTTGGTCACATAGAGATAGTTGTTCAGTTTGGTGGTCTGATCATCCCCTTAAAAAAGTGTCAGCATATTAAGAAGGACCCTATATAATAATATGTATGGGATATCAAATTATTTTTTTCGCGGAATCGATGTTGGTCCCATAGAGAAAGTTGTCCAGTTTGACGGTCTAAACAACCCCCTTAAGAGTTTTAAAAATGTATTCTTACTTATGAAACATTCTGTATAGTAGCATTTTTAGTGTTTCGTACCCAAAAGGTGCTAAATAGGGTCCCTATTACTAAGCCTACACTGTCCATCCATCCGTCCTATCTCTAAAGAGTTGCATCTTTTAAACCGTAATAGCGATTAGGATAAGTATTATTATTTTGGATTTTCTAACAACTAATAAAAAAGACAAATGAACAAAATTAAAGGGGGTCCACATATCCCACATTAAGGTTTTTTCTTTTTACTCTATCGTACAAACCGCAACACAAACAAGCATCAAACTTGGTGTGATTATATAGCATACTCTACAACTCTACAGGGTGTTTCATAAGTAACAATAAATATTTAAAACTCTTAAGGGGGTTGTTTAGACCGTCAAACTGAACAACTTTCTCTATGGGACCAACATGGTAATCGCGAAAAAAAAATTTGATATCCCATACATATTTAGCTCTAATCGATTTGTAGAGTATGGAACATACATTTTTTTTTTCGCGATTTCGATATTGATCCCATAGTGAAAGTTGTTCAGTTTGATGGTCTACACCACCCCCTTAAAGGTTTATTTGTATTTTTGTAACACCTTGTATAGTAAAACAACAAATAAAAAAAGTGTGAGTCGGGCTCGCGCTCGGATCCCGGGAATTTCTATTTTAAATATTTTGGTGCGGACCCCTCGGTGCGCAAGTACGACTCGCACTTGGCCGCTTCTTTTATATCAAAAACACCTAGCTTCACACATGATAATACGGCGGACGAAGCAAATATTTTTTCACCTCACAAGCTCGGAAAGATTCTGTTTATCGTTCGAAATCTGAGTGCAAAAGTGTATTTTATCCGCTAGCGTGGAAAGAGTTTTTGAAATTCGAATCTGTCTATTCAATATTTTTGTATACCGCCAATGCACTGAAAATGCTTAATAACTATTTCATGACACTGGCCAGCACGAAAATAAAAACTTTTTGAAATGTTCTTTTTAGCAATTCACTTTTTTTCCTCGCTGTTGTGAGGTGAAAAAATTGTGTGTTTCGCTCGGCTGCAAAGTTATTCTGCGTCTCGTACCTTTGAAACCTTCGCTAAACGCTCAAGATTCTATTATTTGAATCCTTCGCTTGCTCAGGTTTCAATAAAAGTACTCGCGCCAAAAAGCAACTTTGCAGCCTAGCATAACAAATAACTATTACCTGTCTATCTTTATTTAAAAAAATACGGTTTTATTCTACATCGCGAAAAAAGAAAGGTTTGTTTTGAAAAGTAAAAGAACGTTTACAGATGAACAGATCTCAATATAGCATCCGTTTTAACCAAATTAAAACTCCCACGAAAAATAAAGTAGACAGTAACAAACTCATAATAGCAGTGAATCCCGAAAGACAGTGACTCAACTCATTCTCATTAGTGATAATGGCGTTCGTTGCAGGCGATATCTGAGACTGAACGGTTTAATTAATACCGACCCCGGCTCTTTGTCAGATAATCGACATCCAGCGAGATACTATATGGATTTCATTAATTACTCGCTTGATTGATATGATGTTTGTAAGATAACCTTATTGATATTTTAGTTGTTTCCGAGATTGTCTTTTCGGGTTGTTGTGTTCCTCGTTCCACTAGGAATTTGTTTTACGACGATACAGACTTGTGCACACATACATACATATTTTCACGCCTGTCTCCCATTGGGGTGGGCAGAGACAACATTTATTTAGTTTATTATTCTTACCTGTTGATTTTTACAGTTCCGAAAAATTCGACTTCTTTTATTTACTTACTAGAGGACCGCGGCGACCTTAGTACCGCCTTAGAATCTTCCCGACACACACTTGGCCGTTTTTTATAGCCTATGTTAATCACTAATAATGTAACATTCTAAAGGTGAAATAATTATTCAGATCGGTCCAGTAGTTTCGGAGCCTGGAGAGCGATTTTTGAATCTCATTCGGTGAGCTCACCTGTTGAAAATGTCAAAATAACTGTGGAGATACGCATCTTTCTACTGCGGATTTGACTCTCAAAAATCTCTCTCCTGTAGTATGATTTTTGAATGTCAAATCAGCAGTAGAAAGATGCGTATCTCCAGAGTAATTTTGACATTTTCAACTGCTGAGCTCACCGAATGAGATTCAAAAATCGCACTCCAGTTCATTACAAACAAACAAATAAAAAATCTAATCTTTCCTCTTTATAATATTAGTATAGATACCTACTCTTGTAATACAGACCAGTCTTTTAAATGAATATAAGTAGATTGTACCTATACAGGGTGTAACAAAACACCCTAGTAATATTAAAGGGGGTAAATTTTCTAGATTTCGATGTTGGCTCCATAGTGAAAGTTGTTCAGTTTGTATTATTAGGGCGTTTTGTTACACACTGTAGATCTTTGGGAGAAGGGTTGTGTCTCATTTCGCATTTTATTAAAAACTAAGTAGTTTAAATTAAATTAAAAATTGAGTAATCAATTGCACATTCTTCTACATCTTTTCATACTCTTCTCGACTCTTTTAAATTTGAATTGCATTTAGCAATGAATATACAAAATATATGCCTGTACATAGTATGTGTGATAGATAATACGCATAGGCATCGCTTTGTACCTACGCGCCCATGCATCCTCTCTCACTGTCAGGGTATGCCGTTTCCGTGCAGGTGAAGAGGCTGATGATGACGAATGAATATGATTTAATATTTGTAATAAATGACGATGATTGTATATTTTAAAATTCATGTAACAATGAAAATTATTATAAAAAAATATTATTAGAGGAAACTTTTTCATGGTTTAGGTATTAAGACAACTATTGAAATAATATCGTTTAATGAGAACGATGGAAACAATTTTCAAAATACATGCTTTATGAAACTGTAATCGGTTACAAATATTAGGTGATGTAAAATTTTACACACATTCATTGTTGAAATGTTTCAGTCTTGTCTCAACGCAGTACAAATTGACCGACTAATCTCAAAACTTACAAATTACTGAATGGAATACCTTCTATTTTGTAAAGTTACTAAATAGAAAAGACTGAATTGTTAATTTAAATGTATAAGTACATTATGTTTAGAAGCACAAAATTGAGAATTTTCCAGTCGAATAATACACCTCAATAAAAGGAGTTCCACACACCACACATCATAATTTTGTACGCGGTGCATGCACTCCTCTCATAAGGAGCTAACCGCACAGCGCTTCTTTCGGTGTGTAGAGACCCTATATGTTCTGGAACACGCTGACTAATACATCACCTCAAACTCGACTTTCGTAAATGCTTACTAAGCTACATAACAACTGTACACGAACTCCTGAATTTACTTAAATTGTAATGTTAAGAGAAAATGGTAAAATACATTTAATACCCGTTGTTGATCATGGAATAAATAATACATGAGCTAACAGCTAAAGTAAAAGAACCTGGTGAAAATGAAAATGTTAACGGGGATCTGACAGACAGCGCGATTACTGAATTGGGCTGATATAATCGATCTCGGAAAACTGTAGGCCTACCGTGAGTTTTCACCGTACTTTACTACTGTAGTAACGTCACCAATTTTGTATTGATATTCGTACAGCGCTCCTAGTGGTTACGTTGAGAACTAATTTCTGTCATACGAATTGGCGACGTAACTACAGTAGTAAATTACAGGAAAAACTCATGGTAGGCCCTCTGTAGATAGGTCTGTTAAAACTGCCTAGCAAAGACATTGCTCTAGCTCTAGGTAGCTCGGGGGTATATTCATTTTATTATGAAGACATTTGCCAATCAGAGCAGTCAGAGCTTATTTTTAATACTATTGTCAACATATCAGGAACATACATGTTTTTTTCTGATATTCTTTGCTTATTTATTGGTAGTGTTTTACAATGACAAACGACTTTTTAATGAGGTCTGATTTTAGAGGGAAAATGTTATCAAAAATACATAGTAGGTAGTATGTAAATTCAATTCTTCTGTTTTGCGATAATATTGCCATATTATATAGATATATATAGGTAGACATAAATTACCTATGTCTTAGAGATGACATCGTGATGCACTACTTTTCCCTGTTTCGCCTTCGCGCTTTGTATATATTAGCTTCAACACTGTCTATCAACAACATACGTCTGGGAAGATCTACTGTTTTCTGAGATCGATGGCAGATATGAAAATACTCATACATAATCGTATAGCGTTATTTCTTTCGGGAAGTCTCAACGTAACTACGAACGTTAAGTGAGTATTAGTTTCTTTGGCAAAAAATACATTTCTATAACGAGGAAAGGAAGTAAGAAGTACGTAAGATCTGTGTTATACGTTTCATATCATCTTGCAAACAAATCAAAATCAAAAATTACGAACCATTAAGAACCATTTTAAAATTTAGAACACATTATTTACAATACGAAATATTTACAATAGATCCAATTGCAGCCAACACGACGATGTAATACCATATTTTCACTCAAATTTTAATTTCATTTTATTTTGAAAATTATTTGTTTCTTCTGATATAAAATGTATGTAACCTACTAATTAATGCTATGCCCAGACAGATTTTCTTAACTAAATAATTGTATTTAATTAAACATACGTTGAAGAAGACATCTTCATTTGTTTAAAAACGATTTAAAGAAATAATTAAATAATTTACATTAACCTAACAAAACATTGCTAATACTTGTAAGTACTACAAATGTCTACCCTTTTGAATCTGCAATGTTTAGGAAACAACAGAAGTAAAAAATATATTTTATTTGTACATCGAAAGTAAACGTAGAATGAAAATTTACAATTTGACTAAAACCTAAGTTCGAAAAATTATAGACATGAAAAAAGATTGTGATCTTAGATCGTTCACAGCTCGGTGCTCATCTCGGCTCCGCTCGGTTTACTGCCAGATGTGTTCGCAGCGACGTTCCCACCAGATGTTACCTCCGAGTTCAGTTGCTCTGCAGCCTGTATCCGCCGAAAAATCAAACTTGAGCTAAACTTTCACTAAACTAACACACAAAGTTATCAAAAATGAACTGCTAATTGCATAAATCAACATGTAGTTAAAATTTAAGTAGTCACAAAACTGGGTGCGACAAAAAATTAGAACAAAAAATCTTTAACAAATTAGGTACAGGTTAGTCAACATATTAGTCTACGACTACGACCGATCAACTAAAACCACTAAGCCAAAACCGTCATGCACAAACATAATAAACAAACCACACAAACGCCTCCGCGAGCATCCAGCGGGAGGCGAACAAACCAAGGGAGCGTGCAGCTACTCATTCCGCTACGTGTTGGTTGCGACACAAAGGCCTCGGTGCGAGCCTTACTTACTGCGTGCTTTCTATGAGAGGTTTTAGGATAATGTCGAGAGTGTTGTCGTGGCGCGCGTGTGCGTGCACGTGCGCGTGCGCGTGGTGCGCGAGGCGCGTGTGCGTGCGCGCCACGTTCGCGTTGAGGTCGCGGTCGCGTGACTCCCGCGTCGGCCGCGCGTACCGCCGCGCCAGCGACCCGCTCTCGCCGACCAATATGTTGTTGTTGCTAGCATGTCTCTGCGTATCCCAATAATCATACACGCTAGTCAAACCACCGTTGCACACCTCATAGCTTCATACAGGTAGGTACGGTCAACATTAAAAGTAAATGATGACGAAAGCACAAATTATTTAATAATTACATTGTCACAGATACTAAACTCTCTCGATTTTACGCGCTTTTATACCCAACCACGACGAACGACGAAATAAATCTTGCCTTATATCAGTGCAGTAGGCCTCGCATGCCACCCCCGAGTAAACGATAAAAATCGAGATGTGCCTCCATCCTTACCATTTAACGTATGCCAGAAAGAGCGCGCATGACGTTTTTCTCGTTTAAACGCTTTGTCGTGGGTGGCATGCTAGCCGTGCAGGACAGCCTGTATCTCATGCGATACGCGGCGCCGTAGGCACTTATCGCAGTTGTCAAACTCGAGTAAGTCGGAGCACTGACGAAAGTTTCTTTCAAAATTATTATCTGCTGTTATAACAGCAGAGTGCAAATCATATATGAATTGTCTTAATTTTATTTTTAGTTGCAATGAATGTAACGTATATTCTATAACATCGTAAAATATCGATTTGTTCGAGATTAATTTCATTACGAATTTTTCTAATGATATTTTTTCATTGACTTTTGATGTTGACTGTACAAATAATTATATTAACAGATACATGTATAAGGCTGAAACAGATAGCATGATACATGGGTAGGTATGTGTAGGTATATGATCTGAAGATCCCCAAGTACGAACAACAATGCACTAAGGTGGTAAGAATCTTGCAAAGGATTTCGAAATAAAGGAACTTCAATACCACTGTAGAGCTTTGTCACAGAAAATAACGTAAGCCCCTGAAGCATAGGTAGAGAATATCATATAGTTCTAATAAGTTCGTCAGTAAATTAGACTATCCTACAACAATACCAACTACTGGACAGTTTGTACATTTCCTTCCAATATGAACTTTTTTATTCAAAAATGTATAGGTAGAGTATTCTTTCGAAAACAATGGACCATTGAAACAGAATTAAATATTACAATGAATGGATTTCAGCAGCCTGTACACGGTTAGCTTTTTCAGCGACCCAGAAACAGGAGCTGCGGATTACTCCGACGGCCCTCGCCCCTCGTAAACTTATTCCGATTCCGAAAAGCTTTAATTATTTTATAACGAGTCCTCTTCCTTGTTTTTAGAGGTAATGCCCTAGCAACAGAAGATTGGGTCTAATTTGATATTTCTGTTCTGTTGCGCAAATTATTTTGCTTTACTTTCGGATAAGCGGAAATGGCTTTCGAAAATCGAAACCACAGATTCGACTCATTTTTCCAAATACCACAATTTTTGGTCACTTCGACACACATCCGATGCTCTCTCAAAATATGAAACTCGACATTGTGTGCTAATACCGCCGGAATGCGATATAACAGTTCTTATAAGCCCGCCGATCACATTATTACGGACCTACGAAGTAAGTCGTCGGCAGCGAATGTGTTCAGTTTTTTTTAAATACCAACTTTATCATATTTAGCACTCAATCATTATTCTAAGCAATGTATTTCACAATGTGTTTTCTGATAATTATGCTTAGAAAAACAGGTGAACCACGTGGTTTTTCGGGAGCCATCTTCTCGCATCCAGTTCGAGGTAACGAGAGCCGGCGGAGCGCAGAAGTATGTTAGAAAGCGAAGCGCCCACTCACGAAGAGAGAAAAGCCCGAGTCCGCGGGGTGAGGGTAGTGGCGGGAGACGAGGTCGCGCGGACGGCGCGAGGTGGCGCTGTCGCTGGCCACGGACAGCAGCGAGCGCTGGGAGCCGTGCGCGCGCTGCGGCCCCGCCGGCGGTCGCCGCGCCCCCGCCCCGCCCGCCCCCGCGCCCCCGCCCCCGAGCCCAGTCGCCGTCCACTGCCTACTCACTGGCGCCATCGAACCACCGGCTCCACACTTGGCGCTGTCACTCGACCTGCACCAATAGTACAATACCAATATAGCTCCACGCAAAACACAATGATCTGAAGGCCCTCCAACCATGCATCTATCCATTACACACGTACGGAGGAGGGGTGACATACAGAATATTCAGATACATCCATTGGGAACATCGACTACATGAGTCACTTTAGAGAACATGAACGCCATGAACTGAAAAGATGAAGTCGCTGCGGTTGTTCTTGGCAGCACCAACCTTTCTACAACCGTTTCTGCACCGAACGTGAAATGCCTGTGAGTGCGGTGGTGCGTTTACATAAATAAGATAGACAACGATTGGTGCATACCAAGAAGATTTGAAGTGCATACCATCGCATTTCGATAAAAGTGCCTCCATGAGGCCTCTTGCTTGGTTAGACAACTTGCTTGATGAGAATATATCCCATTCGAAAGTCCGGGCCATGGTGCGTAATAACTTAACCAATGTTTTAACCAATGTGGGCTAAATACTGATAAAGTTTTTCTTCATCAAAAGTAAACTTCGTCTCTCTTTAGTCGATATATTTCTGGACTTGTGGATAAGAAGACAACTATACTTCTAGTTGACTGTAGCCAGCTAATTCTCCTTGAAATCAGCACGTTGTATTCGTTATTTACGTTATTCTAAAGTCTTCTGCTTACCTCTCTGATGAATACGCGTAATCCTGATCAGCTCCAAGTCCCGAGTCGGTGTGTTCGTGTGAAACCCTTGCGCTGCCGGAGATCAGCTCGCCGCTGGAACTGTTGCTGTTGCTGTTAGTGACCGGGCTGTACGGGTTGTTGTTGTTGATCACTGGCGTCACGTTGCCTTTGTACCCGTTGTTCGTCAAGAAATCGTCTCCAGGCCGACCCACTGTTTCATCGTATGAAGGGTAGACGCGTCTGAAATAAATATTGCAATTAATCAGTTTGAATTCTTCAAAAATGTTTTACATCCTTTTGAGATTCAAATGGAAGAAATAAATACCTTCCATGTCTATCGTTATTCGTTCGATGAGTACTCAATGTGCTTGAACTGGATCTGAGTGAGCCTTGATGGTTCTCATGGACGTTTTTACCGTGAGACGAGGAACTTTTATCTCGCCTTGCTAGTGATCCATGTTCTGTCCTGTGAAGAAACAATGAGTATCATAACAAAATAAGATATAGCAGCTATTTTTGAGAGTTATGCCGTTCCAATGTAATACATCAAACAAAATCAGACCATTTTTTTCGGGCACCCACCACTGTAACTCATTTAGCCCGGCTTGCACCAACAAGTATTTTGGCTTAAACATGTTTAGTGATAGTTCTGTCTTTCACACTGCCCATACAAATGACAGTGACAGCATCATATTTAAACATGTTTAAGCCTAAATACTTTTTGGTGCAAGCCAGCCTAAAACTGGGATCAACAGCGGCGACCACTAACAACGCTAGACAATGAGCTCCAGCAAGCCCAGGGGATGACTCTAATCTATCTTGGAACCCGCAATGAATTTGACCAGTATCGGGAAATAAACTGGTTTGTAAAGCTTTTATATTTCTACCGATAGTGTTCCCATGATCACTCAAGAATTTACCAGGGACCTGAAATATTTACAAAGGAGAAAAGGACCCAAAACTATTCAGAATTTTGTGAAGAGGAGAATCATAACAACGTTTATCGTTCTAAAATACGCACTGTCTGTGTTTTGAAGTGGTCCGGAGCTTGGTCTGGCGAGCATGGCTGGTCTGGACCACGGTGTACGGTATTTCCTTCAGCTGTTCTTCAGTCATGCCCGTTGTGTCTACCAGTGAGAATTCCAGGTGCTGCTTCAATTCACTCGGTAACCACTTCTTTTCATTCGGTGAACCTGATCTGGACCTAAAATGTTTGCCGAGTTCAGTTTATGGATTCAGTAGATAAAGATACCTAGAGGTAGCTATAGTTAATAGTTACCGATGTTTCCGATGTCTTCGATGCCTGTGAGATGACCGATGCGTCCCAGTTTCTGGTTCCATTTGAGAACGTCGTACGCTTGCCACCTGAAATATTCAAGAGCTTTATTTATCTGTTCAACATCACAATCCATTTCGAAAAGCTTTCAATGCATTAATTACACACTTACTTGAACACCACTGCCAGCATTCGTTTGTCTCAAAACTTCTTTCCATTGTGACTCTGACTCTACCAGCTCATATTCTCTGCAATAAGATTATCAATCAGTATCAGTAACTAAACATAGGACTCTTGACTCCCCATCGGTTGTCAGTTCTTCGTCAAATACGGCCAGCCCATTGTCATTTCAGCTTGCTAATTTACTCATTTCTGATGGAATCTTTCAGGGAAACACCCAGCATAGCTCTCTCCATAGCTCGCTGATTGACTTTGATTGATGAACTAGTCCTATCTTCAGGGTCCACGTTTTAGGCAGGACGAACTGATTGAACACCTTCGTTTTGAGGTACCTTTTGTGGCAAATATATGGCGAAGTTTCCCGAAAGCAGCCCATCCTAGTTAGATACGGCCTTTTTGTGGAAAGAACGAATTTTCAGTCATTGAGGTACTAGAGGCGACACTCAGACTGAATTGTTTGTAGCACTCGTATAGGCCAATTGGTACAAAATTACTTAGCCTGTGCCAGACGCTCGCTGAACCACGACGCTCCCAGCACGCACGCCGTACTGCTGATCGTGGTGCACAGATTTTGTTCGCGTTGTCTTCTCTATACATATATTATGTTTTCAGTTCGGTTTATTTAAAAAATGTAGGAACTGACTTGGTATCGGGCTGTGAGTCGTCCCTCTCCGACCCTGACTCGTGCTTGTGACGCGACCTGTGTCGTCGGTGTTTCTTCCCCGAACGACCGGAGCCTCGCGACATTTCACTCTCTGCGTCAGATTGCTGTCTTCGTGATCGGTGCTTGTGCCTGGGTTGGAAGAATAATCATGTCTTAGACATTCATCGCTTAGAGTGCGTATACAAGACTTGTAGTTAAAGTTACTAGGTAGTACTCTATGTTTAGATCTCGAATCCACAAATTGGAATGCAATAATGGTGCTACGGCCTACGAATTCTTTATTCGTAGGCTACAGCATATACATAGAAATGGGGACTTGATGGATTTAGCGCTTTTTCAGACGTGGTGCTTGCCTTCAGCGTCGTGTTGATGACGCAGCGTAGGTATACGCGCCACCTTGGAGCTTGGTCTTAGTTTTTTTTATTCCTACTCAGAAAAAATGAAACGGATAAAAAAAAGGTGGAAGTCTTCCATCGTGCGAAACAAGTTTGAAAAATAAAGTGACTAACTTGCGATTGGACCGTGAGTCGTTGGAGCTCTGTGAGTCTACGGAGGCGGATCTGTCGCGGTGGCGCGGCGCGGGCGGCGGCCGGGTCGCGCCCGCGCCGGCGCCGGCCGTCGGCGACGCGGAGTAGAGCCCACGCCGCGCCGGCGCCGACCGCGTCGAGCGCGGCGACCCACCGCCTGCTGATACCGGCTCACAGCCCGGTACATCACCTATCATTCTGAACAAACGACAAAGGTTCCATTGTAATGTCACTTCGCTTAAAACCTGCACGGGCGGCAGGCAGCGGCGATAAACGGTTTATCACGTCTTTTATAGCATTTTCTGCGATACCGCCTACGGAAAGTAAGATAAAAGGCGAGGTACAACGCTTATCGCAGCGCCATGCCGCTCGGGCTGCACTACATTCTCACCGAGAACAGACGAGAAAGGCAGAGAACGAGAGTGTGGATGACGTTCATTGTGCTGGTAGCAGCCGCTATATAACCGGCGCGGTGGGGTGAGCCGTAGTAATTTTCCTTGGAAGTTGTCACCGAGAAGTTCTCGCAACAGTGTAGTCCTTGCTTAAGACTAATCATATGATTGACTGAAGCTTGTCGCCGTCACCTCTTATGACACCTGAGGGGGCCAGGGGGCCTTATGGGTTGGTGCTATTTTAAGCCCGACACTTCTTCCGACATTTTATTCGGAGTACAGTTAGCTAAAGCAATCAAGGTCAATTAAGGTCCTTAATTGAGGGCACTGAGATGCTGATGGAGAACCATAACTGATATTACTTACGAGCTTGGCCGATGTATTGAGGTAGGTTGTTTAACTTCTGGAGGGCAGTCTTTTATTCTCAAGTCTTCTAGTTTTGGCACTATAAAAGAAATACAACGTTTAATATCTTTCCTACTATGCATGTACTTATTTGATCGATTATTTCAAATGAATGTAAATACCGTCATGTAAAGAAGAGTGTGAGGCGTGTGAAGGTTTGGAGATGCGTCGCGACGGTGTCCTTGTGAACGTAGGTGGTGGTCGCGGCCGTGCACATCTACCACTGTTTTGCAAAATAGAATTACCTAGATTAAATGCATAAGAATATGTAGTGACAAGGATTGAAAAAGGCATGTTGAGGTGGTATGGCCATGTGGAAATATTGAGCGAAAGAAAGTTGAAAGAGGTCGGAAGGGCCAAATAAAATGTACCCGGAACCGACGTGTTTGTATGAAGAGACTTATGGATATGTGTGTCAGAATCGTAGCATGTGGCGATCTGTTTTCTCTGCCTACCCCAGTAGTGGGGCATAGGCGTGGCGTATGTATGTTGGCCGTCACGGGACGCCTGGCAGATGTGAAACACCCATCCTAAGTATCTTCGTATTAGAATTCATATATGAAAGATTTTTTCAACCTAACGCTCTCCGTAGAGAGTAGTAGGTACCTATATTTCTTGATCTAAATTGTGAACAGAACTTTAAATAAAGTCTTCTTTGAGATGGTCTTTTGAATAGTCTTCTTATCTCCAAGTTTCGCGCACTTTTTTCGAAAACTAAATCGCAGCTGTCAATACGACGCATACTCCCGATTTAAATTTCGAACTTCCGCCGTGAGATCCATTTCCTTGACGATCGAATCGGTTTTACTGCCAAGGTGCACTGATAGATGCGTTTCACATCAAAAACTGCCTACGGCTATATTTTCACTAGCAGTCAGCAGGTAGTGAGCCTGTCGCCGATTTCACCTTTAAGAGCATTTCCGTCCATACAAAACGTTGTCGTATAACACTCGTAGACGGTGTTAATAAAAGTAATGTTTTATACATGGAAAAATAGCTTAGAAAATCTAGTTTGCGCATATCAAATAATATTTACAATTTATAATATTATTACGAAGATATCACGCTTTGAAATTATTCATACAAAATTTCAAACCCTTATATCTTCGTAATTATATTACAAATTGTAAATATAATTTGATATGCGCAAACTAAATTTTCTAAGCTATTTTTCCATGTATAAAACATTACTTTTTTAACACCGTCTACGAGTATTATACGACAACGTTTTGTATGAAATTGACAGCTCTCCAATCACCTTAAGGCACTCCATACATGCGAAGTTTACTTCTATTTTGAATATTAATGTCGCATTTTATTTAAGCTTTTCAGTTTGTCTAATGAATATTATTGCTTACCTATTTCTAAGTCTCGAACCCATTGCGAATATATCAGCAGACGCAGGGGACGTTTGCTGAAGCCGAAAGAAAGTGTGGTGATCGGAACAGCAGCGCCACAAGTGCCGGCAAGCTGCCCTCGTCGGGGACTCGAACCCGTACGTCGCCGTATCATTCTGAAAATACAAATTACTTCAACCTCCTCGTACCTACACAGGGTATAAAGGAAAGCCCTACGAATAGGTACTGAAACGGTGAACTCCGACTATAAAACTGAACAACTTTCACTATGGAGCCTACGTCAGGAAACGCAAAAAAAAACCTGTTGTTTCATTGTATATTTGAGTCGGGTAGGTACAGCAATTTTGTATTCGGCCCTTAGCCCTATCAAAACTAAATTCACGACACAAAGCATCCTTTGGTTCCCAAAGCGACTGTTATTCAAATATGTCAGCAAAGTTTATATCTTTTAAATCCCGTCATGAAAGTCACATTTTATCGTAAATGCAAACGTTCATAATACAGGTAGGTTCATATAACAGCTCTTAACTTATTAAGGGATATACCTACTTTAATTTATCGCCTCTAAGAGAGTTAGGTTGTAATTAATGAAAATGCTAAGCGACGTGCGAATTCCCTAATGAGTTCATAGTTTGATACAAGGAGCCTTGATGACATTAGTCTAACATGAAATTTACAATTAGAACCAACTGAACTGACGATGACTATTAAACAGTAATACATAAAGTACGGACACTCCCTGCCCTTCACCCATTTTTATCTCAACCCCTCTTGCTAGGAAGTGTGGCAGAAAAAAGTAGGCAATGGTGTAGGTGGTAGTGGTGTGGTGGTTCCTGTCTCACTCGCCCTCACTGATCTATTGTCAGTTTTTTCCATCTACAAGGTGTAAGCTTCGATCAAAATAAAATGAATGGATAGGCCTAAAGCGCGGTAAGTTGAAGCAAACTACTGGTGCACTTGGTACATACAAACTAGCGCCATTATCTGTCAAATCTAGGGCACTTTCATACAAGTGACAAGTAAAAATTTCATTTGTTTTGCCTCATTTTTCTGGTTTGAAATGTTCGCTTAAGGCCTATCCATTCATTTTATTTTGATCGAAGGGTGTAAGTACATAACACGGACCTGAAAGAAAGACGGACGTAATCTCGTCTAATCACGAGTGAAGCATCAATTTACATTTGTGTGCGTGCTGACGTACTGTCGCGCAGTACATAATGGCGGCGAGTTGTAGGACCCACGCCTAGAGTTGGTGCATCTGTGTGAGTGTAGGTCCCTTGTAGAACAAACGAGAATGTAGGACCTTGCACGCTTCACATATTTTTAGTGTCACATTACGTCTGTCTTTTTTTCAGGTCCGTAGTACATAATAGAACACGCTAGCCAACACAGAAATCGAGAAAAAAAACTGCAGATTTTTTGGACTTATTTGAACAACTATCACTATGGTGACAACGGCGGAAAAAAAACTTTGCTGCGAGTCGAGTCCGTGTAAACGAGACTCAAAAAATATATTTAAAAACTCTGCTATCGAGAGTTTTGCATTTTTTTTTCGTCGTGTTCTCCATAGCGATAGTTGTCCAGTTTGATAATCCAAACCACCCCTTTAAGTATTACTAGGATGTTTTGTTACATCCTGTACCTACTGTATATGAACATAAAGTGACAGCGAAGCGTCCAAAGTGTGCTTCTGATTCATAACTTTTCACGTTACATGTAATATACAAATATTTCGTAACGAGTAGGTGCCTAACTATCCCAATAAAGAGCTCGAGCCCCGTCGGCGGCAGCAGGCGCGTTATCTGCGAGCTCCCAGAGAGCTGTAAATACGCCGCTCAGTCGTCGCGACTTATCTGTAATTGCCTGCCTGCGAATGTCTTTCAAGGGAACCTCGCGAGGTAGACTCCATCTTGCACCACCATTCATAGCCCACTATCAGTACGAGCGATCCCGCAAGAGAACCGGGTCAAGGGGCTATGAATCGTATGTTTATTTGACGGCCCGAAAGTTCAGTTGGTAGTGATGCCTCGAGAGTCACGGCTTCGAATCCCGCATGGAGCAAATATTTATACAAGGTGTTAGGGTAGACAGTTGCATTACTTTAATGGGTGACTGTACTCATGTTGTTACAAAAATACAAATAAACCTTTAAGGGGGTGGTTTAGACCATCAAACTGAACAACTTTCACTATGGGACCAATAACGAAATCGCGAAAAAAAAAATGTTCCATACTCTACAAATCGACTCGAGCTAAAATATGTATGGGATATCAGATTATTTTTTTCGCGATTTCGATGTTGGTCCCATAGAGAAAGTTGTTCAGTTTGACGTATAGATAATCAATGTGACAATGTTCAAGATATTTCATCAGTAGCAGCCGTTAAGCGTTCCACTACAGGGCACAGGCCTACCTTCAGGGAAGAAGTATGGGCGTTAGGCAAACACGCGTGCCTAATTGGTAGATGCGGATCGGAATTTCTTCTTTAGCATTCACAGCAGCATTCGGCGACACCTGTTTGCTGAAGAAGAAATTCCGATGCGTATATGAAGTCAACCAACGACGTTTTCCTTCACCGTCAGATACTTGTAATATTTATTTATATTTTGTGGAATGTTTGCTTCAATAACCTAAATTCCGTGTTGTAGAGAAGGGAAGGGAAGGGAAGGGAGAACTTACATTCTTGTCGGCTACTCGGAGCATGAAGTAGCGTCCTTTGTAGTAAAGTTTGGCGACGCGGGGCCAGTAGTAGTTGGCGACTGTGTGCTTGCCTCGCAGGAGCAACAGACCGCTCGGCGCCAGCCCGAGGAAGTATTCCACGCTATCTTCACCCTGTTATACAATATCCAATTATACAAGGTGTTTCATAAGTAAAAATAAATATTTAAAACGCTTAAGGTGGTTGTTTAGACCGTCAAACTGAACAATTTTCTCTATAGGACTAACATCAAAATCGCGAAAATCTGATATCCCATACATATTTTAGCTCTAGTCGATTTGTAGAGTATGGAACATAATTAAATTTTTTCGCGATTTCGATATTGGTTCCATAGTGAAAGTTGTTCAGTTTGATGGTCTAAACCACCCCCTTAAATGTTTATTTGTATTTTTGTAACACCTTTTATTATTATCTGCAATAGCGTTATTTCTAATATGCTGACGGTTTTTTAGGGGATGATCAGGCCATCAAACTGAACAACTTTCTCTATAGGACCAATGCCGAAATCGCGAAAAAAAATTTGCTGTTCCATATAAAACTGCAATCCTACTCGACACTAATCTTTCGCGATTTCGATATTTGTCCCATAAAAAAAAGGTTGTTCAGTTCCATAGTCTGGTCATCAGCATAGATAAAACATCAGCATATTAAGTTGGACCATGTACATACATAAACTCACGACCGTAATCCGTTTCGGGGTAGTCAGAAACATTGGAACAACTACCAACTTTATTATATCGCTGCTTCAAAACGAAAGGGCCACAAATCAAAATTTTCCAAAATCGTTTTTATTTAAAAAATGTTGCCAAATCAACCTATATTTTCATATTTATCAAAGACACCTATCGATTTTGGACTCTAAATCCAAAAATTACGCAAACGCCCTTTTAGCATTTTTGCGTTTGGTTGGTTAAGTTCTGAGCAAAACGGCCATATTTCGAGTTGCAACCTGCTGGTCGGTATAATCTTACGTAACTTATGTGCTAAACAGCCACATCGCAAAAAAATTCCCCTTTTTTAGTTAAATTTTATAAACGAAAGGGCCACATTTGGGATTACGTCTGTTTCGCATAAAAATTATAAATTAGTTAAATATCCTTTTTTTCTGCAAAGGTGCCATATTAGTGATTGTGTCCGTTTCGCAATTAAAAAGACCTTAAAATGACATAATTATTTTAAACTAAAGTGGTTTATTTTGTGAAAAGTCCGTTTTCTCATTAAATTTCTGTGCGTACGTTGGAATTTTTAAAGACTTAACGCAGAATTTTATTTGCCATCGCGTCAAGTTTATGAATCAGTAGTCTATATCTAATCTATATAGGTACAGTCATTGTCGTAAAATTGTAGGTAAACTTAGTATTTCTCTAAAATAGATCATTTTCTAAATAAAAGCTACTGGGGATATAAAGAACACGTAGGATATAAAGGACACGTAATATAGATAATTTTATTTTTTGAGTAACAACTTCTAAACGGACTTTTATGATACTATAGCCATAGTAGTAGCTTAGAACTTGGATCAACATTTAAGAAACAAACTTTGCCGGTTCAAAGTGGGGTTTGGCCTCTGAAAAATGACACAAAAGAATACTCAAAATTTTTTAACAAAAAAATATCGTAAAAATAACTTTCTGATGTCATTTTTTGACTCTGCCACCGCGTTGGAAAGTATACTTGAAGAATAGATGCAGCCACTTCCCGATCTTGTATAAACTCTCGCTAGAAGCTGGCTTGAAGCTCTCCTGGGTCAACTTCCACTACGTACCAAAATTTAGAGATACATGGGACGACGGGCGACCCACTGGACACTTCAAATTGGAGATACTGTCTTTCAAAGGGTGTCTAATTGAGGTCTATAGGCTGCACCACAACACATACGAATACTATAGAGGAGAAAACTAATGTCCGCAAACAAAACAAATTAAAGAAATGGGTCAGGACCGGCATGTCAGCAGAACAGGATTGCGTCGACCTACTGGCCGAAGAGTCATGGGAAAAAGCCTAGATCTATCCATCGATCTTCAAGAAAAGTAAAATATATCCATTGAGATACCTTTTGAGATTTTAGAAGCCTTTAATTTTGCAAATTAGTTACTTCTATAGTGCTTCAACACCTTTTTTTCTCATTAGAAGTATAGTTTTCGATATATTTTAAAGTTTTTATGTGCCATTTAATGCGGTTTGAAACCAATTCATTTTAATTGTAAGATTTACTATACATTTAAAAAAGGTAAGTAGATTGTTTACAAAAAACGTTTTTATTTTGACCACTTGTGTCGTTTTATCAAAATATTCATTGATATATGGGCAAAATTTTATATGCGAAAGGGACTTTTGTGTCCTTAGTCATCTCTGTGTGATAGTTATCACAAAGTAACAATAGAAGAGAGGTAGAGATTCAAAATACGCACCTAAGCATATATCATACTTAGGCATTAAAGAGAAAAAGTACTAAAAAAGAGATGAAAAATGAAGATGAAATTTTTGATTGACTCTCCTGTAAAAACAGATTTTTTGACTTGTGGCCCTTTCGTTTATAAGCAGCGATATGTTTAAGAATGTAGGTAATGCTCACATTTAGCAATTTATGTTTCAGGATGGAATGACTTGTCACCTGGTGGATGGCCTTTCGCCCACATCAACACTGCATACGAAACGTTTAATCCCTTAACCGCCTCGTACAAAACCCACGGGAAGAATAGGGGTGGCCCTTTTAAACCGGAACCATACGGCATAATATATAAGTTAAAAAAAAAAAAAATCTAAATAATAGAGGAGTACCTTCGTACGGAGACGATTCTGGCTGCAGCAAATAAATTAAAAGTGCATACAGCATTGCAAGTCAATGCCATTAACCATTGAGGAGTACCCTCGTATAAAGATGATCCCGGCCGCAACACCAGGTCGTTGTTACCATATTATTGCATTGTCATAGGTACGAGCATTGCAAGTTAAAAAATAAAAGCTTGTAATGACAGTATCGATGAAGTTATGAGTATAAATTAATTAAGTACCAGAACAGGATGTAGGTCGACGCCGTACATATCAAGCCATTTCACTTTGTCTAGGTAACTCAATTCAGCTTGTGCCGGAGAAATGCCTCTGCGAATAGAAGAAAACAAGAGTTGAGAGCTGAAAGCAATTAATGTAATTGTTATCCTTAATTAATAAGCGGGTATAAAGGCAAGTTACAATGAATAATCACGTCGTTGCAGCGACCGTCTATCGTCGCACTAAGCCGCAGCTCATTTTCCGAGTTGCCGTTAAGTAGGTACACATAATTTGCATGTAATTGCGGTTCTGTGACTCGTCGTCGGCCGCAGACTGCATCTTTGCACAGTTAAAAATTCATTCAATTAGTCGGGAAAGGCGGCGAAGTTTAATTTCCGGGACGGGCGCGACGCTTTCGGCGTGAAACTGCTCCCTCTGAAATCTTAATTCTTCGAAACTTGCTACTTCAGACGTGCTCATGAGAAAGAGCACTGTTTAAGTGTCCGTCTTACCATGTTTTGTAGTGTCGTAGTGTTTTGTATTACTAGTTTTATGTGTACGGTTGCATATGCTACAAAATATATGCGTTATAAAATAGTATATTTAGTCCAAGCTAATTATCCAAGTCTCGTGTGATTCTTGACATGAAATCAATTCCTCCTCGCTTTGTATGAAAGTTATGTGACGGTCACGAAAACACATTCCGCTCCGAGCGCTATAACTTCGAAGTTAGAAGCCGCCCGCCGCCCCAGCCTGCGCCTCCAGCTCCGCAGTCTGGTGCGCCAGCAGTCTGAACTCGGACACGTAGCCCGGCGCGTGCCGGCTACATTCATTAGTAGCACACTTACGTCAGAGTGCGATGTATATCAGCAGCCTGCGCCTCCAGCTCCGGGGTCTGGTGCGACAGCAGTCTGAACTCGGACACGTAGCCCGGCGCGTGCCGGCTACATTCATTAGTAGCACACTTACGTCAGACAGCGATGTATATCAGTAGCCCGCGCCTTCAGCTCCGGGGTCTGGTGCGCCAGCAGTGTGAACTCCGACGCGTAGCCCGGCGCGTGCCGCCTACAGTCATTAGTAGCACACTTACGTCAGAGTGCGATGTATATCAGCAGCCCGCGCCTCCAGCTCCGGGGTCTGGTGCGCCAGCAGTCTGAACTCGGACACGTAGCCCGGCGCGTGCCGGCGAGGATCGTAGTCCCCTAGCTCCGCTGAACAATACAAAGTATATTACACTCAACATTCAGCACACCTATGCCTACTTCAGTATTTATTTCGTTATAGGTATTAACAGCAATCACTAGCTTTTGGTATCGTTTCGAATTCAGGGATTCAACTCGAACTCTTTTTCGCATTCGTCTATCAAACAGAAAAAACCTCACAGAAATTGGTTCATTAGATTTCCCATGATTCTCGAACACAATAGACAAGACTATAGAAAAATTATTGTTTTGGTTTTATTTTACTTATACAGGATGAAATTATTATCATTAGCATCCTTTTAAACTAAGAGTCTACCCATCAAACTGAATAACTTTAACTATGGGAGCTAACCGACAGGAAAACAATAATCTGCTGTTGCATTCATTTGAATCGAGTAGGCATTGCAGTTTAGTATTGGACAGTTGATTTTTTATACTCCAATCGGTTTGCTCCCATAGTAAAAGTTGTTAAGTCAGTTTGATAGGTAGACTCTTATTTTAAAAGGATGCTAATGATATTAATTTCACCTTTTTTTTTCAATTTACTTTAAATTTTCAACAATTACAAAGGGTACAAATTACTTTACATTTCGCCAAACTGTAGTACAGTTTGTTGGCGAAAGACATTACACTCTAGTTAAAACAATAGGTCTATAATCTTACCCACAACCAGTTTCGTAAATAAAAAATAAGATAAAGCATTATGTTAAAGTACATAGATAATATCACAAAACCAGAACAGATAGTTTGTGATATAACATTATACAACGTGTTAACGAATTAAATAACTTTAAATTTTAACTATCAAAATAATGAAATTATTGTTTCAATGTAATGAAGGTCTCAGATCTCAGCCGAGGTCAACAAACATGTCATCTGAGGCTTTCTTATTTACTGTCCGAGGTTAGTATACTATTTTTCTCCTCGACGGAGGTGAAAAGCGACAATTGACGCTTTCCGTACGGAGGGGAGAATTACAAATTTTAAACATTAAACATAATGTGGCCGTATAAACCTCAAACACATTTTACGTAGAAAAAAAAACTGTATAAAGCTCTTAGATTATCTAGATAGAACGTCGCCTCACAAATGGAAAACAAAAATGGTTCCATTTTTTGACAGATGTGTGCGTGACAGCTGCGTTCTACGCATGTTTAAACCTTTCAGTGTGTGAGTGTTTGGGTTACCAGCAGAATTCCATCTCCCTTAGAATCTGGGAAAATTTAGTCATCCTTGGGAGTCAACTACACTATACAGGGTGTAAAATTAAATGCGTTGCATATCGAACAGAGTGCTCCAGACCATCAAACTGAACAACTTTCACTATGGAGCCAACATCGAAAGCACGAAATAAAATTGCTGTTCCATAGTTACTAGAAAGGGGAGGCCTTTGCCCAGCAATGGGATGAAAGGGGCTAGTAAAAAAAATAGTTAATCGACCAAAATGTATGAAACAGCAGATTTTTTCGCTATTTCGAATATGGTCCCATAGAGAAAGGTGTTCAAAGACTGTCATGCATGCGAATTATTATCTCAACAGTGGTTATTAGACATCGGATATTCAGATGCATAATTTACCTAAACTTAATTTTTCACAAGAATTTTTCACAAGTTTCACCTATGGACGCGTCTTTTTATTTTATGAAGCAATCCCAGGATCATTCCAAAGTTCCGGGATTGCTAAAAGATTTATCTATACAACGTGTTAATGAATTAACGTAAAACCTGAAAACCGTCTGTCCAGACCATCAAACTGAACAACTTTTACTATGGAAGCAAACCTGAATTCGGAAAAAAAATCGGCTATCTCATACATTTGAGTCTAGCAGGCATTGCAGTTTAGTATGAAACAGCTGATTTTTTTTTTGCGATTTCAGAGTTGGTCCCATAGTAAAAGTTGTTCAGTTTGATGGTCTGGAAAAACGGTTTTCAGGTTTTGCGTTAATTCATTAACACGTTGTATAAAAAATATCGTAGAACTCGGACATTTAAACAACTCGGACAACACGAACAACTCGGACAACATGAACAACTCTAAATTTGGTCAACTTATACAATATTGTCTGAGTCGACAGAGTTGTCCGAGTTGACCAAGATGTTCATGTTATCAGAATTGTTTTATTGTCGAAAGTACTTAATTGGACAACATGGACAAATTGGACAACCTTATCAAGTCTATTCAGTTGGTCAGGCTGACAAAGTTGTCAGAGTTGTTCATATTGTCGGAAGATCATAATGGTGAGGATAAGTGTGACAAAACAGTGCGTGTGGCACTATTTTTTTTTAATTAACTTTATTCAGAAAGGCATATCTATATTCAGTTTCCGTGGAAAAAAAAATAGTTTAGGTAAATATGCATCCGATCTCTAATAATTATGTTCCTTCTCACCACGATTGTTAGTAGAAATAAAGTTCGGAAGAAATAAAGACTGTGAAGAAGTGAAATATTTTTTTTTTGCTTTTAGGTTGTATGAAGGAAAACCCTTTGTCTATTAGTTGATAAAAATAGTAATGAAAAATAACGAAACGACTATTGATCGAGGAATAATGGCCGGAAATTTAGAAAGAAAAATCTGACCACACTTTAAAAATGGCCTATGTAAACAAAGAAAAGTTTTTAAAATTTTCAATTAGTTTATTGTATCTCAAATCATGGTGAAAAATTAATTTATAAGTGTGAAACATGTTAATCTTTTTTTTATTGTGCATATTTTTGTGAATTTGTTACAATTTGATCACGTAAGTCATTTTTTCGGAATTTTTTATCTTGGATTCAGGAGGTCTGTACCGTTTCGCGTCATGATTGAGACTATTGGAAGGTTTTTGAAAGGAGTACGGTTTTTACCTACTTTTTTTGGGACCATTTCGCCCGCTTGTTGCTCTGTCTATATAGTCTAAGATAAAGCTATAAAAAACAAAGCAACATTTTGTCATGTGATCTCATTTAGCTGATGGGGTACTTCAAACAGCAGATAGAAATAAACCGAGAGACGGCGACGTTGCTCCATTTTTGGAACAAATGCCTTGTTTAGGAGCGCATGAAGCAGACCGAAAATATCCACAACAAACACCCCATGTCGGTATCCGTATTATGACAGTAACCAGTATTTAACAATCGTAATTAATTCAGTAAGCGGAGGTCTCGCGTCCTAACCAAACACACAGACGGTGTGTAAACACAAATATCTGACTTTCATGCACTGATAACACAATTTGGGTACCTAATTATATTGATTCAGATAGGCACTCTAACTTCACGTTGTTACATTATTATATCATATAATGCTATAATGTACCTAAATATGTAATGTACCTAACTAATTTAGCTAGGTAAGTACATAAAGGAACATAAAGGAATAAATCTACGTACAGAAGTCGTTATTTTTTAATTTTACGCATTATAATAATTTGGTATACGAAAATGGTACAACTTTATGGTAAATAATAGATTTTATCCAAGATAAATGATTATTTAATCAAATTTTGATTGTTCTGTGTTATTTTCATACAGGTACGATATAACATTCCAGGATCAATATTGACTTAAGTTTCATTGTGTAACATAAATAATCCCCTATTTTAGCATGTTTAAGAACGAAAGTTAAAAGACGAGTGAAAGCACAACTTAATTGATAATTATCTTAGGTAGATAGTAGTCGTACTAGCCAAAGTGAAAACGAGAATAAAATAACTCAGAAGATGGACTGAGCTTGAAAAACCACAAGTAAACGAGGCTGACATTCATTTCCCGTCGTCTATCTTTTTTTGTCCTCGGAAATCGCAACATCTGGTACATCGTAGTGCGAAAACATACGAGAACATGTAGTCAGTCCTCTTGGGTATAATAGTTACATTATGTCGACGTTCTAAATTACCGTCGTTACGAGCAAATAATTTGAACAACATACGTTAAAACTATATAGTATTTCAAAATAGATTTAAGGTACCTACTGGAACTAAGAACATTAGAAATAAGACATTAAAAATAATAATATAACCGTGTGAACAACTTACAAAGCTTGAACCGTATAAGTAGGTACTTGTACAAACTTAACATCCCGCCAAGTAGCTGTGGAGACGACCATAAAATATGATTATTTTTAAACTCTCTCGCTACGGTTTAGGATTTACGAGCTCTTTAGATGCCGTGATACAAAGTTCACAAGAATTAAAAATAAAAGTGATATTTTTTTAGAAAAAATATCTACGTTCATTTGGTTTGTAAAATATCAAGACACGTGGATATTGTAAACAGGTTTTAAGTACATAAACAAATCGAATTTGCATGTTATTTCGAACATCAAAGAATTTCATCCACCGATGGTTTCCATCAGATATGCTATCGGTACAAGTCAGAGGCTCGGAATCTGTTTTGCGTTTAGACGTGAATGATCTGTGGAGAGCACATCGATCATGAGCCGAACAGAAACCGCCCAAACGTCGCTCGGCGAGACGAATGGTGCCAGGCTGCCAGCCAGCCGCAACCGCGGGAACCCACCACATTCATGTTTTACTGAGGATATTTATACTAACGTAATTTTTACCACTCAGCAAAAGTTATATACAGGGAGAAATTGATATCATTATGATCCTTTTAAACTAAGAGTCTACCCATCAACTTTTACTATGGGAGTAAACCGATCGGAGCAACAATAAAAATCAGGTGTTCCATACTAAACTGCAATGCCTACTCAATAATCACCTCAAATGTATGCAACAGCATTTTTTTTTGCTCCTTTCGGTTTGCTACCATATAAATGTTGTTCAGTTTAATGGGTACACTCTCAGATTAAAAGGATGCTAATGATATCAATTTCACCCTGTAGTCTCTAACAGAAATCAAAAGTCAAAGTTGAAGCACTTTATTGCGATTCACAGGTTATTATGCTGGTATACATTTGAATTATGCGTCTCTGTGATCCAATTGTAACAGTTGTCAATATACATAATTTAGATTATAAATAGAACATAGAAGGTACCACACCAACTTGTAACCAATTTGTAAGTAAAAGACATTGCCCAATCCCGTTTCCCATACAAAACAGGTAAATTTTTATTTTATAAGAAATCCCACTGCAGAAAACGATAATTTCCATCTCATTGGGAAGTATGATATTCCTCTGCTTTGTATATTATTTTATCTATCATACTCTTTGTATTTGTTCTTTGATTATACTCATTCGTTAGGTAGTTGCATAACGATTTGAAATGAATAAAGTTCATCACGTGGGCAATGTCTTTTTTATTTATACCTGTTCTCAAATAGGCAAATAGTTAACCATGACACTAGTCCTAATTTTGGCAGTGTAATCGCTCATTGTCCAACGTCCACTCTACTGATTAATGTGAGGAAGGAGGAGAATAGTTGAGTGGTGGAGCCACGCTAACTTGTTGCGAAGGTCGGACCGACCGACCATCTCGCATTGTCCGCTGACTATATATTGTGTTTGTGTAGATACACTTCAAAACTAAGCCCAACCGCCATCTTCAGTGTCCATGGACACAAAAATAGACATTAGACATCCAGCAGTGATTAATAGTGTTGCGTCGTTCTTTCAAATGATTCTCTTCTACTTTGAACAATTTTGCTTTCAAACAGAATCTTCGCTCTAGTTTCTAAATAACAACACGTTGTTATACGAATGAAAGCAAAAACTGAAAACCGTTTCTGTATAATCTATGCTCATTTATCGTCTCTATCCCTACCTACTCTATGGTAGGTTACCTATTATATCATTTTAACTTTCTTCAATAAAGGAATTCCTTTGCTGTGTTTTTGTGTGCCAGCATTTTGCCCAGAAAAATATACATTCTAATACTGCAACCTAAAGAATGCTTTTGATTTTTTTAAGCGAATCTTGATATAAATTGCAAGAAATTAAACTTGCAAAGTTTAAAAAGGTTAGTTGGTATACGGGGTCCAACTTAATATACTGAAGGTTTTTTATAGGGATGATCAGACCATCAAATAGAAGCCTTTCTCTAAGAGACCAACATCGTAATCGCGAAAAAAAATTAGCTGTCCTATACATTTGGCTCGAGTAGTTTGCAGTTTTGTATGGAACAGCTGTTTTTTTTTCGCGATTTTGATGTTGGTGCCATAGAGAACGATGATTAGTTTGATGGTCTGATCATCCCTTTAAAAAGTTTCAGCATATTAAGAAGGGCCCTATATATTGAACTAAATTTAGTGTTTAAGATGTATTGCTTTCTATTGTTTATTACTTTTTTTGCCCCGTATTTAGAATCGTGTTCGGTTGCCTTTGAGTAGCTTTATATACCGCGGGCGGGACCCCACACAAGGGCCGCTTCTCACTGATGTAGGCGAGATTAGATGCAAACGATGCTTCACCGCTGATGGCTCATTTACCTCTTGAATAACGCATTGATATTACGCCTCCGCTGTCTCTACTTCCACAGGGAAATAGCATGTTATTATAGAAGAAAAAAAAGCTAAAAACCTTCGCTTTAATATTACAGATTCTATTTCTCATTTTATTCTCGACTTGTTGAAGAAAATGTAGGTAGATAATTATTATTAACTCTAGGTCATGATGTACCTACAAATCATACTACTATTAATATACATACATTATACAGGGTGTTTCATAAGTAGCAATAAATTTTTAAAACTCATAAGGGGGTTGTTTAGACCGTCAAACTGAACAACTTCCTCTATGGGACCAACATCAAAATCGCGAAAAAAATAATGTTATATCCCATACATATTTTAGCTCTAGTCGATTTGTAGAGTATAGAAAATAATTTTTTTTCCCGATTTCGATATTGGTCCCATAGTGAAAGTTGTTCAGTTTGATGGTCTACACCACCCCCTTAAATATTTATTCGTAGTTTTGTAACACCTTGTATAAACTATCGATATTTGCAAAAACTCTCAAACACTGACTCGTCGATTACCCAAGCCTTACTTTATTGCAAAGGCAAACTTTTGTTGTTTATTTATAGATAGCCCATGCTAAAGATATACCCGTTTAACCTCTTATTTCTTTCCTGTTAAGGGTTGAATTTGGATAAAACCCTCATTAGTGGATGTTTCGGTCACAAAAGGAACGCCCGTTTATTCTTTTACAGTTGATAAATCCGATATGGGTCAGCTCTAATGAATAACAAGAGATTAACTTTGAAATAAGATATCGTGACCTAAGGGCATTGGTACAACATAACAAGAAATACAATGTTTCATGTTAAATACTATATTATTTAATCAATTCAATACAGTCGAACGTTCCCAGACTGTTTTTGTTTCTATAAATAATAAAAGAGAAGACATGAGTACGTATTGCCGGTGAAATTAGAGCTTTTCGATAAGGAAATATAATTTAATTACGTTGCACGAGGCTGAACATAAAATATATTGACACGAATATCAGTCTACAGAGGTAATTAACTTTACTATGTGATCTTCAAAGGTGAGACGAGGGAGAATATTAATTTGTGTATTATATTTACGACTACCCAATGTAATATTGAATAATAAAATTTAATTAAAATTGAAACGCATAATTGCTAAAATCTAAAAAGCTTTTGTTATAAAATGGAATAGAAAAATAATGTTATGAGTAATTTTGTGACTAGATGGCATCGTATTGCAGCATTGGCCGCGCCTGAGGAGAATAGCTCTAACGATTGCTGCCGGCGCGGGCGCGGCGGGCGGGCGGAATGGAACGAGACTCGGTCGGTGTCCATTCAATGCACTATTGAACCAATTGACTAAATTAGAAAAGAAGAGAGCCTGACGATGCGAACCTTTGTGAATTTTCCGTCGACAGAACAATTCTATATTCGAGCAGTTGTGTTTTACAAACATGAATTCATTGTGAATTCAGCCCCGGTTTCAGATTTACCTAGGTATAGTTCTTTTTATAATAGTTTATATAATATCGTGAGGTCGATATTATATAAACTATTATAAAACTGTAACTGAAGTGTGTCTGTACATTGAAGATATTTACAAAAAACAGATTACGATATGGTTTTTAGGTATCCCTGACTCGAAATCAACCTTTTTTAGAAATTTTGTCTGTCTGTTTGTCTGTTTGTTTGTATGTTTGATTGTTTGTTTGCGCATCACGCAAAAACTACAGAAACGATTTTGATGAAACTTTTTTTGTTTGATAGCTTATGATCTGACTTAAAATCTGGTATATAATTTGTGCGGGCGAAGTCGCGGGAAAACAATAGTTTTAAATAAGTTTGCAGAGATGTTTTGAGAAGGTAATAATAATTGACTTGTATTAGGTATCTCTTCTAATAATTATACCCCCGATGTATGATGTAGTACTTTTAATATAGCAAAGGATTAAGATAAGCAATTTGAAGTATCATAGTCTCCAATCAAGACGAGGATTGGTACACAGGCTTAAAAATTTTTGTAGGTACTAATTATAATAGGGGAGAAGATAGATAGATAGTTAACTAATACCTACAAGACAAACAGAGACTGACAAAGTAGCAGGTAACCCTACCGACCGGTAAGATGGCTTAACTAAGCTAAGCATTTAGCAAAGAAAGCAAAACTTATTTAATACCAGTGTCTGGCATTAGATATCTTACCCACCTGTAATATCATGATATGTGTATGATAATGTAAAGATTACAAGTGAGTGGCTAGTCATTTGTTACTCTCTGTTCTGCCCCGAGCGAGGAGTCAACGGCCTCATTCTCTCAGTCACTCGGCGACTTCAAATTATTGCTTTGCGTGTACTTTACAATTTCGTTATGGAATGCTGAACCGATTGTTACAATAATTAGGCGCAGCCACAATGTAATGGGTGTTTACCATGTAATCAATCGGTAGATGAATGTGTTTTTTGTTTCAACATAATTGCATGCAAATTTCCCAGATTTTGCGATCCAGTTAAATTGATAGGTACGTGAAATCAGTGGTTTAGAGGCAGAAATGTTGAAACAGAAACGGAAATAGGTCGCCAGGTATAGGTCAAGGTACTTCTTTGATAAGTACTCACAGAGCGTAAAGGTATAAATAAGCTCATATTTCACAAAGTGGCCGTAAAAAAGTCATATAGCGGGAACCGCGTGAAACGTTCGATCAGGTTAATAAAATAGCTTGTGCCATTATATGAAATAGTAAACTGAGAGTGGTTGAGCGTAGAGTAGATAACCTGGTGAGTAGTGATGGGCGCCTGAGCTGAGGGGAATGCCGGGTTAGTGGCCGAGTAGCCACTTTGTAAGCGGATCACGGAGCGGTCGCGGATTTAAGTGCTGTATATTGTCACACGGGCGGCGACTCGTGTTCATGTTTACAACAATACACTCGTTGAACAATACCGTAGTTCTAAGGAATTTATTATTTTTAACATTTCTGAACGTTCCGGTTGAATGTGTCGTTCGTAATTAGTGCCTATCTAATTACAACAATGCAGTAGAGAGCATGAATTGTAATGTAATGTATTGTACTTACATTGTAGGACATAGGCGGCTAGTTCGGCGGCGAGATCGAAGTTGACCGGTAGTCGACCTCGCAGGACATCTTGCTTCAGCTGCAGAAACAGCTGGTACCTGGTCAATTAATTTCATATTACAGGCTATTGAATAAAAACTTAATTCGATAAATATACAGAAGTGATAATAATATAAATAATAAGAAAACATCATTTAACTTATTTTAAATAATGGTTGAAGGTCAAAATTAGGTATGTACTTTATAATTATTAGTAGGTAATAATAACTATGAAACAATGTAGAATTTCGTAACTCCAAACATTAAACTTTACAACAAAAAGGTCTAAGATATTTATTTCAAAGCAAGAATTTTGAACGACGGACGAAAGAAGTTCGTTTATTTTAAAACCATTTTCTACAATGTTAACAGAGCTAAGTAAAAGCTATGAAGGGAGCACGACCCTTAAAGGAAAATTAAATATTAAAAGACCATCGCAGCAAAAGCATCGTAGGTTTTCAAAGATTTTATGAGAATTAAGCTGGGAGTCTTACCAGAGGGAGGAGGCTTCCCTTACAAAGTACCTACCTACCTACCTGCCGACCAAAAAGACCGCGCCTCGTCGACGCCGTAATAACGAAATTTTAATAAAACATCTCCGTATTCTTCCTGGTTACTACCATTTCCAAACGGGTTTGTTCAGAAATAAAGCGTAATGAAAAACTTTTTGAATGTTCCACTTGAATTGCTGCTTTTATTGTTGTAAAATTAAATGCTTTCGTTTAAGAAAAAGTAGAAAGAATTCGTAAAGCATGAATAAAGAACCAAAATTAGTACGCTGTACTAAAAGTTGCGAATTTAATGAAAGGGCCTATTTTTGCAAAAGGTATCCAATTAAAATTGTTCGTGCGACGTTTTATTGAAGGTTTTGCCATACAGTTTAGAGCTCTAACGCAGCTTGCTTGCCTGTTCATTTCAGCAGAGTGACTGCTGTTTACGAGCCGAGCTACCAAGTTTACTTCGAGCTAGAGAGCACTAGACCTTCTTTGTTCCCCGCCCGACTTCTCATGGTTTTATGGTCGTGAAAATTTAACAGTTCGTAATAAAGTTAAAACGTTTTTGTGTGATTCATTTATACATGTTAAGAGCTCGTGCAGATGGTTCCTAATTTTGCTTTCGTCACACACGATACCTATTTCGAAAGAAAGTTTTATTGTCGACCGACTTTTATTCTCGGTGCAGTATCTCTTAGTTTTTTGTGTTATAAAACGAGATATTTCTGTAAGAGTAACTGTCATTCACACATTTAACACCCTCAATCCATATCTCATTCCATCATGGCTCAATTCAAAACTGGCAGAGGCCGTCACCGCACTTTCAGGTGCGCTAGCGCAGCACCTTAAACTTTACTACATCTACATTGCTAAAATACATAGTTTCATAGTTCATAGTAATTTATTTGCATTCATATACATACAGCATAATTTAATGCAATATTATTTACCTAGTATCGTTTGAGAAAGTAATAGGTTGATAAAATTTTACATTGGCGCGCGGCTGCCAGCTCCCCCATTTTAATTATGAGCAAGAGCAACAACTTTCCCAAAGGAAGCTAAAGGAAATTCGAAAAACAAAAACCTTTTCATATAATACAAACGTTTGATGATGATGATGATGAAGTAGGTAAAGTTGTTCAGTATCATGAGTACAATCACGTTTGAAAGTAATGCAACTGTCTACAATTTATTACACCATGTATAAAAATGAAAATACAATGAATTAAAAATGGTTGCAATGAGATTTTTCATAAAAATCTGGGTTCAATAATATTATACTCAGGCATTTTATTTAATTTCATTTAAATATCGTCTCGTTAAAATACTAAGTGATCGTGGATCTCTTATGGCAAGACCATACTTATTTAAATACAACGTTATAATCTCTCTATAAGTATAGTTCGAAGTACGAAACATTAATTAAGTTCTCATTAAATTTACTACCTAATAATATCCACATGTGTTGTACATTATCTAAACTACATAGTGTAACGTATGGTACGACAATGAAGCTTGTTTATTGTTACGCTGTGTGATCACTATACTATATACACTGTCGTTTCCCATGATGATATTGGTATGAGGAGTGTGGGATCTATCTATTCTGTTTCATTTTCTCATCGCTAGGATTTGAGGTGTAAATATCAGGATCAGTATCCAATGGGATTCCGCGTCATTTCTATGGTATCGACACAAATAATTTAAAAACGTAAGTAGATTTAATTATTTTTCTCCCCTCCGGACGGAAAGCGTCAATTTTCGTCCCGTTGCGCTTAACGAAGTTTCCGCTTTCCACCTCCGTCGAGGAGAATAATAGTATAGTACTAACCTCAGGCAGTAAATAAGAAAGCCTCAAATCACATGTTTGTTGACCTCGGCTTCCCGGTCCTCGGTCAACAATTACATGAGATCTGAGACCTTTCTTACTTTCCTGCCCGCCTCGGTGTGTAATCTACTATATTTCAAAAAAGTTTTAAGAATTCCATTTTAAGCGTTCACCCTAGAGTCCGTTCTGTACAATGCGACTATGGGAGATTTCTAAGTTGATACGTGATTCTGATTACAAACCCTAATGATCATGCTGGAAACAAAGTTTAACATTCATCAAGTCTTATCCAATGTCAAGAAAAAACCAGGAAGAATTTCGTGAGAAAATTATTATGATACATTATCCATTGTCTATTGCTATAATGGGCGATTTAGACAGTTTTATACCTTCATATAAAATGATGTGAAAGAAATAGCTGATACGAGTAGCTGACAAAGCAGTGAATAGACGCAAGCGGAACAGATGTGTTTTATTGTCACTTCCTATAGGAGCGCTGCTCTCAGGATCGTAATATATTAATGTTATATGAGACGTTATGAAAGCGTTACATACATCTACATACATACGGTATGCAAAATTTAAATATCTATTGAGTAGATATGTTATGTTTTGATATAAAACCACAATAACAAAACAATGCCTCGATAAATGAACAAAATTAATATGGTAAAATTTATTTTAATTTCGCATTCAATTTGTGTGTGGTTTTAGTGGAAGTCATTAGGATAATAAATGCTCAAATGTTTGTCTAAAATTAGATTCAGGTCAATAGTATACAAATGACATTATTTTGAATGAAACCAGTTTTAATATGTATATGTCGTTTAGTCGGAAATTAACGGTGCTTTAAATAGAAAGCTCATGTTAGATTATCAATCAAATTAAAATACTTTCATACATTTTAATTGAATAGAAACTAAATTAACATGCTTCTTATTATTAATATTATTAGAAAATAATTTAATTTTAAAAAATATAATATTTAGATAAGTCTAAAGTATTCAATTATTTTATGCACAGGTATGTGCAATAATAAATATCAAGAAATAAGTTATTAGATACTCTACCTCGTGATCTCTTCCAACAGCTTGCATGGATCTGCTGCGTAGAACTTGACTCCAAAATAGAAGGTGTGATTATCAGATCCTCGCAGTTGACGCCGCAGCCGCTTGCCAGCGTCCAACCAGTGCTGTTATATTAAGGTCATGTTACATTCTAATATCAACAGAGGAGGAAGTATTACCCTCAAAGAAATTAATATCCGTAGTCTTTTTATACACGTTTTATGGATGCATCGTATAACCTTGGTATAACAACGGTCAGTTTATGTATATCTTCGTGATGACCCGAAAAATGCCGAAACGTAAAGTTTATCAATGAGCAAAGAGATACCTACTTTAGAATCTTTTTACATTATTTTCTGTCGTCCGTTTTCATTCTCTAACAGCTAGATAAATGGACGTTACAAATAACTAAACGCGTCAAAGTTACCTACTACGACATCTGAAGCTCAAGGTTGAACATTTAATGCATAATAGCGAGGATGTAATGAGGTTACGACTACTTTCGGTTCAGTATTTTGAGAACTATGTATAAGGTACAGTCAACTTCAGAGAATCCTGACTATATAAGCCACATACTAAATCTTTATAAGCACCCTTGTGCTTAAAGGGTTCGATTTCTCTGATGCTAAACTAACTGATATCGTAATGGGAGAGAGGCACAATCAGAGGCCAAAACAGCCAAAGTCAGTAGGTATACAATAACTGACCCACACTAAAATTGTGTATTTCAGTATACGTATTGCCTTGTTTACAAAAAGTTATAAGAAAAGAAAGCTCCAATCTCGAGACAAACTACTATACTTAGATGGCAGGAAACTAAGACGAAGAGAAAAGTCATTTACTTAGAAAAGAAACTTTTACAAGTTAACGTCGCTAGCGCTGTTTTACAACTAGGTATATTTAATGTAGGAAGTTACGATTACACTTTCTTTTACTTCGAAATGCTAAATGTGCTCATTTAAAACTTACATCTAAAAGAGATTTAAAAACTTTAATTTATTTTACGATGTTATCGCCAACATTATTTTGTTTAACATTGTTTTGTTGCAATTACACAAATAAGAATAGCATAGTGAACAAGTAAAAAGGGCGAGCTTATCTCTAAAGAGATTACTTCCAGCAGACCCGTTATATAAAAACGTAGTCAGGGCGAAATTATTTCAGCTTTACCGCGGGACAATAAATTAAATAGAGATAAAATATATGGTTTATCTTGAATGTTGGAAAGCTACCTAGGTAGATATCTATTAGATCAAAATAAGCAAACTAGAACTGTTTGCTTAGAGAGATCTACTTGGTAAAAGAAAATGAATGAAATTTGCTGCTCTGCTCCATAATAAACATCGATGTTTAACTTACATGTACAATCTTTTTTCCATTACTTATCCTTAACAAAGATGTTTAGTTTGTTGATTCAATCAGATCATCACCAGCCTATCATTGTCCACTTCTGAACATAGGCCTCATCCAAGGTGTACCACAAAACTCTATCCTCGGCCTTCTTCATCCAGTATCACCCCTCCCTGTCCTGTTCTGTACTAATCTGATCCATTTTGAAATTACTTACCGTTTGATTATCCTGATCGACATAGCGCAGTCCAAAATATGCCGTCTCCAGTAGGTCGAGATGTCTGAACACGACGTCCAGCAACGCTTGGCCCGTACTGTTGTCCTAGAAACATTATTTATGTTCAGTAACTCTAGCTTTTATTATGCTATTGTCTAGGGAAGCGTTGGCCTAAAAATTATAGTTGATCATTGGTGTCTTGGTTAATGTGGTTGATACAGATTTTTCTTGTGGGAAATAGCTGTGTGGTGCCCGGAAATTTTTACTGTTTATAAGTAATAATTACTTCACGTTCTTTATTCGTACTTTACGTCACGTCATTCCATCTTGAAATTTAAATTGCTAAATGTGAGCATTGCTACAACTACAATCTTACAGAAAGTTGGTACTTGTAGCAAGTTTCTGTTCACCCCGAAAGAGATTGCGGTCGTGAGTTTATGTATTGTATGTGTATGTATACGTAATTAGTAACTTAGGCTATAGGTTACTAAGTAGCAGTTAATGAGTTCTCAGTTTTATGAATGAATACTTTATTTACACCGAACACATAAAGTGCAGAGCAGGAAACAAAAGTAGAGTCACGTTGCAGGGTTTGCCTCGAACACTTGTCTCTCGCGTGGTGTTCGCGCGGTTCCCGTCTCAGCCTGCCACGAGGCTCCTAAATCCTTCTCAGTTGTTCTTACTCAAAAACAATCCTCGAGATTGGATAGACACTCCCTCAAATAACTTGACACTGGCGAAATCTAACAAGGAAACGCCATTTAATAATAATAAAAATATAATAGAATAGAAACAAAAGTAATTATGGTACGTATAAGGCTTAATTTTATGTTGTCCCCAAAAGTCTGTAAATTTTTGTAGTACCCACCTATCTAGGCACTCAAAGTCTAGCCTAGCCTTGCTAGATAAGTACACGACCTTGTTTGTTCTTATTAAATTTTCTGAAGAGAAAATTACATCTTCGCCTTAGGCATGACAAAAGTCTTTGTTAACGCGCTTTCAACAGAATGCTTCCTGTTACAAATTACTTAGTTATTCTTTGAAACAAGACTTTTCATAAATCAAATACAAGCTTTTATCTTTAAAATGATGTTACAGCAAAACTTTACAGACTGTTTTATCCAGAACGAAAGAAAATAAATGATGTTATCAACATGCTTTTATGGTGTCACAGTCTAAGGAAATATTGTAGAGTTGGAGTACCTACCAGGAAGTTTCAATTTAAACATTTTATCAAAAACATAGTAAATAAGTCTCTGATCGCGGTTTCCCAATTTTACATTCGTCCCCATATTTTATGAGATGATCCTTACGTTACACGAGAGAGTACAGAGTACTTAAAAAAAAAAAAAAAAAACATACGGGTCGAATTGAGAACCTCCTCCTTTTGTTGAAGTCGGTTAAAAATACCCAGCAACGCAAATAGTTTTCCTAAATTTAAAGTCGCTCTAAATCTAAATGTCTAATCATCAATATCAGTAAACTAATTCATAAAAGTATCTTTTTGTACCCTTTATTTTGTTTCTTATTTCATGTAATATTTGAAATGAACATGTAAAAACAAAACTTTAAAAAAGAAAGCAAGAATCCGATACGAAACGAACCAACAAATCTCCCACGAGCAAGAGACGCCGGAGACTATCTCCAATTAGCATTTATCGAAGCTTTCCTCAATTAGGCTAATTCGCACGCGATGGTCCGGCCAGTAATACCAGTAGTCGCGCCGTCGATATGGTATTGGCATAATAATGAGCGGGTGCGGTTCCGATGCGATGCAGGCGTAGCTCTCACGCGCAACTAAACATGGGAGCCTGCGTGCGTCTGCGCGGGCAGTTCCAGTGCGTGACAAGATAACTACCACCTTCACCGTCGCAAATAGTTTTCTCCAAAAAGTTTCTTAAGGTTCCGTGTTGTAACTACAGCGTATCTGTGGTTCTGGCGTAGGCAAGAACATTGTATACAGGGTGTTAGGAAAAGTAACATTAACCTGTAAACCACATACTCTACCCATCAAACTGAACAACTTTTACTATGGGAGCAAACCGATCGGAGCAAAAAAAAGTCAGCTGTCCCATACTAAACTGCAATACATAGTATACCTACTTGACGAAATCGTATGGGACAGCTGATTCTATTTTTGCTCTGATCGTTTTGCTCCCATCGTAAAAGTTGTTCAGTTTGATGGGTAGAGTCTGTGGTTTAAAGGTTAATGATTGTTTTCCTTACACCTGTATACAGGATACATTTTACATCACTGCGGATAACTTCAGCATGTATTCTACTCATCAAACTGAACAACTTTTACTATGGGGCCAACATAGAAATCGCGAAAAAAACAGTTAGATTAGAATACATTTGAGTCGAATAGGAACTGCAGTTTTTTATGGGACAGCAGATTTTTTTTTCTCGGTTTCAAAGTTGGCTCCATAGTGAAAGTTGTTTAGTTTGATGAGTAGAATACATGCTGAAGTTATCCGCAGTGATGTAAAATTTACCGCCTTATTTACCTACAACATTTTTGGTCGTAGTTAAATCAAATAGCGGAGAGAAAAAAAGACCAGTTACTGTACCTTAGTGTAGTACCGGTGGTGAACTGGAACTGGAAGCGAACAGGAAGGATTAATTAAACCTTCCTACATCCGGTGTAGTAGAGCCTATAACCACAGGCTATAAAATTGAGTTAATAGAAAAAGTTGTCTCGTAAAATGTTATTACTCCACGTGAAAATTAAAATCGAGGGCTAGCTCATAAGAAGTACAGTCGCCATCAGATATGTCGTAGCATACAAAGGTGTTCAAATATTTCTGAGCACTGCTAATTAAAAAAAATGTACCTATCTATCTAAACGTGTATTTTTTCATAAATATCTGAACGGCAAAGTTTCAATAAATTTTTACAATGTTATTTTTATGTTATTTAAATTTGAAATGTAAAACAACGAAGTTAAGGTCTTTTTTCCTAAACTATTCAGATGTTTATGATCACCCTGATATCGTAGATACATTTGATGTAATGTGTACGTACTTAAATACATTATTGAAAATGAGTACTGCTTAGAAATATTTGACCGCCTTGTTTGCCATATGATATATTATATGATAGCGTCTGAACGATATTAACTCTTGGATAGTTAATATCAGAAATATACAATAACGTGCGCGATAACATGCGTCAATAACGTGACTTTGTACGAAACCTACGAACACTACAGGGGTAGTGTAAAGGGACTCGTAAATTAACCTCACCGACAACAATCTTTGTTAATTAGGGTTCAAACTACATATTTATTACGTCATACTCAGTTAAAATGTTATAGCTGGTAAAGGATGTAAACGTGAATGCGTAACATACTTTAGAGGGTGCTTCGAAGGTGCTTCAAGAGTGGCGTATACTCCACCGACAAGAGCGTAGCTCTTAAATAAGATGATGATGATGATCGAAGCACTGACCTGACCATCAAACTGAACAACTTATACCTATGGGACCAACTTGAAACCGCGACCCAAATTGTATTGAACAGAGTTTCTTTTTTGGCAATTTTGTTGTTGGTCCTTGGTTAGTCCCCCGTGAAAGTTGTTCAGTTTTATGGTTAACAATAAAATGAACTTTATTGAGTTACTAAGATGATTCAATTCGGTGTAGCCCTGATTCCTAAAAATCCTAGTAAACTGTGTGTCCGGAATCAGTTACCTACTTCCCGTATTAAACGCATTTATCTTTACACCCTGTATTATGTTCAAATTAAAAATTTTACACAAAAAAGCATCTTATTGTATAAATGTCTGACGGTCTGTTGCCGCATACGTATTCAAATACGTTAGTATAATTGAATAGAATTAATAGTTAATAGCTTCTAAGATAAGTACCACAGAGTACTATTAATGACTATGGTAAGTATAACTATTTGAAAAATAAGTTATTTCCTATTTTATCTACAAACAGAACATGATTTATCAAGAAACCTTAATACAGCTTCCACAAATAGCAGCCGACAACTGAGAATTAATTAAATCAATTTTAATCATTGCTGCCTCTGTACACGCGTATTGATCTAATAACAATCAAAATAGATTACAATTTGAACGTGCATAGACACATTAATTAAAGCCTATTACTGACTAAGTGCATTTGATTAAATTTCTGTAAGTAATTAATCGTAATTACCTATAGGGATATTTAAAAAATCTGGTGTCGGCATTTTGATCTAAGGTCGGCATACGTAACTAATTACTACTTGTGTGTGTGATTGCTCCTGAAGTCCTGACCGATTTCAGCCACAGTGACTGCTTCAACTCCGCTGCTTGCGTTGATGATCTTATAAGTGGCGAACATAGCCAATCTTCTAAGAGAAGATCCTACTGACATAGCGGGCACGTAAGCAAGTGATTCTCATAGTGATACGATACTACTACTTAAGTGGTGAACCTAGAATATAGAAATAGGATAGGCCATTTCTATTGTTATGTGGGCATGCACCTAATAAAAATGTCGGTACTGCTGCCCAAATTAAACCTTCGAGTGGTAAAAATCGGCTGAAACCGGTTTAGCTTTAGTCACGTAGGTAATAATAACAAGAGAATCTATGTGAGATAAGTTGTAATTGAGAGGAGAGGCTTTTGGAACAACATTTCGCTGTATGTGTACGTTAAATTTGCCTGAAGAACAGCCTTACTACGTCTGGTTTGTTGGAAAATTGCGAAACAGTTCGTTGGGCTGAATAATAAATGATTTAATAACAGACCGCGTTTGCTCCCACCGGCGTACGTTCAGTTCAAAAAATAACAAACGATTTGAAAATCTGGCAGAGGCTGCAGGCACGCGATCTCGCCTCGTCCGCGCCGCGTCGTCGGTCGTCGCGTTTATGTCACGTCCAACATGTTCATATTGATTTTAATAATTCAATTCTAAACTTTTTGTTACACTGCAGAACCTAAAAACACTAATGGAATTATTAAAATCCAATCAATCAGAATCACATTTGTGTCGACGAGATGAAAAACAGGATGTCCGATTTGCTTTAGAAGCGACATTTTAACACACTTTCCAAAAACCAGTTTGGTAATAACCGTACCTCATTAATTCTCTCCGCACTTATAACGCAGATATATTAATTTTCACTGTGTAAAGCATCTTGTATTCACCGGATTCACCGCTCGTATTTCTAGAGGTAAACGTGGTTAAATTGTTCTAGGGTAAATTATATTTGTCTTTGTTTTGAGTAAAAGCTAAGCATTTGGGACAGTATGGGCAATAAAGACAGCATAAATAAAATGGAACGAGGCCCGTGGTGCATCTAGGCAGGCAGTAGGTAGACCGTGAAATGCTGCTGTCGACTCAATTTGCCGCCGCGACACTACACGACAATGACAACCCAACACTAGGCCCGCTCTATAAATTGCAGAGCAATTCCTCGCCTTTCCCCTTTCTTTCTAGTATTTGAGCCAAATAAAATTGTGCCGAAGCGGTGAAAATTGTAGCAAAATGCTTTCTGTACGAGGTGGCGAACTGTTGTGTTCACGTATACGAGTAAATTTTAGCATTGTGGCTTTGTGAAACTTATTTTGAACTACTTACTCTATAGAAAAGCTACATTAAAGTTGGTACAACCAATGCCCTCATTTTACGGTCAACTCGTGCGGTGAGATCATTCATCCGGATCATCTATAATCTTCTGTAATAAAGGTAATAAGAGCATAAGCTCGACCAATTACGACCTCCGCCGTTCCTCAAAATCGAACTTAATGGGCGAAGGCTCGCCAGTTAGTAACCAATTTATAATTTCCTGCATTGATTCGTTGGAAGCCTGGACGCTTATTTCAGTGAGCATTATTCGAATAATTTTTTGTAGTAAAAATATGAAAAGTATACGAGGTTTGCTCACCTTATTATCCTTCTTTAATTTGAATACCAGAGATTAAATGAATATTATGGTAGAGCAGACAGACGTAAGAAAACAAATAAAATGTATTTCTAGGAACTATTCCGATAGTAAGAATTATGTTAAAAATAAATTTCACTTGTAGAAGGTACCTATTCTTGTTTTATCGCGTCAATCGCATGTCATTCTAGAATTTCCCAGCCCAGTATTTTGGCACACCGGTGTGTGATTGATTATTCAAATAAGTAAAGTAGGTATGTAGCTGTAATTATTACAGTGATTCCGTGTTATGTAACTCAAATATAGGTAAGTATATTATGTAGTCCTGACACCCGGAAATAATATTATAAAAGTTATAAAAAGATAAATCTCGCTATTTATTGTAATAGGAAAAGAGAAAACTCGCCCATGGATACGTTCAAGACAAATGTCCCTTTGTAGATAGGAAAACTCCGTCGGAAGGGCGGCGATTTATCTCGAATATCCATACAATTTAGCAAAAAATGTCGAACTCTTGTCGCTACCACTTTACCTAAATTGGAAGATTCTAGCTTCATATATCTCGGGAATTTGTGTGACGAGCAAGTTGCCTGTCTACGAAATGGGCCAAACAAAGGAGTTTGGGACAAATTCCGTCGTTGTTTACGGTTATGATGTTGAGTTTGTAAGCATATCGGAATAACTGCGGATTCGTTTCAAAGCCAGCGGTCTTACACTCGTTATGTTTTCAAGTTTGCGGGAGTTTGTGAGATAATAGAGATTGTGTGTGAGGTCGACGCTGCCATTATTCTTCGGTGAGTGCCGTTCGGCGCAGAGCGTGGGTGTTACTGGGTTTTAGTAGAAAAGATACTGCGCTGTTTCTTTGAACAACTTTCAACGAAGTCTTCCTTGCGGAATTAATTTAATGTAAAGTTTAAGATAAGACCTGAAAATTGAAATTAGAAATCTTACATCGCTAGAAAAATCTAAATTTAAAATACAGTTTTTGGTTTGGATTTAATTTCAAACTGTAAACGAAAAAATATTCGTTTTACTGTTTCGGTCTCACAACACAACTTGCGAACTAGCTCTAAGGATCGGGTGCCCTCTGCGTCGCATAAAGACTTCAGTCCTAATTTTGGAAGTCATAAAATGTTCAGCATAAAGTTTTTACGCATAAAAGTATCTTCCCATAGTTGTTTCTGAGCATACTGCTTTGATTGGCATAACTGTTATCTGCTCTAATGTTAACCAGAATAATTTAAGTTACCATAAATTGTCAAGTCATATCATTCAAACTCATAACTAACATTAAATCTAATTTATTAATCGCATAATAAGACGTATAAATTAATATTAATTAATAAAAATATAATGATATAAATTTTATTAAAAACAATTAATTAACTACTTAACTGTAGGTTAGGTTACGTATTGTGACCACTTATAGAGCGAGTGAAATCAAACGAATGCGAAAAACCAACTATTTTTTTTTAATTTTAGTTTAGGTTAGGTTAGAACATGTATTACGTTTAGCAAAGCGTGCAAAGCGAACGGAGCATCAACATGCTTGCTTGTATGCTGCATGCTTGCTGAATGCTTGCTTGCTTGCTGCGTGCTTTGCTTGCTTGTTGCATGCTTGCTTGCTTGCTGCATGCTTGCATGTTGGGGGGTGCAGGGGGGCTGCCTGAGAAAAACAAACTGATGTTTATAAAATTGTAGGTTAGGTTAGGTTAGAACATGTATACGCTTAGCGGAGCGAGCGCAGCGAGCGAAGCATCACCATGCATGCTGCTTGCTTGCATGCTTGCTTGCTTGCTGCATGGTTGCTTGTATGCTGCATGCTTGCTTGCTTGCTTTCTGCATGTTTGCTTACTTGCTGCATGCTTGCTTGTTTGCTGCATGCTTGTTTGCTTGTTGCTTGGTTCGCCAAGCCAAGGTGACCTTTACTAAGTCCTTCGCTTACCACTTTTAGGTTATCGAGGAGCGACCGAAAATATTTTATTTAATTTCTATTTTTAGGGCACACAGGGTATCAACTATACAAATTAAATAAAACGACTAGGTTTTAAATAATAAATTTGAATTATTATTATTAATTATTATTATTATAAAATATAATAAAATATCATGCAAAATTAATGAGCGTTGCAATGTCGCTTAAAATCAGTTATTTAGTTTTACTATTAAACCAATATCATAAAATATAATAATCATGAAAAATCTATAAGTTCATTACAATACTTAAATATATATTTTTTTAAATATGTAAATGTATGTTTTAATTAGTTAATTGTATGAATTATTTATGACGTTTTAGGTTTATGTCAACAAATATTATGCCTTAATATAATAATGCGTAAAACGTTTATGCGTTTAAGACTTATGGGAACTGACAATTATACCTTCAGAAATTAGGAAAACAGAAATTATGCATAACAATTTATTTCCCGTTAAGGTTATGCGAAATGATGAATATGTCTAATTTAGTTATGCGAAATTAAATTATGTCTTTGAATTTTATACGACCCAATATGGACCCCTAAGGATCACTCTGACACTTATCTCGCGGACAAATTCAATTTAACATGCATAGAGTCGACGTACGATTGAATGAATTCATAGTCCGCACTTTAGACCCGAGCTACGCATATAAAAGACCTTTGAACCCCTGGGCGTATACTTCAAATAATTCGTCTGAACTCGGAAAGAAACGAAGAAAAAATCTACCAGTTTGTTCTACCTGCACGAGAAAATTGAAAAATTCCGCCTGCGTCCATCGGGACATTCGCCGCGGCAAAGGTCAATTTTCAGAATAATCCCTCGCCCATTTCTACCGCATAAGAAACGGATCAAAGCTTTATTGAAAAAAAAAATGTTTCTTGTAGGCACAAGAAAATTGTAAAACAGAGAAAATACGTAATATTAGGAATAGGTACATACTCAAACGGAGCCAATCATAACTTTGGCCGTTTAAAGGTTCCGTATCCTGAAAGATAAAACTCAAGCCCTCATTTTTATTATGAAGGCTATAAACGAGTTCACGGCCTACCTGCTACAACACGGTTATTATTCCAACGTTTTAACACTTTAAATTTAGGTATACGCGCTGATATTTCCGACCTTTTACATGAACTGGGAATTCAGGACGAACAGTTTCCACGTTTTAAAGCAAACTTTATGGCAAACAACAGTGATGTTGTCGCTGTCACCGTTAACATCAGTTGTACACGGACCATTACCGCTATGCTTTGTTTCTAGCTAGCTAGCTGGGTAGTTAGATAACAGTAGGTAGGTAGTTTACCTGTATTTCATGGAGCAGCTCCCTCTCGTCCAGGAATACGACGCGGCAGGCCAGTGTGCGCGGCGCGGGGCACAGGCAGTCCATCATCTTGTACGGCCTATACCCCGTCGGGCACCTCCTGTTGATAAAGAAATTCAACTACAGACAGCGGTTGAAAGAAAAACAAAAATTTTGTGAAGACCATATTAGCGGTCCGCCCCAACTTCGCACGGGGAGATATAAAATATAGCTTATGATCATCACGGATAATGTAGCATTCTAATGGCGAAAGAATTAGATCGGCAAAGTAGTTTCGGAGCCTAGTCAATACATACAAACAAACAAAAAATTTAATCTTTCCTCTCATAATATTAAGTGTAGCAAACTAAAGCACGTACTGTATAACAAGATCAATGGTTGTAAAAGATTATTGATTGCAAATAATCAAGACATTTTTATCTTCCAAAATTATATAATATACCTCACTGACGTACACTCACAAAAAGATTTTCTTTAATAATTTACTAAGGTTTCCAGGTCTCCTAAAACGATGTAACCCCTGAATTCTATCCACAAAGGCGGAAGTTGTTTGAAGTCAATTACGAAGTTATTTGCAGTCAGACTCAATAGTAAAATCACCAAAGGGTTTGTGGAAACCAAATATATCCTCGTTAAAAGTTAGACCGAGGAGAGTCAGCGTGGCGGGTCTGTTTTAACAATTTTATTTTAATTAGGAACAGCGCACTCACTAATAGGGGGATTTGGTTCGGCAGGATTTTTATTACAAACACCATTTTTCGTTCTCCTAGCTCTCTCTTTTCTGCGTACCTTTCCACCCATTTATGTTTTTTATATGCATACTATAAATACGTTTTTTTTCTTTGTTTTGTTTTTTCTATCCGTTATGTTTTGTTGTTATTTTGTAAATACATAATTTTATAAGTTATTTTTACATTACCAAGGTTCAAAAGATGATACATTTGTCATTTTATATTACAAAAACTACAAACATTACAAAAACTGCTTTTATTATCCTTTTGAGCAGGTCTAGTACTAGTCCAATCATTTTAGGGTTTGACCCTAACAATAATTCATCTATCGCTAAAACTTTGCAGTGTGATAAAGTAAAGTATACAGATTACGGTTGACAAATAATCTAGGTTCAACTTTTTCCGGTCCTAGATTATTTGTCAACTGTAATCTGTATACTTTACTTTATCACAATGCAAAGTTTCAGCGATAGATGAATTATTGTTGGGGTGTCCATACAAGGAAACTCTAAAATGACTGGACTATACACAAATTGCAGATTGTTAGGAAATATAATTTTTTTCGTGGATAGTATTTCGTAATTGCCGAATTCGAACTCGTGGATAAATTTCCACAGTTTGTCGAATTCTAACTCAACCGAGTAGGTATGCTTGCCCGTATACGACTTTTCATTTTCACTGTTTTCCAATTTTGCTGTAGGTATTTCTATGCATTGTTGTGATTTGTGAATAGGTTGAAAACAATTGACTGCTGCAACTCGGATTTTCGTTTTTTTTTAACAGACGGATGTGTAAATTGAACCTATTTATTCAGAGATAATTAAACACAGTTATTGCATCATTGTTTTAATTTAATAAAGTACTTGGCATGGAGTGGCTTCTCGAAAAACAAAAGAATCTTAATTCTTTTATGAGCGTACAAGTGTAAATTGCGGCAGTGGTTCACAAACCGTGGCCTCGTAAAAAGAGACTGTAGGAAATAAAAGAAAATGCACTAACACAACACCCCTAATGTTGCGCATCAGAAAACTTTTAACAAGCAGAGAACGAGAAACTTTTAGGAAACAAACAACAGAGACGGCAATACGCGTCATTAATCCGAACGATCCCGACAGAGATTAGTGCTTCAGCTATTGACCCCACACCCCGCACCGCCGCCCCCACACGTAGAAAACATTTTCCCGCCATTGTCGGTGCAGGAAGCAAAAAGAGGAGTCGCGATTGACATCGTGGCCCCACGACGACAGCGCCAGCGGGACGTCGTTGGTCGGGGCGCTGGAACGAGCGAGGAGCGCCCCACTGCGCAACGCGACACCCTCTTTGCAATTTTTCCTTTTGTTTGTTCCAGATGATGCACACGGAAAAGAAAAGCAAGTATCTAGATTCCAGCAGATACGGTACTTCGGTAACATTGTCGATTCGTACTCACGATAAAATAGTTTCACAATAATCTCTCGTGTTCTCACGTGTTACCATTTCCCATGTGCACTCAGATAATGAATCTTTCATAGTAACGGCTCCTTTGTTCTTCTTTCCGTGAAGTTTATTTCATAAAGAGCGGAAGTTTTTGTAATAATATAATGAGACTGTCATGTTTAACTGATTGGTCTATCTGTACCCATCCAGCTACAATGTGTGAAGGTATAGCTGATGGGAGAGACTATACAGGGTGTAAGGAAAGGCATCCTCAACCTGAACAACTTTTACTATGGGAGCAAACTGGTCAGAACAACAAAAAAACTGCTATTTCATATGTTTAAGTCGTGCACGCATTACTGATACTTTTGGGAATGATCAGACCATCAAACTGAACAGCTTTTATTATGGGGACAACATCGAAATAGCGAAAAAATCTGATGTTCAATGACTGATGCTCGTGTATTTTTAATTAAACCTTTTTAAGAGAATGTGTCGTTGGTGTACCTAATAAACTATTAAACTAAACTACAAATCTACTCGAGCTAAAGGAATGGGACAGCAAATTTGTTTCGTGATTTCGATGTTGGTCCCATAGTGAAAGTTGTAAAGTTTGATGGTCTGGTCATCCCCTTAAAATAGTTTCACCTAATTTTGTTAGACCTTATATAAACTACATGTAGAAATACAATACTAACATCTACACTAAAAAGCCTTTCTACTTCTGAGACTTACCATAATAAAAACAACCCCCTTAAAAGTTTAAAATGTTTATTTTTACTTTTGTAACACCCTGTATAGGGTCCTTCATAATATGCTGACACTGATTTAAGGGGATGAACAGACCGTTGAACTGAACAACTTTCTCTGTGGCACCAACACCGAAATCACAAAAAAAATCTGCTGTTCCATGCATTTGTGCATGCATGTATGGGACAACTGTTTTTTTTTTCAACAGATTTTGATGTTGGCCCCAAAGAGAAAGTTGTTCAGTTTTGATCAACCCCAAAATTGTCAGCATATTAAGAAGGAACCTGTATAACCTAGTACACTTCCTATTCCAAATTCAAGAGAGTCAATTACCCCATTATAACATTCAAACCTAAAAAAAAAACTCCAATAATAAAGTTTCTTAGAAGAAAACATAACGTCGTGTATTCTAGGAAAGAGCAGACACATAGACAATTATAGTGTTGTTAGTGGTGAGGTGAGGCTGGGGCTACTGGTTGATTTACACTTGCATTTGAATCGTGTAGTCATTTTGTGGTCGGAGCGGCCTGCGGTCACCGGATCTACGGGCAGAGCCGTCCAATGTACACACTTTGTTACAACTACTTTTGTAAAAGTAGTAGCTGTGTTAAATCTTTTTTCAAAGTTTTGTTTTGAATTATAGTAGATTACACACCGAGGCCAGGAAAGTAAGAAAGGTCTCAGATCCCATGTAATTGTTGTATGTTGCAACAAACATGTGATCTGAGGCTTTCTTATTTACTGCCCAAGGTTAGTATACTATTTTTCTACTCGACGGAGGTGGAAAGCGACAATTTCGTTTAGCGCAGCGGGACGAAAATTGACGCTTTCCGTCCGGAGGGGAGGAAATGTCTAGCAGTGCCTTTCGATATCGTGTGGGTTTTGGGAGTATCCTAATCTCAAGGATTATTTTATACAGGGTCCCACTTAATATAAATACTGTCACTTTTTTGAGAGGATGATCATACTATCAAACTGAACCACTTTCTTTATGGGACCAACATTGAAATTGCGAAAAAAAATCTGCTGTCCCATACATTTGGCTCGAGTAGGCTCGCAGTTTTGAATGGAACAGCAGATGTTTTTTCCCAATTTCGATGTTGGTGCCATATAGAAAGTTGTTCAGTTTGACGGTCTGATCATCCCCTTAAAAAAAGTGTCAGCATATTAAAAAGGACCCTATACAAGGTGTTACAAAAATACAAAGAAACGTTTAAGGTTTAGACCATCAAACTCAACAACTTTCACTATGGGACCAATATTGAAATCGCTAAAAAAAATGTATGTTATAGAACATAGAGTAGAGTATAGACTCTACAAATAGACTCGAGCTAAAATATGTATGGGACATCCGTTTTTTTTTCGCGATTTCGTTGTTGGTCCAATAGAGAACGTTGTTCAGTTTGACGGTCTAAACAACTCCCTTAAGAGTTTAAAAAATTTATTCTTACTTATGTAAAACCCTGTATACCTACCTATAATTATTGCAAAAAATATGTTTGAGCGAATATGAAATGTTAAAGCCTCCAAGCCATAAAACATCCGACCGACACATCATCATCACCATCTCAGCCGATGGACGTCCACTGCTGGACATAGGCCTCCCCCAAGGATCGCCATAACGACCGACACGACAGTTAATTTTTCTAAACACTCGGAAATGGATTATAATGGTTGATTGCTCTAATGATACAACAACTTTCCTAAAGGAACACAGAAAAATTCGCAAAAAACTAATTCAACAATTCATACAAACGTTTGATCAGCCTGTTGCATTTAGTATAGGAATCCTAAATTTTTTCTGCTAACCGAGGTTTTTTAGCCATAGTGTTCAGTATCATGGGTTTGCAACTGTTTAAAACACCTTATGTTTCTGTGTGTATAGTATGAATGTACCTTAAGGTAAAGCAACGTCGAGGAAAAGATGGTGAAGGTTACACTAAAACCATTCTAGACATTATGGAGATTTCATAATATTAATACGTGAAAATAATCACCAAAATCGGTCCAGTAGTTTTAGAATAAATCACGAACATGTTTGTATGTTCGTGTTTTGTTCTTTGTTCATGTTCAAACACCAATAAAACTTTTGTTAAAAATGGCGGTCATTTATGAAGAATATGGAAATGAAGGTGCGAGCCTATGTGTACGGGAGCGAACGGGCGGACGCCTGCGCATGCCGACACGCGCTTGTGCGCATAATGATAGAGACGCTTCAGTGACGCCCGAACAGAAACATCGTATGCCTTCAACAATCACGTCAATGTTATTATGATTTTACTTTACACGTTATTCAAAGTGATCCTTGATCAAATTACAAATTTAAAAGGTGGTTATCGTCATCTACGTCATCAGCCTATCATCGTCCACTGCTGAACATAGGTCTCTCCCATCAAGGCGTGCCAAAAACTCTATCCTCAGCCTTCTTCATCCAGTCGCTCCCCGCTACCTTTTTATTTGGTCGTCTGTCCAGTCCGTGGGGCGTCGTGTCCCACACTTTGCCAGATCGTGGTGTCCAATCTAGAAATCTGACACCCCATCGGTTGTCAGTTCTTCTGCAGATATAACCAGCCCAATTGCCACTTCAGCTTGGAGCTAAAGGTGGTTGGTTGATTGGTACCATATTTCTCCATGGTCGACTTAATTATGGTTAGTACCTAGTTGCAGCAATATTTCTGAGCTTCTCGTGGGGATAGTCTGTTCTTTGGAAAGTCTTCTCATATCTCTAGGTTTTATAACAGATTGACATGACTCACGGCTACGCTACGTAGACCTAGTTTTATAATATAATATAGTAAATTAATTGGATAATTATTTTAATTTTGGTCCAGTTGATGTGTTAGTTAACAAACGACGGGACACATTATTAATTTAATTAAGTTTCAAACATACTTATAAGTAAGTTGTTACGAAAGGTGTTCGCATAGGTACTTCAAAAAGTAATAGATCTATTATCGACTCGAAACCGTTTTCATGGTGAAAATAGATGAACGGATTTTGTGGTGAATTTCTCTATTTCAATGTTGACTAGGCAGGTGGAGCAAAGCCTTAACAGAGTGGTGGCCGAGATTAGGCAAAAGGGGAGTGGGTCGTCCGGCAGGTGGGTTGACGACATCTGAAAAAGTATCGGCAAGACCTGGATGCGACTGGCACAGGACAGAGAAGAATGGGAAAATAGGGAGGAGGCTTATATATGCCCTGCAGTGGGTAGATACGGGGTGAATATAATGAATCATGTTGAATGTTGACTACCGATATGCAATCGTACTGTGCAACAAGGGAACAAAATGATTAAAAGCGATACTTAGTAGGTGATATCATTATTAGCGATTTTATTGGCATCGAAGCGTTTGACTAACGGAACGTGAACATATCCAACGATTCACTGCATGACTGAATGGCTTTATAGCAGTGCAACCAAATGACTCCGAACTACGGTTTACGAATTTAAATTGAATGCATGTCTATGTTTACATTTTAAAATTCCGAAATGTACATTTCTTATTACTTTGTTTCACTTTACGATGAAAGGTAATTGTAAAAATAGTTTTTAATTGCAATGTAATTAAATTTTGTTTTACTTTATTTTTGAAGAAGCACATTCACTAATGTTAGTCTATAACAAATCGGTCAAAAAATGCCTGAGTTATCGTGTAACATGCATAAAAAGGAGAATAAATAACCATAGAGACGTATTGAGTCTTTGTTGAAGTCGGTGAAAAAATAGGGTGTGTCGACACGACAGATCCAATACTTAGTGACTGAGGAGTCTGTTCCTGGCTTCACAATCCAGTCGAGGAAACCATAATATTGTATTGTCATCTGATAGGTTGGTTGGTTGTCCGTGTGGTGTCGGCTAAGAGTAGCACGTCCCGTGGGTGTCGTAAAAGGCGACTAAGGGATCTACCGTTTATTGGCTGATATGATGAGGTTGGTACAAAATTTAAGTTCAATCGACCATCGGGTTCCGGAAATAGGACAAAAATTCATAATGACGCACACTGCACAGTTGAAATTAAACTAAAACACGTAGGTAATTAAATGTCACAATTAATTATCTGATTGAATAGACCTAGTTGACGAGTCATGCAAGACATTGTCTAAAGTAAAGAGTCACACTCCAAAATACAATTAATTAACTGAAATGTTTAAAGTGTAGCATGAAACGTGACAAGTGAGTGAACAATCCTTTGACTGGTAAGAGAGGAAGATAACGTTACATCAAAGGCAACGGTTACGCTTTAGATTCGAGTAGATGTACAATTAAATAAGATTATAGAGAAAGCATTTACATTAAAAATACATGGGGTATTTAAACCTTCAGTGTTATTATTTGATCAAATTACGGAATTGAAACGTTCCGTAAATACCTTTTCCTATTAACTTAAATGACCCAGCTCGAATTTTATACGGCTATAACTCGCACGCAGTTCATGAGTTGCACATATATAGCACATATATTGTTGTATACATATACACGCAGGTAATGTTGAAGTGTGAGTGTGATGCTGTATTACGCTGAGGTATAAATCGATCTGGGAGGCCATATCTTGGCGGACGGACGTCGTAAACTTCTCACAGCAGAAACAGCACTTTTCGCGCTTCAAGTGTGTTAAACCAGCTCACCTTGCCGAGACGTAGCGCTGAATTACCCGATATAGAGAGCTATAAGTATCCATAATTATCTTTCAAACTTCAGAACTCTACCACAGAGGATTATATTGTAACTCTACCTTAAGTTGATAAGGGATATTCTGGTTACATAACTGTTGCCTGTTATTAATAACACGAAATCTTAACATCATATTATTTTATTCAAATAAAATAAAGTAAATTGTAATTACATCAGTAACTCTTGTTAACTTAAAAATTATTTTCCTTTGAATCTACCACTAGCTTGCATAAACTCTACAAATTCTTATTATACAAGGTGTTTCATAAGTAAAAATAAATATTTAAAACTCTTAAGGGGGTTGTTCAGACCGTCAAACTGAACAACTTTCTCTAAGGGACCAACATCGAAATCGCGAAAAAAAATATCTGATATCCCATACATATTTTAGCTCTAGTCGATTTGTAGAGTATGGAACATCATTTTTTTTATGGGACCAACATCGAAATCGAGAAATAAATAATTTTAAATCCCATACATATTTTAGCTCTAGTCGATTTGTAGAGTATAGAACATAATTATTTTTTTCGCGATTTCGATATTGGTTCCATAGTGAAAGTTGTTCAGTTTGATGGTCTACAACACCCCCTTAAATGTTTATTTCTAGTTTTGTAACATACTCAACAACATACATATACTGAACAATTTTAATATTAATTTTAATTTAATTAAATGCAAAATTTAACAAAACTTAATATTATTAAATGAGATTTGAAAACTAACAAGTTCTAAAGTCCGTGTCAAGCCAACCCTAGAAAATTACTCCAAACCGACTAGGTACGATAAAACAATAGTTATGGATGCGAATTTGAAAATATGATTGTATTATTATTTTTATCTTGAATAAAAAGAATGAACCTGTTGAATGTTACCTTTTAGTTGAGTTTAAACTTTCTGATAATTATCAAATGGATCGCTTTATAATTAAGAGATATTATACGGATTACAATTTATAACTAAGAGGTATTATGTCTCAAGCAAGAATTGTAATATTACTTCCTTCAACAACACAATCTTAACTATTATAAAACCGTAAAATTTCATCTGAACTATTATAAAACCGTAAAATTTCAGTAGGAATAAAAAGTAGCGGTTCACTTATAAAGTCAAATAACATATCGATAGCGCGATTTAAAAACGTGCAGCGCCATCTATTGACAAAATTGGTAGTTTGTTTGTTCGTTCGCACATCACGCAAAAACTACAGAACCGATATTGATGAAACTTTTTTTGTTTGATAGCTTATATATGATCTGACTTAAAATCTGGTATATAATTTGTGCGGGCGAAGTCGCGGGAAAACACTAGTTTTTAATAAAATCAAACCACAAAAACGGAAACCCTAGTGTTTCAATTTGTCAGTTTTGCGCTGGTCAGCGCCAACATATCAAGCATACAGGGTGTATTACATCCTTGAAATAAAGTTAACAGATGACTCGGATCCGAGTACTTGGCTGGAATAGAGCCAAAAAGTAGAGTTGCGAATTGCTTGAGAATGATATAAAATGGGGGACATACGTTGAACATAGCTTAAAATGAGAAAGTGCTGTTGAAAGTAATTTTAAAAGTCGAGGCGGAGTCTCGGTAAGTTAGTTTTACTTGAAAAATATTAAACAACAAAATCTCAGAAGGATTTAAACGATGCTGACTCAGAGATAATCTGTTTCAAGTTCCGAGCACTCGGCCGCTTCAACGAAGAGGTTAACTTTTTTAAATTAGTAGGTACATTTATTATTATGAGTGATTTCTTGGCTCTCAAATTACGGCAGGTAGCCCGGGGCCCCGGCCTCGGACTGCATCAGTAGGGAACACAGGCATCATGTGAAGGCTCACCTCTGTGCGCCGCTGCCTGACCCCGCCCACCGTTTAACATTTTTCATTCGCCTGGGAATTAATACTAGTTCGTTGTATTGTTTATTATAGAGCATAGCACAATAATTATACTGTCATTATTATTTTCGACTTAGGCGAAGTGGTTGTGAGGTTCTGTGGGTGCGTGTGAAGGGTCAATGGCATTAGACTATTTCGTAGGCAATGGCAAAACATTAAATAAGTTTTTTCTAGTCCGTGTCCGTGTGTAACCTTATCCTCATTATTTTCACAATCGTTCGAAAAATGTCTGTAACATAAATTCGTTTGAGTTCCACCGCTAAGGTAATTCTAGTTTCAACATCTTTTTCCAAACTATCAAACGAAGGGAGTAAAAAAATTTAATGAAGCTAGTTATTAGAAATATTTTACAGGTTCATTCGCAAAACCTAAGCTTCCATCGTCGAGCGCAGAATCCGTACGACGGAGGAAGAGAATACCGTTGCTTTTTTGTGATGTGTTAATATGAGGTTTAATTAAAAAGTTCCCGTTAACATATAAGGGTCATCGGCGCTTATCTTAATGCGACTGCGAGCTGGGGCGGGCGGCGCCGTCGGGTGCCGTGCCGGGCGACGCGACGCGCGGGCCGAGCTAAATAGGATTTTAATAATGCTCGTAGCCTCGCACCGAGTGCATTAAGATAATATGACCCGTGTAGTGCACGTCTCTTTTAGATGGCTAAGATTATTTTATCTTGAAACATACAACTGCAAAGAAAAATCTCAGCGGTCTATGTCTATGACTCGGTTACCTATCGTACTTTCGAAAAAGAGTTTTCCGAATTTTAGTTCTCCGAAATCGTTACACTTTTTATTGTTTCCCTTTTTTTTTGTTTCCCCGAAATATTATTCGCCATATTTTAAAGAGCCAGATTTTTTATTGTCCTTTTTTTCTTTTAACCAATGAATCAAAATTCTGTAACACAGTTTTCCAAAGTAATGTAAGTCAGATAATTTACTTTTTCGAATATTTGTTTTTCCGTACTTTTCCGCAGAAATATTTAACCTAACCTTTCCTAGAATTTTATTGTTTTTCTCAGACAGGGGGCGTCCACCCCACTGCACCTTCAACAAACATATAAGCAAACAAGCAAGCATGCAGCAAGCAAGCTAGCATTCAGCAAGCAAGCAAGCATGCAGCGAGCAAGCAAACATGCAGCAAGCAAGCAAGCATGCAGCAAGCATTTTGATGCTCCGCTCGCTTCGCTCGCTCCGCTAAGTGTCTTACATGTTCTAACCTAACCTAACCTACAATTTTAAAACCACCAGGTTGTTTTTCTCAGGCAGGGGGCTTACGCCCCCCGCACCCCCCTAGCGGGGGGCGAAGCCCCCCTGCACCCCCCAACATGCATACAAGCAAGCAAGCAACATGCAAGCAAACATGCAGCAAGCATGCAGCATGCATGCAGCAAGCAAGCAAGCATGCAGCAAGCATTTTGATGCTCTGCTCGCTTCGCTCGCTCCGCTAAGTGTTTTACATGTTCTAACCTAACCTTACCTACATTTTTAAAACCACCACCGGTTTCTTTTTCTCAGGCAGGGGGCTTCCCCCCGCACCGGCCCCCCTAACATGCATACAAGCAAGCAACAAGCAAGCAAGCAAGCAGCATGCTAGAAGCATGTTGGTGCTATAATCCTGGTATCATGTATCTACTAGGTAATTATTACAGGTAAGTATTAACTTTACTGTGTTGTGTCCTAGTCATACTTTGGAAGAAGTTGTTTCTACATTTTAAAACTTCGAACCCAGAAGACCGTTATCAAAAGAAAAAAAATGATTATGAAATTCTGATTTTAAATTTTCTGGAAAATGATACTTCTGTCAAGTCTTTATAAGGAGTAACAAATGTATGTGTAACAAAATATCTGTCACTAGAAAATTCTATAAACAGTTTTCGAACAACTGAAATTCGGTCAGTGAAATTTCGAAAGTAAGATAGGTTACCCTATGGCTCTGTTCAAACATTAGCTTCACATTTATTGGTTTGGAATGTTTGATGAGTAATCAGTGGTATTATGTAGAAACTACTCATGCTGCAGACAGAATCCATCCATCACCCTCCACTAAGTATAGACTAAGTCGCATCAAAGTTTGAAGTTAAACAACCAAACTATGTGCCCACTTAGCAGGTACAAAGTAAGCATGTAGACTTGTGTTGTGTTGCTCTGCTACAACTATTAATTACCTTCATCACAGTTACTTTAAACTTGAGCCAACATCCATTTACATAACGAACTTCTAGACAGACGTCTGAAGAATATTATAAAGTTAGATAATGTGTTTACAAAACAAAGTGAGAATATATTAAAGATTAACATATTCACCGCATTTCACGTCGCGTCCTCACCTGTATGTGAGCAACTAACGAAGAACCCCTCTGAAACTTTGTTTAGCACGCACTCGCTTTGTGAATTAAAAGCAGCGCTCCTTTTGCACTAAAACACCCCTTAATGAAACGAGATCGTAGCAAATTCGTCTAAATTTCCGCAACAATGAGCAGAACGGCAGGCGTCGCTTCGCAGGCTGAGCGTTACTCGCCCGCCCGCATAACGAGAGGTTAAATTAAATAACAACTAAACTTTGTGAGTCCCTCGAGTCTCGGGCGGCATCGGCAGGATTCAGGAGCAACGTGGCGGATGTATTACACTGATTCTTAGTCGGAAGTTTGTAAACACAACCAGCGGTGGCCACTAGCAGCAAAGGCGGATCCAGGATTTCATTTTGGGGAAGCCCTCAGCCGACTCAGGCCACGTATTAAGATTTAAAAAAATTAAGTTAGAGACGCAAACAATTCGTTCGACTGTCTGCAGAATAGCACTCATGAACTCACTCACTCAATAGCACAAATGAGCTCTCATTACTAAGCCTCAAAAGCACTTTTTAAGACTACAGGTCTCTGTATGGCTATTATGTAACTTGCCGATCATCTATAATTTGATGTATCAGGTACCTTATAAATTAATTGCCAGGAAATCCTGGAACTCTCTGATGGAACTTGTGAGAATGATCCACCGGTACGTATTGATAAGTGTTTACAATCGTAACTCATAGGTAAACCGCGATCAACAGTGGCGACCACTCGTTTAACAAGACGGTGAAGTCTAGTAAGCCCAGGTGATGACTTTAATCTGTCTTGGAACCACAGATTATATAATACCTTGGAACCCTTAGTTAATTTAATCAAAGGAGATACCTGGGAGTAGAAAAATAAATATCCGGCTTCCCTCCATTGCAAACCGAAGACAACAATGGGAAAAGCATGTTTATTAGTAAGCCAATGAGTTGTAGGTTGTGGGCTAGGTTGTGGGTTAAATTTTTTTCAGGAAAACACAGATTGTTACCAAAGTATACAAATATGATAGGTAATACTACAATAGCGCCATATGAGAGAAGGCCTTTCCAAAAATGTCATCCATTCTGTGCAGACGATTATTGGAACGACAACGCTTTGACGAATACGATTCAATCTGGTAATCGGAAATGGGCATTGTGCAACAAAGGTTCTATTGTAGTCCATCCGCGTGTCGCCAGAACCGCGCCGCCCGCGCCCGCACCCTCGCCCCCTCCCCATGTCCTCGAATATTCATACTGATGATACATTGCGCATACAGATTCCGACATGTTCATCAGACCGTCACAAACACTGGTCACTTCTACATTGTGTCAACACAGACGCATACTAAATTAGCTGATTAGTCCAGTCTAGCCAACAATTATGATCATAATAACACATTGAGTAGAGAATCTATGAAAGCTACAATATTATATGTTCGAATTCATGAAGTCTATGAAAAAAAAAACGGAATCCTTTAGAACTACACCTTCAGTGAAGACTCTAGTTTATGCATCAAAGATTGAACTGTATAAAGAAGTAGTAATATAATATGTGCGTATGGATTGAGGAGCTACAAATTCCAGGATTGGGCCTACAAAATCTACAAATTTCCTACAAAATGGCCATAGAATTCCATGCCATTTTTTCAATAGCAAATGTGGCTCCTCAATCCATTCGCACATAATATTTCGACCCTTCTGGCCTCAAAGGTCGTAAACGCCACTTTGGGCCAAAATGAGTTAAAAATGCAGTTTTGTTAATTTTTTTTATTTCTATCGATCGGTGTATTCCCCTGTAAAAAGTCCTTTATGGCGTTTACGACAATTGAGGCCAAAGGGGTCGATTTAAAAAAAAAGTAGTAGTATAAACAATATAAGTAGTAGTACTGAACTGTTTAAAGAAGTAGTAGTAGTCTTTGTTGTTTAAATAGTCAATTTTGACCGTTCAGTGAAAAGAAACGTTAAATACGCGCTTAGGTTTTTCGCTCTTCCTTATCGAACAAAGACAGAAGGCAGTATTGAATACAAAAATGAAGACTCTTCAGAATCTTTGTGATCGGATGACAAAAGCGAGAAAGATTTGAGGGAGGAGGACTGTCTTGAGTGGACCGCGATTTACAAAATCTCTATCGAGGACAAGAGGGCACTTGACCCTTTCGTCGGAGGTGGGCCCTATCGCTCCCGTGTGACTTTCTCTCATCGAAACTGTGATTTGTGATGTGAACATTGTTTTATTTACAAGTATTTTATATATTATTTTAAGAGCCGAAAAGAATTTCATAGAAATGTAATATAATAAATATTACTGGCCTGACATCAATTATTAATGTCACATTCGATAGATAGAGTTACATATTGCTCCTGGATATATACTCGTTATCGTTTGTTTGCTTTGTAAAAGTATATTTGCCTGTTAACTTGCTTTTAACGATATATACCTATATTTTCCTTTTCCCGGGATCGTTCTTCATGGAGAGAGGTAACTAACTACATTAGGTACTTGTTTATTTTAAAAGTACCTGGGCGGTCGAGCACTACTCGATTTTACTACATCTATGTTTTACCCCTATTATACAAGGTGTTACAAAAATACAAATAAACCTTTAAGGGGGTGGTGTAGACCATCAAACTGAACAACTTTCACTATGGGACCAATATCGAAATCGCGAAAAAAATAATTGATGTTCCATACTCTACAAATCGACTAGAGCTAAAATATGTATGAGATATCAAATTGTATTTTTCGCGATTTCGATGTTGGTCCCATAGAGAAAGTTGTTCAGTTTGACGGTCTAAACAACCCCCTTAAGTGTTTTATTTTTACTTATGAAACACCCTGTATAATACCTACTCTTCTGGAATAAACCACTGTTCTAGAAATTAGGTACCTATACCAAAATCCGTTTCCGTAGCCTACCTAACCTATATTATGATATGGCCATGAAAAATAAATCAAGAAAAAAAGGTAGAAAAATAATTGAGAAAATGAAGTACCTATAAAGTGATAACAAAGTAGAATTCCAATTTGTATTTAGTATTCCAACAAAGTTATAAGGATTTGAGAACCCTAACAAATGGAGTCGAGCTCTTTATCACTGACATCAGATCGAAAGGAAGAAAGATGGCAGCCTCCCAGGAGACCGTGAGCTGAAAATAATCTTACGTAGACGAAGATATAACCCACTGAGGGGACGTTACATTTGATATTATAGGCAACATATATACCACTTTGGATTTGGATCAAAGGACATCAATTATAAACTGATGTGAAATCATCAAATGTAAGACGAGACTGTGATTCCATGTAAAATCAGAAAACAGATCATTCACCATAGACATTGACTGCCAGGTGCTTCTAGAATGACAGTGCAATATAAGATAGGGATATTGTAGAGTCTAACTTACGATTTTAGGATCAAGCTATCATAGAACCCGGGACCAACGAACCATGGATACTTTTGTTAAACAATTGAATAACAAATAGTTCCGTGAACAGTGAATTAGATTACAGGCAAGGTGAGGTAAGTGAGCGCGATTGGATGCACGGACGACGACCGTGGCGGCCATTCAACCCCAGCCTCGCCATGCCGTGCCCGTGCGCAATCATAGGTGTATCCATCCACTATGTTTTGAACTCCTGGTGTATTGTCTACTGCTATACTCTCTTCGCTACACGTGATCTGATAGAAAATGTATAGATCTAAATGTTTGTGCATCCTCTTAACATTGAATTTAATTACAACTATCTAGAACTTGAGCCAGTTCTTTAGAGAGTTTCAATAAAATCCAACTTCAAGCACCACGCTCCGGTTCACACACATTAAAATAATTAACCCGTTATCGCCACACATCATCTCACCGAGTGCCACAAAAAATAAAAACAAAAACTTTTACGGAAAGATTCTTATTGGACTACTTACAAAAAAATTACTTCTGTAGACCAAAACTCAGGTAAGTTTTACACACACCAGCGTAATCCATACGGGCACCAAGTTAGTGTAAATTGTCAGTGACTAAGACAATTTTTGCACTTAAATCGTACTTGACGACATGATTGGACGAGTCGGTATTCGGTCTAGCACTTCACGACACTAAGTTCACATTTTGGAAGTTAAACTTAAGTTAGTAAACTTTTGAGAGCACAACAAGTGTTAATAAACAATGGGGTTGTTTCGCGAGCGCGTGTAACTTGTGCGGGGGCGGCGGTGGCACCTGTCACAGCGGCAAACACGTCTCAACTGTCGGAGCCTGCCTGCCGGTCCCGCGTTCTACTCCCAGCTCACCAACTCACCAATAAACTCTCACACAGAGACGACTACTACCAATATTTCACCGAACATTTCACTCTAAGCAGACTCATAAAATTAATCTTGGTACAAACCTGGCAATGAACAGCGATCTATGGACATTCTCATTACAAAACTTGTTTCCAAACCACCGTGTGAGGGTTAAAAAGCTTGCTGGAAACTTTGCTGCGATGGTGGAGTCATCTGTCTTTGAAGCTAGGAAGTGTGAGCAGCGCCATCTATAGGAAAATGCATGAATTATGATGGAAGGTAGGTATTTAACTAAAATTCCCAGCTGTAGATAGTACTTAGTCAACAGAGTTAGTAGTTAATTTGTGATTACTCCTATAGATGGCGTATTTTTTTCATAATTAAATGAAGCGTTTTCCAAGACTAGTAAATCGAAAAATCACTAGATGGCAATGTTAAAATTACTCAAAAACCTGTCACATTGATAGTAAAAAGTGTTATTAGTCTATGGTTTGCATCAAGACAGGTGGGTTGCCAATGGATAAATTTTTCACTACCAATTAAATATGCAACAGCAACGAAAATGTTAGTTTGTTATGCAAAATTAACATTAAGTGCACAAAAAGTAGATTCATTCAAAGTATCAAATCGTCTTTCACATTATAACCTTCATAATGCTATAAACTAATGAACAAATTGCCCCCTAAAATTAGGGAATCCAACAAACACGTAACACTTTCGATCTGACAGCTAAATTGGCACGATTGTAACGCCATCCTTCCAGTGTCTTTAAACCATTTTTTTTTAATGAAAACGCCTCATTGGATCTCATTTTTTTCACTAACAATTTGGTACTGTCTCAAATCATAAAAATTAATTTATCTTACAAGTTTCGAGAGTTCATGAATTCAGTCAACATCAAGATTAGTGTTGAAATTCTTATTTTGAGCACAACTAACTTTTTCATCTTCTTCTTGATTATCGTTAAATAAATTAAACTTTTCAATTGATTACTTAGACGTTCGATACAAAACAAAATGTTTCGCCATTTTAAAATTAATATTTGTTCTGTTCCAATTTCAGCGAGTTTATCAGATCGGCTCGGCTTCGCCTCGGTCAACAATTACTTACATGAGATCTGAGACCTTTCTTACTTTCATGCCCTCGGTGTCTACTATAATTTTAGAACGCTATGTTTCATCTGGTAGGTGCGGATCGTAAAAAAATTCTTGGTCTTCTTGGGCAAGTCGATTGATGATAAAATTGTTAAGTAGTTTTACTTCTGCCAGTAGGTAGGTACCTATTTATTTAAAAATACTCCTTTATAAAGGATGACATATATTTTATTTATTATGGCTCTACTTCAATAAGTTTGGTTGGGATAGAATAGGCTATCTCTTCATTTAGGTAATACTGTAATATTTTATTTACGTCATTGAATATTCACACTATTTAAAGCGAGGCGTAGCATTCATTCCATGCAATTAGCCATTAAATGGATGAAATGGCTAATCGCATGGAATTAGGCTAAATGTAAGTAACTGATTTCAACAAAAATACAGGGTGGAAAGTTAAGATGGGGCACAAAGGGCATGCTACAAGAAAACGTTCATAAGAGACTAACCCTAACTTTTGGAGCATTTTACGACATTAACAGATTTTGAAGAAAAACTGCAGTCATAGAGAAAAACTGAAATTTTAACAAAAAAAATTATTATCCCATTCGATCCTCTTACTGATAAAGAACATAAGTCTCTATGGGGTCAACCGAGGTCGAGGCGAGGCATAGTTATACCATAGTTATGATTATAGATTTACTATGGGATCAAACCTGAAATAACAAAAGAAAAATCTTGGCAATGGACTGTACTATACGTGTCATGCTGTATTACATTTAGAAACATATAAGTTCATGAAATTTTAATAATTTTAACACAATGTATAAAATAGCAATAGTTTTTTAAAAGATATTTGTGTAGTAGAGTTTCTGAGGTGCGATTTTTGAATGTCATCGGTGAGTTTGAACGGTTTTTAAATCTCATACAAAAGCGTTCTCATGCATCTTTCTACTGCTTATTTGACTTTAAAAAATCGCACTCCTGAATTATGATTTTTGGATGTCAAATCAGCAGTAGAAAGATGCATATCTCCATAGTTATTTTGATATTTTCAACTGCTGAGCTCACCGAATGAGATTCAAAAATCGCACCCCTGGCCGCATCTTCCCTACAACGGAACACCTTCCGACGCGGTGGTAGAGTAAAAATGACGTCAGAAAGCTATCCATGTGATATTATTTTTCATAATAATTTTGATTTGATTTGATTTGAGCAACACTAGACCAATTAATTTCAATTCAACAAACTACATAAGGTTTATTAAATACTTATTATTTCGAAATGACATCAACGTAGCTATAAGTTAGGATACGTTACCACACCATAATGTCGCAGCCATTACCCAGCATGAGTCTAACAATAGGCTTTCACTAGTTAGCCCGCTCGAGCTCTGTTGGACACCGCACATCTAGGCCGGACGCAGTTTCTGGACCAGAAAGGATATTACCTCCCATTGTTTGCACACTTTCGCCTTTTGCTATGGCCTAATCTTACGTAAATGTGCTTAATTGGTTGTATTTTGCAATATTTTGAACTGTTTTGACGATTATAAGTGGTATCAGATGATGACTGAAAACAATTTCGACGGAATACTCCTCTACTCTTTCAGTTACAACATTTATATTTTGCCCTTTCACCTTTTTGTTGATGTATCTTAGGTGCTCTTTCTTTATTTTTTCGAATACCTACCACACCGGCAGCAATGCAATCAAGATCAAGTGTTATATACAGGGTCCAACTTAATATGCTGACACTTTTTTAAGAGGATGATCAGACCGTCAAACTGAATAACTTTCTCTATGGGACCAACATCGAAATCACGAAAAAAATATCAGCTCTTCCATACAAAACTGCAAACCTACTCGAGCCAAATGTATGGGACAGCTGAGTTTTTTTTGTGATTTCGATGTTGGTCCCATAGTGAAAGTTCTTCAGTTTGATGGTCTGAACATCCCCTTAAAAAAGTGTCAGCATATTAAGAGGGACCCTATATATACCTAATATACAGTATGTAAATATACATGAGGTACATACTTTGAGGGGTGCTTCAGAATATCCAATTAATTGAACAACTTCTCGCAAAAATTATTACTAAAACAAGTTTAGGCTAGATTAGTTTGGTGTGACTATGTAGGTAATTTGTGTTACAACGTCCAAGATATTTAATTATTATTTAATTTATTAAAAACAATGATTTATTTTTTATAACAAAAAACAGTCAGGTAGAATGAATACCTTATAAACAAATGAAATCAACTAACTCAAAGAATAGAACAAGTAATAGTACCTAAATAATTACTAACAATGAAAGTAATAAAAAATTATAATATGTTTAACAATAAAAAACCATTTTTCAATTCGGAAATGTCTGTAACAGATTTGGATGAAATGAATATTTGAAAGGTAATGTTTTTTCTAAAACTGGCTTCGTCAAAGAAAATATTAAATCCACAACTCGTTTCGTCAAAAAACGAAGACAAAGCTTGTTGCAGATATCCTGTAAATTGCAACAAACTTAGTCTTCGATTTTTCTTAAAATCCATTTTCACACAAAAAAATTAAAGAAACTGTTTTTGTTGTTGTTAAAACAGATCGATTGCCCAAGTACAATTTACTCTAACTATAATACTTAATAGTAACAGAACAGTCCTAGAGGACCGATTTTCTGATCACCTGGAGTGCGATTTTTGAATCTCATTCGGTGAGCTCAGCAGTGAAAATGTCAAAATAATTATGGAGATATGCATCTTTCTACTGCTGAGTTGACTTTCAAAAATCATACTACAGGAGAGCGATTTTTGAAAGTCAAATCAGCAGCAGAAAGATGCGTATCTCCATAGTAATTTTGACATTTTCAACTGCTGAGCTCACCGAATGAGATTCAAAAATCGCACTCCTCATGAAATTTCGGATTTCATAAAATAAATTACCTATAAGGTGTTTTTTTTCAAAAATCACCGCCATCATGCGAAAACATCAGAAATACGAACAAAAATTATTATTTTGTTCCTACCGTTTTTTATAGATTCGTTGACTGCGTATACCTACGGGCATATGACAAAAATGTATGAGAAATCCTGCTTTGACAGGCTAAGGTTCCAGATTCTGTAGCAATTTCAACTTCTTGTTAACTTACAACTTTGTGTTTTATGAGACTTCCATGAGGTGGGACATACCGGCGTTTGATATTTATCGACTCAAATATGGAATCCAAAGCATTCAAATTGCCGCGGCTGCAAGAGATTCCACGTCCATCTTTATTAAAGAGTCAATGCAGAATGATCGGTACACCAATGTGTAAACAGCGACCATTTGGAATTCGTTAGTTGGCCCAATGCCGTGGCCCAAAGTGTACAGGGGCCTTAAAATACCACATACGCAGAAAGGGACAAACAACATAGATTTTCTCTGGCTCACTCTGTTTCTGTGTACTTAGCATCTCGTTTTCGCGACTATTATTATTCTCTTTCTACGGGATTTTTATATCAAGAAAACTTAACTGTGTGTGTGGTCAACACCAGACAATTTGATCTAAATGTATGGGACAGCAGATTTTTTTTCGCGATTTCATTGTTGGTCCCATAGAGAAAGTGGTTCAGTTTGGTGGTGTGGGGTGCGATTTTTTTATGTCATGAGTTTGAACGGTTTTTAAATCTCCTACAAAAGCCATCTCATGCATCTTTCTGCTGCTAATTTGACTTTTAAAAATTGCACTCCTGAAGTATGATTGTTGAAAGTCAAATCAGCAGTAGAAAGATGCGTATCTCCATTGTAATTTTGACATTTTCAACTGCTGAGCTCAGCGAATGAAATAAAAAAATCGCACTCTTGATCATCCCCTTAAAAAAGTGTCAGCATAATTAAGTTGGACCCTGTATAAATGTAAACTCACGACCCGATTTCCCTTTCAGGGTTAGTTTAGTAGTTAGTCACTTTGTTATAGCTAGGTAACTACTGGGTTTTGTTAGTACTTGTAACAAAATTTAAATAAGGATGGAATGACGTGTCAAGCGGCTAAAGTATTAGTGAAGAAGAAAACATTTTGTCACGTCTAACTGCCGATAGTAGTGAGTCATCTATGGAAACACTGTCATAGCCCACGCCACGCCACGGTTACAGATTACCATTGGAATAATAAATATGTACGGATTATTAATTGTGACTAATAGTAACTTTGAATAACTCGCAATTTACTAGTAAGTAAGTATATAAACAACATAATACTCGTAGCAGGTAATTAGCGTAACTTTACGGTTTGCACTGATAAATAATTGTTGTATTATGAATCATTTATGTAGTTACATACTTATATCATCTCGTTATACATGATCGTATTCTATGCGTATATAGGGTCCAACTTAATATGCTGACACTTTTTTAAGGGGATGTTCAGACCATCAAACTGAACAACTTTCTCTATGGGACCAACATCGAAATCGCGAAAAAAAAATCTGCTCTTCCATACAAAACTGCAAACCTACTCGAGCCAAATGTATGGGACAGCTGATTTTTTTTTCGCGATTTCGTTGTTGGTCCCATAGAGAAAGTTGTTCAGTTTGATGGTCTGAACATCCCCTTAAAAAAGTGTCAGCATATTAAGAAGGACCCTGCATAGGCACAGATTATTTAATAGTTTCTATATATTTTTGGAGTCAGTGTCAAACAAAGCCAAAAAAATATTATACCGCTGCTAATCGTGAATTTTTGTCATAAAAATCTTTGATAAAGTATATGTCAAGATTGACAGTCGAAGATACGAAAGCTTCGAAAAAAGTTGGAACCAGTACTGGTTCCAAAACCTTATACATATACACGCACACATACATAATTTGTATGGCGCCTCACGCACACCAACCTATGAAACTTGGCCCCTTTTGTTTTATACGGGATATTCGTGAGGAATTCTAGACATATACTTTTTTCCTAAGATAAAAATATCACTGTCGATTGTCGATGCATAATATTATAGGTAATAAGACTCTTCTCTAGAACAGTTTTTTAACTCTTAAAAACACGTAATTATCAAATTTACCTACTATTAAGCAACCCTTGTATCGATTTCTGCTATCATAGTTTCTTGATACTCGGTACAATCTAATAAAAACATAGCAACGAGCACGCGCCTCACAATCAATTCATTGGTGTGAAAGATCAATGTATTGATCTGCATTACATTAGACACAACAGTTACCTATCTTATGATATTTTATTAAAGTGTCTAATAATGTTCCTAGGATTTCTTTAGTCGTTTGTTCCTACCAAAAATGTTATGCAAGTACCTACTCTACCTACTACATAATATTTTACTAGTTTGCGGTTTAGGTAAATTATTTTTTAATTACTTTTCAGGTGTCTACATGACCTTCTCGCTTTCTAGGGATTAGGATTACCTTTAAACTTTGTTGGTTAGTTTGTTGTCTTTGAATGAAGACTAGATATTCTCAAGTTTCTCGACATACCTATCGTAAAAGCGAGACAACAAAAAGGCCACAAAACCACTCACATCACAACTAACGGTTCTACGATATGTCTGTTGACAGACAATCGTGGTGCCTATCCAAGTGGAACTAGCTGGTTCCCATGATGAAACTGTATAGCATTGTTGGGGCTGATTGACGCCGGCTTCCCATCCACGTCCGCACTCACTTGAACCTCGTCTGACCTTCATACTTGGTGCAAAGGGTACACTTTGGACTTTGAGTCTAAATTATAATAATTATATAACGAATATTTACAAAAAATTATCATAGAGCGAAAAAACTCACAATGTGTTGACGTTTTTGTAAAATTTTGTAAAGGTCGGTTTATAAAAACGCCCATGTTTTAGAAAACACAGAAGGACCACATATCGAAATTCGAGAGCCATAACAGGAATTTAGAAAAGTTGAACTTTTACAGAAACCACGTGTTGTGATATACTACGAGTATAGAGGATGTTAGGGTAAACAGTTGCATTAGGAGTGATTGTACCCATGATACTGAATCTTACCCTAAGAAACTTATAGCAAATTCGTTATAAAAAAATGACTTTTCATAAAATAACGACGACCCGGTTGGTGTAATGGTTACCACACCGGACTGCCAAACCAGGGTCCTGGGTTCGGTCATGGATGTTATATGTTCGTGCCGTTTTTGTATGGTTTCCATAATAAAAGCCTTTGTGCTTAGTTTGGGATCATTACAATGTATGTGCCTGTGAGCGTTATTTATTTATGTTGATCGAATTTTGATTGAATTTTTTAGGTATGGAAAATCAAAAAATTTGATTGCGAATTTCTAATAGATTTTTTAGGGAAATTTTTCAGTATCATGAGTGTGATTGCATTGCACACAAAATAATGGAACTGCTTACCTTAAACCCTGTAAGTCTTAGATTATCAAGATAGACAGTCAAAGCTACGAAAGCGTCGAAAAAAATAGGAACCAGTACTGGTTCCAAAACCCTATACATATACACGCACACATACATAATTAGTATGGCGCCTCACGCACACCAACCTAAGAAAGTTAGCCCCTTTTGTTTTATACGGAACAAGTGTGAGGCTCATTCTAGACATTTACTTTTTCTAAGCCTGTAAGTATTGTTTATTTTCTCTATGAGCGTTTTCGTTCTTTGAGCCTTTTGACTATTTATGATAAGGACTCGCCTTGCGGCAGCATTTCCCCTCTGCCACGGTATAAGATCAATTGATCATGTGCATTAAAATTAAATTTTATACCTTATCACTAAACGAGACAGCTTATAATTGCGAAACAATAATTTCGAACTTAGAATGTTTGAATTTAAGTAGTCAAAGTTTGAGCCTAACATAATTTTGAAACAATTTGATTGAATTAGATTTGAACTTTAGATAGCGTGCAAAGTTCAAATATAATGAAGCACTAGAAAACATCTTCTAAGTGGGCTATGAGAATAAAGAAACAAATAATTATAATCTTCATTAAAAATAGCACAAAGAAAGTATCATCGTAGTAGCAAAGAGCTCTAATAGTTGTAAAAGTTTCCCATAAGATTGCGACTTGCGAACTTACTGTCGATGTCGCCATTTTGAATGACTGTGCTCTTTCACACGGTTTACCGTAAGTGGTGCACTTCTGCCGATAATGGAAAACTTATGTACTACCTTGTGAACATCGCATACATTAAAATACTATTTACATTTTGTAATGTCTTCTTACGACGCAACTCTTGTAAAAGTCTATTTACTTCTCACCGTTTCTATCTAGTACCTAGTCTTAGTTTAAAGTAATGATCGAAATGACAACAAATTAACGCTCATCCTAAAAAGTCTCTTCCCTGGTACTCGTGTAGGTTCCCTTAGGTAACGAAACTAAAGAAGTACAACCTGTGGCACAACTTCTTTATTATTAGATCGAGTCACCTCTATCGCATGAAAAATAGTCCTTCCGAGAAATGTTTCCAATCCAATATCAATATAATTATCTGATTTTTAACCCCCGATGCAAAAAAGGGGTCTTATTAGTTTGACGCCTATGTCGGTCTGTCTGATTGTGGCATCGTAGCTCCCAAACGGTTGGACCGATTTCGATTGGTATTTTTTTAATAAAAAGCTAAGTTAGTGTTCTTTGTTTCATGAAAATCGGTATAGTAGTTTTAATGTAACTTTAAACATTATGCAATAAAATTAAATGTAGAATTTAAAAACCCCCAACGCCAAAAACAAACATTAAAAAAATATCGGTCACCTATTACATATTTTTATGTACTTAAGCAATATATGTTTTACTTTAAGAAGAAGAAGAGAGTTACGCGACTCTCTTTAACATATTTATTTAGGTCAATTAATGTTTCGGGGACTGCAAGTGATTGTAAAAAAGTCAATGGTCATTTCACAGCGGTCCCCTATGCGATTATTTTGTACTTTTTATATGTTTGTTTTTCCCGTTGGGGGTTTATTATTAAAATGGGAAATGGCGATCCTAGTCTCTGCCTACCGCCATGGGACGTGGTGTGGTGGCGTGAAATATGTGCTCTACAGTTAAACTTTTATTAGACATTTACTAAATCCGTTAGGAATAATAGTTAACACAAAGAAATTAGTAATAATAATTGGTGTTCAAGACCCAAGGTGACCCGGATTAAGAAGTATGATATCATCCAGATCGGGCTACTGATTATATTTCATTGCGACGGCGTGGGATCTTTTTGTTCAATGGATAGTGTTTTATGCAAATTCACGTTGTTTATTGTAGCATTTGGAGCAATTAATTCCGAAAAATTGCATTAAATTCTCATCATTTCATCGTGCCCATTCAGGAGTGCGATTTTTGAATCTCAATCGGTGAGCTCAGCAGTTGAAAATGTCAAAATTACTATGAGGATACGCATCTTTCTACTGCTGATTTGACTTAAAAAAATCTCACTCCTTAAGTAGGTATGATTTTTGAGAGTCAAATCAGCAATAGAAAGATGCGTATCACCATAGTAATTTCGACATTTTCAACTGCTGAGCCACTGCTGAGCTCACCGAATGAGATTTAAAAATCGCACTCCTGTTTTAGCAAATAATTTCTGTCTTGAAATAAACTCTATAAAAAGTGACAGATAACCGATATTTGCTTACAATCGAGTCAGAGAAAAAAACTAAAACATGTTCCTGTATCCAGTAGAGGTCATAGGTAGGTACATGGGTACAACTTAACAATAAGAAACCTTGAATTATCGGCGCTCCTCGTCAACTGAACAGAAAATAGCTTTTAAACAGACTAAAGAAGAGTGCGATTTTTGAATATCACCGGTAACATTTCAATCCGCCTTCGAAATGAGATTTTCATTTGGGTTACGTTTTGCAGAATTTTTTTTCAGATCGTTTGTGTGACAAAAACCGTTCCGTGTCACGCAGAAAACGTTTCAATTAAACGAACGAACGAATTAATGATACTATAGTAACAGTTAAACCAGAGTTTACCGCCAAAATAATGGAGTAGGTAACCATACAAGCTTCATGGAGGACTGGAAAAAATCTGTTGACGTCTCATAAGACAACATGTTGCAAAAGTCACAGAACTCAAAAATGGTACTTAAATCATAGATTTTCGTCATTTTCTACTGCTGATTTGAAAGTGTGATTTTCAATAATCGCACTCCTGGTAAAGGTACCTACGAATGTGAATGACACAATAGGCGGACAACTTTGCAGTCGTGACTCTATGGACGGCTTAATTCGCGTTATCCAAGTGAGATCGGAGATTAATGACGTCATTACAATTAATTTATACCGTGGTGTGAACAATTAAGTTCTATTTAATCCAAATTACACATTCAATCTTCACATAATGGTCTGCTCTGTCGTCTTAAATATTCACAATAGAGAATATATGAATGAAAGTTTTGTAAAACAACCATTATAAACGGTGTCACCAATACTCTACTATACTAATACTATATACAGCTTTTAGACGTTTCCGAACCAAACGATACTACTTTCATGTACGTGTATGAGGCGATTGTATTCTTGTAGCCATTTTTATTTTAACCTCCAATCAAAATTCGGTTAATATAATACTGTACAATATGGAGTGAGTAGACGGAATGAAAATAACAATATTTTTAAATCTACGCTCACAAATTCAACGGGGTATTTCAGATCATCAAACATGGGACTAACATACCTACAATGAAATCGGAAAAAGAAATTCAGTTCTTTTGTTTCAACCATTTTGGTGGAACAGCTGATTGTGTATCGCGATTTCGATGTTGGTAATAGTTCTGTTTTATGGTCTGAACTCAAGCTCCCTGTTCGATGTGTAACGCATTCAATTTTACACCCTGGAGGTAGACTTGTTTATAATAATATTACGTTCCTTCACCTTGCCTGCCATGCAGGAGGCGATGGTTCGATCCCCGTCCAGGGATGCGATTTTTGAATCTCATTCGGTGAGCTCAGCAGTTGAAAATGTCTAAATTACTCTGAGGATACGCATCTTACTAGTGCTAATTCGACTTTCAAAAATCGCACACCTGAAGTATAATTTTTGAAACTCAAATCAACAGTTTAAAGATGCGTATCTTCTTAGTAATTTTGACATTTTCAACTGCTGAGCTCACCGAATGAGATTCAAAAATAGCACTCCAGGAGTGCGATTTTTGAATCTCATTCGTTGAATTCAGCAGTTGAAAATGTCAAAATTACTATGGAGATACCCATCTTTCTACTGCGGATTTGACATTCAAAAATCATACTCAAGGAGAGCGATTTTTGAAAGTCAAAACTGCAGTAGAAAGATGCGTACCTTCGTTGTAATTTTGACATTTTCAACTGCTGAGCTCACCGAATGAGATTCAAAAATCGCTCTCCGGGCCGACTCGTACCAATGAGTTTTTCGGAATTTATGTACGATTTGTAACACCACTGGCTTTAGGGTGAAGGAAAACATCGTGAGGAAACCTGCAAGCTTCAATTTCGTGGCATTTATTGTACCCACTGTCAATTATAAGTGGCGACGGGCTCACCCCCCGTCACACTGGACAGAGTTTCGGTACTACTGGTGAAACGTGGATGTTCTGAGGTTTTCAGAATATCTCTGACTAATCGCCTCGGGGAATATAGTCGTCAGCATATGCATGCGTTCATTCGCCAGTCTTAACATAACATAACATTAATATTAACAAAACAATCTGGATACTATTAATTAAATAAGCAAATTCATCCATTATCGAAGAGGCAGCCATCCTTCAAAATTTAATGACTCAGTAAATAATCACAATGCAAATAAAATTGTCATGGTGCTGATATAGGATGTACCTTTGATACCTATCTTCTTATCCTCAACATTCCAGGGAGTGGCGAAGGGCACGCCAGTTCCGAGAACCTCTTGAACTGGGAGATGTTTGCTTGATGTATCTTTTGTCTGGCGATATGACGAGTTGGTGGGCGGTTGAGTGTTTCGAGTTTGTTCGAAGTTGTAAATCTTTCATCGTTTATGTTTTTCTTCTCTATTGGAAAAACGCGAAATTAGATATACGTGTGTCGTGAGTTCGTGTCTCAAATAAAATGATAAAAACATTTTCTTTTTCTTACTTAAAAAAACATAAGTTATAATCCATTTTATATGAAGAAATGTTTTTTTATTTGTCGAATGAAAATAAAATACAATCGTCTTGATAAGAATAAAAATGTAAGCGCCAATTTAGGTTTTATTCTTTATTAACGACACACCCTTTATCAGTATACTTTTTGCGATTGGCAAAGCTGCAATTGTCGTGTCTGCAATTGTCTCAATGATGACAATTAGGGCTAAGATTAAATATACTATACAGGTTGTAAAATAAAATGCGTTACTGTATATTAAACGGTACTTTAGACCATCAAACTATTCAAACTGAACACTTTCAATAGGGAACCAAAATTGAAATCAATAAACATCATAATTGTATGTACCTAATTGCATTCATGTGTAATTAATCATCTTAGAGATTAATGTTGGTGCCATAGAAATAATTGTTCAGTTTGACGGTCTGATCATTCCCTTAAAAATGTGTCAGCATTGTAAGGAGGACCCTATAATTATAATATGCCCCACTGCAGGGCACAGGCCTACCCTACCTACTTACAAGGGTGTATTGGGTGTTAGTCCACCACGCGTGCCCAATGCAGATTGATGGACTTCACATCATCATCATCATCATCAGCCTATCATCGTCCACTGCTGGACATAGGCCTCTCCCAAGGCGCGCCACAAAACTCTGTCCTCGGCCTTCCTCATCCAGTCGCTCCCCGCTACTTTTTTTAGGTCGTCTGTTGGACTTCACATACGCATCAGAATTTCGTCTTCAGTTCAGACAAGTTTCCTCACGATGTTTTCCTTGACCGTTTGAGAAAATGCAGTATTACGTACATTAGATAGAAAACTCATTGGTACATGGCATGTCATCCATGCAGATTCAAACCCGTCCCTCAAGAGGTCATGCATGCATGAGTGTGTGTCGATACCTCTTCGCAACGTGCAAATGGCATATCTTTCTATTATGATCTGGAACGAAGCAGCTACAACCTTAATCACTTCAGCTGAATGTTAAAAGGGTTATTAAAATGTACAATTTGATAGTCAAATCGAACGTGATGCAGGTCCCGACTTCCATGTTTGTGTTCCCGGTTCTCGGGTTGATTGCGATTACAACGCCCAACGGCTTCCGTATCTACGCGCTCGCCCGTAACAATAACACGACCGGTGAACCCTGCTGTATTAAAACAAAGCACTAATACATCCAGTTATAGAGGTGAATGCTCTTAAAGTATTCGTTGAAAAATTTGTATTCTCTGACTGCGAATTGAGTGCAAAAATTTGCAATATAATCGGTTTAAAGTAATCAGAAATGTACTTTTGTAATTCCATTAGAGCAATTTCCAATTTAATCCTAATTCTATCTGATACAGGGTCCTTCTTAATATGCTGAGACTTTTTTAAGGGAATGATTGGACAGTCAAACTGAAAAACTTTTTCTGTCGCACCAACATCGAAATCGCGAAAAAAACAGCTGTTCCATACAAAACTGCAAACCTGCTTGAGCCAAACTTGGGACAGCGATTTTTTTTCGCGATTTCGATGTTGGTCCCATTTGAGAAAGTGGTTCAGTTTGACGGTCTGATCATCCCCTTAAAAACTGTTAGCATATTAAGAAGGACTTTTATATAACAAAAATTAATGACTTTTCGGAGTAGCCAGAGACTTTGCTACAAGTATACAACTTCCTTTATAAAACGTGCAACCTGCGTGCAACCATAAAACCACAGCACAAGAAACCTTACCCCTTAGTTGCCTTAAATTTGTATGCGATGTACTCGTAACTATACTGACAAAATTAAACATTATTACAACTAGAATAGAAGTTTTCAGTTGAAGTCGTTTGAAAGGTTCTAACAAAATAAACCGAGCACCCACACAGGCCCACACCCATGAATCGTGCTCCGAAACCACAACAAAATACAGTACGAATAAATCTTATCGCTTTCATTTTTAACTGACTTCAAAAAAGGAAGAGGTTCAGTCACAAATTAATTCATATCCATTATTCTCAATCATCAAGATGTACCTCCTACGCAATGTGTTTTGACCTTTTGAGACAAAATCAAACATTATGACTAACCCGTAATTAAATCAAATGTTACCATAAGAGGTTAACTAATTCCATGAAACGTTGGTAACTTACAATTTCCAGAATTAACTGCGCAACGGTTAACAGTTGAACTTAAGCGTTAAGTTTTATGATAAGTTTGACATTATGGGAACGCAGAAACGGTACATAATTCTGCGCACAAAGCCGCTGCATTTGTAAATGTCGTAATAATGCTCGTTTCAAAATTGAAACACTCTTTATATGGAAGTTAACTACAACTAGGTACCTATCCCTACGTTTTCGACACGCATTCTCAGAGTCGTGCGCGTGCCCCCTCCAGACGGCGCGGGCGCAGGAAGCACGCGTCGTCGCCACAGTTCACATTCAAAGTCCGCTAGTCCCCAAATCTAACCATTTTCGACCTTATTATGACGTCTTAAGAGTTTTATTTGGGGACTTATTGTGTGACGTAAGACACATCATGCCTTTTGCCCAGGGTTTAAGGACTTGACAAATACCTTATTATGTTCATGCAGGTCAAGGCGGTATATTAAACAGAGCATATAAATCCATAATGAATTAATTGAATTATATTCGAAGGGTCTCCTATTTAGGGTCGACAATTGATCAAATACTTAGAAGTCAGTGAATGTAATCAACGGTTCCTTAAAATTACTTTATTTTAAAGTGAAAATCTTGAATGAAAAGAATGACCACAATAGTCAAAAGATAAAACAACAAAAACGTGACCGCTAATGATCCTAAGACCCCACACCTGGTTGGGAATGTAATGGGCTTAAAACATTAAAAAAATGTACAACCTCAGTCAGTAAACCTCAGTAAAGTAAACAAAGTTCAATAAGAAATAATTCGTCATTGGACTCTACCTAAAAATCTAAATACCTAACTTATGGTAGCATGCGGCAGGTTACAGGACCAATTGAACTTTAAACATGATAAAAAGATCAAATATGTCAAAATCATCGAAAAGAAAGACTACATACATAAATATGATTGAAAAATGCGATCAATCATCAGCATACCAGATGGCTGGCAAGAACCAATCTAAAAGAATTTTCTATTTATTAATCCTTTTAAAGTTCTTAATCAAAATTAAAGAAAACCAGCTGCTGGTGGCACTTAACCGACAAACTTTACATACAAGCTGTTCACAAGATGATAGCGAAACCTGCAAACCGTTTCTTCAGAACAACATTGACAACGTGTAATTGGTACCTTTTTGATATTCGGATAAATGTTAATGTTTAATTAATTCTAAGTCTGATCAAATGAAAACATAATGTTATGACAAGGCAAAATGGAAATGTTAGAGATAGCCTTGCAGACACTCATGAGGCGTGAGTTAGTGTGGGCTCTACTCCTACTCCCAAAGACCTTGAAGATCAATACTACATTCAAATGATAAAGAAAGGCGGTTAAAAGTGGAAACAATTACTTCTCCAACAATTAATACAGAATAAAGGCAGCAACAATACCAAAACGAATTGAAAATAGGTAAAAGCCACTTGAGAACATAGAGGAGCGTCTTCATCAAGAGTTTTGGAAATAACCAAGCGAACACTAATATCAGCAGTAAGCATGTTGTAACCTTTGATTTAAGGTGGTAACTAGGAACGAACGGGTATTAATGCATTCTTAATCTTAAAATAAGTAATAGTGATTCAGAACCAATTAAGCTCTGTCGCACACGGTGATGCATTGACGGAGCGTCAGACGTCAATTCATAGAACCACACACGGTATCAATGCGTCACCGTGTGTGCTTCTACGTGCGGTTTCATACAACTCATTGCTTCACAAATGACGGACTGACATCTGCCGCTCCGTCAATGCATCATCGTGTGTGAAAGCAAGCACTATGCGCATGTACCGTGTACCTATACTGTGGTCGTAAAAAAATTGTTTTTTTCGTATTCAAGACATGCCTGAAGTTCGACTAAAGCGCTGGACAAGATATATTTATAACCGTCATAGAAAATGTCACCGTCTCAGATGTCTAGCTCGTAGCATTGCTTGACGCGGACTATCGAAAGAATACCCAATTGGGTCTTTTTCGAGTCTTCATTTTGCGCGCACTAGCCAAAGTCAAAGTCAACATAATTTATTCAATATAGGAGCTTGAAGCCCACATACATATTAAGCGTCAAATCTTTTTTTAAGCTTCTACCGCGTCGTAAAATATGCGGCCAGAAACTCTACAACATAACACCACCATGCTCACTTTTGAATGTTCGCAAACGAATACTGCCAGTGAGGACTGTCCTTAAGCACGCAGCGAGTGGCAAGAATTTAAAGCAAGTTTTTGTCAGCGGCTGCTTAGAATCAGTTATTCTTCACGCTTCAATGATCCCCGTATGGGGTAGAGATGGGTCCCCGGGGAGAGACGTTGCGCAGGTACACAAACAAAACGTTGTCGCGATAAAAGGCTCTTTTTTTACTTCAACTTGTTTACGTGTTCAAGTGGGGGATTCGATAATGTGAAGACGATATTCAAATTCGAATTTAAATAACGGAATTCGATTAAATTATAATTCTGTCTAGAAAAATTACCGAGAAAGATTGCAAAAGTGAACCTGTTTTGAAATACTCGTACCAGTTCTTGATAACTTGATAAACCATATAAGTTTTGTTGGTTTAGTGTCACTTTATCAACAAGTCGAATATAGTAACATGTGCGGTATTTATTGTTTACATTATCACTTTGAACAAGATTCTGGCCGTTTCCGTTCCGATGTTACGAAACAGTAAAATAAGAACACAGTCAGCTATATCAGTTTCTGTTTCTAGCTGTCTTTTGTCACATTGCAAATATGTAACTGGAGCGACTCTATCATATCGTATTGTTCACGTTACTCCCTGTGATAAATTCAAATCTTTGACAACACTTCGTCTCTTTTATTCACGGTGTCAGTTATATTTCCTTCCTGTTCACGCCTGAACCCTATTCGTTGGTGTACAGTGTAGAGTAGACAGACAGCATAAACAATTTCTTGAGCGGCGCGCTAGTAATTTTGAGGTTATGTTAGTATTAATTCGACATTCGCTTCAGACGAACGTTTCGCTGCCGCTGCGGCTTTGGGATCGTATGCATTCGTTACGTCGCGATCGATACCTTGTGAACTTGAGTGCAGACATGCAGTGCCGGCCGTGCGTGCATTTTTAGTGAACAATTAATAATTTAAACATTAATTAAAAACGAAATGATCGCGACTTTTGAACTAAAGTGCTTACCGATCGCATTGTGTTTGGATTAATAACAAAGTGTTATTAACGGTGAGAATTTTAAACTGTTTTTGTATTGTATTTGTTTCGTTGTGTTAAAAATGTTAATTGGATTAGTAATTTAATTTTATATTAAGTTGATCATAATCTACAACGTTGAATTCATTTACGGAAGTATATTTTTCCTTGTTCATCAATAAGTATAAACTTGATATTATGTCTGGTCGTAACGGTCAATATTCAAAAATTAAGATACAGTAGTGAAATTTTAGTAGTATATCGATCAGTGTATTTAATTCATATCGGTTAATTATTGAATTTATTAAGTCAGTATTGTATCTTTAAACATGAGATTATGACACTTGTCAACCTTTTTTTTAAATTTCCATTTTCATTTATGTTAGTTAATTGTTTCTCCTAGAAAGAAAACTGTATTATCAATATTCTACCAACTACATTCAAATTCAGTCAGCTGGAATGTGATAAATAAATGTATAAAAAGTTTTGTTTGCAACGTTGCATTGTTGGAGGGCTTTCGTCCCCTTGTACCTTAGTTAGACCCTTGCTGTTCGCCGCACTCCGGTAGACAGATGCACCACGACTTAAATTTAACCTCACACACCCTTATTTCTACACTACTTAAGGGTTATTTCGGACTGTTTGGTGGAGAACGTACATTTGTACAAGCCGTCATCATGCATTCATTCCACCCTAAGTTTATTACCTATACCGTATGCATGTTGCGGTGCCTATTGTGACTAGCAATCCATTAGACGATTAATCCCTCGTATTGTTATAATACTCATTGTTGTGCAAATCATGACTGAACTAGAGAAATTTAGAAACTAACCACGAAAAATAAACCAAAAACAAGTATAAAACAAAAGACTCATTCATTATTACCGTAACAAAGAATTGACTAATTCTGTTAACGAATAATTTGACAATAGGATGCGTACTTTTTTTAAAACTTTTGATGTGATATTTTAAAGTAAATTTTTAGTTGAATGTCAATGCTAAAGTTTGGGTTTCTCCTTGCTTCTCCTAACAAGGTAACTAGGGTCATTAACGCGGATACAAACAAGATCCACCTATTATGGGCAACAAGTGTGGGCTAAAGATTAGTAACGAAGCCCCAAATCTGTACCTAATCCGAAACAAAGACATTCAAGTGTTCCACTTTAAAATTATCCAAATTAAGCTGCCAGTTATGAGGGGTTTTATAAATAGTTAAATTATATAACTATGTGTTAATCGGACCAAATTGGGAAATCAATTAAAACTTAGTCGGCAGTACAGCGGCCTCATTTGATAAATAACGAGCAATTAAAATACCTTTAACTTTTGCAACGGAAAGGCTTCAAATAATAACCCGAGTTCATCACGAAATAGAAGGAAGCATGTTAAAGTTCACGAAATGTCGAAACAAGAAACTTAGCTGTAGTCTTAGGCTGTAGTACCTACATTCTAATCACATGGGTCCTTGATCTATAGATGTCAAAATGTGAGAGCATATTTAAAGTTTTAAGAGTTAATCAGCATGTACTGGATAAACCTTCACCTTATGTCTAATATCCAGAGACATCACTCGCACTTACATCGTACTTCGCAGTGCAACTCTCAGTAAACCATCAGACTACATAAACATCGTTTATTTTAAAGCTTGTTATTTCAATCACATCCTTTGATTTTGAAGACTACGCTTACTTAATGTTAAAGAGTAAAGCTAAAATAACCTTGAGACGATGTTTTTATATTACGTTTATATTGTTGGTTTATGTAACAACACTTAAGAGCCTGTCCAGATGAGGCGTTTTACGCGCGTAACCACTCGCGCGACTGTATTTTGTGCTGCGTCCAGATGACGCGTTTCAGGCGCGCATTACGCGCGCGTTGTCTGGGACGGATTCAGACGATTAATAAATTTAAACTTTTGATTATCCAGAGCACGACTATACGTGGAATATTGTTTCGGCATTTTGGTGAACAAATGAAGAATATTTCACAGACCACAAAATGTAGATCTAATAGATTTTGCGGAAAATATAATTAAACCTTGCTATGTTCTTCATAACGACGTCAATTAAGAAACGGTTATAAGTATGACCATACTCTGTACAATACATCACTAAATAGTTTGAACTCTGAGACATAAGACCCAGCGCAACGTCCCGAAATACAAAAAACAGATTCACTCATTATTTTTTTAATGAGTGTCAAATTATATAAACAAACAAAATTATATAAATAAATAAATGCTTTTATAACCAAACATATCGCCGCCCTCGAAAGTTATCATGCTCCATTTTTTTAATATTCTAAATACGTCCACCCGCACCAACTAACGCGCATGTACTGGACGCAACTATGGCGTCCCTAGTATCTCGACTCGCGCGTAGAACGCGGGCCACTCGCGCGAGTCGAGGTTCCGGCGTAGTGCACGCGCTTTACGCGCGAGCACCAAAACGCGCGACTGCATGTGGACGCAATGTATGGGCCTCTAGTATCTCGCCTACGCGCGTTTGGCTACGCGCGAGTGGTTACGCGCGTAAAACGCGTCATCTGGACAGGCTCTAAGTTGTAAACATGAAGTAGGAGTAATTGATGGTTGTAAATATTATGTAGTTTATTCCTTATATTTATTTGTAGTACCTCCCTAATTATTCTTCTAGCTGGTTAGTAGGAGTTATAAATAAATAAATATGATAAACACACCGTCACGTATTCCGGGTCTCCCACGCTACATAATGAAGTGACAAACAAAGGAGACTTTGAGTAAAGGGGGCACTCTAACCGGCTGCTAACTTACGTAGACTAGTTGAAGAATGCTTCACATGTCCACAATACATCCCTTCTATAGTTTAATCAGATAAAGTATCTCAAGTTGTCTGGGCATCCGTACTATGTAGACTGTGTAGACAACATAGTACAGATTCTGAATTAAACTCTTAACTCTACCGCAAATTGCTATTCAGTTTCTTCGGAACTTAAATTAACTTTCTCAATTTGTCTGAGCACATTGTAGTATCTGAAAATATTAACTATGTTAGTTCAGATACAGGTACTCAGACAAATATACACACCATAATGTAGAAATTGTTGAACTCATATTTTGCGCAAACATCATGCAAATCGTGAATCATCTAAAATCGAAATATCAAAAATCTACATCAACCTATTCCTCTGTAGATGTTAATAATAAATCTTTTAATAAACATTAATGTTGGCAAAAAATTTATTTCTTAAAAATGTACGATTATAAAATAAAAAACCGAACTTGTTTAGCGGGCTCCACATTCTCGACAAAACTACACGAGACATGGCGAATACGAGAGTGTGGAGGCCCTATTCGGCATGTCTCGCCTATGTTCGTACAGTCTACCTTCCGTGTCGGTATTTCGTGCCCGAATCAAAGGGCTCTCGGGTAGTTTTGCCGAGACACAAAACACTCCCTCCACATTACCGTCGTTGTCAGTCCGCCAGCAGTAAGCACAGATCGCGCACGTCGATTTTGGTTACGAAAATGCCTCCAAATTGGTCGCACGATCTCGAATTAAGGTTTTCAGAATTTAATAATATTATATTATAATAAGCTATATTCGCTGATTATTATTATCATAAGTGGCGACGGGCTCACCCCCCCGTCACACTGGGCAGAGTTTCGGTCCTACTGGTGAAACGTGGATGTTCTGAGGTTTAAGAATATCTCAGACTACCCCCTCGGGGAATATAGTCGTGAGCATAATAATTATGCTATGCTATTATTAAAATAATTGTAAAATTTAATTTAATGTAATCTAATCTAAACTTGATTTTCTGACCAACTACCAATGTAATTGTTGTTTATGGGACCTTATTTCCTGAAATAAATAAATTAAATTTTTTTAAATTTAATTTAATCTAATTTACTTATCTTTATTGGTTATCATACAGCAAATTGCACTTAATTTCGAATACAACAACATTTAAATTTTACAACGCCATATACATGAAAAGCCATTATTATAAATATTTATAATGCTGCAGCGACAGATGTTTCCACGTCCATCTTGTTCGAGAACCGAGTGCACAAATGCGCGAGCAAGAATGTGGAGGGCTGGTTTTGTCTCGTCCTAGTTTTTGCCGAGACCCGAGACAAAACCTCTCGCCGAGAATGTGGAGCCCGCTTAAGTCTTATGCAAGATGACAGCTTTATTGCAAGGGGATTTTCATAATTTTTAAAACTTTCATATGAGACCCAACTTGGAATTTAAGTAAAGAGTTGACCATACTTTTACTCCGCGTTGTTATGTTGTCCTACTTGTAAATATGCACTGATATGAAAGCGTATTCTTGTTTTCGGTAGTCATTCATCATGTCGACCCACCATCTCATTTATCTGCACTAAAGATTTATTATTTAAAGTTCAATGCTTAATATCCTTGACACGAGAGTAGAGGTAGGAGTAAAACAAAGAAGGTAAAACCTATACAACTTTAGTAGGTATTAGTGAAGATGTTGTTCTATTCTAAGCCATGGTGTTGGGGCAGCCAACCGTTTAATTACATCCGCTGTAGTTTTATATTGCGAAGAAAATTGCTAATCGAAATTTTATTATTTGCACTAAAATTGTTTTTTTTATTTTCAAGTCTTTCATATCTACGTCATATAACAATTATGGAGCCGATATATCGATATCGCGGAAAAAAACCTGCTGTTCAATAGGAATAGTAAAAAAATTGCTCGAGATAAATGTATGAAACAGCTATTCTTTTAATCGCGATTTCCAAGTTGGTCCCATAGTAAATGTTATAAAGTTTGATGACCTGACTGAAGCTCCCGTTTGATATGTCTACACCCAATCCACCAAACCGTATTGGACACGCGTGGTTTTAACGCCGTCAACACGAGGTTAGACCTATACTACAGTAGTAAGGACGATATAGATTGGTGATGATGATGATGCTAGTAAAGCTAAAACAGCTAGGTCTATTTGCATCTCGAAATTTAATATTTAGTTTCCGAAAAGGGAACACTAGATACTTCTTCTTCTTTCGTGTCTATAGGATCCTTCTTAATATGCTGACACTTTTTTAAGGATATGATCGGACCGTCAAACTGAACAACTTTATCTATGGCACCAACATCGAAATCGCAAAAAAAAACTTCTGTTCTACTTATACACAACTGCAAACCTACTCGAACCAAATGTATGGGCCAGCTGTATTTTTTTTGGCGATTTCGATGTTGGTTCCATAGAGAAAGTCGTTCAGTTTGATGGTCTTTTCATCCCCTTAAAAAATTTCAACATACACAACATCGAAATCGCGAAAAAAAAATCAGCTGTCCCATACATTTGGCCCGAGTAGGTTTGCAGTTTTGTATGGAGCAGCTGATTTTTTTTTCGCTATTTCGATTTTGGTGCCATAGAGAAAGTTGTTCAGTTTGACGGTCTGTTCATCCCCTTAAAATTGTCAGATATCCTTGTCCTTCTTAATATGCTGATATTTTTTTAAGGGGATGATCATTCCATTAAACTGAACAACTTTCTCTATGTCACCAACATCGAAATCCCGAAAAAAAAAAAACACCTGTCCTATACATTTGGCTCGAGTAGGTTTGCAGTTTTGTATGGAGAAGCGGATTTTTTATCCCCTTAAAAAAAGTGTCAGCATATTAATTTGGACCCTGTATTAAGAAGGATCCTGTTATATCGCATGACAATAACTCGTGCTATATTGTAGTGGAAAGTCTAGCCAGTCAGTCAACAGTTGTGTTGATATAGAGACTGCCCAGGATGCACCAGACGAACTCAGGTTTCGTCACTCGGGGAGGCTCTTTCCTTGCACGGTAAATTTATAGGTACTTCAAAAATCGTTATCATTCATGTACCTAACATTGAAAAATGTGTATTTTGTGGTTTTAGAGATTGTCATAATTTTATTGTATAGCCTACATGGATGATGTTATTGATAATAATGTGCGGAGGGTGAAGTATTGTGCGGTTACATCACGTAATGATTATAGAGTTATGTATTTTCTTTCACACGGACGTATGTATGTATCTATTGTTCTTGTTATTCATTCTTGAATACAGAAATATGAAAATATTTTTATGTTATAGTTTCTATTAAAAGTGTTTTAACGAAAACTAATTTAAACAATTTAGCTTTGATTGAGCTTATTTATAAAGCTTTGATTGGCATTTGACCTGGCAACATCAATAATGAGATTGAAAAAAATATGTTCTTCTTAAGTATTTTAATTTGTAACCCACTTCAAATTTAATTTTATAGTTATCTACACTACAATGGAATCAGAGCAAACCAATTTCACATGAAAAAATTGTAATAAAAGAGGCTGACTGAACATCATAATAGTTTAAGAGAGAAGCAATTTCCCAGATAACTTCGATGAGATCAGATCTAGAGCACTGCCGATGGGTTTGTTAATTTTACGCGAACAATGAGATAGGCGACTTTACTGATATGCCGTGACTATTGTACCGTACTTAGCCTACTTTGTTATAAATTAGAAATTACAACATAAACAACTTATAGAGCGTTACCATAGCGACTCACATTTGAGGTAGGATTTGAACTATTGTTGAATCACGAATCAAAATTAAATTTTGCGCATGACCTGCAATTGCAATGGCTTTGGACATGGCATGAAATGCTAATATTGCCGGTCGAAGTCAAAACAAATGACATGTTGGACTACATTCCAGAGGGCCCATTGTGCTACTATCGCTCTCGTGGCTACGCATAAATCTCAGTTTCGTTAATAAGTGTGGGCGCAACATGGGCACAGACCCGTTATTCTCGACACGACATAAATCCATACAAATTCCTAGACAAAGTTAGTGTTTGTACAGTCGAGTACCAATTATGTAACGTTTATAGTAACAGCACAGTTGTTACATGCACTACATCTTCTACTAATGTTTGTCGAGGTCTGTTCCCTAGAGAATAGGTTAATGTCTCTAATTGATCCGCTAGTAACGGATACCAGGGTACGGTTTTTGCCTCCACACGTTTCATTGTGCCGACGAAGCACTTGAGCTTCCAAGGAATGAACAACTAATGGATTCCGGCTATAATGGCCACCCACTTGAGTTCAAAGCAGGGCCGCAGGGCGAGAACAGGCTGAGCTGAGCACCCCTCTATAAATACTGTAAATTGTGAGTTGACATCGCAGCATATTGGTGGAAATGCGATTACATTTGTCGAAGAGAAAAATCAATACGAAACCGTTGTGTTGATTATGTTGTTGGCGGCAAAGAACGTCAGATGATAAACAAAAACCTATTGTGTATAAGCTAAGAAGAGCGTGGGATGTTAACCTGTTACGTTCCCATACCATATCTCAATACAAGAGATGTTCTTCCGATAAAGTCTGATTGGTTAGCAGGTAAAAAATCTTGTGAGTTTGTGCCTTCTACAGTTTCACATCGTATAACGAGGTCGACTCATAATCTTCCGTTTCTTAACTTACAAAAACAGTATCATTATCAAACAGTTAGGTAAGTTTACTGCATAGTGACTTTAAATTTATGTTGTTTAAACGATAGATAAGAAATAATTGTCTTTTATTTAACCGCAGGTATTTAAGCTTAGCCTATTGTCTGTTAAGTTAATTTTAATCACTTCACATGACGTGTTTATTCGCACGAGTGTATCGACCTTTTTGCCACTTTATAGGTAGAATTCTAGTGGAATATTACAGCGATGAATTTCTTAATTTGGTGTTGATTAGACCGATGCAGGTCGAACGAAGCACCGGAAGATGAGTGACCACTGCCGCCAAATTCGGCTCGCAACGGGACTGCGCCCGCGCCGGTCCGGCGTCGAGTTTTAACGTTAGCTTCCGACCTAGCTGGATGGTCCACTCTGACGCTATTGTGTACTTCAATGCTGGCTATTTGTTAACAGTTATCATAATAATGTAATCTGTGATGTAGGTAATGTTGGTTGCCAAAAAACGTCATGCATGGCCGATTTGGAACCGTTTAAGAACAATTCAGAAAAATTTGATACTTAACTACTACTACTACTAATATACTACTACAGAGCTGTTTTAATTTTCGAAAGTTTTTAATTTCTGAAAGTACATTATACAGTACATTACATATACAGTACCTACAGTACATTATAATAATTTCAGAAAGGTAGAAAAAATCGAATTTAGAAAGTTCAATTCGTGCTTTTTCTCACTACTTCGGTTTCAGAATATCTCGTACCACCCCCTCAGGGAATAAAGTCATGAGCATATGCATGCTTGCATCCCACACGACCGATATTGGGGCGGGTTGCTAGTATTTTATACAATATCAAAATCAATGACAGAATAATTCGTATTACCTACTTGCAGGTGAACAAATGAAAAATTCGAAAACAAAGCCTTATACCAAATGTAGGTGTATAGCTAAGTACTCATGTGTCAGTAATTACAATGGAACATCAGTCCCCCTTGTTTTCATTCGGCCACAGGCTCGTCTATCGGTAATAAAATCGCCCCTAGCTCAGAGCTGGGAATTTAATTACACTCTATGTCCACACCGGGGTCTCCCTTGAGATTAATGTCCTCTGCGGCGGACATCTCTCCCGCCAAAATTAATATCCATTTATTACATCACCATTGCGTTTTCTTCGTCACTAAAAGAATTTGAAGATAAGTGGCCTATGGCCTTTTCAGCCATCTTGAATTTTCACAAATAGGTGTTGCAGTTGTAGTTGCATGTATACATCAGGGTGTTAACTTAATTACATTACACTTTAGGGGCGCTTCAGACAATCAAACTAAATAACTTTGGCATTAGACCAACTTTTAAATTGCGAAAAAAAATATCTGATTGAAATTTTCTATGATACAGCTTAATTTATTCCCCGATTTTAAAGTTAATTCCATAATAAAAGTTGTTAAGGTTGAGATCTGAAGCAGGCCCTAAAGTATTTAATGCTCTTAAATTGACACAATGTGTAGAGGTATGGCTTATGCCCTGCAGTGAGTAGATACGGGCTGAAAATTATGATGACCATGATAAAAAAGATGATTAAAAAAATTTATAGTACATTTCATGCCCGACAATCGAATTTTGTGTTCTACATTATGATAAATAGGTACATCTTTGACATAAAATAAGCAAAGACTTCTTTCTTAAAAGTCTTTGGAAATAAATTGAAATAACTCTAAAATTAGTGAAAAATTACTCAATGTTTATGTTCTGTGCTCATCTGAATATCCTATAGTGGTACAGTGATTTACAAATGTTTCAAGACGTGGAAGCGAATTAGGAAAACATATGTAAGCGGCTAGTTGACAAAATGCATACCATAAACCACCTTCTAAAATCTTCAAACCCCTTTCAGATCGAATAAACTTTATGGTCTTTGGAACAATTTGTGTCAAGAGCACGTAACGTAAATGTTATATGCTATTTTATAAGTTTTATAACACACGATAAGTCTTGGCACGCGATAGCATAATGTTTACCGCTTTAATCAAGCGGTTATAATTCTTTTCACGGTCATTTCATTAGAAAATATACTTACAGTCCGTGAGCACTTAGAAAAGGATTCGGCTGTCGGGTAAAATCGGTTATATGTACTCATATAAAAGACAAGATCGCGGCCAATGACAATCTTTTTGAAATCAGAAACAATTAAACTGACTTTTAATGTGTAAATTTTTTTAAACTCCCAAATAACCGATTTTATCCGACAGCCAAATCCTATTCAAAGAGTTCACGGACTTTACTAAGCGTTATATTTACAGCAACATTTCCCATGAACCATATATAATCCAATATGGTTAACTTTCGTAGACTATCGTAAAGCCTTAGGATGTAGCGTGTCGTGCGTGACATGATAATTAAAATGCCCGTCTGTCTGTCGGTCTGTCAGTATCTTGTCTGGAATACTCAAGAATGCAGTGTCATGGTACTGATTTACCTACCTTCTTATTATATCAGAGGAACGAATAGCATAAGTAATATAATAAGTACTTAGTATGGGGAGTATAGACGTTTGCGCATGAACGGATATCCGCAACGGTATCGAACTACCGACCGCAACTCCTGCGCCGCCGCCGACCGCTCGGACACGCGCCGTCTGCTTTTGATTCCATCAGAAACACCATCATCATTTCCTTATTGATGGAACAACATTATTATTATTATACCATTGATTATTTTATGCTTTTTTACAACACTACCTGCCAGAAAACTGATTAAGATACCTATGCTGATATAAACAAAGATATTAGAAAAAAAAAGGTTTTCACTGTTCGAAACCCTACTAAGCTAATAAATAACTATGGTCTAAATAGCCCGCCAATTATCTTGGAATTAGTACAGTGGCGTCATTCATCGATTCCACGCCGACAAAGTCGCGGAAAAGCTAATTATCTATACATACAACAATATAGCTTCGCCCGCATGGAATTAGTTTCGTTTTCAAGATAGAAAGTAACATTATGTCCATTCTCACAATACGTGGGTACTACCTCTCTTAGAAGAGACGTAAGCACAGACAGACACAAACAAACACATTTTCTTATTTATTGTAACTAATAGAATTGAAGACATAACAAGACATAACAATACGCCTGTCTGAAGGGTAATGTCCTTAACTCCAGTATGACAAAGAAAATGAGTAATTTTGTTAATGGCTTCCTATTACAGATAAAACGTTAAGTTCCAAGCTTAGACAAACTAAATTTCAAGGAGTAGGTACAATGCCGAAATAGAACTAGTACTATACAATTTTGTCGTCAACGTGGTTCCCAATGTAGGACACGGTAACCATAGTTGGTCAACATTCTGAGGTGATCACCGGACGTCGGCTGTTTGCCTTTGCTGTAAACCCACGCCGTGTGGGCGTCGAACCAACGTCCAATGGCGGTCAATGTTTATGCTCCAAGTTCTAAACATGATTTATTCATAAACTATGTAGGTACGTGATTACAGGAATAAGGCTACTGTAGCAGATGCTCTTTAGTGGCCATAAAGTCGTATCTAATTATATCATCAAGCTTCATGTGGCTCCTATATTTAGCGATGCGTGATAACTTGGGTTGTTAAACTCAGACTGAGCTCTTGTGATGATGCTGCACGCTATGGTTGTTCTAAGGAAAAGTATAATTATGCTAATAATTGACGGGATGATCTCAAAGTGGTTTCCAAGATTACGAACTATATTGATAGAAGACAATATGGTAATCGTGATTCAAAAAATTATATTATCTTAGTCAAAGTATGATACCATGCCTTGGTATGCTTACTGTCCAATCTGATAACAAAATATGATGTATATACCTAAGCTGTACCTGGCGTGTTTTAGGAAAAACTCACAATAAACTATCGGTAGAATAATTTATAAATATCTTCAAGTACCTACCTAACCTAGTATACGAATCCTCATGTTGTTGTTATTACCTACAGAAGGTGTGGTCATATTTATCTTATCTTGTCTTGTTGTGGAGGCTGGGAAGCCAGCAACATTTCAACCCAATGGGATCTTTTGTGTTAGCCCCAAAAGTTTTAACTTCTTCACCCTTCAAATACATGGTTAATGAAGGAGTCAATACCATTAAGGGGAAGAAACGTAAGATCTCCCGGTTTTGGATATCCATCTCCAAGGAGGAACATGCGTTTCGCCAAGACTTCACAGTCTCAAAGAATGTTCCATGGTCTTCTGCTCCTCCTCTCCGCACGCTCGGCAGCTAGAGTCTAGGGTGAGCTTCATCTTGTGCATCATCGTGCCTGTGGCGTATAGTGCCCGGAGAGGGCTCCAACGATGGCACGAGCCTTGTTCCTGCTGTTGTTCAGTATGAACTTTGAAACACGACTTTTCACATTGCTGATAAATTTCATAATTAACATGTGCTCATATTTAAATGGATGCTTAGACCATCCAACTGAATAACTTTCACTACGGCCAACATCAAAATATCGAAAAATAAATCAGCTGTTCCATACAAAACTACAATACGCTACTCGTCTCAAACAAATTAATGCATAGAAAAGCAGATTTTCAGTGAGATAGTCTGTAGTACCCCTTAAAGTATAACCATAGGTTAAGTACCTACCTTTATGTAACTCACGATCATTAAGGGTGGTCATAGACTTTGCTACAAATATAAACGATATTCTAATTGTAATTTCTAGTGGTAAGCGATGGGTGCGCCGGCGTGGGGCTCGCGCGGCGGCGGCGACCGGCCCCGGCTGCTGCGGATGACGCCGCTACGGCACAGCTTCGCTGCACCCGCCTCCCCGCCCGCACCTCCCCCGCGCTCACACGACTACGCTTCCGACGCTGACACTAATAAGAAAGGTAACTTCTTCGTGTTCAAACTTCCGCCAGATTATTTACCGTTGTAGTTAGACAATGATGGGTAAAAACCTGTTACATGCTTTAAATACGCTAACTGATTTAAATGCTAATTGGACATCCGACATTTGTTTACAGAAGAAAGCTGGAATGCGAACCTTTCACAAAGATGGCGGAAGCTGCGTCGTCGTTGCTCGCGACTCCGGCCGGGGTCCGGTAACCGCGAGCCGAGCCCCGTGCGCTGCTCCCCGTCCCCCCCGCGGCCCCCGCCACACTGCTCGCCTGCACCACCGTCCAAACTATCATTCAGGCACCGCGGCAAAGTATACACCACTGCATCACTTCGCGTAACGAGCGGCGCTCCTGATATTCTCAGAGCTCTTGGGAAACTCGGTGGAGGATTGCGTCGAAGAGCGCTCTCCGCACATGACGTGCTAGCTCCTCCCCCGCAGCAACCATCCACGTTCTACGTTCCTAGTCCGACAGCTGTGCGGCAACAACCATCACCGTCACCGCCGCGACAGTCAGCGACATTACGGCGACGCTGCAGCTCCCCGAACGTCTACCGAGCCAAACCATCACCTAAAGCTCGCGACCGCACACCTCTCATAACTCCAGACGATGAAAGTAGAGACATGGTAGACCTCGCCTATATTCCAGAACTAAGAAAAAGTACTACCAGTAACGACGGTCGACATCGCCGACCGTACAGTGAAAATGTGGAATTAGATATACCTGTCTACAGAAACGGTTACGGTCGACTGACGCCAGACTCACAAAGGTTGTGGGAAGAACCGTACAGACTGCCGCGAGCTCAATCGCGTCACGATCGTCCGGAGCCGATACAACAGTTGCGGAACTGCGTGGCGGAGCTGCGTGTGAGTTCGACGCCGAGGACAGCTCGGCCTCCTCCGGCGCCACCCTCATCAGGACATCAGAAACGTCCTCCAGCCCCCGAGCCGCGTGATACACACACTTTTGAGGTATATACTTGCTTCATTAATCTACTATTCTGAACTCCAAAGGTCATTATGACAGATATGGTCGTTTCATGACAGTTAATTAAATATTTCCAGGTGCGTTTCACGAAGTCAGCGGGGGGCAAAGGTCTCGGATTCAGCATAGTTGGAGGACGAGACTCGCCACGAGGTGACATGGGCATCTTCGTCAAAACGATTTTTAACAACGGGCAGGCCGCTGAATCTGGCTTACTAAGAGAAGGTTAGTACTTTTGAAAAACTACGCACTGCATGCAACAAGTTTTGACAAATGAACCAATGATAATCATCCGTCTTTGTCCACCCTTACTGCCGGGTTAAAATCCATCCTACCTGGAAGGTTGGCTAATTTTGGCCCTTAAGTTTGTATTATTTGCCTTTGAGTTCAAAGCGCTATAAAGCGCCCAGCTTTTATTACTTGCTCTACAAACCTGATAGAAAAAAATAATAATAGATAGATTATTACATTATTCATTAGCACGATCTATGCATATTGGATAATGTCACGAGCCTAATTATTTCTGCCGAGCCTTAACCGTTTACTAACACCATGAATAGATATTGTTTTTACGAGGCATTACAATGAAGGTGTGCAAAACATTCCATCGCCAACGGTTGACGACAGCTGCATGGTTTATTACCTCCCGTACTGCAGACGTCCTACTTACACCTGCCTCGAGGCTATATTGAATATCAATATAAAGGTTACATCAGCTTTCGAGACCGTTGAAGTAAAAATTAATTGGGTCCAGACTGCAGGCTTTAATTATAGTACGTAGAGTAAACGACTACTCTTACAGGTAGGATAGGGAGGCATGTGCTATATGGTATAGGTATTGCTCATTTAAGGAAAACCGCACAACAAAAACTAAGTTAAATTAAAATCATAAATGAGTGACTTTTTTGTTACGGTTTTCTTTATAGTGAATAATGAAAAATGGCGAAAGTGGAACAATATCTTTTGGTTCCGGTTACGGTGGATAAATTGTTTATTACGTGTATTCTTACTAGAAAACAGCCGAGGTATGTACTGGTTTTTCTTCATAATGGAAGTTTATTTATTAGAGGTCAGGTCCCTCTGAAGCTGACTATACGTTACAGAAGGTCAAGACCGTAGTCCCTCGAGGTAGTCAGAAATACCTACAACTACCAACTGCCTAAATTCTTAATCGTGTATTACTCGTATCAACGCAGGGCACGCTTCATACTTTTGACCAACTAAGAGCATTATAAGCATTACCTAAGCATCCAACCATAGTGAATCTGACAAAGCTACGACCCTTGAAACGAGTCTATAAACTACATTTAATCTCGACTATAATCCCCTTAAAGGTGGTCATAAACATAGCTACAACTTCGAAATATATAGGGTCCTTCTTAATATGCTGACATTTTTTTAGGGAGACGATCAGACCATCAAACTGAACAACTCTCTCTACGGGACCAAAATCGAAATCACGAAAAAAATTTCTGTCCCTCCATACAAAGCTGGACGACGACGACTGACGACCCGGTTGGTGTAATGGTTACCACGCCGGACTGCCAAACCAGGGTCCTGGGTTCGAATCCCGGTTCGGTCATGGATGTTATATGTTCGTGCCGTTGTTGTATGGTTTCCATAATAAAAAGCATTTAGTGCTTGCTTGGAATCATTACAATGTATGTGCCTGTGAGCGTTATGTATGTATGTATTTATGTAAAGCTGCAAACCTAGGGACAGACATTTTTTTCGTGATTTCGATTTTGGTCCCGTAGAGAGAGTTGTTCAGTTTGATGGTCTGATCATCTCCCTAAAAAAATGTCAGCATATTAAGAAGGACCCTATAGGATATTTCGCAAACAGACAGCAGATTTTTTTTTCGCGATTTCCTTGTTGGTCCCATAGAGAAAGTTGTTCAGTTTGATGGTTTTCCCTTTAAAAAGTGTCAGCACATTAAGTTGGACCCTGTATCATGTCAGCATCACCTGCAAAATTCAGCTAAATAATTTACAAAACGCATTATTTCAGGAGACGAAGTGGTGTCAGTGAACGGGCGCTGCACAGCCGGCCTGACTCACGGCGAAGCAATCAGGCTGTTCAAGGACGTACGCGCAGGCCCCGTGCTCCTGCGCGTGTCACGGCGCGCGCCCGTGCGCTGACTGCCATGCGCCTGCTGCGGCGATCTGCCGTCGCATCAGGCGCTGCCTAATTACATCGACTCTTATTCCACTTTGTAAGCCTAAAGATATAGGCTGCAGAATCACCCATGCCGATAGAACTGATGGAACGTAATACTATATGGACTTAAGAATGTACCGGCCCTGCGCTAAAGCGTCTATGACGACTTTCACGTGCGCTTGCTGCTTCGAATTCAGCCTTCGCAATAGGCGCTGCCTAATTATATCGACTATTGTTTATCTAAAGACATGGGCTTTGGAATCGCCCATACCCATGGAACAGATGCATTCTAAAAATATATGGGCTTACAAGTACGCCTGCTGATTCAAATTCTGCCTTAGTAACCTAAGTAGTTCCCTAAGTAGTTCCCAATTTGGAACTTAAAGATATGGGCTTCAATATCACCCATACCTGTAGAACTGATGAAACCTAAAAATTAACGGGCTTTAGTATGTACCTACATACATACGGCTCTACGCTTCAGCGTCCATGACCACTTGCAAATCTAGTCGGCATTAATATGGAGAGAATTAGGAGCACCCCTGCAGATTTTCTGCAGTCATTGCTGAGAACTAAACAGATAACCTTTTACGAGCATTTTTAGTGACACATTGAAGACTGCTACAGGAGCTCTGCATCAAATGCATGCAAAACGTTCTCTGACTCTAGTTTACTGCATTTGCCCAGACATATAATCTGTGCCCAGACTAAAAATGTACAGTCACTTGTATTGTATTATATACAGCAATTTTTGACCAAGTGTCATGCTTGCATATTTATCAAACGAGACATGGCAGAGGAGTCATTGAAATCATCAAAACAAATGCGCCCAATCTTAAAAGATTATCTTTCAATAAAGTTGATGCCAACGTTCGCGGTAGTTTTGAACTTTTTGGAATGGATAGTCTTAGAAAATGAAAAGCCTTAGAAAGATGGTTTAACTTGTATGACAATGTAAATGGAAAAAAAATGTATTTTGTAAAAATCTACAATATTTATTTGGATTTCTTTGTTTTTAGATTTACTTATTATATTGAATGATGATGGTATGCTAGGAGATCGCACAGAAATGTTGAGAAAATATTTTGTTTAAAACTACTTTTTGTATTTAGTAGGTAGGATCTAATATTATGAATTTGTATCGATACGTCTACGTTCCGTCGTGAAACCCCCAATATAATACAAGTTAAGTTACTACACTATAGTAGGATGGTACATATTTCTATTCACCCCGATTGAGATAATACTATCCAAGTACTACTTTTCATACAAAATAATATAGTTTTCCAAAACTAAGAGAAAAATGAACAATTTGTGATGATGTTTTCATATCAATTAAAGGTGATACAGGCTGACAACTTGTCACTGTTTAAATTAACACATTCGCTGCTGACAATCTACCTCGTAGGTTCAAAATAATGTGGCCGGCGTGCTCATGGACCCGCCTAGCGGGACGTATTATATGGCATTCCGGTGGTTTTAGCACACTGTTTTGTTTCATATTTTGGGACGAACATTGCCAATTAGTTGAAAATGGTTTCGGTGTACACTTGAGATTCACATAATGAGCTTTAGGCCTATACGTGCCTACGAGTATCTTTAAGAGTAGACCTACGAATAAAGAAACCTTTATTCGTAGGAGTAGACAAAACAAACAACAACAACAAAGAGTACTTTTGAAACAAAATGCTTATTAAAAATGTGTGTGCGACCTCCAGAGGTCACTAGTGATGATTATAGGTTTATTAGTTCGTATGAGTATGTAATTATAATATAAGGTAACAAGATGCCTGTAACACAGAAAATTTACACAGTTTATAAATGTCTGTGATATGAGATTCAAAGCTGGTTCGCACAAAGAATTATATTAGTAAATGTAGATAAATATGTTTGACTAACTTATTTTATATACTACGTACTTTTAAGTGATGTAAATATACAATTATAAATACTTAAGTACATAATAAAAACATATTATATTTTTTTGTTTTGCTTATTTATGACTCCTATTAGAACCCATGTACCAATGAGTTTTTCTTACTTATATACGTAATACCGACTGATCTCAAACGGTGAAGGAAAACATCGTGAGGAAACCTACAGAAGAAGAAATTCCGATGCGTATGTAAAGTCTACCGATCCGCATTGGGTACTCATGATGGCTCATGGTGACTCACTAACGCCCTTACACCCTCCCTGAGGGGCCTGTGCCTTGCAGTGGGACGTATATTGGCTGATTAGAGCCCTTCTGATCTTTATAGGTCAGGTAGGACATGATAATCATACTCCAGGGCCCTATTCAACAAAAGTTACAATTGTAATTTACAATTACAATTCTGGGTACATTGCTGGTTACTTATGACGCTAAACTTGCAGTAGGTAACATATACCTAACATTCACAGCAATGTACCTACCCAGAATTGTAATTGTAAATTACAATTGAAACGTTTCTTGAATAGTGCCCAGGTGTGTGATTTTTGAAAGTCAAATCAACAGTAAAAAGGTGCATATATCTCCATAGTAATTTTGACATTTCCTACTAGTGATTTTAACTTTTGAGTTTCAAAAATCGCACTCCAGAACCAACTTTTATGGAACCAAAAGGAACCAAACAACAAATCTGTTGAAACCTGTGGAGAATACCATTCTTGCTCTACAATAACGCCATCTGTCGACACAGCAAAGGATGATTTAGTGAAATAAGGATCTGTCCAACATTTGAGAGCTTGATACGACCTCTAAAACTTAGCTAGCCGAACAACACCCTAAGGAAGTTATATTGTGTACATCATAGAGGGCGCCACTTGCATGTAGAGTCCATGGTAGAATCTCAGAATAATTTTGGTATATAGTTCGTAGAATCCTAAAATATTTTAGGATTCTACGATATATCCTCTATCCTCTATGAGGATATCCTCAGCCGAGCCCCAGTGTAGTGTAGAGCAGAAAAACTTCTTGGTTTGAGACTTAACGCTATTGAGTAAGTGGGAATACAGGAGACTGATTGTGCTAAGTTAAAACATAGAAGTTATATTCTTATCGAATCCAATTACTATTCTCTTTCTCAAAGAATGAAAGGGAAATTCGCAAAAAAATACAAACGTACGATCAGCTGATTGCATTTAGTATAGAAAGTCCATATATTTTTAGGGTTCAGTCACGGACCTGAAAAAAAGACGGAAGTAATGTGACACTAAAAAGATGTGAAGCATGCAAGGTCCAACATTTTCGTTTGTTCTACAAGGGACCTACACTCACACAGATGCACTAGCACTAGGCGCAGGTCCTACATCCGTCACCATTATGTACCGCGTGACAGCACGCACATAAAAGAAATGGGTGCTTCACTCGTGATTAGACGAGATTACGTCCGTCTTTAATCAGGTCCGTGGGTTCAGTACCCAAAGCGTGAAAACGGGACCCTATTACTAAGCCTACGTTGTTCGTCCGTACGTCCGTCCTACCTCGACAGTTGAAATTTTCACAGAATAGGTACGCTTTATTCCAACGGATTTGCTGGTAAATAATAAAAATGACAAAAATTTTAAAAATAAGGGGGGTCCTCATATAAGAAACTAGTTCTTAACAAGCGTCAAACTAAGTGTAATTCTAGAGCAAACTCTACAGTATAACAAAAAATAATAAAAACCGGCCATGTGTTAGTCGGTCTCGCACTAAAGGTACAGATAATTTTTTTGTAAGTTAATATTTGTGCGGTGGTGTGGTACGGAACCCTCGGTGCGCAATTAGCCCGACTCGCACTTGACTGGTTTTATTTTACTAATTTCCTATAGTTTTCTCACGGAAAGCTGTTCAGTATCATGGCTTCAATGCAACTATTTGCCCTAACATACTATACAGGGTCCTTCTTAATATGCTGACACTTTTTTAAGGGGATGATTAGACCATCAAACTGAACAACTTTCTCTATGGGACCAACATCAAAATCGCAAAAAAAATCATCTGTCCCATACAAAATTGCAAACCTATTCGAGCCAAATGTATGGGATAGCTGATTTTTTTTCGCGATTTCGATGTTGTTGCCTTAGAGAAAGTTGTTCAGTTTGATGGTCTGATCATCCCTTTAAAAAAAGTGTCAGCATATTAAGATGGACCCTATATAGAGTAGCTCCAACCGAGACGGGTATCATAATCGGCAACATGATATTAGACTTTATTTAAATAAAACCATAGCTATAGTAAAATGTTATAATTCTACGAACAATACAAGACAGGAGTACAAATTTTAGGTTCAAAATATAATTAATTTGCAGATATTTTCGTTGTGTTTGTTGCACAAATGAAATGAGTATGCACAAATGTAAAATAGTGATACTGATGATAATTAGTATAAAACATTTATGAATATAAAAATATATTTACAATAATAGACCTACAACATTAGTGGTAAGATAAGGCGACATATACGAAATGAATGGCAAGCTGTCTGCTGATCATACATTTTACATTATTGTATGAGTAAGTAAAATGATTTTTTCCATAAAAAGATTAAAAAGTAACTTGTTGTGTTAAATAAAAGAAACATGTGATACTGTGTTATTGACACGTATTAACTTATCAAAATAACTTTAAAAGAATTTCATATAAGGTACTTATAACACTATCAAATAGTGTTTCGTTTCGCGAATAATTCTATAGTCTAGAAGGTACTATAATAATCAATAATTTATTATTGTAAAATTTGACAACCAATTTTTATCTGTTTCTGTAACAGAGGGTATGCGATGAAACTGGTGACTTCACCAGTTATATTTTATCAATAAATGGCACTCTAACAATAAATCGATGACAATACTTTAATACTCACATTTTAAGTACAATGCCTAGGATTAGGATATCGAACATCGCAAAATGACCGCCCAGACTAGTATTTAATTTAATCGAATTAATAAATAACAATTTAACAAACAAGAAACAGTCTTAATAGAGCCCTTAACAATGGCCATGCGCCATTCTTTCCGTTTAGGAAAGGGACAAATTGGTACAAGTATATTTACAACGAGCCTACTGAAGTACTGACTAATGAAGGGAGCAAATTGTAGATATTTGTACGAGGAGCAAAACGCCCGGGGCCGCTTTACTTTCGACGCACTTCGCTAAATTGAATGGTGTCAGTTAGCATCTTTTTATTCTCTCCTTCGGCAAACGTTCGCAGATAAATGACTCTCGTTAGACTGAGTGCTAACCGGATTCCGAGAGGCGTGCACGCGTCGCCGAACTAATTCAGCCCAGGGCGACCCGACCAATCTTCGGGCCTGGACTCTGCGCAATTTAGATTCGAACACGAATACCGAATAAATGAAGCTAACTCAATCTTCTTCCGAAACGTGATGTCGATGTGTTACATCTTTAGGAATAATTTGGCTTTCAAGGAGCCGTATGTTTTTTGGGATTTCTGAGAACTAAGGCGACAGGTCCCGAAGGCAGCGCCTTGAGGGCCGCCCAGGCCTGCGTGCGCGTGAATCCTTCCACTGACTGCCCTCCAGCAGACAGGAGCTCCGCTCCGACCACGATGCGGCCACTTTGCGCTGCTGCTCCTCCTAAAATACATCAGACAAACAATTAAGTCCTTGTTGCAAGTAATAATTGAACTGTTTTAAACAGGATATGCTAATTGTGTTAGTAATGGAAAACGTAAAACGAAGTCATTGTACTGAGTATTATTACAATTATGTTAAGAAAGAGGAGTGTGACAAACCTGCAAATAGTTTTTTGATGGTCAGAGGTCGGTCGCCATGTGGTGAGTCTCGTCCACCGTCCAGGCCGAAGCCGAGACCAGCGCCGCCGCCTGCCTTCTCCAACATGACGGTTACAACTGATCTAGTTGCTTTGTCATCGACGTTTTCTGCATCAACGTTCTCTTGTCGTACCTTCGACTCCGCTGCAGTGAACAAATTATGTCTTAGATCCTTAGATTATCAAGATAGACAGTCAAAGCTACGAAAGCGTCGAAAAAAATAGGAACCAGTACTGGTTCCAAAACCCTATACATATACACGCACACATACATAATTAGTATGGCGCCTCACGCACACCAACCTAAGAAAGTTAGCCCGTTTTGTTTTATACGGAACAAGTGTGAGGCTCATTCTAGACATATACTTTTTCTAAGCTTAGATCATTGTAAAACAGTAATTGCATTTGGGAGTTCCATGATATTTTACATATAAATTAATTCAAGTCCTTTCAGTTACACAATGTTTTATCTAACAACAACAATTTGGCATTAAACAATCATTTGATGTTTGGCCAGGTTAAAGCCAGATAAACTTTAAACATAATGTCTATGCTTTAATTAAACATATTTTTCTATCAACGTTTATACAAAAACTGTTACCTTTTTCAGAGCCGCATCCTACACCATTTGCATTTTCTTGGGTTTCGTTCTCAATTTCGATAACAACTTCTGAACGTTGTTCCTGATGATGACAAAAAAAACTTAATTAAATTCAAATCATACATGCTATACAAACAACAGAATTGATCAGGCCTTCATTGTACTGACATTCAAGAAGTCCTTAGTCTAATATGGTGTCATTTTTCATAACATTATACGAGTTGCATCATGCATATGTGATTTCATAAAGCTTCTCTCACACTGTCACGATCTATGTGCGGCTGCCGGCCCGATGCCGGGCGGCGCCGCGCGGCCTGGCATCGGCAGCCACGTAGTTGTATGACTTATGAGATCGCAATATCATATTGAAATATTGCGTCCACGTAGTCCACGTACGTATCGAATCGTTGTATATAAGAGACGCAGAACGAATATAGCCAGTGTGTTGGAGACTTTATTCTTATTATATTAGTAAATTGTTGGTAATACAATGCAATAAACAGCGTACGTATGATTAAAGTACATCGTTTTTTACAATAGTAGAACGCTTACATAAGTAAATTGTTATACAAAGATCAACTAAGCAAATAATAGAAATGACCCAAATTTTTCACAGTAACAGCAGAAAAGTATGAAAATAATAGAAAAGAAATTACCTTAAGAATAGAGACAGACTGTGCATGAGTTAAGCCTATCATAGTGCTGCCATTTATGCTTCGTACTTTTGCGCCACGTTTAAGTCCTGCCTTAGCCGCCACACTGTCAGCTAACACTCGATGTACCTATAAAAGCAATTCCATTATAAGTTCTGATACATAGAAATGACTTAATATGAACAAAGAAAAACAAAGTATCTTAAAAATGATTACGATAGAGCCATAGAGTCGAGTGCATCATCTATGTCCATCTGACGACAGGATAGAAAATGCATTTCTAGGTCGCTGTCATAAGGGAGAGTACCCATCAGGACGCTGCTTGCGGCCGCGCTACCTCATTGTATGGCAATACGGACGTTGCCCAGTGTAAACATCAACCCTATATGGTCCCCTGACACCTCGAGCAGACGTCACGACACTCCTTGAAGAGCTGATAGTAATCATACTTTAAAAGAGCTTTACGATGATAACCAGCAACCATTGCAAATGCCTATTTCGAACAGGATGAATCACGGACGAATGTTTACTTATTAAACTGGAAATACACAATGTGTAAACAAACAACTTACCGTGAAACCTGTTATTATGTGTCATTTGTTAATTCCTTGTTTAAGTATTGTATAGATTTGCCTAGCTAAGTACTCTAAAGATGGAAATGGAGCACCGGTAGACTAAAGTATCAGACGCCAAAGTATCTTTCTCTGACACACAAAAAAGAGAGGCTCTTTATGTCATTATCTTCAGGAAGGCATCCTTAACATATAAGCATTTTGATCATTAATTTAGTCGTTTCATACAAACTCAATGATCGACGCTGTTAATTTGTAAAACAAAATAAGATTTTCAACTTAGGTAGGTGTAGTACTCAGGGTGTAAGCCAAGTATCATTAACCTTTAAACCACTCTACCTATAAAACTGAACAACTTGTACTATGGGAGCAAGCCGATCGGAGCAAAAAAAAACTGCTGTTGCATACATTTGAGTCGAGTAGGCGTTGCAGTTTAGTATGGAACAGCTGCTTTTTTTGGCTCTGATCTTTTTACTCCCACAGTGGTTTAAAGTTCAATGACAATTTACCTTACACCCTGTATATGTATATTATTTAATTGAATTGATTCTGAAGAAACGATTTTGCAGGTTTTACTTTCATTTGTTTTCGGTGCACATGGTAAGGTATGAAAAATAAAGTTTAAGTGATTGCACTTAAAAAATATTGTGCTAAATATGAATCTAACTACAACCAGCACGCCTAAAAAGATTCGTATTTGGTAGTTGAAGCAAAGTTTCGGATCACCCCGAAAGGGCTTGTAGTTGTAAGTTTACCTGTGCATGTGTGTGTATGTAGGGTAAATAAATTTCAACGTACCGTGACATCTTTAGCTTCACAATCAGTACCGCCGGCTAGAATAAGCCCCACTCCTGAAGCAGTTCCTCGCTTGAGCCGCACCATGTGAGTAGCAACTTTAACTTCTTCTACAGGAGCACCGTCAGTTTTGTCGACTGAAACTACTTTTTTAATAGAGCTTATTAAAGATTTTGGCTTAATAGTGTCAACCACATCTTTGCCTTTTTGTGGTTTTGTTACGATTTCTTTCACACTTGCTTTCTCTTCTTTACCAGTGATAATGCTGTCAATTTTCTTAACTCCAGTAGCATTTTTGTCCGGAAGAGTATTTGTTTTGGTACCATTGTAACTTTCAAGACCAGCTTTTTTAATTTCTTTAATAATTTTCTCGGTTATCAATATTGGTGGATCTTCGACTTTAGAAGATTCTATATGAATTTCGTTTTGTTTGTTCTTTGCTGAACTCGAGTTTCGCTTTAATCTTGTATTTTTAAAATCAGTCTTCCTTTGTCTTACATTAACTTCGCTATCACTGTCAGAATCAGTTTCGGCAATCACTTTGTTACGTCGTCTACTTTCGCCTTTATTCGATATAGCACTCACCGAAGACGTGAGTGTAGAAAGGCGATCAGACGCTTTGTGAGTTGGACTCGGAGACTTATCGCATGACTCGTGCGAGAATTTAGTTTCAACAACAGGTGACTTAACCTTCAAGTCTCTGCCACTTCTGCACTTGGCTGAAGCTAAAATGTTTCTTCTGTTAATCGTGTCGATGTTGTACGTTTTTGAAACTTTTCTCTTATCTGAGTCAGCGACAGAACTTTCAAGAGAGCTACAACTTGCTTGAGAACCAGACGTTGCTGCCGAACCAGCTGAAGAACTGAGTGACACATTCGTGTCTGATGATAGAGACCGACAAACATTTCGTTTTACATACTCTTCACAACTCTTCTCTGTCACTGTAGATTTATTGGGTATCTCGGTTTTAACGAGCGTGTATGAAGTGTAATGTGATATTCTCGGTGAAAGACGTGAGCTATCAGATTCTATAGTATCTAAATTATGCATCGGTGAAGAAGCTGACGAACGATAACTGGATTGTGTTGAACTCATGGCAGAGTCGTTGTCACTATCTACCACATCTGTTGCTGTACATATCTTGATTTCTACATTCTTGTAGTCTCTAACATCGTTTAAAATTTCTTTATAATCTTTATTAGATAACTTGATAGAATTCAATGTTGAATATTTAGAGGGCAATGTTGAGGCTGGTGATCTATCGCTCCCATTTTTTAAATCCAATGTACTTCTGATAGGTTTCGTAATATTGTTTAACTTACTAATTGTGTCCATCCTTTCATTGAATTTACGTTCTGGAGTAGACTCTTTGGACAGAGAAGACGGAGTGTACACTTGCAAAGATTTCCGTTTAAATGCAGGTGAATATTTCGGTATATTGTTCGGTAAGAGATTAGCTTTCCACTTATTTTCACTTAAATTTATAGGTTTAGAATTATTAGTTTTGATTTCTTTACTACTAAACGTATTGTTTTGATTAGACTTGAGAAGGAATGTATTTGGAATAGAACCTTGTACTTTGATTTCAGGTAAATCGACAATTGGAGCATGTACCACCTCTGGTATTGCTAAACCTCTTAGCTTCGACATTGATTTTTTTCTCTGTTCGATTAAATACTCCAGGTTTGATTTGTGAACATTTTTCTTGCCATTATCATCACTTATACTCCGCGTGTGATATATTGGCTGAGTAAAGGACGTGTCTATAGTTGATGGCAACGTAGTCGTGCTTCCGTAAAACAGTGGTTTGCTGTCCATGTGTAAAGACTTATTGCTCATCGTCATGCCTATGTTGTTACTGATAGGCGTAGTCTCAAGGGATCCCAGAACTTCTGGTCTATCCATATGTCTTTTGTAAGATCGAGGCAGCTCGTCAAGATTATCTTGCGACTTTGTCAAACGTCTATCCAGGGAGGATACTTCAGGATAATTGTTTGCATAGGAACTTGTACTTTTTCTTGCAGCTGAAGCAGTCCTAGTGGGCAACGTCCCACATTTATCCAGGCGATCAGTGGAGGCGGAGCTGTCGTTTGAAAACATTGCAATTTTGTCCTTAACGCTGGCTTCACTTCTCGCATCCTGAGTTCTGGAGGCGTAGGAGAAGCGTGTGCGAGTGTTGGGCCAGGCGGCGGGCAGCCGCGGCGGGAGACGGGTCGGCGGCTCCGGGATCTTCTCTACCGTATCAGAAGGGGTCTCTACACCGTCAGGTGGCTGTCGAGGACACGTAGGGAGAGGCGTTTCGTCATTCGATAGACTCTTATCTTCGACATCGCTTTTGTTCACGCGATCTGAAAACAAAATTTAAAGTTAGACTTTCGTCGAAGTGAAATATTCAGTAGATTTAACCAGGATCAGACTATTAACTGAGAACTCATTAATAATTCTATGTGTTTATTGCCAGCAGGCAAGCCCCGTTTGCTACTGAGGTCCCGGCTATTATCAACACGCAAACTTGTCTGCGCCGTGTCTGGGAGATCAGCTGATTTCGATAAAATCTTCAGGTTTTATATAACATGTTTATGCTGATTTAAAGAATTACCTAGAAACATTATTTTGTAGGAAAATACGTATTTCTGTAAGTTATTCCTATGCGCTTCGAGACATGCAACTGAGGCTTTGCGGAGAGTGATTGCGATGATGTGAATCACCGGTGTCCGTTTACAGTTGACCAATCTATTAGCTAATGATGCGTCATTTATTCCATCCCACAAAGTATATTCTTAGTCATCGATTTTTACAGATTTATAAATGTACTCTTGCAAACACTAGAAAACTTAAAATACTAAAATTAAAACTTCAAAACCTTCTTTTTCTTCTGCTATTGTATGTAAACACCTGGAATGTCTAATTTTGACAACACTATACGATTTCGTATCCAGCACAATCACTCTCTGAGTGAACATCACGCTTCTCACTTATTCAATTGCATCAACAACAAAATCTATGCTTACAGAAAGGTGATCGTGTTACAACTGTTGTTCGCCGAGTTATTACAAACATTATGTAGGTAGGTACGTAAATGACAGCAATGAAATTGTTTATTCTACCGACATGGCACGCTTTGGTCTATTTGAACAATTGTCTTACTGAAATTCAGCTCTTATACTTGAACAGCTAAAGGTTTCGTATTTTCTATTATTTTCCTCAATTTCGTCATTAAATTGGAACAAAGACATTGAATCAATTGATACAGTTGCTAAATGACTGGGTATTGAAAAAAACCACCTATGTAATTGTATGACAAGTTAAACTACATATGTACATGTATCCGAGTACAAACATATAATACACAGTAGCTTATGTATAAATTGGCAACATCCACATATAATATTACTCCAGGCTGTAAAATGTAACCGTTAAATATTAGCATATTTTCAATTTGCGACAGGAAACTGTTAGTTTTTAGTATTATTTTATTGTACTTCCTGTACGGGCATAGATTTCTATAGTTTTCCGTACGTTATCCAATTACCGGATCCAATGAACATGAAAAGCTACTGCAACCCTGATTCCAGATTACCTATGGAACTATATTTTTCCTATAAGTATGTATTTAGGTAGGTATATGTTTGATATAAATAAAATATATGTCATTCAAATAAGTAGGTACAGAGATAATAAATATACAAAGTATCTAAAGCAAAAAAATTCAGAATAAAGGATGTTAGGGTAGGGATTTCTGGCCGCAGTGGGTATTGGTAAGGAACTTTGAAAAAGGGCGTTCACAAAGGACCAGCGATGGTCTACGTGGCACAGGCTAGCCTGTCAAGGCCCAACACCCCTCAAATCAAGTAGGGTAAACAGTTGCATTACTTTAAGGGGTATCCATGATACTGAACCACTTTCCTAAAGAAACCTATAGAATTTCACACATTTATTTTTTAGGTACTAAATGCATTTTTTTTTATTTTCCTATTCTCTTAGGCAAAGTTGTTCAGTGTATAAATAATGCTATCACATTCGCAATTAGCAATTAAAAAATTGCCTACACACGAAAGAAAAGCGTCTGAGCGGAAAGATGAAAACTTTACTCCGACTTGTCAACTCCAGCGCAGAATCTTACGGTACGGCTCTAACTGGGTAACAACTCACTAAAAATTTAAATTTAATATTGGGTAGCACTAAGTTCTACTTACTAAAACCAAAAATATGAAAGAGTACCTAACCCTCAATAAACTGACAGTCTGGAAATTGTTCTCTATGTGTTCCTGCAACGAAGTTTTAATGATGACCAATTTCACTCTTTCGTTTTCTGTTCAAGCTTTGAAATCGCAAGCATTTAGAAGGAGCGAATAAAGACCGAGACAAAACTTGCTACATCATATAGGTACCAAACCGGGAAGGATAAATTATATGTAGAGATGGCAAAAGTCTATGCCCAAGAATAATACACTCAGGAACAGGTTTACAATGGGCAGAGTTTAACCAACTTTTTCCTAAATAGAAGAACAAAGAAACCAGTATCATCTCGTTGGATGACACATTATCAGCAAAGCATATTTGTACAGGGAGAGTCAATACAGACCGTGAAGTGACATCGAGCGTCTCGGCATTTTCCGTATTTCTAACATCGTGAAAACTTTATGCTAGAGTTTCCACGTTAAACATCATTTGCACCAATTCATAACACTACACTTTTATCCGGAAAAACTGTTCCAAGTTCGTGTTCATTGTGAAAACACCGACATCCATTGTGTCATTGTAATTTTTTTTCAAAAAAAACGGCACGAACATCTCCGGGCAAAAGGAGTCCACTTTGTTTATTCGGTTGCAAAACAATGTCGCGGATCTGACCGGAGCCGAATGAGGATCGAGTTAAGAATGCGGAACGTGTCCATTAACGACCGAAATAACAGTTATTTAAGTAAGGGCGGTGCGGTGCGTGCGGCGTGCAGTGCGATGTGCGCCCACGGCGCGGGCGAGCGGCAGCGGCGAGCGGCGAGCGGCGTGCGCGGTGCCGCCGCGGCGGGGCGCGATGCACTGAGTCGCCGCGGACTTGCAGAATTTTGCAGCGTCGCCGCCCTTGACGGGGGCGTTGCTCCGAGCCAGGGACGGACACCGAGCTGCGCACGCGACGCTCCCCCGCATCCCGCCGCGTCTCACCCGCCACAAAGGTCCTTCGTTCTCGACCCGAGATATTACACTACAATAACCACTAGCACTAGCCATTAGCCGTCAGCGATTTCTAGCCGATTCACCGAGCGATCGAGACAAAGACTGGTAGAAATGAACGCAACCGCGATAATCGACGACGACTGCCCATCAGGAGTACGATAATTTTAGTGGTCTAACATCGATCTCGGTAAGCACCGATCGATAAATCTAAGCTATTTTTAGCGAGAAGGCGTCGGAGGGCGGCGACCGTGGGCGCTCGCGCAGACGGCCGGCGCTCGGACGCAACGCAGCACAGATGTCAGGGTCGCGGCGCCCCTTGCCCACCGCGCCCTACTTCCGACTGCGCAGTCTTCAGTCTTTCCAATGTCACACTGCGGGCAGCGCCGAGGTGCCGAGCCGCAAAGCCGGCGGGCGCGCACACATGCTTGTGCTTTCTTCTCATAGTTATGAGGGAGCGGTTGGGATGGTGGCACCGAGGAATGTGCCTCACATGTACACACTCGTGTGTAGGTACATAGGAATGACGTCGCCACAGCGGCCGCGGGAGGCTGGAATGCCGCCTGTACCTCCGCCGCCGCCCCTCGCAATCCGGACGCGGCCTTTAAACCGCTCCGACGTGTTTGCGGAGTTGTTTGCACATTTTTTTACATTCCCATCCTTTTATTAAGCTCTCTTTTAATAGCACATAGATGGGTGGGAACATATCGTGTTATATGATGATGAAGAAGCAACAATTAAGTCAATCATTTAATTATAACTTTAAACATCTTTATTATGCTGGACTATAGTTTCCATAGCCTCCAAAAGGACCAGTTTAAACTTTTTCGGTATAGGATATTACATCACTCCTTAACATTTCTATCAAACTGAAAACAATTATCAAACGCCATGGTTTAATGAGTGTTTTGACTTTTTAATAATTTACGGATTCCAATAGCGAAACTATGAAATGGATAAGTGAAAGAAAGTGCAATCGATTTCACTTTCAAAACTAAATTAACTTTCTCCAATGACATGTCTTACGTAACCTGAACAAGGCAAGACAGTCATAACCGCAACATTTGTATCTCGTAAAGGTCGCCGTGCAGCTTTTATTAATTCATAACGTTTTAATGTTGTTCTTACGCGAACCCGTGCCGGCTCGTCGAACTCTGAACTAAAAGTACTTGTTGGATTACAAATATCTATTCACTATTAATACCGGAATGATGAACGCTAATCCTTAATTAATTCATTCAAACTCCTATTTCACTTCATGTGAAACCCGGCTCTATCTCTACGAGTCTAAAATTCACAGACAGAGGAAATTATAATGGGTTTCTAATCTAAAAAGTCATCGTACGAAGCTCATTTCTAAATGATAACATTGATTTGGTTCATTCATTCCAAACGTATTCGATACCTACACAATTTGAGCGTTGAACTCAAGATACTGACAGGGAAACAAGGACACGTTTCAAAAACCACTTTTTGTTCGATTCGCACACAGTGAATGGCCTGCAATATACCTAACTACAAAAGTATAGACTGAATAAAAATGTTTCTGTGGCGGTATGTGAGCGGGCTGACTGCTCCAAGTCAAACCGGGCACGCCCTGGAATCCGCCAAACGTTACAACATCCTTTCCTTCAGCTGCACTGTAAATAACGACTCTAAGTCCTACACATTTCAGATTCACGTCGCTTGAACTTCTTAAAACTCTTTTTGCTGCGTCCGCTGAGGAAATTCCACGACTTCCAATTTAAATAGCAACCGGATAGGTTCCATCAACGTGCTTTTTGAGTCGGAATCGCAATATAATTTTATTGTTTTTGTCTGTCAAAAATTACTGCAAATTATTCAGGACAACATTTTATTTTGCTTTACGAGAGTCGACGTCCTTCCCATTGCAATAGAGTTTAATTGCGGTTGGTAGTATAGAAAGAATCGTCAATCACTTTCAATCATAAAATGGTTGTTTGAAATAAATTGAAGTCGTGGCATGCAAAGTGCCGGCTGAACAATGAAAGCTGACGGGCAGGTCGAGATCCGTGGTCGTCGCTTAATGACCGTGCAGCGGGATTCCAGCCCACCTTACTTTCCACGCGGGAATTCATTTGAAAGTACCCTTTATGATTGGAACTTTTCGTTTCAAGCGAGACTGAGCATAAAATAAACTGCTCATACTTTTACTGCAAAGTTCGACTCTGCAATGCGTATAACCTTTGCTGCCATTGGCGATTGGCTTATACTCAGTTTCAAACAAAGTGTTTTCTCAGTTTTGATTCATGCTTTTAACTTTATTACAACGTACTCTGTTTGGAGCGACTGAAATGGTGTATGCAAATGAATTTGGTTTTTATTCAACTTTCAACACTAGCAAGGCTTCATGGTTCGCGGCATTCGCGCAATGCGGTGCAAGCGGTGCACCAAAACTTCATTACGCCATGTGCAAGGAATGGGCAGGTGCGACAAAACGGCGCCGGCGCAAGGTGCACTTTCACGGACCAACACACGTAAGGATTCATAACTATGTATATGAAAACTATAAAGTAAGGAATTCGATGAAATAAAATTTCTCTTATGGGTTCAACAGCACTGTGAAGATTAAGAAATTTACATAAACACGATTTTGCAACGATTATGTTTCCTAATGGGCGTGCAGAACGAGTTTCAAGGCGTGGCGGGTAAAGTGTTATCTTACCACAAAATATGTTTTACTATAATGGATATTACCTTTCACACATGTCGGTTTAGGCAGACAAAATGCATATAAAGCAACATGTGCGAGCGGCCAACAGAGTTCCATGCAGACTTCCATAAAAATCTCGGTAGTAAAGCCTACGAATACAAAGAAGATTCAGGGCTTGTTTCACCTCTTCTGGATCAGTTGGACACAAGAAGCTTTGGAAAGTTATGAGTTATGAGTTGGAAGTTATGTTGGCAGTGGTGATACCGAATATGTCAAACGGTTTGTCAGATTCTGATAAGCTTTTAAGAACTCATCCAGAAGGGGTGAAACAGGCCCTCGATGCTCTAATATGAATTAGTTACAATCCTATAATTATCAACATACGTTATTAGAACACTTGACATGCGCCTGATCACCCCTCAATGCACGTGCGTGCGTTTACAACTGACTTATCACAATTCTCCATCAGAATTTAAAAGCGTTTGCAATTATAGGACAGAATAATTAATATAAAATATTTTATGTCTATCGTCTATTTAAAATAGGCAAGTTTTATGTTTCAGGATGGAATTTTAGTTGATTCGTAGCACACTCAAACAAAAATTCTGATTATTGAAACAAATGCACGTTAACAAAGGTAATTGGTAGTTGTAGCAAAGAATTACTTAAGTTCACCACAAAAGGAATTACAGTTTTATTATGTGTGTATAAGCGTCTTACCTTCCCAAAAGTGTCTTTCATACGACAATTTTCGATCTTTCGTTTCGTTTTCAATTACGTCTGGTTTCCTGAAACAAGAGAATAAATAATATTAAAATGATGTAAGAAGTCATGTACACTTACATGGCCAACACTAGGGACATATTGCAATAAGGCACTGAGCACACAACGGTCATTTTGCCCGTCCCGCACCGCGCTGCCCCGGAAACATTATCGGTGGAAATTGACAGTATGGAAATATAGGAGGAAACTCACTCGGCAGTATAAGAAAGAGCCTAAGGGCTCTTACAGACGAGCGACACTTTACAGTCGCGCGACGTCGCGCGCGCGACCCCTGCGACCAAAAAGTGTCGCTAAGAGCGCTAACGGTCATTTCTGTCTCGTGGATAAAAGGCCGTCGTCTGCTCATCGCCTAAGCCACCGTATATTTAAGTAAAACCAAACACGAGTCTGTATTTACTTCCACCCTATATTTAAAACACATCTAATCGTGTAAACGTCAATGGCGTACGCTTTAAGCTTTACAACGGTTAGTGATTTATCGTAATTCAGTTTAAGTGACCAATTTCTGTAATAGCAACAATTAGTGGTGGGTGCCGCATGTTGTTGGCGCTACCTCTGCCTTCCTCGAGCTAGTGTTGCCAGATATAATATACAATAAACATTTCACAATTTCAATTGACATTTTATGTGAATTTATAAGGCTTTACACATGCTTTACAGGACTTTTTTAAGGCTCAGTTTTCTTTATGTGACCTAGTTTATTTAGGAAAACCCTTTAGCTATATTACAGGGCCGATTTCGGAATACATTGCTTGTTTTGAACGCTACACTATAAAATAGATAGATAGAACAAATCAGGCAATTTATTTCGAAATCGGCCCTGCAGGTAGCCACTTCAATCCCACTAAGACAAAGCTTTTTGGTGGACATATAACAAATAACATACATATTTTTTATTTTCATACCAATAATATACAAGAATACAACTTAAACAAGAATGATAAGGGTACAAAGAGCGGTCTTATCACTAAAAGCTATTTCTTCCATACAACCATAGACTTTATATGAGTCCTGATTATATTCGAAAAACTCTTACGTTATTATAAAAATACTTTAAAATTGGGAATATACATCGGTGATATCTGGCAATACCACTTGTGCCTCTCGCCTCCCACCCTCATCACTACCAACGCTTCAACCACCACTTCAGATTAAACATACTTATTAGTGTTTCATAGATTCCTCATGAGAATTTAATGCTGCTGTAAAAGCTACCCGGCTAATTTATTGATGCAGAGATATGCAGAATCAGCTAATGCAGTTATAAACTCTATTGCAATATACATAAAGCTAAAAACGTTGAACTTTAATGTATAACTGTAAATGTATCAGTTACAAGCTGTAATAAAATTTATAGAGGCAATGATATTATAAGTTACTGTATCAGATGCCATTCATGCATAAAAGATTACTGATGCTATTGCAATTCAAACCGACACTAAAGCGACGGATCTAAATTGACACAAACATACGAACCTGCATATCATAAGAATTGTAAACTTGACGTGGATGTACTTTAAAGATTATTTTTTACAAATAATTTAAACCGACTTCAAAACTAAAAAAGTAAAAAATTATATTGCGGCCAATGAATTTTAAGATGGACGCATTATTTATCCGCGACGAAAGAATCTTACGGGGCTTTAATCTTATCTTCTTAGCGCACCTATTGAAATGTTACTTTTTGCGTTTTTCCTCAGTTGGTTAGGATATTGCTGGCTGAATCACCTGATTGTCTGAAAAGAAAGATGATTCCGTGTTTCGGATGGCAAGTTAAGCCGTTGGTTCCGGCTACTATCTCTGGTAGTAGTCGTTACATAAAAACCACGTCAGAGGCCGTAAGGCGGTTTGAATAAACTCTGACACCAGGGCTTGCCCACACGATAAGAAGAAGCGACTTCGATAAACAAATTCATGTTCTTATAGATGCAAACGTAAAAGTCATCGGCGACGACATTATTTTTAGGTTTTGAAGTCTTTTTTTTTCACTTAAACACTACTGAACCGATTTGGATGGGGTTTCAGTTTTCACAATAACATAGGGTTTAGTTAGGATTAACATTTAGGCTTTACTTCATCGCAATCGGTACATTCGATCAAACGTTATGATGAGTCAAATATTAAAGTCAGTGGTTTGCGCGTACGAAGGCGCGGGCGCCGCTAGTCTCTACTAAACCTAAACTCAACAGAATCAAATTATGCATAATACCGGTAAATTTCTGGGAAGGGGTTATTGTCAATCAACGGGACGTGCCCTCTTTGTTATTTACCGGCTATATCTTTATCGTCACGTTCTTATGACTATACCTACCTACTCAATAAATATCCCGTAGAGACAGGTTTACAGGGTGTAAAACTAAATACGTTACATACTTAAATGCGTTCACACACGATGACGCACTGACGGAGCGGCAGATGTCAGTCCATAAAACCAAACCCGGTGCGTCAATGCGTCACCGTGTATGCTTCTACGTGCGGTTTCATACAACTCCTTGCTTCAAATGACGGACTGACATTTTCTGCTCCATCAGTGCGACATCGTGTGTGAACGCACTAAGAGGGTGGTTGAAACCATCAAACTGAACATCTTTCACTATGGGACCAACATTGAAATCGCAAAAAAAATCTGCTTTTCAATAGAAATCGTCGCTACTCGGCCCAAATGTATTATTGAAAGCTGTGTTTTTTTTGGGATTTCAATGGTAGTCTCATAGGTGAACCCCGGCAGCGGAAGACTCGCTAAAACACCTTGGATGATGAGAAGAAGCGTCCCCTCATCCAACAGATTTGATATAAGTGTCATTTTGAAATGTCAGTAATGACGTGCGCATGCCGTGCAGCCCCTCTAGCATGCCACCGCCGAGAAAACGACAAAAATCGAGACGTGCCTCCATCTTTATTATTTTACGTACGCCAAAAAGAGCGCGCATGACGTTTTTCTCGTTTAAACGCTTTGTCGTGGGTGGCATGCTAGCCGTGCAGGAGGCGATGGTTCGATCCCCGTCCAGGCCGACTCGTACCAATGAGTTATTCGGAATCGATTTGTAACACCACTGGCTTTTCGGTGAAGAAAAATACCGTGAGGGAACCTGTATGCTTCAATTTCGAGGCATGTATTGTACCCACTGTCCATTATAAGTGGCGACGGGCTCACCCCCGTCACACTGGACAGAGTTTCGGTACTATGGTGAAACGTGGATGTTGTGATATTTTAGAATATCTCTGACTACCCCCTCGGGGAATATAGTCGTGGGCATATGCTATGAAATGTCTAGTAGGATGGATGTTTTTTACTATGGCGACGACGTACTACTTCAAATACGTGGGGCTTAGGTTTTTATATATAATTTTAGGTTTTTACTTATATTTTTTTTTCTTTGTTACTAACACATTTACTTAGTGTGCAATAAAAAGGATTAGAATATGGCGATCTTAATAATGTTTTCATTTAAGGTAAGTAATTTTTATTTTACAGAAACCAATAAACAAACATTTTTTGTTCTTTTATTATTATCTCACATAAATAAACCCAATAGTTTTTGCAACTAACACAGGTACTTTAGGCTTTTTTGGGTCCCAATGAAGAAATTGATACGTATCCCATGACTGTTGTAGGGGACGTGGTTCATACAAAATCCTGTATGGTCCTTTAAAGATAAATGCAGGAAGACAAAAAATGTCATACGATAAGGTGATGATGATGATGGTCTGAAGCACTACCATAAACAAGTATGTATTGCATTTAAGTTTACAACCTATATACATTCTATTGTTTGGTCAACGTCTTACAAAAAGTGTTGTCTGTCAAATAAACTGATCTTATAAACTACTACTAGAGCAGTCACGCCCCAAGTGACTGGGTTCTTGGTTCTTGCATCATCTTAACCAATTATTAATCATCGAACCAAAAGTCAAGCTACTCATTTGAATTATTTAATTATAATTATATTGATCAACTCTACGATCAAACCAATTAACATGTTTTTAAATATTGAACGCAAAAACATGCAAAAATGCAGTTTTACGTTCGTTTGTATAATTTTATATAGCATTGCTAATTTCATTCCGATGGTCAATCATTTATTTATAAATTGTCGTGTATATTGCATAATTTATCGATTCCAATTACCTTGACCTATTGGGTGCGCTTCTAAATTATAATCGATGGACTTTTCAAATTGCATTGGAATAGTTTGAATAGCAATTTCTCAGATATCGAATATCAAAGGTTGGTTCAATGTCTCTTCATGATCTCTTTCACAAAGACTATTTGTATTTTTTGAGTCATTGATTGTCCTTGTTTTTTTTTCCAACTTGTTGTCAAACTTAATTAATTATACATTCTATTGTTTGGCCATCACTCGTCTTACAAAAAGTGTTGTCTGTCAAATAAACTGATCATATAAACTACGAATAGATATAAAATCAACATAGCATAACATATGCTCACTACTATATTCCCCGGGGAGGTAGTGAGAAACTAAAAACCTCAGAACATCCACGTACACACGGCGACACATCAAGCTATATAAAACCAAAATAAGCTGGCCGTTCGACGTTATACGTTATTACCCTACGCGCGTCCAGCTTATGTTGGTTTTGTATAGCTTTATGTGTCGCCGTGTGTACGTTTCACTAGTAGCACCTACCTACTGAAACTCTGTCCAATTCAATCTACTGATCGAAGTATGAAAAAGTGAATTTTAGTGCAAACTTTCCTTCCTTGGGAAAACTTGTTCAGTACCATGAGTACAATCACCCTTTAAAGTAATGCAACTGTTTACACTTGTGAGTGTCTTTGGTCTATAATTAAAGTTAATGATAGATAATAATGAATTAATCTGCTCAGGTTAAAAAAATTGTGCAACGCGCAATCCTGCAGCTATTTTAATTACATCTTATATTACTGTAAGAATGAACGTGTAATTCCCTTCGTACAATAATAACAATTATTTTTATTCCCATCACATAACATTAAAAAGCAAAAAATTAAGTCCGAATGCATCTCAAAAACAACAAGAGTTGTGAACTATTGACGATAACATGTAAAACGAGTATATCTAAATGTCAGGGTCCGAAGCGTCGTCGGCTTTGCGAGAGTAGACTAGACGCAGAATGTCAACAGAACCAGGTTTCAAGACCACAGTGCTCATTCAATTGAAATTAAATTGGATAAAGCAGTAAAAACATCCGGGTAATTGCATCTTCTGTCATTTGTAAAGAACAGTTTAACAGGTGGCTTGATTAATTATTATTTGTTGTTTGTTTTCGCCAATTAAACTATGTAAACAGTAGTGTTGGTACAAAAGACTTCAACGCGAGGGACAATCAATTTCAATGTGTTTTTTGGGGTCTTGTATTCTTGTTTTTTTTAATAATCGATTTAAACTACGCACCTGATTTCAATTTTAGTGCAATTTCTGAGGATGGACGTTATCTCAGCCTAATTGCTTAAAAACTCAACATTTAGCAGCATAATTTTTTTTTGTCGTCCGTGGTTTTTATTTTATGACTCTATCACCTTTCTTAAAGGTGATTTACGTATAATATAACTGTAGACAAGATGATGGAAAAAATTCTACAACATAAGTAACTATTAAAATAGGTACACAAATAACCTACTTAACCTAGGGTTGTATACACAATAGTCATAGCAAGATGTCTAAAATTAATAATCTTGTTATTTGTCGTAAGTCGAAATAGTGAAATTCGAATTCTTTGTTTTAATAACGAAAAACAAGAAATATCCTACTCAAAAAATCATTAACTTTTAAATAAATACTAAGTGCGTTCACACACGATGACGCATTGACGGAGCGGCAGATGTCAGTCCATAGAACCGCACCCGGTGCGTCAATGCGTCACCGTGTGTGCTTCTACGTGCGGTTTCATACAACTCCTTGCTTCACAAATGACGGACTGACGTTTGCTGCTCCGTCAGTGCGTCGTCGTGTGTGAACGCACTAATACTTAAAAATATAAGCCATGTTTCGAAAAGGCTTCGGCACCATACAGGGTCCAACTTAATATGCAGACACTTTTTTAAGGCGATGATCAGACCATGAAACTGAACAACTTTCTCTATGGAGCCAACATCGAAATCGCAAAAAAAAAATCTGCTGTTCCATACTAAACTTCAAACCAACTTGAGCCAAATGTATGGGACAGCTGATTTTTTTTCGCGATTTCGATGTTGGTCCCATAGAGAAAATTGTTCAGTTTGATGGTCTGATCATCCCCTTAAAAAAGTGTCAGCATATTAAGAAGGACCCTATATACCACATACATGCACTCCGGCAGGTTACACAGAAGACCTAGGTGTAAAACCCGCCTCTTTGATGCGTTTGTAGACTACAACAGAGTCTTTGATTCGATCTAGACCTAGGCTGTACTGCAGAATCTCCAGTGATGCCATAAGTTGACTAACTGTACATCGAAGTGTAGAAACGCTACACTATGTCAGTCTGACTATAGAACTGGACTCGAAACCTATCCTACTGCAGTGGGGTGTGAGGCAGGGATAAGTAAATTATCCGAAACTATTAATCGCCGCATCATTAAGGCGTATCAGCCGTGGACCACTCTCCTCTCACTCACACTCCATACTAATCGATGAGAAAGAGCGCGTGGCTCCGGTCAGAATTTTGCTGTTTTCTTTGAAAAATTCGATGATTTTTTATTAATTTCGAAAAAGTAAAAAAACCACATCATTCTAAATTGTATTGTGAACAATACAGTAAATTTTCATTTTGTTCCGATTAAAAATGTAAGAGTAAAATGGTTACAACTGGGAAAAAAGGGGTGACTTTAGAGTCCCTTTTCTTCGGTTTTATTCATTAAAATCGATTTCTAGAAAAACCACATCACTTCTCATATCCTGTAGATGGTTCTGTTTAAATTTCAGCTCAAAAAGTGCCATAGTTAATGAATAAAATGGTTACAAAATTACCCAAAACCGGCAGGTAGCCCCTTAAATAAAAGGAAAAAGGGCTAGGCATCAACACACATCACAAACTTTCGGTTTACTGACACGATATGAAGACCATGGAGGATCTCAGTATGATGCTCGATGATCTTAGGAGAGCTTCCGAACGAGTTGGTCTGAAAATAAACGTAGACGAGACTAAGATAATGTTGAATGTCCATGCCCTACCAACTCCCGAGAAGATCTGAGACTGTGCGGCCGAAGTCGTTGACTATCCTGCGACAAACTGTCCAGTTACGTAGAAGGTCCAACTTCGGGAGAGGTCAGCCGTCGAATCCAACGAAGCTACGTAATGTCTTCTCATTTCAAATACCGCAGTGTCCCAAGATGAAAGTCTGACCAGTGCATACTGCCAGTGATGACATACGGAACTGAGACATGGTCGCTCACTAAGGGCCTCATAAAATTTCTCAATGAACAATAAAAAGGGCCATGGGAAGGCTATCTGAAGATGACGGGATTGACCCGGAACCCGGGATCCGTTGAATGTGGGCAGCGCAGGACCAGTCCTTGTTGTGGCGAAGGTGGCGATCATTGGGAGAGTCTTATGTGCAGCTGTGGACGTATTTTGGCTGAGATGAAGTAAGGTAAAGTTTGATTGAAATTTTCCACGAGTACACCACCTTATAGTTGCATGACTACATCAAAAACAACCATTGTTTTTTATTAGATCATGTAATTAATTAAAAACACTAATTGCACTAGTTCGACTTGCACTTGGCCAGTTTTTTAAAACACGGTTAAAAATAAACTGTACGCATACGCAATTCACGCATAGGTAGGTACTCAACTTAATAGAGACTAAGAAAAAAATTAATTGTTCTTGTTAAAGGCACAATGTCGATGTGTTTTTGTAATTGTGTAGAGCAGTATTATTGCACACTTCTATCCAACCCCAGTACCTAACTGTCTTCAACGGTTTGATTTTATCTACTAGAGTGGAGTAAATAAATCTGTGACCGTGACATCAAGCAAAAGACGTGACGAAGTCAAACTGTTTCAATGACTTGTTTATTTTGTCATGTGTCATGCAAAAATTGCTGCCCACGTTTATGAAACTAATGAGTTAAAAAATCTAAAATATTGCGCTGACAAGTAAATATACTGTTATTAAATTAATAAGTATTCATTTATTGTAAGCGTCTCGTCTCTGCAACGTGAACCACTTTCCTTTTAGAATCCCGTTACAAATGTACATTTCTTTACTAATGAGTACTTATGACGAGATTCTATAGACTATACATACATATACAAAGAATGTTCGAAAAGATTATACTACCTACTAAGGGCAAAATGTAAAACGAGTCGCAAAAGGCAGGTTGTATCGGGTCCTAACCTAGGGCAATCGCGTCGTGATTCCCCGCCGCTCCCCGCGCGTCTCACCTCCCCCTGCCCCTCGTCGGCGCGGGCGCAGGCCGTGGACAAGCTGCGCCCGCTCGCCGGAAAACCTTCACGCTCTTATAGAGTTACATGCAGCTACCAGTAAAACCTTCATATTCCAGTTATCATGTTTACCTTCCCTATTTATCGAAAGCTGCGGTTGGATCGAATTAATAACTCTCCGATATGTTTCAGAGATGAACAATAGTGAGGAAGTGTGATATATAGGGTCCTTCTTAATATACTGACACTTTTTTAAGGGGATGATCAGACCGTCAAACTGAACAACTTTCTCTATGGCACCAACGTTGAAATCGCGAAAAAAATATAATCTGTTCCATACAAAACTGCAAACCTACTCGAGCCAAATGTATGGGACAGCTGATATTTTTTTTGCGATTTCGATGTTGGTCCCATAGAGAAAGTTGTTCAGTTTGATGGTCTGGTCATCCCCTGAAAAAAGTGTCAGCATATTAAGTTGGACCCTGTATTGTGGTTTGGTAGGGTTAACTTGCCAGTTAGCCCTGGTTGGTGTTCATGCTTGAACATCAGATTATTAGCTTCTTAAAACAATTGGGTCTTGGTCCTTTATTATGCAAAACCACAGTGTACTATAATGTAAAAACTGCTATAATTGCTATAAAAACTTATCCTGTGCCTATATTATATTAAATATTTAGAACAAAGTCAAATATCTCCTCAAAATTCGAAGTCTTTAAAATAGGACCTTCTTGTTCTTGTAGATAATTATATCAAAGTTTTTGAACAAATTGAGTGTCAAAAAGTAACTGAAAGCTAAAAGAGATAGACTTTAATAATAATATTCGAAGAAATTATCTCGATCATAAATCTAAGAACCTCGTTCTAGATTTTATCATTTTTTTAACAGCATGATATTCAAAAATTATCCACATTTTAGCAAAAGCCATAAATTTTACTGTCATTAAAAAAATATTTAAAAATACATTTGTCAACTACAAAGTTGAAGATTAATGCAAAACCTTAATTAACTATAATAAACATATTAAGTGGCGGTCATAAATAAACGTTCGATCAAAAGTATGCGTGGGATCGTTAAAAATAACGAGATAATAAAATATGGGAGTGTCGATGTGAAGTGAGGAGCGGAGGGGTAAAGCACCGTTAATGCTCTTTACACTGACGTAGTCTCAAGATTCAAACGATACTGATACTTATGTGTAGCAGGAATAAGAGCTCCGCCAGGGATCTTCTAGTGTAGAATGAACTATAGAGCAGCTCGCGACACTTCGCGGAATCAGTGATCGCCGCAGCCTTCATTATCTCCTGTCCTAACTGTCCCGTCTATGTGTTTACTTCACTAGATACCATTATGTACTAGGCGGTATAGAGGGTTCAACTTAATATGCTGACGGTATTTTAAGAGGATGAGCAGACAATCAAACTGAACAGAGCAGCTAAGTTTTCTTTTGGTGATTTCGATGTTCCCATCCCGATCCCATAAAGAAAATAATTCAGTTTGATGGTATGGAGTGCGATTTTTGAATCTCTTTCGGTGAGCTCAGCAGTTGAATATTTCAAAATTACTATGGAGATATACATCTTTCTACTGCTGATTTGAATTCCAAAAATCATAACCCAAGAGTGCGATTTTTGAAAGTCAAATCAGCAGTAGAAAGATTCATATCTCCAAGTAATTTTGACATTTGCTACTGCTGACATTCAAAAATCGCACTCCTGATCATCGCCTTAAAACTTAAAACCATCATCATATTAATAAGGGTTACTTATATATTAGCTACTAGTGTATTACTTTAGCGATAATGTAGTAGGTTAGAGACGAAAAAAACGATTGTTTTTTATTTTATTAACCTATATTGACCCTATCCATTATAATTTAGTTTTTGTCATGTCAATTACGGGCACAGTCCATACGAGTCCAGGAGTGCGATTTTTGAATCTCATTTGGTGAGCTCAGCAGTTGAAAATGTTTAAATTACTATGGAGATACGCATCTTTCTACTGCTGATTAGACTCTCAAAAATCATGCTCCAGGAGTGCGATTTTTTAGAGTCAAATCAGCAGAAGAAAGATGCAGATCTCCATAGTAATTTTGACATTTACAACTGCTGAGCTCACCGAATGAGATTCAAAAATCGCACTCCTGAGCAGTAGCTATATATAACTTATTTTCTTATTCACAAAAATTAACCAAACTGCACGACAAAACTGGGGGTCTATCCGGATATTAGAACTTCGCAATTGCGAAAATCTAATTTCGTGGTAGATCCTTTGGAATTGCTGACGTTCGTAGACCTTATAAAAACAGCTCGTATCAGCTGAAGTGGGACTAGGCAGAATATAGTATAAGATCTAACAAAATTAGCTGAAACTATTTTAAGGGGATGATTAGACCATCAAACTGAACAACTGAACAACTTTCTCTATGGGACCAATATAGAAATCGTGAAAAAAAAATCTGCTGTCCCATTACATTCAGGTCGAGTGGGTTTGTATGGAACAGCTGATTTTTTTTCGTGATTTTGATATTGGTCCCATGGAGAAAGTTGTCCAATTTGATGGTCTGATCATCCCCTTAAAATAGTTTCAGCTAATTTTGTTAGACCTTATATAGCATCGGGAGCCGTGAACCAGAACTACCTATTGCGTTCCACAAGACGGGTGCCGACGTCGCGTCATGGCTTTGAATGCCGTAAAGAAGGGTGGGTACGAGATTTCGTAGCATAGGGAGGAATGGAAGATAAGTTGTGAGGCCTTGGCCTAACAGTGGAATACAGAGCAGGCTAAATAAAAAAAGATATTCAATACACGGTGAAAACGTAAACTGCGCTGCATTACAAACACCATCAAACTTCGATAAATCTGCTGTTCTTTTTCTATGGAACAAAACAATTTTTTTTTCACGATTTCACTATTGGTTCCATAATTAAAGTTGTTCAGTACATGAAATCGTTAAGAGCTCTATTTTAATCCTACCTCATTATTATTATATATTAAGGAATTGCAGAAGATAGGTACAACGCAAATAAACGATATTGAAATACAACATAGGTACGTAGTTTATGCTCGATTTTGATCGGTTACAGCACCTTTAGAGCTATATTTAACCTTTAAACTATGATAATGGAAATTTTATAAGACACAAACAGTTTTTTTGTTGCGAATATCACTAATTTCAAGATACAATATTTTTACAAGTTACAATTTACACTCGACAGCTCGTCGTAATCATGCTTAACATTAGTTGTTCAATTCCAACCCTTACGGCACACGAGATAAGATACCTTTACCATTCGGATAAATGTAATTTATTATTCCCCAGCGTAGATAAATATTCAGCCGCCAGGCTACGACGTAGAAAGAATGTACTTACTACGTAAGTAATAATTAGTTTTTCGCAAATAGCTAAAAGAATGAACTGTGAAGATGATAGGTTTAAGATCTTTTTCCTTGAATAGAATAGAATCCGCATTGTTTGCGAATAAGGGTACGAGTAGTAGAGGTACCTACACACGACGACACAGATCAACCTACTACCCGTATTTGAACTCTATGTTCATGAATGTAGAGTTCAATTCTGGGTAGGTTGATCTGTCGCTGTGTGTGCTTCTATAGAGGGTGTATGGAAAAGTAGCATTAATCTTTAAACCACATATTCTACCCATCAAACTGAACAACTTTTACTATGGTAGCAAACCTAAAAAAAAAAATATCAGCTGTCCCATACTAAACTGTAATACGGTCTTCTCGATTCAAACGTATGGGGCTGATTTTTTTTGTTCTGACAAGTTTGCTACCATATTAAAAGTTGTTCAGTTTGATGGGTAGAGTATGTGGATTAAAGGTTAATTATACTTTTCCTTACAGCCTGTAGACAAACAGATTTATTACCTACGTTATAAATTGTAGATACGAAATATAGCAAAATGTACCTACTCTGTCTATACCCATCATATTTGCCCTGCAGATTCATTTCATGCTTGTGGTTTACCAACGTAGTTCACCTAGGTATTCTTACTTGTTTTACCAATGAAAAACTAATGTTGAATGACGGTAATTCGATCGAAAATGAAAATGCGCTACTTCACGCATACCTACCTAGTAGAATCGCACGCCATGCAAACAAACGCAATACTATAAGATGTTCGATATATCGCTGCGATTTATAAAATGTGTGCAAAATCCTAAAAACGGTATGTCCCAATCAATAAATAGAGTCCCGAAAAGCGGCTTTGGTAAAAAAGTATGTTATAGCCTGTAGAATCCCACTGCAGGGCAAAGGAATCCTCTCACGCATGAGGGTGAGAGGGAGTGGGCCATACTCCACCACGCAGTCACAGTGCGTGTTGGTGGAGGCAAGTTAGTGGTCAACTTGCTGTAAGAGAATTTTCAAGCCGCCTTAATAGGCCTGTGACCTGGCTTAACGAATAGTTATAACGCAATCTGACGGAACTATCCGAGACCAACTGCTTAACGTGTCTTGCGAAGCACGGAAACGCTTGAGATGAAATACCACTAAACGGTCACCCATCCAAAGATTGGCAAAGACTGACCGGACCTGACGTTGCTTAACTTCGGTGATCGTTTACTATACCGAAGCTCCACTAGGCCAACGAGCGCATTGGTAGTATTTTTTTTTCACTTTTCATACAAATCTTATACCGACTCAGTCAATTAGTATGAAAAGTCGAATAATATTGTTTCTTGAAAACTTAAATTTTAACCTAGTTCATTAATTATTAATTTTGATCTACAGGGTGAAATTGATATCATTAGCAAATCGATCGGAGCAAAAAATTTGCCTTCCATACATTTGAGTCGAGTAATAATAAGCATGGTTTAAATTTTTTTGTCAAAACAAAATTTTTGTAAACACTTCCATTCATTCGTTAACGCCTAAATGCTACATGTGTAGCGTACAGCGATAAAGCAATTAAAATCGCGACACAAATCGCACCGTGTGAACCGGCCTAATGAAGTACCTACTTACGTCTTGATGTATGGCAGGCAACGGCAACGTACTCTGTCGGCTTTTCCGGTAAGTTTTCCCACCGTAATGAGTTGTGAAAGCTCATCCTCTAATGCGACTTGGGAATGTTGATGTACCGAAGAAATGGTTTCAAATCAATATCACATGCAACCTTCGATTAAATAAAGGCATACAACTGATAAAGACCGTCCATTATTTTGTATAACCCATCTTTTAGCGTTTCTATTCGCGTATATTAAGGTCATTCCGTTACATAATTCAAAAAAATTAAATAGTTATGGAATCAATGCGGTCCGTCCGCACATTTTCTCTGAAACTATTTTGAGATAGAAAACTGAAATCGGGCTCGAAGATTATAATCCTGGACATGAACCCTCAAGCACTATACTTTAATAATTTAAAATTTAAGGAAAGGTAAAAATTTTTATAATTGTCAGCACGGCTAGAATTGCACGGCAAATAAAAGAACGTCAGGCGCGCTCTTTTTACCCGACTGCGCGACGCAAAGGAAGGGTAATGTGTTTTTTGGCATACGTAAAATAACAAAGATGGAGATCTCGATTTTTATCGTTTTCTCTGGGGTGGCATGCAACGCCTACAGATTAAGATATTTTTTTGGGTTTTTAGGCTGACAAAATAGCTCTTTGACACAATTCTTGCTAATAGATAAGAAGCGAATCGGCTTATGGTTGTATAAGTTTATAGTTCATCAAACGTTTCGTTTGATTGGAAAGGTTAAGAGATGTTGCGCTCGTTAGCGTCCATAAAATATTACGGTCAAGGCTCTATTAGAACGTTAATTGCCAAATGAGAATAGACATTTTAATCGGACCGCGGCACTTATCAGCGGTAATGTTCGCGTCACACTCTGTCTAAATGTGTAAATAAATAAATAGCCCCCTTTAACGTGGCAGTCGGCAAGTCGATAAATGGAAAGAGGGGCGGGCGTGCGAACAGGGTCGAGCGTGCCATTGTCAGCACAGCGACACTTTGAGTTATTTTCTCTACATGTGTGCGAATTGTACATATGTACAAAAATCGTGCAAGATCAAGGCGCTGCCTGCCGCTTCCGCCTCTCAAGTAAGGAATTCCATACCGTACCTACTTACATTGAAACACGTCGATACTCGTAATTATAAAAAGGTACTTACTTCGTTATCCACAGCCGCATTATTGCAATGCCTATGCTTTCGATGTGTATTTTAGCAATTATACTTATTACAGGTAAATGTTGTTGGCATGCCTCTGTGTGCCCATCAGAACCGTGCTTTAATCGTTCACGTACTTATAGTAAAGTCAGTAGAAATCTTTACGTTTACCGTCGATCCATATTTGTATCTCGGTCAAAACAATTTTAGTATCATCATGATTACAAAACGTTTTCAATGGAGCTATAATGTGGGTGTTAAAATATGCTAAGCGGATAAGAGGTAGAATATCGATGGTATCGCGGTGATCGATGCCGGTGATTATCGTCAAACACGAGAGAAAGTACGAGCAGATACACACATAAATTTAATAACAGTATTAGATGTATTGGATTGCAGAGACAGCGGAGAGTTGCAGGGCCGATCTATGATGCGCGGGCGCCGCGTCGGTACCGTTACCCGCCGGCCGCTGGCCGCAAGACGACATAGACGCCGTCGTCAGACGCATCAACCCACATACTTGTACATAATTAATTTACTAGCAACATTTCACAGATATCAAGATGCGACGTGCTAAACGTTGAGTTCCTCTTTCAGACATTTGTCGCAACTCAATTAAATTGGAACATAAAATAGATGCATTTAAATCTGCGAGAAATATAAATAATCAATCGCTGAAGTATAGATCTTCTGATATAATCATCATCTCAGCCGATGGACGTCCACTGCTGGACATGGGCCTCCCCCAAGGATCGCCACAACGACCGGTCCTGCGCTGCCCTATTAATTTAACGGAATTATCGTTTTACGAAATCTTAATAACGTACTGTGAAAAATCTGTAAAGGATCTCCACGCTTTAGTCACAGAAAATATTCACAATAAGCGTAAACAGTCACGCGTACAGAATACATACGGAACAAAACAAAAGTTTGAATAGATGTAAGAAGATGGCCCGTTACAGAACATGAGCGAGTGTGACCTCGAACATTGGTCGTCGCCTTGTCCACGGTGACTTGCATATCAGTGAAACAAAACTGCGTACTAATAGATCACCATGCAACGGCCACGCCTAGCCGCATTCTGGGACAAGTCAACATTGTGTACACTAACTATCCATTACACTATACCTATCTATTACAAGGCGATCGATCGAAAGCACTGAAAGTTCGTATAAGTGTTGCACGTATTCGATATTAGTCATATTTTCTCTTTCAAAAGAGATGTAGGTCACATCGTGAACGTTACTTACTTGATCATATAAAAGAGCAAGAAAAAATATATTACCGGAACCAATTTGGACGATAAAGCCTGTATTGAAGATTCACATCGAAAGTTGATTGATACAAAATAGCAGTGATATAATCGAGTCATTAGCAAATATTTATTAAAAAGTTTTTACCGACTGCAATCAAACTAGTATTTAGGGCGACGCAGTTAGACGTAGAGACCTCCGCTGAGTCACTATAGAGTTGCAGGTACATTGCATTGCGGAAGATTGAATTTAATACATTTATGGTTGCGATCATAATAAGAACCTGAGTTGGAATCAGGAAAACCAATTTAAATTTCTCTGTATAGAGTAATCCTTTAGGATTACGTCTTTACGACGTCTTACGAAATTCGAAAGCTTTCGATTCACATTTAGTCATTTACTGTAAAAATTTTATATCATCTTTTTAAGTCGCTATAATTCTTGATTATAATGTTGATACAAATAATATTTGGTTTCATAAGTACCTAGCACTTTTTTTATTAAAAGTCAGTACCTATATAATTTATCCGCAGAATCATGAAATTTAAGCTCGATGCACTAACTTTTAAGAAAAATTTAATTTTGAAATTAAACCAACACGATTTCTTTCCCGAAGCATCGATATAATAATAAGTGAATTAATGTTACTTACAACGACATGATGCGATACGATATAAAGCTACAACTTTGCTGCTTTAGAACATAGTGTATAAAGTGAGAAACGAGACTTTCTGAAATTCCAATCAATATATCGGAACCGGCTGTTGTATGACCTATACTCAAGTATTCGGCTGCGTCTTATAGCCACACGAAAAACATACACATCCGCGACAAATGAGGTCAACAACTTATCGTTTACCGCAGCTTTTATATAGGAAGTCTTAAACAAGAAACCAAGTCTGTCTGTATTAAGGCTAGGTTATCCCACTGCAAGCGTCTCTTTCTTGCAAGCATAAGTTTAAAATTAGCCATCCCGCTCCAATTGAAAGCAGGATCGCAAAAAAACGTGTTTTTCGTCAATATCTTTGCTCATGGGAGTTTCTAAGCTAAAACTTCTCCTGAGTTCACTAGAAATATTTAATGTATTTAGTTAAGTACAAGAATAAAAAGTTAAATATCAGCAGTTTAATCATAGTATTGAAAAAACATAACAAAAAGGGGTAACTTTGGGATTTTTTTCTATCGAGTAAACTTAATCTAATCGTGTTATTGAGAACAGTCGCCCATCCGCCCGATCCTTAAATAAGACATAATTTAATTTCAGACTTTAAAACACAGTTTAAAACACTTTCGTTTGTGTTCAAAAAACGGCCTCGACGGTATAACAGCGTCTTAACAGAAAATATATTATCTTACCTAAGTATGCCTAAAAATATTGTTCACAAATCACAATCTTCTATCGCATGTATTGTGTAGGCAGACCTACCTAGTTGTGTCGTTTTTTGAAATCAACAAACATAATGTGTTAGAGACAAATCTTCTCATGATTATGAATTTATAAAAAAAAATATCTAGGACATTGTAAATTATCTATCTACCACGATTTACTGGAATCTAGCCTGGACTTATATTATGATTTGATGACATAACGATAAACTTACCTAAATAGAATGCATAATTATTATATGTGTAGATACAAACATCCATGACTCGGATACAAATAATCATAATTATAGAAACACAATCCAATAACAACATACAAATCATCATCGACATAATCGTTCAACTGCATGGTTGACTTTGTAAACACTTCACAATCAAAGCAGAAATGGCAGAAAAAAATCATCAAAATACATTTGAGTCGAGTAGGCATTGCAGTTTAATAAGCAAAAGCATTTTTTTTTTGCGATTTCCGTTTTTCTTCCGTATCAAAATTAATATTTCTATGAGTTGTACAGTTTGATGGTGTGCACCACCCCTGAAAATGTTGAGTGTTTACAAAATCACCCAGCATAGGTAGCATGACACCGTGATAAAGCGCTATCACACATTCCCTCTCTTTCTATTTGCACGTGAACGACCGAGATAAAAGACGTGATACAGCCGTATCACGTGAAGCATGCTACCTGCCCCTCTAGCACGCCACCGCCGAGAAAACGACAAAAATCGAGACGTGCCTCCATCTTTATTATTTTACGTACACCAAAAAGAGCGCGCATGACGGTTTTCTCGTTTAAACGCTTTGTCGTGGGTGGCATGCTAGCCGTGCAGTGCAGTATGTATTCAACCTCTCGAGAGAAAGCGAGCACAGTGGTGTTTTTTTAATTTCACGAATCCTGGTTTTTATACGAATAATGCATAAATACCATGCGTTAACTCAAATAGCACTCTGTAGCTTTTATTCGTATTATTATTTCTAAATCCATAAATCCGTTCATTTTAACGTGTTTTCGGAAACAAGCTCTCGTAATCTCGTTAAGTAACATTGTTTAGTCGATATCCACAGCACACTGCATCTAAAATGTATAATGGCTAACTAAGCTCACTGCGGCAGCAGTATGGCGCGGCAACGAAGACAAGCAAGCAGAGCGCTGGCACTGCGGTAATTAATGCAGTCTATCCTTACACGTGCATGTGTAACATTATATTATACCTATACAAACACAAGAGCACTATAATTCCTTCCTAGGTCGTCAGAATCCTTGCTACAACTATCAATAGTATCTTGTAGCAAAGAATACTGTCAGCATAATAGGCTAGCCTTCACTAGAGAAAACAATGTACATGTTATGTAAAATCTCCCTTAATTATTTTTAGGTAATTTGGACTTGATTTAGCTATTTCTAAATGTTTAATTCAAATCTGGGATTATCGATTAAAAACAGACTCAATTTACCAATGAAATCACTTTTACGGAGTTACATAATTTTTTTTCAAAAAACACTGTGTTCTTATAATATGTTACTAACTAATATCTAGTTTGTTACTAATAATAGCATTTATATGTGAAAGGATAAGCCTTTCGGAACACATAATGTAATTGATAGCGGTTTCTACCATTACAGACTGTTATATCCTATGATTACTCGATTGCTCTTCAGAATAACTCAATTACTTTCCCACAAAACGTTCATCAAGATTTCAGATAACTACTGACCGAATGTAGGTATGTGTTACAAGGCAGGTGTTTTTTTTAATAATCTATTTGGGTGTACACGTAGGTGTACACTGTTAGTTTGTGTGGGTGTAACGCGGTAATAATTCGAAATGGCGTGTGTCGCATTCCGCGCATACATAACACTAAATACTATACATTCAGAACCCAAATTTTGAATGCGAGTCTAATGTAAAACTGTATGACAATGACCTAATAACATCTTTTTAATTCAGTACCTAACAAATTTGGAATATTTGGGTTTTCAACTTTCTTAGAACGTCTGTCCCACTCACAGCATGACCCTCCATTTTGGTTTTGGCAATCAAAACAATAATTGTAGATTGTACTACATTGATGTCTGATCTCCTACATTAAATAATAACAACATCATTTTAAACTATTAGAATACAAGGCATCAAACTGAACAACTTTTATTATGACAGTAAACATATCAGAACAAAAAAACAGCTGTCTCATACATTTGGGTCGAATAGGCGCTGCAGTTTTGTATGGAACAGCAGATATTTTTGCGCTGACTGGTTTGCTCCCATAGTAAAAGTTGTTCAGTTTGATGGGTAGAGTATGTGGTTTAAAGGTTGATGATACTTTTTCTTACACCCTGTATAGGTGCAGGATATTAGTAGTGTGCTGATAGTTTGATTGTACACATGATACTAAAAAGTTGATACCTAAGGAACCTATAAGTAGATAGGAAATTAGCAAAAAAAAATTGCTTCGTGATACTAAATGCAATCAGCTGGTCGAACATTTTAAGTAAACTTTTTTACTCTTGCTTAGGTACTTGTTTCAATATTTAAGTCTGTTCCCCAAAAATTAGAAACGATATACGTATCCATCATCGAACATAAATATCTTATGTCCGTCTATCGTGAAGAATTTGAGAGTAATGAATCTTCATAATCATAAGAGACCATTATGTTTATAAGTCATTTATTACTATTGGCCTAACATCAATGCGTGACCAGTACTTGTAAACTCACTACTTTGTAGTGCTGTCTATTACTATTTATTGCTATTATTTACTTTCTATTTCACGTTCTAAATGCGTGACGAATCTACTTGATAAATAATTAACATTTCTTGGAACTGTGCTATGCTATGATACTTGTTTATATTTAAACATATAGGTACTATGGGTCGTTAGCTACTGTTTGTAGAACTTTGGTGACCCTAATTATGTGTTTAATGTCAAGTAATGCGGTGTTTATGCTTAAACTTACTACATAGTCGAGAAAATTTGGTATATAATACGCAAATTATAGCCAAAAACATATTTTTGAAATAATTTCAAAACTGTGTAAGTAGCACGGGTAAGTAGTTCAAAATTACTTGATAGATGGATGGGGCGCTGACTAAAAAAAACCTGCCAAGAGCATGTCGGGCCCGCCCATGATAGAGATCCGTAGTCATTGCGTGAAAAGCTTATCTTGATCGCTTAGATAACATAAAGAAACTTCAAAAACAATCAAAGCAATCTTTTATATTTTAAACCACCCCTAATCCTAAAGAAAGCAATATTATTCAAATGTGGTGAATTGTAAATCTGTTGGGTGGTCTGTTTCAAGCAACTTCGAGGATTTATGCGGAGACGTCGGGCTGACCGCACACATTTGTTACACCGTATAACTTATACGATACGTTTCGGGGCTTTTAGTGAAGGAATTCCTTATAATAATTCAGTTATGTATCGAGATGACAAGAATAGAATACACAATAGCTTGAGGTATAATAGGCTGCTGCATTTTCAGCTCATAGGGCGGGGTGCAGATGGCCGCTAGCACCCCCCGCCCTCGCGCCTCACCACCCCTCTATTGTTACCCGCTAGTTTGCATGAAAATAGAGAAAACTTTCCATGTGTGTCACCCGTTCCGAATAAAATATTCTTTTCTTTCTTTACGTCCGTTGTTCCTGGGCAAATGGTAAAAGTATTGTTTGCTGACAAAACAATGAAAACACCTACATATTGTATCTAAACTATTATAAAACTGTAACTGAAGTGTGTCTGTACATTGAAGATATTTACAAAAAAAGATTACGATATGGTTTTTAGGAACCCCTTACTCGAAATCAACCTTTTTTAGAAATTTTGTCTGTCTGTTTGTCTGTTTGTTTGTGTGTTTGTTTGTTTGTTTGTTTGTTTGTTCGCGCATCACGCAAAAACTACTGAACCGATTTTGATGAAACTTTTTTAGTTTGATAGCTTATGATCTGACTTAAAATCTGATATATAATTTGTGCGGACGAAGTCGCGGGATAACACTAGTTATTTATATATGTATTTCGTTAAGGAGGTTATTTTGTCAGGTTATGTAAACATTGCAAAAGCTTTTATAGCCTCGTGAAACTGCCGTTTCGTTGCCGGTGAGTCGCTAGTCGGTGACATGAGACGTGCAGTGGCGTGGCGTGATGAGAATCCGTAACAATGTGCTGTTTCATGACATAATAGTGAATACTAGTGTGTTAGCTATTTGCGGTTATGTCGCATGCCATTTAATTGAAACTTGTGTATAATTAGTAGATTCCTCGACTAAATTTCAGCATCTTCATAATTTGATTGAGTACATTGAACTTAAAATACATACATATAAAACTCACGAACATAATTCCATTCGGGTCGGTCCCAAGCTTTGCTACAACTAACAACATATTTTTTAAGCATGCAGTTGCAGCTAGGCTCACTTTTATCAAAATTAAAAATGGAATGACGTGCCAGGTGGTGGCAGAGGGCTAGACTTTCGCTCAAAAAACAAACTTGAAACAGACGTCTTTGAAATTCATTCTTTTTAAGAAAGCCCCAAATTTACAAGACACCAAGTAAAGTTTTCATCAAATTGACTGAACGTGATGCTCATAAACACTCTTCACGTCTAAACATTAATAGATCTTGTCATAAAATCGTAATTAATAGGAGGTGTCGAATAATGAAAAACAGAAATGAGTGACAGCGCACATTGTCTGCATTCATGTACTCGTATGTATGCACATGTGATGTACATTCAGACTTATGACAGGTCTCTATAGTCTGAAGGAGGGTACATGCTCATCATTCGAGTGCCATTGTATTTGCAACGGTACATTATCTCCATTATATGCTTTGAAAATCATTTATTTGGTAGTCTATCGCTCAAGATTGTTTGTTGCCTTTACACAGGCTGGTACACAATTAAGTTGAGATACCTTCGTGTTTTATAATTAGTAAGTGAACTTCGGTTTTTACATTAAAACACTGACGTGAAAACTTTAAAAGGATGTGTGGACTGGGAGTCGCGTCTAAAATGTATAGAAGACTCTTTCATTTCTATATGTCATCCTCATCAGCCTTATACGTCCCGCTGCAGGGCACAGGCCTCACCTCAGGGAGGCCTACCCTCAGAAGGGTAGGCCTTAGTCCACCTATGGGCGTTAGTCCACTACGTGTGCCCATTGCGGATTGGGAGACTTCACATACGCATCAGAAGTTCTTTTTCAGCGTATGCAGGTTTCCTCACGTTTGAGGGCAGTTGGTCGGTATACGTACATAAGTTAGAAAAACATGGTGCATGACATGTCGTCCGTGTGGATTTGAATCCGAACCCCCATGATTGAGTGTCCATACCTAATACCTATCCGCAACGCGCCACCAACGCGACATGTGAATTTGTGAAATAACTGAAAAGGCCGTAAAGTTATTCGAAATGTTTTTATTGTGGTGCCAACACTCGTTGCGCGCTTTACTGACTGTACTATAAATAATTAAATAGCTCAGAGCTAAAGAAATTAAACCGCAATCCCGTAGCAAATGAAAGCTTAATTTTACCCAGTGACTCGACTCTAGTAAATGTATGTTTTCAATTGCACCCAGCCCAGTGATTACTTCCCCTTAGGTGAAAATCTGCTTTCCTTCACTGGCGAGTGACGACCACTTTCATAGTAGAAAGAACTTTTCCCGACGCACCTACACTTGTATTTTATTTATAAATTAATAGATGCGAGTTAGTACGCTCATTAAACCATCAACTAAAGGAGTTTAATTGATAGAAGTTAATACAATTTATTCGTTAGATCGCGGCGTTCGTTAAGGCTTATCAGCCGTGGACCACTCTCCTCTCACTCACACTCCATACTAATCGATGAGAAAGAGCGCGTGGCTCCGGTCAGAATTTTGCTGTTTTCTTTGAAAAATTCGATGATTTTTTATTAATTTCGTAAAAGTAAAAAAACCACATCATTCTAAATTGTATTGTGAACAATATAGTAAATTTTAATTTTGTTCCGATTAAAAATGTAAGAGTAAAATGGTTACAACTGGAAAAAAAGGGGTGACTTTAGAGTCCCTTTTCTTCGGTTTTATTCATTAAAATCGATTTCTAGAAAAACCACATCACTTCTCATATCCTGTAGATGGTTCAGTTTAAATTTCAGCCCAACAAGTGCCATAGTTAATGAATAAAATGGTTACAAAATTACCCAAAACCGGCAGGTAGCCCCTTAAGGGGGCACCGAGCTTATTGTGCTGCCGTCAATCGTATTTTTTTTAAATTCCTGAACAATTAAACTAAATTTCCAAAAAACGAGAATGTCATATTGTAGTCATTGCTGATTTTCAATTTAACGGGTCACTGCGGATTTGTTTGTTTGGCGGTTTTAAAGATAAATAGCTACAAACCAAAATCCATAATGTTTCGATAAATTGAAAGCCAATCAGGACTACAATGTGACATTCTTGTTTTTTGGAAATGTTGATTAATTGTTTAGGAATGGAAAAATACGATTGAGGGCAGCACAATAGGGTCGGTACCATCTTAAGCCAAGTCTTAATGCCTGTTGAGGGGGTTTTAGAATGAGACAGCAGATTGACCACTAAGGACACCCTTAGTGGTCAATCTGCCAAAGAGACCTATTAGCCTTTGCCTTAGTCGCCAAAGAGATGGAGATTAGTGTATGCCTAAACAGGCATACACTAATCTCCATCTCTTTGACGAGAGAGGCCTTATTATTAATAGGTATGTGCCATTGCCCTATTGCAGTGGAATCCTACTGGCTTACTTACTTATTTATCTTTTAATCAGTATTACACCATCTAAGTAAAACTAAACAATATTGGAGCGTTAACTTGAAGGGGCACCGACCTGCAAACCCCTTTGCTCACAATAGTATGGATAATTAGTGGAAAGTAGAGGGAGTGATGGCTGAAGAAATTAGTTTGCAGCTAGCGGGCAACGTTGTTTCTGCTAAGCCCGGTGGGTTAATTTACTGCATTGAAATTATTCTACTTGTACTTTGTTATCTAGATTACCTAGATGTTATTAATTTCTTGACGTGCTGCTCTCAATATCAAGCGACGAGCAAAGATTTTCTTGATAGAATTAGAACATTCACAACTATGCTTCCAATTTTTGAGACGGGATATTTATAACGTAGATTTCAATGTTTTACTTAGGTAGAGATATTATACCTAAAGCAACTAGGTGACTATCACATTAAAGATAAGCTCATCATTAACATTTCTCAAGCATGCATTGCCGCAGCAACGTTCATTAACATTAACAGCAGTAAAAGCGGCACTTTAAAATAAAGACAGAAACACCAAAGTTACAATATTTATAGATACGAACGAAGGTATGTGCAACACTAAAATCTGTAGAAGGCATTTTACGAGGTAGGGCGGCAATTCGCGAGGACGAATAGGCAGGTTTATGTCTTGAATGGCGCGTATTTATTTAACAAGCAACCGGAGCCGATGACGGATATAGCGGAGAAAATCTTTTGACGGTACATTTATCGCAACGCGGTGGTTTATTGTTCACCCGAGAAGCAATTTAATGTCGCCATTTTATTTTTTTCTAACCTAACCATGTTTTCCCTAGTAAACTGGAAAGGTATTTCGTATTGACTATAGGTACATACATGTTTTGTTTATATTATGCTTACCATGATATCTAACCGGTCTGGTTAGTACTACACGTTAAAATGTAAAGGAAAGTGAAAGATTACTTACACGTTGTCAGTGACGTCGATACTTTCATCCAGTTCTCCGATAGTGTCGAGTGATGCTCCGGAACCGTCTTCTCTGGTTTCAGCGGGAGGCGGCGGTGGAGCAGTGGTCGGCCTCACCAGGGTCGCCGAGTCGCTGCCACACTCCTTGAACTGAGGCTTAGGAACAAAGTCAATCAAACGAGGAAGAGCTTCTGGCGCAATGCTCTCTTCCAGCTTCTCAATATTCTTGTTGTTCATTTCAGCTTCTGATCTCTGTAACCAAGTTTCTATACAGTTCTTCTTCGTAGGAGTTAATAGTGGCTCAGGCACTGGTGGTGGAGGTGTTTCTGGTACAAGAAGCGGCCTCAGTTTCTTCTCACTATGAGATCTCTCGATTTTCGTATTTCTTGGCATTGGCTTAGGTTTTTCAATTATTGCTTCTGATTTAGTTTCGATTTTATCTTCGGTTTTGCTCATTTCTAAGTTACATACAGTATTATCGATAAATGTGTTGTTGTTATTTTTGTCGTTTTGAACTATTTTGTTTGAAAACATAATTTCTTCTGTTTTTGTATAGGACTCATGGTTGTTAATGTCGTTGTTTGATGTAACTTTTTCTTGTTTGATTTCGTTGTTAACGTCGATTTTCTTTTCTAAAAACTTAGTACTTGTCATATCTCTAAGGATATTGGAGTCAATGTTCTCAATGCAGTTTAGCACTTTTTGTATGTCTATAGTTTTAGGTTGCATTGTTGGTGTGGAGGGAATGCTATTTTCGACGGAACTTGTCATAGATCCCAGTCTGTCTACAACAGTGGAAATAGAGCTGCCTGTGTCGTCGGACTCTGCATCTGCTAGAAGAAGACACCGTTCCCACTCCGTGGACAACAAGTCTATGTAGACCTCGGCTTCTGGAGGCATTGCTTTGCCATCAGACAATCGACGTACTAAGCGCCTCACTTCTTCAGGTGATCCTTTTCTGAGAAAAGCTATGCTCTCTTTATTTTGACGATGAATATGACTATCAAATGAAGACTTTCTTGTTAGTTTTGTTAAGGTAGATATTCCATTATGCTGCCCATTTATTCCAGATTCTTTTCCATTTAATATTTGAGTATGTGCATCCATAGAAATCGTATTTTGTTCTCCAACTGTTTGCAGAGTCGCTTTATCCTTGAAAGAATTCTTCTTTCCGAGTTTTCTGGGTGGTACGGGTGGTGGTAGAGTTGTTGGTCTTACTATATCTGACTGTTTTGGCATGGAATCATTATCTGTCGTATCCATAATATCCTTTTCTTTCTTTCTTTCCGATGAGAAATGTCTAACTAAAAGCATCAATTTCTCATCTGAATCTTTGAGTCGACGAACACAATCTATTCTTGTCAGCTCTGACACCGATATACCGTCAATAGCCAATATTTCATCTCCTGGTATAAGTTTCCCCCAAGGTGCCAGGGCGTTCGCTGCCGGACTATCTTCGGCACATGATTGTACAAGAAGTCTCCTCACTTTCTCGGCAGCTGCAGATCCACCTTCAAACTTCAAGCCGAGACCGAGTCGAGCCCCTCTTGGCTTTCGTATAACGACTTCTGCAGCACCGGCAGCAGCACCCACTGTAAGAACAGTGACGAAGGAGGGGTCACGCGCAGGGAGCCGGTTCTCGCCTACCGGTACTATGGTGATGAACTCTTCTCCGACCGTGTCGGCCGCCATGCCGCGTGCGACGCGCGCCCGCGCGGATTTAATCACCGCTTTCAGGCTCGAATCTGTCGACAAAAAATATTCATGAGCTTGCGTAATAAAATGCAATAATGGTTTGAGTTGCGCGCGCAGTGGACGGACGGCACGCGAGAACTGCGCGGCCTCTCTCTTTCACCGTTGCACCGCACTTGTGATGGGCCAAGATCGGAAACGTTTGGTCTCCGTTATAGTGGTAAGGTGCGCTCAGCCAAATATGGCGCCTTGTCAGTCACTCAAACTTTATCGAACCTGTCTGTAAAATCTATCTCATTTTCTTTCGTTCTGAGAAAAAGCCGTGACACTAAACAAGCGGACGTTGTATGTTTTATGATATCGATACAAGTCAGAATAGTAAAAGTAACACCTACACTAAAACTACCGTTTATCAAACAAATTCGTTCTGAGCAATACAAATATAAACAATCATGACACGACGAACGTTCTCACAGTTTAATGGGCATACCTACTTCCTTACTTATAGTCATTGAGAACTTTCGTCGATCGATATGAAAGTGTAACGAGCGTGTTTGGGAACGCGTTGTTGACCACAAGCAGACGCATCACCGACACTGGCGAGATGTGGGTTAGTGGCACTGGCACTGGCACCAGAGGCGACGCGGGCCGTCTCCGGGCGCGGGCGCGGGCGCAGTGTTCGCGGAGATCCACATTAGCATATTGCCCGGGGCTGCTGCGGTCCGTTACTCCTGGGTCCCGTTCTGAAGGGCCGCTTATTCTCACGGCTTAAAGCAATTTCCACAATAAATATGCTCACCTTCACGAGCTACTCCAGGAATATAACGCTACTCATCCGTCGGTTTACGTGTACCTACTGGTGATCTTGGTAGTATCTGATCATCATTATTAGGTTTGTTTAAACGCTTCACAAGAACCCTTAAAACTATTTTAAAAATTCTGCTTTAATACACATAGAAGATATTATCATCGTTTATAAAAATTTTCTGGAAGAAATCGCTTTTTAGCTATAAGACTGTAATGAGGTGATTGCCCTTTTACTAAGCAGTAGTTCCTATTTGTATCCCTTTGGGTACACATTTTTTAAATTAAGGTGATAATGTGAGCGTATAATTTATTGATTAATATTTCTGTTAATATTGCAGTGTACAAAAATCCAAAATAAAAGATGAGGGAAATAGTACCTATTAGATATGTTTGGCGGTATGTTTTGGAAAGTATGCACAAAACGTATTTATCGACACCAATCGCAGCAAGTCGAGAGTCGTGAATGGCCTCGCTTTACATACGAGTTACCAAAATGAGAGCAAATCTAGAGTCAGCGTTCTCGATACACGTTTACATTGCAGTAAACAAAGAAACATAGCCGCGTATCGTATGGTATTGTTCACATATATCTTGTAATTGAATCTTTACGACGTAACACAGAATCCAATAATAGAGGCCACGGTTATTAGATTAGATTACGTTTTTAGTTCAGTCAAGATGTTCATCGAAGAAAATTATGATTATAATCGCTCAGAAAGGTTTTTAATTTGCATAAAAAATCCGTTTAGTTTTTTTACGGAACAACGTGAATGTCAAAAATGCCGTTACTTTAAAATATTATACATATATCATAATAACACACCTATGCAAATCCATTCATAGTAATGAACTCATGAATATTTAGTGCTGGGCGGGATCGGCAATCTGGTGCAAGTGCGTTATTTTAAACTCTGATTATAAACATTGCCAATTACACAGCCAGTGCACAACTAGGTGAAATGCAACCTCTATTGTTTTTATGTAAAATTATATTTTGGCTTGGCAAGTCGTAAACCTAAATCTCGGGAGAACGATGTTTGTTCTATTCGTGTTTTAGAGATTGCAAATCGAGCATTGGTTTCGTAAATTTTCACTTACTGACACTTTTGTTGTATTGTTAGTGATGTGAAAAAAAAAGTTTACAAAATTCTTGGACCTAGGTTACACACTTACATTGTATTTACGCTAAAAACGTAGAAAAAAAATGTTTTTACGAAATACGCTTGCGACAGCCGAGTGCCACTTTTGAAATAGTAGTGCGTCAAAATAAGATTAAACTGCACTTTATTAATGACATTCATAAGTGTATACAATATCCAACATAGATAAAACTCAATCCGACAAAAAACACAAACGAAACTGTCCTTTAACACAACAGAACTCAGTTGATATTCGTCTATCATTAGTTCACTAGAAGGCTTTGTGCCACTTGACTTATCACTTATCAGACATGCAAACAATCGTTATCAGTTGAATAAAGTACGTTATTCAGCCTCCTATTTATCAGTGTTATCACATAATGAATCAACTAAATCTAAGAGTTCTATCTACAGGGTGGTCCAGACCAGATGCATATATATAACACTTTTTTAGTTTGCTGATTGCCTACCAGGACTAGGCAAGGAAAAAATCATCTTTATTTAGATTAATTTGATATTTAGTACACTTAAAATCCATCAATCGGACACCAATCGCAGAGGTTTTTTTTGCTGAGTGTTGTTAATGTTCCTCAAGACAGAGATAAATAAAAAAAATCTCCTTGTAATCGGGTGGGAACCAATTTTAAAAAAAAATATTCATCTGGTCTGGATCGCCCTGAATATGAGGATGAGCTCAAACGCTAAAATACGGTTACCGTAATTACTTCAATGAGCTGTGAATTTTCTAAAATTCGTATAAAAACCCGAATAGAACTAAGTATGCATGCACAGCATGCATGCGCAACATGCATACTGGGTAGGTGCATATTTTGAGAAAATATATGCCATGTGCTCATACCTGTATAACTAAAGATTTAAATGATCAAAATACTTGGATCTGAGGTCACTAACTTATAGTTTATTTACTTTACTGTATAGTATCAATTATTTTATTAAATAGACTATGTATTATTGTATACATAACCGTAGCTTAAGAATTTATATTGTAATAGTTATTAAGTCGTGTTATGCTGTAGAGTTTCTGGCCGCATCTTCTCTACAGCGACAACACGTTCCGACGCGGTGGTAGCTTTAAAAAAGATTTGACGTTTAATAAGTGTGCTTCAAGCTCCTATATTGAATATATTATATTGGCTTTGACTTTGAAAAGGTGACATTATACAGGGTGAATTTTTGAGACGGGGCAATAAGGGCAGGTACCTAAGGTACCTTAACCGTTGTAGCTACAGCGAAACGTTCTTAAGAGACTATCCTTATCTTTTGGATACATTTCGAACTACAATTCATAGATTATGAAAAAAAATTACAGCCAGCAAGAAAATTGATAATATACCTAAACAAAATCTTTTTTGATGCCAATCGATCCTGTTTCTTATAAGGATCAATTAACTCTATGGGACTCACCGAGGGTAGAGTACTAGAAATGTCAGAAATCGCAAAAAACTTTTCCCATACATTTCGAATGAAATGAGACTCCATAACTTACTTTTATATTTAGGTACTTACTTTTATCTTAAAAACTTGATTTCTTCACAAATCATCCACCATATTAAATATATAACTCTATTATAGAGTATAATAATTATAGATGTTCTTTTAGTTAAACGATTATCATTTAACTTTTACTATAAATCCTCAATGATATTCATCGTTAAAATAATAACTATAAAAATAACAACAAAAACAATTTCAGTAATAAAACACTTTCTAAAAATTTATCAATGACCGGTTTGCACCTCACCCGGCCATCCATATTCACTTGAATGCATAAAAGAAATAAAAAGGTGTGTAACATTTTTTACTATGCAATATTCGTAGTAGCCAGCCAATCGCCACTAACATCTAATTAGGATCTACACTTGTGCAAGCGCATAGTAACTTTAGAGCCCCATGTTCATTCTGAAGTAGACTTTATCACAAACCAGTAAGGTATAACCAGGTTTAAATGTTACAACTATTGCTTACTGATTGCTCTCCTTATTTATGGCTCTGTTCGTGTAAAGCGCTGCAACGTTAAAGGAAGGCTGTTGCAGTATCGTTTGTTGCACGCATACTTAAATAGCTGGCAAGTGCAACTGTAATCTTATCTATTTTATCCTTAGAAATATTATTTCTAGTATAAATATTTTGCCTTCGGTTTCTGGCTTAGAATGGAATTTCTTTCTGCACGTGGAAGTCGGGCAAAGGTTCCATTTGCAATATTTTTGCGAGCAAAAGGCTAGCCACCCGGACACTTCATTTCATCGTGAAACTCTACAATGCTAGTGGCTCCACTGCAACTGCTAATAATGCAATCTCTGACTACCCCGAAAAAGGAAATAACGGCATTCATTTATATATGTATTGTATACATACACGTACACAGGGCGACACATCAAGCTACACAAAACCAACATAAGCTGGCCCCGCGACGATATACGTTACTCTACGTACGCGCAGCCAGCTTATTTTGGTTTTGTGTAGCTTGATGTGTCGCCGTGTGTACATAATACGAGTATGTAAAATTATAGTCACTTCTTATACTTTCAAAGTTATGAATGACATCTCTACATTTATAAATGTCAATGGCCATATGCCAATCCTTTTGTTTTTTCTTTAATTTTTTGAGAGTTCGTTAAACTTGCACGTGAAAATCAATAAACAGTCATTTATATTCATAGCGTGAAAAGATCATCGAAGTCTTTCTAATACCCGTTATTATGTAAAATCGTCGTTTTCTACACAATTTCGCAATTTATATTATATTAGCTTTCGAACTATGACTCCATCGGCACGCGGCATTTACATAGCGGCCCGGTAAGTCAATGCGAGGCTGTCTAACAACAACAATACATCTATCTATATGTAGACTCGGTATATACATAACAAGAGGTAGAGTACCTATAAGTTTATCACGCAGCGCCCTCCTTCACAGTAAACTTGCACGAAATTGAAATAAGTTAGATAAAATCTTTTCTTTAGAGATGCCCCGGTACCGCAAAAGGCGACTGGTCCCGACGCTATCGGGCTCTGTCACCAAAAAGAGCCTGCAGAGGGGGCGTAACGAGCGATAGTCGCTGATCAGAACACGATAGCCTAAAAGATATTTAATTTTGCAAGTTTACCTATTTTTATTTTATTGCAATTTCATGTTGTTTGTTATGAAATAAATATATGGGTAATAGGGTGACTGGCAAACATACAGAAACGCTTGATCATTATCTCTTTAAGGGGAAGTGTCAGAAACTTTGCTACAACTAGGTATATATTTTTCATTAATTTACTGCTTTACTGTATTACTGTCGAAACCTGAGTTTGTTTGGCGCATCCTGCATAGTCAGCCTCAATACGACTATTTTCCACTACAGCATGAGTGATTGTCATGCCATCTAAGCGTTTTCACACACGATGACGCATTGACGGAGCGGCAGACGTCAGTCCGTCATTTGTGTAGCAAGAAGTTGTAACAAACCGTACGCAGAAGCGCAAAAGGTGACGGATTGACGCACCGTGTGTGCTTCTCCATGCGGTTAAATACAACTCCTTGTTTCACAAATGACGGACTGACGTCTGCCGCTCCGTCAATGCGTCATCGTGTGTGAACGCACTTACTCATGTTGACACGAAAAGAAGAAGTATTAATAGGTACAACAATACCTAAACAGATTGAAAACATCACATTACTATAATTCAATTTTAATGTCGAGCTTTCGAGTTTTTAATAAGAATAAACCTATAATCCAGTTTTAATAAATGCAAATGTTAAAAATAACAAAAAGGTGAATGTGCCGTTTTTGGGCGGATGCAAAACAAGATTTAATAAGTTGATCTCCCGCTGAGCAATATCGCCCACGAACTTAGGAAGTCAATTATTAAACTACAAAAACCTGTGCTTATATAACCGCGATAAAAGTTTGAACTGGCGTTTATGAAGATTAGAAAAAAATAACAAGCGTAGACTTTTAAATTCGATTAAACCTTCGCTGTAAATTATGAAAGATGTCACTTTCTTCCCTCGTGATAAATGGAAGGACGCTCAATTTAATTTAAGTAACATCTTTTCTAAATTTATTTTCAGTTGTTTTATAAATGGCATTCTAATAACATCAGTTTAAGATCAATTTAAAATATCGCTTTGTCACATTAGGTACCTGCCTAAAGCAACCTACTATCTTAGAAAATTGTGACGGTTACGTCACTGTACCTACTTATAAGTCAAGTACAGTCAGCATCAGAGAAACATGACCCCTCTACCTTAATCTGTATAAGCGCAGGGGGGTCTTATTTCAATGATGCTGTCCGTACCTATTATATGACATATCAGCACATCTCTTTTGAAAAAGAAAACTGCTGATAATACAGGGTGAAATAAAAATCATTGGCATCCTTTTAAAGTATTGTCTACCCATCGAACTTAACAACAAAGTTGGGAGCAAACCGAAAGTAGCAAAAAAAATCTGCTGTTGCATACATTTGAGTTGAGTCGGCATTGCAGATTTTTTTGCTACGATCGTTTTGTAAAAGCTGTTCTGTTCGATGGGTAAACTCTTCGTTTAAAAAGATGCCAGTGACATCAATTTCACCCTGTACAATATCCGACTTCGTAGCTACTCGTACGTTGTAAAAATATAATTAATTTCCAACCTTTTTTTCTTAAAGAATATCCAAAAAAACTACTCTGGACATTACGACAACGATATTTTTCTTTTTCAAAATGTTACCATCATCTGTTCATTCTTATATTTTTATGTAATTGGAGGCTATCAATGATGTGACGTCATTCCAGATATTTTGCGCCGGTCGTTTTTCTTCTTGGCAGAGGTTAATATCCTATGACCATTCGTGTCTGTCCATTGAGCCAATCAGCTCCATTTCCAATCTAAATAAAACCTAAAAGCTTGTCTGACTACTTGCTGACTTTTATAACCATAATTACGTTTTTTTTACTCTGAATACTAGACAGGAAGAAAATACTTGTTTTTATTCGTGATAATAATTATTATACCTAGATTAAATTAATAAATAAACGTAAGTAAGTGTAATATGTATTATCGCTGTAGAACAGTTTCAAATTACTTACAACAATTATCGGGCTGTGTCTGAAAAGATTAATATAAGTAGATACATAATGGTGTATATTTTTTTTGTTCTATCACTCTAAAACTTTAAAGCTTACCTAATATTAAAAGTCGCATGTTCTTGTATAATAAACACAATTACTGAGTAGTTATTTGAATAAAGTTCTATGCGTACTGCGTACGCATACCTACCTACTAACATTATAATGAATCAAACTAAAAAATATACGATTCTTGGTTAATGGAAAAAAAAATAAGGAATGACTGTGATCATCTAAGACGGTATATTATTTGTATTGTTCTTTTTTAAAACCAAATTCTTAGAGAAACCGCATAAACAAACATCTTTGAAATGCAAAATGAAGGTTCCTTTATTAATTAAGGTGCTTAATTTAATTTTTCTCCCTGCCCAATTCTATTCAGAGAGAAAACGGCGTCGGGAGTCAACAACAAACAACAGTGTTTTGCTGAATTCATTAGTACAACAATTCTAAACATTCCTACTTCAGTTTTGAAAATGGTTGTTGACGTAGAGTCACTTCAACAATCCATGAAGACGTAAACAATCGTAACAAAACATAAGAAATCGTATTGCAGACATCTTATTAAACGTGTGAAACGTAAATATTTATAAATTGATTTTCATAATAGTTGTCGCCTGCGGGAAAACTTTCTTACGTTTCATTCAATGATTAACTTATTTATTTAAATCTTTTAATTGGCTCAGCAAAGAGCACGCGGGTCATAGCATTTGTCTGTTCGATGCTTTCTCTTTACTAACGCAAACTTGATCGACCACACGATAATACTTTATCTTATGAGAAAAATCATTCTCGTGACAATAACGTTATTTAGAATACGTAACTTCATAATAAAACGAAGATGTCTTAACTATAGTCATATACTGGGTATAATGTGCGTTGGTATTTGGTCTGTGATGTTAATAAATGAACGATGATTTCATCTTTTAGTTACGTGTGGTCATACCTACTTTGAAAGAGCATATCCAAACGTTCACGACGTCTGTGATCTATTAGATGGTCTTCGTGACAATTGAAATCTGCTTCGTGATGTGTACAATGCACTCTGATAACGATAATTCACGTTTTAGTTGGTATTTTGTAGTAGGTTATTGGTGGAAATGTGATCATTTGTAAAACCTCGTAGGTAGGCACTTTGTTTATGGATACATAATAATTATTTATAAACGAATTTTATCGTTCGATTTGTAATCCAATTGTAACGTTTACGTCATCATTATGTCATTTTAATATAATTAATTTAGCTATTATTAAAGTCTATACATTAGGTTTGAAATCCATGATTCTAAAGAAAAATGCGATTTTAGGAAACTTTACTAAACGTAGAAAGTCCAAAAACGTTTAACAAAATATTTTAGAGGTAAATTATTTGTGAACTTGTTTATTTCAGCAATTTCAAAGTACATAACTCGTATCGTAAAGGCGGACGGGAAAGAGAATAGGGTTCGGTTGTGGCGGGCGGGCGGCGCCGCGCCGGGTGCAGGGAGGGCGCGGGGCGGGCGCGGGCGCGGGGTGCGGGGGAGCGTCGGGACGCGCGGGATCACACTCGCATCGCCTCGCAGCCTCGTGGGTGCTCGCGGCCGCCCCTAATCTCATTACCACGCACGGCCGCGGCCGCCCCGCTGACCTTAGCCCGCTTCCCGACATGGGAACCCGCATAATTGTACATTACGCACCCACCATTGTTTACATCGTGCCTTACGACTCGACACGTACACGTAAGGTCAAAGATAAGGTAAGTATTTTACTCACCCTTTATTCCCTGAAGTGCCGCAGCGATGCAGTCAAAACTTTTGTCGTGTATTTCCAAAATGAGACACTGAGTTATCGGATAGCACTGGTTTCAAAGTTCAAAACATCTTATAGTCTTTCACAAGAGTTGTAGGCATCGCGGTATTTCGTGAACTAAAATGCATTCGCGGTTTGAATAATGAAGTCGGTAGATGTAGCAGCGCGGGCGCAACGCGAGCGAGCGTCGCGACGTCGGCGGCGCAGAGCGGCGTGTGCGCGCTGGCGGCGGCGCCGGGCGGTGGGGCCGACCGGTCGCAACCGGGCCGCGCTCTCACCGGCCCGCACTATGTTGGCTATAATCGTACTTGACACCGTGCCTTGCCAGATCTGCAAGAAAGTTTCACATTTCTTCGATGCTAGAAAAATCTCTCGTTACCTAGGTACCCTCTGCGGCTTCGAATAAATATGTCGAAATCTAATAACACTTTCGTTTTCAGACAGCACTACTCGACTGACATGAATAACAAACCTCACGAAGCCGACTTACCAGTTCTAATTGAATTAAGTAGGTAATTCCGTAACATTTACCTATTGGGTTGGCTTCACTGTTCTTGGAAAAATATCGCTTGCATGCCTGCAACGCAAACTTGAACGCGCCTTCGGAGTCAGTTAAATATATTTCCATTAGCTTCACTGACAACTGAACGACTGGGGTATTGACGAGCTAAAAGGAGTGAAAGTATCTGCCAATTCTCGCCGCAAAGATAACAACGGTCGATAACTTTGTAGCTACTTTTCCATCATGTCGTGTCAAGCGAAACAATCAACAGCTAATTCAATTATTCGCCACCAAGTGCTAATAATAAAACAAAACTCTACTCGAACTTTGTCGAAAGCAAAAATGGTATAACAGTAAACGGACAACATTTTAATTTAATTAAGTTCCACAGGCCGTTCTATATATCATCATGACTTTACGTTCATTTCAACATCTTAGTAGGTAATGAACAGATAAAATTTTTAATTAAATTTTTGTTTTTAACTTAGATCAAAAAACGTTTGCTTGGCTCTAACTTAAATATTTAAATTATCAAATTCCTCTAATATCTAACCATCGCATTGTTCATATTTCTCACAAAAATTAATGATCACGAATATCGATAAGAAAATCGTGTTAAGTATTCCATTCATAATTCGTTCCACTCTCAACAAGCTATATTTAGCCTAGTAACATAGAGAATCTTTTAATTAGGTCTCAGTACAATACCTACCTTATCAAGCTATTATATTATGCTTATACCTACATAATATTTAGAAATAGTATGTGTATAAAAACTGATAGAACATGTTGCTACAAAAAAAGAAGTGCTAACGTGTGATAACATTTCATCGAAAAATCTTTCTTAATGAATTTACCTAAAAAATTATTATATAATATTTATAACGCTCGTTGCTTCAACTAAAATGCTTCTAAACAGGGTGCAAACTAATGTTCCGACAGAAGAATTTTTCTCATTTCAGGTTAATGAAAATCGCGGCCGCCCCGCCTCGCCCGTCCCTTGTGGGCAACCAAGATATTCACCCAGTTACAGTAGTGACTTGAGCAAGGTACTGCTACTCGTTGGGTACTGATTGATTAAGTTTTACAACATTACGGGCCTGTGTCACCTCTTCTGGATAAGTCATTGTTAGCTTATATGACAGATAATTTGACATATCTTTCAAATATGTCAATTGATCTGTCAACTATGACTTATCCAGAAGTGGTGAAACAAGCCCTAACTCTATATTTACGCACCTGCCACCAACCAAATCATGAAGAAAACTAGAAAATAATGACATGTTTATTTATTTTATAATAGCGACCCGCCCTAGCTTTGCCAAGGTAGTGTCTATAATATAAGACTAAAGTACTCTGTGATATAAGTAAATTATTATTATATACCAAAGCCGTGGTGGTCCAGTGGCGAGTAACCTTGCCTGCCTTCTTGCAAGAGGCGATGGTTCGATCCCCGTCCAGGCCGACTCGTACCGATGCGTTTTTCGGAATTTATTTACGATTTGTAACACTACTGGCTTTTCGGTGAAGGAAAACATCGTGAGGAAACCTGCATGCTTCAATGAGCGTTTTTCTTTTCTTTTTTAAATTTAGTTCCTAAAAAACTCGACAGATGACATGTTTATCGCCCCATAGAGCCGTAAGCGAGATCCTGTCAAAATTTGGTCAAGTCTGTGCCTGCCTTTTTTTTTTAATGCCAAGGGGTCGAGCCCATTCAGCCATGTCAGGCGTAAAAGTTTAGAATTTTCGATTAAAATGATTAGAAAATAATGAAATATGTCATTAAAAGATGCGTTGGCATCTTCTTGATCATTTTTTCACTCTTTACTATTTTAAAGAAACACTTTATGAAATGTTGACGTTTCTTCGCACAGACCGTAGCACCATCTATCGATCCCCTAGAAAACAAAAAGAAAAACGCTCATTTCGAAGCATGTATTGTACCCACTGTCCATTAAAAGTAGCGACGGGCTCACCCCCCGTCACACTGGTCAGCGTTTCGGTACAACTGGTGAAACGTGGATGTTCTGAGGTTTCAGAATATCTCTGACTACCCCCTCGGGGAATATAGTCGTGAGCATATGCTATGCTTAAATACCTCACATATAAACACCGGAAGAAATTATCTAAATGACAGTGAAAAACGTATCAAAATCCGTTGCGCGGTTTAGATTAGCGGAGAAACTGAAATGATGAGGACAGAGATGCGGATAGATATAGCGGTAAAGATTTTAATTAACACATTTTTAACCTTGGATATTTCAAACCCAGTAATCATGAGCAAAATTAAAAAAAAAATATTCGACCAATCAAGTTTATTTATTTGTTTTGTTAGAATATCCAGCAGCTAACCTTTTAACAGAATCCGATGTTATTTGACTATCAAAGCAAAGACGGCCAATATTGAGTCGAATATTTCGCAATATCTGTGCAATCTCAGTTAAACTTCGAAATCCGACCGTTCATCTCAGACATATTGCATTCGACTGTAAAGAGTCTAAAACTTTTTAATGTGAACATTTCACAAATCGATATCACAGTTTTTAAGTTTCATATTGCGCATAATATTTCGTATAACTTTCGAATATTGGTGTAGAAAAACGTTATGTAAGTACTCGTAGCTATATGCCAAAGTATACAGGGTGAAATTGATATCTACCCATCAAACTGAACAACTTTTACTATGGGAGCAAACCGATATCGCAGCAAAAAAAATCAGCTGTTGCATACATTCGAGTAGGCATTGCGGTTTAGTATGGTACATCAGATTTTTTTTTTGTTACTCCGAACGGTTTACTCCCATAGGGAGTTAAAGTTGTTCCGTTTGATGGGCACACTCTTAGTTTCAAAGGATGCTAATGATAACAATTTCACCCTGTATCGGATCCTTCTCAATATGCTGACACATTTTTAAAGGGATGATCAGAACGTCAAACTGAACAACTTTCTCTATGGGACCAACATCGAAATCACGAAAAAACTGTTCCATACAAAAATGGAAACCTACTCGAGCCAAATGTTTGGGACAGCTGAAATTTGTTTCGTGATTTTAATGTTGTTGTAAACGTTGTAAAAGTTGTTGTAGAAAGTATTTCAGTTTGAATCTTGTCATCAAAATTAGTACGAACTGAGTATTTGTACGAACTGAAAAATTGTACGAACTGCTCGTAATTCGTTTTTAATGTGGATGATAAGACCATCAAACTAAACAAATCATTCAACTTACATCCAAAAACGGGAAGAAAATCAGCTCTTCCATATAAAACTGCACACCTACTCGATCCAAATTATGTATCGATTTTAGTCTACATAGTTAAAGTTGTTTAGTTTGATGGTCTTTATTATCCCCATGAAAATCCTTAGGCGTATTACGAATGTCTATTGTTACAAGATTTCTACAAAACCGTTTCTCATACAAATTGGCATCGCCGATTTTCCATTATCGCGAACTAGGTCTTTTTCTATGCACGTCATTTTAGATCTTTGTCATCGATGTCGTATGGAAAATCTAAATAAATATTTTCTTTCTCATCATTTTAGTTCCTGTCGGTTGAGTTTATCAAATCTTCAGGTTTTTCAGTGGCTTCGGTGTTCGCTTTGGTGTATACTCCTGAGGCTCTGCTATCCCCATTAGAGATAATGAGCTTGAGTATAATGCACGTATGTAAACATATTGTATATTATACTTACCTCTTAGAAAATGTTCATACTTTTAAGATGGGTGCGCCAAGAGAAATTTACGATAAAATATTCTTAGACACAGCGCATGTTGAGTGCATTGGATGACGTACTGTTTTCCATGCATAATGAAAATTTATTGATGGTGATTTTTCTTTCAAACGTATATTTAGTATATTTATCATATGAGTAGTATATTTATCACCTGAAAAAAGATTGTTCCTTTTTAAGCAGATTCCGTTTTTAAAGGCCTCCGCTCATTGCAGCGATTTTATCGCTGCGATTTTGCGATAATTGTTTCCAGTACATTTTGTATGGGGACGCGCTCGATCCCACACACTGCCGCGATATTATCGCAACTCTTTCGACTACATTCAGTAGTGGGGCGCATGCGTGACGCGAATCGCGGAATCGCTGCAGTGTGTAAGGTGTCGCGATATCGCTGTCGATAATATCGCTCGATAAAATCGCTCGATAATATCGCTGCAATGTGCGGAGGCCTTGAATGCCTTTAATAAATATCTACATTTGGATTTGAGTTAAGGGGATATAAATCGAAGCGCGCTCCATACAAACGTACTATGGTGATATTTTCAATACTTACGAATTAAATTCAATGAAATTTTGCAGAAACAATCTAGAAACAAATCTCTATGCTTGTATGGAGTCAGATTTTCGTTAAAATATACAGTTTCAATGCTAAGATTCATTTAAGATTTGTATGGAACTCTTTGAGGCACTGTAACTTTAAAATTATATTTTTAACGAAAATCTGAGCATAGAAATTTGTTTCTAGTTTGACTCTGAAAAATTTCATTGAGTTTAATTAGTTAGTATTGAAAATATCACCATAGTACGTTTGTATAGAGCGCGCTCCGAATTATATCCTGTTAATGTGTGGGTATAATACGTGTGGGTTTTTTCTAGATTTTCACGACTTCATCTTTGTGGTCTAGTGATGAGTAACCATGTCAGCCGTGCAGGAGGCGATGGTTCGACTCCTGTCCATGCCTACTCGTCTCGTACCAATGAGTTTTTCAGAATTCACTTTCTTTTCGTACCCCACACTGGCTTTTCGTGGAAGGAAAACATCTTGAGGAAGCCTGCATGCTTCAATTTCGAGATATGTTATTATAATTAGTGGCGACGTAGTTATTATTATAAGTGGCGACGTGTTCACTCTCCGTCACACTGGACAGAGTTTCGGTACTACTAGTGAAACGTGGATGTTCTTAGTTTTCATAATGTCTTGGCTACCCCGCTTGAGGGGTTCAGTCGTAAATAAGCATGCTATGCTTCACTACTACAATTCCAAACTTTGTATCCACTTTTACTTTCTATATTATCTTCCAAAACATTTTCCATCTATTGGCTATTAATGTTTATTATAATAGTTATGGACATCGATCGTCAATGTCAATGGAAAGTTGGTGTAGTAATAGACAGTCCGTCAAACCAGATAACGTTTACGATACGTATCTTATGATCGGTCACGCTCGCTAAATCTTGTCCATTGAAATCAACGTATCCATTTGAAAACTATAATTTTTGAATATAAACCATTATTGTTATACATTAGCTGTCAAACGTGACAAAATTAGGTCGATTGCCCCATTCATTATGAACTTTAAGATTAATGTATAAGGTTATTTTGTACCCAGGATTTATAAGGTCTCACAGTAAAGGTGTTAACGAGTGACAAATTAAGTAATAGCTAATGATTTAAACACTTTGTCATTGTCTTGTCTTGCAACGATAATGGGCAAACTGGTAAGTAACCAAATAAAACATAAATGTTAGTTCCAATTGCAATTAGTTGGTCATATTACCTGCTTATATTCAAATCGAACGTAATAAATAAAGACAATTTATGTTACAATAGTGAGATCACTCACAGGATAATGTAAACTGAATAAACACAAGTAGACCTTGAAATTAAGCAACTCCACCTGCTGCAGGTTTTGCAAATAGGAAATGGAACATCCCATGCATATTCTTTGTGAATGTGGTCTCTACTAATGAACAAACAAATTATTTGTCTTGGCAGACAGGTACTGGCTGTAGATGAGATACAAAACCTCCCTGTTTAAAAGCTACTGCAATTCTTAACCACAGTAGGAACTAATAGGGAACTGTAGAAGGAACGATCACAATAGATCAGCGATGATCGCAATGGCACAGGCGCAAGTCTGTCAAGAGGCCCTCACTCACACAATAATAATAATGAAGTAACATAATTTAAACACTTGTAGCGTAGATACAAATAATATCATTGCTCGTAGCATTTCAAAAAGATAACTTTTTTTTAATGCTACGACGTAGCACAGTAACTCACGTTCATAGTTCATATCTCGAATACTAATATAACTTTTTTCAGTCGACAACTCAATTCGGTATGTCAAGTTTTTTTTTGTCTTTATTTTTATATTTTTTACGGACAGAAGACATAATTATAAGATACCTATTTCATTCTAATTGCGATTCATCGAGTTTATCAATATAAATTTAATATTTAAATTATTTTGATCTGTAATCTCTAAGTGCAAAATTGGTGGAGAGAAAATAATTCGAACTCCATGGAGAAAAACTACTTACAGCTGTATTTAAAAAAATTAAAACCTGCCTCCTCTTTCTAACTCTATGCTGGAAAAAGATACGGCAACATCAAATGTCAAATTCTGACATTGTGAAAGTATTTTTTTTTTCTTAATGGCCGGTTATTTTAAGTTGATTTTATGTTTACCAAGGAGTTCACAGGTATGCCAGTGACGTCACTGCACGGACCGAAAAACGACGTTATTTTATTAAAAATGTCTGTAATCCTTTCATTTTAAAATCTCTGACATAGAAAATATGATTATTGAGACAATTATCTCGAAATGGTTTTCGATTCAGCCCTCCAAAAAAAAACTTGACATACCGAATTCCGCATCGTAGGCTTCGTCAAAACTATTTGGATTTTAATTCACATATTGTTATCATTCTGAAACAATAGAAGAAATGACTAGATATCACCCACATGGTAGCGGATATCTCTCTAGGCGGATGAAACTCTTTTAGAATTTGATGACCCGCGATGGATGACTTGCCATACTGTGGAACCCCTATTATGTTATCAAGATTGTCTGTCCGTTATAATGTAGGCACTACCTTATATTATATATCATATCATCGTAGTCACTTTAAGTCAGATTTATTATTTATCATCTTTTACTCCTATTGAGACACTGAAGGCACTGGACAATTCTAATATGGTTCGACAAGGTACTATAGCAACTATCTAGCTGTACAATCTATGCAAAATTGATTAGAAAGTAGCTAGGCACACTGGGCGAATCTCAGAGGAATAGGCGAAACGAAAGGTAGGTATAGAACCAACCAATCTAATCATTTCTGACCTGTTTTGTTCACTTAAGTTAATTTTAAGTCTTTCAATTATTTTCTTACATTACATTGTAGTAGGTAATATAAATGAATAAATTTAGTCTTTCTGACCTTAAATCAAAAAGATAGGTACTAAAACATACAAAATGGTGGTTAAATAAGAAAACACAAAGCATGTTGTACTGGTCCAGGTCTACACCAGTAATATACTACTCTCTAACCATCAGACACATTTTAATATATTGCTTCAAACAAAAGGAATCATAATTATAAAGTAACTATCGTCAAAACATAGCAAACTTCAAAGTTAGAAGTTGCAAGGCACAGACAATTATGTTAACTAGTATTTTGAGGGAGGGAATTTAGTTCATTCAAATTATCATGTAAATAAAGGGAGATTAGCAATATCTCAGTCGAAATTGACTAATATTTCATTAGAAAATTAAAATTCATCAAATATTGTAATAATGCAAAAATGGCGGAAAATTGAGTTAGCAGAAAACAGCTGATACATCAGTGATGCTTTGTGCGGGGAAAATAGTTTAAAATTTATTCGCTAGGAGGCGCGGAGCAACTTCATCAAGCAAAAATAGGCGTTATGATAGGGTATTAGAGTCTTATGAGCGTGATTAGTCCATAAGTAGTTGACACTTTTGACACATGCGCTGTAGGTAATTATTTTGGTTAGGCGGGTTTTGAATAGCGTACCCAAGCTGCGCAAAAAAGTTCTAAAAGTTGATATGTGAAGTTGGCGCGAGGTGAATTTCCTCTAGCAAAAATGAATCTTATGTCAGGGGAAGATAGCTTAATTCACTAAGTTTGGGCCTTAGATAGTTCGCGCATCAGGCTGTTTGCCTAATTAATTAAGAAGCTAAAATTAAGCATAGAAGTTCATGCAATTTCCACCTTTAATTGGAAGTAAATAAAGATTGATGAGGGAAAATGTAAATAGTTTTTCAAATTGGTACGGGTTATTGGGAAGACAAGATTACCATATAAGGAGACGTTTTCTTGTATGAATTCAAGGGAAAACTAGTAGATTGAAAGAAAGTCTTATAATTATGAAGTTAAGGATCAATTTTGATTATTTGCAAACCGACGCAACCAACGCAACCAACGCAACCGACGCAACCGACGCAACTAAAGCAGATGACGTCATAGTAAAGCTTGTATAAATAGGCTCGGTTTGGCGGGGGCGGGGCTTTTTCCGAGAAACCAGCTACGAGTGAACATCTCTTAGTACCAACTTGTGATTTTATTCAGAATTTATTTATTTACTTGAGTTTTGATTGGAGTTTAATTTAATAGAAATCTAGTAGCTCGTAGCTGAATTTACATGACGAAGTAGTTCATGGGCTGGCTCGGCAGTTTCAAAAGATATTTACTAATATCTTAACCTGGTTGACTGAGACAATATCAGGCGCCATTCTTTACCAACAGGCAAAGTCTCCTAGGTCAAGAGAAGTCCGCCTTGTGAGTCGATTGGGAACTTGTCGAAGAGGGATCATGCCGTTCTAGGCGCCAAAAGACTCATAAGGAAGTCCTTGACTTAGTCCCTAAACCTTATATATATATTTCACTCACCTTTATATTACTCACCTGGAGACTCTCACGATCTATAGGCTTCGGCTGTGTGAGAGAATTCAATCACACATGGAATAGGCTTAGACACACTTAGAGGGCTCCACCCTCGAATCTCTTAGTTCGCTTAGTTCGAAGATTTCCATTGCACCACGGAAATCTTACATAACACACCTACACGTTTAAATGTAAATGTGAGGCCTACCTCTAGTCTTGCGGAATTTCTCTTATACCGGAGAGTTTCAAACATTAGGGCACTTCTTTAGAATAGGAAAATATTTAGACAATGGTTAGATTTACTAGGGTTTTGTTAGAATAATATAGGATAGGGTAGGTATTTAACTTTGACTAGAATTTTAGTAGGAATGGAAAGGTTTAGATGGTCAGGTTTACAAATTGGTATAATAGGTAAATTCAGTAGGATTTAATTAATTATTCCATAGACTTGAGTTATATGATTTTTCAGTAGATGTTTGAATGAAATTCAGGGAATTCGAAGCAAATTAAATTTCATGATAAATCTTGGTTCTAAAAAAGTAAATGACATTATAAATAGAAAACAGTGAATAGGTGACAATATCAAAGTTATAATTCAATATAATACTGTCCAAACAAAATAAGTTCAATCTAAATTTATCGTTTCCTTATAATAATGGGAAATTAGAGTTTCTTATCATACCTATTACTTTGTTATGAGTTGGTGGAACTTTGGGATATAGCGCCTAGTGCCCTCTAGTCAGAAAAATAAATGATTATGGTACATAATAAGTTTTACAGATTTATATCAGAGTCAAATAAATAAAAGTTTCTTACTATTCACATGAAAGAGAGAACTTACTTTCAATGGACCAAGGTTCTATTCATTCAGTTAAATGTTATACTGTTTCTATAAGCTAAAGTTTCTGCTTATATTGTCATGCTAGTTTTATGTACATGTACTTACCTACTAAATGATAATGATGTAGATTCTCAGAATAGGAACTTTACTTTGATTAAATTGTAAACAGGGTTGAGCTTTTGAACTGGTTTATAAAAGAAAAGATATTAAAAGGGAAATTTTACTAATTGGGGTTCCTTAAAGTCACAACTAATATAGAAATTAAGTCTAAGAATTACTAATAATAGCTCAACTCGAGACTAACTTAAATAAAAACCAGTCTATTTGAAAATACCTCTTGTCCTTTGTATAAAAAAATACTGACACACTGACAAAGAATTGACTTTAAAATTTACAAGTCTCAAACATCCCTTACTAAACTTGACTTACCTGACTAAGACACAATATCTCGGGAAAAGTTTGGAGGAGGGCTGACCAGTTTGGAGACGAGGCCCACTGAAGCTAGAAATATTCTAGCAGGAGGAAATACCAAATAAAATAACTCCTGAGAGCGGAATGGAGGGGCTCTCTTCTATACCAAACGAAACAATAATTCTTTTATACTTTGTTGCATTCCCAAGGAAAAAACAAAACATAGAAATAAATTTATATTTTAATAGGTTAGGAAATCTAACACCCTGTATAAGTAAATTGGTAGAGAAATCTAAGTTAACTATTTAACACACTGTAGGACAAGAAAAGGTCTATAGCTATAGAGGTATTTCATTAGATTGACTTCAGCGCTTACTGACGGAGGGTTCTAGGCTACATTTTCTGATAATAACTTCATTATCATAGTCAAAAATAGTATAGCGGGCTAGGAAGATAGGTATTACTTTCTGAATTATGTTAATATTAAGTTTAGGTAATTCTGGGTCTCTGTTTGTTAGAATACTAGTTAAATCTCAAGTCTGTCGCACCTAGGTTACTATTATGCGGATCACAACGTAGTCTCCTGTTTCACTAGACGATCGATACTGGCCAAGTTAACGTCTTCAACTCAAAAATGGGATCATAAATAAGTTTAGGTATAGTTCATAAGTTAGACTAAGTTAAGTTAAAAGGTCAACGTTACATCTTTTACATTGGTGGCAGCGAATAGGATAAGTAGGGGTATCTATTACATTGGTGCCGTGACCAGGATAATTTAGGTTAGGTAGATATCTTTTACATATGTGCCGTTAAGACCAGGATAGGATTTAAGATTTATTTTTACTTTTGATTCGCTAAGTCCACAGGATTTTACAATAGACTAGGTCAAGTTTTATTCTATATTTTGTAAACAAAAGATAGGTTTTGAATTACAAACGTATGATCCATTTTGAGTTGAAATCATAGCCTTTTTAGGCTTACATTGTTGCCGTGAGAGAGGATAGCAGATTTCGAGATTTAGGTATTCTGAGAGATTTAGAAAAGGTTTGGTTAGAAATGCAGGTTAAATAATTAGTTTATTTAGTTAGGAATATGCTTTAATTTTGATCACATAGAATAGATCTTTACATGAGGTTATATAGGCATATGATTGGGAATTTCACTTAGAAGGTTATCACTGTTCACTAGATTTATGAGCACTTTGTTTTTACGTTACGCACTGTTATTTTGCTGCACCAGGGTTATTTGCACTAGATGAAGCGACGTTTTGTAGAGATTTCTGCTTCCGAGTGGATAGTTGCTGGAACGAGGACAGTTTGGAGTATTGTTAATATCTTCTTTTCTTCCTTTTAGTAGCGTAGTTTGAAATGAAGTTCAGAAGTTTGAGACGCCTTGAGGAAAGCAGCACTCAGCAGCAGATAGTGTGTTGAAATGCGTTAGGAGGTTCTTTCGAGTAGCGATTACAGGAACGTTGGTTCGAGAGTTTTAGGTTGTAATGTTCTTAATGTCTTGTTTACTCCTTCTTTGATACCGTAGCGAAGGAAGTATAGAAAATCTGAGTTTAGACGCCCGCTCTGACGCTTTCTTCAAGTCAGGTCAGGTATTGAAACCGTGGTATTTCGAGTTTCTTCTTTTCAATTTCGATTTGTTCTTGATGTTTTCTTTTCCTTATTCGTGATAACGTAGCAAAGATGTAAATGAGTTCTTCGTTAGCGTTTGGAAGCTTTTTCTGCAAATCGGCCATGTTGTGTAGAGAAAAAAATAACAGACGGAAGTAGTAGGTAAATTTTGACAGGTAAAAATGCCGTGATCTTATTGGTTGATTGCACAGAAGTTAGAGAGAAGCATATACGTTCATTGGCTAATATAGGCTAGCGACATTTTTCTATGATTAGGAAGTTTGTCAATATACATATTTTTAAAGCTAAAACTAGAATTTAGGTAGTTAAATTATTATTTGGATTATGCCTAAATTTAAATTAAATCAAATCATTATTTGTAATTAGATATCTAACATCCAAATGTCTCAGAATGATTTTTAATTAAAGTAAGTTGATCACCGGAGTAAAAATCAGTGTTGCCGTTTCTTGAAAAATAAGTCGCTAGATTTTAAGGATATGGTACGTTAAGAATCCAATAGGGGTCGCCAAAAGTTTGAATTAGATTTATAAGAAAGTGCAAGGTAAACAAAACAGTTGATAAAACAAACTGTTTATTAGCTTTATTACAGAATTAAATGAACGATTAACTAATTAGGGTTCCGAATTAATTATTTTGCAGTTTATCTGTAATAGTTACTAATTTTAGCTTTGTAGTAAATTATGATTTTGATTTTCTTGATTAGGATTGACTTATATTAATACTATTTCGATTATATTTATTTAGGAGCTCCAGCAGTGGATACACATTATACATAAAAGCAAAACCTACAATACCTACCTACTAGCGAGATTTAGAAGTAAAACTATATTATCGTACAAGTAAAATTTTGTAAAATTAGTACTAATAACAAGGGAACAATATAAAGCATAACATAATGAATTTATTAATGAGAAACAATGTCGTTAAAAGCGTTAGATATAGCTAATTTTATTTTTAAGGTAAAGTGTACGTAATTTATAAAAAAGGGGTAACTAAGCCGCAAATAAATCCCTCACTAAAATGGTAACACTATAGAGAATTGATTTTGGTTCGAAGTTAGAAGGTTAGAGAACTAGATGGAGCTAAGTGTCTCAAATCTAATTCTTACGATTATTTTAAAATCAAATTTACATAGATTTCATTTGTTTGAATAAGTTAATATTTATGCTAGATAGATAAAATAGGTAGTTCACTTATTTTATAATGGAATAGAGAGTAAAAAGCGGAAATTTAAGTGTTTCTTTCGCTAGTACCTATAGATCGTTTCGCAAATAAGGTCGGTAGATGGCGTCAGTAGGTTCAATCGGTAATTAGGTGTGTGTAAAGGATTCGTAAAATCGAGTTTGTAATACCTATTTGGGTTTCCTAGAACAAATCTATATCTTGCTAGTTAATAGTAGTAATAGTGTTTTTCTTATTAAGGCAATAGATTTCTAATAGTGTAAAATTTGCCATTCACCTAGTATGATTTAAATTATTGCCGGGAAACGAGTAGGACAATGATTTTTGATCTTATTTTATTTAAATTATAGTTTTGACGGAGTGGAATTATACAAAATTAAACTTTACTATAGTAAAGTATTTTAGAACGATAAAATGGAATGCTATTTTAAGTTTTCATAATATTGGAAAGAAAATGGATACAAAATTTGGGTTTACCAACTTTAAGGTGAAATAAAGCCAAGTTAGACAACCTTGTAGGATGAATGCGATCTTAGTTCAGTACAGTGGACCTACGAGACAAAGTGGAACTCGATGTTCTCACTAAAAAGTCGTGTTAAAATATTAGCATCAAAGTAATGTCAAATCATAGGAATACATAATTATTGGAAGTTTAATTAAAAGAGAATTATTTTAAAATAGTAAGATGACTAATGGATAAAAGTTCAAATGAATTCAACTCGGGGGGAAGGGTTTTTGCTATGTTTTATTTTATGTAGGTATTGGGTAGATTTAATATTAAAGAGTAGGTACTGTTTAGTTATATTAAAGAGTGGGAAAGATATTTTGCGGAACATTTAATTATGATTACCTACTTTAGTTATAACATTTTAGTTAGTTTAAGAAATGAGCTAAATTAAAATTATGTTGATGCTTCTCTAGTTTTTTGTAACTTGTTTTAGTACCTATTTCAAAAAGTAAATGCAGTAGAGAAGTGGGAAATTTCATAATAGGTAAATAGCAAATAATTTAGAAATTATGGTTAGGTACAATCTAAAACAAAAATGGTACCTAAATAGTTGTAACAACAAGAGCGTTATAAATTAAATCTTTATTTAGTCAGATAACTAATAATAATGCTAGTGCGATCATGTTATATAAATAAAAGAGAGGCACAAACAATGTAAATATGTATATAGGTATATTAGTTATAGTCAAACCATAGAAAAGTATACGTCTAGAATGAGCATCACGCTTCTACAGTACAGGACAGAACGAGCCAGCTTTCTTAGGTTGGTGTGCTTGAGGCGTCATACAAATTATGTCTGTGTGCGTGTGTAAAAATATTCACTTTGCTTAAATTTCTTTACAACGTGGAAAGCATGTAGCTAATTGAAAGTTATTACAGGTTTTAGTTATTGTTAGTTTAAATTGATCCTAGTTAAGAAGGAGATGTAGTTACTTAGTCCCTTTCTATCCAACTCGAAGCTAGTAGTAGGTACCTACCTACCCGAGAATAGCGTAGAATATCAATCGTATGAAAGCGGAAGATTGATAGATATAGAAACTACAACACGATAAATGAAGAATATTATTTAGAGATAGAAAATAACTGTATAATATAGCAATAAGTAAAACTAAAAACTATAACATTTAATTAAATAAGCGCGAGTAGTTGTCAAGCGAAAGATAGGTAGACAATGCGTCCGCAGGTAGTAACTTATATGTGTTCTTTGGTAGTAACCGTGCGTTCGACCGAGCGGCTGGATGTACGCGGGACGAAGCTCGAGGAGGGGGACGCCTCGACCGGTAGAAACTTCGATGCATTGGTGTATGGTCCAAGTTGCTACCGAGCGACTACTTTTGTATAAGTTAGGGCTTGGTCCAAGTAGTAGCGGATTGTCGTTACACTAGTACTAAAGTATTGGTTTAGTGTTCTAACACTCTAGGTTGTTGACTGCAATGGGAGTCTGTAGTATCATGTATCTCATGTCATGAATCCCTAATAATACTAGTCAGGTTTTTAACACTATTGTGTTTGACGTACATTTCTAGCAGTAGATGGTTGGAATACAAATTTATTTCGGTGGATAAATACTATTATTACAAAAAATAATTAGTCTAATACTTTTGCACATTTGAGTTAATGTTTGCTTTTTAAAATAATTATAGTTTTATATTTTGTTATTAATTTAGTTGTTAAGTAGGGATGTCCAATGGTCAATCATGCGTAAGGAGTCGAAAATAGAGGGGGAAGCGAGTTTCAGACTTCTCTGTCTGCACTTCATAACATCTAAGCAGGGGAAATTGTGGAGGTGTTTTATGGGGTTGTCACTAAGTAATAAGAGTCAAGGTTAATTCTAAGAGTGGTAAAATGCAGGAGGATTGAGGTGACATTTAACTTATAAAAATAAGAGAGATTAAGAGTAGGGGGGAAGTGCGTCTGCCAGGATTCTTTGGTGCAGGGAACGTATTCAGCGAGAGTTGCCTAATATTCTTAATATAATTATTTATAGGTTATCGGTAAATTTTATCACCTGTAATAGTAGATTTTAACAGTAATAGTTTAGTAGAAAAAAAATTACTTAGTGAGTCAATTATGCAAGGGGTGACGCGCTTGCCTCTGATGATCTTACCTGTTTTGTTCATCTTAAAATTTAATTATTGAAAAAAAAGTTCTTTTGTTTTCTGATTTAGCTTTGAGTTAAAAGCGTAGATTTACTTTCATTATATAACTGTCATTTAGTTGAGTCATTGTGTTGTTGCGAGAAATTTTTGGAACTTCACTACTAATAGATTTATTTTCACTATAGTTAAGTTAGGACAGGACCAGTTGTCGTGGCGATTCTTGGGGAGGCCTGTGTCTGGCAGTGGACGTAAGTCGTCTGAGGTAATGATGATGATGATGGTTTGGTTAAGAATAAGCATTAAAATAGATTAAACAATACTAGGGGGTCGCGATTTCATTATATTTCCAAATAAAAATAGTAAAAAAAAAAAAAAAACTTAGAATTTAGAATTAAATAAATTTAAAATAAATATCAAACCACAAGTAAACAGGAAATCACGGAAGATTAGATTGTTTAGGCTTATTTCATTTACCTTTTAGGATAATTAAAGTTCAATCTGTCAAAGTCCGACTAAAAAGATTAGATACAAGTAAAGAATTTTATTAGTAAATAATAATAAATAAAATGTGGCTTAATTTAGAGTTTTTGAACGATAAAATTTAAGTAACATGTGAGTGATGGTGACAAGAGTTATTTAGTTTTGGAATATTCGAGAATGGGGGAAGGAAATGTTCGAATTTCAAAAGGTATTTAATCGTTATTATAACTTGATTTAGAACTTCTTTTACGCGGTTGTGGTAATTTATAATTTTATCTTTTCGTGTCATTGATCTGTTGATTTTATTTTGGATTTGAATTGGTGTGTGAACAAAATGAAAGTATGTGTTGGCAAGCAGAATGTTTAAGCGACATATTTATAAAACCTTATTACAATATTATATATTTTATAATTAATATTATGAAAAAAAAAAAAGTATGAGGAAAGAGGGCCATTTGGAATTAACAGAAGTCAAGGTCATGGAAATTAGGTTATTGATATTCAAACTTGGACACACTACACTATACAAAAAGATTTCTTGTGTAGATCTAATAGGAGGGTCTTAGTTGTCGCGACAGTTGTTTTCAATGGCTGGGACGATGATTAAGATTAGTAGTTGGTTTCAGTAGAGAATACTGTCCACAAGGAAGCTTTTACTCCACTGGTAGGATATGCAAATACGAGAACACTCTACACTCTCCAAACTATTAATGATTACAGTGGTTGATGGAAAGTGTCAGATTGGGTATTTAATATTCAAACGATGGTTTTCAGTCTAACGACGATGATGATCTGGATGGTGGTAGATTGTATTATGGAGTTCTATTAAATTGAAAAATAGAATCTGATGGATTGACATAGTACACAATTCATTCTGAGTGACTAGCCTCACAAACTAGTTTCTACACATGATCCAGATTTTCTAGTGAAAGCTGCTAATTGATCCTGAATGTTATGTTATGATTTGAAACTTTTCTCACTGATGGAATTGTTTCTCGGCTTGGTATTTTAAATACACACCACACTGAGAACATTTCAAGGAAGAATATTAATAAACTATTTTACAGTTAATATATTAAGTTAAAATTGACTCCGGTTGAAATTTGAATTTTAAATACATACCTGCGTAAATTTTGGGGGAAGAATGTACTGGTCCAGGTCTACACCAGTAATATACTACTCTCTAACCATCAGACACATTTTAATATATTGCTTCAAACAAAAGGAATCATAATTATAAAGTAACTATCGTCAAAACATAGCAAACTTCAAAGTTAGAAGTTGCAAGGCACAGACAATTATGTTAACTAGTATTTTGAGGGAGGGAATTTAGTTCATTCAAATTATCATGTAAATAAAGGGAGATTAGCAATATCTCAGTCGAAATTGACTAATATTTCATTAGAAAATTAAAATTCATCAAATATTGTAATAATGCAAAAATGGCGGAAAATTGAGTTAGCAGAAAACAGCTGATACATCAGTGATGCTTTGTGCGGGGAAAATAGTTTAAAATTTATTCGCTAGGAGGCGCGGAGCAACTTCATCAAGCAAAAATAGGCGTTATGATAGGGTATTAGAGTCTTATGAGCGTGATTAGTCCATAAGTAGTTGACACTTTTGACACATGCGCTGTAGGTAATTATTTTGGTTAGGCGGGTTTTGAATAGCGTACCCAAGCTGCGCAAAAAAGTTCTAAAAGTTGATATGTGAAGTTGGCGCGAGGTGAATTTCCTCTAGCAAAAATGAATCTTATGTCAGGGGAAGATAGCTTAATTCACTAAGTTTGGGCCTTAGATAGTTCGCGCATCAGGCTGTTTGCCTAATTAATTAAGAAGCTAAAATTAAGCATAGAAGTTCATGCAATTTCCACCTTTAATTGGAAGTAAATAAAGATTGATGAGGGAAAATGTAAATAGTTTTTCAAATTGGTACGGGTTATTGGGAAGACAAGATTACCATATAAGGAGACGTTTTCTTGTATGAATTCAAGGGAAAACTAGTAGATTGAAAGAAAGTCTTATAATTATGAAGTTAAGGATCAATTTTGATTATTTGCAAACCGACGCAACCAACGCAACCAACGCAACCGACGCAACCGACGCAACTAAAGCAGATGACGTCATAGTAAAGCTTGTATAAATAGGCTCGGTTTGGCGGGGGCGGGGCTTTTTCCGAGAAACCAGCTACGAGTGAACATCTCTTAGTACCAACTTGTGATTTTATTCAGAATTTATTTATTTACTTGAGTTTTGATTGGAGTTTAATTTAATAGAAATCTAGTAGCTCGTAGCTGAATTTACATGACGAAGTAGTTCATGGGCTGGCTCGGCAGTTTCAAAAGATATTTACTAATATCTTAACCTGGTTGACTGAGACAATATCAGGCGCCATTCTTTACCAACAGGCAAAGTCTCCTAGGTCAAGAGAAGTCCGCCTTGTGAGTCGATTGGGAACTTGTCGAAGAGGGATCATGCCGTTCTAGGCGCCAAAAGACTCATAAGGAAGTCCTTGACTTAGTCCCTAAACCTTATATATATATTTCACTCACCTTTATATTACTCACCTGGAGACTCTCACGATCTATAGGCTTCGGCTGTGTGAGAGAATTCAATCACACATGGAATAGGCTTAGACACACTTAGAGGGCTCCACCCTCGAATCTCTTAGTTCGCTTAGTTCGAAGATTTCCATTGCACCACGGAAATCTTACATAACACACCTACACGTTTAAATGTAAATGTGAGGCCTACCTCTAGTCTTGCGGAATTTCTCTTATACCGGAGAGTTTCAAACATTAGGGCACTTCTTTAGAATAGGAAAATATTTAGACAATGGTTAGATTTACTAGGGTTTTGTTAGAATAATATAGGATAGGGTAGGTATTTAACTTTGACTAGAATTTTAGTAGGAATGGAAAGGTTTAGATGGTCAGGTTTACAAATTGGTATAATAGGTAAATTCAGTAGGATTTAATTAATTATTCCATAGACTTGAGTTATATGATTTTTCAGTAGATGTTTGAATGAAATTCAGGGAATTCGAAGCAAATTAAATTTCATGATAAATCTTGGTTCTAAAAAAGTAAATGACATTATAAATAGAAAACAGTGAATAGGTGACAATATCAAAGTTATAATTCAATATAATACTGTCCAAACAAAATAAGTTCAATCTAAATTTATCGTTTCCTTATAATAATGGGAAATTAGAGTTTCTTATCATACCTATTACTTTGTTATGAGTTGGTGGAACTTTGGGATATAGCGCCTAGTGCCCTCTAGTCAGAAAAATAAATGATTATGGTACATAATAAGTTTTACAGATTTATATCAGAGTCAAATAAATAAAAGTTTCTTACTATTCACATGAAAGAGAGAACTTACTTTCAATGGACCAAGGTTCTATTCATTCAGTTAAATGTTATACTGTTTCTATAAGCTAAAGTTTCTGCTTATATTGTCATGCTAGTTTTATGTACATGTACTTACCTACTAAATGATAATGATGTAGATTCTCAGAATAGGAACTTTACTTTGATTAAATTGTAAACAGGGTTGAGCTTTTGAACTGGTTTATAAAAGAAAAGATATTAAAAGGGAAATTTTACTAATTGGGGTTCCTTAAAGTCACAACTAATATAGAAATTAAGTCTAAGAATTACTAATAATAGCTCAACTCGAGACTAACTTAAATAAAAACCAGTCTATTTGAAAATACCTCTTGTCCTTTGTATAAAAAAATACTGACACACTGACAAAGAATTGACTTTAAAATTTACAAGTCTCAAACATCCCTTACTAAACTTGACTTACCTGACTAAGACACAATATCTCGGGAAAAGTTTGGAGGAGGGCTGACCAGTTTGGAGACGAGGCCCACTGAAGCTAGAAATATTCTAGCAGGAGGAAATACCAAATAAAATAACTCCTGAGAGCGGAATGGAGGGGCTCTCTTCTATACCAAACGAAACAATAATTCTTTTATACTTTGTTGCATTCCCAAGGAAAAAACAAAACATAGAAATAAATTTATATTTTAATAGGTTAGGAAATCTAACACCCTGTATAAGTAAATTGGTAGAGAAATCTAAGTTAACTATTTAACACACTGTAGGACAAGAAAAGGTCTATAGCTATAGAGGTATTTCATTAGATTGACTTCAGCGCTTACTGACGGAGGGTTCTAGGCTACATTTTCTGATAATAACTTCATTATCATAGTCAAAAATAGTATAGCGGGCTAGGAAGATAGGTATTACTTTCTGAATTATGTTAATATTAAGTTTAGGTAATTCTGGGTCTCTGTTTGTTAGAATACTAGTTAAATCTCAAGTCTGTCGCACCTAGGTTACTATTATGCGGATCACAACGTAGTCTCCTGTTTCACTAGACGATCGATACTGGCCAAGTTAACGTCTTCAACTCAAAAATGGGATCATAAATAAGTTTAGGTATAGTTCATAAGTTAGACTAAGTTAAGTTAAAAGGTCAACGTTACATCTTTTACATTGGTGGCAGCGAATAGGATAAGTAGGGGTATCTATTACAATGTAGCATAGAATTTTATAACCAGCTCTTTTCACCTACTAGTCTACACACAACTTTAAAAGGCTAATCAATTCTAAAATATACTTGATGACTATGAGTGACCAAAATATCTGGTATTGACTATTTTACCTTGTGTAATATATAACATTGAGACTGTTTTAAATTGTGAAGGTAAAATTTTGTATAAAACTTTTGTTGTTCTGGACGAGTGTTCTTTAGAGGTTAGTAGGGCTCGCATGCCACCCCCGAGAAAACGATAAAAATCGAGATGTGCCTCCATCCTTATTATTTTACGTATATGCCAGAAAGAGCGCGCACGACGTTTTTCTCGTTTAAACGCTTTGTCGTGGCTGGCATGCTAGCCGTGCAGCACGGCACGGCTGCGGTCCTAGCCTAGGTACTGCAATAACGTAACAATCACAAAGACCAAAATTAATAAGTCTGTGGTATAATTAGTACTACTTTAATTATCTAAATTATTTTGAGATTGAGCTTCGAAGTAACCTAATATAAAAAGGATTTTCCGAAATTCACATCAGGATTAGTATAAGAAAGAGTATCTAGTACTACATTCTTTAGTGTTGAAAAGTGGAAGATTTTATGAGGATATCGTAGCGAGACACTGATAGATTATTCAGCTCGTACGTACCGTCCAGTAGCTGTGCCAGTGGTCCGATCTCTTTTAGCAAACAACTTGTTCGTCTTCATTACGTGCTTGTTTATTGATTGCAAATTTCCGTGAAAACATATTTTGCAAAAAATTTCTCTTGCCATAAAAAGCGGCAGCAAAATCTGCTTTCAATAAATCGTTATTGCTTAAATTTGGCATTAGCGCTTTTGATCAATGCGTCATGCAAGACGGTAGACTATAACCAATCGCATTGACCAGACTCCAATGAGTGAGCAATTCTTTCCAATAGTAATTAGAAACTGGCAAATTTGCTCATAGATCTGTCGTTGGTCCGAAATTGAATTACCTTTTTAGTTACCGGTCTTAGGCCCGTATTAATAAAAGAAACTCCAACGCTGGCGGTCGGCCTCGCAATTGACGTTACTTAAGAGCCTATCAGAGTTGAGATATGCATTCGGGCTGCGAATGCGTCTTTGGGTACCAGAATCCTGTCTGCACATCAACTCTTGAAGTACATTGCCTAGGTACTTTAGTTAACTGTTTCAATGAATACTATAATTCTTACGGTAACTCAAAGACTCAAAAATGTGCGCCACATCTGGAATACGGCCGCACTCAATGTTTTAAATGCTCTTATTTCGGTATCGGTAGCCCTGAAAGGATAAAATGTTTGTTTTATCATACAGATAGATATAGTGTTAACATAATTTTGCTTTAAAAATGCCATTACCTATGAGCAGCATTGTAAAATTTTTTTTTATTGTAAATTGGAATATTGCCATCTACAACTTGTGCACAACTTGCGACTTTAAGACTCTGGGGTACGTACATAAGGAAAAATAAACTGCTCGAATTATACAATTGTTAGAACTGTTAACAAAAAAGGAAATAAATCTCCGGCGGCCGTCAGGTCTATCAGGGTCGATGAGCCTGAAACTCATTTGACACACAGCGTTCGATCTAGAATGGAAGTTACGTAATGAAATCTAGTGCAGCGAAAAGGACAATTCGGTCATTTATTTATTTTATTCGCTAATGTTATAATTTAATAGTAATATTATTATTCCAATTTCACACTTACATCAATATTACACACTTAAGCATTCATAACATAATATTAATGACTGACATACAGGTTGTTAATGGACTTCTAAGCTGAAAGATTTAAGGCGTATCTGCCCTGGACCACGACTCTCCATACTAATCGATACGAACGAGCGCTTGGCTCCGGTCAGAATTTAGCTGTTTTCTTTGAAAAATTCGATGATTTTTTATTAATTTCTAAAAAGTAAGAAAACCACATCATTCTAAATTGTATTGTGAACAATATTGTAAATTTTCATTTTCTTCCGATTCAAAATGTAAGAGTAAAATGGTTACAACTGGAAAAAAAGGGGTGACGTTAGAGTCCCTTTTCTTCGGTTTTATTAATTAAAATCGATTTCTAGAAAAACCACATCACTTCTCATATCCTGTACATAGTTTAGTTTATTTTTCAGCTCAAAAATTGAAATAGTTAATGAATAAAATGGTTACAAAGTTACCCAAAACCGGCAGGTAGATAAAATTTTCTATTAAATAGCATATCCATACAGGATATGAAGAATTTTATAAAGCGCCCGTATACTTAAAGTTGCAGCTGATAGTTTGACACCATATCACTGGACATCACTGCTCTACGATTGATGCTGATGAATAATCACCATGTTATTTTTTTTCGGAATTTATGTACGATTTGTTACACCACTGGCTTTTCGGTGAAGGAAAACATCGTGAGGAAACCTGCATGCTTCAATTTCGAGGCGTGTATTGTACCCGCTGTCCATTATAAGTGGCGTCGGGCTCACCCCCCGTCACACTGGACAGAGTTTCGGTACTACTGGTGAAACGTGGATGTTCTGTGGTTTCAGAATATCTCTGACTACCCCCTCGGGGAATATAGTCGTGAGCATATGCTTATGCTTATGCTTATGCTTATGCTTATGCTTATGCTTATTTTTTTTCCGTTTTCATTGTTAGTCCGTTCGATTTCGATTCAAAGTTCGATTGGAAAAATTTAGTTTTTACGCACATCGTATATTTGTTAAAAAGCTTTACCAATTCTCCTTTTATATATACCTACTCAGAGCGAACAAAATTGTCAACGAAGCTCAAAGTCGAATAAAATGACATTCCGAAAATAGCAGTCATTAAAAAGGCAAAGTGTTCAAAAATTCAGGTCATCCCAGTGTGTTTGATTTAATTTCACGACACCTGCACCGACCGTACGCTTGTAGGTAGCGACAATCGTAGGTACACGGGTGTTTCAGTGGTAAGCGGAAATAAAAACCTTTAAAAACATGTTATAAAAAATTTGCTATCAGTGAATAAATGAAACATATTTTATTCACACCAAATAAAAAATTCAATAAAACAGTTCACCAAAAAAACTAAATATTTCTAAATTTGAATACTGAGCTCTGTATTCTCTCATTAATTCATTAATCTCATTCAAAAACTCATTAATGTATTGAAAGCTATTATTGTTGCCAAGTAATTATTATTATATTATTGTTTACGCGTGATTTTTTCACATTCAAATTAAGATTGAAAAATTTAGTCTCGGGCGGGACTTGAGCCAGCACTCTTCCAATCCGGGGAAGTGTGTTATCCAATTTCGCCACCGAGTCCACTAACTACAGAACGAAATTTTAAATCTGATGCGTCTTAAGGGGACGTTTTTCACATTGTAGCACATCGTAACAGAACCAAAATAATAATTATTTTGTATTATCGTCATCTTAAACAATAGACGTCCACTGCTGTACATGGCCTCCCCCAAAGATCGCCACAACGACCGGTCCTGCACTGCCCTCATCCAACGAGTTCCTGCCCCCTTCGCCAGGTCGTGGGTCCACCATGTGGAAGGCCTACCCACGCTGTCCCAATTGGTCCATAACATTTTGTAACATTTGATCTATTAAATAAAGAACTGTAACTTAGTAACTCCGCTGGCTCAGCAACCCAAAGTGGGTCTTGGCCAACTTGGCAAAGAACAATAAGTACCTCCTATTTACACATAAAAACCTATAACTATCTGAACCTAGACGTTGATGCAGCTCAGGTACTCGGGGGAGGGTTAATATCTCAGACTTTTCTCAACTCATCACTCTCTGTCAATCTTTGAAAAAGATCTCATTTTAACTTAGATAATTTAGTCTAAGCATTTTACGAATCGAGGACACAATTTAGTCCGAAATTTATTATCGGCGTCGGGTCAGGCGCTGGGCCGAGCCGCACTCATCAATATGTAATCAGTGGGACCTGCCGCACCGACTGCCGACACTCTCTTGCCAATATCGCGAAAGCTAGAGCTTGTTTTATTTCACAGCTTGTGCAATATTGATAGGTCTCTCCTCACTAAATTGGGTTGGAAAAGTTTAGTCATAAAATATGATACCTATTATTTTTTAACAGATTTGTGCATATCGCCCTGAAATATTCAATGGTGGTGGAACAACGACACGAAATTTTTCTCAACGGTTTCTAATGAAATAGAATATCGCTTCTGTCTTCTAACATACGTGCTAGATTTGAAAGCTTCTCATGCTTACGGTAAATGTTATTTACATACCTTACAAGATTCATTATTTGCACAACAAAGACATACAAAAAGAGCATTTATGAATTCAATCTCCATTAATATTGTAGATGTAGAATATAGAGGTATTAAAATTCTGCTATACTATGTAGATAGTATATGTACCTACAGTATGTAGAACTTTCAGACAAAATTGCCTGTGTCTGACGGACTGACAAACAGGGAACTGATTCCATTAGTGTTCCGTTTTTCAAATTTTCACACTGAATTCTACCTACAAATTGACGCCACTTCGAATTATTTTGTAATACGATTTTCACGTTGATATTTTTTTTTACATATTTTTGTGAAAGTTTAGAAAACATAAAATTTTCCAATATTGCAGGTAGATACATCATACATTAGGTAGAGTTTGCATTTACCACTCAAACTGCTTTTTCACTTCGTGTTGTAAATGTCGGAATCGTTCAAGTATTCTTGCATAGGAGAAATTGTGCATTGAACGTTAGGTGACGGTACCTGTACCATAGTTGACACGTTTTAGCATTTATGTTTTCTCGATGCATGCATTTCTTCTGCTTCTAAAAGCTTTTTATGCGGCTTGTAGTTTAAGGCCCGGTTATTCGAGTGCAAGCGTCTCTTTCTTACAAGCATAAGTTTGCGATTAGCCATCCCGCTTCAATTGAAGGCAGGTCCGCAAAAAAACTTATTTTTCATCAATATCTTTTCTCTCTGGGTGGTGGAGGAAAAAACTAGCCTGAGAATAATTTAGACAATGTCATTTCCTATTTTTCAGTGTATTTTTTTTATTTGTAGTGTTAATAATCTTTAAGTAAAACTTGAAAAATAGTAATAAACTACCTATCTTTGCATGCTTTTATGATCGAGAGAAGTAATAACTATCGTGTTTTGAGCCACAGAATAATCGAGAACAGTTCATGAACAACAACATATATTTTTTTTGGATTAAAACAACGACTATTTCATGCCTTAAAACTCAACCAAAAACTGGCGATTTGGAAGATCCTGCCCCATTGCCCATAGAGTCCTCGTGTGGTCTCTTCTCCTCCAATGGCGAATATACCCCCAATAGCACATAAACTCTACAGCAGCTGCATAGTCGTGATTCACCTTGAGTGCGATTTTTAAAAGTCACACGTTCAAATCAGCAGTAGAAAATATCAAATATCTATGGAGATTATGCATAATTCAAACACGATTAATCTCACGATTCAAAAGTAGCACTTCTGAAAGCTATAACATAGCTATTGTAGAGCTTATGTGCTATTGGGGATGGTATTACTAGGGTGAGACGTCACTGGTCTTGAAGAAACTGGCATTACTCAACATAACGAAAAATTTAAACCATAAAATCATCCTATAAACTATCTAAAAATATTTACTTCTGAAAACCTGTATTACGCATTGGCTCAGTATTTAAATATTTGTATTTTTTGCAAGACAAGCACATCCACCGTAGTGAAAGGACAATTAAGCACTAAATTTGTAAAATTATTTAAATTCTTTACCCATACAGCAACATTTGTTCCGCTTAAATACTTTACATTCCTTTGTAATTGCACGCCAATTGTTATTGATAGGTAATTTATAACGTCATGAAGTCATCGAATACATTTTGCTAGTAAAAAAACTGTAACAGTTTCCATGGTCGGTTAAGCTATGAGGTAATCAGTGAGAATGCGCTAAAGTTCCTACCACATAAGAATTCCCGTGCCAAAACTCTTACTTCTACGTTTCAAGTGTGAAAATGGTTCGATTCGCAGGTCTTAGTTTAAGGAATTTAGTAATGGTCGGTTGCAGCGAACGTGGCGTGTAATGTACAATTTGCAGGCAACCATCGAGTGGTCACGCAAAGAACCGCGTAGGTCGGACAGCAAGGACTCAGCCCGCGGCTGCCTATCCCGACATATTAAAATCAACATTCATGCTTACATATTCTCACGCCTGTCTCCCACTGGGGTAGGCAGAGACAACGTAACGCCACCTGCTTCGATCCTGACAAACCTCTCTAGCTTCCTCCACATTCATTAGTCCTTTCATGCCATGCTCGTCTGTTTCGGGTAAACCAGTAACACTATTCGATGGCCCTTTTAAAACCATTCCCTTTTTTAAATCAACTGAATAGTAAACATAATATTTTACGCAATTTATACTGTTTCTGTTGATCGTACAAGGATGAGTTTGTATTCGATCACAACTGGTTACGAAGAAGGATTATTTTGTTATCGATCGCAACTTGTTACGAAGCTCCAGTTTCGTATGCGTTTCGTACAAGGATGTATTTGTCTTCGATCGCAACTGGTTACGAAGCTCCAGTTTCGTATGCGTTTCGTACAAGGATGTATTTGTCTTCGATCGCAACTGGTTACGAAGCTCCAGTTTCGTATGCGTTTCGTACAAGGATGTATTTGTCTTCGATCGCAACTGGTTACGAAGCTCCAGTTTCGTATGCGTTTCGTACAAGGATGTATTTGTCTTCGATAGCAGCTGGTTACGAAGCTCCAATTCCGTACCTACGCGGCCTAAAGGGTCTGCTACAACTTAATATGCTGACGGTTTCTTATAAGGTCGATCCAACCATCAAACCTAACAACATTTTTTATGGGACCAACTTCGTAATCGGTAAAAAAAGCCCTATTACAGGGTGTTTCATAAGTAACAATAAATATTTAAAACTCTTAAGGGGGTTGTTAAGACCGTCAAACTGAACAACTTTCTCTATGGCACCAACATCGAAATCGCGAAAAAAAAACAGTCAATACAAAACTGCAAACCTACTTGAGCGAAATATTTATATGATATTTTTTTCGCGATTTCGATGTTCGTCCCACCTTTAGAGAAAGTTGTTCAGTTAGAGTCTGTTAGACGGTCTGATCATCCCTAAAGTCAAATCATAAGCTATCAAACAAAAAAAGATTCATCAAAATCAGTCCAGTAGTTTTTGCGTGATTCTCGAACAAACAAACTAACAGATAGACAAAAAATTAAATAAAAAAAGATTCGGAATCAGGGACACCTAAAAACCATATCGTATTCTTTTAATTCAAAGCTTCTGTTTCAGTTTTATAATAGTTTAGATTAGATAAACTTGCGACCGTGCTTGGTAATCTCCTATTGGACTGGTCAGATACTTTGCTGCAGCGCTACCAACTAGCTTTTTAAACTTGTTGTTGTAGCAAGGTTCGACACTTTTAGACTTCGATTAAATTAAAATAGCGGAAGGTAACGTTCTTGCATTACGTACGTAACTAATCGAACAATGGATCTGCTTTTCATGAAAAATAATGCCGTGTGATTTGTTTTTTTCTTTTTGAATGATTTGTACAGCTAGTTAAGTGCCAGCTTATTAAGAAGGACCCTGTATAATTTGTGAGTATGAAGTCGGGGGTAAACTCTAGTGTTTGTTAAAAATGATACTAAAAAGTACCTACCTACCAACCTATTCTGTGTTTGAATCATGTTTGAATATCCAAGTTTACTTTTCAAAGAAACGCGCTCATTTTTTTTCCGAAACCCATTATCGTCTGTCCACACATTAGGATGTATAGGTACCTACGTGCGTGGCGTAGGCGCGAGTGATACCTACATATAATACCTAGATAGGCCTAGGCAATACAAATGCAGTCGCCCAGTGCTCTATTGAAACCAAGCCCGTGCTCGTGGACTCGTAACTTTTAACCTTTACTTTTGACATTTCACTTAGGTATAGGACGGTCATTATTTCGCCTGGTTTCCAGTTTCCAGCAAATGAACCGCTTTTGTTCTTAGTACGCCGTTCAACTGTTCCTTAGGCACTTTCTCCGAGTTTCGCAAACTTCCTAGTTCAGGCACATTTGCCATTTACCAAATATAACCAGCGCCTAATAAAGGCTTGGAACTAGATCGTGAGTGCCGAGAATAGTATAGTTTCATTCCATTACTATGGCATAATTAATGACCAACGTCAAGCTGTTAATGGGTTGGTTATTGATGTAGTTTTACATTCGAGGTTTTAACGTAAAGCAATTAAAGTTGAGATTTATTTACTTGATGCAAACTTTACTCATTTTATGCATAAAGTTTGAGTTAAAGCCACAGGTGAATTTAAATATTGAACTTTGTAAGATTAATCTTTGTTTATTCCAACTGTTATTAAAAGTAAATAGATATGCAGGGTGCTTCTTAACATGCTGATAATTTCTTAAGGGGATGATCAGACCGTCAAACTGAACAACTTTGTCTATGGGCCCAACATCGAAATCGCGAAACAAAAATCAGCTGTCCCATACATTTGACTTGAGTCGGTTTGCAGTTTAGTCCCTTAGAGAAAGTTGTTCAGTTTGACGGTCTGATCATCCCCTTACAAAAGTGTCAGCATATTAAGAAGGACTCTGTATAGGTTGTAACCTTAAATGAGCCAAAAAAATGTACATTGCAAAAATAAAAATCTGCTGTTTCATAAATTTTTGTCGAGTAGCTATTGAGTTTTTCTATGGAACAGCTGTTTTTTTCGATGTGGTTTCGATAGGTATTGACAGTTATTCAGTTTGATGGTCTAAAGCACCCTGTTCGATATTGTAACGCATTTAATTTTACACCCTGTACTGTATTAGTTCCCTTTAACAAATCGTTGACTTACATGGAAATCATTTAACACAAAATTAATACAGATATTTCTGGATTCAAAGAAAAGTTGTTTTCTGTACAGGTCAATACAATAAATTTTTGTTTTTCATGGATAATATTGAGCAAATACCATATTTTCTAACGACTCTACCTACTGCGAAAAACAAAGTTTTAACAAAAAATCCTTTAAAACCTGTGCAAAGTTTCTTACGGAAAGTGCCTGGTCTGCAGCTCGGGTCCACGGTAATGAGCAAACACCCTTCATTATCAAGTTCTGGTACATTAGGCGCGGGCATGCCTCGGCGACTCTTGCTGCCACCTGAAAGCCGACACGCTCCGATGCTTCGCTTCCCAAACTCGACACCGCTAAAATTATCTATTTGTTTATGGTGGTGCAGGAAAAGGATAGTTTTTTAAATAATACGCCCTAAGTATAAGATCGTCCAAGACGTAATATTTCCCAAAACCCAACGTTAACGACCAAAAACCAAAATGTATCTTCAATAGACCGCAATCAATCATTTTTTATCAAATAATATTACTTTGCTAGAGTTATGAGGGAGCTAGAGGAGTGTTGAATGAAAAAGTAAAATAGATAGCGGATCAACTGAACTGACAGCGACGATGAAAATGATGGGGTGAGATAGCTGTCTCCTACTACGAAGCCCTGTGTAATGCGTCCAGTGGTCGCGCTTATCGGCTCGCAAAAGCTGGTCAGCTGATATGCTGAAAGTCAACGTTCGAGTTAGGAATCGAAAATTCGTGGTTGTTGGGTAGGTTCAGACAGGGCGGGGGTGTCGGTGCGGGAGCGGGGGCCGGGGCGCGACACAGAGCTCCTCATTGATCGCCGGTCGCGCAGCATCCCCGCGACGCAGCCCCGCAGCCTCCGCCGAACACAAACACTACCACAACAATCGAACCTCAAATCGCTTGATTTTGTTAACTCATCCCTAATTTTGTAACATTTTTTACACGTTTAGTTGAACTTTACCAGAACTTGATTTTATTTATACAATTATCAAATAACCACACCTAAAGGAGATAGTGCGAGTTATTAATAATTCATCATCTTTCGCGTATCGAGATCCATTGTTCAAGAAAAGATGCAGCTCTCTTCTTAGAATTAATGCATTAACATGTACATCGTTTACCTACCTCTAAAAAATTAATGAAAAAAAGATAACATAGGTACTAGATATAATTAGCATAAATTATATGTTGGTGGCGGCAATGGGGTGTCCAGATGGAGGAAACGACGTGTATGCCGCTTGCAGCTCCGAGATGAGAGTGTGAGACAAGGTCGGGTCAGAGCAGGCAGCAGCGCCGACAGCCGAGCCGGCGGCGGCGGCGCGGCGGCGGGACGGGAGCGGCGCGCGGCGCGTGAATGGGCGGCGCGGCTGCGCGGCCGCGTCGCCTCCGCCAGTCCGCACACCGGCGGCTCCGCTGCCCCACGGTCGGCCGCACTCCGCTAAACAACAATGCTCAAAAACACACCGTAACTCGACAAACCCAACCGTGACGCGGTCGGCGATGCTCGAGGATCGGACGGCACCCGTGGCCGTCGGCGAGCGGTCGTGAAGAAAGTTTGATATATGAAAACCATAAAAGAGTTAAATTTTAAACTGATCGTATTCAATAGATCCGAATAGAGGGGCGGGAGTGCGGCGGGCGGTCGGCGACGCGGTGGTCGGGCGCGGGTGATGGGGCGCAGCGGTGCGGGGCGCGGCGCGGGCGCGGCGGCGGCGCGGCGCTGACATGGGCGGCGGGCGGGCGCAGCGCTCGCTCGCGGCGGCGGGCCTGCTGCTGCTGCTGGGCTTGCTGCGGCCGAGGGGTAAGCACCGACGTCCCTCCACCGGCCACCGGCCAGCCCCAGCCGACCGATCCTTCCTCATGACCCTTAGCGAGCTCTGCCTCCAGATATTGTCTCTCTCCTGCTATCAAAACAAATGATGTATAAATAATTGTTCAGTGGCCATCTTAGTACCTAACTACTGAAAAACTCACTAAATGCAATGAATTCATTTGGAAAATTATTTGTTAACATCTCGGCATAACAATCCTTAATTACAGCACGCACTGTATTTGCTTTATCAAGGTATTCATTTCAAGACCATTTTCTGCAGAAAAAAACTTTTTTAATTGTCTTACAATTAATTTGTTTTCTCCCCTCCGGACGGAAAGCGTCAATTTTCGTCCCGCTGCGCTAAACGAAGTTGCCGCTTTCCACCGCCGTCGAGGAGAAAACTAGTATACTAACCTCGGGCAGTAAATAAAAAAGCCACAGACTATATGTTTGTTGACCTCGGCTTCGCCTCGGTCAACAATTACATGACATTTGAGACCTTTCTTACTTTCCTGCCCTCGGTGTGTAATCTCCTTGAATATACTTTCTATTGTTTTGTAAAGGATATCCTTTCGGAATGGTAAAAAAATGTAAAAACAGCACAATAGAATGTGTTATGGGTGTAAGTTTATGAATCAAGGACTCTATCTGAACTTACGAGTAGGATTACCTGTATTTTTATGGTATAACCATATTCCATGAGAATGCTAAAAAAAAGTGTATTGAAAGTATATTGAAAATGTTATGTTTTACTTTGTTCATAAACATAATAATAAATATCATCATAACATAATTACTCCTAGCCGAATTTGAAAACAAAGTTAACAATATTCTCTTTATAAACATCATATTATGAATATCTAGAAGGTAGAGTTAGTAAATAAAGAAGAGAACTTCAGAAAAGAGATTTTTAAATAATAATAAATGTAGAGTTGCAGACCCAAAAGTGTATTTGCTCCTAAGTGGTATTGCCCCTACGTGTGATTGCCATAAGTGCAATTGCTCCATAAACGTAATTGCCCCATCCTTAGATGGTACAATTGCCCCACGGATTGTTATTTAAATATTATTACTGTCTCATTGATGCAATTGCCTCATCAATATAATACCTCTCCAGATGACTTTTTACCAAAGTTTCTGACAAGTAAAATATCTGAATTAAACAAGTGCCCAGGGAGGAACTAGAAAGAAATTAATAGAAAGAAGAACAAAAAATAATTTTATCTGCAACACATCTGGAAACAAGATAAAATTCATTCCAAAGACAAAACATTTATTACTAATAATCTCCAGCCACCATCCCCTCAAATGCTTATTAAAAATAATTTACAGCGTCGTTCGTCTCACAACGTGCGATCACGTTTCACTATTTTTCTAACAAATGCCAAGTCACGTACAAAACATCAAAGATTTTGAGCCTCTGTACAAGCAGCGAATTTTCTACAAAAGACATGCCCTCAGACAGTAGCACTTGATTGGAAACCTCGAGAGCTTTCAGCTTCAGATAACGTGAGAGCTCGAGAGGGGATAACGAACGGCCTGAGCACGTCTAGTAGCCCGATTTCAAATCAAAGGAAGAGCCTAAGAGGTACATTGTTGTCGTCATATATTCATCCATTTATGGCACGAAATGACACTGTCGTAACCCAGATAGCGCATCTTTGTGCACGACCTCATTGTTAAACTAGCCACGTAATATTGCTTTGATTACGTATCGCTACACTTTTGGCATTATGATAACAAATTAACAACAATGAACCCCTTTCAGCAGTACACATTGAACATCTATTCATTCTGTGTAGATGTTCTATTGTTTATACAAACAATACCTTTGCATACTTATTACTTCAAATCTGCGGACCATTGTTTTGGATTTTCATTACGAAGATGCATTAGTCTAGACAAAAGGACTTGTGCTAGACAAAATTTTACATAAATGTTTAAAAGATAAGCTACTGTTTTAGCCTTAGGATCATTACAGATTTTAATATAGCTAGGAATTAATCAAGAGTCACTAATTATCTGAATCATATGTTTCATTTCAACATTTATTCAATACACTTATAGCACCACATAAAAAAGTAGGTAACCAAAAAATATTTCAGATTCTTGACAGGTTGAATTTGAAGTCATTAGCATCCTTTTAAACTAAGACTCTACCCATCCATCTCATCACTACATCATCGACTCTACGCCCTTTCAGGGTTTGTGTTAAAGCTGTAAGACATTATGAACAGGAGTGCAATGAAATATTGAGTATACAGGGTGAATTTGAAGTCTTTAACATTCTTTTAAACTAAGACTCTACCCATCAACCTGAACAACTTTTGCTATGGGAGGAAACCTAAAATCTAAAAAAAAAACTGCTATTACATTATACTAAATTGCAATGCCTTTTTGCGATTTCAGGTTTTCTCCCTTAGCAAAAAGTTGTTCAGGTTGATGGGTAGAGTCTTAGTTTAAAAGAATGTTAATGATTTCAAATTCACCCTTTATACTCAATACTTAATTGCACTCCTGTTCATAAGGTCTTACAGCTTTAACACAAACCCTGAAAGGGCTTAGCAAAGAAAATGTTAAGACCAATAAATCTGAAAATATTAAAAAGAGGAAAACTACAGTTTTTTAAGTGTAAAAAGCGTCTTAATATATCTATTACAAATAAACCCATGCAGCGAATAAAAACTGTACTGGTTACCTTTAAAGGTACTTATAACGTCAAATGTTGCCGGTGGTGTAAGCTGGTCGTAGTCAAACGACTACGGGGTCTCTTGACGCCCTATAAAAGACATCAATGAGCGCTACAAAGTTCTACACTCGAGTCTTGAGGTAGCGAAGGGTCATGAATCATTTCTAGTGGCTATAACCGATCTACCCCTACTTAGTGTCTTTCTTACACGATCGCTAAGAACCTTTTCAATGGAGCTAGTAACTTTCACTGCCATAACCGTGTGGCTGGAGAGCTTTTATAGTCCTTCTAACTGACTGCGACAGACGGCCAAGTAGGGCCAGGAGTGCGATTTTCGAATCTAATTCGCTGAGCTCAGCAGTTGAAAAAGTCAAAATTACTATGGAGATATGCATCTTTCTACTGCTGATTTGACTTTCAAAAATCGCACTACTGAAGTATGATTTTTGAAAGTGAAATCAGCAGTGTTCTGAGATTTCAGAATATCTCTGACTACCCCCTTGGGGAATATAGTCGTGAGCATATGCTATGCTATGCTAATCAGCAGTAGTAAGATGCATATCTCTATAGTAATTTTGACATTTTCAACTACTGAGCTCAGCAAATGACTTCCAAAAATCGCACTGCTGGTCTCAAGCACAAACATTAATATCACACGGAATTTGTGAGTTTTACTGTAAGAGTATGTGACGTCCACAGGGCAAAGGGACCTTGTTGTCCGTAAGTTAATAACGGGTTCTACATAAATCTAATATGACGGTATAGAGGTATCTTGGAAAAATAATAAAAACCGGCTAAGTGCGTGTCGGGCCACGCGCAGGTTCCGTATAGTTGCCCGTCTCAATTATATGAACTTTGAAGGGGGCTTTTTGTTTTATACTACGGTTTAACGGCAAATAAAATCTAAAAAGTACATTTTGCATGTTGGTCAACTATTACTCGCTAAAGCCTACTAAGCGGTGATAGTTTTCCTTTTAATTATTCACTACATAGTGCCGTTAATTTTTTCACGTATCCAGAAACAACGTTTAGCTGTCATAGGGGGGGGGAGGGACACTTGACTTTAAACAAAAAAAATCACTTTAAAGCTTAATATTTTGCTAACGGATCCCTAATTCAAGATTTTAATTTACCACTTTGTCGGCATGATTAATATTATGTATATCCAAATAACAGCTTTCTAGTACTAAGCGTCTCTGAGCTACGCTCCTCGTTGACTACGGAACCCTAAAAAACGACACCAAGGTCCCTTTTTCCAGAGAGCGTCACATGTACAGGGTCTTTATTTATACTCCAGCAGTTTCTAAGGGGATGATCAGACATCAAAATGAACAACTTTCTCTATGGGAGCAATATAGAAAAATTGAATAAAAAATTGTTCCATACAAAACAGTAAACCTAATCGACCCTTTATGGGTTCCGCTTCGCTAAAATTGCTTTATAACGCCTCGAAATGTATTGTAGTATTTGTAGTATAGAAATAATCCCTCGCATAGTAAAACAATGGAGGCTACGTTGATTCTAATATTGATCACATATATGGTTCCTATAAAAGCCATCAAATTGTGATTGGGGACTTGCTTGTTCTGTTTTGATTTGTATTATTTTTTTGCCTTTCTGTTTGTATTTGTATTGTAGGTACACGGACTTGAAAGAAATACGGACCGAATATTGCACTAAAAAGATGTGAAGCATGCAAGGTAATACAATCTCGTTTGTTCTACAAGCGAACTACACTCACACAGATGCACTAGCCCTAGGCGCAGGTCCTACAACCCGTCACCTTATATACCGCGTGACAGCACGCAAACAAAAGAAATGGGTGCTTCACTCATGATTAGACGAGATTACGTCTGGTTTTTCTTTTAAGTCTGTGTGTAGGTATTGTACTTATTGATTTACCAGATACATGAATTGACACGACTTAAATAATACATCACATAAACCAAACATGACTTTTTAGGTGACATAAAGGTGGTTTTAGGTTATTAGGTGGTTTGTATTTGTTTTTTTGTGATGTATACCTAATATCTGACATTGATCCTTGTATTACTTTCCTTCTTTTATTTTATGTTATGTTAGTGTAATTTTAATTACCAGACTGCGCGTCGCAAAGGAAGGTAATGTGTTTTTCAATCCATTATAATATTTTGACACACCTACTTAAAAAAAATTTGGCTTTCTGGTTGGCGTGTAAATGATGAGGCCTATACCCAGCAGTGGGTTCACCGGGCTGCAGATGATGATGATGAAACAATTTTTGCTTTGTTTATGACATACTGAATGTGAGTGATATTGTTGAATTGTTATTTTGATTTAATAATTAACTACTAATATAGGGACATATTTTAAAATATTGCACGCCTTAAAGGGCAAACTGTATTGGTCCTATTATATAATAATCACCCAACGTCTGTACTTTATACCTATAGTTTTTGGCAATAAATGATTCTGATTCTGATTCAGTGGCTACTGGTTATAGCCACTGTATCCGATCTCACCTTTAATCTTACCTGTTTCGATTTCATCAGATTCAGTAGGTTAAGAATCAATTACACTCGGTATTTGATTCTATAAACACTAAATGTTACTCCAAGCTAAGTTTTATCTGAAAACTCTATCTGTATCTTATCAGTAAATGCATGCATTTATGCACAATTTATAGAGGAGTTATATTATCCAGGAGGCTGGAGTGTGCACTGCGCACCCATATGTAACCGCGTACCCTCTGGCCTTATGGCGATAACTGTAACTATTTATGGAAGCTGATGCTTAGATCACAGTTTTAATTTTTAAGCATTAGCAGCAAAGATTTATATACAAAGCCAAATTTCTAACTTATCTTAATTAAGCTAAGAACATAATGTATAATGCAACTTTCCCTGCAAATAAAGATTTTTATTATTATTATTTTATTATTATTATAGAGAAAAAGACAAAAGTTTAAATGATAAATGCATCCTATTACTCATATCCTTCATCCTCCCAATGAATAACCGAATAGATATCGATACTTAGAAGATGTAGGATTTCCAATAGTTAATCAGTATGTGTTGGCAGGAGCGAGCGGCGGCCTCCACGAGAAGAGGTTGCTGCACCACCTTCTGGACCACTACAACGTGCTGGAGCGGCCCGTGGTCAACGAGAGCGACCCGCTGCAGCTCTCCTTCGGCCTCACGCTCATGCAGATCATCGACGTGGTATGTAACGCATAGTCATCTACAACAAGGACCACTACAACGTGCTGGAGCGGCCCGTGGTCAACGAGAGCGACCCGCTGCAGCTCTCCTTCGGCCTCACGCTCATGCAGATCATCGACGTGGTATGTAACTCATAGTAGTCTAAAACAAGGACCACTACAAAACGTGCTAGAGCGGCCTGTGGTCATCGAGAGTGACCCGCTGCAGCTCACCTTCGGCCTCACGCTCATGCAGATCATCGACGTGGTATGTAACTCATAGTCATCTACAACAAGGACCACTAGTACTACAACGTGCTGGAGCGGCCCGTGGTCAACGAGAGCGACCCGCTGTAGCTCTCCTTCGGCCTCACGCTCATGCAGATAATCGACGTGGTATGTAACTCATAGTAATCTAAAACAAGGACCACTACATCGTGCTAGAGCGGCCTGTGGTCAACGAGAGCGACCCGCTGCAGCTCTCCTTCGGCCTCACGCTCATGCAGATCATCGACGTGGTATGTAACTCATAGTCATCTACAACAAGGACCACTACAACGTGCTGGAGCGGCCCGTGGTCAACGAGAGCGACCCGCTGCAGCTCTCCTTCGGCCTCACGCTCATGCAGATCATCGACGTGGTATGTAACTCATAGTCATCTACAACAAGGACCACTACAACGTGCTGGAGCGGCCCGTGGTCAACGAGAGCGACCCGCTGCAGCTCTCCTTCGGCCTCACGCTCATGCAGATCATCGACGTGGTATGTAACTCATAGTCATCTACAACAAGGACCACTACAACGTGCTGGAGCGGCCCGTGGTCAACGAGAGCGACCCGCTGCAGCTCTCCTTCGGCCTCACGCTCATGCAGATCATCGACGTGGTATGTAACTCAGTCATCTACAACAAGGACCACTACAAAGGTGCTGGTGCCGTGGGGCGGGCATCTTTAACCTCTATTAACAGCCCACACTAGCGATTTTCATGGAAAATGCTGAATATACAGGGTGAAATTGATATCAATAGCATCCTATTAAACTAAGAGTCTACCCATCAAACTGAACAACTTTTGCTTTGGGAGCAAACCAATCGGAGCATAAAAATCTGCTGTTCCATAATGAACTGCAATGCCTACTCGACTAAAATGTATGCAACAGCAGTTTTTTTTAAGCTCTAATCCGTTTGCTTCCATAGTAAAAGTTTTTCAGTGTGATGGATAGACTCTTAGTTTAAAAGAATGCAAATTATATCGATGTCACCCTGTATAACACAAGTGATTTGTAAACGTAGTTATAGGCAACCAAGGCGATATGTTTTAGTAGAAAAAGGCTGCGATATCAGCGTCGTAACTATTTTCCAGCATAAAGAAATATATTACTTAGGGGTCATCCGCAAAATAAATATTTCCCATCCTAAGTAGTAATATTCTAACATTACGTATTAATAATATTCCGCCCAAAAATATAAAAAGTTTTCCCTTTCGACCCGCCCCGGGTCGTCCTTTTTCTGGGTAAGTGGACACGTCAAGTAAAGTTTTAACTAATTCGTTGTTTTATACTTTTTATAAATATCCCCAAGCGACCCCTAAGCTAGAGTCTGCATAGGTAGCATGACACCGTGATAAAGCGCTATCACACCTTTGCTCTCTTTCTATTTGCACGTGAACGAACGAGATAAAAGGCGTGATAAAGCCGTATCACGTGTAACATGCTACGAGTGCTGGAGTCTTTATTATGAAAACAAACAATAATGGTCCAGTCAGCAAACTGACTATGCAAATGAATGCATATATAAAACCTGAAAACCGTTTCATCAGGATTGATAACTGAACAACATAATAACATTACCTACTATTTTTAACTCTGTGAGAAAATTTATTACTGTGAAACTTAAAAATGGCACTTGTAAACTCAAATTCATAATTACGCCAAAACGTAGCGCCAAAATTATTCAAAATTATAAGTTATGTCAAAATTGGTCACCGAATTACGAATCCGAGTTTGTTATTTTGTAGGTCCGAACTAAACTGGTATTTGAACCTAGGACGATTGGTTTGGCTTTGGCGGTCTGGCGTGGTAATCAATATATCCAACCGTCATAATTGTCTAAGAATTGAAAAGTCTAAGAATTGACTTTAGACTTTATAGCTAACATAAACCATAGTGCCTATTCCTCGTCTTGAACAAACTGAATTCGTCACAGTCACGTATCGTATTTTAACGGATCTCTTCTAAAGACCTTTGTTATTTGTTTTCTTTAACCTTGACAGCTTTTACGATAGGTTTCAAATTACTGTAAACGATACGAGATGTGTCAGGTGAGTAAATTATTGTCTTATATACAAGTCTATACAACTAATGGGCGTGGGTGATATTTCAATTACGCACAGAAACAGCTTTTTAACGATATGCTTTTTTTGCAGGACGAGAAAAACCAGCTACTAATAACAAACATCTGGCTTAAACTTGTAAGTATTACTTATCTTTTATTATACAGAATGTTATATTATAGACCAAATTGAAAATTAATTGCTGCGTGGTTGACTAGAATAAAGACACCTGGGTCGCGAATGGGGTGACCAAGATTTTACCAAAAGTAATGGGCTGCAGCATTCACTTATATTAATACACAATCTCCTTTCCATCAAAATAAAATTATCTTTTTATAAGTGAGGTCCTTGTCCATCAGTGGACTTGTATCTGTTAAGTAATCATCTCTAGTCAGATCTGATCAGTCTGATTCGTGTAACTAGCCGATTCTATTGGTATCAAATCTACACGGTGTTTTTGACAGTTCTTGGTGATTCCGCTTCTTAATATTTAGTTAATTAATTTCAGTCCATGGATATGATGATCGGAGGAACACAATATTACTTCAAAATTGGCAGAACAGTCATAAATACGTTACCAATTTTGTATTCGATATAATCGGAAGCTAAAATAAGTCCGATGCGATCCTAATAAAATTAACTGATCGTTCTATATCTAAAGAAACAATTTTCATGTGATGTCGAAGATAAGATGTTTGAATGGGGATTTTCAGATCGTAAACACCCTTTTAGTTTATATCACGCCCTACCTATCTCTATGTATGTAGCTGTAAACAAGTGACAGTTGCCATTGTTTGCTAATCAATTAAGCTTAGTGCTTAATCCATTAGCTTCAGTTATTATTAGATCTTTGTGTCTGTGGATACATATTATATCCTGCTATATAATTTACATGATAATGACTGCCTTTTATACTTACGAGTATGAGTATAAAAGGCACGTCCAAGCATTTAACGACTATTTGTTTAATTATTATACAACGATTATAAACTAGAAACTGTTTAGAATCGAGAGTTTATCAAGGTTTTAACATAGGTTACATTTTGTCCCACCCAACCCACTGCGAGGGCACACTCACCCTACTACCTACCAAAACAAGATCTTTAAAATGTATCCATGAGCTCGCTAGCGCTTTCATTCATTTCTGAAATAATAAAGAAATCATATTAATTATATTATTTGATTTAAATCAGTTAGGGTGTATGAGATTTTGCGCTTATTTTTTATTTATTTAGCCTTTACCTACACAATAAATTATAATCTAGAATACACAATTTACACAGTTGCTGCGTAACGTTAGGCATCACACACTAATTACAGTGCAATCAAAAGTACAGTTGCAGGGCTTAGTGCGTTCACACACGATGACGCACTGGCGGAGCGGCAGATGTCAGTCCATAGAACCACACCCGGTGCGTCAATGCGTCACCGTGTGTGAACGCACTTAGTTTCATTTTTAACTACAAAATAACATTATTTAAAAGTTAATACGTTATTCATTAACAAGCTGTATTAAGTACCTATACTAAAACCCTACACTATATTATACTTGAAACAATTTTTGTTGAAGCATTTTCTCAGACTTAAGCTACACTCTACCCAATTTCATTTAAATGTTGTAACAAATAGAGGAAAACACGAAATTAATTGTCTTTTGTTTTAACGTTTAGGAATGGAATGATATGAACTTAAGATGGAACACTTCGGATTTTGGTGGGGTCAAAGATTTGCGGGTACCACCACACAGGCTATGGAAACCCGATGTCCTTATGTACAACAGGTAATGACTTTAAATGGACTGTTTTCCTAATAAATATGTACTGCGCTGATTATCTTTAATGTTAATTAAGGAGACTTTATAATTATATAGTAGATTACATACCGAGAGCAGGAAAGTAATAAAGGTCTCAGATCTCATGTAATTTTTCATGCAACAAACATGTGATCTGAGGCCTTCTTATTTACTGCCCGAGGTTAGTATACTATTTTCCTCCTCGACGGAGGTGGAAAGTGGCAACTTCGTTTAGCGCAGCGGGACGAGAATTGACGCTTTCCGTCCGGAGCGGAGAAACAATTATTTGCACTAAACGGATAACTAACCTTAGTCATGCAGAATATTGTGTTTTAACATTTTTCTGTGATTTATAAAATAATGGGTGACCTTAATTTATTTTAATCCTTTTCCGACAACACCTGATATTCGACAATCAATTTTTTCTGTGTCCTTTTTTACATACCTGCTTAGTACGTACCTACTCATTATTTCACTGAGACTTTTCTATTATGTACGAGTAGATGTACCAAAGTTTTGGACCATAGGAAAAGGAAATACAGTTACGTATTTTGTATTAGGTATGTTATTATGTATGCATTTAAATATTCTGTAGAATCCTAAAATGTTAATAATGTGTGTAGCGCGGACGAAGGCTTCGACAGCACTTATCCTACCAACGTGGTTGTGCGGAACAACGGCTCGTGCCTCTACGTGCCGCCCGGCATCTTCAAGAGCACCTGCAAGATCGACATCACCTGGTTCCCCTTCGACGACCAGCGCTGCGAGATGAAGTTCGGAAGCTGGACTTATGACGGTTATCAAGTACGTACCGTTAGCATATTCAACTAGCTGAATAAAGCCTATCTTCAAAAGAGCCTGTATAATTTACAAGTCCTGCTGCTCCTTCGAAGATCTTTAAACATCAAACACGCCACAGGCGCGATGATGCACAAAATGAAACTCACCCTAGATCCCAGCTGCCGAGCATGCGGAGAGGATGAAGAGACCATGGAACATATTCTTTGTGACTGTGATGTCTTGGCGGCAAAACGCATGTGCCTCCTCGGAGATGGATACCCAACACCGGGAGATCTTAGGTTTCTTCCCCTCAATGGTATTGCCTCCTTCATGTATTCGAAGGATGAGGGAAGCAAAAAAAGTATTGGGGCTAACACAAAAGATCCCACTGGGTCGAAGTGTTGCTGGCTTGCCAGCCCCACAACAAGATAAGATAAGATAAGATAAACATCATTGAACTAGTCTCGGGACGTCTGCTGATCCCCATTTCTCCGCTTTCTTCGCTACAGTGGCTTCGGCCGTCAAATCCATTCGGCAGTTTGATCCCTCTCTATGTAAAATCAATAAAACGAGTCAGATGCCAAAATGCTGATGACACTTATAGAAAGAAACCTTAAAAGTTATTCTTTTAGATTTTAAATAAAGGCTACTTTTTAGGCCTCTGCTGGTGTAGGAATTAGTGAAGGAGGCTGAAGAAAGTGGTCAGAAAGGACTATTAAATTTTAAACGAAATATACATGGTACATGGTACATCTTACATGGTAGATGGATACTTATGGATGTTCTACTAATATATTAGTCCAAGTTCATAACTGTTCTTTTGTCTGCAGTTGGACCTTCAACTACAAGACGAAGGGGGTGGAGATATAAGCAGTTTTGTCACGAATGGCGAATGGGAACTTATAGGTGCGTCTCCTAACCTAAGACATTTCTTGAAAACTGATAATTTTCATAACTGTACAATGCACCTGCGTTACTTAAGGTACTTTTTGATATCTATTCTTATTATCTCTCAAGTAATTCATGATGTGTGTCAAACAAGCTCGATACACGAACGGTCGAAACACCAAGCGACAAATTACCACATTTTGGTAATTAACCAGAGGTCCTTTAATTAATTATCAACTTGTGCCCAATTTCAAAGATAACTGCTTCCAATATAAAATTGCATTCAATGAATTTCTAAAAATGCCTAACATTCCTAAAACTTCGAGTTAATTTTTTATTTCTATAATTTTGTAGTTGTACGTTTTTTATTATGATTTTAATTTGGTGCAGGCGTACCGGGAAAGCGTAACGAGATCTACTACAACTGCTGTCCCGAGCCGTACATCGACATCACATTCGCGGTGGTGATCCGGCGGAAGACACTCTACTACTTCTTCAATCTGATCGTGCCCTGTGTGCTGATCGCCTCCATGGCGCTCCTCGGCTTCACCTTGCCACCTGACTCTGGAGAAAAACTTTCTTTAGGTAAGTATCAGGGGTCCGATTGCGCTAATTTAAAACTTTCAGTTCAAATCGCATTGCAATCCAATAACTATTTAACCGTGCTGAATTCCGCATTGCGCTAAACTCTATGTAACTGACAGCCTTTAAAATCTAAGCGATCTGTCAAAACGGCTCTAACGGCTGTCATGAGCTGTACCGCGATTAGCGCAATACCAAATGTGTCAAAAGTTATGGTTCGTACGTAGTCCAATCACGGTTCAGTCAACGAACATTTACCGCGATTGCGGCCCAGTTTTTAGTAACTTTTGGTACTTCACGAAGGAGCTATTTTACTAACGTTATAAGTGGCATGTTCATCATTGCCGTCATAATTTTTTTTTTCTTACCATGTTTCATTAACAGGATTAATGTAATATTTGGCAAAATATACAACTGTCTTTTTTGGTCCGGCTTTATAAGAGATCAATGTCTTACTCCTTCCTTGATTTCAAGACCAGAGTAGTGTCAGTGGACTATTATCATCGGTGCCGCAGATACCATTTCTTGCCACTTGAGTTGAGACGCAATATAAGTGACGTGTGTTATCTCATGAAAATCGCTCAGGGATCTGTAGATTGTGCGGAGCTGCTATCCAGCATATCCCTAAGAACTAACACCTTGAGACTGAGACACAGATCGTTACTCAATATCCCATCGGCTAAAACCAACTATAGGGAAAACACATTCATTCTACGAGCATGCAAATCATTTAATGAATTACCAGCCGATTATGACCTGTTTTGTACCAGTACTAATACCATCAAAAATCATCTAGCTAAAGATTTCTTCAATGTCAAATTCGGATTCCCATAACTTTCTGTTCAAATCGCTGTCAAAAGTGACTAGATAATTATATTCAAATTTCAGCCTATCAGGCCCTTTTTCTTCTCTTAATTTGTATAAACGTCTTTATTTTTTTTTTCGTTTTTTTTTTTAAAAAGATTTCTAATGTATACCGACCTACTATATAATTTTGTATATTGTGGCTTATAATTATGTTGGGTTATATCATTGGAAAATGTCACTCTTACCAAGCAATTAACAACTTCAGTAGCCGATAATTACCTACATTCCTACAATTATCTCTCTGTACTAGCAAATAATTATGTTACCTGCATGTGAAGATTTGTTAATAGCATTTGTAAACTTATATGCTTAACTAAAGATACTATTTGGTCTGTAAATCTTCCTGTAAGCAAATAAATAAAAAAATAAATAAATACTCTACCCTCAAAAAAATACTTGCTACGCCAACATTTCTCTAGCTCGTTTGACGTTTCTCGTGTTCCAAGCTATTATAATTATACCCTCAATCCATTAAAAAAATGTGTGAAACAGACAGTATTGGTATACAGGGTGTTACATAAGTAAAAATAAATATTTAAAACTCTTAAGGGGGCTGTTTAGACCGTCAAACTGAACAACTTTCTCTATGGGACCAACATCGAAATAGCGCAAAAAAAATCTGATATCCCATACATATTTTAGCTCGAGTCGATTTGTAGAGTATGGAACATCAATTTTTTTTTCGTGATTTCGATAATGGTCCCATAGTGAAAGTTGTTCAGTTTGATGGTCTTAACCACCGCCTTAAATGTTTATTTGTATTTTTGTAACACCTTGTATATTTAGAGAAAAACTCACGTACAACTCCGAAAGTAATTTAGTCGTATCAACAAGCTAAATGTTCTGAACGCAGGTGTAACGATCCTGCTGTCACTGACGGTATTCCTCAACATGGTGGCGGAGACGATGCCGGCGACGTCCGACGCCGTGCCGCTTCTGGGCACCTACTTCAACTGCATCATGTTCATGGTGGCCTCCTCCGTCGTCTCTACTATCCTCATCCTTAATTACCATCATAGGCACGCAGACACGCACGAAATGAGCGACTGGGTGAGTTTATCTGTCTTTTGCACGGAGAAAAATATCTAATAGTTAGTATACGTTCTTAACACTTTAACTGTCCATGCATCACATGTAATTCAATTCAATTGAATATATATTTATTTCGGAAAACAAGTTCAACAAAAAAACAATGTTTATTAGTAAGTACATAAATGTCATCTTACACCTTATGCTAGTAAATATTTCAATGGAACTAATAACAATTCAAAAGAAAAATAGTAATGATAAAAAATCATTTTGAATTTACAATTTAACATGAAAAATAATAATTAATTAATTTGTTTATGCACTGACAAGCTGGCTTGATACGTAAAATGAAACATTAGCGTGAATTGACCATGATTTCTCGAGTGTGATTACAACGTTTTTGAACAAACTATTGGTCGGTAGTCCAAGCTCAGACATTACATTTAATGATTTTTCTTTTAAGTAAAACTTCTTTACGCACGCTTGACTTGGGGAGTAAGCTGGTGAATACGTGACGAGAGCATTACGAAAAGTGTGCGGCGAAGCGAACGGAAGTCGTGTGGTCTAAAGCACAATAGTTTTATTTTTATTTTCTGGTAGCTTCCTATGAATCTGCAGACAATATTTAACTTACCTAAAATTTTTCGCTTACCTAAAATTCATGACGTGACCTCGTATTACCTGCAAAATATAATAATATTTTTGAACATGTGTGTCAATGGGAACGTAAAATATCATTGGGACAGAATATGCTGACACTTTTTAAGGGGTTGAACAGACCATCCAACCGAACTACTTTCTCTACGGCACCAACATCGAAATCGCGATAAAAAATCTGCTGTTTCATACAATAAGCTCAAGTAGGTTTGCAGTTTTGTATCGGACAGCACATTTTTGTTCGCTATTTCGATGTTGGTGCCATAGATAAAGTTGTTCAGTTTGATGGTCTGATCAACCTCTTAAAAAAGTGTCAGTAAATTAAGAAAGACCCTATAATTGTGACAACTTAGTATTTATTTTAGTTGACTTTACAAGAAAATTTTGCCCTTGCTGATCGCCCAGGGTGCGCTGGACATATCGGAAAGTCAGTACGTCACTCGGGGAGGCTCTATTTAAATGATGATTGTCGACTTGTTTACAAAAAACCGAAAGAATATGTTTTACATCAATGGGTTGATGTGTGTTTGTTTGATAGATTCGGTGCGTGTTCCTGTACTGGCTGCCATGGGTGCTGCGCATGTCGCGGCCAGGCCCGCCGGCAGCCACGCCGCCGGCGCGCGCGCCGCCGCCGCCCGACCTGGAGCTGCGCGAGCGCTCCTCCAAGTCTCTCCTCGCGAACGTTCTCGACATCGACGACGACTTCCGCCACACGCAGGCGCAGCAGCCGCCCTGCTGCCGTTACTACAGGTCCCTCGACGATCTACACGAACACTACTCACCGTAAATAGAACGGTTACGATACTACACCCCGCCTAGAACGTTCCGCAGTATACACCCGACCATTACAGCTTTGCATCGGCATTAACTAGATACTATTAATCACATTACTTTCACATTTCACTCAAGTCTCTCACTATGGGTTCTGAATCTTCTATAAATCATCTGACGAGCATAACTCCAGTAGTGCCCTCTGTTCCTCAGCTCCAATCGTAGTTAGGTCGTAGATGTGAACTTGTAGCTACAGAGCCTTGCTCGTTACAGGGGGGCCGAGGAGAATGGTGCGGGGCTGGCGGCCGCGCACAGCTGCTTCGGTGTCGACTACGAGCTCTCGCTCATACTAAAAGAGCTTCGAGTCATCACAGATCAGGTACCGGCTTCTTCTCTTACTCGAGCCAAACCCCCGCCCGAGTCGCATCACATGTTCTTACCCATTATATGTGTTGCAGATGCGCAAAGATGACGAAGATGCGGACATTTCGCGCGACTGGAAATTCGCCGCCATGGTCGTGGACAGACTGTGCCTTATTATCTTTACCCTGTTCACAATCGTCGCCACGCTAGCCGTGCTGCTGTCCGCGCCCCACATCATGGTGTCGTAGCGACCCGCCCGCCTGCGGCTGCGCCTGGGCCTGCGTAACGTTCTGTGATACCGCGAATACTTGTTAAGTTGTGATGTGCGAAGCGGCGCGGGCGCCGACGCCGCGGCGCCGGAGTTGCCGCCGCCCGCCTCGCCGCCCGCGCCTCCCTGTAGACATAAGATACCGCTGACTGCCATTCCTGTACGCTCAACCGAATACTGCCTATCCGACTTAATGTCCTCTCTACCTTTCGAGGTCTTCCCTCTAAGACTCTTGCTCCTTTTCTCCCGTGAAACTGACAGATAAACGACCAGACGGTCCCGAGGCTTGGAGCATCCAATTCTACCATCTCCCGAATAAAGAGTCAGCGATCCTCTTCAATTGCGATGAGTGGTTCCGAGCAGATGTTCCGTCCGGAACAATCGGCAGAATCAGTAACGTGGCAGTAGGTGTCGGTGCCGGCCACACTGGCCGAGTGGCCAGGCTTAGAGTCCCACGCTAGTATAGTCGCCGTGTCGATCGGCCGCGGGCCACAGACCACGTCTGTTGTGTGGCCCGGTCTGACAATTTTAGCACAAAAACGTCTTCCTTCATACCGTTGAACGACCTGGTTCGCATTTAAAATTTAAACTTTGTTAGAACTTTCTCGATTCTTGAAGTCTATTGTACAGTTTAGGATTTGGGCAGTAAATAAGCAATGGCCCTTTGTTTCCTTCTTGTTCGATTCCGTGAATCGTGGTTATGATCCCTAACTTTATTTTCGGATGTATGTGTGTCAGTAGCTAGTATAGAACTTTACAAACAATGTTGATTCAATTGGTACAGGTTGTGATATGCCTCGTTGTGAACGGGTCGATATTGTTATAAATGGTAAAATATCCATGGCTATAGCTTAATAAAAACGTTCGTTAAAAGTTGTAGTTAAACAAAGTATTATTTTATTAAAATCATACCTGGGACTTTCGGAATGACTTATACAAATAATTAAATTACTTACATGATAATTAAAATCACGTTTATACTTCTTTCAAACAGTTACGGTTATCATAATTGCTGCAATAATGTTAGCTTTTGAGCAGTTATCCTTTCTTCGGAATCTTTAATTAAACTTGAAAATAAAACCATCCTTTCGAATTTAAGGCATTCACTCATAACCTTGAATTCGTCATCCATATTTCATGACAAACAGTTTTGAAGTGTTCATTTTCGGTAATAGGGAACATTGTACAGATAATGTGCCTGTATAGACGATAGTACAATCAGTCGACGAGTACGAACCCTCTACACCTCGACCAGCACTAACGCTCATCTGCCACACTCCGGCTATCTCGTAGCTATGTTATCGATTATGTTACAATACATTTCTGTACATCTGATCGACGAATGTCATCCAATCCTAATGTAAATCATATATAAGAAGAATTCATTATTTTAATGTTATTTTACGGAAAACATTGTAAAGCTCTTAGAAGGAAAACGTAAAGAAGGAACGGAGCGATGCGTGGATACAAGCAGGAAGGGCTTATTATGTACCCACGCAGAGCTCCTTTCAATGTTTTCCTCCTCTGAGATGACGCAAAGAAATAATCGTAGACGGTCCTTTGGAAGTTGCGGAGTGACTATGGTTATGTGCCAGTGTTTTCTATCATCGATTGATTTGTTGTTGTAAACTAGTCTCATCAACCACTCAATAGCGGTTGTGTGAGGTCTCGGATGGTGGACTCTGCGCACCAGTGCCTCGATAGAGAGTCTCTTTACAAAGCAAGGTTGCGCGGCTTCCCCGTCGGCAATGGGATGACCTGTTGTCTCCATAATTTGTTCAATTGTTAGGGTTAATACTCTGAATTGCACTTTGTTTATTAAATATAAACGAATGAAACAAACCTACGTTTTATTTAACATCCTTACATGTAAACGCGGTCTTACAGAAAGCTTACCTCAAACAAGGAATAGTGATAATGTACGTAATTAATCAGTGTACAACAATACAAGACTGCATTAATTACCTATAATGTAACACCGCATTTAACGCTTTGCAATTTTTCAATCTCTAATCTTGAAACAAAGCAAACCCAATTTCGGTTCAGGGTTTTTTACGCATTAAAATTGATTATAATAACCCTGACCTATATTCCGGGAATCGCTCACAACGAGCCCGGCTGAAGACAATCGATGGTATCCCGCGGGATAACTGCACATGCGCCCTAGGCATGTTGTATAACACCGACGAACGCCACGAAAGGAGCTTTGAAATGCAAATTTACGAAATGTATTTAACCGTATGAGTCTCTGTAAAATGTAGTTAGCAAGTTAACTAAGTCATTAAATTTGATAAATTTGGTATACAATTGGTTTAGTTTCCTTGTGGCTCTTAATTACTTAAACTGAGAGTAATTTGTAAAAGATCATAGGATCAAAAGTAATTTGTCGATGTCACAGAAAATTAACTAATTGCGTAATCAAATTGAAGCTATTTTGTCAAAGCAGTAGCGTAACGTTTTTAACTTTGTTAATCAGTGTTCAAACAGATTTTATTGCAAAGTTCCTTGTAATTAAAAATGCCCTGGGTCGCTTAATTAACTCTGCAGATAAGACGTTAAATTCTTTACTTATACAACGTTGAAAATACGCTCATTAAGAGACCAAAGAGTCCTAAGTAAGTAGTTAAATATCATCAAAACTTTTTTATTAAAAAACTTTAAATGCTAGCTAGGGCTAGGTACTTCGCAAAACTAAATTTATATGAAAAATGGTTTACCGACTTCCAAGTTTCACAAGAGTAAAACAAGGCAAGTTATATAAAAGCTTGTAATAATGAAGTAATTCCCCTTTGGATTTGTTTAAAGGATGTAGAACAAGCCAACAAATGATGCAGCGACTCCCTGTGCAAGAAAGCCTAATGATTAAAAAGTCTTTCCTGAAAACTTATATCAATGAAAATCGCATAAAAATTTTCTCGATCGTCCTTAAAGAAAACATACAATGCATTATATAAGCTGGTCCAAATAGATAAAGTAGAAATGATTATTAACATTTCATCTAATCAAAGTAAACAATCAAGCATGTTATCGGATGCAATAGCTTAGGGCGGGCGGCGTGCGAGCATAAAGCACGCTCTACACTACACCTTCTGTTCCTATCAGATTTAAGTTACATTGCTGCAGCTGTAACGTGAATTTCAAAGGTAAAGGTAGAACGAATAAAGCAGTGTAGCTTAAATAGGATCAGATTCACAGGATAGTGTGTAGCATGTTTAAGAGGATAAGCGGTCTGAAATGCTAATTTTGAGAATAGGTCACTTTTCCGACTGCATAATTATTTATCCGATCCGCCCCACCCATACACCCCGCCAACAAGAGTGCGAAAGACAACGCTCGGACCAATTTTATTTACATAAAATCGACAAAAAGAGCATTCCCCTAGTTTCCTCATCCAAAACTAAACCGATTTTAATCATTCATTCAAGAATAAGTAATATAAGAAAGACTTTGGCTAATATGTCTGTATGTTTCGCTTTTTTTGTTTATATTCGTCAAATTTCTTTGCTGGATGTCTGAAAACGGGCGGTAAAATTGGTCATTTTCGAAGGTCCCTAGTTCATACAGTAATTAGTGCAAAAAAGAAAAACATAGGGACATATAGCAGAGGTAACACAGATTGTACATGGTAACAAAATTTTTGCTCTAGTGTCATTATCCAGGGAGGAAACAGGGGAATACATTTGTATGGAAAAAACTGTAATAGCCTATCCTCTTAAGGCTTTAGGGCGTGCATAGTACGGTCAGTGCAGGCGGTGCGGCGCGGCGGCGTGCGGGGCGGCGCGGCGCGGCTGCGTGCGGCAGTGCGCGCCGCCATGTCGGGCGGGTCGCGCGGCTACCTCCTCCTTGCAGCCATACTTACCGTGCTTTACTCAGGTACTTTTATCCTTAATACTATAATGATCAATTAAAATTACATACTATGTGCTTGGCTGTAGAATAGAGACTACTATAAAGTACCTTCAATTAGACATCCTGGTTCATTTTTAAATCAATGCATTTAGAATGCATTCCTGAAACTTTCGCTGAGGGTGTTAATTAGAACATATGCAGTGCTAAATTTAATTGCAAAGACATGATCTAGTCGAAAGTTTTATACGACAGACTTTATCATTCATGAAAACAAACATGCATTGGAAAATTTCGTGAAAATTCGACTTGCTAACTATTTTAATGGCCGGCGATCACTTACAGCTGGATTAAATAGATCGTGTGTTATATTGACACTAAAAATCATGTCGTGATTTAATCTAAGAACTTTCTATACGTTTTATTAAAGCTACGTAGGTATAGTTAGACGAGCTCTTAGTTCGTTTATCTCACCACGTATTCTCGGTCGCTCCTTATTGATCTGTCGCCGCTGCAGCATCCCACAGATCTCTGAAAATGCTCAGTGAAATATACTAGAACAGACAGCATCTTATTCACCTACATATTATTATTAATTGTATTTACATTTATTATAAAGTCTTTATCACTGTTGTACCTATCTATATGAGCAATTAATATTATCATTCAATATGTGATTCTCAATTCTAACTAAATCCTCCTCAGGAGTGCGATTTCTGAAACTCACACGTTCAAAATTATGATCAAATGACGCATAATCTCCATACAAAAACATTTTCAGCTGCTGATTTGAACGTGTGACTTTCGATAATCGCACTAAATGGACCAATGGAAGCCACGTAGGTGGTAGGTAGCTAAAATATGTTCACACTTATAAATGTTTACTGTGATGTACTATGATGTACTATATCTATAAGGTTCAATTTACAATGTATTATTGTAGGATGGTGTTCGGAGGACGAGGAGCGGTTGGTCCGGGATCTTTTCCGAGGCTACAACAAACTTATCCGGCCGGTCCAGAACATGACACAGAAGGTCGACGTACGATTCGGTCTCGCCTTCGTCCAGCTCATCAATGTCGTATGTATACTTACCTACCTACTGAAACGTATAAATTCAGTAAAATACAGCATCCTCATAGTCAGCATGTATAGGTATCTACCAAATGCTGCCACTGCCAGGGGTATTATAAGCTTCGTTCACGTCATTACGCTTTTGCGCACAGATTAACGCATTTACACAAAACATAGGCGTTATGAAAAATCTCACGTGAGATTGGGGAAGGAGGCCAAAAATCGCCAAAATCACCTCACGTAATTAATTGACGCCCCCTTCTGTGCCAATATCCCATCTATGTGTTACCAGCGCTCTTCTTGATGCCGTGAAACCCACTGGCTGCTAAAATATAAACGAGCACGTTTATAAAACGAAAGCCTTCAGAAAGTAAATAAGATTTTCAATTAAGATAAAAATAGTCTCAAATGTAAGTAAACTTACACCCCCATCCTCTAAGTATAGGTATAGCGTCATATGCGGCAAATCTTGATAATGCGTTATTTCCGGCCTGGTGTAGGTACTGCGGCTTGTAAAAAGCATTGCAGGTGTAATTGCGTCTAAATTTGGCTTGCGTCGCTACAATACTCGTAATAGGCCACAACAAATCGTAAAAAAATAATAATTCATTACTTTCAATATTAAAAAGCTTGTTACCTATAACGAATCCCATTGCATAGATTTCTTCAAAATACACAAGTGCTTGACAGGCGCGTTGATGTCTTTTATAGGGACGATTTCGTGCTACGTTTACGTGAGTAAAAAAATAGCACGCAAGTTTCTCGAAAGCATAAATTAAAATTTACAGAACGAAAAGAATCAGATAATGAAATCGAACGTATGGCTTCGACTGGTGTGGATGGATTACCAGCTCATGTGGGATGAAGCCGACTACGGGGGCATCGGTGTTCTGCGCCTGCCGCCCGACAAAGTGTGGAAGCCTGACATCGTGCTTTTCAATAAGTAAGTGCACTTAAATGTAGTAAAAATTAGCACATTGAAAACTTACGTATACTCACGACCGTAATCTCTTTCGGGGTGTTCAGAAACCTTGCTGCATTTTAATCGTCTGCGCATGGAGCAAGAATCACTTATTATAACACATTCAAGGTTTCAGGGTGGAATGACGTTATCAAGTAACTTTTTAGCCATATTTTTTGTTACTTTAGCCATGGCAATTTTCTTATCAGAAAAAAAACATAGTAATATCGTTTAGATAGTGATTTGGTTTTTCTCAAAAACAATTTTAACTTGAAGAACCGAAAAAAAGTCTAGTCACCCCTTCTTTTCCACATTACTAAAAATGTATGCCTAATCTTCTTTGCAAAAATATATGGAATGATTTTATTTTCTTGCGTTTTATCACGTTTTATTTAGAAAATTATACTAATTCCTCGTAAATTACGGCTAAATTCCTACCGCTACCGCGCGCTCGTCCATATTGTAGCAAGGAGAGTCGTGTTCGAGAATTTTATTCCGAGAGCGAAAATGCGCGCTGGCATACAAACGTAGGTACTATGGTGATATTTTCAATACTAACCAATTAAAGTCAATGAAATTTTGCAGAAACAAATCTCTATGCTTGTATGGAGTCAGATTTTCGTTAAAATACACTGTTTCAATGCTAGTATTAATTTAAGATTTGTATGGAAATCTTTGAGGCACTGTAACTTGAAAACTATACATTTAAACGAAAATCTGACTCCATACAAGCATAGAAATTTGTTTCTAGATTGTTTCTGCAAAATTTTATTGACTTAAATTGGTTAGTATTGAAAATATCACCATAGTACGGTTGTATGGAGCGCGCTCCGAATAATATACCCTTAATACCATCTTAATACATTAAACATTTCATAACTTTCAGTGCTGACGGAAATTACGAGGTGCGATATAAGTCGAACGTTCTGATCTATCCAAATGGTGAAGTACTCTGGGTCCCTCCAGCCATTTACCAGGTAATAGACGCTTACAATAATTAACCGTAAGGTAAGGTTCATCTGTAGAGCTATTGTGCTATTCTTACGTCCATTCTGTCTGTCTGTATGCCTCAATAACTCGCTCATTTCTGCACTTATTGAATCGAAATTTGACACAAAGACAGATAACAGTAACCCAAAAACAGAAATGTAGTAGTTATGAAGAAAATAATTTTTTCGAGCCTCCCAATACAACGAAAATGGGGGTAGGAAAAAGTTAGTTTTTTTTAAAACGGTTGGTCGATTTGACACAATAAAATCCCTTTTCCAAAGTACTTTTGTGACCCTATGTATTTGTGTTCTAGAGTTCCTGCACTATCGATGTAACATATTTCCCATTCGATCAACAAACATGCATCATGAAATTCGGTTCGTGGACTTTCAACGGAGATCAAGTATCCCTTGCTCTATACAATAACAAGAACTTCGTCGACTTGTCAGATTACTGGAAGTCAGGGACATGGGATATCATCGAAGTACCAGCGTATCTAAATATATATGAAGGAAATCACCCCACAGAAACCGATATTACTTTTTACATCATTATCAGAAGAAAAACTTTGTTCTACACCGTCAACTTGATTCTACCGACTGTGCTGATTTCATTCCTTTGCGTATTGGTATTCTATTTGCCTGCTGAAGCCGGAGAAAAGGTAAAAATATACGTCTTACCCGAAATTCAATTTGTATTCCTGCCTACTGATTTGTCGGTAAGTAATTCTGAACATTGATTGCAGGTGACATTGGGTATCAGCATTTTACTGTCACTGGTTGTGTTTCTGTTGCTGGTGTCAAAGATTCTTCCACCGACATCTCTGGTGTTGCCGCTCATAGCCAAGTACCTGCTCTTTACATTCATCATGAACACCGTCAGTATTCTCGTCACCGTCATTATCATCAACTGGAATTTCAGAGGTCCAAGAACGCATAGGTGGGTAAAAACATAACTAAGGTACTAGAAATTATGAAAAGGTAAATGGCATAACTAACAAGTATTTATCATATACCTACTCGTATGTGTGCCTGATTTAGTTGCTTTTTCAATATAGTGACAATCTAGAAACACACGTTAGAAATAGTTCCCAGATAATGCCGTTAGACTGTGACATCCATTCCTTAGGCCACTTTGAAAGCCTTGACAGCAACTTTAACACTTAGCTCACATGGGGAAGGATTACCCTCTCCCTCGAAAGGTATGTGCCCAACAGAGGGCGTTTATAAGCTAAGACTGATGATTAATCTTTTCGTAGGATGCCGCTATGGATCCGAAGTGTTTTCCTGCACTACTTACCAGCGGCGCTCCTCATGCGTCGTCCTCGTAAAACCCGCCTGCGCTGGATGATGGAGATGCCAGGAATGGGTGCCCCGCCACACGCAGCCGCGCCCCACGACTTGCCCAAGCATATCAGGTAAACTATAGATATTGTCGACTGATCAGAACCCCCGTTAATTTCGCGAATGAACTTTATGTTCTAACTCCACAGTGCGATCGGTTCGAAACAAAGCAAAATGGAAGCGATGGAGTTGTCAGACTTGCATCATCCGAACTGCAAGATCAACCGTGCTGCCGGCGGTGGAGGGGAGGTCGGCGCGCTGGGCGGTCTCGGAGCCCTGGGCGGCCTCGGCCTTGGAGGAGAGCGACGAGAATCCGAGAGTTCAGACTCCCTTCTGTTGTCTCCTGAGGCTACTAAAGCTACGGAGGCAGTAGAATTTATAGCAGAACATCTGCGAAACGAAGATCTTTACATCCAGGTAAGTTGCTTTATTCTCCTTTATATAGAATTTGAATAGAATAGAATAGAATAGAATAGAATACTTTATTTTCATTATACGATTATTGTTGGCTGGGCTATTCCAAGCATGGTCAGTTATGGAACACTGCGACCATTGCTAGTCTATTGCGTGTGTTCGCCACACACTCACCCATGTTTTACAAATAGGTACATCCGAACTAATTTTTTTTCCATTCTCGGGTATACAGATAGGTTTCCTCACGATGTTTTCCCGGCCCGTGATAATGGGTTACCTATCGTACTTTCGAAAAAGAGTTTTCCGAATTTTAGTTCTCCGAAATCGTTACACTTTTTATTGTTTCCCTTTTTTTTTGTTTCCCCGAAATATTATTCGCCATATTTTTAGGAGCCAGATTTTTTATTGTCCTTTTTTTCTTTTAACCAATGAATCAAATTCTGTAACACAGTTTTCCAAAGTTATGTAAGTCAGATAATTTACTTTTTCGGATATTTGTTTTTCCGTACAGTCACTTTTCCGCAGAAATATTTAACCTAACCTTTCCTAGAATTTATAAAAAACCAGATTGTTTTTCTCAGGCAGGGGGCGTCCACCCCACTGCACCTTCAACATACATATAAGCAAACAAGCAAGCATGCAGCAAGCAAGCTAGCATGCAGCAAGCAAGCAAGCATGCAGCGAGCAAGCAAACATGCAGCAAGCAAGCAAGCATGCAGCAAGCATTTTGATGCTGCGCTCGCTTCGCTCGCTCCGCTAAGTGTCTTACATGTTCTAACCTAACCTAACCTAACCTACAATTTTAAAACCACCAGTTTGTTTTTCTCAGTCAGGGGGCTTCCGCCCCCCGAACCCCCCTCGCGGGGGGCGCAGCCCCCCTGCACCCCCCAACATGCATACAAGCAAGCAAGCAACATGCAAGCAAACATGCAGCAAGCAAGCAAGCATGCAGCAAGCAAGTCAGCATGCAGCAAGCATTTTGATGCTCTGCTCGCATCGCCCGCTAAGTGTTTTACATGTTCTAACCTAACCTAAACTACAATTTTAAAACCACCAGTTTGTATTTCTCAGGCAGGGGGTTTCCGCCCCCCGCACCCCCCAACATGCATACAAGCTAGCAAGCAACAAGCAAGCAAGCATGCAGCAGGCAAGCAAGCAAGCAGCATGCTAGCAAGCATGTTGGTGCTATAATCCTGGTATCATGTATCTACTAGGTAATTATTACAGAAAACTTTACTTTACTGTGTTGTGTCCTAGTCATACTATGGAAGTAGTTGCTTCTACATTTTAAAACTTCGAACCCAGAAGACCGTTGTCAAAAGAAAAAAAATGATTATGAAATTCTGATTTTAAATTTTCTGGAAAATGATACTTCTGTCAAGTCTTTATAAGGAGTAACAAATGTATGTGTAACAAAATATCTGTCACTAGAAACTTCTATAAACCGTTTTCGAACAACTGAAATTCGGTCAGTGAAATTTCGAAAGTAAGATAGGTTACCGTGATAATGACAAATACAACCGTACATAAATTCCGTAGAATTTAGTAGTAGGTACGGTACAGGAGTGCGATTTTTGAATCTCATTCGGTGCATATCTCCATAGTAATTTTGACATTTTCAACTGCTGAGCTCACCGAATGAGATTCAAAAATCGTGTCCCTGGTCAGGAATCGAACCGCCCCGGCGCCGCCTCATGATTGAGTCGCTAGCTCTCTCCCGTATGGACATCATCTCTCTGTTCCTTTACCATAATTATACGCCAAACTAAATCAAAACTTCCATTATTTATTGCAGACTCGCGAGGACTGGAAATACGTGGCCATGGTTATAGATAGGTTACAGCTGTATATCTTCTTTATCGTGACAACAGCAGGCACAGTTGGAATCCTGATGGACGCTCCTCACATCTTCGAGTACGTCGATCAAGATCGCATCATCGAAATATATCGAGGGAAATAATTTAACACAATTTCTGAAACCATTTTTTCCCTTGTGTTAATTTGTTCTGAGACTTATAAAGACTTGTTTTTGCTCGAAATCTTGAGACTTCCAAGTATTATTACTTCCATAAAACAGTATTATTTATTCCTAGTCTAGACAGTAGGTACTAATGTTTAATTTGCAAAAAACATTACTATGTCGCTACTGGCAACAAAAGTTAAGTTGCAAGAACAGCGTAATTATAGAAGTAAGAGTAGAATAAAATAAACAATAATTTTATAATAGAATTTAAAATGGCTGTGTTCGAAGTTTATAAAAGCACAATAGGTACGGACTAACAAGTTGATGTAAGTTTGTATTTTTATCAACAACTGTAATCACGATAGTTGTTAAATATAATTAACTTGGCTCTAGGTGCATTGTCGTGCCACTAGATGATAATGTAAATAAGTCATTAAATATTGTTGTTAAATATTTAATTTATCCCGTTATAATTTCTGAGTTAAACAATAAGGAAATGGTTTAAGTAACAGTTTGTTTGTATTTAAATTGTTAGTTACGACATTGTTTTGTTTTAGCGATTTATTGAATCTTTTTATTATGTACTTAAATTAAACGTAATTTTATTCAATTAATAAAACAAATATGTATAAATATAATAAAAACGACTTTCATTACGTCACCCACAGACATAGATAGAACATTATATAAGTAAGCGAAAAATTCTTGGATTATAAGCGTCAGCGCACACCTAGCGGAGAACTGTTCTAGCAGTTTCCATTAATGAATTGATAATGAAATCGATGACTATTGAAATAGATTTGAAAGAAGCGTGCAAGAAATAATGCGAACACGTCACAGGGACAGGGATCTCTTGCAAGCTATTTTCAACTCTATTTCAATTACTATTGAGTACACACGGCGACAGATATAACCTACCTATAGTCGAACTCTATGTTCATGGACATAGGGTCCAACTATGGGTAGGTTGATTTGTCGCCGTGCGTACACACCATTATCTTAATGAAAACTGCTCGAGCAGTTCTTCGCTGGGTGTGCGCTGACCCTAAGAGGATTCTGCACGCCAACTGGGCAGTGTAAATGTGCAATCATACAGGGTAAATTTTATATCACTGCGGATAACTTCAGCATGTATTCTACTCATCAAACTGAACAACTTTTACTATGGAGCATCGAAATCGCAAAAGTAAAGCCCGACCAGAAATATAAAAAACCTCGCCATGTTGCGGAAAATCATTGGAACTAATTTTTGTACTTGGAACACTGACATTAAATTATAGTCGATTGCAGCGCCCCCAAACCAGGTTTTTTATATTCCTGGTCAGGCTTTAAAAACAGCTGTCCCATACATTTGAGTCGAATAGGTACTGCAGTTTTGTATGGGACAGCTGATTTTTTTTTCGCGACTTCCAAGTTGACTCCATAGTAAAATTTGTTCATTTTGATGAGTAGAATACATGCTGAAGCTATCCGCAGTGATATAAAATGTACCCTGGATATCAAAACTCCTGCGAGCAAACTTTCAACCCTATTCAAAATAAAACCACGGTATCAATTTAATGCATTTTATTTTACCAAATAAGAAACAATATTACCTAATAATCTTATTTAACTCTAATTTAACTGCAATTATATTTTTGTAGCTCCATTACACCATCTCGAAGTTCAGAATATTTTACTTACTTTCTAGTGTTACATATACGTTCCGTACAAAGTTACATACATATTTCCCAGTCGTTGAAGTTCAAGGTGGTGTAACAGAGGCCTCCAGATTTTCTATTTTATTACTCAACATTGGAGTCCAGTCTCCGCTTGTATTACTTTTTTTTAGCACACAAGTGCTGTACTTTCAATGGTTTCAATATTCCATTACAAAAAATATAACATCATTAAAATGTACTTCTTATGTAAATTAAAAGAACTAATAAAATTATATTAAAGAAACGTAAACTAACTTGAATCTTAATCATCACTGTCTTCATATGTCGGAGAAGTAGGGGAGTATGTGGGAGAAGTTGGTGAGTAAGTGGTAGGTCCTGCCGAGGACGGAGAATAGGCAGGTGATGACGGGGAGTAGTTGGATGAAGTGGGGGTGTACGTCGGCGACGTCGGCGAATATTTGGTAGAGGATGGCGAGTAGCCCGGGGACGACGGCGAGTAGTTGAGCGACGACGGCGAATAATTCGGTGACGATGGAGAGTAGCGCGTGCTTCCCGGGTGCTGCGGGGAAGAGGGCGAGTACGCTGGACTCGTCGGCGAGTACTGTGGACTCGTCGGCGAATACTGAGGGCTCGTCGGTGAGTATGTTGGACTGCCACCAGCGACCGACGGCGACGTCGGAGAGTAATTAGGCGACGTCGGTGAATATTTAGGCGAAGATGGAGAATAGCTCGGCGACGTAGGTGAATAAGCCGGCGAAGTCGGAGAATACGACGGACTCGTAGGCGAATACGCTGGCGATGCCGGCGTGTAGTTCGGCGAAGATGGCGAATAGCTGGGCGAAGCGGGACTGTAGACCGGGCTGGTCGGGGAATAACTGGGCGACGATGGCGAATAGCCAGGAGATGTCGGCGAATAAGCCGGGCTTGTCGGAGAATACGATGGGCTAGTCGGTGAATAGGATGGGCTGGTCGGAGAATAGCTCGGCGAAGTCGGTGAATAGCTCGGGGACGTGGGCGAATACGCCGGACTCGTCGGTGAATAGCTCGGTGACGTCGGAGAATAGCTTGGTGACGTCGGCGAATACGACGGAGACGTCGGTGAGTAGCCGGGAGACGTCGGTGAATAGCTGGGTGAAGTCGGAGAATAGATAGGGGAGGTTGGAGAATAGTTCGGCGAAGTAGGGGAGTAGGATGGACTGGTGGGCGAATAATGGGGCGACGTCGGGGTAAGACTGGGGGAAGCAGGCGCGTAAACGGGGCTCGTTGGTGAATATGAAGGCGATGCCCCGGCTGGCGACGCGTAAGGTGAGAGTGGGGGACCAGGGGACCCGGGGGAGCCGGGTTGTGGCGACCAGGCACTGTACGCTGGTGACAATCCAGAAGCATCGGAAGCTCCAGACGGCGAGAACGATGGTCCACCTGGCGTCATGCTGCTTCCAACTGTAAAGAAACAATTTGAACTATAATTCTAGAAAAAGAATAATTTAACGACAAATATTTAAATATTAATGTGAGATTGTTACCTTGACCTGGAGACCATACGCTGCTGCCGTATCCAGGCGTGTTCTGGTTGGACCATGGTGTCATGAGCGGCGTCATGGACGGTGTACCGACTCCGAAGTACATGCCGCCTCCAACACCCATTCCTACGCCAAGGCCTCCCATTTCCATTCCATGTTTACATTTTTCAGCATCAAGCAGTAAATCGAAGCATCCTAGGACAACAAGAATTTTACATTTAGAAAAAAAAGGTTAATTTTGACCAACAACTGACTGACATAAGAAAACCTTATCATATTCTTACCTGTTCCCATTCTTGGCAATTGTCCCATGATAATGTTCTCAGATACGCCCCTCATAGGGTCTACTTCAGCGTGACTCGCGGCATCCAGCAATACGTCGACAGTTTCTTCGAAGGAGCATCTCATGAGTGCACCAGTGTCTTGTCTATTGATACCGTGACGAGTAATAGCCATAAGATGACCTTTAGCTGTCATTACGTCACAAAGCAAAGCGAGGTGACGGTAGTTCACGTACAGACCGTAGAACTGCAATACAGCGTTCATTTCCTTCTCCACTGATTTACGAACAGCTTCGATACCCAGCACTTGGAATATCTCGCAAATGTCGTTACTGAATGTTCTTATAGGATCGACATCGCGTTCTGACAGTACTTTCATTAGAGAAGTACCATCAGTTTCCAACAACCATTCAGCGATAGCTTTGAATTCACCCTGTTCAGTAATTATGATACGTTTTTTAGCTTCTGTTTGTGGTAAATGCATGTATACTTTTGCAATAGCTTCTATGCCTTGCAGGGTCATGTCAGATAACATATTGGCTTCAATACATCTTAAGAACATATCATCTTCCATTTTGTCGACAGTCTCTTCATCATTGTCCTGGAATTTACTTTCTTCGTTGTTCATAATCCTAATTCGCAGCACAAGCTTTTCAGCGTTATCGTCGTTGAAGATACAGTTCAAATCATCTCCAAATCCAGCATTAATCTTTTCTGCAATCTGTTCCATGGTCAGTTTCTTGTCTGTCATTCTCTTACGATCCAATTCAATACGTAAAAGCCATGGTGAAATCTTCGTAGGGTCAAAGTCAGGCATTTCATAGTAAACATTAACGAATTCTTGATCCTCTGCAATAACTGTGTTTTGTGGATCGGGATCGTAATAAATCGCGGTGTTTGCTGTAACTTTGCGCAGTGTGGTATGTTCCAAACGGCAAAGAACATTTTTGGCTTTCTCGGCATCCCTGGCTGCACCTCCAGTCAAGAAAACAGTTAGGGATGGAGCCTTGGGCTTCTTAGAGATGTTGATAATTTCCTTCAGACGTGGCACACCCAAGGTTACGTTTTTGGATGACACACCAGCAAAATGGAAAGTGTTCAGTGTCATCTGAGTGGCAGGCTCTCCAAGAGACTGAGCAGCTAAAGCTCCCACCATCTCACCGGGGTTTACTTGCGCCTGCTGGAAGCGAGTCTCGATTTCTCCAATCAACCACTCAAAGGCTTCACTTGACAATCTGTATGTTTCAGATACGAACTTAGTGCATAGGGTAGATCTTACCAAACATTGGAAAAGCAGCGTAGCATTCTCATTGGCTTGTTTGGACAAGCGATCTTCACCAGCTACGATAACACACTTCTTGAGAAGGTCTTTAACACCTTGGATAACCTTTATAGGGCTGAGATCTGTAGGCACCCTCATGTCAATATGGAAAATCTTTTGTACATTCCAGATCATTCTCTTAAAGTTGCATGGCAATACAACTTTAGATTCACCACTGGGGAAAATTTGACGCAGTACTTCCCTGTCTTTACGTAGCTGCTCCCATTCGCTTTCAAGATCGGCGATGACATATCCCGATTCTGTGAGCTCCTTGATGATATCTTCGTTAAATATTCTCTTCAAATATCTTTCATTTGACGGATCGAATTTGAACTTCTTTTCAAATGCCTTATTTGACAATTTGACTGTTGGTAGGTTTTGGAACTCTACAGTTTCTCCAGCCAAACCATCTTCTCCATATCTCAACTGAATGAGTTGTCCGACGGAGTTACGGACTGTGCCGTCATAGTTGACCATTACAGACTCCATAGCCTTTATCAGACGACGTTGGATGTATCCAGTCTCAGCAGTCTTTACAGCAGTATCGATAAGACCTTCTCGACCTCCCATAGCGTGGAAATAGAACTCTGAAGGCGTCAGGCCGGCCAGGTACGAATTTTCTACGAAACCTCTGGACTCAGGACCATAATCATCTTTGATGAAGTGAGGCAGTGTCCTTTTACGAAAACCAAATGGAATACGTTTACCTTCAACGTTTTGTTGACCTACACAAGCAATAACCTGGGAAATATTAATATTGGAACCCTTTGAACCAGAAACCACCATAGCTTTAAGGTTATTGTATTCTGTGAGAGATTTCTTAGCTGATCCACCAGTTTTGTCACGAGCGTCGTTTAGGATACGATTTACTTGATTTTCGAACGTCTGTCTGAGGGTGTTACCAGGTGTAGGCTCCAGCTCCATGTTGTGAGCTTTTTGAATGACCTCTATTACGTCATCTTTGGCTTTAACAATGGCGCGCTGAATTTCTTGGTAGGTTTGAGGATCGGCAATAGTGTCTCCGATACCGATCGAGTGGCCTTCCAGTAGCAGCCAGTTGTTAATCACAGTCTGAATATTACCGTAGAAGCGGCCAGCAGTTTCGTGGCCCAACTCCAGCATGCAAATGTGAAGCAAAGAACCGGCTGAAGCACCAAGTGATTTCTTACACAAGATGCCCATGAGTAGCTCTCCGTGCTCCACAACAACTTTAGTGTCACCAGGTGAGATCCACTTGTATGGACCATCATCTTCTTCATCAGGATGTGTGGAATGAGTTCGTATCATGTTCACATTTCCAGGAATGATCAGAGTAAATATTTGTTTTCCAGTCCAGAGTGGCTGAGGCTTCAAAATGCATGGTTGTGGAATTTTACCATCCCAAGTAGGTAAGAACATGAGAAGGTTCATGACTTGTTCTTTAGTGAGGAACACATCTCTCTTTGTCATTTTCCTCACAGCTGTGAGTGTGTCCTGTACAATACCCATCACAGGCTTGTTAGCTTGGGGTGTGATAATCTGTCTGGGAGTAATATGGATGTTTTCAACTTCAGCACGCGTTTCCATAGATTGCGGAACGTGCAAGTTCATTTCGTCGCCGTCAAAATCAGCGTTGTATGGCGAGGTGCAACTTAAATTCATACGGAATGTGGACCATGGGAGCACCTTCACCCTATGACCCATCATACTCATTTTGTGGAGAGTGGGTTGTCGGTTGAAAATAACCAAGTCATCATCTCTCAAATGACGTTCAACTTTGTAACCGTATTGTAAATGGAGATCAGATGGTTTTGGGTGAAATCTCAAGTCTATTCTTTCGCCGTTATCGCGTACAATGTATTTGGCTCCTGGGTACTGTGCATTTCCTCTGCGGACAAGCTCTTGCATTCTGTCTATGTTGAAAGGTGTGACCAGCTCTGGGAATGTTAAGTTTTGTGCAATAGATCTGGGAACTCCTACTTGGTCAATACGTAAGTTGGGATCAGGAGTGATGACAGTACGGGCTGAGAAGTCCACACGTTTTCCCATAAGATTTCCTCTGATTCTGCCTTCCTTGCCTTTGAGACGAGCCTTTATAGCTTTGAGAGGTTTTCCTGATTTCTGCATAGCTCTGTAAATGTAAGATTTTTAAATTACAGTAATGTTATTTTTTACTATACTGAGTAATGTCTAGCCGGCGCAGCATGGCAGCGTGCTGTAGTGCTATCGCGGCTTAGCTCTCTCGCTGTTTGCACGCAAACGAACGTTATTAAAGACCGAAGATCTCCTATGTGCAAAATGTAAGTGTTGGAAAATACATAAGAGTATTTTACTAACTGTAGAATAACCGTGAAATTGTTGTTATTTTCACTTGGTCAGAATCGTAGTGTGTGGCGAGCCGTAGTCTCTGCCTACCCCTGTGGGATAGTGGCGTGAGTATATGTATGTATGTATGTATGTTTTCATTTGGGAGTTTTTGCATTCTATGGAAGACATCATAAATTATGCATTAACATAAAAAGTAAATTTCGAAAAAAGTGTCACATAGGAGGATCTTAAAGTCGCAACGACGATATAGCCTTATCTCGCGCATGTTGCTGCGACCACAGAACTAGCATACAAACATAAAAATGACACATGTTTCTTGTGCCTTCTAAATGCGCATTATAACGAGATATTTCAAACTTCAATCCCTAAAGGCGTTAAAATGGAGGTGGAAGATAGTTTAGGAATTTCGCAATAATCAGTGTAGTGAAGCTACAATGTATCCAGCTGGTATGCGATAATTCAATTAGAGAAAAGTGCCGACTTACTTTGGCATACCAGGCATGTCATTATCCACAAAAGTAGCAACATGGAACTGCAACATTCTAATGTTTTCTGCGAGCACATGAGCTGCAGCACCAGACTGTTCGTTCCTCATCAGTTCATTGTTTGATTTTATAATGTCAGCAAGTTTGTGCGTCAAATCGTCCTGATTCTTGGCTGCTCCAAACATGACGACAGCTGGTCTGACTGATAGTGGAGGGACAGGCAGTACTGTGACTATCATCCAGTCAGGCCTAGCAAACTTTGGGTCCATACCCAATATGAATGACTCTTCATCTGTAGAAGAATGGTGATTATAATTAATGTTCTTTTACAAACAATTAAATACCATTAATCTTAACTTTCATTAACTAACACTATTATAAATGAAACAGTAACAGTGTCATTGTCTATAACATTGAAGATACAATCTTAATCTTAACTATTATAAAACCGTAAAATCATGAGGAATAAAAAAGTAGCGGTTCACTTCATATAAACTCAAATAACACTCGATTTAAAAACGTGCAGCGCCATCTATTGACAAAATTGTAAGTTTGTTTGTTTGTTCGCGCATCACGCAAAAACTACTGAACCGATTTTGATGAAACTTTTTTTGTTTGATAGCTTATGATCTGACTTAAAATCTGGTATATAATTTGTGTGGACGAAGTCGCGGGTAAACACTAGTATTTACTAAAAAGGTAAGTATTTAGGTGTCCCTGATTCCAAACCACAGATTTTATTATTATTTGTCTGTCTGTTTTTTTATTTCTTTGTTTGATTGATTTGTTTTTAATGAAATATCATTAAACTTAAAACTGTTATTTATTTTGTACTACGATGCGGGAGCCACTGCAGCCGAAGTCGCGGGAAAAATCGAGTATATTATCATAAACTTCATAATTTTAATTTAACTGCTTGCATGTGAAAGTTCTACATGTTTACTCTAGTGCACCTACGAAAGTCAATGGATATTTTGCTATCTCATATTTCATAATATTTGTTCATTTCCTTATCTATAAGATTAAACACAGAATTTGAATTCACAGATGGTGACAGGATTACTGTAGTAAAAAACAAGCAATATCTTCACCTGTGATATGTTTTAGAATCTCCCAGACTCTTTCTGCCGTGATAATTATCTTTTTCTCCTGTGTATCTTCATTTGCATGTTTCCATTCAGCCGTAAGGTCCAAACCCTGTCTCCTAATAGAGGGCTGGTAGTGCCCACAACCACCGTGACCTGATCCTTTCTTTGCTTCTTCACCTTCTTTACCAATATCCATGTCTTCACCTCCCTCACAAATGTTTTTACCTTTACACAAGTCATAGACATAAGTTAATCTTTTACGGGGCTGTCCTTTTGATTTCATCACTACCTCTTTTATCTTTGGATTTGTCTGTAATAATAATGAGTGAATTAGTTTCCTGATAGTTTTGTAAATGCATATGCAACTAATGACACACTCTGAACTCTTCATACAAATGGGCGTGCCCTGACATGAGGTATACTAACATCTTGAGCAAAACCTTGACTGTTCAGAATAAAGTTTGTAGGTGAAAGTGCTACTGCACATATCCCTCACCCCCACCCATTTTTCAAGTTGATTGCTGGTTACTTAGATGAAAGTAAAATTAATGGATAGACCTAAAGCGCGTTAAGTTGAAGCACACTAATAGGGCACTGTCCGTGTGGTGTCGGCTAAGAGTAGCACCATCCCATTTCCATCTACCGGAGGATGGGCACTGGTTACTTAGATGAAAGTAAAATTAATGGATAGACCTAAAGCGCGTTAAGTTGAAGCACACTAATAGGGCACTGTCCGTGTGGTGTCGGCTAAGAGTAGCACCATCCCATTTCCTCCCATGGGTGTCGTAAAAGGCGACTAAGGGATCCTCTGAGTACACACATTCAATCCAACTGCGATCGCCAACCCGCCTGCCAAGCGTGGCGATTGTGGCAAATCCCCCCATTTTTGGGGAGGCCTATGTCCAACAGTGGACGTTTATCGGCTGATATGATGATGATAGGGCACTACTAGGTCCATACCATGGAGTAAGAGGAGATGGCATATCGGCTTGTTTCTATAGAAAATTATGTCGCCGACAAAGGGGGTGAGGGACGGGCGAGGGGAGACAAAAAGCTTAGGGGAGCGTGTCATTTCTCTATGGTCGCAGTACAAACTAGTGCACAATTGGTGGTTACTGTGCACACTTTGTTACACCATCTCTACCAAGGGGAGCGTGTAATTTCTCTATGGTCCATACAAACAACCTAGCACAATTGTCTGCCAGAACTAGGGCAATTGCCTAAAAATTAGAAGTATACCATTTATTTGTTTTGCCTCATATTCTGGTTTGAAATGTTCGCGTAATTAATTTCTAGGCTCATCTATTAATTTTACTTAGATCTAAGGCTGGGTACTGTAAGAGTGAGTGTGAGTGAGAGATGAGCATTGCCTACTGTCTTACTCCCATCTTCTATGAGGGGGTGAAGTAAACATTGGTGGGCAGGGCAGGGAGTGTCCATACTGTATGTAGTATCATACTCTTTCTCATACTGAGATAATGGCAAATTACCCGGTTTCCATACAGAGGGTTACAGTTTGATCCCTACCCAGGTCGAATCATACCAATGAATTTCATCCTTCCGCAACATTTCAAAAGGAAAAATTTCTAGTCAATATTGCCTTTACTTTGCCAAAACTTAGGTAAAGGGACTTTAAATATGTACCAGGATGACAAACCAAGTGCATGTCGGAGCCTATTTTACAACTAAAGGCACTTTGGGCCTATCCATCCATCTGACATAGAGAGAAGGTTGTGAGCTTATTAGAATAAGATCTATATTAAGTAGATATTTGACTTACCGGGCTGACAAGCAATTTGGAACAATAAAAACAGACACATCTCAATACTTTGATAGTCTTTGTTATAAAACCAATGTGAAATACTGGTTTGGCCAGGTCAATGTGCCCAAAGTGGCCAGGGCACTCAGTCATGTTTCCCGCGCAGGTCTGGCATCGAGAGCTTCTGTCGATCACCCCTTGTCGAGGGTCCATAAGCCCACCGAGCTTGGGCCTTCCACCTTCCATGGTCTCTGGGAAGCGGATGCCCCCTTCCGTGACTGACATACGCCGCTGGAAAATATCATCTAGATACAACAGACTGAAGTGCTATTTTTGAATAGTGAGATTACAAATCTTGTTTGAATGATGCATTATCTCAATAGTAATTTTGACATTTTCTACTGTTGATTTGAAAGTGTGACTTTCAAAGCCTCTAAGATGACTATCTGACCAAAAATCACACTCCAGAACACTTTCGCTGTTGACGACCTACGGCGTAGGTCGGCGACAAATGGGCCGCAGTGCTAAAGAACCCACGTAACGAGTCAGTTACATTGCATTTCGGCTGTGCTTATGACTTACCGCGCGAGTCACCGACAACCTTACGCCTGCGCGGGTGACCCACGAGACGAGCCAGTTTATTGTTTCACGGTTACGACTGTGTGCACAACCTACGAGGGGGTCATGCTTCGCCTGTGCTCATGACCTACAGCTTGAGTCACCCAAAAGGCCGACCCACGAGGTGAGCCGCTTTGGTGTTTTTACGTTACGACTGTGCGCACGACCATGATTTTGAGCTTAGCAGCGAAAGTGTTTTGTATTGTGTATAGTGTAAAAGAGTATGGTGTATAGGACGGTGGCGCGTTGCGGAGATCTATGGAAACTCAAATCTTGAGGTCCAGGATCGGTCAGTGTCATCTTAGGTTCGAATCTGCACGGATGATCTGCCATGTACCAATGAGTTTTTATAACTTTAATCAAGTTCGTAATACCGACTGCCCTCAAACGGTGAAGGAAAACTTCGTGAGGAAACCTGCATACGGTGAAGAAGAAACTACCAATCCAGATTGGGCACGCGTGGTGGACTGACGCCTATAAACCCTTCTTGAGAGAGAGAGTAGAGCCGTGGTGGTCCAGTGGCGAGTAACCTTGCCTGTAGTGCAGAAGGCGATGGTTCGATCCCCGTCCAAGCCGACTCGTACCAATGAGTTTTTCGGAATTTATGTACGATTTGTTACACCACTGGCTTTTCGGTGAAGGAAAACATCGTGAGGAAACCTGCATGCTTCAATTTCGAGGCGTGTATTGTACCCACTGTCCATTATAAGTGGCGACGGGCTCACCCCCCGTCACACTGGACAGAGTTTCGGTACTACTGGTGAAAAGTGGATGTTCTGAGGTTTCAGAATATCTCTGACTACCCCCTCGGGGAATATAGTCGTGAGCATATGCTTATGAGAGTAGACTTGTGCCATGCAGTGGGACGTATTTATGGCTGATGATAATGTGCATAGATTGGAAAACACAACATTGGAGAATGCGACTCATTTCTCAAAATGGTCGTAAACCTTGTGAAATTATGTAGAAATGTAAAGTTTTCCTGTAATCCAAATAGTTCCCTCTAGTTGAAAATATTCGTTTGCTGCTTTGCAATACAAAATGAAAACAAGCATTGAGCGTAAAGACTCGGAAAAATATGCTGCGACACAGCACACAGCAGCACCATTGCGTGACACAAACATCGTCATATCTATTTCATCAATAATCCGCACAGTCACTCAATTCTTAGGAAAATTTTATCATTCACCACACAGATCACTTATTATACTTTAGAAATACACAACTTACGATTTCATCTGGCGATAATATACCGAATTGTACTCTTTTTACTTGGCGCACAGGCGCCTTTGAATCATTCGTGGTAGCCATTTTGAATGGCTATGTCACACAGGGCTGCCAACCTACAAAAAGTGAGGATTATTAATTGCCATTTTAAAAAACGGTGTTGCTAGCAGCACTCCGATTTCCTATGGCAGACGCAGTGAATGGGCCCCTTTATGCTCTAAGCTGTGAATTTTGTTTGCGTTGTTTTTACAAATTCTTAACAGCACAGCAACACGAAGGAGCGAGCGCGTGCTCCTCCCCTCCACCCGCTTTTGCTAGTTGGCCTCAAAAATATACAATGTTCTTGGTTGGTCTAGACAGAAAGCATACAATCGATTGCCTGTCCAGGGCACTTTAGTTGCAAGATTTTGTAACCAATGTCAACGAGGAGTGTTCTGACAGCTACTAAAACGTAGTTCATCATACCGGCGATAGATGGCGTTGACCAGAGAGGGGTCCGAAGGCAAACATTTTAGGCTAAAGAGCTCAGATCAATGAATACAAGTAGATAACTTCTTGATGACGTCACACCGTACTACCCAAAACGTCAATCCGACTCCTAAAGACCTCTATCCATATTCCATACTGCCAAATAAGAAAGGCACTTTTAGCTTTCTACGGTGGCAACATTATGAATCATATTCAATTTGGTCGCGTATCAATGGGTAGTGCGGTGATCGTGTGCGTCGGCCAGAAATTTGTAATCTTAATATTACAAATTAATTTCCCATTGTTTAATTAACAACAATAACATAGTTTGGACTAATAGAAAGCACAAAAATCACAAATGACCGATTCGATTTTGAGGTTATTAATTAGTGACGTGAAAACGTTTAATCAATCGAAAATATCTATGATTAATTTGTTCTTAACCCCTAGGGATAATATACATTACCTAGGTAAAGTGTGTAATGGACAATTATTAACAATATTTTATACATTGCCTGGACGCCCCAGGTATTCTATAGAAGCCTAGGCATTGTAGAGAATACCTGAATTATACAGATTGCCGGTAACATATCTGTCTTCAACGACAAGCATCGTTGCCGGTTGGGGTAGGCAGAGATTATGGAGCGCTATATACTGCGACCCAGACATACCTCTTCGCCTCATTCACATCCATACATCTCTTCATCCATGCACGTCGGTTTTGAGTACTCCTCACCTCACCTTTTGTCAGACGCCACCGAATTGATCAGAGTACACCAGGAAGCTTGATAAGGTATTGTGAGTAGGTACACCAAGAGTAGGTACCTACATCTTACGAGGGCGCCTTCTACTAAAATCTCTCTTTATTCCCGCTACCCCGTCTGCGGGAACTTTAAAAAAAATCCTAAGTGTTAATCCAGAATATATTCTATCTGGGTACCAAATTTAATCCAAATCCGTTCGGTCGTTTAATTAACGGCTGAATGCGTGATTAAAACTGTACTTTGCACATCCCTAGTCGCTAGCGTTTGACAGATGTTTGACAGATTGAGGCTGTACGCTGCTTGGAATCGACATGTTGATAAAAATACTGCCATCTTGTTTTTTCACGCGTTAAGTTGTATTTGGGCAACGAAGATAGCATTACAATCGTAGGTTCTTGCTAATTAACTAGAGGCCTTGCTAAAGAGTAAAAAAAAAGTATGTCACTGAGAATCAAAAAGAAAAAGTCGTTCCTAATGGCTCGATAGATGGCGCTGACGAGACTTTTTTTTTCAATTTATTTACTAGCCTGGTTACTAGACCTTTTGGCTAAATCTTATTTTATTTTTAATTTTCTCCTGTTTTCACATTAAAACGTTGGTATTCGACGTTTTGATCGTTCTTTGGAGTTTTTGGAGACAATCGAAAGACGCAGGAAAAGCAGAGAAGTCCACAGGAAAGAGGTGAACCGACCGCTTTGCCGCGCTAAAATCACGGAACACTTTTCCTGTTTACGACCCATGCACCATCATATTTCACTGAACTATATATCGATCACTTGCACGACACTTTGTTACGCAAAACAACACCAATTTTACGATTAAACAATAAAAATTACGATTAAACAATAAAAATTCGATGAAACACGAGGACTCCAAACGTCCAGCTACCAAAGCCCGCCAAAAACTCCCGTTGACGAGACAGGGGCGAGTGACCTTGCAGATAATAAAATACAAATAAAATAGTAAGAATTTGTGTTTTTAAGTAAGCAGCAAAATCCTATATTTCGTCAACGGATGCGTCTGACTCAGTGACATGCATTTTTGTTTACTTTTTAGCGTAAATATTTCATCTTCGGACCCCTCTCTGGTCAACGCCATCCATCGCCGGTATGATGAACTACGTTTGAGTAGCTGTCAGAAAACTATCCTCAGCTAAGGGTCAGCGCACATCTAGCGGAGAACTGTTCGAGCAGTTTTTGTAAGGTTTGAACTACATCACGTGCACCGCATCGCATTTTTCCGTCGCTCCATCCTTTTCTGTCACTCAGGAACGTCATTAAGCGATCGCGCGCCATAGCACGGCTGCGTGCGATCGCATTTCGTCTATCTTATATACTCTAGCAAATGACGTTCCTGAGTGACAGAAAAGGATGGAACGACGGAAAAATGCGATGCGGTGCTACGTGATGCAGTTCAACTCTTAATGGTATTTGAGTTGAAAATATCTTGCAAGAGATCCGTGTCCCTGCGACGTGTTAGCATTATTTCTTGCACGCTATTTCCAAAGTTCATATCATATTTTTCCTATAGTCATTGCGTTTATTATCAATGGATTAATGAAAACTGCTCGAACAGTTCCCCGCTAGACGTTCATTGAACCTAGAACTCAGCAAGCACATACAATATAAAACACACTAAAACCGTTTTATCTATTTTATTGCAAAGTCACGTTAATAAATATACTTTGGCAGAACAAAAGAAATCTAGCTTTGATAAATATTATACAAACGTGCAGATTGATGTTACTCGTACATTATTTCTAGATATTATTGTATTTACTTAATTAAAAATGCGTTCTGAGGTGTTCATTAAACTTTACTGCTGGATGCGCTCGACGTGCTAAATTCTAGGAAATCCTTGAGTAATGTCGTACGTCTTTTCTCTGCTATATCCATTTGATTTTCTAAGTCACCCCTATGTGTTGTTTCCGCTCTTTCAACTTTCCAAGACAAGTTCTCGATTTCTGCTTCTAGTTGGGCCTGAAAAATTGTATATGATTCATACATAAACATAAATTCCCGACCACAATCAAATTCGGGGAGATTAGAAGCTTGGTTACAACTGCAAACTATATTGCAGCAAGGATCACATTTAGCATATCAAAGTTTTAAAGATTTCCGTCCAGCATAGGTAGCATGGCACCGTGATATAGCGCTATCACACCTTCGCTCTCTTTCGATTTGCACGCGAATGAACGACAAAAGACGTGATACAGCCGTATCACGTGTAGCATGCTACGGTTTCTGATGTTTTTTTTAACTAGTTTTAGGTGGTGATACGTTAGCAGCCTTTTGTCCACAAAAACACTGCATAAAAAACCTTATCCCTTAGTCGCCTCGTATCACACTCACGAAGAAATTAAGGGGTCTATTCTTATCCGGAAGTACACGTCAAAAGTAGAAAGCGTTATGCGCCCGGTGTCTACTTTGACTACGTGAAATATATTTTATTTTTATCTTCTGACTAAAAAAAAATTAAACTGAAATTTCATGTAATAAGTTTGAATACTATTTTTAAAATATTATGAGTAGTATGACATCATTATGTAGAACTATAACTACTTATTCTGCGACATCGTATTACTGTTTTTAGTAAAAAAAAAAAGCGTTTTAACATTCGATAAAGAATTGAAATGATCTGATTTGGAATTAGAATGACTAGGTGGCAAATACACTATTGGTCAATTTCTCATTTTGACTCCTTCTCAATGTCATTAATTCGCAAATGGTCAATTTCTCATTTTAACTACCTAATTATATTACTATTTCTTAAAAATAATCGCATAATTACCTGTTGGTATTCAAACAACTCTTTCCTAGGACCAACGTCCATGTAGTAAGCGTATGGATAGGTATACTGAAGAGTATATCTACAGCGCTTCAGAAGTCTTGCTGAATCCCACAGGTATTGCCAGTCAATCCACGTTCCCTCACCAGCCATCACCTACAAGAGAGAATGATAAACATGTCTTTAATAAATACACAGTGGAATCAGGGTCGTTTTGAAACCGGAAGGTGATGTACATTGACCTCTTATACTAGACCCACAGTGTCATATAAAATCTTAGCAAATTTTTGTCCACATTGACGCAAAAACCCGCACAAAATAAGTATGCATGCTGCTCGTTGTCACTAATACGTTGTATTTGATTCATAAACATAGTCGTGTCAGCTAGTACAAAAAAAAGAGCTCATCTGAGCCCTTTTGGTTGTGCCATTTTTCGAACGTTTATTGCGAGTCTAGTTTGTATATAAGATGTCTATGGTGATGTACCACCACCACAGATTTTATAGAAAAATTTAAAGGATTTATTACTTTTATCAAAGTAAAATAAAAATGAAACCAAACCACTTTCCCTGAGGAACAAGGGTCGAAAATCGAGCAAAATGTTTGGACCATACAAAAGTGTGAATCAGCCAATCGATTTTCTATGGGAGGTGCAATCAATTTTCTCGTTTTTCGACCTGTTCCTTAGGGAAAGTCTGTTGTTTAGTTTCATTCTTTCATCTGAATACACCCTTAACATTTTACTAGTAATTAAAAATAGGGGTGTATAAGACAAACAAGTGTAGCATTGAATATTTGATTACACTGGTAAATATTAATTTGAATATTAACCTTTTGGTTGATGCGACTTTTGAGACTTTCTAAGGTCTGTTCCTCCAATTTCAAGGATCGCGCGTGATTTTCCCATCTTTCGTAGTAATGCAAATACTTCTTAAGCGCTTCCCTGGCCTGAAATCAAATTTAAATATAATATACCTACATAAATCTATACTATAAATAATTTAAGTAAGATAATCTTGTCGGAAACGGCTCTAACGATTTAGATAAAATTTTGTATGCAGATAATGTTTTAATTTCCATGTAGTGACATGGAAATTAAAACATTATCTGCATACAAAATTTTGGCTTAATTCTGTAGAGTGCTACAGAATTAAGCCAGGTAGAATTAACATATCAGTATGCAATTTCAATATACTTAAATATGTTGGAAAAAATATATAATTCCAATTAAATTCATTTATTTATCCAAAAGACATTACAAAAATATTTCTTTACATTAATTCTGCCAAACTGCAGAAATATGTATAAGAAAATGTTTTTGTGTGAATGTGGATTTTCTCAGGGATGAAACTAATACAGATTAACTCTTAAGATACGCAAACGCAAAGCTCCTTGCATTTGTCTTTTTTTTACTGATAAATGTTATACCTGAGCATGTTGGCTATCAGTTGACAAGTTTGGATGCTCTTTATAGCGGCTGCACTCATAATATTCAGAACCGTGGGTTTTCCAATCACCCAAACAGACCCAGCAGAAATCATGTCGACATGCACCGCATTGCATATGATTACATCCTCCATTTTTTTCTATGCAAATTTGACATTTCGGACAATCCTAAAAAGAAGAAATAATATTAGTGTCATGGATAATATAGTACAACACATAAACTAATAAAAAGGCTGTAACCTAACCTAACCTAACCTAACCTAACAATATTCGCTCTGAACTTCGCTGGCTCGTTTGTCCGCATTATATCCAATTCGCAAAAATCTCCCTCAGTATGAAGGTTGACTGTCACGACGCACAACATAGACACATCAGTATTCAGTTGTTAAAAGTCAAGATCTTTGGTTCACTGAACCAGCATAATAAAGGCCTCCCTAAAATTACCTTGGTATGAGCACTGATATAATTGGCAGTCTCAGAATCATCAGCGCACTTGGTGAGCCACCGGCGTATGGTGGCGCAGTCGGTAGGGGCGTGATGCGGCGCGCCGCACGAGAAGCAGGTGAGCAGCTCGCAGCCGCGGCACTCGACACGCCGGGCGCCTTCACGCGTCCACGCACGGAATAACCACTGGTAGAGGAAACATTTTATTTGATTAAGCATACTATAAATAAATCGTGAGGAAACCTGTGGCGCCTCAATAAACGTTTTATCGCGCCTACTATCCCGTTCGTTCGCCCGCGAGAAAGAGAGATAGGGTGGCATAGGCGTAGGCATATGCTCACGACTATATTCCTAGGGTGGGATAGCGCTATATATCGCGCCGCCATGCCGCGGGTGTAGCATGCACTGAAGAAATTCTACTGCATATGTAATATTATAAGAGATAAGTGTACTTTTTGCAACCATCAGCAGCAAGGCTGATTCAGTGTTTATGTGGTGTAGAGCATCTCTGTGATGGGGATGGACCAGGTCTGCCTGCATAACTTCAGTCGGTTTAGGAGTTACAGACGTTTAAAGGTCTGGAAAAAAATTACGAACAGCTGCAGGGCTGATCGTATGATATTATTGTAGTATGCACTGTAGCTATGTGAACACTACAAAAACTGACATGGTTCATCAGTCGGTTTCGGAGTTACTGACGTTCAAAGGTCTGACCTTTGAACGGCTGTATCTCCTAAACCGACTGGCAGTTCATGTCAGTTTTTGTACTTTTCACATAGCTACAGTGCATACTACAATAATATCATACGATCAGCCTTGCTGTGGATCGTCATTTTTTTCCAGACCTTTAAACGTCTGTAACTCCTAAACCGACTGAAGTTATGCAGGCAGACCTGGTCCATCCCCAACACACAGATGCTCTACACCACATAAACACTGAATCAGCCTTGCTGCTGATGGTTGCAAAAAGTACACTTATCTCTTAGTCTATAAAGTCTACCAATATTCAATGACCATCGAGACTATTTTTAGAAATAGTATTCTATTCTATTCTATAGACAAAATCTGTTTTTCTGTTTGTTTGTGCACGCATCACTTAAAAACTACTGAACCGATTTGGATGAGGTTTTCACAAAAGCATAGTTTAGATTAACATATTTAGGCTTTATTTCATCGTGTTGTTTAGTTGTCATGCTAGAAAACTGTTTGACAGATTCTACTCGGTCTGCTCATTTGACCTTTTTTTGTAATAAAACAATTATAGCAATAATATTCACATTTCAAAGACCATTTTATCAAAGAATCTTGCTAGAGGTTTTTAACCTTAAGATAAAAAATACAGATACTTAAGTTAAACACATTGATAAAATGTAATTAGGACAAGCTTTATCTGTGACATCATACGCAAAGACAACTTACTACATACAAATGTCATATTTTTAAAAACTTCACATCATCAGTTTTATTAAAAGTTATGTATGCAGATTGATGAACCATCACTGACTTTTCTTCTGAGGAAACCTATCCATTAAATTTGTGACAAGCTCACTATGTGTCAAACGGGATGGAGTTTGGGTACTGCTAGTGAAATATTGATATGCTGCATTATGTTGTATTAGTAATTTTAGTCAATTGGGAAATACTCATGAAATACGTACATGTATTTACTATAACTGTGAGTCGGTGTGTATTGCGGAGTGGTACGGATGCTCTATCATGAGGGTTTGGGTTTGAATCCGCACCGACTATATGCCATGTATCAATGAGTTTTTCTAACTTATGTATGTGATATACAGACTGCTCTCAACCGGTGAAGGAAAACTGAGAAAACCTGCATACACTGAAGAAGAAATTGTGATGTGTATGTGAAGTCTACCATTCTGCATTGAGCACCTTATACCCTTCTTGAGAGTAGGACTGTGCCCTGCAGTGGGACGTTTATAGTCTGATGATGATGGCTTTAACTGTACCAAACAATGCAATATTTCTATCCTGCCTAATAATTAATTTACTTGCCTGACAATTAGGTCCAGGGCAGAATCTCAACTGAGGATGTGACTTCACATGGTCCTTGAACATGAACTGCTGGTAGCGCTCCCTCACTCCCGGTTTAGTGACATGTTGTAGGACAAAATCTTCATGGGCTCTCACTTCACAGTCCTGGGCCATGCATTGTATCGTGTTTGACACACCTGAAAGCAAATTAAATAACAATGGTTCAAACTAAATCTATTTTAAAGTGGGAAATGCTACATAGAGGATATTATAAATTTGTGAACAAGTCCTGACATTAACAACTATTCTATTCTATTTTTATTTAATGGCGTTTCCTTGTTAGATTTCGCCAGTGTCAAGTTATTTGTTGGAGTGTCTATCCAATCTCGAGGATTGTTTTTGAGTAAGAACAACTGAAAAGGATTTTGGAGCCTCGTGGCAGGCTGAGACGCGAACCGCGCGAACACCACGCGAGAGACAAGTGTTCGAGGCAAACCCTGCAACGTGACTCCAACATTAACAACTTATGGTGAATAGAATATAACATATAAGCTTGCTTGTGATGGTCACAGAAAAAAAGGAATATTCCCAATAATATTTAAAATTACAAACTTTTGCTACATATAACTTTTTACGAATTTAGCATAAAATGTAGTTTTGAACTAGTAAAACTGTATTTGGACCATAAAATACAATAATCAAAAAATCTCACACCTATATTTTAAGTTGCTAATTTGAGATTTCCTCTTTATAGTCATTTTTTGTATGTCAAAAACATCTTTGACTTGACGGAGGAAATCCTGAAGAAACAAATAAGAATAAAGGTGTAATGTCTGTAGTACTTACAACAGTAATGAATAGGTTATATTAAGGTCATTCATTAGCTCATTACACTTGTACCTACCACTTAGTCAATACAATGTAAAACACTCAAAATAAATGTGTGTCATATAATCAACAAACTTATTGAATGACATGTGGTAGGTACAATGCCCCCCACTGAGTTTTATTTTTGTAACAGTTATGGCGTAAGGTAAAATGGAAATAAATAGAACTTATTACTATGTTACTAATTATAATTAAATTACCCAAATATACAATATAATAAACAAAACGATACAATATAATTTATAGTGCTGATCCCAAATGTACTTAAACTTAATCCATACATAAAACTATGAATTGTCACTATAAGTTTGTCTGTAACTATTGAACCGATTTTGATGTCAAAAACGACTGAACCGATTTTGATGCAACTTTTTTTGTTTTATAGCTTTATGATCTGACTTAAAATCTGTTATATAATTTGTGTGGATGATGATGCGGATAAGCAATCACACAATGTGTATTTTGAGAAATCAGTAGAGAAATTAAATATAAAATTACCTTGCATAATTTGTACTTCAAAATGCATGCCCCAGCAGTCATTGCAGAAGTAGTGGCCGCATGCAAGCGCACTGTACTTGTTGGGGAGAGGAGAGTCCGCACAGACTGTACACGCCGTGCGGCTCGAGCTCTGAGCTGGCAGCCGAGACTTCACACGGCTGTACACCAGCACCTCATTGGCATTCTCCTTATACTTACTTATTATATCTTGAGCATTCCATTCATAGGCATGTAGCATCACCTGCAACAATTATTATTCCAGCTATTTATAATGGTAAAAGTTGAGTAATAACTAAGAGAGTAAGAACTGAGAAATGTAGGGGTCAGGTAACAGGTTTAGTATCCTGCGGTACAAATTAAGAGGGGGAAGGACTAGGGGTGATCTCCCCTTTTGATAAAGGGAAGGGGGGACCAGGTGGAGCATAATCGAGGCAGAGCACAAAATATAGGATAGAAGTCTATGGCAAAACCCCTGCCATAGCCTTCGGTGTTACTTTTTTTTTCAGTGTACCCTAAAATGTTTTATTAGACAAATTGTCCAAAAAACCCCACTTTTTTGTTACTCTGCCCTCCCCCCTAGGGCCATGGGCCGGGGATCCCCTTACCCTCCCCCCTAAATTTGGGTCGCAGCATACTAAAAATTAAAGCCACAGAATTTAATTTGTTTCTCAAAAACAGGAGGGTTCCTCACCCCCAAACTTCGTCACCCCCTCCCCCCCTTTAAATTCGTGCCGCATGATACAAAACTTTTACGAAATGTAGGTACGAACCTTGGCTAGCGACGGCGTAATGTGAAGGCTATCGCTGAGCAATTCTATAGATTCATTCAAAAGTTTTTCTACTTCTTCTACCTTCAGACATGAAAACAAAAAGTATTCCGGGTCTGATTTACTACGGTCCACTGTCTCCATATCACAATCGTCTTGCCCTCCGTAATAGTCGTAGTCGTCTCCCTCATTGTCCGAATATTCCATATCAGATTCCGCAGACATTTTGTTGGCTCGTTTCCTTGTAGACAGGTATCACGAAGAAATTAAAAACACTAGAATACAAAACCAAAATTTAATAATAAAGCAGCTTCTTCGAAATGCGAATATAAATATCATAAATTTTTCCTCTTACTTGTGCGTAAATAAAAATAAAACAATTTCAGTAATCAATGCAATGACGGCTGGTAGCTTTTGGTAGCAATGTTGCCATTGAATACAATTTTAAATGGCTTGGCTACCTACTTAATCCATAGTAATTTTGGCATTTTCTACTGCTGATTGCATTAAAAACTTTTCGCTTACGCTGAAAGATGGAGCAAAGAAATGAGAGAGCGAGATAGCCAGTTATGAAAACTTATGTAAATAAAAAAGACAGAAATATTATGTTTTGTTTCGGTCACCGTGGCCAGTTTTTGTGGTCAAACAAATGGTATTTTGATACGGTATTTTGAATGATAGACGATTTGTAAGTCATAGTTCGAACTCCCGTATGTCAAAATCCATACATTTCTACCCTACTTAGCTCGAACTAAGCCAAAAAAAATCGTCTCTGAATCTCAGCCTGAGACTGACTGAGATTGCACACATTTAATTTATATTTTTTACGGATAGTACATACCTAGTTACAGACGTCAAGTTAATTTGAAGCTATACAAAACCAAAATAAGCTGGCCTCGCGTAGGTAGAATAACGATACACATTCGCGCTCGTTAGTTCGCCACTTGTCAAAACGTTCGCCGAAACATTCTTGTGCAATTGACATCTCGTTTATTCTTGGGACAAAATCAGTGAACAATACACGAAGGAGGCGTGAAGCCGCAAAGAATAATGCGAAACAGCTTCACAAGTAATTATCCTACACTCAAAAAAGTATCTGAATCTCGGCCTGAATGAAGATAAAAGACTCTCACAACAGCGTAGAAAGAGAAATTATTATGAATCTATGCACAACAGCGACAAAATCCCTAAAACGGCAACATTATCCGGCACTGGCAGATTGCCGGTGTGGTGGGTTTTTGACCATTTTTAACTACCATTATAATCTTAAGCACCCATTAGACGGGCAATCGGTACGGCGGCTGTATCATGTCTTTAATCCAAAGAATATTTGATGGAGATGGAGCTTTAATCTCGTTCGTTCGCGCGCAAATAGAAAGAGAGCGAAGGTGTGATAGCGCTGTATCACGGTGGCATGCTACCTATGCTGGTATAAATCACGTATAAAGCTGATGATGATGATGATTTTTCATTTGATCAATACAAAATGTGGTCAATAATTTTATTTATAGGTAGGGAAAAATAATTGCGATTGGTTTTTGTACCCGGAGCCGGATATATCAGAGCAGGCAGACCTACCAACCAAACAAAACCAATTGACAGAAATGTCATTACAAAGGTCACCTTGGTGAAGTTCAGATTCAAATTCCTCAGGTTTCGGAATTTATTTTGGTGCGTAGTCATTACATTAAATTACTTCAAAACAACTCGAATTGTTCAATAAAGTGGTACAATCCTCTGGTGCAAAATTAATTTTACTGTGTTACACATTGCCAGTGATAACTTGCTTCTTGTGAAATCTCTAGGTGTTTGGGATCTTTTGAGGCCTAAATGATGGATCCGACGTCGACCCAGAGGTTTATAGAGCGGGGCGCCCACAAGGGGAAGGGCCTCGCAGTGTTCACGAGCGGCGGTGACTCTCAGGGGATGAACGCGGCCGTGCGGTCGGTCGTACGAATGGGGATCTACTTGGGCTGCAAGGTGTACTTCATTCGTGAGGGCTACCAGGGCATGGTGGACGGAGGCGACAATATTGAAGAAGCTAACTGGTCCTCTGTCAGCTCTATCATTCACAAAGGTGGCACTATCATTGGATCCGCGAGATGCATGGATTTCGTGTAAGATATAAAACTATTATTTTATATTTGTTTACCCAAACATTGATAACAATGTCTGTAATACATTTGCTTATAGGTCGGTGTTTAACTTATTACACAGATTATTCTATGGTCTCTTCTACTGTTGTTCCAAAATTGCACAATATTCTTTTCAATTACACTAATTTTTTTTTTTTTTTTTTTTTCCTTAGCCTGTTTCATCCCACTGCTGGGCAAAGGCCTACACTAATTTGTTTACTTTAAATTTATTCTCTTTTAATCTGTTCTCCAACACTGCCAAACCTATTTATTCATTCAATAACTATAGTATTTTAAGCATCGCATAGCATAGGTATGCTCACGACTATTCCCCAAAGGGGTAGTCAGTTAGAGATATTCAGAAAACTCAGAATAACCATGATTCACTAGTTATTACTGAAAGTGTCCAGTATTTGTATTTATATATTTCAATCTTCGTCTTATCCAGTGGGCTGCAAAGCCCTGGTGTCAGAGTTTATTCAAACCGCCTTATGGCCTCTGACGTGGTTTTTATGTAACGATTACTACCACCAGAGATAGTAGCCGGGACCAACAGCTTAACATGCCATCCGGAGCACGGAATCATCTTTCTTTTCAGAGAATCAGGTGACTCAGCCTGCAATGTCCTAACCAACTGGGAAAAACGCACAAAGTGACATTTCACTAGGTGCCCCCCGTGGGAATCGAACCCACGACCTCCGTGTCAAGAGCCCAATGCTCTTAAACATTAGACCACGGAGGCAGTTATATATTTAAAAAAAACTGTAGTATAGAAACTATAAAATAAAAAATAGACTTTATTAAAATATTTCTTATTTCTAATTTCTAACAAGTTAATTAAGTGCTGACAAAAATGTTAAAATCATAGATCTATGATTGACACGTTTATGACATGCATTTTAGGAGTTACGTTGTGGGTCTGCTATTGGGCGGTCACATGTCGCGTGTCGCTCGTCGTTTGCCCCCTCCCCGGCCTACAATGAAGCTCCAGTGGTGGCTCAAGATAGTAATTTTTTATAAAAATAACCCTTGAAGTCACCAAATATATCTATATAACCGTACAATGTCATGCACTTTTGCTACATAAACTCGATATTGGCAAAATCATCATTACCCAAGATGGCAGCCATATTTTTAAACATAGAATAGAACTGTAGACAGAAACTATGCAACAAATAAGACAACAATATTAATACCTACCTAATATTGTCCTGTTTATATGAACCTTTAGTATTATATAAAATGTTACAGTAAAAGGGAAGGACGTCTGAAGGCAGCGTACAACCTGGTGACAAGAGGCATCACCAACTTAGTTGTGATTGGAGGAGATGGCTCCCTGACTGGAGCTAACCTCTTCCGCCAAGAGTGGGCGAGCCTGCTTGACGAGCTGCTCGAGAACAACAAGATTACCAAGGATCAGAGGGAAAAGTACAAGTTTTTGCACATTGCTGGCATGGTAAGTAAATATATAGGTAGCAACCTGACCAGTTTTGCACGGGTGAGATCTGTTTAAATCTCTACTATTATAAAACTAACAGAAGTGAGTCATTACATTGAAAATATTAAAAATAAAAATTTACGAAATGGTTTTTAGCTATCCCTGATTCCAAATCATCAATTTTTGGATTTTTTGTTCGTCTGTTTGTTTGTTCGCGCATCACGCGAAAACTACTGGACCGATTTCGATGAAACGTTTTTTGACGTCGCAACTGACTCACCTCGATTTTTAAGCACAGGCGTCGTCGACTGAGCATTATAGCCGCCCATTTCTTAAATCGATCAGTGTCGCAGATAATTCTCAGTCCATACCTGCTTAGATCAAAGTAAAATTAATGGATAGGCCTAAAGCATGTTAAGTTGAAGCACACAACTAGGGCAATTGGTCCATATAAACTAGGGCAATTGTCTGTCATCTTGGTACAAATTTGAAGTAAACCATTCGTTTGTTTTGCCTCATTTCACTGGTTTGAAATGTTTGCATAAGGCCTATCCATTAGGTCTCTTAGTTTTATACTATTTAGAGAAGAGATATTCACATACACAGATGTATTCACTATCATGGACGATAGCAAGTCAAACTCAATGACGTCACAGTCACAAATCTTTGAACGGATTCGCCTATAAACTTGAGATGACTTGAAGATTACTACTCTTGACATTTAAAAAAGTAATGCTTGTTTTGGATGTTTAAATGTTACAATCTATAACATTTCGTTTTCCAGGTTGGGTCCATCGATAATGATTTCTGTGGTACTGACATGACGATAGGCACGGACTCTGCCTTGCATCGTATCATTGAAGCTATTGATGCTATCGTCAGTACTGCTTATTCTCATCAGAGAACCTTTATTATGGAGGTCATGGGCCGAAACTGTGGGTATGTTGTTTGTTGAATTTTTAAATACCTAATTTAATGTTTGTTAATGAATTGATTTTACAGGACCTTAAAAAGATACCAAGGAATTGTAATTGAATAATAATTTTAGTTGCGAATGGATGATAATTGCCAATTCAGTGACATTGTGTTAATTGAAAGTTTATTGGTTTAGATATCTTGCTTTGGTGACTGCCTTAGCTTCTGAAGCGGACTTTGTGTTTATTCCCGAGGCGCCGCCGACCGTCGGCTGGAGGGATAAACTATGTTCTAAGTTAGAACAGGCAAGCGGAATCATTAACCTACACATTGTCTTGCCGTTTTCTATTTGCTCGTTTGACCGTGACTTGACCTGAACAACATTATCTCTACACATTTTATCCTATAACTTAGTATCCCTTTTAGTTTTCTTGCAGTATACACCGCCCTGTGTACGGATGCTACTTATAGCTTTATTTGTGAAGACCCAGCGCCTCTCAATTGGGAAACAAAGTTATGCACTAAAATAGCTGAGGCAAGGATATTTAATTTATTACCTACACATGGGAGCAGGATCACTTACAACACTATACCATAGCGTAAATATAATAAAGTGGGTGCGCTTAGTGGTCGCGGCGAGTCTATGCTGCTCGCACGGAGTGCGGGGGGGCTCGCGCGGTGTGCGGAGGGGTGAGGCACCGGCCGTTGGGGTATAGCGCGCAGGTGATGGGGTACTGGGACCGCTCCCCCCGCCACCCGCACGATAGGCCTGTCGCGACTGAGAGCGCCCTCACTATTATTATTATATTCACTTTGACTATACTTACTTACTTAATATCACGTATCATCTATGAATTGGCAGATTCCATTGGCGTTTTGTTGTATTTAAATTATGATGTAAATTGTGGCGACTTCCTCTTGGATGGTTACTCGCTTGTATTGTCATGTTCACGTAGCATTACGCGCGGGTGCTGCTTGTTGCAGTTATCTGGCATTAGTGGCCGCTCTGGCGAGCGAGGCAGATCAAGTATTCATTCCAGAGGACCCTGTTCCCAATAATTGGGTTGAAAAGCTTTGCAAACGATTGCAGCAGGTACGCAGGCTTAATTGAGTGGCACTGTATACTCATAACACACAATCTTATGTTATTAATTTTAATATAGTGCTGTATTTATGCTTAAATTGCCTATTTTTTCTTGTAGTTTAGGCCACTTGACAATGATTTAAGGAGATAAGATGATATCATTTTTAATAGAGACAAATTTATTTCTTGATTAATGTTATTGTCAGTCATTTATCACAGTTGACTCCTGGACTAGGTCTATTAATGTATGTACGCTTTGATTGTGTGTTGTCGGTCGACCATCATTTGCACCTAATCATCATTAATTTCATAATTTCTTCTTAGTTGGGTGTCTTATACTATCTAATTCTGAGTTTATCTTCCCTTTTGCGTGATTTTTTGTTGATCAATTTTTATAATAATGATGTTCTTGTTATGATTTATATGATATTTAATCACGTGTACATAAATTACTAACTACTAGCTTAACATATCTAATCTGTTTTGCATGAAAAAGCTTTTATCTAAAGGTGTGATATGGTATTTAACGTAATGGATGATTTTACTAATGGGTGATTAGTAAAAGCAGAAAAAGATTTTTTTTTAAATGAATGCATTGCATTGTTGAATGCTTAGTTTAGATTTCTAAGCATTGATTATAAAAGCCATGAAATGTGAAAATTGGCTTAATAATAGTTTTTATTAAAAGTATTATTTCTCATGCAATAAAAATCAAATTCTTAACAGGAAAGGAAATCAGGGCAGCGTCTGAACATTATCATAGTGGCGGAAGGTGCTATTGACCGCGAAGGTAAACCGATCACTGCCGAGCTGGTGAAGAATGTGGTAGTTGATAACCTAAAGCAGGACACTCGTATCACTGTGCTGGGTCATGTGCAGCGAGGTGGTTCCCCTTCTGCTTTCGACAGGGTTCTGGTGAGAACTGTATATCCATTTTATATATCAAAATACTCTAATCATTGTTTTGTTGGGCCAACGGCAAGCCTCTAATGCTGGTTGGCAATGTCTTCTCCACGATGACAAATAAAATTGAAGGACTGAACTTACTGCAGAATATTTTGTTTATACATAATACAATACCTCAGGCGTATGATATGAATCATTTTGCTCATAGCACAGAGTACTACTCATAGTTATGTAACAATGTGACCAACTGTAAGATAAACTTTATTTATACATACATACACACACGTCCCTATTATCTTTTGGTGTGATGTGAAGGTTTGCTACAACTGCTTCTTTATAATTTATAAGGATGTTGTTGTCGTAAGATCATCTTTAACATAATTAATGATTTCTAGGTAACTTATGCCATTCGGCTCTGGTTTAGAATGGACCACCCATTTCTCCCCGTGGGTGGTTTCTCGCCGTACGAGGTGGCTAAGGGATATGGAAGGATTCTTATACATTATTTTTGTGGGCGAAAGGCTAACCGCCTATATCACTAATTGACACGTTATTTTATCCTTAATCCTTCAAAAAGCTAAAAGTGAGCCTTTTTACAACTGTATTCTTCAAAAGATGCTTGTAGTTGTAGCAAGGTATCTGACCACCCCGCAAGGGATTTTGGTCGTGAGTTTATGTATGTGTGTAGGTAACTTATTAGCTTATTACACATTACCAGGGTTGTCGCATGGGTGCTGAAGCGGTAATGGCGTTGATGGAAGCCACCCCTGAAACGGAGGCGTGTGTGGTGACCCTGGATGGTAACCAGGCGGTCAGGTTGCCGCTTATGGAATGCGTGCGCCGCACCAAGGCAGTGGCTCAGGTATGCATTTACATTTGTGTTTCATTAAATCAACGATAATAAATAAACTTTGCTTGTTCGGAATATAGTTTGGAACCAAAGAAATTTTTAAAGATGCAAGATTAATTATTAAATCAAAATTACGGAATAAAAATTAATTTCTGGAATAAAATATCTTTGTTGTATATTTTCGCCAAAAAGCCAGTGGCGAGGAACCTTGCCTGCCTGGAGGCGATGGTTCGATCCCCGGCCAGGCCGACTGGTATCAATGAATTTCGATGAATTTCGGAATTTATGTACGATTTGTAACATCACTGGCTTTTTGGTGAAGAAAAACATCGTGAGGATATTTGTGTTCTTACATTTCGAGGCATGTATTGTACCCACTGTCCATTATAAGTGCGACGGGCTCACTCCCCGGCACACTACTACTAGTGAAACGTGGATGTTTTGAGATTTCAGAAGTATCTCTGACTACTCCCTCAGGGAATATAGTCGTGAGCATTTGCTTATGCTATATGTTCGTGGTGCCCGGCATTCTTATCTATGTGTACATGGTGTGATAAATGTATCTAACATAATAAAAATATAATAAAGAGTTATTGCAATGGCGCAGGCTATGGCAGACAAGAACTGGGATCTAGCTGTGCAGCTGCGCGGGCGCAGTTTCGCTCGCAACCTGGAGACTTACAAGATGTTGACCCGACTGAAGCCCCCTAAGGAAGCATTCGATCAATCTGGCAAGCCTTCTGTAAGTTTTTTATTTGTAGGTTAATTACCGTCTGCATGTATCTAGCACTGCATTTCTGAGAATGCTATTTAGAGGAATGTTCTATGAACAAAAACACGTTTGAGGATACAAAACGGCGGAGCCCCGTGGCAAGCTTGAAACCAACAGACCGAGACAACTGCCTGCCAAGACACTTGCCAAGCGAGCGTCGTACGTTTTTTAAAATAATTTATAACATTCGATTTTTCTCTTTCATTGAAGCCGATTGACGAAGGTATATTCAGATCCTCCGAATGAACTCAAAACCTGATAAAACAGATTCTGGTTTTAGGTTTAGTAAAACCAGATCATAATTAACCGACATTAAAAAAGGAGCTTCACTATTAGACCTACCTTACCTTTACCTTTGATACCTACGTTTTACTATAAATTTTTGTCGCAACTAAAACAAATTCGGTATGTCAAGTTTTTTTTTGTCTTCATTTTTATATTTTTTACGGACAGAAGACATAATTTTAAGATACCTATTTCATTCTTATTGCGATTCATCGAGTTTATCAATATAAATTTAATTTTTAAATTATTTTGATCTGTAATCTCTAAGTGCAAAAATGGTGGAGAGAAAATAATTCGAACGAAACGAAACCTGCCTCCTCTTTCTAACTCTATGCTGGAAAAAGATACGGCAACATCAAATGTCAAATTCTGACATTGTGAAAGTATTTTTTTTTCTTAATGGCCGGTTATTTTAATTTGATTTTATGTTTACCAAGGAGTTCAGAGGTATGCCAGTGACGTCACTGCACGGACCGAAAAACGACGTTATTTTATTAAAAATATCTGTAATCCTTTCATTTTAAAATCTCTGACATAGAAAATATGATTATTGAGACAATTATCTCGAAATGGTTTTCAATTCAGCCCTCCAAAAAAAAACTTGACATACCGAATTATCGTTTACCAGGAGGGCTACACCCTAGCTGTGATGCACGTGGGCGCACCCGCGTGCGGTATGAACGCAGCCGTGCGCTCCTTCGTGCGCAACTGTATCTACCGCGGCGACACCGTGCTGGGCATACACGACGGCATGGAGGGCTTCATCAGCGGCAACATCGTCACTATGGAGTGGTCAGTCTACTGAACTAATAGCTGAGACTATGTCAGTCTTACTGTATGAACGCGGCTGTGCGTTCCTTCGTGCGCAACTGTATGTGTCCACAGCAATTATTTTTATTAATTTTGGGGTAGGCCAAAGAGATAAGCCCACGGCCCTCAGACCCCCACTCTCCCAGTCTTCGATGGCAATCAACTCAAGCGCGCACAAAAATGTTGTTTCTCTTGGGTTCTAGGTGCTAGTTGATTGCTAAGTAGGTAATGATTTTACGAAATATAAGGTGAAGATGAGGTGGTTGAAAGTGTCAAAATTGAGGGAAGATTGTTTAATTACGGACTAATAGCTCAGTCTGTAGTGAACCTGCCTGCTGTACCAAGGGGTACGAATCGCGCAAGGGGCAAATATACGAAAACGAATATTTGAACCCAATGTTTGTACTTATTTATGTCGTATATATCACTGTCGTCATACTAGATTGTGGTACTTTAAGGGTTCCACACGGTTTGTCAATACATAAAGCACGATTAGTATGGGACGCCGTTCGCCACGTCGATGCGTAAGGAAGCGTACGGGCGTCCCATCCCAATCGTGCTGTTTGTATGGACAAACCGTCGATCGCCGTCGATCAATTAGTCGTAACCCTAAATGGGACCAGATAACTTGTGTGACAGTGTCCAAGATATTTATTTATTTGTAAATAATCACCGAAGGGAAGCTCCTATATCAACCTAGTTTATAATATTAGAATTGAACAAGATGTTTTCCTACCGTCAGGTCGGACGTGACGGGCTGGGTAGCACAAGGTGGCGCCTTCCTCGGCACCAAGCGCACCCTGCCGGGGGACAAGAAGGGGGAGATCGCCGCTCGCATCAAGCAGTTCAACATACAAGGGCTACTCATCATCGGCGGATTTGAGGTGAGGATTACTTTCGCGTCATGTCTACAAAGATACTGATGACCGATGGGGACGTTCTCGAGTGGAGACCACGATCTGTCAAAAGCAGTGTGCAAATGTGGTCCTGCAACTCGTTGTCGGACCGCGCCTGGATGAAGAAGTTTGAAGAAGTTTTGTGAGGCGCTTTGGCAATGGCCATTGTTTCTTACGTTTAAAAAGCGCTGTAAAAAACAAAGACTGACAACTGATTACGAAATGAGGAGACCATGGAACATATTCCATATACTCCGCTGCGCTTCGCTTTAGTGGAAACGCATCTTAAAGGTGTAAAAATTTGACTTTTCTGGTAATCACCGTAGCGAAGCGAATGTATCCAGCTAATATCAAGACTCATCTTGGACACAAATTTCTTTTCAGAACTCGCATGTATTTATTATTTACTAGTGACCCCGGCTTCGCACGCGTGCAATGCACATATAAACCTTCCTCTTGAATCACTCTATCTATTTAAAAAAAACGCAGCAAAATCCATCAAAATTATAAAGATCTAAGCATACATAGGGACAGACAGACAGCGAGAAGCGACTTTGTTTTATACTATGTAGTGATTTTATTTCCACCTATATTGATTTGTTAACAAAGAGACTATAATATATTCACTGTGAACATTCCAGGCGTACCAGGCCGGCATGGAGTTATACGAGGCTCGGTCTCAGTTCCCCGAGTTCCGCATCCCCCTTGTAGTGATCCCCTCCACGATCAGCAACAACGTGCCTGGCACCGACTTCTCGCTGGGAGCCGACACCGCCCTCAACGAGATCACCGAGATATGCGACCGCATACGTCAGTCTGCACAGGTATTTTTTTGACATTTGTATCATGTAAACACACAGAAAAGAGAACCAGTTGAAATAGCATGCCTTTTTGTGAACGGAATGTGTGAAATGAACAGATATGTCGTATCGACTTTATCAGTGACACGCGGGCAGCAGCAGTATCCTACTTCTATTAAAGAGAAGCCGGGTTCACTCTTCTGTGTGTACACCAGTAAAGCGTCGGTGGCGCTTTGTGGAGAGACCTGGATTTATAATGTACCTATTTCCTTGGATTACAGGGAACGAAACGCCGTGTTTTCGTCATTGAAACCATGGGCGGATACTGTGGTTACCTCGCTACTGTGGCTGGTAAGAAAAACACAGAATTCTTTAATGTTGTTTATTTTTGTGATATTTATCGAGAGTCGAACGTTTCAAAAAAAACATCGGCGCAGAAACGCACCGTGAGTTTGGCCAGTTGTAAATTATAGAAAATTATTTATTTGTACACTCAGACTTGGGGCCTGTTTCACAACTTTTTAATAAATTCTTGATACTCTTGATAGCTTATTTGACATATAATTTGACATATTTTTCCTACAACATATTTCAAACGATGTCAAATAAGCTATTATTGTTGGCTGGGCTATTGCAAAATTTGCAAGCAAGGTTAGTGCAAGACGAATGAGCCCTCCATACTTCGTCGTATGCGGCCGAATAACTGGCATAACAAATAACACAATGAAGTGTGGTTCCACCTTGGTGGAACACTGCGACCATTGTAGGTCTGTATTGTGTTCGCCCCAAGATCACTCATATTTTACACATACTTCCGAAAAAAAAAAAAACATTCTCAGGCATACCCGCCCGCATATATGAAGGTTTCCTCACGATGTTTTCCTTCACCACCGAGTTAGTGATAATGATAAATACCACCGTACATAAATAACGTAGAACTTATAGGTCAGTAATCGCCCGCTGCATCTTTTCGGTATGGACTATCATCGCCCTTTAAAAGATAAGCTAACAAGAAGTGGTGAAACAGGCCCTTAGTATGCAAAAATAAACATGATTTGATTTGTTATCAAGAATTAGCTTTTAAATTAGTATTACTATTATTGTTCGTCCGTAGGTTTGGCCGGCGGTGCGGACGCGGCGTACATCTACGAGGAGAAGTTCTCCATCAAGGACCTGCAGCAGGACGTCTACCACATGGCCTCCAAGATGACCGGCGGCATCCAGCGCGGTCTGATTCTAAGGAACGAGAAGGCCAACGATAACTACAACACTGACTTTATTTACCGACTGTACTCCGAGGAGGGAAAGGGGCTGTTTACTGCCAGGATGAATGTGCTTGGTTAGTATCACAGTAGGTATAATACTGTGTGAGGCTGAAAGAATTGTGGTGTATGCTTACAAAAAGAAATTTTTCTCTTTGATATGTACTGGGTGTTTTTTAACACTTTACAAATTATCAGGGGCGCTCGCTCTTCTACGTCTACGAATTACGAGTGTTAACGTGAATCATCTCAATCAGGACACATGCAACAAGGAGGTTCTCCGACCCCGTTCGACCGCAACATGGGGACCAAGATGGCCGCCAAGTGCCTGCACTGGCTGGTGGAGACGCTGCAGAAGGGACCCGCCACCGCGCCCGACTCCGCCTGCCTGCTCGGCGTCGTGAAGCGACAGTACAAGTTCACACCGCTCGAAGATCTGAAGGCACAAACTAATCTAGCGTATGTATAGTCTTGTTCATCTCCGATCTCTACCTATCCGATATTGATAAAGCAATATACCAATCAGGATATAGATTGCTAATGCAGAGCGAACAAAATCTGAACTGTTTAGTTGTTTACCATAAGCAAGAAATAGTTGATTAAGTCAAAACCGATTTCCATTTAGCTTGAGGAAAGACAAGGATTTGTGACGCCTACTATCAAAGCAAGATTCAGGGCGTATAAAAAAAAGGTCCCGTAATTTTCGTTGTTGGCTCAGTTTTGTATTTCGATAATGTTTTACTTTTGGAGTTAATCTAGATAGGTTTAATTCCTGAGAAAATCCGTTTTAACACAAAAACATTTTTTTCCAATTTATTTTCAACTAATTACCTAGCGAAATTTTGTCTGCGTCTTCCAATTTAATTAATCTATCTAAAGCCTGACCAGGAATATAAAAAACCTGGTTTGGAGGCGCTGCAATCGACTGTCACCTTTAATGTTAGTGTTCCAAGTACAAAAATTAGTTCCAATGATTTTCCGCAACATGGCGAGGTTTTTTATATTTCTGGTCGGGCTTTACATAGATTAACTTGGAAGACGCAGACCAAATTTAATTGTGACAGCAAATTTGTGACGTATTTCTTAATTGTTACAGACAAAGAATACCAAAGCAGCAGTGGTGGATGAAACTCCGTCCACTGCTCCGTATCCTGGCCAAGCACGACTCCACCTACGAGGAGGAGGGCATGTACATGACCGTCGAGCAAGGGGAGATCGACTCAGAGTGCGTCATATAAACACTCCACAGATTCAACAGTCTGTGGTCATGTTGATCTTTGTTTATGGCTTCGGTGTTGCCATGACTCGAAATTATATATCAAATCGTAGATGTTAGGGCACGCGCATTTTTAGATGATTTTAGTAGGTGGTTTAAAAGTATTAAAATTATAAATTTTTTATTGGATCTTATGAAATCTGGCATAGGAGGTAGGCCATAAATCTAGTTAAATTTCAACTTTATTTATTGTTGACTAGAGACAAGAGAGTTGTGTATTAATTGTATTATTATACAATTTGTTAATTTGTAAGTATAAATGAAATTACGTCAAAGATTAACAAAGTTTAAGTATACCTACATACCTATTTATTTGTACGATGTTAAGTAACCTCAGGCTAATAATTATTATTTTTACCATCTAAAATACAATAGCATGATATAATGTAATAATAACAAGTGGCTGTGGTGTGACTGTTATATTTATTTACCGTGTTTGTGATTGACATGTTATTTATTTTAGCCATAAAATATGCTGTTTATTTTTGAGATGCTAATAATAATATTATTGTAGGTACAACACTTTGTATTTTATTACTTGTTTATGAACGCAACCATAATAAGTTCTATATCACCATCTGAGCTATTATGTGTTGCGTCATGCGCCACATGCGGGGCGGTTAGGTAAAAGAAAATCTAGCGAGTGGCTGAGTGTTTTTTCAGCCATATTTTTTACTCAAACAATATTTTTTTATGAATATTTATGATTGAATCAGATTTACTGCTAATCGATTAAGTTATCTAACAGTATTTTTACGATATTTTATTTTGATCACTTTCATGAAAAATGCTTTTACAAAGAATTTCGATACAAATTAACGTAAAGTTGAGATTGTCCTTTTTTCGCATGCGCATACGCATTGTTAGTTAACATTTAATATGCGGTTCCTGTATAAAATAACATCGCAGAAGAGATTATTTTAGTTATACACACTTAATTATTATTTTTAAAATATATGCAAATTGTATGTAAGTAAGTACCTTTAATGAGTAAACATGAATGCTATTGACATTTATATAAGTAATTGAAAATAAAACGTACTTTGACAACGAACATAATTTAATTTAAAACACGAGAGAACCCCAATACCAAAGGAAATTGCTGTAAGAAGAAGAACAAAGGTGGGCAAACTGTAAAATCTTCTAACATCCTGAACTAACGTAATTAAGGGTCAGTGTACGACATTTGTTAGAGCGAGAAAGATCGCAGCACTGCTGCGGGGCTAGTACGCCAACCCGCGATAGCGTGATATAGCGCTATCACGCTTCCGCTCTCTTTCTATTTGCACGCGACAGAACGAGACAGAAGACTAAATTTGACAGATGGATGTGTTAAATGTGGTTGGCGTACTAGCCCCGCTGGTGCTGCCGCGTGCGATCGTATTCCCCAAAGACTAAGATATATTTTTTTCGCTTACGCTGGCTGGTAGACGGAACATCAGTGTAACCGCGTATGAGATTGAAAATCATATACAATTTGTATGAAGCTAGATGTCTGACTCCGGACTACTCCGGAAGCAAGTAAGTAGCTAATAAGTAGCGGTCCTACACCAATATCGGATCGTGAACGGTGTTGTAGTCCTACATGGCGTCCGACGATCTTGAACAAAATGTATGAGTAGGTAGCACAGACTTAGGTATGTAGGTAGTCCTACTTGCAGGATAGTGTGTGGGCTCGTAGTCCTGCTGCATGTAGGACTACTGTGAATGGGCCACTTAATGGACAAGACCTACCACACCTCATTCGATTTATTAAAAAACTAGTGTTTTCCCGCGACTTCGTCCGCACAAATTATATACCAGATTTTAAGTCAGATCATAAGCTATCAAACAAAAAAAGTTTCATCAAAATCGGTTCAGTAGTTTTTGCGTGATGCGCGAACAAACAAACAAATTAACAATTTTGTCAATAGATGGCGCTGCACGTTTTTAAATCGCGCTATCGAATGTTATTTGAATTTATATGAAGAGAACCGCTACTTTTTTATTCCTCATGATTTTACGGTTTTATAATTAATTAAATTAGCTTAGATTAGCTATTCTCTTTCTACAGGTGTATGGGAGCGGAGTTAAAAAAAATGTGTATCTTCATATGATCTTCATAAATCATAACTAAAAGTAGAAAACGGTGACAGCAGCACTGGTAGCATGCTGCACGTGATACGGCTGTATCACGTCTTTTATCTCGTTCGTTCACGTGCAAATAGAAAGAGAGCGAAGGTGTGATAGCGCTTTATCACGGTGTCATGCTACCTATGCAGCATAGCTAGCATGCTGTAGTGATACAGAGCTATTACCAAGCTATCACACCTTAGCTCTTTTTCTAATTGCGTGCGTACGAACGAGATAAAAGACGTGATACAGTCGTATCACGTGCAGCTTACTACGAGTGCAGCATAGCTAGCATGCCGCAGTGATACAGCGCTATCACATCTTAGCTCTCTTTCTATTTGCATGCGAACGAACGAGATAAAAGAAGTGATACAGCCGTATCACGTGTAGCATACTACGAGTGCAGGTACTAAATATTTGAGTACAAATTGTAGGTCGGTCTTGCCAGCTTATGCGTGATTTTAACGTTCTTGCGTGGAGGCAGCGCCCTCATTTATTTTCTATTCTTTTATGTCGCACTGTAATATTTCTGTTTTTGGGTTAGGTCTTTATGACAAACGATTCAATATGTGCAAAAATCAGCGAGTTATCGAGGTAGGGCATACAGACAGACAGACAGAATGGACTAAAATATAAGGGTTCCTTGTTTGACTAAGGAACCCTAAAAAAAAACTAAAGATGTCGGCTGTATGGGCTCAAATCTTTTGCCTTGAACTTAACGAACAAAAAAGTATTGTCGTTTGTTTAAAGGGCCCATTCACAGTATTGCGTCTTGCACTCAGATCAAGGTCTTGCAGTCCTACACCAATATCGGATCGTGAATGGTGTTGTAGTCCTACAAGGCGTCCGACGACCTTCTTGAGTAAAATGCATGAGTAGTACTACTTGTAAACTTGCAGGATAGAGTGTGGGCTCGTAGTCCTGCCGCCGTAGCATGTTGCACGTGATACAGCTATATCACGCCTTTTATCTCGTTCGTTCGCGCAAATAGAAAGAGAGCGAAGGTGTGATAGCACTATATCACGCTGCCATGCTAGCCATTCAGCATGTAGGACTACTGAATGGGCCCTTCATTTTATAGACCTCATATCCGGAATTAATAGAATAAGAAACTATTAACTATGAAATGTGCTCTATTATAATATAATCATGAAATAAACACAATTTAATAATCAGTAGTTTAATTATACAAACGATTATTTTAGTTATTTCACATTCCTAGAGAGATAGATTTAATTAGTTGCTAATTTTCCTGTTTCCGGGTGCCAACACAACCAAACAATCGGTTGACGTTTCACCGCGTAGCAAGTGAAAGTTGTCACGTCGGTCGAATTACTGTCAGAAAATTATTTTTGTGCTCTAATATTCTTATTCGCTGCTAATTGGTACGGAATTTCAGTTGTATTAAAAGAAAATACTGACAAAAGTTTAATTTTATGTTTGTGAAAGTGATATTTGATTAGACAATTTGCATTTACAGGTTTAGGTTATTGCCGGGAAAGATGGGTGTAAAACCTGCAATTGGAAGAAAATCTAACAAGAACCCGCCTATTTTTAGTCATGAATTTATTATTCAGAACCATGCGGATATAGTGTCATGTGTTGTTATGGTATTTTTGGTCGGGCTGATGGTGCAGGTCAGTAACAAAGGGATGCCACGTAAGCCATAGTTTTCTATACGTTAGGCGGTTATTTTGCTTCAATTTATAAGATATACGTGTTTGTTACAGGCGACAAGTCCCATTGCGAGTTTATTTATCAGTCTGCACCACAATGTGAGCGGGGTTGAGCCGACAAGGGAGGTTCCCAAAGGGGAGCCTTTCACGTATGAGGCCGGGTGGAAGGACTCGTGCGCCGTGTTCTTCTATTCGCTCGTCTGCATCGTCATGCATGCCATTCTTCAGGAGTACTTCCTAGACGTAAGTGAAACATCTGTTTTATTAGATTTTATAGTAATACTTACTGCTGTGTGCTAAGTGCCGTGGTGATCCAGTGGCGAGTAACCTTGCCTGCCGTGCAGGAGGCGATGGTTGGGTCCCCGTCCAGGCCGACTCGTACCAATGAGTTTTTCGGAATTTATGTACGATTTGTAACACCACTGGCTTTTCGGTGAAGGAAACCTGCATGCTTCAATTCCGAGGCCTGTATTTGTACCCACTGTCCATTATAAGTGGCGACGGGCTCACCCCCCATCACACTGGTCAGAATTTCGTTACTACTTGTGAAATGTGGATGTTATGAGTTTTCAGTTATCTCTGACTACCCCCTCGGGGAACATATTCGTGAGCATATGCTTACTTACTGCTGTTACACTCACATAAGCTAAAAAGCACTAATAATTCTACATTTATGTTGCTTTTGTGTATAATGTAAAGCTGATAAAGAAAAACTGATAAATGATTAGGCCTAAGGGTCAATTCCCATTGAAAGATCTGTGTGCAGCGGCCGGTGGTGTGCAGCGTTTTACCTATATTGAACTTTATTTATAGTAAGATAAGATAAAATTTCAGTTCTAGTCTTTTAAATTATTTTGTTTGTTTTGTAGAAAATATCGAAGAAGTTCCACCTGTCGAAGTCAAGATTGAGCGCCCTGAATGAGTCCGGCCAGCTGGTTGTGTTCCACCTGGTGACCCTCCTGTGGGGAGGCGACGCTATCCTGCGCGAGGGATTCATCTTCAACATTTCACACTTGTGGGATGGTAAGTTACATTACTTTTTATTAAAATATACACATAGGGTGCATTTCCACTGAAGCGAAGCAGATAGAAACTGTGCTATTTTCATCACTAGCTGGAATCAAGCTTTTTTTAACTGACTTAAAAAAAAGGAGGTTATCAATTGGTTCATTTTATAAATCTCCGCTCCACTCCACTTCAGTGGAAACTTACCCTAAATCTTAATTTCAAATATCTTCATTTGAATTATAAATGTTTTTGATATGCTTTTCAAGAAATGAGAATGTTTCAAAACAAATTTAGTGATGGTTTGATGATTGTAAAGTAGTTGCTCTACTGCTCTAGCAAGAAAGCTAGAGGAAATTAATATTAATATTTTCACAATTAGAATACAATTCGACACCAGTTTTCTGAGAAATTGAAAATATTCTGTTGTGTTGACTTCTTCTTTTTGTTAAAATAAAGATATTTGTATTGAGTTTAAACTCAGTTTTAATTAACAAATAATAAAAATGCCCTTTTGGCACAATGTACATTTGATACATACACATATTATTTCATTGTCCATTTGAGTTTCATTGTTGTTATAACATCAATGTTCAAGATGAACCTTTACATTGCGATTAGAATATAAATTACTAGATGACCGCGGTGAACATCGTACCGCCTTAGAATCTTCCCGACACACACTTGGCCGTTTTTACGCCTATGTTCATCACGGATAATGTAGCATTCTAATAGTCAAAGAATTATTCAGATCCGTACAGTAGTTTCGGAGCCTATTCAATACAAACAAAAAATCTAATCTTTCCTCTTTATAATATTAGTATAGATGTGCAGTGCAAAGAACAAAGAGAGAAATCTTTATATGTATTTATTTTATAGGTTTGATACAAACTTACTGCTGATATAAGTACTGTACTGCTAAAATTAACGTAATTTTTTATTGTACTTTCGCTTTTTGCAAGCATTCACTAAGTATAATTGCCAATTTAACATTTTATATAATGAGTCAATAAGAATTTAAAAAATGTGTAAATGTTTATTTGAAGTTTAAACATTTCTGTTTAATGATGTCAGTTTGTTAATGTAACTGATTAAAACAGTTTTTTATTAGTGAATTGATTCGCTGCCGGCCGCTGCCACTTCGGTGGTTAGATAACCATTTTCCTTGTATCTTGGGGAATTTTATTAACATTTATAACCTTTTATCATTGTTTACATATTATTTTGTTATTATAGCTATGCAATATCTTATATACGATCATTGTATTAAGAGGAATGGATGTTATGACAGAGAGTTTACAAATGATTTATCATTTGTTAATTTCTCAATCAATTCAATTTGAAAAAAAACATCTAGGTGTTGTTAACATTTTTGTTAATGGTTATATGTTCAACATATTGACATAAAATCTAATCTAAAAAGTGTTTTTTATTGATACCTAGACTTAGTTAGATTATTTTCTCTACCCTAATCATAAATTTTTTCATAATTATTATAGATCAAGAACTACACATTGTTAAAATTTGTTATAAAAATCATATCAGAGTTTAATTAGGAAAAATCAACATACACTCATTGCCTGAACATAAAAATTTATACAGGGTATCCGAACCACCCAATGAGCTTCCTGCTGAAGCTGTGGTGGATCGTGCAGGCCGCCTACTGGCTCCACACCATCCCTGAGCTCTACTTCCAGCGCATTAAGAAAGACGAGTGGGTTGGACGCATCAGACACGCTGCTGCCGCCTTCGCTTTCGTTGCTGCCGCTTATGGTTTCAAGTAAGTTTTTTTACAGTTACTGATATTGGCAATAAGAGTTATTTTTATTAATAAAGCAATTATGGCGTCTTGTATATTCATACACACCTAAATATACGACACGTTGTATCGAGGTGATTAGAAACATCCCTACAGAGACTGCTTAAGGGTGCAATTTACCAAAGTTAACTTTATAGACTTGATTCACATCACACTGAGATAGCAGCGGCGGCGAGCTGGCGTGAGCACTTCATTTTCATGGAGGAGGTCGAATAAGTAGCGCGGCGTCCAAGCGTATGCTCAACTGTTGCCAAGCTAGGCGCTTCCATTCGCTGCCGGCCGCTGCCATCTCGTTGTGAATTGAACCTTAGCGTGTGTGTTGTATACTAGATAATTTAGTTCTAGCAATTTTAGACAATAACGTCATGTCTTACGTCACTAGTAAATATTGAGGCAGGTGTGAAACACTTATGATTTATTTGTTATAGGCAAATAAATAGTGTAAAACTGAATGCAAAACTGCTATTGTTTCTTTTAGCAGAACATAATTATTGTATTTTTACCCAACTTCGACAGAAAGGTAAAAATGTTTTTTTAATTTTTCTAACAAAAAGTGAATGTTTCTCTTTTAGATTCCAGCGAGTGGGTGTGTGCCTGGTGGTGCTCCACTCTGCGGCTGAGTTTGTGGCGCACAGCTACCGCCTCAACACCATCCTGCGGGGAGAACGTGAAGATTTCCTTGACAAATGTATGTTTTTGTTAATGCTTAGGGGTAACGATACCTGATTACTTTATTCAGATAACATAATGCTTTCCAATTGATTTAAATTTAAATAAGATCTCTTTTGTCCAACTAACGATTTGCAAGTAATTAATTTTGCACTCTGCAAGCATCTCTTAAGTTATGCTAAATCATACCTTACGAAGAGTGGCGGAGGCGGTGTTACTGGAAAAAGCAGCGTGGGTAGGCCCCCTAACCCAAACAAGGTGGACCGACGACCTGGTGAAGGCTGCGGGATCCCGTTGGATGAGGACAGCGCAGGACCGGTCGTTTTGGCGATTCTTGGGGGAGGCCTATGTCCAGCAGTGGACGTCTATCGGCTGATATGATGATGATACCCTATTTCTTATACTGTTTCTTGTACGGTAATACAATTTTTTTGTTCAGTCCTGGGCCTGGTGAACGGCACAGTGTTCGTGGGCGTGCGTCTGTTCTCGCTGGTGCTCGGCGTGCTCACGTTCTACTTCGGGCTCGGCGGCTTCGCGCCGCTGCTGCTCCGCGTCTCCGCCCTCTCTGTCCTCGTCTCATTCCAGGTTAGTATTACATATATAGTTTAAGGACAACCACACCACCACGACTTTGTAGTTGTTATTGCTGTGCTATTAGGTATTACATTGTAATTTCATGATGGATTCTAAGTTGTGGTGCAAATAAATTACTTTTATTATTATTAACTCTCTCTTAGGAGTCTTAGGACATGTTTAATCACTTCTGGATAAGTTCTTAATAGCGTATCTGACATGTTTCGTATGAAAGATATGTCAATCGATCTGTCAGATAAGCTATCCTTTTGTTTAATTTTTTTCACGTTTTTATATCCTGGAGTGCGATCATTCAATCACACACGTTTAAATCAGCAGTAGAAAATTTCTAAATAACTATGGAGATTATGCATCAATCGATCATGATTTTGAATCTAACGATTCGGATTTTTAAATTAACGAAATTACCGCTTGATAGAGCGGTTGCTTAACCCCTCGTGCTTTGGTGCAGATCTGCTCCAAGAATAATGCATTTTCTATTGTGTCTGGAATTCCAGCATACGAGAGGTTAAGTCGAAGTCGACCATGAACTTAATCAATATTCTTTATCTCTCTTCACAACCATAAAATGCACGAAAAACCGTTATTCCGATTATCGGATTACTTACTTATACAATCAATGACGCAATTTTTGTTAAAATTTTAGGTTTACCTGATGTTCAACTTCATCTCTGAAACGATCAAGCAAAGGCAAGAGTCTCGCCAGTCGGCACAAAGCAGACCAAAGAAGGAGAAGAAAGAAAAGCCTAAAAAAGAAAAAGGTACGTTTGTCATATATTTTAACACTATTAGTACAGTAAGCGTCAGAAAAATCTAGCTCCCTTGCGCCATTGCGCTTATAAAGATTAAGATAGAGGGGTCAGGTTTCTCTGAAGCCCATCCTACCGTGCACACAGCTACATTTATACGTTTGTATCAAAACATCATGGTATATTCGAATGCCAAATTTGTTGTCAAATTAATTGATGAATTCAGTAGAGTACGGGACTCGAATCCGCATCCTGCCTCTGGGCTTTGCTTAGACCTGTTAAGCTACTGACATCTGTGTCGGAGCTACTGAATTAGCTCTCCAGGCTCACAGGCCTACCCTCAGGGAGGGTGGGTGTATTGGGCCTTAGAATACTGAAAGAAATTGGATTGGATTGGAGAAATTAGTGGAATTAAAGATACGGATTGATTGATCTTTGAATCCACCAATTTCTCCAATACAATTGTAACATTTTTTTTGCGCGTATCGTAGAATAGTGATGTATTTGTTAATATTTTTAATCTGTGGCTTAATGTTGTCTGTCTGAAATGTGAGTTATCTAATAGATAGTTGTTTGATTGTTAACAGTAAAGAAAGCCCCGGTGGACGACTCTGACCTGCCCGAGGTCGACCAGAACACGAACAAGACGCTGCGCCAGCGCCAGCCCGCCGCCGCCAAGGCCAAGTGAATCCAGACCTCCTCTCTACTTATCAACTAAATTCCATAAGAGTCCCCCTCCCCCATAACCTGAGTCTTTCCACTATAACACTTCATAGACGTTGTCCTCCGTATTAGTGTAAACTTTTTGTCACAGCACAAAGTTTTAGCGTACACAGACTGTTTGACAGCATTTATTTTGGAGTTTATGAGATTTTGAAATGACATTGTAGTAACGTAAGGTAACCTCCGCTCTGTCTCGCAGCATGTTGCGTCTTATATGTCGATTCATTCGCAACTATAGCATTGTATGTATCACTGTGTAGTTAATAAGTATCTTCGATTTCATCAATGTTAGTTCAGAGATATGTTAAAGATTTCGGTGAGGACATGATGTTTGGTTTGAGAGGCATGAAAAATAAAAGGTATGTGTAACTGACGATCAATGGTTTCCAAAAATAACTGTATGACACTGACATCCGTTTATACTGAGAAACATACTATTGTCATTAAAAGTATAGTGGATACAGGGTTGTAAAATATCTCCTAAAAGTGTAAAAATAAAAGTGTAGGATAAAACGTTGTTTATATGAATATATTGATGTAAGGACTACGAAGTACTGTGTGTTCACACACATTAAATGATGAAATTTCCATTTTAATTACTGCATTTGAGTTGTAAACTAAATAGTGTTCTCTGTATTATGATGGATTCCATTAGAGATTTTACTTAATAAATTATGATGAAAAAATGATTTATTTTTATAGTTTGATATATTTTGTTATGTGACAGTTGCTATTTTTAACGATAATTGTAAAATGATTTCGATTTTATTAAAATTATAAATCGGTGCTCCTGAGAAATTGTTTAAATTTTTTCAATTTGAGTCTGTTTTTTTCATTAAGTATACAAAAGTTGAAATGATCATGTTACACCATGAGATGTAAATCCATGATTGTTGTTATACTCTTACGTCGAGTGCGTCGAGCGAGTGATTTTAATTCTTCTTCACTGTGTGAAAATGTGCTCATAAATTAGCTATTCTATGATTTTCACGAGAATTGTCAATTTAAAATGCTTGATGTTATTTTTATTTCTGAATAAATTTTGTAAGTACCTAATCGTAATTTAGTATTTTCGAATCCCGTGTGTTAAGACGTAATAGTAGGTGGAAATACCTCGGAGGCATCTTTTATTTTTCATTTTACGACTAGATTTATACCATTTACCGAAACTAAAGTCATACCTCAGTATTTTTCGATAGTTCATCTAGTGACATCATCAACTGAATACACGATTGGAATTACTTCACTCGATAGAAAATCGTCACAAAGACGACGTATTTTCATGCATTTTTAAACATTTTTCTCGTTTTAGAAGAACTTAAAATAGTTTCCGATTGTTGGTATTTATACTCACATATTCACCATTAGTTTAACTGATGCAATCATAAAAAAAATCTAGAAAAAGTACTTTGGTTAGTTGTTTTTAATCGAAAATACGGCTCACGCACACACTTTTCGGAGCGCTCGGCAATCGCGTTTCTCTCCTTTAGTTACCAACTCGGGTCCGCTCTCAAAAGTGTCCGAATCAAAAGAGTAACAAAACGCATAAGGAGTAAGGTGGCATGAAGACATCAAAAAGAGCACGGATAGACCGAAAATGACGGCTTAATTGAATAACGATTGTAGTGTGTAACCTTGAATAAACTGACCAATTTGAAATCACGAATAAAAATTTGCTTGTTCCATATACAATGTCAATGGCTACTCTACCCAAATAAAATAATAATAATTAATTACTTAATCATCAATTACAGTTTTTGAGTTTTGTATTGTATTTGAGTTTATTCTGCCGAAATATCGGGAACTCCAAATAAATAAATAAGGGAATTAAGTAATAGAAAAACAATGAAAAAGTAGGTGCTGTAATCACTTTTCCATACAAATATTCGGATTTCGGGAGTTAAATACCACCTATTCCCCCCCCCCCCCCCCCCCCCCCTGGATACGTGCCTGCAACTAGCATGTCGCGTCTGCACCCGCGCGACATCGCAATTGAATCGCCACGTTTATTATTGAGCCTAGGTATTGAGCGTTATCGCCGCGATACCGAACCGATTGATCTTCGAAATATCGCGACGATATTTTCGTTTTCTGTTTTCCTTCCCTATCAAAAATGCACAGCTTAATCAGCTTATTTTATGGACAAAAAACGTTTTTTTCTTCAATGGTCATGTCATTCAAGTGCCTCCGGTGCTTGCAGTTATTTGTGACTTGCAAATAGCATGCGATGTCGATCAATGATTTCAATTGACTGATGTTGAATGGGATTACCAACTAACTGAAGGACAAACTTTTCATTCAATGTCAATGTTACCCTGACCGCTAGAGCTATTGTGTAAGTTTCCGATTATATCGTTTACAAGCTCGATAACGTATTATGACTATAGTTGTGTTTTGTTTCTGTGATCATCATATCCACTGTCTGAAATTAATGAACTAAATATTAAGAATCAGTTTCGGCGTAGGAAAACAACGCGAGGAAAGAGAGTTGCTTTGTGGGTCTGCTATTGGGCGGTCACGTGCGCGTCGGTTGCCCCATACCCGGCCTACAATGAAACTCCAGTGGTGGCTCAGGATATTGTTCTTTTATAAGAACAACCCTTGAAGTCACCAAAATATCAATATAACCGTACAACGTCGAGCACGTTTGCTATAAAAACTCGACATTGGCAAAATCATCATTAACCAAAGATGGCAGCCATATTTTTAAAAATAGAATAGAATAGAATAGAACGCGAGGAAACCTGCACATGCTTCAATTTCGTTGCATGTATTGTACCTACCCACTGTCCATTACAAGTGGAGACGGGCTCATTACCTGATACATTGGAGAGGGTTTTGGTACTACTGGTGAACGTGGATGTTCTTGGTTTTCAGAATATCGGGGAACATAGTTATATAATATGCATATGCATATTAAGAATCAGACTCGCTATACAGGGTGTAAGGAAAAGTAGGTAGGTACCTACCTATCATTAACCTTTAAGATGATAGGCGGGCTGAAATGCTAATTTGGAGAATAGGTCACTTTTCCAACCGTATACATATTTGTCCGATCCGCCCCACCCATACACCCCACCGACTAGAGTGCGTAAGAGACAACTGCAGCTAGGACCGATTTTATTTACATAAAATCGACGAAAACAGCATATCGTATTCCCCTGTTTTCTCCTCCAAAACTAAACCGATTTTAATTATTCTTTCAAGAATAATATGAGAAAGACTTTGGCTATGTCTGTACGTTTTGCTTTTTTTGCTTATATTCGTCATAATTGATTACTGGATGTCTGAAAACGGGCGTTAAAATTGGTTATTTTCGAAGGTCCCTAGTTCCTACAGTAATTAATTGAGTAATGTAAAAAAGCAAAACATAGGGACATGGCAGAGGTGACATAGATTTTATGGTAAAAAAATATTTGCTCCAGGGAGAAAACAGGGGAATACGTTTGTATGGAAAAAACTGTACTGGTCTATCCTCTTAAACCACATAACTACTCTTACCCTTAAACTGAACAACTGGGAGCAAACCTGTCAGAACGAAAAAAAATCTGCCGTCATACATTTTAGTCGAGCAGGCATTGCAGTTTAGTATGGAACAGCAGATTTTTTTTGCGCTGACAGGTTTGCTCCCATAGTTAAATTTGTTCAGTTTGATGGGTAGAGTAGTGGTTTGAAGACTATAAAGGTTAATTAATTAATGATACTTTTCCTTACATCCTGTATAAGAACTGAAAAAAAACATGTCAATTTGATACCGATTAATCAAGTCCTCTGAGTCTCTGACCAAATTTGGAAAATAACTATTTATTATTATTAGAGAGTGAAGTCGCACGTAGGTAATAGGTTTTTTACGTCTGAAAAACATTTGAATGAAATAAAACATTTAGAACGACACTCAAGTGGAGATCTCTTCTTGAGTATAGATAGAAAAGGATGCAAATACATACAACGTATACACGCATCCTTGTCTATCTTTACTTAAGAAGAGATCTCCACTTGAGTGTCGTTCTGTAATACCCCTCTAAGACACTAGACAGGGTACATTAAGTAAATTAAAGCCTAAGATAGGACAGAATGTTCCGCATACGATAATTACGAATCACAGTTACCTACTTAACTACTTCCTATCGAAAAATACAGTTAGGCCATAACCATCACTTGACACGATATTGCATCCTGAAACAGCCTAATATAATAACCTACATGAAGCTTAAAATTGAGCCATATAATGAAGCAAAGTTTTGCGTAGCTGGATGTGTCGCCGTACGTAGTTATGTATACTATTTAAGTACTTACTTTTGTACTTAATAAATAACTCGTGGATGGATGTATTTCCCTGCATATTAAACCTACATATTACTCGTAGTACTTATACTAAAACATATATTTTATGACTTTGCATTTTAATTTGTAGTGGAAGTTAACCATAATGTTTCTTTGTGAAGATTTCAATTAATTTTTATTATTTAACTCATAATTCATTTATTGCATCATATGGTATAAAGAACATAAAGGTAGTAAGTATATAATTTTTGTATCTCATATGATACCCATTTATGGGCACAGCAAAAGTACCTAACTAGTAAATAATTAATAATAACATTAACATTCGTACAAAAATGTTTTGAAACTTTTGGTAAGTAACTACTTATCTAGACAAAATAAATTTAGGACTAAAGCTCATATTAATAAATACTCCTAATAGTGAATTCATTCATTTACACATTAAATAATACAAATTAATTAAATCGTGGCAATTGGGGATAACTAAATAATACATTAATAATTTGAAATTAAATAATTACGATTCATGGGAGTAAAATAAGCGAATTGATCGACTTAATCTGCAGTAAAAGAATTGAATCATGGAGCATAGACTCTTTCAGGAGTGCGATTTTTGAATCTCATTCGGTGAGCTCAGCAGTTGAAAATGTCAAAATTACTATGGAGATACGCATCTTTCTACTGCTGATTAGACTTTAAAAAATTGCTCTTCTGTAGTATGATTTTTGTAAGTCAAATCAGCAGTAGAAAGATGCGTGTCTCCGTAGTAATTTTGACATTGTCAACTGCTGAGCTCACCGAATGAGATTCAAAAATCGCACTCCAGTAAGGAAATCGTTAATACTATAATTATAATTAATAGGTTCATTCTATTAATTTTTTTTTTAATTTTTTTATAAATAAATTGAGTTTTGGTTCAGTTTTAAGGTTTTCTGGGATCTTATTATAAATTTTAACGGCCTGGAAATAAGGGCTTAACTTCATTTTCAGACGTCAATTGAGTTTCTATTTTAAAGATATACAGACAGAACCAAGAAATTAGGTATCCGCTGTTATTTACCTACAGGGTTTCTCACGGTATTCCAACACCTGGAGTGCGATTTTTGAATCTCATTCGGTGAGCTCAGATGTTGAAAGTTTCAAAATTACTACGGAGATACGAATCTTTTTACTGCTGATTTGACTTTCAAAAATCGCTCTCCTGTAGTATGATTTTTGAAAGTCAACTCAGCAGTAGAAAGATACATATCTCCATAGTTATTTTGACATTTTCAACTGCTAAGCTCACCGAATGAGATTCAAAAATCGCACTCCTGCTATCAAGGTAGATATCAAGACATGCGTCTAACTAAGAGAACTGAATCGTGATTGCAATTGCCCCATAGTTCCAATTACCTACCCCAGGATTAGACGATACTTACCGGAAATCTGACGATTTTTAAGGCAGTCGGTAGGTACCTAATGAATTAATGATACAACAAGGGGCGTCGGCTTTCAGACAACCTGGAGGGTTCTCATGTTAATTTGATGACTCGGCGAAGACGAGAAGAGGAATGAACACCGACCAACGAATAAATATCCTAAATAATCGTGAAAATGTCATCACAACTCAAGTTAGCTATAAGTTAAGTGACGGCTGTAGGACAGAAAGATGTCGCATTTTATAAATATAGAGACGTTACAAAAAATGAAAAAAGGAGGCAAGAAAGACATCAGTCTTGATGTCTAGCAAAGCCTTTCAATCCTTTTTATTGCTTTGCAGCAAACGCAAGTAACACATGTTGTATGATGAAGAAAGCTTTTACTTACTTACCACATTATATAAGCAGTCTAAAATCGCCACTCCATCGACATTTCTTTACACCTACTAAATCACTAGGTGTGTTCAAAGCTCACGCACGGAGAAAATAATTTTAACTGGTCCCGAAGATGCAGAAATTAATTGATGTTAACGGGTAACCTATGCGCAAATTATTGCCAATAAAAAGTAATAGGTAGGCGGAACCTACTTTCAGCTGAATCTTGTAGGTAGGTACATTGAGAGCAAATTGGTAATTTTTGGTACCTATTCAATTTAATGTTAGCTTTTGTCGGGGACGACCGTTATTTCGGGCGTGCAATGATGCGCTTACGGCGCAGCTTCGGCGCGTCCGAATTCTGAATATAAAGGTGCGAGTGTGTGCGGTGAAGCCAGTTCCTTCCCAGCATCAGTGGTGGCTTGACGTTGGATCGCGATGCAGCCTCTAGTACTCATCTTTTTAGCGGCGGTGTCGGCTGTGGCCCTAGCAGGTTAGTGCCCCATCGTTTTTGCCGCCACCCGAGCCTTGTCGACTTGCATTTTCCTTTTATGCCATTTGTATGACTAATTTCCAATTGGATTCAGATACGGTTGTTCTTATATAGAGAACTAATCGGTTACCAGCTTTAGGTGATTCGTTACTTATTGACATCATAATAGGTGCGTGCTCGGTGCGATGTGCATTAAATTTTCCGCAAGCATTTTTTCACAAAAAAATGTAAACTCATAAAGATACATATTACTTATAAATAAATTATGTAGCTGGTATATACAATTTTATTGGATTAGACAAACATTTAATAAATGTTATGATCGTATTTGTAAATATACTTAATCATCAATTCATCATCGAGCATCTATTGAATCAAGTCACGATTTACTGCGCTAAGGTCGTAGTTTACGAAGAGTTTAAATGTTTAAAAGCTGCTGATTGTTCGTGTTTAAGATATAACCGCTTGTTAAGTTCTGTTCTGATGATCTCATGCGTGATGTGACTAACTGAGTAATCCTCTTCCTTTTAAATCGGGTTTATTTTTTCCCCCGTTTATAAGATTTAGTCACGATTTTCACTACTGTGACTAAGCTTATCGATAACTGGTAAATTACGCGTAAAAACGTTAGCTATTAACTTCTTACTATTTCTGCCATTTTACTTTACAAGTATGACTAAGTTAAGTCATTTTTAAAATACTTCGTGTTTAATATCTAACAAAGTAGTAGGCGCAATAGTCTCCCCTGTATAGGAATACAGATTTTGGACACTGATTCCTCTCACAATTTGATATTCTCTTTTTCCACCAAGTTTCTCACGGTTTAACTTCGGTAGGTACTAAACTAATACAATAAAAAGTTGTTCCACTTTACATAGAGGTGCAGAAAAGGGCGATCAATTGAATTGCAAACAAGAGCTCCATTTTAGTTTATGTCTCTACATTATTTTTTTCTGTAGCTTCTCTACAATATTGATAATTATCAACGTTTATATTGCAATGCATGCAATTTTTTCGCCATTACACTTGTACAAACAAAACACAAGTCCAGAGACTAATTTGATTTAAAAATAAAGAGCAAACAATTTTTTAACGAAATATCTGTAAACTATAGTAACCTAGTCGTATAGGCGGCGGTGGGAACCCGTTGGATGAGGGCGTTGAATGTGGTGGCGATCCTTGGGGGGCCTATGTCCAGCAGTGGACATCCATCGGCTGAGATGATGATGATAATGATAGTAACAGTATCGGTACCTACCTCAGCAGGTAGGTTAAAAAAAAAGTTAGATTTTTTCTCATTTTCTATTCTAGTCCAATAGAGAAAGTTTTTCAATTCGATGGTCTGGAGTGCGATTTTTGAATCTCATTCGCTGAGCTCAGCGGTTGAAAATGTCCAAATTACTGTGGAGATATGCATCTTTCTACTGCTGATTTCACTTTCAAAAATCGCACTCCTGTCGTATGATTTTTGAAAGTAAAGTCAGCAGTAGAAAGATGCATATCTCCATAGTTATTTTGACATTTTCAACTGCTGAGCTCACCGAATGAGATTCAAAAATCGCTCTCTGTCAGCATATTAAGAAAGACCATGTAGGTATGTCACTTATCGTATTTACCAAACCACCACTAGAAACCAAAGCCTCATACACCTTCCGATTACTCTTTTATTTACTTAACCATTTTGATCGGAATTTCCAGAGGGCCAGTACTACGTTCCTCGGGCGTACTACACGATCGACCCAGAAGGGCATGCGTCTCCGCCCATCCCCCTCCGGCGCCTGCGTCGCTCCCTGATGCCGTACCCCAACTGGGGAGGCAGCGGCGCGAGCGCCAACGCCAATGCCAACGCGGAGGCAAACTCATGTAAGTAATTTTAATGTTTTACTAGTAGGTCTTCTCTAGTAGACTAGTAGGTTGGACTAGTACGTAAAAGAAAGGACAATAAAGAGAAACCTGTAGGTATCCACGCTTTTTAGCTTTTCCCGCAGAAATCCTGCATGTTTTGATAGGTAGGAAAGCAGTTTCTTAAATAGCAGTTTCCATGTTCAACAGTAAGAAAATAAGATTTCCTATAATGACAGATTTTTAAATCGACTCGTGCCTTCTTTCAGGTATTAAGTACTGAATACAAATAAACATTAACTTTTTGTGATATTATAGTAGATAACTTACGTTTAGACGAGGCACGTAAATCCGCTTCTTTATTGAGGTTTTAATGAATAGCAACTTTATGTTTTTCTTGAGCACGTGGCCATGCCACAACTATTATACTGCTGTATAGCCTTGCTTCTCTTAGGTGAAAAGAGAAGTACTTTCTACTGCGGATTTGTCTTTCAAAAATCATACTTCAGGAGTACAATTTTTGAGAGTCAAACCCGCAGTAGAAATATGCGTATCTCCATAGTAATTTTGACATTTACAACTGCTGAGCTCACCGAATGAGATTCAATAATCGCACTCCTGGTTATTATTAAGAAAATTCCATAAAATCACCAGTTTTCAAAATTCGAAAAATCTTAATCTTAACGAGCACCTAGAAGCCATGTTTTATGCACTACTAGTATTCAGCGAAAACCTATGTACTTACGTATTTGGCTTTTATACCACTTGATTTAAACAAAACAAAATCCACTTTATTATGATATGCGAAATCTTCAGTATATAATACAATAAATCTTGCGTAATAGGAGAGATTAATATTTGATCGCATCTTCGACATCCACCCATTATTAGGTATAAGTCTGCACCATAAACATAATATTACCATCTACACATAAGTATAATTAAAGTGGAACATTCAGATTTCAACATTCACCTTTAGGAAAGATATAGGTACCCTAAAATACCACAAACAATTTAAGTTTAGCTAACAATGCTTACATGCATACAGCAAGCAGTCATTGGCCGATCGTCAGTGCAATTTCCTCTACATTCAACCGGAACGAATCGCTAATTAATCGATTTTTAAATCGTTTTCCTAAGGTTCTTATGGCAACGTCAGTGTCTATTGATGGGTCATGTTCTCTACGGGTCAAGACAAATCCTTGATGTTGGGTTCCTCTAAAATTAGTCACGACTTTCTTTATTTTTAGAGTTAATTTTAGGTGTTCTGTTGCTTCCTTATTTACATATTATTAAGTGTTAAACGGTTGATTACCAATAGGTCTTGGGGCCATAGCAATATTTAAAAAAACTGCTCTAATGAAATTCTAAAAACTGGTATAAGGAATCAGCCTTATTTCTCCCTTTACATATTACCAAGATGATAATGTTGGATGATGCTCTCTTTAAATCTGTCTTTACGATTCTATCGAAACTCCCAATCCAAAACGATGGTCGCACTTGTAGGTAGGTAGCGTATAACTTTATAGGGTACTTTACAACAGAATATGTTAATGCTACTTACTTCTTGAATAATAATGTTTTATGTATTGTAGGTTTCAATAAGGTACCTGTTAGTAAACATTGCTTCGTGCTCAGTACACCAAACAAAATACAACAGAAACCAGAAACCGCATTGTAAATCTTGACGAATTGGAATGTACTCACACACGTACAGACGTGGGTATTTAGTGGAACATTTGTATGTAGAGCACCGTAACCTACTCGACGTGGAGAGCACGTTCGATCGCCGCCGGCGCCGGCGCAGACGCCGTTCATCTAACGGTCTGCTTTGCCGGTCAACAGGCTGACAAGTACAAAAAATAGCCGATTGATATCTACTTTCTCATACCCTTATAAAACTAGAGTACCTCTTTGATATCCATATTAGTATGAATAACGGGTTTTAGCTAGGTAAGCAAATATGTATTAGATGTGTTACTTTTGCCAAGCAGATTTACATTCACGTTTTAAAATCTGCAGCGACACTAATAGAACGCAAAACGTAAACCATTTATTCAAAATCTTTTGTCTTTGTAACCATTCTTCAAGCTGCTGTTGCTTGCGAATTCGTCTCCGTTGATATTATAAAAGGTCTGTATTAATCCTGTTCGTCTGCGTTGATATTATAAAAGGTATCCTGTATTAATTGAAAACATATTCTACGTGACTTTCAAAAATCGCACTTCTTCGCTATTGTCGTTACCTAATCGCAAAATCTGTCTTTTTCAGCAACTATCTTGATATCGGAGGCGATGGTTCGATCCCCGTCCAGGAGTGCGATTTTTGAATCTCATTCGGTGAGCTCAGAGCAGTTGAAAATGTCAAAATTACTATGGTATGGAGATACGCATATTGCTACTGCTGATTAGCCTTTCAAAAATCACACTCAAGGAGAGCGATTTTTGAAAGTCAAAATAGCAGTAGAAAGATGCGTATATTTTGACATTTTCAACTGCTGAGCTCACCGAATGAGATTCAAAAATCGCACTCCAGGAGTGCGATTTTTGAATCTCATTCGGTGAGCTCAGCAGTTGAAAATGTGAAGGTAACTATGGAGATATGCATCTATCTACTGCTGAGTTGACTTTCAAAAATAGCACTCCTGAAGCATGATTTTTGAAAGTCAAATCAGCAGTAAAAAGATGCGTATCTCCTTAGTTATTTCTAAATTTTTAACAGCTGAGCTCACCAAATGAGATTCAAAAATCGCACTCCAGGCCGACTCGTACCAATGAGTTTTTCGGAATTTATGTACGATTTGTAACACCACACTGGCTTTTCGGTGAAGGAAAACATCGAAAGGAAACCTGCATGCTTCAATTTCGAGGCATGTTTTGTACCCACTGTCCATTATAAGTGGCGACGGGCTCACCCTCCATCACACTAGACAGAGTTTCGGTACTACTGGTGAAACGTGGATGTTCTGAGGATTCAGAATATCTCTGACTACCCCCTCAGAGAATATAGTGCTTGCATGCATGCATCTTGATATTCGAGACGTTTCAAATCATCAGAGTTATTGATTTGTTTCTTTTCTTATAAAATTGCAGGGGGTGGTGCCAGCGCGAATGCCAACGCTTATGCCCATGCGGACGGCCGCGGCAGCGGTAGATGGGGCCAGCCGGCTCCTGGTGGGTACGGCGCCGCCAACCCTATGAGGTAATTCAACTGTCTTATTTATGATTAAATATAATTATGTTGCACTTAACTATCTATGCGCTTTCGTGTGTGACCCTATTATGACTCAATGGCCTCGAGCCAGTTAAAAACGAGCCACATAATGCGGTCGCACCGACTATAAGAAGCTTCTTCATGTTATTAGCTTATAGTACTACACAGAGTACCTACTTTATACTACCGTATCATATTTTGCAGTTCCAGCGGCCACAATTTTTGGCTCGTATTCTATATATAAAATATTGTGTTGCTGGCTGGGTATAGATGACACGCTCTGTGGATAAACATAGTATGGCCTCATTCCCCGTTGATAGTCTACTTCTTCTTTCGTGTTGGCATGACAATCACTCATGCTGTAAAGGGTCATAACCTGGTAATACCTAATTATAAATGAAATGTTAGACGTTCTTGAGTAAACTCCAATCACGATTAAGTAATTCCTATGTATTTTGAAGGTCCAGTAATCCACCTATTATACCCAGGACGGATGTGCTTAGGTACAACTAAAGAAAATATTTTTAACAATTTAATCTTTTAGATCAATTAGATTTTATTGAATTTGTTGTTAGTCTCCACAAAAGAAGTAAGATTAAAATTGACAAGGACAACCATTATAATATAATTTCATTCACAGATATTTTTTCGGTTTGCATAGCCTTGTAACATTATGTCGCAATAATGTAATAGAGACATCAACGGGCTCATTAGGTGCCGTCTATACCTATTCGATAATATTTTAAAATGTAGGTGTTAGTTAATTAAATAATTAATTTAAATGTACAATCAACAGCACCTCAAGCTTTATACAAGGTGTAAACTTAAATGCGTTACATCCTTGAGGCCCATCACATACATGCGGAATTGCGATTCGGAATTCCGAATGAAAACAGGTTTTTCGTATGGAGGTTGCCCCTCCACATTTGCGAACGGGATTTCAAGCCTATACGAAAACCGGTTTGCATTCGGAATTCCGAATTGCAATTCCGTATGTATGTGATGGGCCTTATGAGGTGCCCATCAAACTGAACCACTTTTACTATAGGACTAACTTTGAAAGTAGTCTGAATGCATTTAATTTTACACATATTGTGTAAAAATAGTTATTTGTTATGCTAGGCTGCAAAGTTGTTTTTTGCCGCGAGTACTTATATTGAAACCTGAGCAAGCGAATGGTTCAAATATAGAATCCGGAGCGTAGCGAAGGTTTCAAAGGTACGAGACGCGGAATAATTTTGCAGCCGAGCGAAACACACAATTTTTCACCTCACAACAGCGAGGAAAATGTTAGGTGCACGCACTGAGTTTAGATGTATAGAGCGAACATCGCGCTTTATGACGTTGTCCCATTCTATTGCGACTATATTACTCTTGCATTTAGTCACTGTCTCACTGCGGTCACGTGTAGCAGTTTGATTGAAATTGTTTGTTTGATCAGCATAAAAAATGTCCTGGTGTGTAGTGTGTACCGAGACACTGCGCAAATAATTCAGGAAATGTAAAGGAATAACTTCTCGTAGGTAAACAAGATGAATTAATTATTAAAATGCATTTTAAATAAGTATTATTTTAAATGATGTTTTTATCCCACACTGGAAAAATAATTATATGCAAATAAGGACAAATCTATACGTGAAAAAGAGAAGACAAGAGATATTGCTCATTACTCAAAGGGATTATATTTAGTTATAATCTCTTTGTTGACACTCAAATAAATTGTAGTGAGGGACAAACTTATACGCGAAAAAGAGAAGACAATAATATGCACGAATATATGCATAGTTCGTTATGTTAGCAACATAATCTTTTTGTCTTTCTCGCACGTATGGTTTTACTATCTTTTTATCTGGACTCGAATGGATTCGAATTTTAAAAACTCTTTGCACGCTAGCGGATAAAATGCACTTTTGCACTCAGATTTCGAATGATAAACAGAATCTTTCCGAGCTTGTGAGGTGAAAAAGTATGTTATAGCCTGTAGAATCCCACTGCAGGGCAAAGGCCTCCTCTCACGAATAAGGGTGAGAGGGAGCGGGCCATACTCCACCACGCCGGCCCAGTGGTGGTGGTGGTGGTTGCTGTACATGTTGTGTAAAAAATTGAAATTTCGTTGTTACTTATAGTGGATGTTAAAGTATATGAATAGACCATAAAATAATAGTACACCATAATATGATTAAACCTCAATGTGCCGTTGCCTTTAGCATAGGTAATAGCGTAGGAAAATTTAGGTACATTTCTAACTTGAGTAACGTAATACAACAACGTAAAAAGAAAACATTATTTATAATAAGACGACTCATAACACCTTCCTTCTTTATGTTGACACTTTCTCTATGGGACCAACAACGACATCGCGAAAAAAAAATTGTTGTCCGATACATTTGGCTCAAGCAGGTTTGCAGTTTTGTATGGGACAGCTGATTTTTTTTCGCGATTTCAATGTTCGTGCCATAGAGAAAGTTGTTCTGTATGGCGGTCTGATCATCCCCTTAAAAAGTGTCAGCATATCGCTCATCTAGTACTACAAAGACGTAATTGCCACAAATGCAAATATGAGTTAATGATGCCAGAATGTTCCAAAATGTTCAATAAGTATGGTGTTACAAAGTCGTTTTTATTGTTCAACAAATGAGCGTAAGACAGCGCCACTGTCTTTGTTGCACCCGGTACAAAAATTGACTCGCCCTGGAGCGCGATTTTTGAATGTCATCGGTGAGTTTGAACGGTTTTTAAATCTCATACAAAAGCCTTCTCATGCATCTTTCCAATGATGATTTGACTTTCAAAAATTGCACTGCTGAAGTATGATTTTTGAAAGTCAAATCAGCAGTAGAAAGATGCATATCTTCATAGTTATTTTGTCATTTTCAACTGCTGAGCTCACCGAATGAGATTCAAAAATCGCTCTCCTGAGTGTAACAACGCCACATTGGTCAGTTGCGTGGGACGCTCTGTAAAATGACAGTTACGTCTTTGTAGTACTAGATGAGCGATATTGAGACCCTAAATTTCCAAAGTGTATCTATGTGCAATGTTTTAACAAATAACTAACTATAATGTTTTTGTGTCTCTAGCGCATAGTTACATCGGTGGACGTAATGTAAACTAACTACACGGTTCGGTGTCGGCTCGTCCCAACCCAAACAACACGCATTTTCCATCAGTTGCACGCGTGCGCACGCCCCATGCGCCGGCGCACCTTCTCGTGCAACTGCCGGAAGACACATTATATTTATTGTTATTCATTAGGCTAATAAAGTGATTTTAACTATTTGTCTTTGCTTTATTTATTTTCATTTCATGGTCGTTCTAATTATATAACAAGTAAGTATTTACACCTACACCTAACATATTTATCGACGGGATAGCAAATACTGCTATCTACATAAGGTCAACATCACAGAGGAGCAAAAAACCTGCAATGTTCAGCATAACCTTCTGCTCCCTGCTCCCTGAGAGTAGGCCTGGAGTGCGATTTTTGAAAGTCATTCGGTGAGCTCAGCAGTTGAAATTGTCAAAATTACTATGGAGATATGCATCTTTCTCCTGCTGAGTTGACTTTCAAAAATCATACTACAGTAGTGCGATTTTTGAAAGTCAAATAAGCAGCAGAAAGACGCATATCTCCAGAATAATTTTGACATTGTCAACTGCTGAGCTCACCGAATGAGATTCAAAAATCGCACTCCTGGGACACGATTTTTGAATCTCATTCAGTGAGCTCAGCAGTTGAAATTGTCAAAATTACTATGGAGATACGAATCTTTCTACTGCTGATTTGACCTTCATAAATCGTACTCCAGGGGTGCGATTTTTGAATGTCATCGGTGAGCTTGAACGGTTTTTAAATCTCATACAAAAGCGTTCTCATGCATCTTTCTACTGCTTATTTGACTTTAAAAAATCGCACTCCAGAATAATGATTTTTGGAAGTCAAATAAGCAGTAGAAAGATGCATGAGAACTCTTTTGTATGAGATTTAAAAACCGTTCAAGCTCACCGATGACATTCAAAAATCGCACTCCTGGAGTGCGTTTTTTTAATCTCATTCGGTGAGCTCAGAAGTTGAAAATGTCAAAAACACTATGGAGATACGCATCTTTCTACTGCTGATTTGACTTTCAAAAATCGCTCTCCTGTAGCATGATTTTTGAAAGTCAACTCAGCAGTAGAAACATGTATATCTCCATAGTAATTTTGACATTTTCAACTGCTGAGCTCACCGAATGAGATTCAAAAATCGCACTCCAGGAGTGCGATTTTTGAATGTCATCGGTGAGCTTGAACGGTTTTTAAATCTCATACAAAAGAGTTCTCATGCATCTTTCTCCTGGAGAGCAATCGCGCTAAATAAATCGCAACTGAGCCATGATTGGACCGCGTGCGAACCACAACTTTGCAACACCAGCAAAGTATATCTAGATTAAATCTTTGAAATGTACATGGCAGTATTTTATGACAGGACGCTCTTTTATAAATAATGCTAGAACATTAATCAGGAACCATGCCGTCTTAACTTATTAAGTGAATAAATAAATAAATTAATATAAATAACGCTCACAGGCACATACATTGTAATGATCCCAAACTAAGCACTAAAGGCTTTTATTATGGAAACCATACAACAACGGCACGAACATATAACATCCATGACCGAACCGGGATTCGAACCCAGGACCCTGGTTTGGCAGTCCGGCGTGGTAACCATTACACCACCCGGGTCGTCTACTCGTAAGGTTTCAAGTTTGATTGATAACCTACAGGGTGCACCTAAGTAAAAGCAAACTGAAAGACTAGTATGGGAACAAACTAGGAGCAAACCTATCAGAACAAAAAATATCTGCTATTCCAAGAGAGAAATTACACGCTCCATGGCTATGCCATACGTTTGAATCGAGTAGGCATTGCAGTTTAGTATGGAACAGTAGATTTTTTTTGTGCTGACAGGTTTGCTCCAAAGTTTCTGTTTGATGGATAGAGTAGGTATGTAGTTCAAAGGCTAATGATACTTTTCCTAAAACCCTATATACTATTGTAGTACTTATACCGAATATCCATTAGTGGTCAGATGTAGAAAGAAAAAAACAGGAAAGAAATTGGCCATGTTAACCAATAACTACCTGTCGGAAAGTGGATTCTCCGTAAAATGATCGCAGTGGGTTTATAAAAATGACTCATATTTCGGCTAGAACGAGGAAACTTTTTCAATGTATAGAAAAAAGTTGTTGCTTCCACTCAATGATTTTATACTTCCACTGATGTAACAAAAACTAATCTTTGAATTGGATCTGGTAAGGCAGTGTTTTACAAAGTATTTACCTATCATACTTACATACTTGTTTTATATTATGTACCTACTTAGTAGGCTACGAAATGTGTTAGTTTCTTTTTTTGTCTCGCATATGGCTTTATCAAGCGTTGAGCGCTCCAGAACAGACAGAATAGATAAAGTATTGCAGTTATAAGTAAATAACAAACAACAATAACAACCAACTGTCTTCGCAGCAGATCAATCATAAGCATATGCTCATGACTATATTCCCCGAGGGGGTAGTCAGAGATATTCTGAAACCTCAGAACATACACGTTTCACTAGTAGTACCGAAAGCCTGTCAAGTGCGACGGGGAGTGAGCCCGTCGCCACTTATAGTGGCCAGTGGACATGGGTACAATACTTGCTTCGAAATTGAAGCATGCAGGTTTGCTCACGATGTTTTCCTTCACCGAAAAAAGCCAGTGGCACAGATTACTTAATAGTTACTACCGCCAGTGGTGTTAAAAATCGTACATAAATTCCGAAATATTCTCATTTGTACGAGTCGGCCTGGAGTGCGATTTTTGAATCTCATTCGGTGAGCTCAGCAGTTGAAAATGTCTAAGTTACTATGGAGCTACGCACCTTTCTACTGCTGATTTGCCTTTGAAAAATCATACTCCAGCAGAGCAATTTTTGAAAGTCAAATCAGCAGTAAAAAGACGCGTATCTCCATAGTAATTTTGACATTTTCAACAGCTGAGCTCACCGAATGAGATTCAAAAATCGCACTCCTGGACGGGGATCGAACCATCGCCTCCTGCACGGCAGGCAAGGTGCCACTGAACCACCACGGCTAGCAATTACTTCTAATTACAATTAAACAGTCGTCTAATATTTAAATTCAAACGATAATGCAATATTTTTCTCGGTCATGCCACGTTGATGTCTTTTGTATGAAACTGGAGTAGTCTCATAGGAAAGACATCAACGAGTACTTCACGAGTAGGTACTTTAGTCAAGAATTTAATACGATGTAACGTTGGGTCGATCGTTATTTTTTAACTGACCGAATTTATCATTAAGGTACTATGTCCATTACGCATCTAATACGACCTGTAGGCCATGGGTGCAGATCACATTGGCATGAATAAATAAGTACACAATTTTATTTGATTAACGAATAAGCCAGAAAGTAAAGAAGGTAAGAAAGGAAGGCAAATTATTATCATTGTGATCATAATAATGACCTCTACAGGGTGAAATTGATATCATTAGCACCAAACGCATTCGCATTTGAAACTACCCATCAAACTGAACAACTTTTACTATCGGAGCAAAAACATCTGCTGTTCCATACTAAACTGGAATACCTACTCGACTCAAATGTATGCAACAGCAGATTTTTTTTGCTCCGGTCTGTATAATCCCATAGTAAAAGTTGTTCAGTTTGATGGGTAGACTGTTAGTTTAAGAGGTTTCCCTGACCGAACGACCTTGACCCTTTAAGAGCAGCCTAACCTCTACTAAACTACGTCATTGTAGTGGTATACCGATTCTTGACTGGATTGTCCTTCATTATTGCCTTCTAATCCAAGGAAATAAAAAACGAAAAACAAGAATTCGCACCTATTTTTTTACAATTATTTAATTAAGTAACTCATTAGATATTAGACTTAAAAAAAATTCCTTCATAGCAATTTTAGGTCTTAATATTGTCTACACAATGGTGTGTGTCGCTAGTAAAAGTGACTTCAACTTATAAAGTAGATGCACATAACATAGTTTTTTTGCAATATTTAGGCTTTCCTTTAAACACAGGTTTCATATGTATTCCATAGAAAAAAAAAAGAAATATACTTCATAGCAAATAAGCTGAGTTTCTGAAAATCATTGCAATATTGTATGTTTTTCAAATAACGAGAAGATTTGTTCTAAAAACCAGCAAAATATGGCCTGGCCCTGCGTTTACCTAAAGGGAGCGTCTTAAGAGGATGCTAATGATGCTTTGACATAGGCAAAAAGTTGTTCATCAAATGTTATGATAATCGATTATGGAGAAACAGTTTTAAAGTTATATTTTCATTTATTATTATTAGCCAAAGATTTTATTTGGTGTTCGTACATTTCCATTACCTACTCTACAGTCTGGGTGCTGGTCAATCTAGACGCATGTCGGGCCCGGTCGTCGGCGGGAGCCGCTCGGTGACCGCCAGTTCTTCCGTCGGCCTGGACTCCTCGGGCACCGGGTACTACGATCAATACACTTCTGTTAACTAGTTATAACCCTTACGCCTGTCTTCTTAGATTTCATTTTACAACCTTAGCATTGATGGTGAATTGATTTGCCGCAGTTTTGCGCATTATTCTTCCCAAAACCAAAGTAAGAATGTATTTAAATAAATTGGGTTAATGAATAGAAAAGTGGCACAGTATAACATATTAATATAATAATATGTTAATTAATTAAACTTTACCCAATCTTTATAGTAATGTTGATGTCCTATATCCAACTTATAATATTATTGAGTACCTAACACTTTCAATTTACCTAATTTCTGTATTTCGTTGCAATAACTAGGGCCTGTTTCACCACTTCTAGATAAGTTCTTATCAGCTTATCTGACATATCATTTGACAGTTTTCGTTTGAACGGTAGGTTTGTCAAACGATCTTACAGAAAAGTTAACAAGAACTTATCTGGAAGTGGTGAAACGGGCCCTAAGGGTAGTTAGTAGATTTTTTAATTATTTATGGATGAGCCGTACCGTACTGTGGAATTAGACTTAAGAAATAGGATTAAATAATAAAATTCAATAAATATGTTTATGACAATGGCAAAAGCCGATTTATTAAATTAAAGGTTTTGGAAATTCACAGTCGTTTAATTATTATTTCTAATTTTCCTACAAACTGTTAAGAGAGCCTCTCTAGCTTCTAATACTATTACCCGTAAGGTATTCCAAGTAAACTTACATTTTTAATTAACTGACTGGAAACACTTGTAGGTTAGTACGACAAATAAGACAACAGTTCTTAGTTCTTATGTAATCTGAAAGCTCCTTTTTAGGTGTCGTTCATTACTTTCATAGTGGATGACTTATTTGGCGTTGGGCATACCCAATGCGGACGACAGATGGTATGCGACGGACTTTTTTTCTGTTAATTAAGACAACATGGATTCATGGCAGCGCAGCGCACACTTCTTGCTTGTTGAGTTGCATGGTTTTTTTTGCTGTTTAAAAATTTTCACCGAGGACTATTCTGTTGTAGGTACGTTTTTTCAGTCAGCTAATTCGTCGATAAAGCTTTTTACTTATGAGGCAATTCAAGCCTGTACTGAGGCTTGTTGTACCGATATCCCTGGTCTGGCGAAGGTTCAGGAGCTGGCTGCGGCGCTGGTGCCGGCTGCGGAAATATGGGCACTTGAGGAGGAGTCACTATAATAGCGTCATCAGTAAACCCGACGTCTCTCCCCGGCGATGGTACAAATCTTTGCTGGAACTGAGGAAATTGCTGCTGGTAAACTTGAGGCGGTTGGTACCCCTGCTGTTGATAGGTTTGCGGCACCTGATAATACTGCTGATATCCCGAATACTGATTGGGTACGCCATACTCTGTAGGCAGTTCTAATCGACCGAACATGTTTCCAAGGAAAGGAAACTTGTTGGTGAGTGTAGCCCATAGACCGGTGCCTCCGACCTGGTTGGACCCTTGGTTACCCCAGAAGAGCCGCTGTGATTGGTCAGGAATGTAGTTGGATCCAACAGCGGTGTAATAAGGGTCGTTGGGGCCCGTGTTGTAGGGCGCCTGCCTCTGTGGGTAGTAGCCTACAGCACTACCTGGAAATAATTTTGAATATTGTTAGCTTTAGATTTTGTTAAAAAACAATTGAACGCCTACAATATATAACAAAATTGCAAACACTTTATTCAGCCTAATCACAACTTAATGTCTCTATTAATGGACACTGGAGACTATAGCAAGAAGATGTTCACTTTATCTAAATGTAAGACTTCGTCGAGGACTAGACTATTTTTAAGTTTAAATTGACTTTAATGTTCGTAAAATTTAACTACATTTTCCTTGCTTTCCAAAAATCACTTCACTGTTCCATTGCACTATTTTTAACTTGTTGATCTAGAAATCCAATAATTAACGTAATTAATAAAACTAGTAGATGCACTAATAAACCACAAACGTACCAACGACACAGCACAGCAGAAGAACGACGTACGCATTCATTTTGCAAGAGTTCAACTCACACTGTGACCCATTGTTGCTGCTCTTCACATTTATACCACCACTGTTTGCTCCCAAAAGAGGACCTTGAAGTAAAATTCTCGTAACCCAATATTGGAAGTGTGAGGTAATGGTGGCTCACCCAGCGGTCTGTGTGGACAATAGGCGCGACAACTAGGTGACTCGTGTACAGCACAGCACTGCCAGAACGCACAGGACGTGTCTAATCCGCATGTTTGTATACCCAAGTTTTCGTTTACCCAAGACTGAATAAATGATATTTTGGATTCGTGAGTCGGAGAAATCGATTGAATTTGAATAGTATCGGTATATAAGACTTTTTTTCAATTTAAAGATAGATATGAGAAAAGAAAGGAAAAAGAATTGAGAAAAAAATTAAAATGAAATGATGATGATGATGTTTATGTGATCAGAAAAATGCAATCGTGAGTCGATAAATGCTGAAAAAGAAAATTCATCTTTGTTAAAATCTGCTTGCTTTATTATTTAGCAAATGATTCCTACCTGCTCATCCTGACAAAAGACAAAGCGAAATCGATTAAACAATGTAAGTATAGCATAATTTTATTAACAAGTAACAGACCGTATGGTTTATTATTACAAACAGTTACTTTAAATGGGATGCAATTTCAGTTTCCATATGATTAGTGGGTTGAGAGCATGTCCCGTGGGAGCTAACATCATCTTTACTAAGTGCCTAGCCCCTTCAACCACAAAAAGCTAGTTATAATTTGATTAGCGATAAACAGTAGCTCGAGTAGGGGTTTTCTTTCCTGTCAAATATGTTACTTAAAACTATAATGTTCATATGAAAACTGACATAAAAGTTGTAGCATTCGACACAAAGACTGTCAACTAGCGTCTCTACAAAAGCAAATAGAAAAAAGTTAAGCAAAAGTTAATCTCACACGGAGCTGAATCGGTCTCGTGAAGGCAGGATTAGGTAGGTACCTACTTAAAGAGTTAATCTTCGGTTTTAAAAAGAGTTTCCCAACATACCATTACCATTACACGCCTAGGAAAAGGTATAGTCATACTATTAACGATTATAAAAGATAGTCAAATATTTATTAAAGACCTAGACGAACCTGGAGTCGAGTCTTTCTACTGCTGATTTGACTCTCAAAAATCATACTTCGGAGTTTTTTTGAAAGTAAAATCAGCAGTAGAAAAATGCATATCTCCATCGTTATTTTGACATTTTCAACTGCTGAGCTCACCGAATGAGATTCAAAAATTGCACTCCTGGATAGGACTTAGGACCGCTCTCTCTGCATCTGTTATAAAATTTAAACAGTTGCAGGCACTTTTTGTTCTGGATGTGCAACACACACATGTGTTGTATTTGTTGGGGGGTGTGTGTGTGTAGATATATATATGTGTGTATGTATTTGTGAACGCAAAGAGTAAATAAAAAACAGAGCATTTCAATTTGTCACATTACCACCGTCGCATGTTTGTAAAAAACGAACAGCCTGTAGAAGCGATATCGTTTTGTGAAAAACGCACTCGAACGCGTGCGTGCTTGTTTACCCAACATAATCGGCATTATTCATAAGATAACGTGTATTTGTCTTCACCGGTTGTCACGGCATTGTCGCAGAAGCGTTTTGCGAAACGTTACTCAACCAGAGCTTCGAATGATACGTACCGGCGGGTAGACCTCGGACGGAATAGATAAGATTGTTTGGTCACTTTTCAGATTACAGTTTTCAATGAAAATTATTTTTATCATTATCCGCAGGGCACGGTTTTCGTTTTGTCAACAAATGGAAGTATGAAGCATGGATTTTGCTCATTTTTTCATTGACAAGAGGTCAGTTTGGTAGTACGAGTATAAACGTGAAGACGCTACAAAAAGATCAACAAACACTCTACTTTTCGGATTCATATTAATTACTAACGATTCGTTTATCCTTTCAGTGCATTTACATTATTACAATTATTAGCATTTATTATATCACAAATTCTAAGCATGGCGGCATCTCGTTTATGTACAAATTTTTTATTAAAAGATTGCTCTTTCCAAATGTTTCCTTATGGATATGAAAAACCTATATAAACGGCTACAAATAGAGCAGCCTAATAGAGACTCAAAGAAAAGCCGAAAAACGTAAACCACTCAAAATAGAGTTGCTTGGAAACTCAAAGAAAAGGTAACCCTGTAAAAAAGCGAAGAGGAAAGAAGACTCTTTCCAAATAATTATTCACCAACCAAGAAATAGGAACCAAAGGAGTATAATTTTTGAAATTAAATGAGCATGAATTATTACGCCCTGGACACCAGACAACGGGTCATCGGCATTCAGGAGTGCGATTTTTGAATCTCATTCGGTGAGCTCAGCAGTTGTAAATGTCAAAATTACTGTGGAGATACGCATCTTTCTACTGCTGATTTGACATTCAAAAATCATACTACTGGAGAGAGATTTTTGAGAGTCAAATCCGCAGTCGAAAGAAGCATATCTCGATAGTTATTTTGACATTTTCAACTGCTGAGCTCACCAAATGAGATTCAAAATTCGCACTCCTGGACGTCCTAGAAAGAGGTGGCGGGACGATCTGGATGCTTTCCACGAAACGTGGTCAGAGCGTGCCCAGGACAAAGATGGTTGGAGCATTAAAGGGGAGGCCTTGGTCCAGCAGTGGGATGAAGTAGGCTATTGAAACAAAAGTAAAAAGACCTTACTTATTACTTTTGGTGAAAATAGAGGAGTTTTTTCTTTGTCTTTAAAAAAAGTGTCAGAATATTTACAAGATAACATTTTAGCCAAACAGCAGTTGATTTGGCATAGTTACAAATTAACTTTCCACCCTTTAGGTACCTACGTCCAGAACATTTTCAAATTTATATTTATCGATAGCCCGCTCTGTACATTACCGCCAGCTATCCCACAATATCTTATCTAAAAATCTGACCAACTGCTTAAAAGTTTAATTGATTGGGCGGCAGTAAAGTGGTCAGCAAAGGTCAAGCAAGTCACTCGTGATACAGCCTGTGCGTGAGGTACATGTTGACATAGATTTATCTTATTAAAAACATGGAAATTTCTCCTTGTTCGCTGTGTTTCTCAATGGTAGACGTACACCTATTTGTTGGGTGTCGAATTTCATTGAAATGATTGCCCATTCATTATTAAATCGAAGCTACATCCAACACATAGTAGGTAGTAAAGTTTTTGACACGTACATAAACATTCTGAATCCGAATGAAAACTTTTGAAAAGTTTCAAAACGCTTTTAGAATTTTGCTCAGAGTTATTCTATTCATGTTCACTTACGATGCTGTGCGCGTTGAAGTCTTTTGTACTAGATATAGCCTGAGAAGTTTGGACTATCCTTATTTGTAGCTATTTGTAATTCTCTCTATTCAAGGTGTTAGACTAGGCCTTTAAGTACATATTCTCACCTCGCCGATAATCAAGGATAATCAATAGGATAGATTAATCAAGACAAGTTAAAAAAAACATTTTGGAAATCCAACAAGGTTTTATTTCTCATCTACATTCTACATATTTTTCCTATAACAAAGAGTTTTTATTACATCTAAGAAATACAGAGCTGGCAGCTATCTGTCAGAAAAAAATGACGTTAAGCCAAATACTTCAATTAAAAACAAAAAGTTTTCTTCCTTTTTAGTTCTTATGGCTTTTTTACATTCTTTCCAAGACATCTTGCCAGTTCACATAAAGAATAATTTAGAATCAATAAAAAGTTTTAATTCCGTTAACCCAAATAATCCCAATAATCTTTGGATATTTCCCAAACTGAATAAAGATATTTAAAAAACAACGAGGGTTTTGTTTTGCCAGTAATTTTCTTTGACAGCTGGATAAAATTATATTTGTTTCAATAAATAGACTCAATTTATTCATAGGAATTATCGGATTCTCTAAGGAATTATATTCAGACAATAATAAAAAATCGGATCTGCGTTTTGTAATTAATTTTCAAACAATAGTAATAACTAATTGATTTATTAGTAAGTTCAGGGGTGCGATTTTTAAAAATCATTCGGTGAGCTCAGCAGTTGGAAATGTCAAAATTACTATGGAGATACGCATCTTTCTACTGCTGATTTTACTCTCAAAAATCATACTTCAGGAGTGCGATTTTTTAAAGTCAAATCAACAGCAGAAAGATGCGTATCTCCATAGTAATTTTGACATTTTCAACTGCTGAGCTCACCGAATGAGATTCAAAAATCGCACTCCTGTTGATCCATTTTTTACGCGATTTCGATGTTTGTCCCATAGAGAAAGTCATCAAAAATAATAAAAATAAATAAAATAAAAGTTTTTTATTTGTCTCAAAACAGCAATACACAAAATTACACAAGAAACATAGCAAATCATCAGATCATTCCCTTAAAAATCCGTCAGCATATAGTATGTACATCGACCTAAGTCTACTTTTGAATATAGCTTCTAAGTAGATTTTAATAACGTATTGGAATTAACGGTTTGGAATGTTGTTGCATATAATTTTATAATTGCATTGGCGCATCACCTGCACCGGCGGCGATGCGACAAGCGCTTTATTTAATTAAGGTTATGCTAATATTAACTTAGTCTCATGAACACTATTGCAATAGGCTAGGCTATGTCTGGGCTAAGGTAAGGTCTGGGGACATATAAGTGACTCACACTCAGTTCCACAAACGCTCATTACTCATTAAAGTTAATCCTCCATTTAATCTCTTGCCAGCTTTTACTACGTCAAAGGGACTGTAAGAGATTTAATGGATGATTAACTTTAATTAGCGTTTCTGCAACTGAGTGTATGAGTGATCGGTTTAGATAAGTTTCGACGCTATTGTACTCCCAATTCGAAAGATAGGATTGGAATGCGTAGATTTCTAAGAATTATAGGAATGTCTGGATAAAGGGGATGAATTTAAGGTTTAACTTACCTAGGTTTTGAGCATCAAATTGACCAAACCAATTGGAAACTCTAAAAAAACACTTTCCATACTAAATGTCGTCAGCTGATCGTTTGTATGAAAAGTCGAAACTTTTCTTTGCGAATTTCCTATAGGTTTCTTAAGTAAAGTTGTTCAGTATCATGTCACCCCTTAACGTAATGCAACTGTTTACATAACACCCTGTATAAGGAATGTTTTCAATCACTCCAACATCCATATTAATGTAATAAAATATAACATGGACAGACAGAGCTCCTATAAATCTTATCTAGCAGCTTCTCGTTTGATGGATGACAAACTACAGTAATCTCGTGGGTCACTGGGTCAACGCTAATAACAGATTACCATACAACTATCTTATTACCAGTGTCCATGGCGATCATAGCCAATTAGCCAACGTAGGTACTTTTATTAATCACTAGTGTTTACCCGCGACTTCGTCCGCATAAATTATATACCAGATTTTAAGTCAGATCATAAGCTATCAAACAAAAAAAGTTTCATCAAAATCGGTTCAGTAGTTTTTGCGTGATGCGCGAACAAACAAACAAATAAACAACTTGTCAATAGATGGCGCCACGCGTCATTTAAATCGTGCTATCGAGTGTTATTTGAGTTTATATGAAGTGAACCGCTACTTTTTTATTCATTAAGAAGATAAGAAGATTCGAAAAATCCCTCCTAAGTGCACCCCTACACCACAGTGTACCTACACGATCATTGGAATATGTAGGTTATTCTATTCGGTTTAGGCTGTCAGTCATGGAACTGTTTTATATGCTGCCGTTGAAATAAAAGGTCTGATGCTGCCGATCGCCATACACAATATTTAATAAGTTTGATATTGGTATGATAAAAGACCCCAGGCATCAAAGGTGGAAGATCTAACACTTTCAACACGTCAACAATAAAAAGCATGTATTTGTTAGAACTTTTTAGAACCGAAGAGGCAAGAAATTCGGGGAGTGTGAAATCTACGTGAAATTCAAACAAAATGCAAAATCTGGAGTGAGATTTTTGAATCTCATTTGCCGAGCTCAGCAATTGAAAATGTCAAAATTACTATGGAGATATGCATCTTTCTACTGCTGAGTTGACTTTCAAAAATCATAGGTACTACAGGAGAGCGATTTTTGAAAGTCAAATCAGCAGTAAAAAGATGCGTATCACCGTAGTAATGTTGACATTTTCAACAGCTAAGCTCACCGAATGAGATTCAAAAATCGCACTCCTGTTCGAACGTTTGTATGAAAAGTCTAAATTAAAAACATTCTGTCTCATACATTTTAGTAGAGTAGGTATTGCACTTTAGTAGTTATGGAACATTTGATTTTTTTTGCTCTGATTGGTTTGCTTCCATTGTAAAAGTTGTTCAGTTTGATGGGTAGTTGGGTGGGTGGGTTTGGTGGTTTAAAGGTTAATGATACTTTTCCAGCTTTTCCTTACTCCCTGTATAAATCGTTTACGTTGAGGTAGGTACACCATGATTGAAGGTTACGCTAAGGTCATCGTACCGAGTCAAGGTGATTTATAAGATGACAGCCAAATTACACTATTTACCATAATACACTTATCTCTTTACCTAAACGCCTCGAGATGTAATAACCCGGATGCTATGTAAATATGTTTACATAGATCTTTATATCTCCTCTTGATAGCATTAGTAAGCACTAGGACATATTCCGAGATCATGCCTAAGGATTATCCATAGCAAGAATACAAAATTAAGATAAGATTTTATATGAGACTGCATTTAGTTCTAACTTTTTCAAGGAACAGCTTTTTATTTTCGCGATTTCGATGTTGGTCTCATAGAGAAAGTTGTTCAGTTTGATGTTCTGATCATGCCCATAAAAGGACCCTGTATAATATCATTGTGGTTTATGTATAGGTAGGTAGTATTAGCACAAGTTTGTGAAGTATTTTTTTAACTTTGCCCATCTAAATAAGTATTCGTACCTACCAACTGGCAATAGACGCAAAAAAACGACTTCTACGTAGATAAGCAAAATTAAAGCGCTTCGGAACAAAAAAAAAAAAAACAGATACAACGTCATTAAAATATTGTGGCATTGTTGTACGCGAATAAAAATATCTTGGTTATTCTCACACAGATTATCCTATGAAGTACAATCTACGAATAAAGTTATTTCTTTATTCGTAGAGTACAATATAGTCCAGTAGGTCTACCATGAGTTTTCATTGTACTTTACTACTGTAGTTACGTCACCAATTTTATATTGAATTTTGTACAGCGCTCCTAGTGGTCACGTTGAGAACTAATTGACGTAACTACAATAGTCTACAGTGAAAACTCATGGTAGGCCTACAGCCTACAGACTTGTGTTTGGATGACTGGCTAGACAACGAAATAGAATACATACTACATATAAAATATCCATATCTTGAGTAAAATCATTCGTATTTACCATAATTATAAATAATGATCCATTAGGATTCGAACCCGTGACCCTTGGTTCTGCTGGCAGGTTCACTACCGACTGAGATCGAGCAGACTGTGAAAAATGAAAATGTAAGTACTTACCTAACCAAGTATATTTAATTAATCATAATTTTATGTCAGGTAGATCTTCTTGCTAGTAAAAAAGAGGATTGCAATGAGTTTGTCCATACACAAATAAGGTCTATTGTTCTCCATTATTTAAATGTTTATGTTAACTAACTATAACTGTCTGCACCCACATCCATGTCGTCGTTGTTTTTAATTAAGATGATATCCGCGCTAAGTTAATTAGGTACATAACTTAAATACATACATACATATGTTCACGACTATATTCCCAGAGGGGGTAGTCAGTCCACAATTAAAACTTATTTAATTGTGATGTGAAACTTGTAAACAATCTTCAAGACTTAAGATAAGATTTCTGGCCGCCCGAAAGGGATTAAGGTCGTAAATTGATATATACCTACAGAGTCCAACTTACGGGTTTTTAAGAGGATGATCAGACCTTCAAGCTGAGCAACTTTCTCCTCGGGACCACTATCGAAATTGCGAAAAAACAACAGTCCCATCCCATATACATTTGGGTCCAGTAGGATTGCAGTTTTATATGGAATAGCTAATTTAGGTCTGCAATAAGTTTGAAGCCTTCTAGAAGCCTTGCTTTAGTCTGACAAGCGAAAAATACCCAATCTGACGTGCCAAAACATAATTTCCATTGAAAAATCTTCAATTGTGTTTGGCATTACTAAGTGTCATGAGAATCCAGTCGACTTTTGTTTAGTAGATAATGGCCATGGAAATTTTGAACTGTGTCAAAACTTAAAACAACTAAAATATAATAGTGTATTGATAACATGCGACCCTGACTATCCTTTGTGGATACAGTGAGTGGGCGGGGATCGTCAGACACCCGTTTACGAAGCCCTTTCAATAAACAAAATTGTATTGTTAACCAAATTGCTGGAATTAAGAAATACTAAGCCGTGTGGTTCCGGCTTAGAGTGGACCACCCCATTTCTTCCCAGGGGTGTCGAACGATGCGACTTAGGGATTCAAGGTTTTTTATGCAGTGTTTATGTGGGCGAAAGGCCAGCCACCCTATTACCACTTGACACATAATTCCCTCCAGGAGAGCGATTTTTTAATCTCATTCGGTGAGCTCAGCAGTTGAAAATGACAAAATTACTATGGAGATACGCATCTTTCTACTGCTGATTTGACTTTCAAAAATCGCACTCCTGAAGAGCGATTTTTGAATCTCATTCGGTGAGCTCAGCAGTTGAAAATGTCAAAATAACTATGGAGATATGCATCTTTCTACTGCTGATTCGACTTCCAAAAATCGCACTCCTGAAGTATGATTTTTGAAAGTCAAATCAACAGTTTAAAGATGCGTATCTTCTTAGTAATTTTGACATTTTCAACTGCTGAGCTCACCGAATGAGATTCAAAAATCGCACTCCTGAAACCTAAATTGATAAATGTGAGCGTTGCTACATACTATATTTTTTTAAACAGAAAGTAGTTGCAGCACAAAATGGGTAATAGTAGATTACACACCGAGGGCGGGAAAGTAAGAAAGGTCTCAGATCTCATGTAATTGTTGACCGAAGCCGAGGTCACCAAAAAATGCGATCTGAGGCTTTCTTATTTACTGCCCGAGGTTAGTATACAATTTTTCTCCTCGACGGAGGTGGAAAGCGGCAACTTCGTTGAGCGCAACGGGACGAAAATTGACGCTTCGCGTCCGGAGGGGAGAAATAGTATATAGTTCTAGTTGTAGCAATGCTTCTGTCCACCCCGAAAGGGATTGCGGTTGTGAGTTTATGTATTTTATATATGTAAGAAATACTTTCAAAGGCATAGTTCATTGTACCTTTCATGCATGACGAGGTAGTTTCTGTCTTCTGTTAAAAAAAGTTTAATTTCTTGAAAGAAACCAAATGAATATTTAATTGGGGTCACGTGCAGATTGTACCTACCTATATAATTTTTTCGTTTGAAGCTCTAATAATAATTACTTACGTGGACATTTCGGACGTTTCCTCGAATCACTTTTCAAGGGATGATGAACTTATAGTTGGTATTTACAGATTTTTCTCGAACGTTAGTTATTGGTTTACCTAACTGACCGTTTACCGCTACCGTCCGCTAGCTAACTACTTACATCAAACACCGGAAGTAGTAGAAGAAAAACGTAGATATATAAAAACAAAATACGTAGCTGTCCAATTATCAAGGTAATATAGCGTAGGCTCTTCCAAATCGCACCGGTCCCGCATGGTGGAGTATGGCCCACTCCTTTTCAACCGTATTCCTGAGAGGAAGCCTTTGCCCTGCAGTGGGATCCTAGTCCTACACGCTATAACTTTTTCATAGGTACACTAGACACTTTATCATTTGTGATAAAGTTTACTTTAAAATAAATAAAGATTTTAAAGAAGATAGCATAGTAGTTTTAATATAAGTAATTCGGTTTAAATTAACTTCGAAGGTTATGGCCTACGTATGCTGCCTACTTCAGTTAAAGTCATAATATACCTCTTAGTCATACATAACTCATGACTATTCTGTTGCTCATGGATGCTAAATATTCTTGGTGACAATAAAGAGCAAAATGAATTGGGCATTACATTAGTTTTGTCAATGAGTTCTGAGCAATAATTTTGGAGTGAGCAGACAATCCATTGATGGATAGATGAATGTAGCGTATACGGATGTAGTATGAAAAGATTGTTGTGTTTTAACCAAGTTTTAGCATTTTAACTAGTGTCCGACTAAAGGAAAATTTTTGTGCCGAAGCCTGACTTAAAAGCAAAAAAACAATGCAAAATCTTGACTTATGCAACGTGTTAATGAATTAACGCAAAACCTGAAAACCGTTTGTCCAGACCATCAAACTGAATAACTTTTACTATGGGACCAACTCTGAAATCGCAAAAAAAAAATCTGCTGTTTCATACTAAACTGCAATGCCTGCTAGACTCAAATTCTCTTCCATAGTAAAAGTTGTTCAGTTTGATGGTCTGGACAAACGGTTTTCAGGTTTTGCGTTAATTCATTAACACGTTGTATTTTGTCGCACGTAACGTGTGTATAAAATCTATTGATTTCCGCATGCCCTCGAAGTCGAAAGAATGCATTACTTAAATTAATATAAAAAGTCCTGTTCATTAAAGATTCAACTTAGCCATATGAAATTACAATTTCATAGGTAAAGCCTTGATTTGCAGTTCGTTAGACCCCAATTTAGGTAATTGAAATAAATTGAATTTTAATCATATTTTGATTTTGGCCAAAGCCGAAGTCGAAAATTGAAGTCGTTATCATCAGGAACAACAGATTTATTTTGGCTAGATATTTGGTTTGCTCTTATAATAAGTTGATCAGTTTGATAAGTAGAGCCTTAGTTTAAATGGATGCCAAAGACCTAACTTTCATTATGTATAGGTGTAAGAAAGACGTAACATTACGTGGTTGGATGTTACACATTCCTTTCGATACAGCTAAGAGCAAATCAATTGTTACATTAATGTATGAATTATTAATTAATATTAATGTTTGTCAGCATCCGTGAACTCCTTACCAGTCGTGAACAATGGGCAAGTGATTGTATCAGAGATATATGAGACGGCTATAGATTTATGACCACTAACAGAGATGATCAGCCGTTTATGCGCTTACATCGGCCACTCGTTTAATGATAGCAATCACGATAATAGCTATAATGAAGTAAAACAACACTAATTTATCATGTTAAACCGTAAACGTTTGATAGTCATGTAAAAGAGCTAAAAGAGATACAAAACATAAGTTTTCACGCGTGTCAGGATTACAAATGAAATCGAGTCTATTTTAGGATATGACAGAGAAGGGTTTGCGGATTTTATTTTAAAGTTTTTATTTGTATGACGTAATTTTTCGAGGTGTGCCAGGATCGTGGCTTGTAAATTTATAAAGTCCTAAAGTCTAAAATGTATCCCAGTCATAAGTCTTTATTCCATATCCTAATCGAGCACCCTACGTCAAACAATTAGAACCTTAAGAGAGAGATTAGAGCTGTAAGAGATAGTAATATTACATATAGATAGGTACCATTTAAACCTCAAAACGATCTCTAAAACAAATAGAGTTGCGTTGGGTCGGTAGGTACCTACGTCTAATAGGTGCCGAAACCGAACAGAGTCCGAGGTTCAAGTAGGTAATAAAGTTAATAAAAATTAAAACAGTTTCGATAAACCTTCTAAAATGTGGCCCATACAAAAGACTTCAACGAGACCCCAAAAATTTTCACTGACGTCACCGTCTTTTTTTTTTAAGGATTTGCTTATTGCTACAGCGGAAAATGTGCAACAAATTTACCCCCTTTTCCCACCTTTGTTTTAGTTTGATGTAGGTATCTTAACTAACTTAACATTATTTAACCAAAACAAAAGCTGTCAAACAAGTTTTTTTCTTCTGTAACTATTAATCATCAAAAAGCTGCTTTGTTTTTTATGCGTTTTGTTTATATTTGGCTAGTAAAATACCTATATTGCTTGGTGAGTTAACAAGTTTTTAGAAGAAAACAATAACTTATAATTTTTGCATCCAAATATTGTATACCTGATAGGTATAAAATACTATTCTATTACCAATACATTAAAACAAAACATTGTGAGTGATTCAACATAAGTACTTAACGGGTACTTAAACATAAATCACTAATCAGTACGGTAATTGCGCCGCCGTAGACACTATAATAAAGTTATTAGCATGAATGAGGAAATGAAACTAAGGTTTTTATGGCGTTTGTCTATCACATTTAATTCATCATAAATACTAATCATACATACTTAACTTAAATTTTATTATTGTCTATAACGAGTTTTTGCCCGCGGTTCCGTCCGGTACAAATAAGTTTCTTTTTCGGGATAAAACATACCCGTGGCCGGCCTCTACGCCGCCATAGAATAAATAGATTATCCAACGTAACTATACAATTTCATGGCGATTGGTTGAGGCGGAACGCGAAAGTGGAACAAACAACATTAGTTTTTTCTTAAATATAAGTTAGTGTCTAAAGTTTACTATCTTACAAGTTTTATCACAATAAAGTCCATGGATTATTATTGATTACTATCCAATTGGAAACAAGTCTTTATTTTTATGGGGATTCTTGAAAATCCTTTGCGTAGCAGTCACTTTATCTTCTTCCATAACCTGAAACAAATTAAAGTATTTGTTAGCATTTTTTTTAGATATTTTTTATGAGACTTACCTATTTATTACAGTACCTAAAGGGTATTTATTATAAATTGGATATTAAGTAATTGCCTATCTCGATTGAAATATCTTTTTGTTTTAGTGACTTATAAAAAATAACTAAGATTTAAGTATGCACCTAAGTACGATTTCGACAAATTGTATTGTTTCATTTCTCACCTCCTTTAACACCAGCTCCAGCAGACGCATGGGCTGAAGCAGAGCTGCTTGCGAAACTTCCTGCAGATCCAAATGAGCCGGCCACGCTCTTGGCTGAGGCACCTGCCGCGCCAAATCCACCCGCTCCACTCAGGCCGTAGCTTCCGCCGTTTCCGCCATTTCCACCACCACCACAGCCTCCTTTGCATCCTCCTGCGCTATGGTTGCCACCTGTGCCCCCGTGATTTCCATCCTGGCCGTTATGAATACCACCATTCGCGCCAGCGGCGGCACCAGCAACAGCACTTGCTTGAGATCCCGCGCCCGTACCAGATCCAGTTAGTGACTTGCCATAAGGATTACTGATAGCACCAGACTGAGATCCAAGGCCAGAATTTCCAAGTTTGCCATCGTCGAATGGTTTAAGGAGACCCGGTGGGCCACCAAATCCTCCTGTGTAAGCGATAGAATTGGCATTGGCTACAGCTCCCGCAGCAGCGTGAGCTCCACTTGCTGCGCTGCTCTGTCCATGATGGGCCTGGGACCCACAGTTGCCAGAAGAACAAGGTGACGTGTGAGTTCCTGGTGGTTTATATTGAGATGCACTCGGTATACCGCTTTGGCCAGGTTGAGATCCACAGTTACCAGAAGTACAAGGTAAAGCGTTTGTCAATGGTGGTTTATATTGAGAAGATCCACTTTGGCCAGGCTGACCGGGCTGTGACCCACAATTGCCCGTTGAGCAAGCAACTGGCTGGGAAGGCCCTGATGGTCCTGTAGGGACGTAAGCGCCCGATGGTGATGACGGCTTGTATTGAGATCCACTAGGCAAATTGTTTTGCCCGTAGTGAGGTGATGATTGTCCGGGTTGAGATGGATATGATCCAGAAGATGTTATTGGATTATTATGCGCCCCACCTGGTGCACCATTCTGACCGAATTGAGTTGTTGATTGACCTGGTTTAGAGTCGCAGCTTCCAGAAGAGCAGGCTATCGGACCGTGGTGTCCCGTTGATATTGAAGGTTTGTAACCCGATGTAGGAATTGCAGAAGGAGCACTGTTATCACCAGGTTTTAATATTCCTGCCGGTCCTCCGAATCCACCTGTCGGTCCTGAAGGATTATAGTGCGAAACACCCTGATCATACTGTGGTGTTTGTCCAGTTTGAGATCCACAGTTTCCAGAAGAGCAAGACGACGGATTATAGGTTCCTGTAGGTTTATACGAAGATCCGCCAGGTGCTCCGCTCTGACCGAATTGAGGAGCTGTTGGTCCAGATTGAGGTCCGCAGTTTCCAGAAGTGCATGATGTTGGGTTGTAAGATCCCGTGGGTGCTGTAGGTTTATACGAAGACCCACCAGGTGCTCCGCTCTGACCGAATTGAGGGGCTGTTGGTCCAGATTGAGGTCCGCAGTTTCCAGAAGAGCATGATGTTGGGCTGTAAGGTCCCGTGGGTGCTGTAGGTTTATACGAAGATCCGCCTGGTGCTCCGCTCTGACCGAATTGAGGGGCTGTTGGTCCAGGTTGAGGTCCGCAGTTTCCAAAAGTGCATGAAGTCGGATTATATGATCCTGTAGGTGCTGTAGGTTTATACGAAGATCCGCCAGGTGTTGATGGTTTATACGAAGATCCACCAGGTGCTCCGCTCTGAACGAATTGAGGGCCTGTTGGTCCAGTTTGAGGTCCGCAGTTTCCAGAAGTGCATGATATCGGATTATATGATCCTGTAGGTGCTGTAGGTTTATACGAAGATGCGCCAGGTGCTCCGCTCTGACCGAATTGAGGGGCTGTTGGTCCAGGTTGAGGTCCACAGTTTCCAGAAGAGCAGGATGTAGGATTGTAAGACCCCGTAGGAGCTGTAGGTTTATACGACGATCCGCCAGGTGCTCCGCTCTGACCGAATTGAGGGGCTGTTGGACCAGGTTTAGTTCCACAGTTTCCAGAAGCGCAAGATGACGGATTATATGATCCTGTAGGAGCTGTAGGTTTATACGAAGAGCCGCCAGGTGCTCCGCTCTGACCGGATTGAGGGCCTGTTGGTCCAGGTTGAGGTGCGCAGTTTCCAGAAGAGCAAGATGATGGATTATATGATACTGTAGGAGCTGTAGGTTTATACGAAGATCCGCCAGGTGCTCCGCTCTGACCGAATTGAGGAGCTGTTGTTCCAGGTTGAGGTCCACAGTTTCCAGAAGAGCAGGATGATGGACTGTAGTTATTTGAAGGTGATGTAGGTATTTTGGAAGAAGATCCTAAATCGTTCGGTTTTAAGAATCCAGCTGGGCCACCAAATCCACCTGTTGGTATTGTAGGTTTGTACTGAGACCCGCTCGGTGTACTACCTGGCTGGGACGGTGTGGGTGATGGAAACGGATTTGGGCAGTTTCCAAAATAGCAGGGGGCTGGGTTAGCCGAGCCAGTTGATGTTGTAGGATTGTTCTGAATTCCACCTGGAGATCCATTCTGGCCAAACTGAGATGGAGAGTGTACAGGTGTAGTAGGTTTATAATTTGACGTTGGACCGCCAGAAGAAATACTAAAGTCGTTCGGTTTTAATATTCCTGCCGGTCCACCAAAACCGCCTGTATATGGAGGAAGTTTTTGAGGACTAGCAGGACCAGATGGTACAGTCGTTCCATAGACACCAGGTTTAGCCTGGGCTCCAGCGGCAGCAGCTGCATTTCCAGAGGGAGCAGTATAAGATGGTACGGACGGTCCAGTATGAGAGTAACTTGGATTTTTAGATGTTGAAGGAGCTACTCCAAACTGACTTGTTGGAATTCCACAGTTCGGTGTATTACAGTTTGCAGTGCCCGTAGGTCCTGTTGGAATGAAAGCGGGTATAGCACCATGAGAATAGTTGGGTGGTTTCGAGTGGGTGCTGGAGCTGCCTGGTGATGAAGGATATTCTCCACAATTACCGGCTACACAATTTGTTGACCCACTAGGACCTAAAGGTACCTGATACGAAGTAAGAGGAGCATTGGGTTTCACATTGTTACAATTTCCAGAGGTACAAGGACCTTTTTCTTGAGGTGAGCCGGGGTATGCACCATGAATTGGAACATTATAGCTTGATGGCAACTTTTCTTTGTCGTAAGAACTTCCATAAGGCAACTCTTCTTCTTTGGGAGTAGACAAATATGAAGATGGTTTCGTAGAATCAATTCCCGAGGCAGGCGGCGAAAGGTAGCTACTACCAGGATACGCACCAGGTGAAGTGTGATGATAGGAGGACTTTAAGTTTGAAGATGCCGATGGCCCACACTTCCCATCAGAGCAGTCAGAACCAAATCCTCCGTAATTAGAAGCTTTGTTGTAGTCCAAAGATTGGGCATTCGATTTGGATTCAGCTCCGTTTACGTTAACTTTAATATCATCAGAGGTTTTACTACCAGATGGTCCGCACTGACCTGAAGTACATTTTCTTCCAGAGTCTGCAGATGAATCTCCCGCAGGTGAAGTCAGGTCACATACACCTGACGTGCATTTTTTATCTATGCCGGTTTCATCATTACAATTGGAGCCTTTACAGCCAGATTGTTTTTGGTTGGAGCAGTCTCCGCCAGCACAGGGGCTATTTCCTTCAGATCCCGTTATGCCTGCTGCTCCCGCGCTTGCTGTTGCTGCTGCTTTAGCTCCGCTATAAGCCTTTCCGTATCCAAGGCTACCTGAGCCTTGTGTACCTGGTGATCCATTAGCTCCATTCTGGCAGCCTTCTGATGTACATCCGGCGCTTCCAGATCCTCCAGCACCATTTGCTCCTGATCCTGCTAATCCGTTGGCACCCAAACCTGGTATACCCGCTGCACCTGTGCCACTGTAGCTGAATGAGCTGGAGCTGGAGCTTGCACTCGATGATGCGAAGCTGGACGATGAAGACTTGGAGAAGCTGCCCGAGAAACCTGCACCATTGGCGTTGGGGACCGGAGGGATGCCAGCAAAAGCGCCCGCCACGGCATTTGCATCGGCTAGAATGAATGTTATTAAAAACATAAGCATCTTTAAGGTTAACATAACTAGGAACTTGTCGAGATAACAAAGATAATACAAAAAATCTAAGTACCTATATGCTCACAATTATCAAATAGTAGTTATTATAATTATACCTATAGGCTTAGGTATTTTAAATGTATAATGAAGTGGATCTGGCTAATCTTTGCACTACGGCATGAGTGATAGTTATGATCGAAGAAGACAAGAATGAATGGGATATAATTGACATTCATTGTACCTACTGTACTTATATAAAAAATTCGAAACCCATCCCATACGGCGGAAGCCGCAAAAAAAAACGATATTTATCATCTCTTATATTTAATAACTTTTCCCCTACGACATGACACATAATCTACATGTGAAATAGGGTGATTTATCCTAAGCCGGAAAACAGACGACGAGTGTCGCATATTATACAGGGTGTAAGGAAAAGTATCATTAACCCTTAAACCACATGGGTACTCTACCGATCAAACTGAACAACTTTTACTATTGGTGCAATCCTGTCAGAACAAAAAGAAAATCTGCTGTCTCATACGTTTGAATCGAGTATGTATTGCAGTTATGGGACAGCTGATATTTTTTTTGTTCTGATAGGTTTGCTCCCATAATAAAAGTTGTTCAGTTTTATGTGTAGAGTAAGTATGTGGTTTAAAGGTTAATGACTACTTTTCCTTATAAGTACACCTTGTATTGTCTATATCAATACCTACAGTCTACACGCAATAGAATTATTCAGCGAGATAATTAATTTTACCTAAATACTTACTAAGCTTTAGCCACGACTTCGTTCGAACCGGCTCCCATCATAATAGAGATCAATCATACCAGTTTTAAGTCTAATCCGATTTTAAACTCAAAATGTTTCATTAAAATCGATCCAGTAGTTTTTGCGTGATGCTCGAACTTGGCTCGAACAAGGAAACAGGTATTAAAAGTCAAGATTGCGAGGATGAAAGGATTTAATTACTTGGTTCGTATCGTATGCGTGTATGCAGGCCGGCAGGCAGGTTAGAAGAGAGTGACATTGACAGAACCGTTTTCGTTCATGAATATAGACATCTGTCAAGATATCTATACGTTCAAAAACAACGTATTCATTTATGATTTAGAAACCTTTAAATCTTATAATTACTAACACTTCCCCTTAAGATTTCAAAGTTTCAATTCAAACTTTACATGCCAGCATACCTACACAAAGTACAGTGAAGAACTATATAAGTACACTAGCAATATACATAACATAAACACATTCACAAATTATTTTTCAACAATGTTTAGTTTATTAACAAATTGCTTATGTTTATTTGTACCAAGAGACTTTGTTAAAATGTCGGCTACCATCTCTCCAGTTGGCATATATTTTACAGTCATAAAACCTTTATGTGCCAAATCTTTTACAAAATGATAACGTAAATCTATATGTTTAGTGCGTTTATGTGACAACTCTTTTGATTCCAAAATCTTATGCGCACTTTGATTATCATTATACAAAGTAATTTTAAAATCTCTACACAAAATTTCCGACATGAAATTTTTTATAAAACAAAGATCTTTACATACATCACCTATGGAGAGATACTCTGCCTCGGTACTGGATAACGCAACGCATCGTTGTTTACGCGATTCCCAGTTTATCATGTTTCGACCAAGCTTCACTACAAAACCTGTATATGACTTTCTATCGACAACGTCGTTTGCCCAATCCGCGTCAGAGTATGCAGTTAAATCTAAATTACCAGTTCTATAAAAAGTTAGACGATAATCTAGTGTCCCTGACAAATATCTCAGGACGCGCTTTGCTGCTTGCCAATGTGTCTTGTCAAAAGCATGGCTAAACTGGCTTAGTTGACTGCATGCAAATGCTATGTCAGGCCTAGTACAAACCGACAAATACATTAAACTACCCAAAAGTTCTCTATATTTATAAGTATTATCATCTAGGCACTCAGAACTAGCCTTCTCTAATTTACAATTAGTTATCATTGGAGTAGATACCGGTTTACAATTCTCCATACCGAATCTAATTAACAATCTCTTGATATAGTCTGACTGGTCAAGTTTTATAAAATGTTTGTTTCTATCTCTGTATACATTTATTCCTAAACAACTCTTTAGAGTTCCTAGGTTTTTAACATTAAAATTATTCTCAAGCAAGGACAGTAATTCACTATTATCTTTTGAATAGAAAACATAGAAATCATCTACATAGAGTCCTATAATAACAAGGTTTTCACCAGTTTTCTTTGTGTAAACACAAGGTTCACATTTACTCTGCTTATAGCCGTTTTTACTTAACAAATCATGAACCTTTAAATTCCAAAGTCTGCTCGCTTGCTTGAGACCGTAAATACCTTTTAATAATAGACAAACTTTATCACGGTTACCATTTTTAAAGCCTGGAGGCTGCTCCATATAAATCTGTTCTTGAAGCTCTCCATTTAAGAAGGCAGTAGTTATATCTATATGCTCAATATTTAAATCGAGCTCTGCCGCTAATGAAAACAAAATTCTTAATGTGGAGTGTCTTATAACAGGCGAAAAAGTATCGTTATAGTCAACCCCATAAACTTGAGTAAAACCTCTGGCAACCAGACGAGCTTTATACTTATCGAACTTACCAGAAGCATCATGCTTCCTCTTGAATACCCACTTGCACTTAACAATATTCTTGGTCTGTGGGCGGTCGACTAATTTCCATACCTTATTAGCAATAAGCGAATCATATTCACTTTGCATAGCAGCTTTCCACTGTTGACTGTCAGAGCATGACACGGCATCCTCATATGATTGAGGATCACCTGATGATACAGCAACGTCTTGGGTCAGGAGAGAAAAATCAGTATCAACAAAATCTTTGTACCTGGACGGCAATTGATTGCGGGTGCTACGAATAGGTCTGTGAGCAGGTAAGGACGGCACAGGATTATTTACTTCCCCTCCAACTGGCACCTCGGGCGATGAAGTCACATGCTCAACATGCGCGTCAGCGACCGGCGACGAAGTGGAGTCCGTCTCGTTCTCACTACCAGAGTAGTAGTACTCGCTGTTGTTGTCTCCTGAAAAAGAACAGCTGTTATTATTCTCTAAAGTGAAATCTGGATTCAGTTCAACAGTATGACTAGAACTCGCCTTACTACTATTAGAGCTCAGTTCAATATTGTGACTAGAATTATTAGATTCTACAATTTGACGAGAATTCATATCACATGACACAGAATTAATTAAATTATCATTATATTCAAAATTCAAAATGTCATTATAAAATATAAAATCATTATTTAATTCATTAAAATTGTTTTGACTTTTATCATAAAATTTATTTTCTATAAAAGCGACGTTCCGTGAAATTATAACATTTTTAGGGTTCAAAGGGTCTGCTAGTCTGAATCCCTTAGAGGTTTCGCTATATCCGACAAAAATATACATCTTACTTTTAGCATCTAATTTACACCTTTTGTGTTCAGGTAACAATGAATATGAAATGCACCCAAACACATGTAAGTGACGAAGGTCCGGTTTTGACCCGGTCCACTTTTCCTCAGGAGTAAGGCCGGACAAAGCTAATGTGGGTGATCTATTTTTTAAATATATCGCAGTCATAACTGCTTCCCCCCAAAAACGCTTGTCTAGGCCAGCCCCTTGCAACATACATCTAGCCTTCTCTAGAACAGTTCTATTGAGACGTTCAGAGACACCATTTTGTTGTGCACAATAGGGAACAGATGTTTGATGTATAATACCCTCTTTTTTTAAAAATTCAGAGAAACGATGACTGCAATATTCCCCCCCATTATCGGAACGTAACACTTTGATTGGCAACCCCAGCTGTTTTTCTACCAAGCTTTTAAAATCAATAAAAGTTTTAAATACCTCACTCTTTTTCTTGAGCAGATATCCGAAGGACTTCCTGGTGTAGTCGTCGGTGTAAGTAACCAGGTATCGTGAGCCACCCCAGCTCTCTACGGGCATGGGGCCGCAAACATCACTGTGTATCAGCTCTAGAGGTCCAGCTGCACGGCGAGCTTCACCAACAGGATAAGGCCTCGCTGCCATTTTACCTTCCAAGCATGGCACGCAGTCCTTTATTTCTTTATTCTGAAAATTAACCCCATTAGCAGCACCACCCTTAAGAGCTAACATACCTGCAGTACCTAGATGGCCTAGCCTCCTGTGCCAGATATCCATTGGCACCTCAGCCAAGTTAGCACTCTGTGCGTCTTGCATATGCAAAACAGCCGAAGAATGCGCCACCTCACACAAAGACGACTTACCTTTTATTCGGAATGTACCTTTAATATGTGTAGCTTTACACACTGGTTTGCCAGAAATTGTACATTTGTCATATATAAAACAACCTTCCCTGCCAAAAGTTACTCTATATCCCTTGTTAACAAGACAACTTACCGATAGCAAATTTACCGAGAGCTCAGGGACATATAGAACATCCTCAACCAGCTTAGTAGTGTTTCCAATACATAGTTGAACATTTCCCTTACCAATAGTCTTTAACGTACTATTATTAGCTATTAAAACATCACTTTTAAATTGTTTAAAGTCTGAAAATAAAGTTCTGTCGTTACACATGTGCTGTGTGCAGCCACTGTCCACGAACCACTCTTTATTATCTTCTACAAAGAACGCTGAAGCAAGAAAACTTGTATTTTCATTTTCATTCTTGGATTTATCCTTTTTCAGCTTGTAGCATCTATTCTTCAAGTGTCCAGACTTCTTGCAATAGCTACAGGTAATTTTCTTTTGCTTGGAAATAAAAGCCGCATTGTTTTTCAATTCAGATCCGTTCAAATTGTTCTTGCGGAATTCTTCTTGTAAAAGACGGGCTCTCACTACTTCACTCGATAAGCTACTGGTCATACAAGCCGTTTCTAGGTTAGAAACAAGCGTGTCATACTCCTGTGGCAATCCAGAAAGAAGAATCTCAGCGACCTCTTGGTCATCAATTTTTCTTTTAATGTCGGCCAGCTGTTGTACTAGCATCATAATATGTTCGATGTATTCTGACATAGAAGCGAAGCTGGTAAACTCAATTCTGTGTAGTTTTCGAAGCAACAGTACTCGCCTGCATAGGCCGGTATCTTCAAAAACGTTGCTGAGACATTTCCATGCGGCTTTACTAGTCTTAGCATCTCGTACATATTGATAGCAGCACGGTTTCACGGCGAGACAAATCCGCGCCAAAGCACGCTGATCCTTCTGTGTGTCCGTATCTTCTCCAATTACGCAACTCCAAAGACCTTCAAGGGTAAGTAGCATGCGTATGGAGAACTTCCAGGAATTCCAGTTCTGGTTGCCTTCAAGGCGATCGACGAAAATGTTGCCAGGGATATTGGCACCTGCATGGCCGCCATTATTACCTCGTGGTGTTTCATCACCATTGGGCATTTCGAAAAAATTACGTTTAGTAAGTAATTACCTTTGTGGATTTTTGTAGGAAAGCAATGCTGGTCCCAAAACCTATTAAAAGTCAAGATTGCGAGGATGAAAGGATTTAATTACTTGGTTCGTATCGTATGCGTGTATGCAGGCCGGCAGGCAGGTTAGAAGAGAGTGACATTGACAGAACCGTTTTCGTTCATGAATATAGACATCTGTCAAGATATCTATACGTTCAAAAACAACGTATTCATTTATGATTTAGAAACCTTTAAATCTTATAATTACTAACAACAGGCAGAGACAAAAAATCCGAAAATCGGTGGTTTGGATTCAGGGACACCAAATACTTACGTACAAAGTAACATTTTTGTAAAATGTCTTCAACAAATACTTCTGTTACAGTTTTATAATAGCTAGTGTAGAAGAAATAAAAACGTCATATCCTGATACCTTCAATAACTTTGCTACAATTGCACCCCTAAAATAATACAATATCAGAAAGAGAATAGGCACGGTCGTGATCTATTTATAAATGTCACTATTAGGAATCGAACCCAAGAAACTAAACAGAAAGTGTACTTAAGTATACCAATTTGAAGTCTTTTAGTTTTACATGAGATAAAAGTCTCTCAATAACAGAAAACAAGAATGATAAACAAAGCTAAGTAATGAACCATACATACCTTTGGCTAAAGCACCTCCTTTCACCCCATATCCGTGAGGGGTAGATGTCACTAAGCTCACGCAGACTAACACTAAAGCACCTGTTTTGAGCTCCATCATTGTGAAGCTTCCGAACTACAGTGTTGTTTACTCGCCATCGCCCGGCTTTATAAAGCGATACACAAATAGACTCTCGTATGTATATTACTGCAAAAAACCTGTTGGCGTTACTGCGAATCCGACGGAGGTGCTCGCGTAGGCACTTAGGCCGTTGTTTCCCGTATTCGTTTTAAGCAGTGCTCCGCGGCGCATGGTAATTAACACTCAAAAATTCATTGTTTGTTCTCGCAGCTGTCAAAAGGTTCTCAAACCGAGGCTTGCGGGGAAACACGCTGACTCTATCGGCTCTCTAAGTCCGGATCGGTTATTTGTTTAGTTTTTTCTGTGATCGACATAATAATTGCTAATTTATGTCTACTGTTGCTACGGCTGGAAGCTTTTGAAATGTGGTGCAGGAGGAGAATGGAGGGGATAAGTTGGATAGATCTCATAACAAGAAAGATAAATATTGGAAAAACAAGAGACAACGTATAAGAAAAATGATTGGACACAACATGACACGAAAATTTCATTAAAACTAACTAGGTGTATTGGAACGGAAAAACAGAGGGGAAGGGAGGCAGACGAATACCAAGACAGAGTGAAAAAAAAGGTAGATTTCGTGTCGTATCGGGAACTCAAGGCACAAGCGGAAAAGAGACTGGATTGGCGAATACTCCACAGCGTATATTTTCTTTGACAATGATGATGTTGCTAGGGCCTCAGATGTCGAATTTATTTTAATCCTGAAGTTCCTTGGCCTCTTCATAACTGTAAATTTCGTTAACTCGTTTCATCGTATCATCTGAAGAGCCTGACAGGTTCGTTATTGATAAAATTGTAAATTAGCTGCTTCCTAAACCAGTCTGTGCGATTCGCAGTGGCCGAAAGGTGATAAAAGTGGTAGATCAATGCCCTGTCTATTGTAAATGTATGACGAAAGAGAATATACAGGGTTAAGTTTTGTGTTATGATGTTGGTCTATATTTTAGTACCTATTATGTTAGATACAAAAAAAAATCCATATTTCGGGCAAATCAATATTATTTTAATACTATAAAGGGTGATTGTACTCATGATACTAAACAACTATCCTCATATACAAATAAGTTCGCAAAACAATTTCTACTTTTCAGACGAACAGCTGATTGCATTTAGTAGGTGGTATAACAAGTCCAATTCTTTTTTTTGACTAGTTAATTTGATATAGTTTCTTGGGGAATGTTGTTTAGAATACAATTAGCCTTTAAAGTAATGAAACTGTCTACCTAGAATAACACCCTGTATATTTTCCATTTAAGGGTTAAACTATACAACACACAGCACAGCATCGCATTTTCCGTCGCTCCATCCTTTTCTGTCACTCAGGAAAATACGATGCTGTGCTGTGTAGTTCAACCCTAATCGTGCTACAGTGACATCAATAGAACGTGTGGAATCAATAATTCATAGATATATCTTCAGTTATTAGTAGCAACTGGTAATAAGTACAGAGTTAAGCGTAATCAATGATATTAACGTGACAAAGCGGTCGGGTCGTCTGTCGTGAGACCGCAGGCGTGCAGGCTGCATCTCCAAGTACTTGCATCCGGGTGACGTACCGCCCACATACTTACTACGAATTCTCGATACATTCCATACTATATTTGTATCCTGAAGCGATGTGTTCCTGACTTACATGGTTGACAATACGTTACCGATAAAGTAGAACTGCACTTTTATGGCTTAATCCAGATAAATTTTATAGAAAATAGTTATTTCTATATTTACTCGTCATTAATTACAACTGTAAAGTATGGAAAAACCGCGTAACTACCATACTAGTGAACGTGCAAAGTTCGCCATATAGCGCATGACCAATTGGTTATTTTAGAGGTCAAGGCTTTCTTGAATGCCTCGTATAGGACATGTATGACAATATTGTTTAGAAATGATATTTGTATAAATTATGCGTATATGAAGTCTACCAATAATCTGCATTAGGCACGCGTGGTGGACTACGCTCATACGTCCTCCTTGAGGGTTATTCCCGGTATCCCCCACGGTCTCGGCCCCAGTGGGTGACAGCGGGAAAAAAATGCTCGCTGTCCCCCGCCTCCACCACTGGGGGCCATCGGGAAAATATGTTATTATTGTCCCCCACTAAAATAAAATCGATGGATTTTTAATGAAAACACTGTAAATAGTTTTGTTATCGACTGTATTATGTTTTTGCATTAAAATAGTGTGCTTTATACATCAATAATTAACTTAAAATGTTATAAATTTTGAATACAACACTTACTAATTATTTATATGTTTTCAAGAAAGATTCTGAATATGTATTTAGGTACTTTTCTAAAACCAGCGATGTAATCAATAATTAACTATACTTTTTCTTTTTAAACAATCACACAGATCAATATTAATAAAAAAGAACATTTTCTAAAGTTATTACGTTGGAGGTTATTACGCCCCCAGTGGTGGAGGCGGGGGGACAGCGAGCATTTTTTTCCCGCTGTCCCCCACTGGGGCCGAGACCGTGGGGGATACCGGGAATAACCCCTCCTTGATGGTGGCCTGTGCCCTACAGTGAGACCTAAATATGCGGTCCAACTTAATAAGCTGATACTTTTTTAGGATGATCAGACCATGAAATCGAACAAATTTATGTAAGGGACCAACATGGAAATAGTGAAGAAAAACATTTGGGTCGAGAAGCATTGCAGTTTTTTTATGCAACTGCTGATTTCCATTCGCGGTTTCGATGTTGGCCCCATAGAGAAAGATATTTTTTTAATTTTAACACTTTATTGAACACACGGAAATACATAATAGACAAGTACAAAGAGCGAGTTGTTCAGTATGATGGTCTGATCGTCCCCTTAAAAAACCGTCGGCATATTAAGGACCCTTTATAGCTTTATACAAATCGCAATCGCTTTTTAGCGATAAGACCGCCTTATTTGTACCATAATCAGTTTTGTTTCCTAATGTGTATTGCATTTTGTTTTTGGTGTAAATATCGTACCTATATTTCATATTCATTCATTAAGTAAAACAAATGAATAGTATTCATAAAATCTGAGTAAGTATGTGATAATTGCTTTCAGTGCTTTGAGTTAAATATGACCTAATCAGATTTAATTATAATTTTTAGTAACCATTTATTGTACTAAACCCAAACTTAAATCCTTAAATCATTTGTTGTCTGCAGTCAGAGAGGTCATTTACTTTTAAAATAAAAATAATAAAGATTGGGTTTTACAATCTATAAAGATGTAACATGAACATATCTTATGATATGTTATAATCGCAGCACAGTTACGAAATGAACATCCTTATTTAATAAGATATGGTTCCGCTTCCAAACTACTAGGATAGAACCTCTCGCTGCACTCGTTATATTATAATACTCGTAAGAATTATATCGCCTAAATGACGCCATCCCTATTTTCGTAGCAATGCTAAAATTGGTTAGGTACCATACAACATAATACTGAAAACTAAAGTCGAGTCTTTATCGAAAAGTATTCGAGTATATCGACGAGTATTATATAAAAGTATTAAAGAAATCTTGAAGTTGTATTTGATGTAAAAAAAAGTTTCAAAAGATATTATCTTCCACACCATTGTTCGGATTTTATATTGTAATAGAGTTTTACGAAGTCGCGGCTTCGTCCGCACAAATTCTATACCTAACAGATTTTAAGTCAAATCAAACAAAAAGTTTTATCAAAATAGGTTCAGTAGTTTTTGCATGATGATCGAATAAACAAACAGACAAAATTTCTAAAAAAGGTCGATTTGGAGCCAAGGATACCTAAATACCATATCGTAATCTTTTTCTCGTAAATATCATCAATGTACAGACAGTCTGTTACAGTTTTATAATAACTAGTTTAGATTTGATATTTGATTTTTTCTGGAGTGCGGTTTTTAAGTCACACATTCAAAATCATGATCGAATGATGCATAATCTCCATAGGAATTTTCTCATTTTCTACTGCTGATTTGAACGTGACTTTCAAAAATCGCACTTCTGATATGTAAGTGTTGAGATTAGTTTCTTTGAAAAGGAAACGAACGTCGGCTCGCATGTGTTCACTGATATCAGAGCAAATCTCGTTTGAATTTGCCAATTTGGCATTCAAAAAAGAAAACCAGCCAAAGCCAGCAGGACGATTCTAGGCAGCGATAATATGTTGTCCAAACAATTTATCTCGTAAAGGCGTAACATTCATACTTACACTGTCATTTTAGAACATCCGTGATCTGTTGAATATTAAAGGATGTACAACCTTTATAATTTTCCTTCTAACTTCGGAGATCGGATTTCGAGAAACATTACAAGGTACCAGGCGTAGGTTTCAAGGTTATGTTAATCTGGTTTCATTGTCCGCCATATTATTAGAAAGGATAATTTATGATAACTATTTACTCACCATTCGCGCTAAGCACGGATTTAAGCAAAAACTATTTCGGAGAATAATTTTCCAATTTCATCATCACCATCAATCAATCAAAACATAGAATAAAAATCAACTAAAATAAAATAATGATTAAAAAGAGCGTTTGGAATAAATTTTCTGTATTCAAAAATACACTTCGTTTTACCTAAACCAAATTGGCATACTGGCGTACACCTAACAAGTGATACTAAAGCAGTTAAGTTATAAAACTATTTACATGTTACTTTGTGACAATAGTGTTATAAAAGATTCACGTGCTGAGTACGAAAGGTCCTTTGGCAAGTCGGCATGGTGGGAGAGTCCAAGCTATATGAATTCGTCGGGTTCGCGCGGGGCGTCCAAGTCCCGGTAGTGAATCACCGGGCGGAACTCAGCGCCGCCGCCCCTTTAACAATCAACCATAACTTCGTTAGCAACTGGGATGCACACACCACAAACAAACAACTCCACTCAGGTGTCTACGTTTTGCAACTAAGGACTAGTTAGGCAAGGCGTCATTTAATTTCGACAGTAATCTCGGCTTCCCGGGTGTTACTTATACTTATTTATGTCACATGATTTTATGAGGATATAGAAGAACATAGAGGATATAAAAAAGAGAAGGAACATGTTACGTTTCTGGACAGTTTATTATAACTTTTCATACAACTAATCAAGTGAGTGAATATAAAAATACCCAATACAATACCAAACATCTAATATATAACCATTATAGTCCTATTATATAACACAGTAAAATGAAAATGTCAGTACATTATAAAATATTTAAGTCACATCAAAATAACTTCTATCAAAGGCATACTGATTGTTGTTATTGAAGTTAATACATAATTATGTACTTATAAATATGGTCATCGTTATAAATATTTGATTTACTTTTTAGTTGAAGTTAGTTCACAATACTTGCTGAGCATAATCACATTTGTCTAAGGAATCGTAATTATACCTATATATAGAAGAATGCAAAAGAAGAATAGAAGGAACACTTATAATCTGCTGTCTTACTTCATTACTACAAAACGAGGTCAAAATAGTGGACAAATATAATTATGCTAACAATTCAAGTCGGAATGCTTAGTACAACCGAATTAAAATGACAATATTTTAGTCCATTAGCTAGATCAACGTCATAACTTAAAATATGTCACCACTGTCCGGGAAGTCAAGATCGTTGTATGCAATAATAGGCCGGGATCGGTCCACATTTTCCCTGTAAATTATTCCTTTCAACTCAAAAACATGTACTTTGGATGTTGGCTTAAATAAAGCAAAGATGGTGGCGTAAAAACAAAAGTATATCGCAAAACCCAGTGAAGTATAGCAATTGGATATGAAGCATTTATGACTCATTCAATAAGGATGGTACAGAGAAACAATACTCATACTTGCGGCTGCATAAAGCAAATGTTAAGGTCATGCAAAAACTGAACAATAAGTAACATAGTTTAGTACCCATTCAACGTAGGTCACGCTTTGTTTTAATAATATGATAAAGGTTTTTTTTGGAATTTATAGTCTCTATCGGGATTAGAATTTTGCTCGAATTTAGGCAAAATATTTGTGACTTAAAAAGTAACGAAACACCTTCAATTTTCTCGCAAATTATTTAAGTTAAATCTGAAGTGAAATGCTCCCCAAAATAAAGAAAACATTAAGGGTCTATTTCACCACTTCTTATTCAGTTCGTGTTAGCTTATCTGAAATCTTAAAGTCAAGCGAGTCTGTCAGAACTTACTAAGAAGTGGTGAAACAGGCCCTAAATGTATTATACGACTGTAACGCGCAAGCAACAGAAAATAATCAATTGATCAATCAAACACATGCACATGAATAATTTTAAATGGGACTGGAAATGAGTCGACATGCCCAACGTTTTAGTAGGAGAAATGATGTTAAATAATGAACATTTAACACAACAAACATTGTTGGAAATGTAGGTACGATTATATCAACGTTTTATAACTTTTCATACAAATTGTGTGTAGTGATATAAAATCTTCGAAATATAATTCTATTATTAAACGAAAATAATATAAATTAAAACTACCCTAATATACAAGGTGTAACAAAACACCCCAGTAATATTTAAAAGGGTGTTTTGATCATCAAACTGAACAACTTTCACTTTCACTATGGAGACGACAAAAAAAACTGATAAAACATGAAATGTAGGATAAAACCGAATAGGTTGTATGTATGGGACAGCAGATATTTTTTCATGACGTTGGGTTTATAGTGAAATTTGTTCAGTTTGATGGTCTAAACTAAACCATACCTTAAAATATTACTAGGGTGTTCTGTAACATCCTGGATATTCAAAAACATAACATAACTAAGCTGTAACGTAAGAAAGCACGTCTTCTCATTTCCAGGTCCATAATGAGGGGTAGAGCAGTTACCTTGGTCTGGAGAAGCGAGGATGCCTGGGCACGTAGGGCGCGGGGGGTGCCCACCCGCCCCAGCCCCAGCCGCGGCCCGTCGGCGGCCCGGCAGCGGGCGGACCTCCTCCGTACCTACATACAACACATTTCATTAATTATTGTTATTTCCTTAAGCAGTACAATATTCCTAGCGAAACACAAGATTAAGCTTTTGAAGAGAGTGGTCTTGCCTAGTTTAACTTTGTCCCAATTCAAGGATCGGCAACAAAAATAGTTTAGATGTCTTGTTACTAACTAAGAAGCTTTTCTTTCAGGCTTGCGTGGTTTGCTGCTGAAAGAGTACTGGAGAAATCATTTTAAGGAACTTTTTTTTGCGATGATTCGAGTTTATCAATATAAATTTAATTTTTAACTATTTTAATCTATGATCTCTAAAAGCAAGAAAATCTTTCAAACTTTGTAGAGAAAACCTTTGCACGGACATAAACACCCGGTCTTCTCTTTCTAACGGTATCAAATGTCAAATTCTGACATTGTAAATATATTTTTTTCTAAATGGCCATTTATTTTGAATTGATCATGGAGTTTAAAGGCTGGGCCACACAGAGTGCAGCTGCAGAACGGCTGCAGCAGTTGTAAACTATGGAATTATATGCGATATGTCACACTAGATGCAGTCCGGTGCGGCTGCGGAACGGTAGCCGCAGTGTGACACCTCGCATATTATTCCATAGTTTACAACTGCTGCCGGCCTGCAACCGTTCTGCAGCTGCACTCTGTGTGGCCCAGCCTTTAAGGCTGGTTTTAATGAAAAACGACTGCTTCAGGCGCCGCACGTAGTCTTCTTATCGTGTGGGCAAGCCCTGGTGTCAGAGTTTATTCAAACCGCCCTACGGCCTCTGACGTGGTTTTTATGTAACGACTGCTACCACCAGAGATAGTAAACGGGACCAACGGCTTATCGTGCCATGCGAAGTCCCGAATCATCGTTCTTTTCAGACAATCAGGTAGTAGTACTAGTATAGTCACGCGGCGGCGGCAGGCGCGTGCTGCGCGGCGGGCGCGGGGCGGGAGGGCGGCTCGGGTTGCTGCGGGCGCGGCACGTAGTAGTACTAGTACTAGTATATACTCACGCGGCGGCGGCGGGCGCGTGCTGCGCGGCGGGCGCGGGGCGGGAGGGCGGCTCGGGTTGCTGCGGGCGCGGCACGTAGTAGTACTAGTACTAGTATATACTCACGCGGCGGCGGCGGGCGCGGGGCGGGAGGGCGGCTCGGGTTGCTGCGGGCGCGGCACGTAGTAGTACTAGTACTAGTATATACTCACGCGGCGGCGGCGGGCGCGTGCTGCGCGGCGGGCGCGGGGCGGGAGGGCGGCTCGGGTTGCTGCGGGCGCGGCACGTAGTAGTACTAGTACTAGTATATACTCACGCGGCGGCGGCGGGCGCGGGGCGGGAGGGCGGCTCGGGTTGCTGCGGGCGCGGCACGTAGTAGTACTAGTACTAGTATATACTCACGCGGCGGCGGCGGGCGCGTGCTGCGCGGCGGGCGCGGGGCGGGAGGGCGGCTCGGGTTGCTGCGGGCGCGGCACGTAGTAGTACTAGTACTAGTATATACTCACGCGGCGGCGGCGGGCGCGGGGCGGGAGGGCGGCTCGGGTTGCTGCGGGCGCGGCACGTAGTAGTACTAGTACTAGTATATACTCACGCGGCGGCGGCGGGCGCGTGCTGCGCGGGGCGGGAGGGCAGCTCGGGTTGCTGCGGGCGCGGCACGTAGTAGTACTAGTACTAGTATATACTCACGCGGCGGCGGCGGGCGCGTGCTGGGCGGCGGGCGCGGGGCGGGAGGGCGGCTCGGGTTGCTGCGGGCGCGGCACGTAGTAGTACTAGTACTAGTATATACTCACGCGGCGGCGGCGGGCGCGTGCTGCGCGGCGGGCGCGGGGCGGGAGGGCGGCTCGGGTTGCTGCGGGCGCGGCACGTAGTAGTACTAGTACTAGTATATACTCACGCGGCGGCGGCGGGCGCGTGCTGCGCGGCGGGCGCGGGGCGGGAGGGCGGCTCGGGTTGCTGCGGGCGCCGCACGTCCCGCACGTAAGCATTGAAGTACGCCACCTCGCGGCGCACCTCGTCTACCTGCCGGTCGTTACGATTTATATTAGTCCTTCTTCTAGATTTGTCTAATAAATGTTTAGACATAGGTCTGTCACCATACGGCAGAATCAACGGTACCAAAACGAATTTGTCGTTTCATCGTTTGTTTTCAATTTTCCCGCGACTTCGCGCAGTTCACATATTTTTTGATTGACCGAGCCAATAGCAACGAAATAAAACTAATATAAATAAATATGACTCGGAAGTTATGCCCTACAATTTTTCAGAAAACTCCAAATCACTTATTCTTCTTCTGATTTTTCCTACAAATATTTTCAAATAACAGGGCATGCAAAATTACAAATGCAGGAAACATTCCGACAACAGTTCTTACCTTTTCGCCATGCTTGTTGAATATATGTTTTCTGATGAAGTCTGGTCCTTTAAACTTCTTGCCGCTTAGTGGACACAGCCACTTGTCTTTTGATAGCTCTTGGCTGTTCGATTGAATGAACTTTTCTACTTCCACATCTGGGTCCTAAATTAAATGAGAATTAATTATTTAAGGGAAAGGGGAATTTATTTCCGTGTTGGGTCATACTTGGTCCAACGCTTGTCGTTGGACGACAACTACGTGGCATGTTGCTGAATTGTGTTTTGTAAAATTGACGATGCGTGTTGCTGAAGGGAGTTTTGTAGGAAATTTGACGACGCATGTTGCTGAAGTTGATTATGTGAGTAATTTTAAATATAATTTTTATTAATTAATTTGGTATTTCTCAAAGATATAATGTAATATGTAACAACATGATAATATATCAGTATTTACCTTGATCCCGAGTTTCTGCAATTCTTCATCAGAGAGAGGCTTGACATCTTGTAGAAAAGCTGACATTTTGCCCTCAAACGCCTTTATGTAGTCCTGTACTTCTTGCTGTGTTGGCTGCAAAGGGGGAAAACATTAAACATCAATAAGTAAAAGTAAGTTATGTATACGTATGTATATTTTATAGAACCTCAAAATACATGGTTTTCTAGAATTATCCATTTGTTGCAGTATCTTCTGCAAATGCACGATAATGTAAAGCAATTTTATAAAGTTCAGTTTTTTTTTTAGTTTGGCTGTTGCTTCTCAAGTCAGTGCTATCGTAATGTAATTAATAGTCGTATTTGGCACCGCCGGTGCGGTGCCCACCTCTACACGAGTGATGTCGACTTTCAGGGACGAAATATGGTGAGTCATACATAATTCAGTTTTATCGCAGAATCCTGCATCGCACACCCGCTCGTTTGTAGAACACCGTAGTACACTCATTAACGGCGCTATTAACTACGGTGGTTGGCCGGAAGGTAGCGTAGGGAAAGAGATTTAAAAAAGGGGTGAGCAATTTAAAACGTAGTAGCTAATAATTTGTATTTGTATTTGTAATGTACTTACGACCAGGAAAATAATTCAGCTCGTCAATTTTCGTTTGCGCAGAGCAGACCCGAGTCCCCGTCAAAACCCGAAATCATTTAGTAATCAAAAGGTGCAAAGTCGGATAGCAGCGAAAAGGGCGCGACAACAATTAGCCAATAGCGGCTAGAGCTTTGAAGGTGGCACATACTGGTTTGCATCCGCGCTATTAAAATTTGTCAATTGCGCAGGTACATAGGTGAGACCTATAAACCTGGTACTACTGTACCTTGTTGACGGGCGGTCCTGATCGAGCGTGCATGATACCGCAGCGGTTCGGCATCTCGTCCTCGTAGGGGTATTCACAGTGGTTGTAGTAGTCCACGGAGTGCACAATGCGCAGGTACATGACCAGGCGGTCCAACACGCGCATCAGCTCGGGGTCCGGCTGCTCTGTGGTCGACTCAGACGTCGCCTCGAGGCCGAGCAGCTCTTCTTCCTCCGTGGACGCTTCCTCGATCAAGTGCTCAGTTATTTTGTGAAGAACAGGGTTTTTTGAGTCCAAGCTGAAGTTCTGGAAATAATGTTTCAAGATCAGGTTTTTATTTTGGTTGAAGGAGCAAGGCATTTGGTTAATCTAGAAAATACTCTTGGGAGTGCTTATCATTCTGTAATGGAACAATTAATATAAGTTTTCTTGACAGACAAACTGAAAATTGACTTTCAAAGAAAAGATTGAAAAATTAAGTCTCGGGCGGGACTTGAACCTGCAATTTTCCAAACCGGGGAATTGCTTTTTCCAATTTAGCTACTGGCTCAGTAGCATAACATGGCCCAGTCATCATAACATTACAATACTAAAATCAGAAAATACTTTGTCATGTACAGTACCGAAAAAACCGTGTGTGGGTTACACGGTACTTAACATACAAACATAATTTCAGCTAGATTTATGCAGCAGATAGTGATCAGTAACTCACATCGGTCGGCTTCTTGTCGGCCTCTGCCTCGTGGTCGCCCTCGGGCCGCCACAGCTTGGTGCGGGTGTCGAGCAGGTGCGCGAGGCGGGCCGCGAGCCGCGCGTCGGCGCGCAGCACGGGCCGCTCCAGCGTGACGCCCGACACCGCGCGGATGCGCCGCTGCAGGTCGCGGTTCACTATCGCGCCGAGCTCACATTCCCGCAGCTATACAAATTTGTTACATTTTTGTTAGATTGAAAGAAGCTGTTAGCTTCTCGAGTATTATAAAATAAAGACTCGACTCAAGAACAAGCGTGAAGGCGGGGAAACACTAAAAATGATAACCAGTAGGATCCCACTACAAAGCTCCTCTCACGAATAAGGGTGAGAGAGAAAGGGTCATACTCGAAAACCGTAGTGCTGATTGCTGGAGGCAAATTAACAATAGTTATGAAAAAAAATGGGAAAAAAATCCACCAGTTCTATTAATCCTGACTTCCACCAGATCTCCGAGTCCTGACTAACGTCTTAACGCAACTTTTAATGTAATAGGAACTAGAAATAAAATACTACTTAAATGGTCACCCATCAAAAGAGTGACCGAACCTAGCGCTGGTTATCTTCGATGTTTTCAATACGGAGGTCTTACGTCATCAAGCGCCACATACATAGGGGAAATATATCGCAGTAAGTTATTTGTGTAACTAGAGAAAGTGTACCAAATACCACAGTAGATAACATAGGCCCGTATTAATAAACGAAACTCCAATGCTGGCGGCTCAAGTATGTGTTTGACATTACTTAAGCTCTTAAGAAACTTTTATCTCTATCAGAGATGAGTTTCTTTTATTAATATGGGCCTTAATGTGTGATATTTACCCGTATATTGTTGAGATTCCAGCAGATGTCCTTGATGTTGACCTCGCGGCGGAAGGTAACCCAGCCACGGCGGAACCATCGCCTCTCGGGCAGTGGGTCCGCGAGGGCCACTCGCAAGAAACCACCGTAACGCTTGCACATCTAAATAAATAAATAATAAATAAATAACGCTCACAGGCACATACATTGTAATGATCCCAAACGAAGCACTAAAGGCTTTTATTATGGAAACCATACCACAACGGCACGAACATATAACATCCATGACCGAACCGGGATTCGAACCCAGGACCCTGGTTTGGCAGTCCGGTGTGGTAACCATTACACCAACCGGGTCGTCGTCCATCTGGGGAGGACATTGAGAGTTTTAAAATATGTTTTAGAAGATAATCGGTCAGAGTTCTTTGTATATCCCATTGCAAAAGGGTTGTCATGAACAACTAACCATGAAATAAAAATACTTCTGAAAACTAACTTATATGTTGTATCAATTGCCTAAACTAGCGATTGGAAATTCTGGACATTACTAGAGATATTTTGATATTTTATGAAGTTTAGGTGTTTGATTTGTGAAGACTTTATTTGTTTTAAGACAGTCCTAATCACAATGATATAATTATCTTCTATTTTACGCGTTTATTTTATAAATAAATTATTGTTAAGAACCCCATAAAAAATAAGGAATTAAAAAAAACTGTGAAGTTAAAGTGTTAAAATCAATAAACCGCTTAAAATATAAAACAAAGTAAGAAAAACCTAGTTTAGTAATTATAGCTGTTACTACCTTATTTTGTCTAGAAATCAAAACACAAAATAATAAATTTGTTCTACAAAACAATTACATATTACTCACAGCCTCAACTTCTGCCTTAGTAATTGTAGGAGCCAGATTCCTCAAAAAGATGGAGGTGGTCTTGTGCAGTGCTCGAGACTCTTTCTTCTCAACGATGACGTCATCGACAGACTCCGCCTTCTCTTCTCCATTTTGCTTCTCTTTCTCGACCGGTTCCGCTTCTTCAGGTTTATCTAAGGCGGGCGATTTTGATTTCTCTTTAGGTTTTGGAGACTTGTCCGGTGTTTTAGACTTGGACTTAGATTTACGCCGTGAAGTTGTTTCGCCTTCGTCTTCCGAACTGGATGACGAGGACGAAGATGAGGAGGAACTTGATGAGGAACCAGGTGGCGCTGTTAATTAGAAACTTTCGTTATTTTAATTGAACATGAAATAAATTATCTTGGCACATTGTTACACTGATTATTAATTGGTCCTAATAGCGTTGGTGACGCGTTGCGGAGAGCAATGGAAACTCAATCTTGACATCCAGGTTCGAATCCGCACGGATGACATGCCATGTACCCATGAGTTTTTCTAACTGAAGTACGTTATACCGGTCTCAAACGGTAAAGGAAAACATGGTGAGGAAACCTTCATACGCTGTAGAAGAAATTCCGATGTGTATGTGAAGTCTAGTCTACCAATACGCATTGGGCACGCGTGGTGGACTAACGCCCATACACACTCCCTGAGGGTAGGCTTGTGCCCTGCAGTGGGACATATTCCTTCTTTACGGTTTACGGGTCCTTCTTTTATGATGACTAGGTTTCTAGATAATAAGATGGGATGGGAAAATATATTACATATTATACGTCCATCGGCTTTGCAGACAAATATGGAGCCCTCAATAGAACAATATTAGTAAATAATTTGACCAACATTTACCAAAAATTTCGACATTGCAATTTGTTATAATTTTAAGCACCTTTAAAAGGTCATCCTCAGAAGGTTGTATCATCACCAAAATCAGTTTTTTGAGACTAAATCATGTTAAGTCTGGTTTCTGCCTTCCCCACTGGGAAAGAGTGACGTCAAATTATATAACTCCTGATATATCGTATACTGATAACTTACGTGGCTCTTTCTCGTGGGTTTCAGTTTCAGGCTCGGTACCGGGGGCGGCGTTGAAACGGGAGAAGAGTTTAGCTTGCTCCTGCAGTTGGCGTAGATGAGGGTCTATGTCCATCGCCAGGGGTGCTATAGGTTTCGGAGACTCCTCCTTCACCTCCTAAGAATAAGTATAAACATTTTTTTTTTACTTAAGAGTTCTTCTATCATAAAATAGCTTTTTATTCTGTTTTGTTGCTGTATGTTTTTGGTGTGCAAATAATAGTTATTTGTTATGCTAGGCTGCAAAGTTGCTTTTTGGCGCGAGTACTTTTATTGAAACCTGAGCGTTTAGCGAAGTTTTCAAAGGTACGAGACGCAGAATAACTTTGCAGCCGAGCGAAACACACAATTTTTCACCTCACAACAGCGAGGAAAAAAAGTGAATTGCTAAAAAGAACATTTCAAAAAGTTTTTATTTTCGTGCTGGCCAGTGTCATAGTTATTAAGCGTTTTCAGTGCATTGGCGGTATACAAAAATATTAGAATAGACAAATTCGAATTTCAAAAACTCTTTGCACGCTAGCGGATAAAATACACTTTTGCACTCAGATTTCGAACGATAAACAGAATCTTTCCGAGCTTGTGAGGTGAAAAGAATATTTATGTTATGTTTATGATTATGTTATAAATATAAATCGTGAAACTAGACCCTTCTACTTAGCCTGTTTACTCCATGAAAGATGTTATGTTTTAATATCACACAATCCTAATAAGTCTATTCAATTTATACATATGCATGCAAATCAAGGGTCTTAGTGTGTAACCTTATTCAATCAGTATCAATATCAATATGGTGTTATTTGGCAGTCTATAGTTATTCTACTTCTTAATATTTAGTTCATTAATTTCAGACAATGGATGTGATGATCACATAAACAAAATATTACTTAAAATTGCCTAGTACAGTCATTAACGCATTCACTGCCTCCCCCGTAAGCCTAAATTAACCCAGGTGCCACTTCAAAACATAGAAAGCTGTGTGCCCCGAACATTTATAGTTGTTCAAAAAAATGCAATGCTTAGTGCCCTTGAACACTTATGCTTGTCCATATAATTCTTACGCTGGGTGCCTCTCGACACGCAGGATTGTCCGGTTTATTCCACTCAGTACCAACGAGTTAGTATGTTAGAGTGTCTTTTGTGGGACAAACCATGAAGTGCTAATAGGAATATACTTGTATTTCCAATAAAAAATGGACACGCAGAGTGGTCGAGAGGCACTGGGAGTATGTTAGGTGTTACCCATTGTTCCACTATATGTGTCGGGGGCATCCGATAAAAGATAAAGAAACCACTAGAGTTGACGGTGGCAGTGAATGTGTTAACAATTATGTTAACAATATAATCGGAAACTAAGGGTTGAACTACACATGGCCGCACGCGATCGCACTTTTCCGTCTATCTTATTTGCTCTAGCAAATGACGTTCCTGAGTGACAGAAAAGGATGGAGCGACGGAAAAGTGCGATCGCGTGCGGCCATGTGTAGTTCAACCCTAACACTGTGAAATTTAAAAATTCAGATAGCTGGTTTTAAAATTTAAATTTACTTTTAAAACATGTTTTATGAAACAGTAAGAACTATAATAAAATTCTTACACCCACGCAATAGTGGTAAGCCGACAATAATAAATATAAACGAAAGAATGCAACACTAACCTTGTCTTTTTTGTCTTTGTCTTTGTCAGTGTCTGTGTCATCTTTCTCCTCTTTAACTTTGACTGCATCAACATCAATGACTACAGGTTCACTTGCATCCGCTGAAAACGACATTATTTAATTATTTCAGTTCTAGAATAACTAATAAAACTCAATCTCGACATGTCGTCATGGATAAAAATCACGTGTCAATATATTCGTACACGCTAATCTCCGAAAATATCCAACCGATTTCAAAACAAATGTTGTGAATGTCTATGGTTGGTTCCAGCTTGAAAGATTGGATATAGTCGGCTACGCCTCGGTCAACAATTACATGAAATCTGAGACCTTTCTTACTCCTCCCTCGGTGTGTAATCTACTATTGTTTCTTTGTAAATCGGGGGAACCGAATCTAAAAGCAATAAATTCGTGAAGAACAACGTCAACAACTTTTTTCAATCTCGTCTCACTAATATTATAAATGCGAAAGTTTGTGACGACGTTTGGATGTTTGCGGCTCAATCACGCATAAACGACTGAACGGATTTGGATTAAATTTGGCAAACAGAATACATTCTGGATTTATACATAGTATACTTTTTAAAGTCGACGCAGACAGAGTCGCGGGCAACAGCTAGTTTAACATATTTCCATATTAACCTACCAGGCTTTTCAGTGGTGCCGGTATTCTCCTGCGGCGGCGGTTCGTCAAGCGCCTTCAGATCCTCCTCCGCACCGCCTTCCAGTTTGATAACGACCGTGTCGAGCAATCTAATCAGTTTGTCTGACTTATCAACATCCACTGTCACTTTATCCAATTCTCCTTGCTCCAGTAATTCGAGGAATACATTTAGACGATTCTATAAATAATTGAATGTTTTATTTAAGGTGAAATTATTTGAATAAAAAGTAAACTAAGCAATAGTTGAACCACCCCCAAAAATTTGTCGACTCATTTCAATTACACCCTGTAATATACATAGAAAAAAGTGCTGTATGGTAATAAACAATCCTTCCATTTGGTGACCCCAAATGATTATTAATAAGAATTTGGTGACTGTTAATTCGTCCAATAAACACCACTGAGAAGACCAGGTTTTAATAATAAAACGACTAGAATTCCGTAGTAATTAGAGTATATTTAACAAATCGATGCAACAAGGTTTAAGGTTACTTATTCCGTAGATGATTTCGTTAGTGCGATTTAAGTTACATGCAACGCCATCTAGCGGTATAGATCCGAACAAACAAGGTAAACTTATGTATCTGATACTTTAGAAGCTTTAACAGTGACAATTCATATCAATTTTATGCACAAAAACACAAACTGCTCAAGTTTTTTCACCAAAAAAAGGCTGAATCCTGTAGCAAAACGGAGAGCAAGCCACCAACCAGTAACAAACTTGCAAGGCGACTCCACAACACAATAACAAAAGTTCAGGATGAAAGGCTTATTGAATGATTTGTTATACATACCTTCAAAGCACCTAATTGCTCTTCTTTACGTTTCACAGATTCCTCGGGATGATATTTGATCTTGAACCTAAGCAACAAACAATCAAATAGCTTTGGATAAATAATGATAATGATTTGCCTTACATAGCACATCTACACATCAATAAATCAACAACAACTTCCAAATAAAGTACAATTTCAACAATATAGTTTGTTTCATTTCCTTCTGTATCCAGTTTGTACAGCACATTATACTTACAACTTCATTAGAGTTTAATAAAATAACTCTGTTGACCCATTTAGGCGCTGAGCAGACGAAAGAAATTTTGCCCATGTCAGAAATGACCACTAATTTCATAAACATTAACATTGTAATTTACAATGACTATAACCCTAAAGGGTAGATTGCTAGTTTCTTACAGCATTAAACAACATGTGCCCTAACATTCTCAGCAATGTATCTTAAATTGCCATCGAAAATTACAATTTTCATGTTTATGAAATAAGCCCCAGAAGCATGTTTGCATTACAATTGTCACATATGAAATTTACCATGGATTATTTTAAGTAAATTCATTTGTAACCGCGGCCAAAACGTCTGTCGTCTGCGTAGCGACTTAACACCCAGTGCTGTTGAAGGAATGTATAACTAAAATGGCATAGTAATAATGTAAAAAATCTTCATAATCTCACCTGTTCCACACTTGTGGAATTTTATAGCCCTACCCCTAACATAAACGAAACCTGTAGCATTGCGCGCTACTGGTCAACGCGATATCAACTAGCTACACACAGCAATTTATCATTTGGATAAAGTTTAAGTGTTTCTTATAGCTGTCCGGCAATTCCGTGCTACGCTGTAGACTGTAGGGAAAAAAGGTTACCATTAAGATTTGCTATTGTCTTTAAAAGATTCTAAGCATAACTTCTGTAGCGGTTTATCTTCTGGTTTATTCATACAAAAATTAAGAAGTTAGTGCTAAGAATCTTCTAATTACGAGCAAACAACATGAATAGCAATTATTATTAAACTCTTTCCTTTCATTATCATTTTATTTATGCCTATCTTTAAAATTCTCAGTATTCGTAATGAACTTTAGAATGAATTTTAGCTGAATTCCTTGCAAAATGAAAAGATAGTAATAATAAATAGATCTTACCATTCTTCGTCTTTATGAGCAACAAAAAATTCGTTAAGTTGCTGTCGTCTGAACTCAAGTTTGTATTCATTGTATTTCTGAATAGCGTCATCCACCGAGATGGAATCGTCTTGCGCCGCCAGGAAGGTCTTGAAAGACATCATGGTGGTCGGCCCATCCACTGCTCCCATCGGTAGCACAGCATCCCTGAGATCATAATTTCTACATATGATACAAAAAAAAAACACCTTTTGAGCAATTTATTTATTCATTTATAAAATACAAATTTTTACTATAGCAGCAGTGTTTAGCTATGTTTAACAAGGATGGAAACTTTAAAAAAACTTTAGTAAAAATAAATAAAAATTGCAAACAGGCACATCAATTGTTCTAATCGAAAACTGATGCCTTTTTTTTATTATGGATACCAGACAGCAATTACACAAACAAACATCCATGACTGAAGCAGGAATTGAACCCAGGACGTCTTGTTTGGCCCCAGTTTTAACAGACGTGTGGTGCGCATAATATGCTGCATTAACAAAATTGTACGAATTTACATGCAATGTGAAAACTATCCTATTAAACACATTATTTACGAATATAAAGTTCAGTGAAATTGAATGATTATCTTAATGTAGTCCAAATTGCCTGTTACATACACCAACCTTGCTGGTACAGGTGGCATGGGCTGGCCGTAGCCCTGGTGCGCAGGATGAGGCCCAAAGTGGTCATGCGCCCAGCCGTACGACCCGTACGAGTCGTGCGGCATGCCCCCATATCTTCTATCTTCTATCGGCCACTCGGGTCTGATGCGTTTGCTTGGCGGCCCCTCGCCTCGCACCGGAGAGTACCCCCGGCTGGCGCTCGCCCCCCCTCTATAGTCCCTATAGTCAGGACCTGAACGACCACCGCGAGATCTTACCCAAGAAAAATGCTTTATTAAAAGATGTCATTGATATCTTATACATAACTAGATAAACAATCAATGCTTCATAAAGGTCGGAGCCACAAAAGAGCTCCTAATGAGCTGTTTTGATAATAAATGAGACTAAAACTTAGTTGCATTTATTATAGTATGTTTAGTAAATCAAATAGAGTTTACCTGTGACTTCTTCCGCACAAGTTATATACAAGATTTTAAGTCAAATCATAAGCTATGAAAAAAGAAGTTTCATCAAAATCGGTTCAGCAGTTTTTAAGTGACGCCGTTACAAACAAACAAACAGACATTTACAGTTTTATAATAGTATGGATACAATACATATTAGTACCATCCAACAGCATGCATATTTGATTTGTGTGGATTATCGCGTCAATTCGGACAAAAATTTTTTAAGATTTTATATGAGACTATGGATTCATAGTCTTAGTCAATGAAAAATGTACAAAATCACTCAAGAATAGGCAAAAGTTATGTAATAACATGAACTAGTCAGTTGATAGGCAGGATTTCGCGTTTTGTAATTTTTGTACGTATGTGATAAAAATTTGAGCTTCTACGGAAGAAAATGTTTGCCACATCGCAAACTTCTAGAAACGTTATGCCTCAAATTAGGAAGTAGGAATAGCAAGAAGATAACTAAATACAAAAATTGTTTGATAGCAATAGAGGGTACCTTATAACCAGGGCTACAGAATAACGTTTGAAAGGCTTGGGAGCTGGAATGGAGATTTTGGAAATATCAGGAAGTTGGGATCTGAAAGAAATCGGGTTTTTACAGGTTATGTGACAGGAAATTGAGGGTTATAAAGCTGAAACAATGCTACCTTTCAGACCAGTCTTCTCGACCTCTGCTTCGTTCTTCACGACGGTCGCTGCTTCGGTAACTACTGCCTTCCGCGGTACCTCTTTCACCACGGAATTTATCGCGTCTCTTGCGATCGTATTCGTCATCACTGTCAGCCATTTTAACACTGATTTAGGAACAAAACTGAAGCTATTGCTTAGTTTATTTAACAGAATGTTGTTTAGAAACAGAAATTAAAATTAGGACGCGAAATAATTTCACCGTGCGTGCGTGATCAATCAAATGAAATGGAAAGAGTTGCCAGGAATAAATTTGTATATTACCTTACCTCAAATCTACGAGGAGTCTTCTGACAGCTAGTGAAACGTAGTTCGGAGTCACGTTGCAGAGTTTGCTTCGAACACTTGTCTCTCGCGTGGTGTTCGCGCGGTTCGCGTCTCAGCCTGCCACGAGGCTCCAAAATCCTTCTCAGTTGTTCTTACTCAAAAACAATCCTCGAGATTGGATAGACACTCCCTCAAATAACTTGACACTGGCGAAATCTAACAAGGAAACGCCATTAAATATAAATAAAAATAAAAATAGAATAGAAACGTAGTTCAACATACCGGCGATAGATGGCGTTGATCAGAGAGGGACTATAGATGCGGGCAGGAAAGTTTCCGAATTATTCCCACGGAATACTTCCGAAATATTCGGAAAAATTCCGAAACTTTCGGAATATTTCCCATAGCATATGCTCACGACTATAATCCCCGAGGGGGTAGTCAGAGATGTTTTGAAAATTCAGAATATCAACGTTTCACTAATACCTACTGAAATTTTTTACAGTGTGACGGGTAGTGAGCCCATCGCCACTTACACTTGACAGTGGATGTGCCTCGAAATCGAAGCATGCAGGTTTCTCATGACGTTTTCCTTCACCGAGGCCAGTGGTGTTACAAATCATATGTAAATTTAAAAAAACCCATTGGTAGGTACGAGTCTACCTAGACGGGGATCGAAACATCAAAAATAAATGATAGGTGATTGCTATTAACCGTTGAAGAATTCCCACGCATGGATCCTGTCTGCAGCACCAGATATTTATAATTAAGTACCTATTTGGTTTTTAATAAAAATTTATGGAGCTTTCCAAATTGCAAGGCAATGCTATGAACCGTACGAGAAGTTCCCTCGTACGGAGACGATCCTGACTTCAGCACCAGGAATCAGGCCGCTGTCACCATATCATATTATGTGTACCTATACCAAGTTGTAGCTCGGTTGCAATACCTAGAAGTGGGGTAAAATCACTTGCAAGATTTCTACCAAACAAACTAACAAGTAAATAAAAGCTTATTGTAATATCATTAATACAAAATTACGAGAAACGTTCACGATTTATTTATAAACTTTCATTTGAATGTTGAATAAACAGGCGGGTTTAATAAACTCTGACACCCTTGCCCACATGATAAAAAGAAGATTTGAATGTTTCGCTGCGGGGTGCGGTGTGAGGTGGAATTATTCCGGGGGGAGGGAAGAAAGATTCCGAGGCGGCCGCGCGCCGCGCCGTGACTGGCAGCGCCATCTGTTGGTTTGCGACTATAACTGCCGCTTGCAACTCTCTCGAATATTGTAGTGTGACATGTGGTGCCATCTGTGTCGCAAGCTGTTACACTATTCACTAATAACCTTAAGCAGCGATTACATTACCCATAATGCATACGTTTCTTGCTTTGTTCTCTCTGTTATAAAGTGAAGCGATCAAAGCAAGCAATGTATGCCGAAATCAGCCCTGCATGTTGGGTAATGTACTCGCTGCTTTACAATTGAATGTTTCCTTTCGCGGGGTGCGGTACGAGGTAGAAACTTTCCGGGAGGGGTATAGAATCTTTCGCTGCGGGGTGCGGTGTGAGGTGGAATAATTCCGGGAGGGGTATTGAATGTTTCGCTGCAGGGTGCGGTGTGAGGTGGAATTATTCCGGGGGGAGGGAAGAAAGATTTGATTCTTTCCGCGCGTGACGCTTCGCGCGCTTTGTATTAAGTTCTTTTCTTAGCTTTGCTTTTGAGAAATATTTATTAATAGGGTGTTTTGAAACTAAGAAGATAATATTTTATTACTATTTTTATTCCATTGAATACTTCCGAGGAATCGAAATATTCAAAGAAGTATTCCGGAATAATTGCGAATAATTCCGGAGTTTTCCAACTATAAGAGGGACCGAAGACAAAAATTCTTAGTTGTTTTCTTGACGTTTCTTCGTTCGAGTGGAGGACGTATTTGACATAATATGTATAACAAAAATGTCAAAAACGTCCTCGACTCGAGTGAGGAAGCCTCAAGGAAACAACTAAGAATACGGGTGTTAGACACATCCGTTGACGAAATAGACTTTCAGAAAGCCAAAAAGAAAAAGTAGTTCCTAATGGCTCGATAGATGGCGTTGACGACACAGGGGCGAGCAGTAGGTAAGCAGCAAAATATGAACATATATTTCGTCGAGGGATGCGTCTGACTCAGTGACATGCATTTTTGTTTACTTTTTAGCTTAACATTTTCGTCTTCGGACCCCATCCAATGCCATCTAACGCCAGTAGGTTGAACTATGTTTGACTAGCTGTCAGAAAACTCCTCATTTCGTACAGTGCATAGAGTACTGTAAACTGGGTACAGTGCTCCTTCCTTTGGATTGATGAACCTACCTACTTTGAGAACAGATATTGCCATACAAAATGCGCACGGTAACTAGATTAATAAGAAAGTATTCTACCGTGTCAACTCATTGGTAGGCCTATCAAACTGAACATTCCTAGTTATGAGACCTATACTGAAATCGCGGAAAAAAAATTCAATCTCATACAATGAGGAGTTTTCTGACAGCTACTCAACCTGTCAACCTTGAGCTATACTTAACCTCGAAATTTGAAAATTTTTTTTAATTGTTTTTTCTGCAGCGGATTGTGATCTGTAAGACTAAGTGGTGAAACAGGCCCTTAGGTTTTTATATTAGTCATTTAGTACCTTACAACAATTTCTAAACGGCAATCTGTAATCTTTTTGGTAATTAAACTTACACACTTACACACTTAGCTACAGTACTATTATGGTTTTTAATCATACTATTTCATAGTTTTTCAAAGATTTATTTTGAAGAATTAAAAATGAAGTCTTGTTATTTCTTGTCTAAACATTGAATAAGCAAAATTACTGAAAGTCCGTTTCCCGAATTCACGGTAATTTTAAGTAATTGGCAACACTCTAATGAAAGTGGCATAAAGGGACTAGAATCCAGTGCCGTAAAAATATTATAAAAAAAAAGCAAAAATTGACACACGCACCGTTCCGTTTTAACCTGGTTTTAACAAGGTTTTAGCCATAATCATTCATTTGCTGACGTATTTTATCTATGATAAGAAATGAGCACGATTGTTTGGATTGTTTACTCATTTTGGTTTGTTTTCTTGAATATATTGAGTTGAATAAAACTGAAAACTGTTTAAAAATAATGTGTAGAATGAAACGGATGAAGAGGAGCACGGAAACGCAAAAGCAAATAAATACCTACTTTTTATGGTGGTACGTTTTGCACATGGCGGGAAATTCCAATAATTTGAACAGTTTGTGAATATTTAGAGCTACTACATTTTGTTCACAACGATTAGGCCCAGCCCTAAAAAAGTTTTTTCTCCCCTCCGGACGGAAAGCGTCAATTGTCGTCCCGCTGCGCTAAACGAAGTTGCCGCTTTCCACCTCGGTCGAGGAGAAAAATAGTATACTAACCTCGGACAGTAAATAAGACAGACAGTCTCAGATCACATGTTTGTTACATAAGATCTGTGATCTTTCTTACTTTCCTGTCCTCGGTGTGTAATCTACTATTACACCATTCAGATTCAGCCAGATTCATGCCCCTGCATCCTGGATTGTACGTTTAATTTACTTACGATCAATCTTTGATAAAGTTATATGTCAAGATTGACAGTCGAAGATACGAAAGCGTCGAAAAAAATTAGAACCAGTACTGGTTCTTAAACCCTATACATATACACGCACACATACATAATTTGTATGGCGCCTCACTCACGCACACCAACCTATGAAACCTGGCCCCTTTTGTTTTATACGGGATATTCGTGAGGCTCATTCTAGACATATACTTTTTCTAAGCGATCAATATTTTTTTACACCATTCAGATTCAGTATACTTAAGTAAGTACCTACTATGTTTGCCTTTTACCTGTTAACGGAAATAGCTTGTGTTACCAAACAGAGCCAGAATAAAATTAGTCAGATACGTTTCAATAAACTTCATTTATTTTCCTTTGAACTCTTCAAGTCTTTAAATTACGGTGAACACTAAATACAATAAATATAATACACTCAACTGCACAAGGTAGGTAGGTATACAAACATAGGATATTAATTAAAATCTTTAATGTCCTATCTATAATTCTACACAGGGTGTTTCATAAGTAAGAATAAATTTTTAAAACTCTTAAAGGGGTTGTTTAGACCGTCAAACTGAACAACTTTCTCTATGGGACCAACATCGAAATCGCGAAAAAAATAATTTTATATCCCATACATATTTTAGCTCTATAGTCGATTTGTAGAGTAAGGAACATCAATTTTTTTTTTCGCGATTTCGATATTGGTCCCATAGTGAAAGTTGTTCAGTTTGATGGTCTACACCCCCTTAAAGGTTTATTTGTATTTTTGTAACACCTTGTAGATAGGATAAAAACCAATTTCATCATTCGAGTCTTTGTAGGGAATGTAGGTAACTAACTAAGTAGTTAGTCAAGGCATTAACTCTTATTCTGCACAATTTTTGTCCTTCTAAGGGAAATTCAAACAATTAAAATGCCCTATTTTCTATAGGATCCTCCTTATTATGCTGACGGTTTCAAGGGGATGATCAGACCATAAAACTTTCTCATGGAGAACAACGACGAAATCGTGAAAAAACCTAAACCATCAGCATATTAAGTTGGACCCTGTATACTTTGAAATATCAACTATAAGGAACAATTCACTTCATCGGTGCCATCGCCACAGTGGTCTCTTCCGTCACACCGTGCAGTCAGTGGTACGCATCGGTGGTTACCGCACCGCATCTCATGGGCGCCGCAGTCGCCGTCACAGCCTTGAGGCTCGTCGCTGCTGTCCGCACAGTCCGCCAGACCATCGCAAAATCTAGACCCTTGTATACACTGGCCGTCTGTACACGTGAACTGGTCTGGTGGGCATTCTGTAAAGGGAATAAATATCTCAATTAATAAATAATAAGGTCAAAACGCCGTGGTAGCCAGTGGCGAGTAACCTTGCCTGCCATGCAGGAGTCGATGGTTCGATCCCCGTCCAGGCCGACTCGTACCAATGAGTTTTCGGAATTTATGTGCGATTTGTAACATCACTAGCTTTTCGGTGACGGAAAACATCGTGAGGAAACCTGCGTGTTTTAATTTTGAGACGTGTATTGTATCCACTGCACATTACATTACAAGTGGCGATATGGCGACGGGCTCACTCCCCGTCTCACTGGACAGAGTTTCGGTATTACCAGTGAAGCGTGGTTGTTCTGTGTTTTCAGAATATAGTCGGCGTGATATGCAAATAATAGGATCAAATTAATTTGATTTAAAATTACACAACATGGCTGTCTAACATGTTAATAATCAATAATATTTATAATATCTACCTAATAGGATTTTCATTATAAGTCTTATTCAACTACTTTATACTACTTTGAAACCGAAAAAGGTTCCTGAGAGCACACGAGACAAAATTGTAAAGTAGGCATGTTAAATGCGTAGGGAGTAGGCACAGTGCCTACGATCTCTATAATGAATAGGTACCTACCTACTTCCGTATGTTATCAAAACACAAACTACTTTAACAGCATCCGGACCCGCATTTAATTACCAGATTAGGTAACATAAAATGTACACTAATATTATGTGTATTGGTTTACAATACAGAGGAAGTATAAAAGCACCGTTAGTTCTCACTGACTGGTATCACTGAGCACGTCCATAACCCAGATTCGTGAGTTTCTGAACGGTATAGGTACGATTTACATTCCAATAAGAATATAAGTTTGTGTGTCAGAGTTACAAACATAAAACGAAATCTATTTATTTTATTTTCCCTCGAATTCAATCCCATAGGGTTTGATAAATGATGGATTGGATCGTACTAACCAGTGGTACAATTAACTTCATCGAAGCCATCCCAGCAGTCTATGATACCATCGCAGAGTTTCAAATTTGAGAAACATGAAATAAAGTGGCCACAGCGAAACTGCTTCGTCAGGTCACATTCTGAAAAATAAGTAGGTACAACACCTTTATCAAATATTTTTGTATAAAAAGCCCGGCAGCATTCATGGTAACCATACCTAATTCTAAATCGAATAACTAATTTTCAATTAAAAACTCGAACCACGAACGGTTCTGAAGCTTTAACTTCAGTGAACATTAGGTAGGCTCGTGTATTTGTATAAGTAGGTACTTTTATGTAATGGTGTATTATTTACCACAATACATTTCATCAGAGCGATCGTAGCATTGTATGACACCATCGCAGCGCGCCTCGGCCGCCACACAGAGGCCGTTGCGGCAGCGCCACTCTTGTGACGAGCACGTCACTTGCGTCAGCAGGCGGCAGACCCGAACACCGCGCGCCCGGTCTACCAGCTGGCAGGCTTCAGTCTCCATGGCACATAAGCCTCCGCATCCTACAACATCATCGTTTAACTATTATAAAAGTTTATCAACTTGCATGGTGCCTGTATGCTGTAAGGAAATGTGAAAGGTGTCTTATAGGGTCAGCCTTTTAGATTTTAAAAACTTATCTAAGGTGCATTCACGTAAAAATTTTAACATTGCTCTCCTTTTAGGTTCTTGGAGTCGTGTGTAAATAACAGAGTTCTTTATAAAATCGTTTAATACGGTAGATAACTTTACCTGTGGGGTCTTCGACGTCCACTGCTGGTCTGCATATAGCTGTCCCACTGTTTTCATCCAGCATACAAACTTCATTTGTTTGGCACGAGCAAAATTTCGGCGACAAGTCTCTATTAATAATATCTTTAGGTTTTTGACTATCTTGCTTCTTTGGATATGTTCTAATATTTTTACGTATTTTTGTTATTATATTGGAAATCAAAGATATATTTTCCGTAGTAGTAGTAACTATAGGTTCTTTAGTCGTCGAAGGAACTTTTTCAATGATTTCGGTCACTGTATCGGGTTTTGAAACAACACTAGAAATAGCAGAAGACGTTTCGTTGAAGTCTAAGTTATCAGTTGGCACTACGATTGTACTAACGACGTTAGTTGCACGTGTAAAGCTAGGAGTAGTAAAATTAACCAAAACGAAACTTATCACTACGATCGCTACAATCATCACACTTATTGAGCACGCTTGTATTTGAGTCCGCTTTTTCACAGGACTGTCAGTCAAAGAAAAGTTAACGAAACATCCGACTCCTTTAAGGCTTTTTCTCAGTCTCCGTCGGTTGATTTCATTTGGACGCATTTCATATGATGTGTATTTCTGTCGAATACTGGAGTCGATCTGTCGTGAGATCGATGGAATGCATTGCGTATTCTCTACATTTACAATATCGACGTCTCTTATAGGATTCCGATTACTAGAAAACGCGTGACTGTTAATGTCGTCTAACGGATTATCTTGTAGCTCGGTTATAGGAACTTCGATGTCTTTTATTGTAATTTTTCCATTAGGAGTGGAATGGTTATTTGGAACAAAGTTGTCTTTGGGAGATTTAATTTCATATTTTCTTATCTTTCCCTTGCAGGTGTAGCAATATTTTATAAGTTTACTGTCCGTGTGAGGTGCATTTATAATAGCTTTTCTCAGGTTACTGTTAGACCAAAGGTGTGAGCAGTACAGAGCGTCCCAGTTCGAAGAAGATCCATCTAATATATCAGTCGTGGTTGGTAATTGGTCGTCGAAACTGCCTGATAGTGTCATTGTGTATAGTGCGATATCCCCGTAACATAGTTACGCTTACTAATACCTGCAACAAGGAAATTCATAAATTATTAATATCTAGCAGTTTGTTCGAAGGTATGAATTGTTCCGATAGTTTTAATTGTTGTTGAAAAGTAAAGTTTGTTTTCAACTTTTGTTGCAAAAAAATAAAGAGAGCATGATTTAGCATAGCATAGCATATTATGCTCACGACTATATTCCCCGAGGGGGTAGTCAGAGATATTCTGAAACCTCAGAACATCCACGTTTCACCAGTAGTACCGAAACTCTGTCCAGTGTGACAGGGGGTGAGCCCGTCGCCACTTTTAATGGACAGTGGGTACAATACATGCCTCGAAATTGAAGCATGCAGGTTTCCTCACGAAGTTTTCCTTCACCGAAAAGCAAGTGGTGTTATAAATCGTACATAAATCCCGAAAAATTCATTGGTACGAGTCGGCCTGGACGGGGATCGAACCATCGCCTCCTGCACGGCAGGCAAGGTTACTCGCCACTGGACCACCACGGCTTGCATGATTTAAAGAATGTTTTTTCGCTTCTAATAAGTACAATAATTATTCGAGTACCTACCTACATTAATACATATTACAAAAATCTTAAGTGAACCCAGATGACCTTTAGCAATCAAATTTAACTGTAGGTATTTTACCTTTAAAAATAAACCAGATAACTTCGTATAAATTAAATTCGCGCTATATCGCTGAAATTTATGAGGGGTGTTATTTTCTTTCGTAGGTAATAAAACTACCTGCCCCATGAAGGCTCGAGCTATCACGAAGTATATTTTTACGAAGAATGGTACTTATAAGGTACCAACACGTAACTTGATCTGGTTGCGTGAGTAGTTTAGACTTAATTAAGTGTGTAATCGATACTTTAAAGTTCAAGTGCGTCAACGTGTTTTCAATTACAATTAAGTAGTTGGAAATCCTAAATATGCAGGTTACTTGATACTTGTAAGCTTTATAGCGTTAAACATTTTTAGGGTTCAGTACCCAATGGGTGCTAATGGGACCCTATTTATAAGCCTACGCTGTCCGTCTGTCTGTCCTACCTACAAGGCTGTATCTTTTGAACTAATATAGTTGGTAGATTAATCTTAGAATATGCGTTATGATCCCGGATTTACCTACTAAAGAACAAAAATAAAAGTAAGAATTAAAGGGGGTCCCAATATAAGAAACGTGTTTTACATAGGTACAAGTGTTAAACTTGGTTTGATACACTTATACCTAGTGCATAATCTAGGGTAAAACAACAAAAGAAAAAACCAGGCAAGTGCAATGACGTTTTACAAATAGACGCGTCATACACTAACATCGCTGCACTTTAAAATGGCGCGACATAGTGACGTGTAGCCCGAACACTAGACGGCGCCTGACTATGTGAAAGCCGGGCAATTACCTTGCTTTTTTGTTGCCATTTTGGTGCGTAGACAACGCATCTACATATAAAAACATCTTAGGGCAAGTGTGGGTCGGGCTTACGCTGAGGACATAACGCTACTTTTTGGTAAAATTGTATGGTGGTAGTTACGGAACTCTTCGTGCGCGAGTCCGAGTCGCACTTGACCGGGTTATTTTTTAAATAGTCAAATACTTCAAGATAATTAAAACACTTAAAAATTTCACTATGAGATGAATTAATTTAACGAGTGCCGCCGTTGTTTGAGGCATTTGTAACTTTTTAAGAATTATTGTTATTTGAATGAAACATAAGAAAACAAAAATCAATTGGATACAGAACACTTGAGCAGGTCAAGTACGATTTCTAGGTCAAATAAAAACAGCTATAACACCTGAGACACCGGGATGATCAGCTGACTTCAACAATACCTATTAAGATATTTAAAATTAACTTACATGTGACGTTGTAACTGCTTCTACAATATTTATAAAGACATAATACTTAGTTTATAATAAAATAATATTGTCTAGTGGAAGTTAGACACGTCAGGTTGTAGGGCCGCGTGTCTTGTTCAGACTACCGTTGCCTGTGACAACGTCTAAACAACTTTGCACCAACACTACCCCGAGTAATTTCGCTTCACAGCCGACGAGGGATAAAGAGGAAAGATGGTAATGTTTTAATGTTAGAGTAGGACAGCGTGTGGGGTTGGTGGTGTATGGTGTACCATGGTGCGGTGCCCTAGACCCGTGCTCGGCCAAGAGTGACACGCACCGTTTTTGTATTAACTGTAGGAACACCTGTTCCTAAAACTGCACCCTATAGCATTTATTGTAGAGTTTGTAGAGCTGCGTTATTTAATGACGATTGAAAGGTTTATTGTAAAATTTTAACTCTATTATCGGAACTAACACTAAATTCAAGCAATACTTAGTTAAGATAATGTTCAGTTATCGGTCTTGCATAAACAGTGTTTATTGGTTGAGTTCAGTGTTCGGTAGACAGTTGCATTGCTTTAATGGGTGATGGTAACCATGATAATACCTACAGCTTTCCCTATGAAATCTATAGGAGATTAGCAAAACAAATTGCTGGTCTTTCCATACTAAATGCAATCAGCTGATGAATTTTATTTCTTTTTCGAATTTCCCTTTGTTTCTCTGGAAAAGTCGTTCAGTATTATATACAGGGTCCAACTTAATATGCTGACACTTTTTTAAGGGGACGATCAGAGCATCAAACTGAACAACTTTCTCTATGGGACCAACATCGAAATCGCGAAAAAAAAATCAGCTGTCCCATACATTTGGCTCGAGTAGGTTTGCAGTTTTGTATGGAGGGGCAGTTTTTTTTTTCGCGATTTCGATGTTGGTTCCATAGAGAAAGTTGTTCAGTTTAATGGTCTGATCATCCCCTTAAAAAAGTGTCAGCATATTAAGAAGGACCCTATATAATACAATCGCCCATTCAAGTAACTGACTCAGTGGTTCTCAATTAGTGGTACGCGTACCCAGGGGTACGAGAAGTTGCTTGAAGGGGTACGCGCAGCAGTCTCTTGACCATAATTCGGTAAGGACCATAAGGTAATTTAATCAACCAGCTTTTTCAGACTGGTGCAATAAATAGAGATACGTGCACATTTGCCCCATTAACGTTTGCCGTTACACTTTGTGATTGTAATTATTATGAATAAGGATTAAGATTTAAAGTTATTAAATGGTCAAAAACTGTTTTTTTATTTATAATTTGGACCATAACCGCTACAGGTATAGGGTTACGCGAGTTTGAGCTCTTACTTAAAGTGGTACTTAGGAAAAACTAATTGGGAACCACTGGTCTAACTGTGTCGTATTAACAAATAAGTTCAAGATGTTTGTTTAGGATTTTAGAGTGAAGTGGTGTAAAGTGGTGATAAATTAGGCATGCGCCAATAAATAAACTAGTATAAGTAAAAGAATCTTAATACCTACCTACTTTAGTCGCATTTTACGACACGACACCCATGGGAGACAAAAAACTAACAAAAAGCTGCAAATAAAATAATGGGCGGGTCTAGCTAGGTAATAACAACAACACTCATTGCATGAATTTTGAACATGAGATAGTAATGACATTGAGAGATGAACATAAAACTGCATGTTTACAGTTAGTCGAGTTCAGCGATAAAGGCAAGTTAACAATAACTCGTAATTTGCAGATGGTCAATGACCGGTCATGAATTCATGATGTGCGGTGTAGAGTGATTGAGACCACTTTCCTCTGCAGGAAGCAGCCCGCGTTGCGGCACTCGGCAGCGCAGCGCGTGTCATGCGTAGTGCGCGGGTCGTGCGGGCGGGCGCTGCGGTCGCGGCGGCTCCGCTGGCGACGGATGCATGTGCAGCATCCCGAGGATGCGGCCGCGGCCTTCGTCGGCCAACGTGGTGCCCGCGTCACGCAACCGGAGGAAGGCACAACTCTCACTGCGCGCGCCGCGTTCGGTCGTACACTCGCCCACTCCTCGCCTATACTAGCGAGGCTCGCATTCGAACACACACCTCAGTATTCTGACACGAAGCGATCCGTATGCGCGCTGCGCTGACTTGAACCGCGTAGTTTCTCTCGAAAATAATTAGTATGTGAATGCGGCGTTTTTATTTGTTCAGCACGAAAACAAGTGAAATGTTATTGTTTGCATATTGATCCAAGCGCGTCCCCTTCGCCTTGCACTTGGACAGACTTCATGAGGAACTGGTCAATTCTATTTTGCTAAGGTGAGCTTATGTTATTAGTTGTTGCAATTTCTTGGATAAGACATGGTAAACAAATCTAAAGTCGTACGGAATAAGTTTCTATTTGTCTCTACTGTGACCTCTCTTTATAGAATTTTTATAACGTAGTAGTTAATTTGAGTGTTTCTTGAGAAGCGTGTGTGTAGTGTAGGCCAGAAAGTCAGCTGTCCCAGTTCGCAGCGAGACGACATCGAGTTACAAAGTGAGGGACTGTTAGTTTGTGCCGCTTTATTGGTTGCGATTTTTAGCAGATGCTCTCATTCACGGCAACGGCATTAAAAAGAAATCAAAAGTATTCTAACAGAAGTTTAAAATAATTATATGGAGCGAAATCGTTGGTAGGTCTATAAAAATTTACATTTGGTAAAATTTACGTTGTGCAGATTAAATAACAAACATTATGCATGTTGGCTCGAGTAGATGACAACTTTTGTCCTTTAAGGGTATATTACCGTTGGCGCGCTCCATACAAACGTAGTCTGGTGATGTTTTCAATACTATCCAATTAAAGTCAATAATTTTTTTCAGAAACTATCTAGTAACTAATCTCTATGTTCGTATTAAGTCAGATTTTCGTTAAAATGCATAGTTTTAAAGTTAAAGTGCCTCAAAGATTTCCATTCAAATCTCAAATCTCTTTTCCATAAATTAATCCTAGCATTAAAACTGTATATTTTAACGAAGATCTGACTTCATACGAACATACATATTAGTATCTAGATTTTTTCTGAAAAATTTCATTGACTTAAATTGGATACTTAGTATTGAAAATATCACCAGACTACGTTTGTATTGAGCGCGCCAACGGTAATATACCCTTAACGATTATATTATGTAAAAGGTACACATCAAGCGTAGGTACACTATGCGATTTCCAATGGTTGTAATAGAAACTCTAAATATGACAAAGTGAACCAAAACTACACACTTACAAACATGGTGATTACGGCAAAGTAGGTAATTAATTTCGGTCGCTCATTACTTCGTTAATTGAGTACTTTTAAATATAGATTATAACTCTACATGTATTTTTTTCTAAGTTCACATGTAAGTGAATTATTGTAATTATTAATGAGAGCGTAAGGAAGATCTAAGTGGATTGGAGTTATACAAATATAATGAACTATTTAAACCTATACGAATTAATATATTTATTCGTAGTCATTATACTGATTATAACTTTGAAACTGCATAACACTCACAACGCTTAGTGAACGCAAATAAAGAACGTTAACATTTATAACACTACATTCGTACTTCCTAGTCAGAATCGATAACTGTCTTTCTTTCTATTCTATTTCATTTGAACCATCAACAAAACAAGGCATGTATTGTACCCACTGTCCATTATAAGTGGCGACAGGCTCACCACCCGTCACACTGGACAGACTTACGGGTACTACTGGTGAAACGTGGAGGTTTCAGAATATCTCTGACTACCCCCTCGGGGAATATAGTCGTGAGCATATGCTTTGCTATGCATGCGACAAATCATAACCGCATTTTATAGTTAAGGTAAGTACTAATTTATTAGCATAGCATAGCATATGCTCACGACTATATTCCCCGAGGGGGTAGTCAGAGATATTCTGAAACCTCAGAACATCCACGTTTCACCAGTAGTACCGAAACTCTGTCCAGTGTGACGGGGGGTGAGCCCGTCGCCATAGAAATTTTTATTCATATATAATTTCTTCATATATATATAATTTCATATAATTTATATAATTTATTCATATAATTCATAGAAATTATCTCCATAGAAATTTTGACATTTTCAACAGCTGAGCTCACCGAATGAGATTCAAAAATCGCACTCCTGGACACTTTAACGGAAATCTGACAAACCATAGGTACAGAGATCTAATCTAATATCTAGATAGTGTTCAACAAATTTCATTGAGAATTGAAAATAGGATCTAACTATGCGCGCTCGGACGCCCTGCAAGTAGGTAGGTACTATTCTCATAATAAAGTGGGAATCTCCAGAGTCTAAATATAAAACAGTAGGTATTCTGTTCTCATTTTTTAGGGTTCCGAAATCAACAAGGAACCCTTATAGTTTCGCCATGTCCGTCCGCTCAGCTCAGAGACGCTTAGTACTAGAAAGCTGTAATTTGGCATGAATATACATATTAATCACGCCGAGAAAGTGGTAAAACAAAATTTTGAAAAATATTTTTTTTAGGGTACCTCCCCTACCCGTGAAGTGGGGATGAAATTTTTTTTTCTCGTTTATCCCATGGTGTGGGGTATCGTTGGATAGGTCTTTTAAAAATACAGTGGGTGTGGGAAAACCATTTTTCGATTTAGGGATCCGTTAGCGAAATATTAAGCTTAAGGGTGCAAATTTTTGTTAGAGTCGAGTGTCCCCCCCCTCTGCCAGCTAAACGGTTGTTTCTGGATATGTGAAAAAATTCATGGCAGTAGTGTATATAATGAAATTAAAAGGAAAACTATCACCGCTGGGTCATATTCATCTAAAGTGTACATTTTGATTTAATTTTTGTCCCAGCCCTTTATTGTCATTTAAAAGTATTTAAAATATGTAATATAGATCTCATATTGCTAAAATTATGTACTAGTGGATATTCTTTCATGTTTAAAAATCTTAATACTATGAAATAGAAGAAGTTTAATATGTTTTTGATTTTTTTTATAAAATTGTAATTTAGCTCTCCATACTAATTTGTCATGTCCCATTGCCGACGCACCGCATTTAAATGTTTTTTTAGCCGCCCGTCGGTATAGTGTATCATTCATTTTGGATTTTATGGCTATATTATTACATAAACCTATTGGTTTTTAGTAACTTAGGCCATTATAATCCAACAATACTTAACTAATTCATTTTGAAATATTGTCCCAGATTTTTATTCCATTTCGTAACATTTTGTTTCGTTACGCCGAATTACGCTTTAAGATCCTTTAAAAACAAACTGATTAGTATTTTTATGCTGGCAACAATGTTACGTCATAGAATGAACCATAAAATTTCGGCAATTTTGACCCGTCATCTGTTTAAATGAACAGTTGAAAATTTTTGTGAGTTTTTATTTTCCGTTTCGTTACAAAATTTCTGTGATAAAGGTTAGAAAACATCTAAATTATGTATTCTGTTTCTTTGATTTTGTAGTGCACACATAAATGACATAGTAAGGTTTCCCGTAAGAGTGTTTTCCAAAGTTTATTCAAAAAGCTAGCAAATATTTACTTAGTTTTTCAATTTCGGTTTCGTTGCGTTTCGTTACGTAACGTAATGGAAAAGGCTGTGATCATATTGAGATCTCTCAGCTAACCATTCAAAAGGTTGAATTATGTAACTATTATTTTTGTTACCGAAAACAACATTTTATTAAACAAATAAACAAAAATGTTTTTTTTCATTATCCTACTTAATTAATATTTTATTTCTGCCCTTGCAGAAACCAAAAAAGTGAAAATAAATAAAAAATGATTACAAATGCGAGCTCTCAGTGTTTTTTTAACAATTTAATTCTTTCCTCTTACAACATTTTAATTTGAATTCTCACGTTTTTACTAAGACCATAAAATTAAATCCAAATAATCATTTTAACTGTTTTTACATTCCTTTTCGCCATATATGACAACGATAATATTAGTAAAAAGAAAAAAATATGAAAAAAAGTGTTAAAAAGATACATATTCGTAATTTCCTACGGTTTGTCAGTTTTTTATGTCTGGGATTATATTCGAGAGCATATTTTGCTATGTCATCCTGTCTGTCAAAACTGTTCTTTTAATAGTGTAGTTCATCCATTGTGTCTGAGGCCTTATGTTCCATTTCGTTATTTTCGTTACGTTCCATTTCGTTTCCGTTTCGTTATATGTACACTTTAGATGAATATGACCCCGCTAAGTTAGCTGTACAAGTTAACGAGTAATAGTCGACCAACTTAAAAAATGCACTTTTTAGACTTTACTAGCCGTCAAACCGTAGTATAAAACAAAAAGCCCCCTTCTAAGTTCGTATATTGTGACGGGCAACTACGGAACCCTACCCTGCGCGTGGCCCGACATGCACTTGGCCGGTTTTTTTTAGAACTCGTCTGGCATTACATACCTTTTTAATTAATTATCATTATTTTATAGTTCTCAGTCAAAGCACTAACAATAATTAGCAGGACATCACTAAGGATATTAAAGTGAGAGTCTCAATAAAAAAGCACATGAAACGAAATGGCACAGTCATTTAGTTATCTGCAACGGCCGTAACTGTTTAGTATCGAAAAAAGTGAAATCAGCTTATGTACACAGATTCTCGCGGTTCTTATCGTCACGATTGTATTCTATTACTTGACTTGAAGCTGGAGAATCCAGTTAGTTCTCTTTAAACTGATGAAGGCTCGCTGATGAGATTGGGTACACAGTGATTTTCTCACAAATCGTTTTCTAAGAATAGCGTGTCTGGATTGCTTATACAGGGTGTAAGGAAAAGTATCATTAACTTTAAAACCACAGACTCTTCCCATCAAAACAACTTTTAGTATGGGAGCCAAACGATCAGAGCAAAAAAAAAATCTGCTGTTCCATACGATTGCGTCGAGTAGGTATAATTGCAGTTAAGTATGGGACAGCTGACTTTTGCTCTGATCGTTTTGCTCCCATAGGTACTAAAAGTTGTTCAGTTTGATGGGTAGAGTACCCTAAGTAGTCAAAGGTAGGATTGCATTTTTGTATGAAACAGCAGATTATTTTTTTCGGTATTTCGACGTTGGTTCCATACAGAAAGTTGTTCAGTTTGATAATATGATCATCATCAAGAACTCTACGAGTATATAATAGCTTATATTTTGTTGATATCTTATGGATTGCCACATTGGATAGCCTAGCTTAGAATAAGTATTTATACAAATTGTACTAAACAACCTCAATAAAACCGGTCGAATACGCATAATGTAAAGTTTCTTGTAAGCTTATTAAAAACTAACGAACTATCCAAAGGTATGCCAAATAGTTACCAAATATAGGTACATAGGTACTTATGACTAGCCACTGACAGAATTTCGACTTTGTTTTGTTAAACAGTAGGTACCTAAACTCCGGCGACAAAATGTTAAGTAGGTAAGTATTGAAATTATTGGAAACTACGGTTCCAAAAAAAACATTTTTAGTTTTACGTTACCCGTAGTACCTACCTAATTACAGTGAATTGCCCCAAAAATTAAACTTATAAATACCAAATACAGGGTGTAAGGAAAAGTATCATTAACCTTCAAACCACAGACTCTACCCATCAAACTGAAAAAAATTTACTATGGGAGAAAAACGAGCAGAGCAAATAAAAAATCTGCTGTCCCATACGATTGCGTTGAGTACCTAGGTATTGCAGTTTAGTATGGGGCAGCCTACGAATAAGAATAACTATAGAAGAGTAACTCTAAACAAAATCGAAATAATTTTTGGCACCCAATGAAAAATTACATTTTGTATGAGTTTTGGCGGCCAGGTACAGTTTTTAAAGAACAAGTTTATAACACGGAACGCTTTTTTTGGTGCCACTTTTTGAGCTTCATTTACACTTCTATACATTCTTATTCGTAGGGGACATCTGTAGCATTGTAAAAGTTGTTCAGTTTGATGGGTAGAGTCAATGATATTAGGTAGAGTACGTGGTTTAAAGGTTAATGATACTTTTCCTAACACCCTGTATAACTGTATCTCAGACATACAGTACCAGTATTATTCTAGTAAAAGACATGAGACATACAGTTAGAATTACGAAACTATAATAATTTTTTCTTGACCACGGAACCATTAATAACCGCCTGGCCACGGGACAGGAGTGCGATTTTTGAATCTCATTCGGTGAGCTCAGCAGTTGAAAATGTCAAAATTACTATGGAGATACGCATCTTTCTACTGCTGATTTGAGTTTAAAAAATTATACTTCAGGAGTGCGATTTTTGAAAGTCAAATCGGCAGTAGAAAGATGCATATCTCCATAGTTATTTCGACATTTTCAACTGCTGAGCTCACCGAATGAGATTCAAAAATCGCTCTCCTGGTCGAACATCGGTGCGTGAATTGCGATTTTAGAATACACTGAGCGTTGTGTCCCTACTATTACGCATGCACGCAGCGGCGCGTAGGCAGTGTACTCTAAAATCGCAATTCGCGCCGCAGTTCGCCCTGTCCCGTGGCCAGGCGGTAAAAAAGACAGCTGGAGTGCGATTTTTGAATCTCATTCGGTGAGCTCAGCTGTTGAAAATGTCAAAAATACTATGGAGATACGCATCTTTCTACTGCGGATTTGACTCTCAAAAATCGCTCTCCTGTAGTATAATTTTTGAAAGTCAAATTAGCAGGAGGAAGATGCATGTCTCCATAGTTATTTTGACTGCTGAGCTCACCGAATGAGATTCAAAAATCGCACCTCTGGTGTGTAATGAATAATGATAAAGTTTGTTTCAAAGTGAAAATAAAAATTGCATCGTTAACAATGCGCATTTGTCACTCTGAATAGGAAAAACTTATTAAACAATTGTAACCATTGTTTTAAAACACGACATGCGACGATGCGGTTACGATGACGAAGTAAAATAGCTGAACTCACTGCAACTGCGATCGCATGGACATCGCTATACTAAAGCCAACGAGAGAACATAGCCACCGATCCGAATTAATCACCAAAATTACAACCTAATAATGCAAAGGTGTGCTTATCTAAAGGGTCATTCTTAATATAGTTACGGGTTTTTAAGGAGATGATTAGAACATCAAACTGAACAACTATTTCTATGGGACCAACATCGAAATAACGAAAAATAATCGGCTGCCACTATACATTTTTAAGTGGATGATCAGACCATAGGTAAAACCGAACAACTTTCTCTATGAAACCATACAAATCACAAAAAAAGACTGCAGTTCCGTTTAAAACTGCAATCTGGTGCGATTGCAATATGGCGATTTGGATGTTGGTTTTGAAGAGGGAAAGTTGTTCCGTTTTATGGTCTGATCATCCCCTCAAAAACATACTGCATACTGAGAATGACCCTGTATACTTTAATCACACCACATTTAAGTCGCAATAGTAGGACGAAATACCTTGGAGGCAGAGGCATCTTTTATTTTTCATTTTCCGGCTAGATATTGTATATCTAGAATTTACCGAAACCACAGTCATAGGTACTTAGTATTCTTGGATAGTTTATCTAGTGAACTCATAAATTGAATACACAATTGGAATTACTTCACTCGATAGAAAATCGTTACAAAGATAACAAGGATTTCGTGTAAGATTAAAAAAAAATTCTTCTTTTAGAAAAACTTAAAATAGTTTTAGATTTTTAGTATTTATACTCACATATTCACCATTAGTTTATCTAGTGAAATCATAAAAGTACTTTTTAGAGGGCTGGGCATGGGCAATCGCGTTTCTCATAGAAAATATTCGTCTGAACTATGGCCCCTTCATAAATTTTATTTTGACCTACCGAATGTTTTGCAGATTTTATGAATAGATAATAGACTCTAGGGTCATAGGCAGGGACCGAAACCGGTATCGATAATACCGGTATTTTTTGGTAACAACCAAAATTTTTTTTACAGGTATTTTTAAAGGTAACCTTAATATCATTCTACTAATGGTCCGCGTACACAGATATTTGTTTAAATTAAAAATTGAATCTTCCTAAATATAATAAGTATTCAGTTTTTTGATTACCTAAGTACCTCGTTACTAAATACAAATTAAATTAATTATGAAACAAACTTAAACTCAAACTCAAACGTGAACATAATCTTAACCATTTTAGGATTTTGGGTTCAATAAATGTAAATAACCATCTCCTTTATTATCTCAACCTGTCCAATGCTGTAGCAACACCAAAAATAGTGCACGCGTCGCTCGTCGGATTCTCCAACATATTTGCGTCACCCGCTACACCAACGACGTTGTTGAATCAATTTCGTACTTTTGATTAGCAGAAATTAAAGTTCATTTTTCGGTGTTATTAAAAACACGCGCGTTTTTTGCCGCTCCGTCTGCGCCGACCTTTATCCGCACTCACTCTCTTTCTATTGAAGGTCATATTTAGGTTACCGGTATTAAAATCGGTTGTTACCTCGATAAAGGTGACATTTAAATAAAGGTTACCGAAAATTTTCGGTCCCTGGTCATAGGCATAAAATTGCAACCAATTATAAAAGTAAGTTGTAGCACAGAAAAGGTAATAGTCTAGAACGATCGTTCTAGGTAATAGTTATATTATAGTTCTACATAGTTACAGCCTGTAGGATCCCGCTGCAGGGCAAAGGCCTCCTGTTACGAATAAGGTTGAGACGGAGTGGGTCATACTCCACCACGCGGGCCCTGTGCGGATTAGTGGGGGCCAATAGAACCAAATAAAAATTGATGGAATTTCGGAGTACCTAGCGCTGGTTTCACTTAGTTAATTATAGACCTCCATAATAATCTTCATATCACATCTAGGCCAAGTTTCATCAACATCGTGTAGATAAAACTGATTGCCAAGTACTAACACAATTCTAATTTATTAGAGCCATATAGAAAATCCTAAAAATACAAAACTTTCGAGAATGAACAACGCGTTTAAGTCTTTTACTGCACAACTCGTAATCCTAGAGCAAAAGACTTCAACGCGTAACTCACTTTTAATTCTTTTTATTTTCACCGTGCAAAGGTTATTTCGCAGACTTCTATTGCGTTTCTAATAAATGGCCATAACAACAGTTAGGTGATTAAACGTATCCATTCACTGTACGACTAAAGATAAAGACAAACGCAAAGCTTTCATAAAATCGTGTCATCCTTGAATATTAGTCAACAGGCACTTTCTTTCTGGCAGTCCGAAGGAGGTTAACGGCCAATTCTGATGTGAGTTGAATCATAAGTAATGCGGCATAGACTTATCTGTGCGAATATCGCATATAAATAGGTGTAACCTTTTGTTCTATCTGTTTGCCGATGGAAGAAAATGTAAAATAGTAGATTTAAAGCAATTCGCATGCTGTCAGTTAGACAGGGTTTATATTAGGCTATTTAAACAAAAGACTCTCGTTGTTGCGGTCCAAATAACAATTAAAAGCACGAAAACCGAACAGTACGAAATCTTAGTACCTACCTACCTACATGAAATTACTTTCATTGTATGCTCGGAATACAGAATAAACCAGAAACCGTCACCGCGCCTGAAAGCACAACAACTCCAAATTGGAGTGGCTCGATATCTAGTCAGTCAGTCGATTGCTGACGTGCGCATCGGTAATTACTGAATAAAATCCTAATTAAATAGATATATTAATCCTATCTATTAAATAGATTAGGATTTTTTTTGAGTAAGTAATTAATTAATGTGTGAAGAGCGGGCGCGGCGGTGTTGTGACATTGTTTTGGACACAGCGCGCTGCGTACATATGTAATCAAACACTCCTTCTGGTTTATTCTGTATTCTGAGATTGTATGCCAGTCAGCTATCTTGCGCACTTCAGTGGCACTATGTGTGATGAGGTGAGATGTCACGACTTGAAGAAATTGTGTAACGAGACGCCGTCTGTGACACCCTTAATGTCTTGGAACGAGGCCGCCCGGTCAAGCCGAAGGCGAAACTGGGAGGTGCCAATATCACAGAAGGCATAAAAAACGTTTTTGATTAATTTAATCAGTTGGTACACAGACACATTTTTACCACTTTCACGTTGTAATATGTCGTCATATAAAATAAGGAAGTTGTTCTGTAACAATAGACAGTATAATGAATGATCTTAACAACGATAGGAGAACTAGATCGTTCTTAAACTAATTATAGATTTAACGGTAGCTAGCCTTTATGTAGAGGAATTACATAAGCATTACATAAAACAACAGTACCATACAAGTGCTTCATAAAAGTCTTTTTATTATTATTACGACACAAGTCGGACGACGAAAGAAAGCGTGCTAGAGGTCAAGTGGTAATAGGAACATCGGTGTTCATTGAGTGACCATGTTCTGCGCAGTTCAAACACGTGACAAAATAACTGTGCCACGTCTCTGCGAGATTCAAGCCATTGGAAACATCAGAAAATATTAGGTAGGTATGTGATCTCTTTTGTTAATTTTCAGTTCAGAGTAAAACCATTTTGTTAAATTAGTACTCATGCTGGCCATTTTATTTGAGAACTATTGAACGTAGCGTTTTATTGCCTAAAAAGTTAAAATATTGTTTATTTTTAATTCTAATCAGCCAGAATGAAAATGAAATGGTACTTATTAGACAATAGATACATATTCCAACTTCCTGTAAGTACCAAAATCATTTTGGTAAATCTTGGATTTACCTACGAATAAGAAATACTCAGTTCCATGACGGAAACCAGGAAGCTAAGCTAAGCTAAGTACATGATTGAAACCATTTATTGCTGATTTTAGCTGATTGTCAGTCGAAACTACTTTCTTTGCAATTTAATTAATTTCTCTCGCAAGAAACATATTTATTTCAACCCACACAAATCTTGTAAATAAATCCGAAAGTTTTTTGTCTGCCAATACGTTGTTACTCCTTCACGTAGCGAACCGATTATTTTGCAGAAAGTTAACCGGACGTACTTCGGCTTCCTTTATTCCCAAACAAAACGCGGGTAGAATATTTTTTAGATTCATTGTGTATATAATAATAGAACAGTTGCATTATTGCATTTCAAGTAGGTATCAAAAGTAAGTGGATTTAGTATGTCTAGGCCAAACGATGTTCGTGTTCCAAACGCGATTATAAGTTATATTATAAGTAAGTAAAGGCTGCACCATATCTATTCTACGACTCTATTACATTATTGTTCCCACGATTAATAACTAATTGTCCTTGTTCAAATAAGAACAAAGATTACGTTCGTTACGTAGATACTGATAGTATATGGTAGCTATTTTGAAAACAAAGCTGAATTCAAATGGAAGAGTTAAGGTTATTCAAATAACAAATGATATCTAGATAAACATGCTAGATAAATAAGGTCAATCTTAAATGTACTATGTTTTGTTCTATTTCCTGATAGCATTATAAAGACTGCGGATATCGGAGTCTAATTTAATTACGTACCCAGAATACTCGTAGCGTGTTTGTTAATTAAAAATTAAGTACACCCTTCTTGGTTTCGTTAGAGTACCTAGTAAAGATTATTACTTACTTATAATAAATATTGTAGATACGAAACGTTTATCTTTAGTCAATCTTTGTGAATTCTAGATAGGAATGAATCAGCGTTTAGTAATTAATGTTCAAACAATAGTAATAACTAACTAATTTATTTATTAGTAAGTACAGGGGTGCGATTTTTAAAAATCATTCGGTGAGCTCAGCAGTTGAAAATGTCAAAATTACTATGGAGATATGCATCTTTCTACTGCTGATTTGACTTTCAAAAATCATACGTCAGGAGTCAGTGTCTCCATCGTAAAGCCTGACCAGAAATATAAAAAACCTGGTTTGGGGGCGCTGCGATCGACTATAACCTTTAATGTCAGTGTTCCAAGTCCAATAATAAAATTAGTTCCAATGATTTTCTGCAACATGGCAAGGTTTTTTATATTTCTGTTCGGGCTTTAATTTTGACATTTCCAACTGCTGAGCTCAGCGAATGAGTTTCAAAAATCGCACTCCAGGTTTTCTTTTAATTCTTGCCTATTAGGTACGACGATTTTGAAAAGTAGGTTAATTATCGTTTTATTGACAATATCTACTCTTTGTGTAAAGGATAGATATTAATCGGATCATCATCATCAGAATCCATGAAAAGAGCTCAAAAGTGAACTACAAAAATAACGAGCTTCAAAAGTTGGTTGGTATTGTAGCAATATTGCTGACCGCTACGAAAGGCAATAATAACGCCTTGAGTTTCACTTATGTTTACGAACCACACATTATTTTAAATTCGGGAAAAAAGTTGTATGCCTTCTAAAAAAGAGTACTTAAAGAAAATTTTAAATAAAGTTGGTTCTCTCTTTGTTCCGTATCTTCATAATTTTTTAAACTAACTTACAAAGGTTTCCAATAATTAATACCAGACGAGTGTGTAAAATCATTAATTAAATCAATTGGTTCACTGTCAATAAATAATTATATAAACATTAATTTAATTAGGTACTTACGCATTTTATAACATAATTTATATAACGTTTGCGCATTACGCATGTTTAGGTTGTTGTTAGGCTCTATTTGATCCGACATTATAAGGTCTCATGGTCTCATTGAATCAGACGTATAGCGTCTTTTTATCGGAGTAGTGGGGGCAGTTAGGTCAATTTATCGTAAGATTTTACTCGATGCTTCTTTTATACTTGCGAAGATATCTCAATCGCATATTCACTATTTAACAGTGCTTGGTTGCCCGTGCAGTGAACTTCGTATTAATCTATTTAAATTAAGTATTATCGCTTACCCAATTAACATATTTTTTCGTATTACCCAAGGTAGGTGGAGTAAATAATGTTTAAGATGATAATTTTGTGGGTCACAAATATGTTCATTGATACAACTACTTAGTATACTTAATAATAATAAATTTACATAAAACATTCAGTAAAATTTGCATATTTATTGTATTATTTTATTTAGATGCGTGATACGTAGGCGTGAAAGTGCATCGATTAATCGGTCACGTAATTATATATCATTGTTAAATGCGGTTAAAGATACTTATTCAACATTTTCTCCGTTTGCCAGTTTTTACCATAGTTTGTGACTTACCAAGGCTTCGACTTGTATTGTGTTTTCAGTTTTCGCACAACAATTTATTGGAACTAATTAAACCTGTATGATTGAGACTCGGTACACGTTTTCCCGGCGTCCAGGCCGGCAACTAACAACTATTTATACGACTGTTAGACGTCATAGATAGCTGGACTGGACAGTGCCACACAAACACTGTTAGGCAAATGACAAAATCTTAACGCGATCTGAGACCACGCGACCTCACCAACCTCTGATTTACATCAAATAAGCGTATTCATTAAAAACATAATGCTGTCCGACGGGCACTAAATCTGATGAATTTAAGACCGAAAGTCAATTACCGAGAGTTGCGTGATAATAATCAAGAGAATTTAGCGAATGAAAGCAGTTTCATATTGTATGACTCTGTAAAGATTTCTTTCACATGTTATGTTTGTTCACACTTGCATATATTTGTGAAGGTTGTGAAACCTGTGTCTTGCATAGCAAATCTGTGAATGAACGTCGCTGTTACGCAAATGTTTGAAAGAGATGTGGCTGATTTCGTTGCAAATAAAATATAGGCAGTAAGAAATGAAAGCAGAGTTATAATAAAAAGCGGAGTGCATCGTACTTGGCGAGGCTAATGTCATCTACATATAGGTACCACGTGGAAGCTGCTGAGAAATAATAGAAGTGCATTCCGATGAGAACATTCTCACAATGGGAGTTATTGGGAGGAGAAAGTAAGTTCGATGAACCAAACGAAAGTTTGTAATAACAAAGGGTGGCTGGATGCGGGTACATCAATCCTCCAGAAAGTAAAAGGTGACCTGTCAATATAAACCATGATTAGCTTTTGTGGGCGCGGCTGACGATCTCAATGTCTCTCAAAAAGGTGTTAGAATGAGTTGTGGTATTTTTACTGAAGTTAATTTAATTGTAAACAAAAAACGAACACGCATTACTATATAATAGCTTGATATCTTGGGAAACTCGGTCACTGAGGAAGTTCGAAACTTGAAGGAAATATAGTCGATTGTCCTTCGCTCTTGTTGAAAATGAATTACGTTCGTATAACATCTAGTACATTGTCTTCATAAAACCAAAATTTTACAAGAATTACCTACTGCAAATGCCTCTAATACGAGTAGTTTAGTTCAGTTGCAACTGACAACGTTTATTTGTGTCGTGTAATTTACTAAGACTTGCATAAGTTTTGCAACGTGCGTAACCAAAGATATTACTTTCTACACTAGGTATAACGGAACCGTCAACAAAATATGTATAGTAAACCAGTAAAAGATTGTGAAGGGGGTATCAGTATTCATGTATGTAAATGGAGATAGGTATTGCAAAACTTGCGAATTTGGAAATGTAAGAAAGTTCTCTTTCAAAATAAATGAAAAGTATTTCGTTGTGTCCGGTTGTGAGGTAATTATATTGCGTGATTGAAACTAAAATTATAAACATGATTACTCGTATTATAATAAATGTATTCGACCGGGTTTATTATGATGACACCAATTTCGATTTAATCTTGGTTCCCTAATTACGCACACAGCATTGACTACAAAAAATATCAGTAGGTAACTAAATTGTTAGTATCTATAGGTATATTGATGTCCAAGAGCAATAACAACAGTATATTACGCTATGTTATATTATATGCTTAAACTGTAGCCTTATAAAATTTATTTTAAGTACTTAATTGATATTTGAAAAATAGTAGGTACATTGTGGGGCCTTGCCATAGATGTCAACACCCACAAGTTATAGCAAAGAAGCTAACAGATGGCGATACCGTCGCTCTCAGAAATATGCTCCATACAAAGACAACGTTCACCGTAAATACGTAACTCGTAACCTACTACAAATAAGGTTCACAATCGAATGCGAGACATAAATCGCGCAACAGAAATAATCACAGAGATTCGATATATATACAAGGTCCAACTAAGAACTGTTGGACCACGGCCGGTCCCCAGGCTTCACACTAAGCCTGGTGGAAGATCTTCCCTTTTCAATGGAGGAACATTCCCAAGTAGCACCTCCATATTGGTGACCCTCGACAAAGAACATCGCAACCTGAACACCGCAGAGCAGCAACCAGTTCAACCAACCCTCCACACCCCTCGACCAGGTTAAACAAGCAGCAGTCACACGCCATCAACCCGAAGCCGCACCAGGTCCATCGCAGCTGTCTTCACACCACTTCCTGGGCCTGCAGCTTCCTCAACGACAGTCAGCGTCTGCATAGAAGGATCTCCCGCAGCACACGTGTCTGAGCTCACCTCCACGTGGCAGTTCTGCTCGCCTTCTCCACGCCTGTCACTCACCCGCATCACATCAGGACTAGTCTCCCTGACAGATGCACACACTCGCAGCACATCGCTCGTCAGACTCACTTGACTGGAGCCCTGCACCTACATGGATACAGACTGCACACTTCAAACAAACTCAACGACCTCCGGTCTGAGGGGGGAGTACTGTGGGGCCTTGCCATAGATGTCAACACCCACAAGTTATAGCAAAGAAGCTAACAGATGGCGATACCGTCGCTCTCAGAAATATGCTCCATACAAAGACAACGTTCACCGTAAATACGTAACTCGTAACCTACTACAAATAAGGTTCACAATCGAATGCGAGACATAAATCGCGCAACAGAAATAATCACAGAGATTCGATATATATACAAGGTCCAACTAAGAACTGTTGGACCACGGCCGGTCCCCAGGCTTCACACTAAGCCTGGTGGAAGATCTTCCCTTTTCAATGGAGGAACATTCCCAAGTAGCACCTCCATAACATAAATAATCTGGCTTATAAATTGATAATGAAAACTTGAAAACCTCTACCATTTGAATACCAGCTATACACTCGTCTAAAAGTGGTTATTTCTCTCCACAAGCAAACAGCGGCAGGTTACTGACAACTGGTTTGTGCACACAAGCCTTTTCTAGAAATCTAGTCTAGAAAAAAAAACTTGAATAGAAATTCTAAATTTTCAGTAGGCAGCAAACAAAAAAATTGTTGTGCCGTGAAAGTATAGTAGGTGATGAGACGATCTCAATGCGTCGAACGGACAATCACGTCGATAAATCTGACAAAATATGACGAATTTTTCTTTTGTTTTATGCACATACACAAAGACAAATAATTGAAAGTACAAAAAGCAGATTCTCTCCCTGCTAATTTCCTACATTTTGTACCTAGTCTTACCTACTTTGTTTTATCTTGGAGAAAAACAAAGATCTGCTTTAACTTCGATGAAGGTAAGAAAGGCCATACGTAATCAGGTGTGTCTATTATATTTGGGAGGCAATCAAGCGAAAATTTTGGCAAAAATAAGACATAATTTTTTATTAAAATACTAATATTCATTTCATTCATTTATTATTTATTGCTTTTTTTTCTATTCTTGGTGTGCAAATAAATAATATTTATCTTATCTTATATTCAACACTACGCCTTCACTTCATCCCATAACTTCCAAAGTAGGTACCTCATGGATCATTCAAAAGTTCGGGTAAGGAACATTAACAAATATGCACAGTTATATTGATTGGATACCTAAATATTTATATTTTCATAATTTCGGATACGGAACATTTCCAAAAATGCACAGTTATTCCAATATTGATTAGATAAGATAACACAATACAATGTAATCATTTAACTATTAAATAATAGTTTGGATAATTTATCATTTTAAAACAATATAAAACGGAACGTTAAGCATGTAAAGCCAGTCAAAGGAAACCGGATGGATCGATAGATGTGTAAGAACGTAGGTAAGAACTTGGTAAGAACGTGAACGGAGGGAAAATCCCACTTGTTTCGAGTATGACATTGCAATTCTACAGATGGTGCACTCTCTCCGAACTCTGTGCGAACTCATTGGGTATGATTCACAAAAGAAATACTTTACGTAATATAGTGACAAAACGAGGCGAGGTAGTTTCAAGTCGTCCTCCATAAATTACTTATAAACTATCTACAACTCGCCATGACTGGCAATTACAAGCAGGAGTGCGATTTTTGAATCTCATTCGCTGAGCTCAGCTGTTGAAAATGTCAAAATTACTACATCTTTTTACTGCTGATTTGACTTTCAAAAATCGCTTTCGTATGATTTTTGAAAGTCAACTGAATATGAACTATGATTTTTGAATGAGATTCAAAAATCGCACTCCTGGTAGGTAGTAGAGCGTAGTAGTAGTAGTAATGTTTCTGGCCACCTCGAGGGAATGTGGTCGTGAGTTTGTGTATACAGGGTGTTAGGGTACACAGTTGCATTACTTTAGGGTTGAACTACACATGGCCGCACGCGATCGCACTTTCCCGTCGCTCCATCCCTCTCTGTCACTCAGGAACGTCATTTGCTAGATGCGATCGCGTGCGATTGCACGCCGCAGGCGATCGCGTTCCGTCTATCTTATATGCTCTAGCAAATGACGTTCCTGAGTGACAGAGAGGGATAATGGGTGATTGTACACATGGTACTAATAAACACCTTTTCCAAAAGGAACAAAGGGGAATTCGAAATAAAAATTCAAGATTTTATACAAACGTTCGATCAGCTGATTTTATACAGTATGAAAAATTTATTTTGCTAATATTTATGTTTTTTAGGGTTTATCATGGGTACAGTCCTCTCACTGTTTACCCTAACACCCTGTCTATGTACCTACCTATGTCTACAACACTTCAGATCAATTAATTAATAAGATTGAATAAATACCTCCATATAACTAATATTAAAAATGCGAATGTCTCTGTTTGTCTGTTACGTTTTCACGGCTAAACCGCTGGACCGATTTTGATGAAATTTAGTATAGAGATAACTTGACCCCTGAGGAAAGACATAGGTATATAAATCCCTCGCAGACGAAGTCGCGGGCAACAGCTAGTTATAGATAGATACTTAGTTGATCAAATAAGTACGTACAGTGGATGAAGAATTTAGCGACCACTGAGAACTTATCAAAAGTTAGTAATTAAGTAATAGGTTTCGCAAAACTACACAATAAATTGATCCAAATTGGTCACAATCCAATGTCGAATCATCCAATTAAGAGGATACTTCCCAATGCGGATTTTTCACGCGGCGGATTCATCTACGTGTTATGTAGTGCGGATAGTTATTGACTTAAATATTTTAGTCTGGTGACCTGTCTCTAAAAATTTATTGAACTACATAGATAGAACACGGATAGAAAATAATTTAGAAGTAATGTTTTAGTTCTTTTTAACTACCTTATCTATCATTCATATTCGTTGCGGAGGTGCAGTATCGAAAGGTATGGTTTGAGGAAAACGCGAAGGAGCATATATTAATTGCTTTTTTACAAAAATTACAATTACTTACATAATTCTTCATGAGATTTAATCGTGTATTAGGCGATTTTATATGGATGATAATGGTAGAAATATTGGTATATTTCTAAATATTTTATAACAATCATGTGTATTCAATATCGAGCATTCCATAGTGGATTATCATTTATGGTTATAATACTTAGATCAAAATAAAATGAATGGATAGGCCTTACGCGAACATTTCATACCAGAAAAAAGTTATAATAGTGTTGTCACCGAAACTGCCCTTATTAATACCTTTTTAAAGTAAACATAACTTTTTCGAAAACTGTTAAATTAATGTAAGTACCTACACCTAATAATTATAAGGTAATCAGTACTCTGTGTTACCATATACTGTGGTTTGACCTCGGTGGCCATGGCGAAAGATAAGGGCTCAAAGTAGATAACATAATCAACTAGGGCCCTGAAAAGGGAGGAGTTATCAATTTTGACTTTTTGACCCATGTTTATCATTTTCAAATAAACTTATATTTTAAAGATTTTTAATTACAATACACGTTTGGGTCGAGTTACCATTGACGTTTTCTATGGAACAGCAGATTTTTGTTTCGCAATTTCAATGTTGGTCATTGGTCCCACAGTGAGTGTTGTTCAGTTTGATGGTCTTTAAGTATGTAACGCACTTAAGTTTACACCCTATACAGGGTCCTTCTTAATTTGCTGACTTAAGTTAAGGGAAGTTACTTAAGGGATGATCAGACCATCAAACAGAACATTTCTCTATGGCAACAACATAAAAATCGCGAAAAAAAAATCAGCTTTCCCATACATTTGGCTCGAGTAGGTTTGCAATTTTGTATGGAAGAGCCGATTTCTTCTTCGCGATTTCGATTTTGGTGCCACAGAGAAAGTTTTTCAGTTTGACGGTCTAATCATTCCCTTAAAAACGTGTCAGCATATTAAGTTGGACCCTGTATACAGGGTGAAAGGAAAAGTATCATTAACCTTTAAACCACATACTCTACCCATCAAACTGAACAACTTTTACTATGGTAGCAAAGCAAACCTTTTCCTCATTTTAAGAAGGACCCTGTATCATTGTAATAATTATTGTAACAATAGAGTTTAACGCCCATTGCTCTATCTATTAAAAATTTAGTTTTACGTAACGAAGATGAAACAGATCAGATTAATAGGAACGTTGAGCAAGTGCATTGTTGAATTGTTGGCGCGTCACAATGAGCAAGCCAGGCGCGCCGTGTGCGATACCACCGTCACTTTCCTTCCACCAACTCAATGAAGCGGGGAGAAAGTGCCTAGCGACCTCCACGTCCGTGTATGTTGCCGTCTGGAAATTCGCTGAGTCACATGTTATTTAATTTTTTTCCTCCAGGACTTGTCTAAGAGTTTTCGTATAATAATAATACGATATTTTTCCACTTAGGACATAGACCGCTAACGATCGACACACTGGCAAGCAATGGAAAAAAATAATTCTTAGATTTGTCGTTAATCATTAGGTACCTAATTGTATACAAGGTGTTACAAAACTACAAATAAACATTAAAGGGGGTGGTTTAGACCATCAAACTGAACAACTTTCACTATGGGACCAATATCGAAATCGCGAAAAAAAATATGTATGTTCTATACTCTACAAATCGACTCGAGCTAAAATATGTATGGGATATCAGATTTTTTTTTCACGATTTCGATGTTGGTCCCATAGAGAAAGTTGTTCAGTTTGACGGTCTAAACAACCCCCTTAAGAGTTTTAAAAATGTATTCTTACACCCTGTATAGGTAATGAATGACTAAATCGCATTTAAATGCATAGTTCATACTACTTATGGAACCCACAGAGCGGATACAAACTAACCTTCATTGTAATTAAGATTTTATGACTTAAATATTAATAATGGTGTCACAATTAATTTATGTTAACACCCGTAAAGTTAATAGGTCGTGGATGGTTCTGTTTGGCCTACTTTCACTGTGATCCAATATATTAGTGTTATTAGATATTTTAGAAATAGGTCGGTAGGTACTATTCGAAAGTTTTGGAGAAAATTAAACATTTTATGTCAGCATGTATTGCTGGATTAATGGTCCCTTAAATGTGTAGTCCCATTCGTAAGGAGCAATTTATAAAACATAATTTATGTTATTTATCAAGCCAAACATTCTTAGGGAGAGATTACTTTACGACTTTCACAAGCGCATGGAGACGATAAAATACGTTTATACAACAATCATAATTTTTAGTAGAGTTGTCATTCTTAGGCCAGATTCGAATAAACTTAGATTTATAGAAGAGTAACTATACAAGGAACAATTTTACTATTAGCGTTTATTCCGAAATTAACTTCACTTGTCTTCTACCATACTAAACCCATACTAAAAGAACGAATGTATAATCCACCTAAAGAAAGAGGTAGTTGTATCCGTACTTATTGCAATGTATCTATACAGTTTTAATTTGTTAGATTTCTTTTTATTAAATTTTTTTTAGTTATGTGACATTGTGACATTGACATTTCCTTAGTCTCGGTATAAGTTTAACACCGTCAAAATTGGCCGTGTAAAATTTATTCATAGATTAGGGTTGGTAAAACGCAAAATCAGTTTACTCCAGACTTAGAGTAACCGGCGACTTAATCTAAGAATAAAATTTACTCGCTTTTAGTCGAATCGGGCCTTAATATTACCGATGTCTTTCTTTGTTACAGGTGCTCTTCTCTTCTTCACTTCAAAGTCATGATTATCAGAATATCATGGCTTTACCTGTTGCTGGCTTTTGTTATCACCGCGACATCAGGTCAGAATTATTATAAGTTAACTTTCCTGGCAATTATCTGCATGATGTTAGATTTTTGTCTATTAATCATTCTGAATCCAATTTCTTTGCAGGTAATCCATTGTTTTTAGAAACGGGAAGATCTCAGAGACCAATAATCAAATGGAACCCACCGATGGACGACTGGAATGTGACGACAGTACCGCGTCACCAAGACCCACTCTTTCAACCTTCAAACTTCACTCACAAACTGCCTCCTTCAGCGAACGAGACCGAACTAATTGCTCACATGGCGGCATTAAAGAGAAACTACTCCCGCCTACTTTGGGACAGTGATAAAAGTTCAAATCTACCACTTTTCGTGGAGAAGGCTTTGAAGCTGCTCAACTTGAAGCAAGTATACTATGAGGTTGAACACTCTGTTATGTCGAAAGTGTCGTGCACGGCTTGCAAGGCCGGTGCGGGATTGCTGCAGCATTACATAAGACTCGGCAAAAGCAAAGAGGAGATCAATAAGATGATCTACCAATTCTGCGTGTCGTTAAAAATACAGTCCGCTCGAGTGTGCGAAGGCATTACACGGCTATTTGGGGTAAGAATCTAGTACGCTAACAGCATTATCATAGGTTATTGTTAAAAAGAAGTCATTACCCTGATTTCTTGATTTGAACTATTGTCGTAAATCTTTGTTGCGTTTACCAGTGTCGCATAAGGAATTTCCATTTTTCTTTTTTCCCTTTTATTGCTTGTTTTGGTGTAAAATAAAGTTTATCTGATAGATAGATTGATTCTATTTCATAAAAACTTTTTTTCTATTTCAGAGTGAAGTAATATACGTGCTGAAACGTGTTACAATAGGACCCGATGAAATCTGCAGTTTCGTGATAGGTGACGCTTGTGGGGATGTCTATAATCCTTACCACGAGTGGGAGGTGTCGTTCCCGCCGGTACCGAAGCCTGTTACAAGACCCTTGGAAGCGCCATTGGACAAAGCTCCGTCCTTCAAAGTTCTTCAGATTTCGGATACTCATTTTGATCCTTATTATGCGGAAGGTCAGTTAAAAGTTTACTCTCTTAAATAAACAGTGATACTGAATTATGTCAAACTAGCTGTTACCTGCGACTTCGTCTGCGTACGATTTTTGTCTATATGTCTTTCCATCCGCAGGGATGAAGCTATCTCTTCAGAGTGTAACAAAACACACCAGTAATACTTAAGGGGGTGCTTTTAGACCATCAAACTGAACAACTTTCACTATGGAGCCAATCGAAATCACGAAATAAAAATCTATTGTTTCGTACAAAACTACAATATCGGCTTGACTCAAATATACTATAGGACAGCAGATTTTTTTAAAATTTTTCTAGCGGTGTTGGATCCATGGTGAAAGTTGTTCAGTTTAAGGGTCTGAACACCCCCTTAAGTATTACTAGGGTGTTATGTTACACCCTATACAAGGTGTTACAAAAATAAAAATAAACATTTAAGGGGGTGGTTTAGACCATCAAACTGAACAACTTTCACTATGGAACCAATGATGATGATGCTTCATGGCCGTGTTCGACCACAGCGACTGATTATGGCTGTTGACTTTGAGAGCTTCGTTGATGTGCTCTCAGGTGGCTGATGTAGCCTATCTTGGCTTTGAAAGTGCGTCCGCACAGGCTACAAGTCAATTTTCCATTACGATAGTTGTATTGGATGGCCGCGGGTGGTCTGGCTTTAAGTTCATCGCGCTTGGCATCGAGATCAGCCCTCCGCTTAGCCTCAAAGTCGAAAACCTTATTCTGGACAGTGTGCCTCCACCCCGGTCGATCTTTAGCAAGCTCCTCCCAACAACCCGGATCGATCTCGCAAAGCTTCATGTGACGTTTTTGCACATCTTGAGAAAGTTGTTCAGTTTGACATTCTAAACAACCCCCTTAAGAGTTTTAAAAATTTATTTGTACTTATGAAACACCCTGTATAGTCTGTATAGATAATAGATCAAAATAGGTTGAAAGGTTTAGCCGTGAAAACGTAACAATCAGACAGACGGAAACCCTTTCGCATTTAAATAATTAGTACGATTTAGAAGACACAAGACTGTTAAATATAATATATATTTTTGTACTCTTCTAACACACGCAAAACTACATAAGCATGTCTCTTTCCTGCGTGTAAGTGAGAGGAAGCAATTAGCAACTTGCGTGCGTTAGGGGAATACAACATCATTATAGCGGCTGTCTGTGACGACCCTCAAAACGTGATTTTCAATATTTGCAGGTGCAAACGCGGAGTGCAACGAGCCCCTCTGCTGCAGGGCGTCTAACGGGCCTGCACTGACCCCGGGCGGGGGCGCCGGCCGCTGGGGCGACTACCGCAAGTGCGACACTCCAAAACGCACCATCGACCACATGTTGAAACACATCGCAGACACACATACCGTCAGTGTTACACAAAGTTACATTTATTAACTCATCAGAGTCATCAGTCATCAGCATCAGCATGTCATTCTAAATTTTTCCAGCCTAGTAGGTATTTCACCACACGGGTAGCATTACAGGTAGGCCGCACATTTCGGGACTGACGCTTATCACTGAGATGGGTCACCATCAGATTTATTACATGTCCTACTGCAGGGGACAGGCCTACCGTCAATACCTACCTATCTGGCCTAACCACGAGTGCCCAATGCGGATTGGTAAACTTCACATACGCATAGAATTTCTTCTTCAGCGTATGCAGGTTTCCTCATGTATTCCTTCACCGTTCCTCACATTTATCAATAACTAGCTTATTCTTTAGTACCGTAGTACCGATATAACTCTTCTGCCGATGCCGTAAGTTTGGAAATGGTTTGATGCAAACTGTGTATGTGGAAATAATTTTACTTCTGGACATCCTTCTTCTTCTTTGCCTAGCCTTATCCCATTTCAATTGGGGTCTTATATTGGGTCTTATATTATATTGGGGTTACTTCTGGACATCCATTCAACAAAATTAATTAATAATCCACGCTTATTATCATCTTATGCTTATTACAGGACATCGATTACATTCTCTGGACAGGCGATCTGCCACCGCATGATGTATGGAACCAAACCAAGGAAGAGAATTTGAAAGTTCTTCAAGAAACCGTGGCACAAATGTCGGATATGTTTCCAGGTGTCCCTATTTTCCCAGCGCTCGGAAACCATGAATCTTCGCCGGTCAATAGGTATGCACGTGTGTTAATTACTACTACAGTAGCAAGGTCAATCTTATCTGTTGCATTTGTATAACTATACATACTTACATGCATTCGTAATAAGCAATTGCCATTACATGAGTCAACTTAAATGTAGGTAGGTAGTATAGTAGGTAAACATTGATTCACACACAAAGGATCTGGCTTGGATCGTTCATTGACCCTCAGGAATGATTTGTTTAGCTTTAACACTGCAACAAAGCATCAAATAAACTGACTAACCCTTAGATCATAGAATTAGGGACCAGCCTCGCACTAGTTTCGTTTATGGATTATACGATACTATATTTAACAATCAAAATTATAATCTAAAGTAAAGGGATAAAATCCAAAGTTGCGGATTTCATGCTACCTCGTCCCTCGTCAAAAGTAGCAGAAATGTTTGTAGTAGAATTATACGCGTAACTCGTCTTATATGGTCTAAAGACTAACCTTATTGTCCAGTTTCCCACCGCCGTACATATCAACCCCCGAGTCGAACATCGCGTGGTTATACGACGAGCTGGACGCGCAGTGGAAGAGGTGGCTGCCTGCTGGAGTATCGCACACGGTCCGCCGTGGCGCATTCTACTCCGTGCTGGTCCGGCCCGGCTTCCGCATCATATCCCTCAACATGAACTACTGCAATAATAAGAACTGGTAATGTTTTGTCTACAGTTGTCTACACATCGAGATGGGTTAATATAGGAACCTCCGAAATGAGAGGAGTAAATTACTTAAATAAAACACATTCTTATAATTGTAGGCAAAAGATATCATAGCAACATTTACTTCAACCTACGCAATCAATATCTTGTTCGGTTCGATTTTCGAGTAGTGTATAAGTTTTTTGAAAATCTATGAATGCAGTTATTCTTATCCCTAAAATCGACAACATGGTTCCTTAGAACATACCTATTTGATGCCTATTTGTAAATTTCTTATAATTTCGGAGGTCCCCATACCGACCCATCTCGATGTGCCCGTATATTGTGAAACTGTAAATTACTTACATTTGAACCTTCCATTATTCTCATCCGTTTTTTTCCAGGTGGTTACTATTGAACAGCACAGATCCAGCAACAGAGCTTCAATGGTTGATTTATGAGTTGCAATCAGCTGAGTTTAGCGGAGAAAAGGTCCACATAATCGGTCACATTCCACCAGGCCACTCCGACTGCCTCAAGGTTTGGAGCAGAAATTACTACGCTATCATCAACAGATACGAATCCACTATAACCGCTCAATTCTTCGGTCACACGCATTTTGATGAATTTGAAGTATTTTACGATCCTAATGACCTGGGTAAGTTAAATAAAGTCATTTGACGCGCGAAGCCTTTGTTTCATAATCTGAATACCTACATACTTATTAACTGTTATCTGTTTGTAGGTAGAGCCACGAGTATAGCTTATGTGGGTCCATCAGTATCGCCATACTACGATTTGAATTTAGGATATAGAATATATTACGTGGACGGCGACCACGAGGCATCGACGCGGGTAAGCCTATTAAAGAGAATTACGCAGGCTTTGCGCAATTAGTTGGACTTTGAACACATAATTCAGACATTCACGTTTTCAGTTAGTGGTCGACCACGAGACGTGGATCATGAATCTCAAAGAGGCGAATCTGTTCGGCTATCCGATATGGTACAAGCTGTACTCTGCTAGATCTGCTTATCTCATGACGGCGCTGCGGCCGCAAGACTGGGACAAGTTTATTGATGACATGACTGCCAAAGAGGACGTCTTCAATCTATATTACAAGTACATGTTTACTTTTATAATCGTTGAGTGACCTTTATAACATTCTTGCAGTGCATGCTTCTATTGTTTGATATTGTAACAAGCGGATAATATTGAATCAATTAATCGACCTCCAAACAAACCACAGCTTTAAGAGCCCTGTTCCATTTCAGTGGCATTTCATCACGATATTACAGATTTCTCAATAATGACAATCCAAAAAGAAAAAGTGCTACTCTAACACTTTATACAAAAGCCATTTTTATAGAATACTTATAAGGGTTCTAAACATTCCACATCGAAATAAATGTTAAAATGGTAGTAGATTTTTCATTTTTAAATTTTGTATGTAGGCTTAGACCTGAAAGTATTGTATAAAAATAGCTTTAAGGCTTTTATAGTATATTAGAGTAGCACTTTTTTGAACTGGGTATTTGACTACATAAAATATATTTTATTGTAATCTTCTCAATAAAAAAAGTGTTAGAAAATAACGCTAAACTCCTATTTTCATTGTGTTTTTAGCTTGAATACTACCTATTTTTTTAAACAAAATAAACTTTTAAAAAAGTACCTAGTGAAATAATGACTCATAATTCAGATTTTAGTACAAAGTTCATACAAAGCGCCATTTTGACGTCCATAAAGAGTAACTGATTTGACTCGACAAGTAGCTTATTCCGGCTTTCTTGATTGAAAAATCATAAATATTGTGATGAGGGCGCCACTGAGCGGTAAAAGGGAGTCTTAACCTAATTTCTGTTGACAGACATTACTGGAAGAGCAGTCCTCGCCGTGGCACGTGTGATGGAGAGTGTCGCAAGCGGCTGGTTTGCGACGCGCGATCCGGCCGGTCGCACGACCGCCGCGCTCTCTGCGGGCACATAGAGGCGCGCATCGACGGCGCTGCGCCCGCGCCGCAGACCTGGCGAGCCTGGTTCTACAATGGCCTGTCTGTCTCGTGAGTTGTTATGAAGCATTTAGCTTTTACTCACTCGTTAACAAATGCTATTAGTCACTGTTTTTGGCGGAAGGCTTTAACTGCTTTTCCTAATGAAAAAAAAAGGATTCAGCTTTTCTGGCACTGTGCTGTGACATTATAAGTATCTTTGGGGTGGTTGTAGCTTCAGATTACCTATAGTATATGATATCAAGCACCATAGGTTAGACTTATGACAACGCCGATGCTAGAACAAGCAATTCATTATTTCGATTTTGGATTGGATACCTTTGCTTAATGGTTTATGACATTATTGCTGTTTAACAAAGGCTCTCTTTTTTTTTAATAAAAATGGGTTTGCTCTTGACCTTTTTAATTATAAAATGGGTTTGCTCTTGACCTCACTCTAGTCTTAAGGACAAAGATGGGGTCGAAGAAGTAGCGAGCTAACCCAGAAGAAGCCTATTCACTCGTACTTTGCTATTGTATTTTAATAAAGTTCCTTTCGAAATAAGAATTACAAAATAATTAAGTAATAAGGCACTAGAAATTCACAAAGATGGTATAAGGAACGTAAGAGATGTACACGACTAAAATGGAGATAAAAAGCTCTCATAAGAATATTTGTGTGACGTCTTTGGAAAAACTAATAATTAAGTATGATTAATATAAATACTTAAATTAATAATTATTTTTCTCTGAACAGCAATAGTACAAGCCCTCCTGATAGCTCTACTAGCCCTATGCCTTACGTAGAGCAAGTATAAAGGTGGTGGATTTTACTTATAACTTTCTACTAGCACAATAAGGTTGGTATGATTTTCTCGCTGTATATAAGAGCTTTGTAAATAGTTCAATTAATCCTAAGCTTAGACCATATAACTAGGGACGAGTTACGCCTGTAATTCTACTTACAAACTTATCTGCCACATTTTTCAGGGGACGAGATACCATGAAATCCGCTACTTTGGATTTTATTCCATTACTTTAGATTATAATTTTGATTGTTAAAAATAGTCTCGTGTGATTCCCAAACTAGACTAGTTTGAAGTCTTGTTTAGTGATAAGGTATAAAATGCATAATGCACATGATCAGTTGATCGTGCAACTTGGCAAAGGGGAATTCAAACGCGAGGCTGGTCCCTAGTTATATGGTCTAAGATCCTAAGACAACTAAAGTTGATAAAGTTCACGGTTGATGTGATCTAATCTTATGTAAGTATACGAAACGAAACAAATGAAAATATAAAAGAATCAACTGTACATATCTGTCTATTTACAATTATCGCTTGCATGTTAACACTTCTATTTAAAATCAACATTAGTTTGAGACAACAGATATTTATCGACTTATTTTGATATGTTAAGAATTGGAAAGACGTTGAAATGTCAAGCTTTATCCACATTACAACAGAGGGTCCACGAGCGGGCGCTGTGTGACCAGTGTGAAATGGACTCTATGTCAATATTGATAGAGAATATAATATAATGTACGTTGACAGAGAAAGCTCCGTCTAACTGTGCGACAAGGACGGAGCATCTTTGTTCTCTTCAACTTTATTGCTATTGACATAGGTATTATTTTGCATTGTTACTGATGCGCCTGCACGTGCCCGTGAATAGACCTTCAATAACCAATATATAATACAATTTCAGGATGTCGATGTTAATGCAAATCCCTCAAGTGGCTTATCAAATACCAAAGTTCGTGATGGGTCTAGGCTGAACGTGCTCAATTGGAAATCAGCGGAAAAGATACATCAAACCACCGGAGTTAGTCATGACAAGAACAACTTTAGACAGGCTAGACTGTCCAATATGATAGCTTTTACATACTTACACTTATTATTTATTGTAATTAAAAATAAATACTGTGCCTTATTAATATTATTAATCAAAGTAAATGTTTTTACAAATTTACGAATAAAATGTACTTAGAAAATATCGATACCTACCTTCGTCAGACTCGACAATAACTTTATTTATTGCCCAAATCAAATAAAACCTCAGTTTTTAATTGGTAAATAATACCTGATCTTATCTCTCGCTAAATGTGTTTTACTATTAAGTTTTTAGGCCTATTGTCGACCAAAGCGGATATGTGTCCTTTTCCTTTAACGAATTCTTTTTGGATGTTTATAAAGTACCCATTAGACGGGCAATCGCTTCCTGCCAAGGCCGAATCGCACGATCGCAAATCCGGTCTCGGCCAAGAGGAGCGCGCACTGCTCCCCTCCAAAAAATTTGCGGTTTGGCCTTGACAGAAAGCAGCGATCAGTTGCCCGTCTAATGGGTGCTTAACGCATCTTCAATCTACTTCGCATAATCTCCGCTGTGGTGGATAATGGGCTATAGAGTTTAAGGAAATGTTCACAGTCATTCCTGTCTTAAAAGATTGTATTTAATTTTAAGTACATTTCGACGTCTCGGTGGTCTATCTTAGCAAGATAATAACTTTTAAGTACCTATCTTTACTTTTGTAAATATATTTTGTATTATACATGTGGAATAAAATACGTCAGTTAAATGTTTTTAAGACTTTTATTTTCATACAAAACATAAAAACTAATTCGTGACAAAATTTTATGTTAATTAAAACCAATTGAATAGAGAGCTTTTAAAGCATTTCAAATTATTCGCATTATTTACACAAACTAGCTGGCTGTAAAATTATTAAAATAGTTTCATTGGTCACTGGACACATGGACTAAGATAAGAGTCAACAAAATAATTGTTTAAAATTATTTTGTAATACAAATTGAATTATGTAATACAATAAAATAGGCTTGCCTACCTTAAAATAAAATAGCGGCAACACTTGGCATGCCTTTAAGACAATCATTAAAGAAATTAAAATTGGGGAAATATTTACAAATAAATAGTAGACAAAACACAATTATCGACAACACACGCGACTTTTGGAACACCATGTTGACTAATTTGTAGTAAAAACAGAATGCAGAGGGCAGTTTAAACATAAGGTAGTACCAGAGGTTTTTTCACGCAATTCAAAGATTTTGAGAGCTGTGACAGAGGACGAACAAATTGACTTACAAGTAAGGCACTAATTTGAAAATAAGTGAAATTGTAGGATTGATCTAATACCGTAGGATAAGCAGTTAGCTTATATTTGAGCTAAACTAGGGTCTTCTCTATAAGGCACATTTGTTCAGTAAACAACCTATGTTCCTAATGGCAAAATATCACGGGCAGTGGCTGTCGAAAATCCACACAATGAATGAAAACGGTAGACCTGCTTCCTCTTATTTTATACATTCAATTGAAATTAAATTTCGAACATACAGCTGTGTTCCTTTCCACAAGGTTGTGGATTGCAACCTTAACAAAAATAAAAAATACTTAAAACATATTATTTAATTAAAATACGATTGTAATTATGTCTCAGGAATTACTATAAAGAAAACTTAAATATAGTGATGTCTAAAGAACAGTCTTCTTTCATATGGTAATTACTTTCTAATGAGTATGTCTGAAAAATAAGCGCGTTCACACACGATGACGCACTGACGGAGCAGCAAACGTCAATCCGTCATTTGTGAAGCAAGGAGTTGTATGAAACCGCACGTAGAAGCACACATGGTGACGCATTGACGCACCGGGTGTGGTTCTATGAACTGAGATCTGCCGCTCCGTCAGTGCGTCAACGTGTGTGAACGCACTAAACTTCTTAAGTTTTGTTTTGATAATTCAACATAATGTTATTAAATATAAGTGTGCACTGCAGGTGTTAGTGTAGTGTAGATATCATCTAAATACATACTGTAATATCACAGTGTGAAATCTTTAACCTGGTTTGTACTATTTAAAACTGCCTATTGAGACATTCTGACTACACATTAACTAAATAAAAGTCAATAAAGTCATAAGGTAAAAATTAAGAACTTAAAAGACAATGTGATGAAGACTACCTAATAAATGTTAGGTTTACAGTCAATATCCGGATCAAGTCTATGTGAGATTTTACATAGTAAAACTGTTATTATTATTTGAGTTCAATTTATGGAATGTTAAAATATTTGAGGCTCACTGATCAATGTATAATTTGAATTCTTAGACCAGTATAAAATGTATAATTTAAAGTGGCACACTTTACATACCTATTGAGGTTGTAGAGACCTCAAAAGCTAGGAAAGCTCCTAGGAGATTCTCCAACGCAAATATGGTGAAATTAGTGTCTTTTATGGACACTTAGTGGAATAAGCCCCACTTGCGCCAACCACGGGTTAGCAATTAACTCCGGATAAAATAGCTCTTTCAGTTGTTTTTCTATACAAAAAATCATGGGTTACCAACTTAACCTAGAGTTTATTGCTAACCCAGGTTGGCGCAAGGGGGGTTAGTGTCTTATATTGGTTCATTTTAATCAGTATAAAATATTCAAATTAAAAATTATCAATGTAATTATTGAGATTAAAACTACTATTTACAAATACTTAGTCATCGATAATAATGGCAAATTTCAGTCTAAAAATATTTCGTATAATTCGAATCAAGAATCAGTTTTAATAATCAGAAGAAAAATTTGCATCAATCTAATGTAATATTTAGGAAATTATGAAATGTTCCTTGAAATGTGATTATCAAATGTCTAGTTAAGTATTATCAAAATAAATGCACATTACATACTAATCTATCAAACAAAAAGCTAAAATGGCACAGCATCAGACAGTGCAAAATGCAAACTCAAATAATCTCAAATTACTCCAAAAACGCATGTAGTTACAATCTTACTCTAGTATGATTTGTGAAATCATTTATCTTTGGAACTGGAATGCAGACAGAATTCTATGTAAGAGTCAAGCCACACGATGCGGTGCGGTGACGCGGCGGCGCCGCTGCGTTATCGTTGCGTCGATATACATACAAAAATCAGTGGTATGCCTCATGGTGCGTTGCGACGCCACGCCAGTAGGGCGAGACAGAGGCAAGCACGTATACAGGGCGGAGGAGATTAATTCCCTCCTGAAATCTGAATATAAGTAGTATGTCTGGTACACACCTTCGACACTTATACTGTCACTAAAAAATTTACTCTAACATGTATTTTCGTCAGCCTGCCGTCAGGAGGAAATTTGTGGGGGGCTGGGAGTGTCCATACTGTATGTAGTACTAGATACTCTTTCTTATACTGTGGTACAGTGATTGCAGCAATTTCTTTTACATTGTTTTTTCAATCAATGCCCCCCATACCAAAAGTCTGGATAGGTGCTTGCAGGGAGGCGATGGGTGAGAAGAGATGCAACATAAGAAACGCCGCTGCGACGCCACACCGCCCATGTAGCAATTATTGCGGCACCATATGGCTTGGATCTTATTAAAGTAACACTGGTATAACGTGTAATGACACTTAAAATCACAGATTAGAAGTCACATAGTCTACGCAGGTTTCTTTTACTTTTCTTTGTACCAACTGCGCACATGTTTTTCTTTCGTTTAGATGGACTAGGTCTATTGAGGTCGTACTGAAAGCAGTGCTTACCTGGATGTCTCTGGCACTTACAATGTCTGCAGAACTGGTATGAGCAGGTGGAGTTGGTGCATTCGGCCCATTCCTCTCCGGAGGGTTCTTCTGTTACTTTTGAAGGCTGGTTACAACGCCCGCAAGACAACTGGAGGCGGCTATCCAATGATGCAGACTGAAAATTATAGAAATTGTTTTAGTAAAAAGGATAATTATTCTATCTATAACAAACTCAAGAAATTTGAGTATTTTCTTTCAGGAGTCAAGCTGCAATTCTAGCGGAGGACGAACACATGTGTATTGGCCTGTGTGAGGCTTGCACGTGGCTCCACCCTTTTATATAAATCTCATTTTGAGACTACATTAATCATTTGACACTGGCCAAATTGCTACATAAGCAGAGTGCCATTAAATAAAAATAATAATAATATTTTCTTTCATGATATGGAGTTTTTATTATAAATTTATAATAAAAGACAAAATAAATTAACTATTCTGGAGTGTAGTCATTTCTAAACTTTGGGCACACATCATACCTCATACCTCTCTTTTCATTATAGTATTTCAGTTATTATGTAAACAAAATACAATGTGTAGTGTACAGCTTAATTTCCAAACTACAGTGGATATGAAAAAAAAAAAAAGTAACATTACAGGTTTTGGTCTAAACAAGGTGTTCGCGCGGTTCGTGTTTGAGCCTTCCATGAGGCTCCGCAATCCCTTCACAGCTGTGTTTTTGCTCAAAAACCATCCTTGAGATTGGGATAAATACTTCCACAAACTACTTGACTGGTGGAAATGCAATGCTAATGCACAAAGCAAGAGTACATAAAATAAATTAAAAAAGGCAGAGATTATTTATATTTTACCTTTGTAAACTTTTTAAACTTGTTTGTCCTCGGTGTGCCGGGTGGGCTGCGAGGCGAGCTGGTGACAACATGAGCATTTAATACATTGTGAACCTCCTTCAGTGACCTCATCTGGTTATTTTCACCCTTTTTCGGTGTCAAATCCTTATTGTTATTCTCTTGATTTTCCCTTGCATTCTTTAAAAAGTTTTCGTAATCCTGTTTCTTCGTTTCTTTGCTCACTTGATTCCAAATCTGGGCCCAAAGAGAGCTCACCAAAGTAAAGTTGTAGACGTCTTTGTGGTTCAGGAAACTAAAGATCTTCATTATTGGCGGCATGACTCCTTGCTTATATAACATTTTTATAATGTCTATTTTCTGATCGGGTCTGAACTGGATCGTTCTCACTACCTTGGAATGCGGTCTATGTTTTTTGACAAGACCGTTGGATTCACATGAGAGGGAATGTGTGGCGAAGTTGAGTTTCTTTGTAGATCTCTTCATAGGGTTTAACTTACAGCTGGTCCTGCATATTTTCTTCACTGGTGTCGTTGGGTATGATAAGGTATTAACATTATGATGGTAAAGGTCACCTGCTAACGAGCTCGAGTGGCTGGAACTTATGGTCGACCAGGAGAATGTTACATTGTCTGTTACCTTGAGCTTTTGTATGCCGCCTGCGATCATACTAGTAGGAGTTGGTACGGAACTTTGTGTGACTTCCCCCGCATCTTCCTGGTAGGAGCGTTTGACCCCGCGTCGAACTATCGGAGATTCTGTTGGAGTCTCATATTGTGTTGTGTTCTTTGAACGACCATACTTACGACCTAAGTGAAAGGTTACTTCTGGTGTCTTATTATAATTGACTTGAGTCTGGCTAAACTGTCCAGAACATATTCGCCCCTGACTAGTTGACGGTTCGAGATTCTCATTAGATATTTCTGAGCACTCCACCGAGCCAGGAGTGAAGGAAGTGTGGTAGCCACTATCTTCAGACCTCCACAAGCTGACATTATTGTGCGTTAGCGACGGCGTAGCTGGCTCTTTAAAGTCCGATTGATCTTCCATCTTGAGTCTCATGAAAGATATTGGTCTATTTTATCCATAATCCATGACGCATTTTCTCCAAACCTTGTGTTTAATTTCGCAGTAGAAGAGTTCCACAGTTCCTTTGTATTCTCACATAATATCACTACACTGCTGTAAACTGAATATTCGTTAACACAATTCGATATAGGGAATTGTGTATTTACACTGGAATTGCCTCCAATTTTATAACGTTTATTCGAAGCATCATAATTTACGGAGTTGACTTTTTCGTTTTTGACAGCATTTGACGCAAGCCAAAAGTAGGGATCCGCAAAAAGTATCGATACTTGAGTAGTATCGATACTTTTAGTTCGATACCTAGTATTTTTGTACTCGATACATTTATTAGAGTATTTTACTAAGTATCGATACTTTCTGAGTTACTCGATACTTTTGTCTCCTCATTAATCTGTCATATAAAAGTCAGTAGATAGTACTTCCTTCTCCAATGTACAGCGTCGTCCCTCTCGATTGAATGACGATTTCGGGGGAAAACCCTATTAAAAGCTTGAATAATGCATGTGAGACTATGACCACAGGTAAATATTTAGTAGCAATACTAGCAATTATCAAGTTTTAGGAATCTCGTAATTCGTACAGTAATTAGTTGTTAGTTCTTGTACTTTGTTATTTAATTTTGAAGGAAATTGTGTATTTTCTTGTGGTTTCTAATATTTTAAAAATATTACTCGATACCAAGTAGTATCGATACTTTTGAGTCGATACTTTTATCGGTATCGATACTTTTTATTCGATACTTGGTATCGAGTAGGTATCGATACTTTTAAAAATTTGCGGAACCCTAGCCAAAAGCAAGCGCGTATGCTCCGTCTACACGTTGCTTCATGCGCGCGCGCTTACTTGTGCAAACCATCGCATCGGGCAACTGATTGTGTGATTCCTGCCAAGGCCGAATCGCGCGGCAGCACAATTGCTCGTCTAAAGGCCGAAAGCACGATTGCAAATCCGGTCTCGGCCAATAGGGAGCGCGCACTGCTTCACTCAAAAAAAAATTGATATTTGGCCTTGGCAGGAAGCAGCGATCAGTTGCCCGTCTAACCGCCTGGCCACGGGACAGGGCGACCGGCGGCGCGTCTTGCGATTTTTGAATACACTGCCTACGCGCCGCTGCGTGCTTGCGTAATAGTAGGGACACAACGCTCAGTGTATTCTAAAATCGCAATTCGCGCCGCCGGTCGCCCTGTCCCGTGGCCAGGCGGTAATGGGTACTTTAGTTGCGCAAGTAAAGGAGCCCATTCACAGCAGGACTACAAGCCCATACACTATCCTGCAAGTAGGACTACCCATACATAATGCTCAAGGTCGTCGGATGTCTTGTAGGACTACAACACCATTCACGATCCAATATTGGTGTAGGACTGCAAGACGGACTACTGTGAATGGGCTACTTAATACATTATTCTCTATAGCTCCATCCACACGCTCCGTCATGCGAGCGCGCTTACTTGCGCAAACCGGTTTGCACAAGTAAGCACGCGCGTATGGACAGCGACCGCCCGTGCAGTCCTACAAGGTCGTTGGCATGCTGAAGATTGGACTGCGTAGTTTTTTGGTTTGGACGGTTTTACTTGTATGTATGGACGGGCAATCGGCCGCGCTTCAGTCCGGCAAGTCTTTTAAAGAGAATAATGTTTGTTAATACAGTGCGACATAAAAAGTAGAAAACGGTGACAGCAGGAACTAAATATTTTAGTAGTAATTGTAGTTCGGTCTTGCCAGCTTATGCGTGATTTTGAGGTTCTTGCGTGGAGGCAGCGCCCTAATTTATTTTCTACTCTTTCATGTCGCATTGTACCTGATAATGGGTGACAGTTCTATTTGAAGCAGAACAATCTGTTTCAAAAACTGTTCTGCAGTTTAGCGCGATATTTTATTGTGAATTTACTTGTGCGTGTAGACGGAGCATAACTTTCATAGAGCCGTAAAAGCGTAAAAGTGTTCCATAGAGAAAAATCGCTGTCTCTATATTTTAGAAAGATATGCTCTAGAAAGAGAATAATACTCAACCTACGTCTATACTCTAATATACTTATATTACTCTTTGGTCTATACTTAATTTAATGGCCGCCTTTCTTTTGTCTATGGATAAATGCCAACTAATGTCACTGTCAAAGTCATGAAAGATTCAGTACCATTTCACCCGTAGAAAGAGAAGGAACTAGAAGAAAGCACGTGTCTTGTCATATCACTCAGTAAGAGATGCACATAGCAAATTCGCTCTAGTTAAAAAAGGAGATCGCTACTTATTGCTGTCCTTATCGACGTAGCCACTTTTTTCTTCTACGACGGCTGTCTGACTCCGGAGTCAGACATCTATTTTCATACAAATTGTATAGGATTTTATAACTATCGCTGTCTCATACGCGGTTACACTGATGTTACGTCTATCAGCGTAAGCGAAAAATACTTGGCCTATGATTTCACCAATCCGTATATTTTTTTGATTTCAGACATTGCTTTTCTTGTTCCAGTTCATTTAATTATGTTTATTTACGTTATTTTACGAATCTTGTGTGAACTTCAAGAAGTTGTTATTATTGGTTGAGATATAAATAAAAAGTTTGGGAAGTGAAAATGGCTACGAATGCAAACGATTTTTGTCGACTTTGTGGAAACAAAAATGAGTTTACGAAGGATTTGCTGGATGAATGTAATAAATACATCTTAGATCTGATACGCCAGTATACTAAAATTATTGTAAGTATAAAAGTACAGATGTAAACACGATATTTTGGCAGTCACTGCAAAAACTAAATTAGGCGATTTTGATTCTGAAGCCCTACTATCGCCTTGTATTCAAGGGATTAAATATGTTTGCGTCTACTGCAACTGTGCTCTTGATTCGCCTGTAAAACCTCCATCTCATTAAATTTAATTGTTGTTTGGAAGAAAGTTGAAAATATTGTTGTACACTTAGATCAAAATAAAATCAATGGATAGGCCTTAGGCGAACATTTCAAACCAGAAAAATGAGGCAAAACAAATGAAAGGTTTACTTCAAATTTGTATGCAAGTGCCCTAGATTTGACAGATAATGCTAGTTTGTATGGACCAAGTGCACCAGTAGCGTGCTTCAACTTACTGCGCTTTAGGCCTATCCATTAATTTTATTTTGATCTAAGGTTGTACATAGAAACATACTCTACTCCTTAGATCAAAATAAAATTAATGGATAGGCCTAAAGTGCGGTAAGTTGAAGCAAACTACTGGTGCACTTGGTCCATACAAACTAGCGCCATTATCTGTCAAATCTAGGGCACTTGCATACAAATTTGAAGTGAAAATTTCATTTGTTTTGCCTCATTTTTCTGGTAAAAAAAAAACAAAAAATTAAAACCAAAAAGACTTAATTAAACTTATAAAAAAATATTGAATCTTTGTAATTAACTATCTCTTTAAATTCAAAGTATTCCTCTAAATTTTAAATACATTCAGGTATTAAAAGGGTTTTTAAGGCTTTGAGGAATAGCGGTGCCTTTTCTATCGTACATTTGTATGTACGTCTATTGTGATCTCTATCTACCCTTTTTGACTGTAAAAACTACCTACCTAACCAAGTATTTAACAAAACTTTTTAGATCAATGACCTGGACAACATGCCTACGAGAGTGTGTCTGGACTGTGAAGAAAAAATGGTGTCATTTGAACTTTTCATTTTGGAGTGTTATAAAGTTCAAGATACCCTGAGACAGATGTGTCTAGAGAAGTGTGACGGGCTCACAATAAAACTTGAAAGTCATGAAATTGACTTTGGATTTCCTGCTGTTAAGTCTGAGGTAAGTACTGGATTTATTAGTACTGTATAATGGGTTTTTGATCGCCGCTATTACATGCTTTGGAAGGCACGTTCAGCAGTTGGTCCAGGTTACTTCCGTCAGATGGTGGTGTGACTATTCATTAAGCCATTTATTTATTAAGTCAGAGGCCTATTAAGGCGGTTTTAAAATTATCTGCCTGCAAATTGACCACTATATTGCCTCCATCAACCCGCACAGGGCCCGCATGGTGGAGAGCCCACCTCACCATTATGAATGAAATATGAATGAAATATACTTTATTTACACCAAAAACACAGATAACTACAGCATTGAAAAAGAAACAAACAAAAAAAAAATTGTAATGGTACAAATAAGGCGGTCTTATCGCTAAAAAGCGATTTCTTCCAGACAACCTTATCTATATTATTGTTTGTATGATGAGGCCTTTGCTCTGCAGTGGGATCGTACAGGCTGTAACTTACTTGGCCGCCATGCGTCTAAAGCGCGCACTGCTTGTTTCATACCACCATACGTGAGATTAGTGACATGTGTAGTGATATCCCGACATCAACACTTTTTGATGTAAACTAATTATTTTAAAAAAATTTGAGGGATTTTCTACAGTGGTTGATGTTTATACAGACAAATTAGTTGAGCATAATAATTTTTTCACCTCACAAGCTCGGAAAGATTCTGTTTATCGTTCGAAATCTGAGTGCAAAAGTGTATTTTATCCGCTAGCGTGCAAAGAGTTTTTGAAATTCGAATTTGTCTATTCAATATTTTTGTATACCGCCAATGCACTGAAAATGCTTAATAACTATTTCATGACACTGGCCAGCACGAAAATAAAAACTTTTTGAAATGTTCTTTTTAGCAATTCACTTTTTTTCCTCGCTGTTGTGAGGTGAAAAATTGTGTGTTTCGCTCGGCTGCAAAGTTATTCTGCGTCTCGTACCTTTGAAACCTTCGCTAAACGCTCAGGATTCTATTATTTGAACCACTCGCTTCGCTCGTGGTTCAATCCTAGAATCCTTCGCTTGCTCAGGTTTCAATAAAAGTACTCGCGCCAAAAAGCAACTTTGCAGCCTAGCATAACAAATAACTATTTTGGACCTGTATTTTTAATTTCTTCAGTTTTTAGTGTCATTGGTCTACATATAATTAAAAATACCCTCGACCCTGTTAATAAGTCGAACCACTGGGACCATGAGTAAAAGGTCCTTATACATACATGTAAAACATAAAAATTATCAAGTTATTTTATTTTAGGTCAAACATGAATTGTCAGCAGAGGAGTTTGTTAGTAAGTATTACCTATATTTATATCAGAATGCAATCAACTTGAGCAGTTAAATATGGTCTGGCAGCTATAATTAAAGAAATCTGGCAGTCAAATAAAACAAAATAACATTTAGTAAACATCAAATCACATTCAATTTAACAAGAATAATTGTGTTAAGTAGAAGCTAATCCATTGTCCCATCGAGGGGCGAAAGGAGTTTGTTTAGTCCAAAATAGGCCAGTCATTTTACGGTTTGAGCCGGGACTAATTAAATATTGATATTTTTTTCGGTATAGTATTTAAGAGCCAATTTGAGTTTGAGCATAGAAATGTACCAAAATAAAATAAACATCAAGTCGGCGACAGTCCCAAATTTAAAATTAAGCACTTTATCTCGCTCTAAAAAACTTGATGGTAAATTTTATAATGCACATATTTAAGACTTCACCATTACACATACTTCAAGCATGTTGTACATATTTTTGTCTACTTAGAAGGCTTTGAAAAATGGATTAGGATTTTCTAATAAAAACGTATTTTTTTAAATTTCAATGGCTATTTTATAGCTCAAAAAAATTTATATTGTTAATTCTAATTAAAATGATTGCGTTGGAATTCATATTATTAAGTTAAAAGCCTTCTGGGACACACAATTTTTATTTCTATGTTGCATAGATTTTTTAAAATAAGTTTTCAGATAGTCTTTTTGTCACTAAATGGTACTGTTACAGATTAAAAGAACCATTCTTAATTACTCCCCACCCCTTCTAACAAAACTCCGTAAAATGACAGGGCTAAAAATCAAAGTCTAAACAAAACACGAGCACAGCTACTTTCCACGATAGGCTGATGATGATCATACTGATTCTATTTATTTTTCTGTATTACCAGTAATGTGGCTATAAAAGTACCTACTCATTTATTTCTGTCATAGTATTTAATGCTAAATAATAAAGAGACTTATATTATATCAGATTTATTCAATAAGGGCATGCTTCACCACTTCTGTACAAGTTATTAACTGACTGATTGTATGACATATTTCGTATGAAAGATAAAACTTATTCAAAAGTGGTGAAACAGGCCCTAAATGTCTGAAAAGACAACAAAAAAAACAATGTACATAAGAAATATGCCAGGCTTTATAACCTGTTCCTTTTTTTAAATAATATCACGCGATCGCGTTCCGTCTATCTTATATGCTCTAGCAAATGACGTTCCAGAGTGACAGAAAAGGATGGAGCGACGGAAAAGTGCGATCGCGTGCGGCCATGTGTAGTTCAACTTTAACTAAACAATGTAATCTATTCAGATGCCATGAATAATGTGGCGAACAGTGATGACTTTGATGCTGGAAATATGTCAATGGGGAGTGACAATGAAGAAGAAGATGATCTCGACAATGTAACGATTGCATCACTCAAAGAAATAAAAACAAAACAAGTTAAGAAAAGGGACATGAGTGAGCAGGATGCAATTGAATTTGAAAAATTACTTAAAAAGACAAACTTGAAGATAAAAGACTTTGTGAAGTTAGTACTTATATTTTTTTTTTCTTTCGTTTAGTTGTAAGGTGACCTGAATGCCCACCTAATTAGCACAATAGCTTTATTCTTAACACTATTGTGCTAAATAGTTAGGCCATTGGTCATTGTATCTATAACTAGTGTTTTCCCGCGACTTCGTCCGCACAAATTATATACCAGATTTTAAGTCAGATCATAAGCTATCAAACAAAAAAAGTTTCATCAAAATCGGTTCAGTAGTTTTAGCGTGATGCGCGAACAAACAAACAAACACACAATTTTGTCAATAGATGGCGCTGCACGTCATTTAAATCGCGCTATCGAGTGTTATTTTGAATTTATATGAAGTGAACCCATAGTGAACCGCTACTTTTTTATTTCTCACGATTTTACGGTTTTATAATAGTTATAAGATAAGATGTATTGTTTGATAGTCTATAAGAATAAATGCATGCATTTTTTTATTTCCTAATGATCAATACCTACTTATTTGCGTATACACCATTTCAAATTGCAACGAAATTTTAAGGATATTTTGAATTACAGAAACAGAGATTTGAGGCACTTGCTCTCACTTATTCTTAGATCAGCTTTACTAATGTCCAAGATATGTCGGATAGAATATCTTTCTGATAAAATATATAATATCTACTTATCAGAATTCGCTTTCGTTACCATAACCACGCTCCACCATTGCTTCGTTACCATATGAAATGAAGTATAGATATGAGTCACGTTGCGGGGTTTGCCGCGAACACTTGTCTCTCGCGTGGTGTTCGCGCGGTTCGCGTTTCAGCCTGCCACGAGGCTCCATAATCCTTCTCAGTTGTTCTTACTCAAAAACAATCCTCGAGATTGGATAGATACCCCCTCAAAACACTTGACATTGGCGGAAATGCGGTGCTAACGCACAAGCAAGAAGTCCATTAATTATAAATAATAAAAAACAAGTATAGATATGATAAATTTTACAGGTTGGCGTGCACCATTTGTGAAAAGCAATTCAAATCCTGGCCACTATTACGTTATCATTATTGCAAGATTCACAGATGCAAACCAGTTGTCTACTGCATATGTGGCTATGCGATTAAATCTAAAAGTGTTCTTTATCAACATGTTACTAATCACAAGCTAGAAAGTAGAAGATTAAAGAAATCTATTGAAACAGATCACCCGAAAGGATCAAACAAGGCATATGCGGGCCTTAATGTAAAAGACTTTGTCAGGTATTGTATCTTGAACTCTGAAATTAAAACAATTAAATTAAATTTTTATTTGAATGTGTCAATTTAATACATTTTTTTGCAGTTTCACATGTCCTGATTGTGAGAAAGAATGTTCAAGCTGGTATAGCCTTAAATCTCATTGTGAAAGATACCACAAAATTGCTCCGGTTGTAACGTGTAGTTGCGGAATCACACTCAAGTCAAAATCTGTTATGTACAAACATATCCAAGATCATAAAAATCCCAACGTGTTATCGTAAGTATTTCTAAAATTACCTCTTGTAGGCCGAGACCGGATAAGGCCGACCACACCCGCGAGAGCTCGCATCGTTGCAGGCAGGGGCACGGGACGTGACGGCGCGAGATGCTTGCTGAGGGAGCTTTCTTGCCGTAGCATAGGTACAGTAGTACCAGCATAGGTAGCACGACACCGTGATACAGCGCTATCAAACCTTCGCTCTCTTTCTATTTGCGTGCGAACGAACGAGATAAAAGACGCGATACAGCCGTATCACGTGTTGCATGCTACCAGTGCTGATTTATAAGTTCCCCCGATATACCTGCGCAGCTCATTAATTTTAACCTATCAAGCACTGGGTTAAATTGACCAATCAGGATGACGTGTCACCTTCATTCCCTTGCCAGGATTGGCTAATTGTTTTCGCGCCCTTGTTGCTTCTATCCGACTTGCTTTTTCCTTTGATTACTAAACGACTTCGGGTTTTGTCATTGGTTAATTATTTTCCTGGTTGTACTGTAGCTCAATTCGCTGACAACATCCCCGCGCCCCGCGCCCCTGTAACGTCGCGAGTGGTCTGACTTATCCAGTCGGCCTATAATCATACATATGAAAGTTAATCTTTGTTGACTTTGTGTAATTATTATGATTTGTGTAGGTATATTTAATTATTATGGTCTATTTTTCAGCTGTGATCAATGTTCGTTGATAACTAAATCAGTAGCTGCACTAAACAGGCATAAAATAAAGCATGTACCAAAGTCTGATAGGAAGTTCTGCTGTGCTTCATGTGATAAAATATTTACTAGTAAAGATGCCTTGAAATCTCATGCAAGATCACATATACCTATAGAAGATAGAAAAATATATCATTGTGATATATGCAACCTAAAGTAAGTTATTGTATCAAAACTATTTATTATTATAACTTGGCCCCGAGTACCGACGCGTCCGGCGCACCCTGGCCGATCCGCAAGCATCTAATGCTGGTTGGAAAATCTCTTCACAATGGCAAGTCAAACTTATTGATGTGCCATCGACTCAAAAGTCTATCGCACAGACATCTTTTGCACAGATTAATTTATTACAAACCCAGTTCCCGACCCCTTTTTTTTTTCAACCAGTCATGAAATAAATATTTGGAATCTTTTATAACATGAAAAAAAAAAAAAAAAAAAAAACAAAAAGATTAAATATTTAGGACTAGTGAAATACCATCACCAATCTCTATTTAGTTTCTTATTAAATATAAAATCGAACCAGGCCACATTTTTGCTGTAGTGTAGGGGATCGGAATGGTGCCTAAGCAGTCTCTATCGACGAATATTAATTACTAGCTGTTCCCCACGACTCCGTCTGCGTGGACCTTGAAAAAGTATCCTATGTGTTAATCCAGAACATTTTCTATATGTATGCCAAATTTCATCCAAATCCGTTCAGCCGTATGCGTGATTGAGTCACAAACATCTAGACATCGTCATAAACTTTCCCCATTTATAATATTAGTGAGATAAATGTAACATGATAATGATCGGTCACGTCGTCAGGTTCACAACGCGGTCGTCGGCGGCGTCGCACAAGCGCGTCGTGCACGAGAAGATCAAGAGCTACGTCTGTGACCTGTGCGGGTACGCGTGCGGCACCAACGGCGAGCTGCGCCAGCACCGCGCCATACACAGCGACGACAAGCCCTTCGTCTGCAGGAAGTGCTCCAAACCGTCAGTACATTACTACTCATTATAATGTTATGCTGTGACTTTAACATGGCCTATTTAACAAATATCACACACATATTCTACATGAAAATAGATAGTAAGCATAAGCATATGCTCACGACTATATTCCCCGAGGGGGTAGTCAGAGATATTCTGAAACCTCAGAACATCCACGTTTCACCAGTAGTACCGAAACTCTGTCCAGTGTGACGGGGGGTGAGCCCGTCGCCACTAAAAAAAAACGAAAACGAAAATAGATAGTACAATTATAAAAACGCGGATACCAGTAAATATTTTTGGTTGCATTTTTGAAAACCGACGGACGCCAGGAAACGCGTATTTGTGAAGTTCCAGCATTACAATCCGTATGCGCTCTGTGCTTATGACGTTTTTTGACCTCCTGTAAGATTAGCGATTAAAAAATTACATTGCCATAAGCGACGAGCGCCATAAGGTACCTTATCGAGTGCATGAAAAAAGAAGACATGGCGGTTGGCGTAGGCTTGTAGATAGTGTAGTAGGTAACCCCTCCTAACGTGGAGAGGGCGCCATCATCCGTTCTATTCCAACCTGTATCCTATTCGTCTTAACAAGCTTTCATGACGTTTTATGTACGATTTGTAATACTAGTGACTCTTCTGTGAAGGAAAATATCGTGTGGAAACCTGCAATTGAAAAATAAAACACTTGCGTCTGTGAATTTCGCGAGCGATATTACAATAGCCAGTTGATTCCGGCCAAGGACGTGTTCGAACCGCTCCTGGTTTTGTAGTGGGTACGCCAATCTGCACTGAGCAGTCTGAGCACTTGTTGTGGGTGTATTGTGTCCATAGCCTCCCACACACTAAACGGCTAAACCACACTAGTGGTGCAAGCCTCATATTATTTATTTTCTACTCACAGATTCAAAACGTATTCCAACCTGAAGACGCACATGGATACGCACGAGGAGACATCGTACGCGTGCTACGTGTGTAACCGCGTGTTGAACAGTCGGCGCACGCTGCGCAAACATCTGCTCGTGCACGAAGAGAAGTGCCGACATGTCTGCTCCTACTGCAACAAAGCCTTTAAGCGCCGACAGACTTTGAAGGTAACATACATTCTAGAAACATCGTACGCGTGCTACTTATGTAACCGCGTACTGAACAGCCGGCGCACGCTGCGCAAACATTGCTCGTGCACGAAGAAAAGTGCTGACATGTCTGCTCCTACTGCAACAAGGTCTTCAAGCAAGCAAGTTAGATTCCTCTGGTTCATTTTGGCTTAGCAATTAGCTTGCATAGCACAATATGCAATTTGGTATAAAAACGTAAAATTATGGCTATAACATTTACAGTCTTCCTCAAAAAGATGAATACACTCGTATCTTGCACAGGTCGCGCAACGAATTATGAACGCTGGGTTAAGTGGTGGGGATTTTCGCGCAGGTTAATGACGTAAAAAGCGACTAATCGGCCAATGACGTTCGCGTGTCGTCCGCCTCCCGCTTACTCTCCGCCGAATAGACCAGCATTTGATTGCGCAGAAATAAAATGCAAGATCATCTTGTTTCGTTGCGTGATCTGTACTAGGATTTTGGTGTAATTTTGAGGCCGAACATACTATACTACATTCCAAATAACTTTCCAAAATTTAAGGCCATTTTGTATTACAGAAACAGAGATTGGAAACACTTCCTCTCACTTATTTATCAAACCACTTAAGTAACATCCAAGATACGTTGGATAGTATATCGTTCTGATAAATAAACTATATTTTCTAATCAGAATTGGCCAAATAGCTAAACAGGAATTCGAATATCTTTTCGTCATTATTTGGAATGAAGTATAGTCAAAAATTTGTCTTGAATATACATCTTGAAGGCAGTGTTTGTCCCTTAGGTGCACATGTACACGCACACGGGCGACAAGCCGCTGTCGTGCAAGTGGTGCGACGAGCGGTTCTCGTACGCGTCGACGCTGCGCTCGCACCGCCTGCGCTGCCACCCCGACAAGATGGCGGCGCACACCCACACCAGCTACACCTACACCCACAACATTCATCAGCCTATGCAGGAGACGGTAATATTTGCCGTTTGGCTCTGGCTTAGAATTGACCACCCCATTTATTTCAGTGCGAGGCGACAAAGGGATACGGTTTCTTAAGCAGTGTTTTTGTGGGCAAAAAGTCACCTATCACCACTAGACACATCATTCTATCCTGAACCCTTAAACATGCTACGAGTTATCTTGCTACAGCACGTCTAAAAATTTAGTTGGCAGTTGTGGCAAAGCTTCTGCTGATTATGATTGTCGACGGAAATGGTTGCCTTTCCATTTTTCGTATTTTCCTATATTTTATTAGATATACAGTCAATAAAAAACGATTTCGATCGCAATTAATTGGAACAACTTTAATAACATGATAAATATCTTTTTAGGCAGGGCCTCATTGTGAAATAATTTAATATTTGGAAATGAACTAATGACTGCATAAGACAGCATATTTCCAACGGCACTGGATCCTGTTACTGTATCAATCTAAACCAGCAATAATATTACATGTCGATTTTTATAGGTTTTTTACAGTCCAAGTTTTGTTTTTAATCAGCAGTAGAAAGATGCATATCTCCATAGTAATTTTTATCATTTTCAACTGCTGGGCTCAGCTAAGCACAAAAAGTCAAATCGCACTCCTGTGGGTGAAATTGATATCATTAGCATCCTTTTAAATTTAAAGTCTACCTCGTCTCCGATCGGTTTGCTCCCATAGTAAATTTTGCTCAGTTTGATGGGTTTCACTTAGTGCAAGTTGTACTAAAGTGTTTTTTTCCCTCAGGATTACATCAAAAGTGACCTAGCTGCCATCGGTGTGGCAAAGAATGAAGTGGAGGCTATGTAAGACAATTAATGAAGATAAAGTAAGGACTATTGATAAGTAAGTTAGTAATTCATTAGATAAATTTGTAAGACATTTTTTGACATGTTTTATTAACGTAGACAGTGTAGTTGGTTAATAAAGACTTTATCTGGATTATAACTGGACACTTTCAATTTAGTACGTAAACTAATAAAATTATTCAAAATTCTATTAAGTCTATGAAAATTATAAATAAAGAGGTGGCGCGTTACTAAGACCACGGCACAGTCAGGTATTGGATAAACAATTAAACTGCACTATTGGTTCTGTCATTTTTTGCCTTAAGGGTATATTTTCGTTTGTGACGTCATCACTTGCTGTCAATTTTCAATAAAAAATGTTGATAATGTTTTGTAAGTTTTCCGTGACCTTTTGTTTGAGCTCCCACCATCGATAAGAAAAGTGTTAAGTATTTTTTGTGAAGAATACCTAGTTAGTAGGTAGGTTTTTTTTCACACAATAAGAAATTCATTACTAACTAAAACATTTTAAATTAACCAAAGTGGGAAGTTTCGGTTAATTTAAAGTGTAACCTACATACATACCACTTTTTTCAAACTAAATACGATCATCACTGTGGGCAAAAAAATTGTGTATAGAGATACAAAAATTATGATTTCACAATATGTAGAGTAACGGAATATGCCTACATAACTAATTAAATTTATTAAACACTTATTTTTTTAAATATTTTTATAGTTTCAAAATTACACATGTGATATTTTTTATTAACCGACAAGGAGGAGATTCTATGATATATATACCGCCGGTATTCTAATTTTGAACATAAGTACTGAAAAAAAAAATCACCGACATTTTCGTCAATTCGGTATGTCAAGTTTTTTTTTTGGGAGGACAAAATGGAAATCCATTTCGAGATAATTGTCTCAATAACAATATTTTATATGTCAGAATATTTAAAATGAAAGGATTAAACTAAATATCAACTTAAAATAACTGGTCATTCAGAAAAAATATGTTTAATGTGTCAGAATTTGACATTTCATGTTGCCGTTTCTGTTTCCAACATGGAGTAAGAAAGAGAAGGCAGGTAATTTTTATTTTTTAAATTACATTTTTAAACAACTAAATTAACAACGTGGAGTTAGAATAATTTTTTCGAGCCCACTTTTGCCATTTACAGATAAACTTCATGAATTGAAAAAAAAAATGTTTCTTATAATGATATCTTCTATCCGTAAAAAATATAAAATAAAAACAAAAAAATGCTTGACATACCGAATAATTGTGTGAATAATATAGTAGATTACACACCGAGGGCAGGAAAGTAAGAAAGGTCTCAGATGTCATTTGATTGCTGACCGAGGTGAAGCCGAGGTCAACAAACATATTGTGATCTGAGGCTTTCTTATTTACTGCCCGAGGTTAGTTTACTATTTTTCTCCTCGACGGAGGTGGAAAGCGGCAACTTCGTTTAGCGCAGCGGGAAAAAAATTTACGCTTTTCGTCCGGAGGGGAGAAAACAACATTTTCTATGTTAGAGATTTTAAAATGAAAGGATTACGGATATTTTAAAAAAAATATAAGGTCGTTTTCGACCAGGAGTGCGATTTTTGAATCTCATTCGGTGAGCTCAGCAGTTGAAAATGTCAAAATTACTATGGAGATTTGCATCTTCCTACTGCTGATGCGACTTTCAAAAAGCAGTGCTATCTTTGAAAGTCATATCAGCAGTAGGAAGATGCATATCTCCATAGTAATCTCCATAGTAATTTTGACATTTTCAACTGCTGAGCTCAGCGAATGAGATTCAAAAATCGCACTCCAGGGCCCTATTCAATAAACGCGACAATTACAGGTGAAAGGCGACAGGCGAAAATTCGACAATTATTTACTATTCAATAAAAATGTACATTGACAAAATTGTCAAGAGCATTGAGTTCTGCTTACGTAGGTCGTGGGTTCGATTCCCACGGGGGACACCTAGTGACATGTCACTTTGTGCATTTTTCCCCAGTTTGTTAGGATATTACAGGCTGAATCACATGATTCCATGCTTCGGATGGCACGTTAGGCCGTTGATCCCGGCTACTATCTTTGGTTAGGTACATAGAAACCACGTCAGAGGCCCGTAAGGCGGTCTGAAAAAAACTCTGATACCAGGGCTTGCTGCCCACACGATAAGAAGAAGTGTTTAAAAAAAACATAACCCTCCTTCTGTCGCAGTCGGGTAAAAAACAAATACTTATGTCAAGTTTTTCAGGACAAAATGTCATTATGTCTATTCTATTTTTATTAAATGGTGTTTCCTTGTTAGATTTCGCCGGTGTCAAGTGTTGAAGATATATTTATTAGATATTGTACGGTAATAGGATATGGCGATCTCAAAACCCCGTTTTTAAACAAAAACACACACTTGAAACCACCATAAAACGGCGGAGCCACTTGGGCAATCAAATCGCAAGCCGACGACACGTCTACTCGTTACCTCCTTAGCCACGCGACTCCTCTGTCACATGTCACCTGTCAGGAGAAAAATTATTGAACAGAAATATGTCAAATTGTCGCTACAATCCGACAAATTTCTTTTCTCAAACATGCTTAGAAATTTGAGCATTATGTTGACAACCTTCTTTGAAATAAATCGAAATTGCTGTACTATGCGAGCAGTGGCCGGCAATAGTTGTATGAAAATCTATAATATATCTGTCATAGTTTAGCGGCCAAATAAATTACAATAGTAAACTTATATTATGTCGTGTAATTTAAAAATGGAACGATCTTTTACTCCGAAACATGGCAACCAAGGAGGTAACTTATCAAAGGTTTGGTTTAAATTTTGAACTGGCTTGCAAATAAAAAGCTTTATAATGAAAAAAAAACGAATGGACACTTTAACCTCAGATAAGTTATAAGTTACTAGCTTTATCGCAGGAAAAAAAATTATTGTTGTTCGTCATTGATTTTGAAAAGTTGATTTATTTTCATTTCCGCGCATTCATATTTATTGCATAATCATAATAATAGCATAATAGCATTGTTTGAGAAAAGCACTATACAAGCCTTGGCCACAACTAGGCATTGATGGACTTACGTATGTGTGCCTTGGCTTCGCCTCGGCCCACATTTACACGTTCGGCCATCGATGAGTCTTTTGCTGGCCACTGCAGTAATGTACTATAATTTTCCACCATGACATTTTGACGAAATTATCATATTTTCCACCTGTAATTGTCACGCTTATTGTCACGTTTATTAAACCGGGCCCTGTAAACTCCTCGGTAAATTTGAAAAGTACATAAAATAACTGGCCGATAAGAAAAACAAAATTATAATGTCAGAATTTGACATTTTATGTTGCCGTTTCTGTTTCCAGCATCGAAGTAGAAAAAGAAGGAAGGTGTCTTTTTTAGATTAGCAAAGTTTTTTCTACATGAGTTCGAATGATTTTCTTGTGACCACTTTTGCATTTAGAGATTACCGTTCAAATTAATTTAAAAATGTATTTGTATTGATAAACTAGCTAGCTTTTACGGTTCGCTTTCATTGCAACAAACTATCTTTCATAAAAAATACTTATTTTATAACTATCTCCCATAATCTGTATATTCTTCTGTCTAGCCCCACACCAAGAAATGGTGGTTGGGCAAAAAATCTCAAGAGAAATATATCTCAAGACAATAATTATATTACTACTATTGTATTGTATGGTATAGTCAAAGTGAATTTACGCTATGGTATGGTGCTAAGGGACCCTCCGTACGTGAGTCCGACTCACATTTGGCCGGTTTTCTTTAAATATAGTAGTTTACTTAACAAAATTTTAAAAATATTGCTTTTATGACTAGTGGAGAAAAATTTGCCGTGGAATTTAAATATTCCCATTGTTTTGGCATACGTGCCTAAACCACTGAACCGATTTTGATGGTTGAGATGTCATTCGACTGCAATTTAAGTCTGTGATTGAGTCATAATTGCAAACATGACGTGGATGTACATTGAAGATATTTATAAAAATGTTAATTGGCGGTGTTTGGAATAGGTACCTACGTAATGGAATACATTGAGACCATTTTTAGAATTTTTGTCTGTTTGTTTGTGCAAACGTTATTTTAAAACTACTGAACAGATTTGGATTTCACGAAAGCATAGGGCTTAGTTTGGATTGGCATCAAACTAGTACCTACCTAAGTAATAAAATCTTTTCTGTTCAATTATTCATTGAAATTGGTAGGAAGCAAGTTTTTAGTTGTTTTGATATTATTTGCAGTGATTTAATTTCAGAAGTAAATAAAAATTGCATGATTTTCTTATCAAGAATTTTATACTACGTAGGTAATTTAATCTTCTTGCTTAGAATTTATTTGAAACTGTGCGCGACTGTATTGGTAATTGTATATTGAAAAGCCGACCAAAGAGAATGGTCATAGATTTGGTATACGCTACTTAGACGACACTGACATAATTGAAGTCATTTCAATTTGATTGAACAATATGACAAAAATTATCCTAGAATTCGTTAATTTTTTTTGGAATACAACATAATTTTAGCTTTAGAAAAATACAGATAATGAATTATTCCATTCAATTACTTTTGTGTTTCAGTCATCCACAGACGGATCGAGAAAAAAATTGTCGCAAATTATTTTTAAAACATTTGACGCGGACGTGCTCCAGTAACGGCATTTCGCCGTACAATGAAAAAAATCAGAAACAAGGATAATTTTGCAGTTGTCACAGGATGTCAAAAGCTTGAATTTGTTCGCCATTTTGTATGGTAATCACAATATTTGATATGTTTTCAAAAATATTAGTGTTTCAGACTGGTATTTCAAAAAATCGATTCATTATGTTTTTTAAATTTATATAAACTTTCTTTTTACGTAAACTGTAAATTCAACCGTGTAACGTAACCCTTCTAAAAATGTTCCTAAAGTAACCCCATTTTTAGCAATATTTCGACGAACAGTGTCCGGATTTTATGCGATTACTAAAATAAATTATATGAAACATACAAAAAAACGATTCATTACATTTTTAAGTAAAGGCAGTTCTTTCATAATAAATATAAAACACTGGATATGCAATAGCATATCACTGAAAACAATGTTCCTAAAAGTAGGGGTTTTAGAAAATATACCCTTAAAACGAAACCGCAATGCAGGCTTCGCTAAATACGTCGGTGTAAGGAAAAGTATCATTAACCTTTATACCACAATAGTCTACCCATAAATCTCAACAACTTTGACTATGGTAGCAAACCTCAAAACATCTGCTGTTCCATACTGAACTGTAATGCCTACACGACTGAAATGTATGAGGCAATGTATTTATTTTTTTATCAGGTTTGCTCCCATAGTAAAAGTTGTTCAGTTTGATGGTTTAACGGTTAATTATACTTTTCCCTACACCTTGTATGAACCCGCAAAGTACAGGTTGAAATTAATTAGATCAGTTGTTTGTTCACGATCGTTTTTAATCAGTATAGTCTTCACTCTATTTCTATTGGTTCTCTTTTCTATGCATTTCCCCAATTTTAAATGGTGTTCTTGACTCCCCGAGAATCTCTTGTTATTTCAGTATTTTATTAGATACTTTGTAGTGTGGTATTTATTGAGTCACAGTACAAGTAGTAAATTTTAAACAAAGTCAAAAAAGCAAACCTAGTGTAAATGAATTTTCAGTCCAGCGGTAATCGGGCGGTGCAAAATTTACGTGAGCCACGTAACTTTCAATTTAGGTAAATCATGCAGTCAGCGGAACGGAACGTTCGAACCGAAAATCGGATTCAGCGCAACGCTAGCCAGTCGATATATTATGAATTTACAGCGACGATAACCTATCACTGATTATACTGGGTGGGGAAAAAAGTACGAACTACATTTTGAGGACAGACATATACAGAACAACAAAAAATCTGCTGTCCCATACGTTTGCATTGAGTAGGTATTGCAGTTTAGTACGGGACAGCTGATTTTTTTTTCTTCTGACAGATTTGCTCCCATAGTAAAAGTTGTTCAGTTTAATGGGTAGAGTATGTGGTTTAAATGTTAAAGGTGTACACACATTTATCAGAGGCAAACGAGCCGAAGGAGGCGAAAGAATCGAATTTTAGAATTGGTTGTATGAAATTATATGACACCTCGAACACTTATCCGCGGCGAATCGGACGAATCGTCAGAAGAATTAAAAGGAAATTCGACTCGTTCATCTCCTTCGGTTCCTTCGCCGCGGATAGATAAGCGGACACCCTAATAATGATACTTTTCCTTACATACTACCGCGATACCGATAATACAACATTTGTTTCTGAGTGCTCTTTTCTTTCATAGGACAAAAAGCTGGCCAAATCGATGCTTATAAAACAGTTCCGTGACTGCGTGACTGACTGACAACGCACAAACTAAACCTCTGAAGATTTCTACAGAGGATGTAGGGGTGCACTGGTGCACTAAGATACGATAAGGATTTTTCGAAAATTGACAACTAAAGGTATTAAGACTATTACGACGTATCATCCACGGACCACGACTCTCCAAACTAATCGATGCGAACGAGCGCGTGGCTCCAGTCAGAATTTAGCCGTTTTCTTTGAAAAATTAGATGATTTTTTACTAATTTCGAAAAAATGGTATGGTTTGGTTCGGTTTCGGTTGTGTGAGTGTGTTGGTGTTTGGTATTTGTCTTTTTTTTTTAAACGGTACCTACTTATTACTACGAACGCGTCATGTGCTATTTTACAAATTCTTTATGTACATCATTACTTTTCTACTTGATTTTTATAAAGAGACATACAAAATGGTTTTTAGTCTAGTTTATGTTTTGTATTGATTTGTGAACACCTTGTAGGTATACAATATATCGGCCTGTCCATCGTTGCACGCAGACTAGAGTGGAACTAAAAGTGAAGCGAAGCGGTATTGGCGGCGGATCCACACGGAGATAAGGGACGTCACCCGTCAGCGGCTGGCGGCCCGCCAACCTCCATACCCTCGCCTCGCTAGAGAGTGAAAACCTCGTAACTCGCATTTGAAACATTTTGGCAAATTGTAATCAGGTATTTAGGTGATATACAGGGTTTTATATCACTACTAGTGTTTTCCCGCGACTTCGTCCGCACAAATTATATACTAGATTTTAAGTCAGATCATAAGCTATCAAACAAAAAAAGTTTTATCAAAATCGGTTCAGTAGTTTTTGCGTGATGCGCGAACAAACAAACAAACAGACAGACAAAATTTCTAAAAAAGGTTGATTTCGAGTCGGAGATACCTAAAACCCATAGGTATCGTAATCTTTTTTTTGTAAATATCTTCAATGTACAGACACAGTTCAGTTACAGTTTTATAATAGTTAAGATGGATAACTTCAGCATTACTGTAGCAGCGTATTCTACTCATCAAACCGAACAAAAAATCAGCTGTCCCATACAAAACTGCAGTACCTATTCGACTCAAATGTATGATACAGCTGTTAATTTTTCGCGTTTTAGAATTAGCCTCCATAGTGAAAGTTGTTCAGTTTGATGCGTAGAATACATGCTAAGGATCTGGTGCAAAACGCAGAGGCTGTTACTGAATGATAGCTAGAAACTAAACCTTATGGATGTAGGCTCTTTTGTCACCATTTTGGCCGCGCCCCTACGTCGGGAGAGGCTAAAATGCTGTACATTTTTATTTATGGTATAGTGTTTAGATTTATTTCTTTTAGGTTTTCATTGTTTTGTAAAGTTCTATGGTTAAGGCACGATGGGGCTGACATAACCTCAGGGTTAAAAGTCCCCATATAAATAAAATGATTTAAAAAAAAAAAACTATCCGCAGTGATATAAAATTTACCCTGTAATGGGGGATTTTCTGTAAGTCAATTAAAAAGACAACAACAGTTCCAAATGTCTCAACTCTCAATAGATTGCATTGACGAGAGATATCAAACGACCTTGCTGTTAGTAAAATACAAATAAAGCATTGGCATATGCTCACGACTACATTCCCCAAGAGAGCTTGATTAAATTTGTCAGAGAGTAACCTTGTCTCCTAAAGACGGATAGGCATAAAATTCCACGTAGACAATGTCGCGGATAACTAGTATCAGGAGTGCGATTTTTGAATCTCATTCGATGAGCTCAGCAGTTGAAAATGTCAAAATTACTACGGAGATACGCATCTTTCTACTGCTGAGTTGACTTTCAAAAATCGCACTCTGGAAGTAGGATTTTTGGAAGTCAAATCGGCAGTAGAAAGATGCATGTCTCCATAGTAATTTTGACATTTTCAAGTGCTGAGTTCAACGTATGACATTCAAAAATCGCACTCCAGATGTTTCGATATCATTTTAACACAAAATATTTCACTGCACTGGGTCGAAGTGTTGCTGGCTTGCCGGCCCCACAACAAGATAAGATAGATGTAATTGTCCTGAATGGTTCAAATGCAACTGCCGAGGATTCACTCTCAAGCGACCATACTTCTCCCTCGGCCTCTCCTTGCCTCGCCTCGTCCACTACTAGCCATTCTCGTATTTTGGGCTTGTAGTCACCATTCGTTCGCGACTTAACTTATTACGTCACTGCTACAAGATACATTAGTCAAGACAACCTTAGATCGAAGTAAAATGAATGGATAGGCCTAAAGCGCGTTAAGTTGAAGCACACTACTAGGGCAATTGGTCCATACAAACTAGCACAATTATTGTGTCAGAACTAGGGCAATTGCATACAAATTGCATACAAATTGGATGTAAACCATTCTTTTCTTTTGCCTCATTTTGAAATGTTCGCGTAAGGCCTATCCATTAATTTTACTTTGATCTAAGAAGGCAACGCAACGATAAGTAAGTATATTTATTATTTGGGATTAATGAAATTACGTACCTAAATAAATATATTCTTGATTCTAAGGGCCTGTTTCACCACCTCTGGGTAAGTTCTTGTTAGCTTATCCGACAGATAGTTTGACATATTTTGTATGAAATTATGTCAAAATATCTGTCGGATAAGCTAAAAAGAACTCACCCAGAAGTGGTGAAATAGGCCCTAATTCTTATAAATAATACTCACATTTTAATGTAAGGTACCTATGTTGTTTTGTAGTTTGGTTCGGTAACGTAGAACGTAGGTGGTTTTTGTAATCAAAAGTTAATGTTATTCATAGCGAGATATTCTGCAAATAAGCAAAACATCATTATTCAGATTGCATACTAGGCCAGTCATTTTAGGGTTGGACCCGGGAGTAATTAAGAATTGAATTTTTTTTTCTGTATCTTACCTTAGAACAAACCTCTCCAAGAAATGGAACAAAATTAAAAAAAAATTACGTCGGCAACAGCCCTAAATTTGAAATTTTGCGTTTAATTGCAGCAATCCCGATGCATAATATTTATGGCACTGTTGTTTTGCACAGTTCATTAAATTAATTGGTATTAATTATGTATCTAAATATTAAAAGCCTAGATCAATTGCATATGCTTAAAGTCACAACTGCAGCGTCAAAACTAGTAAATGTTGTATGGTGCTTAAACCTCTATATTTAAGAGACATGTTTCTCGAGATTTACTTAATATATTACGTTATAAACAAAATATATTAAATATTAGAATGAATGTCCCAAGGCAGTACATCAATCTGTAATTTACATGATTTATGGTTCGAGATGGATTATTAAGCGGAAAATTTTATTTTAATAATTGCATTTAGTATAATACACAATAGTAAATATTAATATTAGAAATAAATTCTCAGAGATAATAATTTTAAAAGAATATAATAAAAGTACGCAGCGCAATATCATCTTTACGCGGGTAGCATTAGAGTATAGTTTCAAAAGAAGCGGGCGGAGCGGTGTCGAGCGAAGACGTGAACCGTCACTTGACCCGTGCCAATCCGTTTGGAAAAGAAGGTAGATAGCCCGAATATGTTCCTTTTATTAAGTATAGGTACCTATAATGAAATTTGATTTCACGTGGCTAGTTCTTACTGTTACGCCTGTCACACACATACGAAATCCCGAATCAGGTTACGATTTCGTTTGGATTTCCCCCTACAGAATTCTGTTCGGAATTACGGAGGCATCAAATCCTATAGAAAATAACAAGTCTGATTTTAAATTCCATATGTACTTACGTATGTACCGTATCTTCGCAAAACGTCCCTTTCTCAAAATGCCCCTCGTTCGCAAAACGTCCCTTTCTCAAAACGCCCCTTTCTCAAAACGTCCCTTTCTCAAGTTGTCCCTTTCTCAAAACGTCCCTTTCTCAAAATGTCCCTTTCGCAAATCGTCCCTTTCTCAAAATGTCCCTTTTTTAAAATACAAAATACTAATAACCACCATTCAAGGGGAGGTGAAAAATCGTATATCTTTGGGTGGACTAGGTAAACAGTAGAAATTCGGTTCTGGCACTCGCCGGCCGCTGCCGCGGCACGCTCGCTGCGCTCGCTCGGCTCGTGCGCTGTGGTCGCAAGAAACCTAACAAATGCTCGTCGCTTCGCTCCTCGCTAACCTAACCGACTGAGTTAGCAGTTAGTTAGGTGTGGCAACCCAAGATATACCGGAAGCTGTTCGGAAGACAATAATACCAGTCATAATGGGTAGTTAATGTCATCAAATATTTATGTATAAGGGCATCTTGAAAAAGGGACATTTTGAGAAAGGTACGTTTTGAGAAAGGGACATTTTGAGAAAGGGACGTTTTGAGAAAGGGACGTATTGAGAAAGGGACGTATTGCGAACGAGGGACATTTTGAGAAAGGGACGTTTTGCGACGATACCGTATGTCCGTATCTTCGCAAAACGTCCCTTTCTCAAAATGCCCCTCGTTCGCAAAACGTCCCTTTCTCAAAACGTCCCTTTCTCAAAACGCCCCTTTCTCAAAACGTCCCTTTCTCAAGTTGTCCCTTTCTCAAAATGTCCCTTTCGCAAATCGTCCCTTTCTCAAAATGCCCCTTTTTTAAAATACAAAATACTAATAACCACCATTCAAGGGGAGGTGAAAAATCGTATATCTTCGGGTGGACTAGGTAAACAGTAGCAATTCGGTTCTGGCACTCGCCGGCCGCTGCCGCGGCACGCTCGCTGCGCTCGCTCGGCTCGTGCGCTGTGGTCGCAAGAAACCTAACATGCTCGTCGCTTCGCTCCTCGCTAACCTAACCGACTGAGTTAGCAGTTAGTTAGGTGTGGCAACCCAAGATATACCGGAAGCTGCTCGGAAGACAATACCAGTCATAATGGGTAGTTAATGTCATCAAATATTTATGTATAAGGGCATTTTGAAAAACGGACATTTTGAGAAAGGGACAACTTGAGAAAGGGACATTTTGAGAAAGGGACGTTTTGAGAAAGGGACATTTTGAGAAAGGGACGTTTTGAGAAAGGGACGTTTTGCGACGATACCGTGTAACGTATCTTCGCAAAACGTCCCTTTCTCAAAATGTCCCTCGTTCGCAAAACGTCCCTTTCTCAAAACGTCCCTTTCTCAAGTTGTCCCTTTCTCAAAACGTCCCTTTCTCAAAATGTCCCTTTCGCAAAACGTCCCTTTCTCAAAATGCCCGTTTTTCAAAATGCCCTTATACATAAATATTAGACTTAGACGAATTTTCGGGTGTTTGTATGGGGGCTGGACTTGTAAATTTTTTCGAAATGATTTTTTTTTTATTTTCGCATGCGGAAGGGAAGGTTTAGGGGTATCCCAAGGGTTCGAAAAATTAACAATTTTTTCTCTAGGATGCACCGTTAGCGAGATATTTAATAAATTATGTTTATTAATAATTTTAGGAATTTTTTTAATTTTTTTCTATGCATTCGCGAAATGGCTACAGTCTCGTGAAAGGCCCAATTCTTGAAATGCCTAATTCAATTGGCCATTTCACGAATTGGCCATTTCGCGAATTTCGCGAACTCAGTCGGTTAGGTTAGCGAGGAGCGAAGCGACGAGCATGTTAGGTTTCTTGCAACCACAGCGCACGAGCCGAGCGAACGGTGCCGCGGCAGCGGCCGGCGAGTGCCAGAACCGAATTGCTACTGTTTAACCAGTCTACCCAAAAACATTCCCTTTAATTAGACCCTTCATTTCATGTTCAAGGTCAAGGTCAATTACCTTGAAGGTCACCAGAGGTCACGCGTGGTGACAAATGAAACCTGTAAACAAAAGCAACCATTTCATGTTTAAGGTCAAGGTCAAGGTCATCAGGTGTTCCCCCACCCTAATACTCCCACATCCCCCGGATCCCGAATGTTACTTTTGGCGATTGATTTTTGTTTTCTAAGTCCTATTTTTGTATGGGACCCTCTTTGCGACACCCCGACCGGTATACCTATTTTTGACTGGCTTGTGCACACGGCGTCAGCTCAGGCTACCCTGTTTAGTCTTTGAACTATTAGAAGTTGAACGCTGCGAATCGTGCGAGAGGGTGCGGTATGTTGTTGTTGTTTCGTCTCACGGCAGGCTGCGCTCGCGCCGGCATCCGCGTCTATGCAGGCTCTCTACCGCACTATTTTGTGTTTTGTACGTAGTGTAGTTATGGGTATTAGGGTGCGTAACATGATGTGTCGCCGTGTGTACTTCATTATGTCACTGTGGTGCCTTCTAATCCATGGAAATCACATTCTAAAATAATAAGAATTCGCACCAAATTTAACAATTATCTAATTAACTCATTAAATATTGGTAATTTTTTTTTTCTTTAAATCGCAATTTTAGATCTTAATATTGTCTACACAAAGATGTGTGTCTCAAGTAAAAGTGACTTCAACTTAAAAAGTAGATGCACATGAAACATATTTTTTTACAATATTTAGACTTTCCTTTGAACACAGGTTTTATACGTATTTTATAGAAAAATAAGAAATATGATCTATAGCAAATAAAACCGAGATGTTGAACATCATTGCTACACTTTTCAATAATTTGTATGTCTTTCAAATAACGAGAAGATAGCTTCTCAAAACCAGCAAAATATGGCCCAGCCCTGCGTTTACCTATGAGGAGCGTCTTAATAGGCTCCCCATAGGTAATAACTTGGTCAACCCGGACAACATAAACAACTCTTAACTTGGTCAACTTGGACAACTCAGACAACATGAACAACTTGGTCAACTCGGGCAACATGAACAACTTGGTTGACTCGGACAACATAAACAACTTGGTCAACTCGGAAAACATGAATAACTTGGTCAACTCAAACAACTTGGTCAACCCGGACAAGATAAACAACTCTTACTTGGTCAACTTGGCCAACTCGAACAACATGAACAACTTGGTCAACTCTAACAACTTGGTCAACCCGGCTAACATAAACAACTCGAACAACCCGGAACAACTCAAACAAATTGGGCAACTCTAACTTGGCCAACTCGTACAACTTGTTCAACTCTGAAAACTCGAATAACATAAACAAGTTGAGCAAGTTGTTCATGTCTGAGTTGACCAAGTTATGCTAGTTGACCAAGTTCTTTATGTTGTTGTTAAATATACTTTCATTTAAAACAAAACACTAATGGTACAAATAAAGCGGTATTATCGAGAAGGATAAAAAAAATGGTTGAATTCTTGAAACTTGTCCGAGTTGACCAAGAAGTTCGAGTTGTTTATGTTGTCTGAGTTGTTGACCTGAGTTTTTCGAGTTGTTAAATCAAGTTGTTAAAGTAGTTTATTTATATTGTCTGCCTCATAAAAAGGAGAGGAGAGGAGAGGAGAGGGTGCATAGATACTGGTCCCATAGAGAAAATTCTTCAGTTTGATGGTCTGATCATCCACTTAAAAAAATGTCATCATATTAAGTTGGACCCTTTATGCAGTAACATGAACAACATGGTCAACTTGGCCAACTCGAACAACATGAACAACATGGTTAACTCGGACAACATACACAACTCGAACATCGTCAACGGAAAACTCAGACAGCAGGAACAACTTGATAAGTTGAACAATTTTGCTAACACGCTCAACATAAACAACTTGGTCAACTCGGACAACACATAACTTGGTCAACTCGGAGAATATGAAAAACATGAACAACTTGGCCAACTCGGAGAACACGAACAACATGGCCAACTCAAATAACTTGGTCAACTCAAACAACTTGGTCAACCAACCTGGACAACACAAACAACTCTAACTTGGTCAACTTGGCCAACTTGAACAACTTGGTTAACTCAAACAACTCAGACAACTTGGACAACATGAACAACTTGATCATCTCGGACGACACGAACAAACTGGTCAACTAAAACAACTCGGACAACATAAACAACTTGGTCAACTCGAACAACTTTGTCAACCCGGATAACATAAACAACTCGAACAACATGAACAACTCAAACAACTAGGGCAACTACAACTTGGCCAGCTCGTACAACTTGATCAGCTCGGAAAACTCGAATAACATGGGACAACTTGGTTAACATAAACAAATTGAGCAAGTTGTGCATGATGTCTGAGTTGACCAAGTTATTCTAGTTGACTAAGTTGTTTATGTTGTTCGAGTTGACCAAGTTGTTCGTGTTGTCCGGGTTGACCAAATTGTTCATGTTTTCTGAGTTGTTTGAGTTAAGCAAGTTGTCCATGTTGTTCGAGTTGGTCAAGTTGACCAAGTTAGAGTTGTTTATGTTGTCCGGGTTGACCAAGTTTTTTGATTTGACAAAGTTGTTCTAGTTGTTTATATTGACTGAGTTGACCAAGTTGTTAATGCTGTTCGAGTTTGCCAAGTTGTTCATTTTACTGCATACATAACATACCCACAACTGAATACATACCTAAAAAAACCACTTACCTATAATGTATATTTGATTGACTGATTGAGTGAACTACATACATACTTACAAACCTACGTACCCCCCTTTATAATTTGCCCTATTCACCAATCCGGGCGGGTCGACCACTCCCATTTTTCTGAACACCCAACTCGCCCTGTGTTGTAGGCGACATGACCCCTACCGACTCGAAAGAGTGGCAACTCGCCAATTTTTTACTGGCGAGATGTCACCTAAGTCTGGATTGGCAGTCCGGCGTGGTAATCATTGGGCCAACCGAGACGTGGTAACCTTCATTGATATTATTATAAATCTCATACTAGTGATAGTATTCGAACAAGATTTAGGGCCTGTTTCACCACTTCGGAATAAGATCTTGTTAGCTTATCTGACAGCTCATTTGACATATTCTTCATACAAAATGTGTCAAATGAGATTTCTGATAAACTAACATGAACATATCAAAAAGTGGCGAAACAGGCCCTCAGCCAATCTTTTTATCAATAGGTCCTTTAACCGCAAAACGCCTCTAGAAACACAGCATGATTGCATTGGGTTGCAGTGCCTTTGTAATGCCGACGCGAGCGCACAGGGGCACCGGCCGGCCGCGCGGGCCGCGGAGTGATAATGCTAAGGTCACGTCGTCGCCCGTCCCACCCCGCCTGCACCCCCGAGAGCACCTTGCGAGCCATCGTCGATATTCGATCCTTTTAACACTACATACACACACTTTATGTTTTTAATATGTATGCAAAATAATTAGTATAAATATACTACGTGTTATTAAAAAGAAAAATATACATTTAAATTCTTACTTTTTTTTTTTTTTTTACATTCTCACTCAAAGGTTCTCCCCTTGTGATTGCCTTCACTCAAAGGTTCTCCCCTTGTGATTGCCTTCACTCAAAGGTTCTCCCCTTGTGATTGCCTTCACTCAAAGGTTCTCCCCTTGTGATTGCCTGTCCGGTATTCAGCAAGAGAGATACGGGTACGCGCCCCCGGGTCCTTGAGCTACTATTGTCTCCTCCTTTTCCGTCCGAGACAATAGTATCCTTTCCTCTTTCTCCTATAAAATTTCCCCCATGTCCCATCCCTTCTCCTCTTTTTGCCAATCCAAGGTTGCCGTGCTGATGGATGCATGGCTAGGGGTGAGCCTAGTCGCAAGCGTGCCGGTTGTCTGGGATCGGGTACCCCCAGGCACTAATTTATCTTCTCCCTACATGCGGGGCTCTGTAGGGAGTGACCTTTATTTCCCTAGCTACTCGTGGGACTAAAGATGTGCGAAAAAACTAATAAGCGCGGAAGAGGCGGCGATGCTGTTCGCTACACGTCACGCCAACAGTCCTCACGGGGCGAAACGCGGGCTACGGAGTGCCGTATTGCTACGTTGAATGTGCAGGGAGGTATAAAAGATAAGATGGATGAGGTATGTGAAATGATGCAAGAGAGGAAAATTGATATACTGTGTGTGAGTGAGACCAAGAAGAAAGGACAGGGCATTTCTCACCATGGTCCACTGACAGCAATCTGGTCAGGAGTTGCCGAGACCGACCGAGGCTGTCAGGGTGTTGGGATCGTCCTGTCTGATCGAATGGCTCAATCTATGACCGATTATGAATGTGTGAATCCTAGACTTATGTGGGTCCGACTAAAGGTAGGTTTAACTCGTATCTTTCTGATCGGTGCTTATGCCGCAGATATGGGTTGCCAACCCTCGGAGAGAGACATTTTCTGGGAAAGTTTAAGAGATACCTTGGATAAATGTAGACCAAATGAACGGATAATTATGACAGGAGACTTTAATGCATGGGTGGGTATTAGAAGAGATGGTTATGAGCAAGTGTTGGGTATGTTTGGTGATGAGAGAGTGAACGAAAACGGTGTGGAACTTTTAAATGTATGTGTAGAAAGGAATCTTTCTGTGATGAACACCATGTTCAAACACAGAAAGATCCATATGTACACATGGGAGCGACAAAATAGTAGAACTATGATTGATTTAGTGATTGTTGATGAAAGAATGAAAAATGCCGTTACTGACACGAGATCATATCGTGGTGTTAGTGTAGGGACTGACCATTACCTGGTAGTTTGCCGGATAAATGGTCTTTTCAAACGCTGGCGCCATCGAAATCACGAGCCAGTGTCTGTATTAGAGAGGATAAAAGTGGAGATGTTGCAAGATGAAGACGTGAAAGAAAAGTATAAGAAAGAAGTATGTCAAAGAACAGCTAGTCTTAGGGATTGTACAAGAGGAATTGATGAGTTAGAGGACATGTGGAAAATTTTGAAATTGAGTCTAATTGAGGCAGCTTCCAAAGTTTGTGGAGTTGTTAGGAAAAAGAATAAGAGGTCGATGGATAAAGGTTGGTGGGATGATGAAGTACGAAAGGCTGTGCATGAAAAGAAGAAGGCATGGTTGGATTTATTGGCGCTAAAAGCCAATAGTAGGACGACTGGAACAATGAGTGTGAATGGAGCAATTGAAAATAAGAAACGAATATACACTGATGCAAAAAGAAGAGTGAAAGAAATTGTAGAGAGGAAGAAAAACGAAATGAAAGATAAGTATGACAGAAAATTTTCTAAAAACTTCAGAGCCAACCAAAAGTTGTTTTGGAAGGAGGTTCGGTTGGCTCGTGGAGTATTAGATAATTCTAAAGTGATTGTGGTTAAATCAGAGGAAGGAAATTTGTTAAGTAAGGAAAATGAGGTTCTGGAACGTTGGAAGGACTATTTTGAAAGTGTTTATGCTTGTAGTGATGATAACTCGCTCCAGGTGTCTAATAGAGGGATGGAGATTGAGAATTCGGTGATGGATGAGAATGATAACAGCGAGATAACTTTGGATGAGATTACGAAAGCGATGAAAAGAATGAAATTAGGAAAGAGTGCGGGGTATGATGGAGTGTCCGTCGAAATGCTGAAGAGCGGTGGCATGGTGGTGGTAAGTTTGCTTTGCCAAATCTTTAATAAATGCTGGCGAAGCGGTCATGTTCCTGGAGACTGGTGCAAGGCCGTTATCGTTCCACTTTATAAGGGAAAGGGCTCAAAGCAAGACTGCAAAAACCACCGCGGCATTAGTCTTTTGAGTGTTGTAGGCAAATTGTATGCTAAGGTATTGATTGAAAGAGTGATTAATGTTAGTGAAGAAAAAATGTGGGATGTGCAGGCAGGATTTCGAAAGGGAATGGGATGTATGGATCAAATCTTTGCCCTAAGGTGCATAGCCGAAAAATACCTGGCAGAGCACGCGAAGGTATACTGTGCCTTCGTGGACCTGGAAAAAGCGTATGATCGAGTATGGAGGGATGAACTGTGGTCTACGCTATCTATATACGGTGTTGACGACCACTTGGTGCAGGCACTAAAATCTCTATACAAGGATTCTAGTGCCTGTGTCAGGGTCAACGGGGCGCACTCAGAATGGTTTAACATCACCAGTGGTGTTAGACAGGGATGTGTTGCGTCCCCTTGGCTTTTTAACCTGTATATGGATAGCTGTCTGACTGGTCTGAAAGAATGTGAAAATGGTTTAAGAATGGGAGAATTATTAGTCAAGTGCCTCTTATACGCTGATGATCAAGTGATACTTGCATCGTCGGCGGGAGAGTTACAGGACATGGTAACTCTAATGAATGAAGCATTGAAAAAGAAAGGTATGAAAGTAAATGTGAATAAAACGAAGGTAATGGTAATGGAGAGGGAGGAATGTGTGACTGATTGTTGTATAAAGATTGAGAATGAAAAAGTGCAACAAGTTAATGAGTTTGTGTATTTAGGATGTATGTTTACTAGAGACGGAAAATCTGAGAGTGATGTGCATAGGCGAGTAACAGCGGGAAATAAAGTGAACGGTGCTTTGCATACCATTGTGGCTAGCCAATTGGTGTCCAAAAGGGCGCGACTTGCTATACACAATGGTGTGTTGGTGCCTACACTTATGTATGGCAGTGAGTGTTGGGTATGGCAGAAGAAGCATGAAAGTAAAATTAATGCTGTTGAAATGCGTTCCTTGCGAAGCATGTGTGGAGTTACGCTTAGAGATAGAGTGAGAAATTGTGTGATTAGAGATCGATGTAAATTGAAAGAAGATGTTGTGACAAGAATAGAGAAGGGTATGCTTCGTTGGTTTGGTCATGTGGAGAGGATGAGTGATAGCAGATGTACGAAAGAGATATACGGAGCTAAAATGAGTGGATGTGTCGGCAGAGGGCGCCCTCGTAGGACGTATTCTGATCAAATCAGTTGCGTCCTACAAAAAGGGGAGGTGCGGAGTACTCGAAACCGACGGGCATGTATGAAGAGATGTATGGATGTGAATGAGGCAAAAGATGTATGTAAGGATCGTAGTAGATGGCGTGCTCTGGTCTCTGCCTACCCCAATGGGAAAGAGGCGTGACGTTATAGATAGATAGATTAAATTCTTATCTACATAATGATTTCGGTTATTTTAATCACGGCTGAATATATCGTTATATCGTTTTAATAATGATAAAATAGAATAAAACTATTATTTATAAGGCTATACACGCTTTACGCTTGGAATTTATATTTGTATTTACTCAGAAAAAAATTAAAATGACAAAATATTTTTTAACGAATAACCCACTTACAAAACATTTCTAATTTTGATGTAAATTTTAATATTAAAAAATCACAAATTAAGTCTAATTAAAATAAGCGTTATAGGTTTATTATTGAATGAGTTACAAGCCTTCCCGGAGTTTTAATTTTTTTTTCTATGTTCCATACAAATATTTTGTCTAATTTTTTTTCAGGCTTTACTTTCATCACTAAATGATGCCAATTACGGTTTAAAAGTAAACATAAAGATTACTTCGACCTCCTCCAAACTGAACACGCTAAAATGACTGGCCTATACTTCAAGCCAGCAGAAAAATAAATGAATTGTGTCGTCATAAACTGAATTTTAAATTCCTGCTTTGAATTAATGTAAGAAGTATGTATAATCTACACACAAACAAGCCACGACTGGGGGTTTGCTGGAAGAAATCTCTTTAGAGATAAGCCCGCCCTTTGTAATTGTCTATTATGTTGTTTTCATGTATAGGTATTTCCGTGTGCACAATAAAGTGTTAAAATAAAAATAAATTAATAAAAACTAGTTGCCTGAGACTTCGTCGGCGTTGACTTTAAGGGTCGGCACTACCTACGGCCCGTTTGACATATCTGTCAAAAGAAAAAGACCGATGGCCGACAACACTCAACCCTATCTTATGAGATTAATGAACAAATCAATTTTATAGCTAAATTTGGCAATAAGTTACTTGCAAAAAACTTGGTCGACCGCGGCGCAGCTTGGCTGGCATGGAACGTTTACTGGTGTGAAGGAAAATGTGAACCCTGGTGACACAACATTTTACCTCGTTGAATTAAACTGGCACCCTATACTGACAGATTCATAGGTCCGACCGAATTTAGGGTACCTACTACCCGGAAGGCAGATTTTACCTCATTAAATTAATGTTGAATGTTTGGCAATACCAGCACCAGGCACCAGCACCTGCAGCATCTGGATTTGAGAGTCGTAGGTCGAAATTGACATTTACAGTAACAATACAGTACCGTGATGGACCCAAAATGTTACTGTTCAAAGATCACCCCTGGTGGGTCCCAACCATATAATATACAGTATTACTAAGGCTTAAAAAAAACTTAAAATTATTAAAACAGAGCAAACTAAAACTTATAACAGAATAATGTTATTATTATAAGGCCGGATTCGACCAAACTTACATTTATATAGAAGAGTAACTATACAAGGAACAATTTTACTTTTGGTGTTTACACACCCCGTACTAAAAGAACGAATGTATAATTCACCTAAAGAAAGAGGTCGTTGTATCCGTACTTATTGCAATGAGAGGTTATACAGTTTTAATTTGTTAGGTTTCTTTTTATTATATTTTTTAATTATGTAACATTTCATTTAGATTAGGGTTGGCAAAACGCAAAATCAGTTTACTCTCTCCCGATTTTGCGAGTTCAAAGAACGAGGGGGGGGGGGGCTCTAAAGGTGACTTTTTCAGTATTTCGCGTATTTCTCGGAATAAAGTTCTGTGCACTTTTGTCAAGGACTTTGAGGGCTACAGGGCCGAGAAAGTAAAGTAATTTCAAAAATTATGATCTGAGATCTGTGGATCGTAATAAGAATGCCCGGGTGGTAAAAATAATATTTGGACTTTCTCAGAAGATCGACTCCTGTCGGATTCAACGGCCCGCGTAAACTATGACAGATATGGTTATGGACCTCAAACAAATAACATAGAGGACCCTAGACAGATTTGGTTGGCGGTAAAAAAAATCCAAAATATCGAAATCCAAGATGGCTGCCATGGAAATTTCAAACGCCAAAGCAGCTTTTAACGGTTCACCGAACCGACAAAAAAATTTGTATCCGGCGGTTTTAGGACCCCTAAAACCGCCGGATACAAATAACTGGGGATATGAAATAATTTTGTTTTGATTTTCAACTTTCATACATACAAATTTCATAATTTTTGAAATGCTGTTACTTTCTCGGCCCTGTAGCCCTCAAAGTTTAAGTCCTGTGACAGAAGTGCAAAGAACTTGTTTTGTAGAAAATTTTATCTGATTTAATTTGTCTACAAAACTTTTCGATAAAACGGAAAAAACTGGAAAAAGTCACCTTTAGAGCCCCCCTCTCCCTTTCCTCGAGCTTGCAAATTCGGGAGTGCCAACATCGAAATTCGTGCAAAATGCCGCTAAAATGATTAAACTTGCATAGGGACAACCCAATTTAATATTTATTCAGATTCATTTGAAAATTGAAGCATCCATGTTACAAAGTGATGAAAACCAATTATTAAAAAATGCGAAAATAACATGATGAGCGTTCAATAGCATTTATCGAAAACAAAAAACAAATAGTTCAAAAACGTATTTTATATTAAATTTTAACCATCTGGAACGACATAAATATTATTTGGTAGAATTTGAAACAGGACTTGGTAGATTTTGGTAGATTCTCTGAAAAAAGTAGTCAAGCTGAAGGACATTGCGCGACAAAAGAACACACAAAAGAATTGCACAAAGTTATTTTAAAAACTAAAAAAATACTTACAAGGGGCACTGTTTAGTAGTTTTTGGTTCATATTCATATTAATTTATTCGCATTCATGTACAGTTACAGCATAGGTGTTACTTAGTAGCTAAAGTGGGTACATGAACCCTGAAAGGGCACAGCAATATTAACAAGAAGTATTTTAAAGATAAGAAAATAATTATTACAATATACAAGGTGTTTCATAAGTAACAACAAATTTTTGAAACTCTTAAGGGGATTGTTAAGAAAGACCGTCAAACTGAACAACTTTCTCTATGGGACCAACATCGAAAACGCGAAAAAAATCATTTCATATCCCATACATATTTTAGCCCTAGTCGATTTGTAGAGTATAGAACATAAATTTTTTTTCTGGCTGGGTTGACTATGCAGTTGGGGACGTCTAAGTTTAGATGTTTAGGTAGATAATGAAGGTAGCATTTTGCTTAAAAATGTACTTACTCGTAATCCAAATGGTATGGTAAGTAGGTACTTGTACTTACATTCAATTTTGTACATATCCCATATTTATTTATTTTATTTATTTATTTATTTAAGGACTGCCAACAAAGTATACACTATTACATTTTGGATACATTTTAACTTAATAATAAAGTGCTACTTCCCTTACAGGCTGTCACAGCATACATTGTAGCTTAAGTATTACAATACGAAAATTAAAATTATACAATGTTAAGTCTTACCGCTATAGAAAATGTGGGTACCTACACAAATTAAATTAGTTGATAGTTACATTTATTTTACGCCTAATTAGGTACCTACGTTCGGTTAAGTTTAAGATAATTGTTTAGGTACGTCGAGCACGGAAGAACGATAGTTTACATAATTATGATCATTAATAAATACAGATATCGTGAATGTTATAATAACACAAAAACAACAATCTACACAATATCAATTTTGAAGCTATATTCAGACTGAGAAAATATATCCAGATCAGGCAAAGCCTTATACAAAGCGTTGTACTGTTTCTGCAATCTATTTAGTGTTGAGTATTGCCCCAAGTTGGTTTTCGCAGTAGCTGCAACAAACGGCGTATACTTTGTGAAACGAGGGAATTTAAATGGAGCGTTAATCTTGATACGGGATAATATGTGGGGACTATCGACTTTAGAATTTATTATTTTGTACAAGAACATGTGGTCCAAAAATTCTCTTCTTTGTTCAAGCCTGTTGAGTTTGAAATATTTCAGACGGTCTTCATAGTGTGGCAATAGTTCGGCAACGCCACAACTATAACACAGATGCCATAGAAAACGCTTTTGAATTTGCTCCAGACGCTTTACATAGACATCATAATTGGGGCTCCAGACAACACTGCAATATTCAAGGCCACTACGAACCAAAGCGTTAAAAAGTGATATTTTGCAAGATGGATTCTTAAAAGGTTTGCAGTTGCGCAAAACAAAGCCAAGCATCTTGAGCCCTTTAGTCGCAATATTATCGATATGTAAGTGAAATCGTAATTTACTGTCAAGCAAGACTCCGAGGTCACGAATTGAGTCCACCGCTTTAAGAGTCTGACCGTCAAGTGTGTATCTGTGATGAGGAGCGTTCATGTTCCGGCTGAATCGAATGGAATAACATTTTGCAGCATTAGCAGACATAGCGTTGCACCCGCACCACGTTGCAAATCTATCGATGTCCTCCTGAAGCCTTACACTATCATCCGGCGAGTCAATGATTTTGATTTTAAATCTCACGATTCAAAAATAGCACTTCTGGACAACCTGACGACGACACAGCCAGCTAGTGTGCCTAGCAAGTATCACGTAACCATGTAAAAATAATAAATATGATAAGTACTACTATGTATTACGGTGTAACTGTAGAATAAGTGTACCAACTACTTTATGATGTATTTTTATTAAGACGAGTGTGCAGTGTCAATACAAACATTGTAATGTTTTAATGACACCAAGTATCATTGTGACTGTATTTTCCTTTATATAAAATAAAAAAAAAAAAAAAAAAAAAAAAAAATGGATTTCATTATTTTTAAGACGTCGGCGAAGAGAAAAAAGTTCGAGTGAATGAAACAAGATGATATGTCATTGATAAATACATTGAAAAATAGGGGACCAAGGTGTGATCCCTGTGGGACACCAGATGTATTGTAAAAAAGGCTAGAGGAATAACCTTTAACCACAACCCTCGAGGTTCTTTTGCATAAATAGGAATTGCACCAGTCCAGAAGGCTTCCAGTGATTCCGGATGCGGAAAGTTTTCCTATGAGTATCGAGTGCACCACCCTGTCAAATGCTTTACTAAAGTCTGTGTACACGACATCGACAGGGGTACGGGAATCTACATTTTTTATTACTTCATCTAGAAACGAGACCAGATTAGTACTTGCCGATTTATTTTTTAGAAAACCGTGCTGATGCGGTGTTAATCTTGATTTTAAATGCCATGATAGCGAAGGCAGGAGAAGAGACTCAAACAGCTTGGCGAAGACAGATAGAATAGAGATTGGTCGGTAATTTTCGACAGACTTTCTATCACCCGCCTTGAAGACTGGAACTATCAAGGACTCTTTCCAAAGAGTAGGGAACACGCCAGAATCGAGAGACTTGTTAAAAATTCGATGTAAAGGCGTACAGAGTGTTTTTGCACAATTAACGGCAAAGATGGAAGGGACGCCATCCGAACCAGCACCCTTAGAAGTGTCGAGTCTCTTCAACGCTCTGGAAACCTCAGTTTTAGTGAAAAATACAGAGTTTAGTACGATACCAGTATCAGCCAAAAAAGATTCCTGAACTGCCAGATTTTGAGGGTGCGAACAATTATAAATTGAAGAAAAACTAGAAGCAAAAAGATTACATATTTCAGAACCCGTATTCGCAACCCTGTCCTCAAGAGTCATTTCAGATGGATAGCCCGACAAATCACTACGTTTGTTTTTGATATAAGACCAGAAAATTTTTGGGTTTGAGGTAATGGACGATTCAATACGTTTTATATAACCATTATAAGAAGAAGACATTAGTTTATTACATCTATCCTTGAGCAAGGTTACTGACACAACATCCAATGGATTGTTGTATTTGCGGATACGGATACGCAGTCTGTGCTTCTCCTTCAAGAGACGAATCAGATCACGGCCGAACCATGGAGGACACCTGGAGGTGCGAGGCCTGGCTATGGGAATATTTTTCTTTATTATTTTATTGAGAATGCCATAGAATTTAGCCAGCATGTCGTCCACAGTCGAACACTCTGAAAATTCTGCATCCCAATCCGTTGATGCAAGATCTCTATTAACCATTTCATAATCTGCCTTGAAGAAATTGTACTTGGGATCTGATACCTTTCTCAATGAACTTTATTGCGCGTCTTTGGATGTGTCTTTGCACTTTTTGATTAAAACGTCTCAATCGTATTAATAACATCACGTGTGCGGTCACTATCCGTTGTCGGAGCTCACTGGTGGTTCTCAACATGTTACCGTCGTCCTGTCTGTCTGTAGGTACACTAATGTAAAACGTAGTGATTAGATTATTTTCTTAATGCACTAATGTTTTTGCATACATGGAAATCAAGTGGCGTAAGGTCAGGTCAGGCCACTCAATACCTCTGCCTAGTAACCGAAGTCCGTAAGTATCGTCCAAGTAGCTAGGTCCGTACACTTGTCACTAGTTGTCACGTTCATGATGGTAAAGCATTTCACGTAATGACATAACCTTGCAAGAGGTTGAGTAAGGCGCGCGCTATTCCACAGTTACAATTGTTGCAAAACGTATCGACCGGTCGGCGTGCGCGTGCGCTCGCTACTGAAGACGTCAAAGCAAGCAAGGTCAAAGGTTTTGGTAGATTTTCTTAGTTTTTCGTTGTTTCTGGTTATTTTGGTAGATTTTTATACTTTTTGGTAGTATGAAAATTACCAAAAACTACCATAATAAACAAAAGAGTTCTAAACGGCTTGGCTACGGGGTGAGTAACATAAAATATAAAATATTTGTTTTGCAAAAGAGGTGCATTCGAAAAGAAAACAAAAAGTACCAAAATAACCTTAAACTAACCAAAAAGTACGAAAAAGTACCAATATAACCATAAACTACCAAAAAGTACGAAAAATTACCGAAATAACAATAATCTACCAAAAAGTACGAAAATCTACCATAATAACCAAAAACTACGAAAATTTACCAAAAATTACTGAAAGAACCAAAAACTACCATTAATTACCAAAACTACCAAAGTAACTTTTGTGAAATTCCTTTGTGTTGTCTTGTGTCGCGCAATGTCCTTTCGCGCAAAATTCTGTCTTGCAAATGTCTTTTGAAGGCAATCGTTACGGCACATTATTCACTCTTATTCCATACTTATGTACAGGGTGAAATTGATATTATTAGCATCCTTTTAAACTAAAAGTCTACCCATCCAACTGAACAACTCTTACTACGGGAGCAAACCGATCGGATCAAAAAAAAGCTGTAGCATACATTTGAATCGAGCAGGCACTGCAGTTTATTATGGAACAGCATTTTTTTATTGCTCCGATCGGTTTGCTCCCATAGTAAAAGTTGTTTAGTTTGATGGGTAGACTCGAAGTTTAAAAGGATGCTAACGATATCAAATTCACCCTGTATAACATATCTGACGATGATGATGATGATAACAGATTATCAATCGTAAGTTTGCTAGTACCTACCAATAATAATAAACTTATAATTATTCTGTTATAATAATGGGGACAAAAATTAACGAGTAATAGTCGGCCAATTTATAAAATGTACTTCTAAGTCCACATATCGTGACGGGCAACTACGGAACCTTACACTGCGTGTGGCCCGACACCCACTTGCCCGGTTTTTTATAAGTTACTTTGCTTCCTTAGCTACAAAATGGATATGTTCATTAATCTTCTAAAACAAGGTTGGGTGTTGCCGGTCACCGGTCTATTTGCAATGATTTCGAACGATTGACGGCCCATAGTAATTTGTATGAAGAAAACGTCCAAAAAAATATGTGATTTTTGGTAACAAATTGCAAAAAAACTAGAAGTCATATCGAAAATCTGATTTGTTTAAAGTGTTCTTTGATGTTTTGCCATTGATTTGAAATATATTTTGTTGTTTTATTTTGTTTAACTAAATCACAGGACTCGGAACGCGGCAGTGCTATTCTAGAGTTTTTCATGAAATTCTCGATTACTTTCTGATGTAACTATGAAATTTTACTGAAATTTTTTTTGTTCATCTTGTACTTCATCTTTTAAAGAAGCGATGGTATTAATTTTGTTTCGAAATATAGCTATTAACTATCCTTAAAAGTCGGAACGCCGAACCCTGTTTGGCCCGATCAGGGTAGTGCCGACCCTTAAATAAGTATTTAGCAGAACCATAACCATATTTAAATAACCATATGAATAGATAATAATAGTAGGTACACTATAGAAACGAAATAGGCATACAAAATGTCAAGAAACGCCTGCCAAACTCGTGTTGCTTTAACCATAGTTTCCATTATGCCAGAACATATTTTATCTGTGTGTCATTCATCCAAATTAGTTTATACTTAGATTGAGTCACAAACATGCAACTTTAACATTTAATAAATATTTATTTAAATTATTAGGATTAACTAGGATTTACTGGGTGTACCAGAGACGTCGTATTCGATACGACCAAGAGTTATTTTCATATTCTACTTCCAGAACTACTTCCTCCCTTTTCTACTTCTACTGGGTGATTGTACTTATGATTCTGACCAACTGAGTTTATGTATTTTGTGTATGTATTTTTTAGTCTAGTTTTAATTTTTTATTTTCCACTCACGTTTTATCTCTTCCCTTCGATGAACATAGGTAGGATAAGTAATACGCAAGGATAAAACATTTTGCATTAGGTAACTACGTACCTACTCAATGCTGCAACCACAAAATATTCGAAATAAGTATTCGAAAGCAATTAAACAACTAGAAATTTAAAAAATTTCATACAGAAAGTAACATATAACTTTATTTTAGTACCATGTTGGCCATAACAGTAGAAATATGGGGAGTAAGATCTCGCGTTTAAGCAAATAAGAAAGAAAAATAGTAGGTTGTACCTACTTATTTTATACGTTGTGATTTCATATAACTCATAGACATATTACTCTAGCGATAGACAAGCTCGTTCAAACAAACAACATGTCACACAAAACAACACAAAATGACACATTGCGGTCTGTCATTGCCATAGTGACGAAGTGAACTCAGGAACATCAATTAGGTGCGTACACCTCATTTAAGTGGAACATGGTGCTTCTATGAAAGGGCAAGTCTATCGTTAGAGTTTAAGTCTACGATATAACAGCATTAAATAAGAACATGATTTCGCGGGAAAGGGATTCATATAGCGAATGTTATTATGGGTGAGTATGCTTTACTCTACGCCCAAACTAATAACGCCCTCAAATGAAACTAAATGCCCACCTGTGTTCATTTAGCGAAGGAGAGATTAAAGTTATTAGTCTGCATTGTATTAAGTTACTAAGGTTACGAGCACGCGGCTTTGCGAAACCTCAGCCCTCCCGTTTAGTCGAGATTTAATAAATCAAGGAGTTACGGAATAAACCCTTTATTCCTGTTTAACATAGGTAAGTTAACTTATGTACGATTTGTAATGCGAAGGTACTGTTAGAGGTAACTATTTATTAGTAGTATGTACTTATACAGGGTCCAACTTAATATGCTGACACTTTTTTAAGGGGTTGATCAGACCATCAAACTGAACAACTTTCTCTATGGGACCAACATCGAAATCGCGAAAAAAAAATTTGCTGTCCCATACATTTGGCTCAAGTAGGTTTGCAGTTTTGTATGGAACAGTCGATTTTTTTTTCGCGATTTCGATGTTGGTGCCATAGAGAAAGTTGTTCAGTTTGAAGGTCTGATCATTCCCTTAAAAAAGTGTCAGCATATTAAGTTGGACCCTATATAGTACTCTGTGGTACTTAGTATGTTTTCTGCGCTACATAGACTTAACATCTTAATTCAATGTAGGTAACAGCCCAAGCAGCAAAACAGATCGTGACTAAATCAATTTTGCCTTAAATATACCTAAACTTCGCATTAACCAAGGCAAGCTTTGCTGAAGTCTATATTAATAAATTCAAGTTGTCTTAGTTTTCAGAAATACCGACTTAAGGATTAGTTAAGTTAAGTAGTATTAACTTTGACTTAAGTATGTCCACGCGAAATGCAAACTTAAGCATAAAGTTACTGAAAACAGAATTAACGGAGATATAGTTAAATTTAATAGTGTTTAGAAGTATTACTTAAGTTCTACTTAAGGCAAAATTACCTAAAGTTCGCCTTAAGTCTTATTAAGGTTATCCAGGTCAACCGGTTTCTTTAAGTCGTTCCTTTGAAATTGCAATTTAAGTGGTTGTTTACTTAGCTAATGCTTGTGTCAGTACCATCAGCCTTAAAGGGACGTTTTTAATAAAAAGTAACAAGTTAGTGCTACAATTTGTGTTTATAGAAGTAACATGAGCATAATTAAAGTTAAGAAAATTAAGAGAGCAGGAAATTTTCTACGTCGTGTAAGAAAATATGTGACTGCAAATTCTATTCATGCCGAAGATTGTGCAATAAATGTTAATCCGAGTAGTCCAAGTACAGCCGGTGCAAGTGACTCCTTGTTAATAGATCCTTGTTAACAACGTTCAAAGTTTACAGTCTGTCTATAAAGTCGTGACCTAATAATTGTAGTATAGTGGTGTTGCCAGGTTATACTTGATTTTGACGTTCTTGCGTGGAGACAGCGCCCAAATTTTTGTCAAGACTTTTTAGACAGACTGTATCATGTTTGCCAGCACATCCACCAGGCCCGCATCGGTTGATGAAATCATAGAAGACACGAACAGCGAACTTGAATACGTAACTTCAACAAAAGAAGAGCGTGGTTATAATTTTTTAAAGTGTGGTCTATCTCCCATAATATACCACAACGTACAATTCATCAGGAATATGAAATAAAAATAATCACGAAAAAACCAACAGAATAATACGCAAAATAGTAGATTCATATTCTGTATAAAAATGTCAACTGTTTCCTGTTACGGTTCAAAAGACACATTTCTTCAAAAGTAGGAAAGCCATAACCGGAACGGAACCTTTGCGTACGGAACCCTAAAAAATACAACTCTTTACATGTTTATGTTGTGACTGAGATACATAAAGTAGATACAAATACGACGCGTTACGTCAAAAGATTCAAGATTTAGAGTGTAGGCCTGAGGTTACCTCAGTTTACAATTATTTATATACATAAATGCCAAATTATAATTATCATTGTCCTAGGTAATACATAAGTAGTACCTTATACTTACTTACTTTGAATGATTTGTTTTTCTTTAAACACAAAACGAATTGTTCAATCTTGCATTGGCCTTTTGTTTTCAGAAATCACAACAACAATGACAGACACGAAGAAAATAAAATATCCGTTGAATCAGTATTTATCAAGTACGAGTTAAGGATGACTTAAATCGACACGGTATTTACTTGTATTATTTGAAGTCACACTTCGGTATTAGTTAAGTATAACATTACTTGAGTAAGTAAGCAATAATTATAAACACATTTAACTGATCCTTTACTATGATTTACCAATACTGTATTGCTTTTACTCGTATTTAGCACATGCAATATAGATTTAACGCCATTTTGAATGATCTGCAAATTTGAACATGTTTTTTATTAAGTTTAGTCTTTGTTTAATTGGCACTCTCTTAATTTTACTCAATTTGACATTGTTTTGCGTAACGAAATCATCATTGATATTTAATATTTAATTAAATTTCGAAGAAAAAGGAAAAAAAAACAGTTTTTATGGTTAAATTTTTTGAATTTTTAATACAATTACTTTGTAATTTTTGAAGCCCGCCTGTTTTCTAAGAATATTTGTCCATTTCACACGATAAACGAATGTGCGTTTAAATTTTTACTTTACGTGTCGACGAAATAATGCATTACAAAATAATAATAACTATCAGAGCCATTTTGTTCATCATTCATCATAGAATATTAAGTTGGAAAATGTTACCACCATAATTAATCTTTACTGTATCTACGTAAAGTATAAATATAGTATGAAGGAACATTTTTTACTTAAGTTTATCTACAATAAATCTTAAAGTCAAAAACTTTCCTTAAGTCGTACCTAAGTTTATCTTTGTTTATCTGTAAAGTAGTATGAAGTCTATCTTAACTCATTCAGTACTCCATATGCCCACTTTTGCCTAACTCTGCCTTCTAGTGTATCTACAAGATATCTTGAGGGACGGATGGTATTACCTAAGTCAATAACCGAGAATTTGGTTATTGAATGAGAGATATCTACAATTCAGACTAAAGGAAAGATTTTGCCGCTTGGGAGGTACAAGGGTTGAGTAGGTAAGAAGTTAATATTACTTACCTACTTTAGCATTTAAAATTTTAATACAGTATCGGCCCATTGACCTCGGCCACATTATAAAATTTATGTTATTAGTAGGTATTAAGTACCTATTCTAAAATAAATTCGGTTTCTAAAACTAAGGAAATTTGTATGGCCTCTACCCAAATAAAATAAAATAAAGTAGAGGTATACCTTCTGTACTTATCCATAAATTTCTATGAATATTTGAACTCCCACATTCGCGATGAGGAGAATTTCCATAAAACACCATTTTATGTGCTACCTACATAAGGTGTTTGCTATTTTATGTAAGAGCAGTAATATTTTGATTGAAAGTTTAACTATAAATGCCACGAATACGATAATATTGATTAAAATGCGAGCAGATGGTCTGTCCGAAAACTAATCAATCGGGACGATCACCGATGGCCGACAGGGACCTTTTTCGAGCACCGGATTAACGCAATATCGTCAGGCAGTGATGTCGGAAACTGAATAATTCTCGCCTCCGGTCCACGATATACGGAAACGGAAAATATGTATTCATAACGTTTGCAATAAATCAAAACTACCTATTCAATGTATTTTAACATGTTACATATTTCACATTCAGTAGTTATGGCGGTCTCAGTGAAATATCATCGGAAGCGAAAATATTTCATACAGATGAAAGAATAATAAATACATTTATCACGTCGCCAAAGTTTGGTTTGTGCCTCACCCTCGGATCGTTGTCTTGAATGTAGGGTAGGCCAGATTTTACTTTTTCTTTCTAAACTTTTTGCAGAAGAAATTGTTTTGGTTGAAAATGTCATCATGATCATCACATTTTCCTTTCCATCTATAATGATTCAAGCAGCGTCGTGGCGGCACTTACGTTCGTGACTACGTTAGCCGTACGGCCGCGTAAACGGTAAGAAAAATAGAGTTTGTTGTGTAACTTGGGTTTACAACTCGATCATGCCTTCTTTGCCGTTTTCTAGCCAAGGAAGCAAATCACGCCCTGTCGTGCACAGCTCTTCCCTCCGCTTATTATTACCTCCACGAGTCGCGGTTCTCGCCGAGATCTTCCCTCTTTGCGCTGGATTGCGTTAGGCTAGTCACTTATCCCCACTTGACGTCAATCTGCTTCATTCATTCTTTCTATATGATCTCAACATATCTTACTCTATCTTTGTCACTACGTCCTCTTTCAGACCACAACGTTCTCTAATTACACATATTTTCTATTTGTCGATCACATTTACACCACACATTCTCAATGAGCGCAATTCCACGGCGGTAATCCTTCTTTCGTGCGTCTTCTGCCATACTTTTTCACATCAATGTCGGGGCCTCGGGGACTTTATGGACACGTGTTGGCTTTTCACAAAAGAATGCAGAGCTCCGTTTACCCTATTTCCTGCTTTCAACACCTATCCTCTTCTGTCAACACCTATCGTCCCTCGTTCACCGTCTCACTGGGACAATCACACTTTCTAATATTTTTTAGTTATAATGTAGCTTACCTACCCTGTGAGGAACCTGATGAGGAAGGCCGAGGACAGAGTTTTGTGGCGCGCCTTTGGAGAGGCCTATGTTCAGCAGTGGACGATGATAGGCTGATGATGATGATGACCTACCCTGTATGTTTGTCTTACCTACTGCTGACAACGTTTACCACACTTACCTACCACAATAAAGTCAGGATGGAGTTTGATACTAGGTATTTTTTCTTATACTCGGGCGTGTGTTTATGGTTGGGAATGTGCGTATAGTGTCATGAACTCATGAGAAAGCTATCTGGGTCAATAAATAACTTTTTGCTAATCTCGACGAATTTATAATCGGAGACCGCCGCGCCGTAATAAGAAAAAGCCTTCACCGATGAAGGAAGAAGGGTATTTCACACTGACAACTACACTATACAACGTGTCAATGAATAAGCGCAAAACCTCATACACCCCAACTGATTTACAACAAAATAATTCGATAGAAACAGTAATTTCATTATTTTGATAGTTAACATTTAAAGTTACCTATATTCGCATTTGAAGTTACGAGGCAAAAATGATTTGTTATCATTTCAGCAATGAATGAAAGCGCTAACGTGCTTATGGATACATTTTAAGAATCTTGTTTTGGTAGTAAGTAAGGTGAGTATGCCCTTGCGGTGGGTTGAGATCGAGTTCAGTAAATTTTAAATTTTACAAACAAATTAATTTATATTTTGAAAAAAAAATACCTATGTTGAAACCATGATAATTCGATTCTGCTCTCGATTCTAAACAAACTACTTTCTAGTTTTGCGTTAATTCATTAACACGTACTATATACCTATATTTAGTACCGAATAAAGTTTATATGCGCGTTCACTGACACGTTACTCCAAATTGCAATCTATTGTCTGAAACCATGAAATATTATCATCTAGACAGTTTCATTTGCACAACATTCATGATTTATGCCGCCAGTGCTATTAAAAGTAATTGGTGGCTTTTTTCACAAGAGAAAATATTAGCTTCGTGCCCATATTGGTGCTTTATACGCTTTTGGTCTGAAGTGGAGCTTGTGGAATGTGCGTAATAAATACCGGTGGGCAGGGCAGGCGGACCTTAGCCTCGATGTTTTCGATGCGGGCCATCCCGCGGGACCCTTGCTCGTTTATCAGCACCACGCGGGATCTCGTTTGCTTCGGCCCTCGGCCTCAAAAACAGACATTCTGCCTACACAATTACAACGAGAACCTTAAGATATATATTTTTTTTCTATTCTCTTATGGTATGATATGAATTATAAATGTACGTATGATATTTAATACAATATCAATAGTCTTTTGTTTGAATAAAACGCACTTTATTCAAAAGCAGTCACAGGTATTGTAACCAGTATCACGCGTGCTAGACTGCCAAGCCAGAAGTTCTAGGTTCGAATCCCGGTTCGGTCAAATATGTTTGCGTTGTTGTTTGGTTTCCAAAATAAAAGTCTAGGAGCTTTTGATTATGAGCAGAACTATACAGGGTGTAAACTTTAATACGTCACTATACTTTATTGGGTGCTTCAGATTATCCAACTGAATAACTTTAACTTTGTGACCAGCTTTGAAATCGAGAAAAATAAAACAACAGTTTCATACATTTTGATTGAGTAGCTATTGACATTTTCTAGCGAACAGCAGTTTTTTTGCTTTTTCCATTTTGGCTCCATTGTAAAAGTTGTTCAGTTTAATTGATGGTCTGAAATACCTTGTTCGATATTTAACTTATTTAATTTTACACCCTGTATAGGTTTGTAAGTGTTATGTAGGTACTTAGGTACTATTGTAAAAGTCATAATCATATCATAATATACTGGATGAAGTTATTGCTCTAGGTTTTAGTCATCTAAGCTCTAGGTAATGCAGGGAACCTACTGACCGGATGTTAAAATTAAAGAACAGACAACCTAATCTAACGGAACTAGTAATTTAGTACCTACTCTGTGAACGGAACTATTAAAAGATACATTTGCAATACTTTGCATGCTTCGAAGCTAGAAGCTCATAAGAAGTATGTATGAGAAAACTGGTAAAATATATTTTCCTATTTCCCTACCTAATGATTTGGATTATTTTGAATTGTTTTTAGACGTTTTTGTTCTTTGTAAAACAATATAAATAAAATAAAATAAAAATAAATAACGCTCATAGGCACTACGTAGGTACATTGTAATGATCCCAAGTAAACCTTAGGCTTTTTGTTATGGGAATCATACAACAACGGCACAAACATATAACATCCATGACCGCACCGGAATTCAAACCCAGGACCCTGGTTTGGCAGTCCGGCGTGGTAACCATTACACCAACCGGGTCGTCATCGTAATATCTCTCTCAATTAGGTACTTACTCAGTTATCGCAGTTACATAATCAGTAAGACGAATAAGAAGTAACCGAAGAAAACGCTTACGTTATGCAGATTACCTAATTCTATTCTGAAGCGGAAAGTGTTTCTCATCATCATAATAATATAAAAGTGCGCCTCGTGATGAAAACAGAATGGATGGTTCGTAGTCAACTTCCATCACGTTAAGGAAATCGTTGGCATTACAGGCATGGAGTAAAATTAAGTAAAGATACAGGCGTGTAGGGGTGCGCAGGGGTGCAGTGTGCGGGGTGGTTGTACAGGGGGGAGGGGGCGCCGCGACGGCCTCAGTGCCGTGGAGGCTGCGGCGCGTTCTGCCGCCCTGTCGTGTCGCGCCGCCCGCCCGCCGTGCCAAAACACACCATCCTCCTACACTAATAATAATTCCTCCACAGACTTTATAATTTATCCAGATAAATAATATGTGATAGACCTTATACGTATGAGTGAGTTACTGATTACAGAATTTCTGTAGACGTAGATACGTAATAGTAAACGAAGATTGAGCTAAAACATCATTTTCGTTTTAGTTGCAATGAGATAAAGCATCGACTATTTATTTATCTTTATTGTGAATATTTATAAGTCATAGCACTTATTTTTTACTAACAATGGAAACGACTGCATACATTATTACGTAAGTAACTACTAAACTACTATTAAGTAAGTTATCATCACTTTTGTTTATACGTAGAGCTAATTACTTCCACAAGTAATAAACCGATTAAAGTAAGTTAGAAGTCATAATTTACCCGAGTGATTGTCAAAGACAGACCTGAAAATAGATTTAAAATGCAAATCAGTCGGGTAAAGTTTATCCGGGGTGCACTCGTGGTTCGAAGAGGGTCGCCACTTGAACCGAGGGCTCTACAGCTGTCCAATTATAGATGTTTTCAGCAAGTGGTGCTAGCCCTTACCGTCTCGCCAATAAAAAAGCTCACGGAGCTTTTTCAGAGTTAAGGGTATATTATTCGGAGCGCGCTCCATACAAACGTACTATGGTGATATTTTCAATACTAACCAATTAAAGTCAATGAAATTTTGCAGAAACAATCTAGAAACAAATTTCTATGCTTGTATGGAGTCAGATTTTCGTTAAAATCTATAGTTTTCAAGTTACAGTGCCTAAGGATTTCCATACAAATCTTAAATTAATCCTTGCATTGAAATTGTATATTTTAACGAAAATCTGACTCTATAGAAGCATAGAAATTTGTTTCTAGATTGTTTCTGCAAAATTTCATTGACTTTAATTGGTTAGTATTGAAAATATCACCATAGTACGTTTGTATGCAGCGCGCATTTTCGCTCTCGGAATAATATTCTCTTAACATTAATAAGCCGTCGCGTCGGTAGCAACAACTAATTAATTATAACATGAAAAGCCTCTCAATTGTTCGAATTTATTTGAAGGTTATTAAAGCTTATAAGATTTTACTTTTTTGGCAGGGAATGCCGTCGAGAAGCTTGTTATTGAAACTGTGCCAAAAAACGACTAACGTTCTTCAATGTTAAAAGCAAGCATCACCAGAGTAAGCAAAATGAAAGTTCGTACAAAGATGCCTCACTTTTTACTAGTAAGGACGGTGCTGATTTCGTCATTAATCAGCGTCTGTTTTGGCCAGACGACTTTAGCTTCGAACGACGAAATGAGAACAGTATCAAGCACGCAGGCGACGCAGACAACGTCCTTTATGCACTTCACAAAGCGGAGCGCAAAGCTATTAGAGTCAACGGTAGTGCCTACCACTGCAACTTCAAATACAAAGGAAAGCGCTAAAACAACAAAAGCGTATGTAGCGTCTGAGAGCCCAGCTACGGTTCACCATTCAACCGCTAAAGTATACACGAGCACAAAAGGCGTAGTGAAAAGTGCAAGAAGGCAAAAGTTAAACGCTAGTTCTAGTGGGCTCGCGGGCCCGGGCGCGCACTCCCCGGCACGGCTTCAAGAGCGCCTGGGGGCCATAGATTGCGATCTGCCCGTGCTGCCGAATGAGTCCCGTCTCTGGCGAGGCAACGAGACGCACGAGCTGAATCTACCCGTCACGGTAAGTTATCATCGCATTAAATAAGCATCCAAAAACGTTTGAAGGCTTGAGAAGGGTATGAACGTTTCTTACAATACTTGAATCCATAATTTTTGGCTGATTCAATGCTTTCGTCGTTTTTCGAGAGTTTTATAGATGATTAGGGAATGAATGTTTCATGTAAACAGGACTTATTTCAAAATTACTTTCATTCGTATATTACTCACTACACTCTACCTACCTATAAGTACTTATTATAGTTTACCTGTATTTCAGTCTACTGTAGTTTGAATATGTAAATGTGTGTTCCAATTAGCGGAATAGGTACATAATAGTTAATCAAGCTATAATAATGAGCTAATATGTACAGATACATGTTAAGTGAAATATGTATTTTTGAACATAAGTAACTAAACAAGTTTATTGTTTATTTTATTACTTTTAGTTGCCTATCCGTATCCACGCGCTCGCGTTCGTGGCGGACGAGTAGTAGAACGTTAGGCACTATTTATTAGGGTTCCGTATCCAATGAGTGCCAACGAGACCCTAGTAGGTAGGTACTAACGTTGTCCGTCCGTCCGTCCGAACTCTAAGAGCTTTTGAACCGTAATAGGAAGCAAGTTGAAATCATAGAATATGTGTTTATCTTGGATTTGCTAACAAATAATAAAAAATTAAGGAGAGGGGTATAGACTAGAATATAGAGGTTTTTGTCTATTATAAAAAAGGCAAAAGTCCGTGGTGGTCCAGTGGCGAGTAACCTTGCCTGCAGTGCAGGAGGCGATGGTTCGATCCCCGTCCAAGCCGACTCGTACCAATGAGTTTTTCGGAATTTATGTACGATTTGTTACACCACTGGCTTTTCGGTGAAGGAAAACATCGTGAGGAAACCTGCATGCTTCAATTTCGAGGCGTGTATTGTACCCACTGTCCATTATACGTGGCGACGGGCTCACCCCCCGTCACACTGGACAGAGTTTCGGTACTACTGGTGAAACGTGGATGTTCTGAGGTTTCAGAATATCTCTGACTACCCCCTCGGGGAATATAGTCGTGAGCATATGCTATGATAAAAAAGGCAATACATACAGGGCCTTTCTTAATATGCTGAGACTTTTTCTAGGATGATCATTGATCACACCTTCAAACTGAACTTTTTTCGATTTACTGAAAGAATTTATTTAACAGAAACAATATAAATGTTAAGCAAATGAATGAACATAATATCCTAAAACTAAAATAAAACTATAAGACTATACAAAATAAATAAGAATCTGCCCAGAAGAAAGAAGAATCTACCTATAATTTGAACAAACTGAACAACTTTCTATCTGGCACCAACATCGAAATCGTGAACAAAAATTCAGCTGTCAACAGCAAATCTATTTGAGCAAAATGTATGGGACAACTGTTTTTTTTCGCGATTTCGATGTTGATTGCCATAGAGAAAGTTGTTCAGTTTGACGGTCTGATCATCCCCTTAAAGTGTCAGCATATTAAGAAGGACCCTGTATATTATACTCGTACAAGCATTAATCTTGGCGTGGTTATAGAATATAGAGCAAACTCTAAAGTAAAACAACAAATAAAAAAACCGGCTAAGTGTGTGACGGACTCGCGCTAAGAATCACTTTATTAGAAAACATGATGGAACGGAACCCTCGCTCGGTGCACGACTCCGACTAGCACATTGCTTGTTTTTTATAACTTCATATAAATTTGTCACCGATCCGTGCGTATTGTTATATGGAATTCAAGGGGTTTATTTCACAGTTTATTTCGGTATTCGAAACCATCAAAGCTGACCGGGCAGGTATTTGATGTTATATGGATTTAAATGCCACTTATTTTAGAATATTTCTTCTCAGGCGCTTCTTAGCTTTGGAAGGCACAATAGTTACTGTTAGACCCGCTCCTATTCGTTAAGCCATGTCAGAAAACTATTGAGGTGGCTTAAAATTACTCATAAAGCTAGTTGACTACTTACTCCACCAATAACTGGGCCTTTATGGTGGAGTATGCAAAGCTCCCTCCCTCTCACCCTTGTTTGTAAGAGCACCTGTATTCAGGGTCCTTCTTAATAATATGCTGACACTTTTTTAAGGAGATGATCAGTCCGTCAAACTGAACAACTTTCTCTATGGGACCAATATAGAAATCGCGAAAAAAATTCACTGTCCCCATACTGTCCCATATACATTTGACTCGAGTAGGTTTATAGTCTTGTATGGAACAGCAAATTTTTTTTTTCGCAATTCCGATGTTGGTGCCATAAAGTTGTTCAGTTTGACGGTCTGCATATTAAGAAGGACCCTATATACAGTAGGTACCTGCAAGATTCCCTGAACATGGTAATTTTCAACTTTTGCTGTGTTACAGTTACGTGTAGGCTTATCATTCAATTAAATCTTTCTTCATGCTTTCAGTAAGGTTTAAATGGAACAGGTTCCTTATCTAAAGCATATGTAAATAAATGCAAATGTCAATGAATAAAATGTATGACATAAGACGCTTTAAGCATAATCCCCGAAAGCAATTTCTGAATGTCTTTTCCAAGCCTTTTCTTCCGCTCTCGTATTTTGAGATATAATATTCTTGTTCGCAAGTTTGATCGTGACAGCAGAGGCGAGCGTAGCTAGGTCAAACACATAAACCATAAATCGTCTTAGTTGAGAAGAAAAAAGGGGAAAAGCTTTTTGCCTCAGTGGTTGAACTCTGTTCATTATTCGTGTTAAAAGGAAAACGTCCAGTCCATCTTATTTAATACGATACTACATTGTTGGGTATTATAGATCCCTGCGACTTTAATTTCTTTTTCGCCCCTAATGGAAACTCGGCCGCGTCATGATTCCATTGTATTTTCTAAATTAGGCGCGATATCAGAAAAATAAACTGTCGTTTCTTTTTTTTTGTATAAAAGTACCCACTTGCACACTGCACAGCGTGTCGTGTCAACTGAATGCTAGAACGAACGGAATGCGACGGCGCGTTAAATAAGTAGGCGATCATAAACCCCAATATAAAACCTGAAAACAGTCGGTACACAATCAGTAAGTAAAACTAGGAACACTATGTACTTATGGTCTTTTTATGACCTAAGTATAAGTATATTTAACGCGCCGTACTTACAGTCAGCAGCAAAATGATGTAACTATGCACTTTTATTACGTCGTAGTTAGTATAAAGATGTATATACTTTAGTACTACGCGTAGTACTAAAGTGTATACATCTTTTGCATTAGGAGGCATACATCTTTTTGCTGCTGACTGTACCTAGAGTCTAGAGAAACTCTACAATTGCCTCGAAATTAGGTATGCTTTATTAATTATTGTGTATTTATTGATACGTACAATCGGTTTACAGGTTTAGTGTTCATTTATCAGCACTTTTTGTAAGTAATTAAACGAAGAACATTAGATAAATGCTCAATCTAGATTGAGCCTCACGCTCCTACCGTATTAAATCAAAACGGGCCAATTTTCTTAGGTTGGTGTGCTTGAGGCATCATACAAATTATGTCTGTGTGCGTACATATCTATAAGGTAGATGCCAGTTCTGGTTGAAATTTTTTTCGATGCGTCCGTAGCTTCGATTGTCTATCTTGACAATTATCCTCCGTTACAGGGACGTTGGATCACTCCGTTAATATTATAAATGCGAATGTAAGTTTGTTTGTTGCGCTTTCACGCAAAAACTACTTAATCGATTTTAAAAAGTTCGCCGGGTCAGCTAGTCTAATCTAAACTATTATAAAACTGTAACTGAAGTGTGTCTGTACATTGAAGATATTTACAAAAAACATACAAAAAAAAAAAAAAAAAAACATACGGGTCGAATTGAGAACCTCCTCCTTTTGTTGAAGTCGGTTAAAAAAAGATATGGTTTTTAAGTATCCCTTACTCGAAATCAACCTTTTTTAGAAATTTTGTCTGTCTGTTTGTCTGTTTGTCTGTTTGTTTGTTTGTTTGTTTGTTTGTTTGTTTGTTCGCGCATCACGCAAAAACTAATGAACCGATTTTGATGAAACTTTTTTTGTTTGATAGCTTATGATCTGACTTAAAATCTGGTATATAATTTGTGCGGACGAAGTCGCGGGAAAACACTAGTAACTTATAGAAGCGAAGAACATTTAAAATGCCCTTCAATTTAGCAAGTTTCAAGAGTTCTTTTCATATTCCCTTTGATCCTTTGCAGTGGTAGCAACTCTAATTCAATTCAACTTCCATTTATGCCCTGTCATGAAAGTACACTGGCACTTTGTGTAAATAGTAAACACAGCAGAACCCATTTCAATTTGTGCTTTCACAAAGGTTGACTTGATAATTAATGTGTGTGACTTTGTGGTGCGGATGACGGAGGAGTGCGGCGGGGTTGGGAGCCGTGGGGCGGGGGGTACGACGCCGGGCGCGGCGCCGGCGGCTGAGGAGGAGTGCCCCCCGGTCATCGTGTCGTGGGAGGGCTTCGCGGACATTCAGAACGGGGATATCCTCATCGTTCGCATCGCAGACTCCTTACTACTCAAAACCTTCGGCCAACAGCAGCAGGACCCGAACAATAGCACTCTCAATGCGAACTCTTCTCATGTCGATGTAGAGAGGTGGGTTTACACGCCTAGTGTTTACTTACTATATCATTTTAAGGGTGTATTCAGACTATGAAACTAAACAACTTTCTCTAAGGAACATGGGTCGAAAAACGAAAAAAAAAGGATCTCCCATAGCAAATTGATCGGCAGATTCCAATGACGTTCTATACACATGGACTCACCGCGTCATACAATAACATAACCAAACAATAGCACATGTTTTGTCACCTTAGTATTGCCGTACTCATTGCCGTTGACATTTCAGTCCTCTGTCACAAAGCAGTAATGTAAAACATCGCCGAATGTCATTGGCAGATCTGCACTTTTGTATGGGAGATCCAAACAATTTTCTCGTTTTTCAACCCATGTTCCTTAGGGAAAGTTGTTTAGTTTCATTGTCTTAACACACCCTTAACATTTTCTTAATAATTAAAAAATAAAATATAAATTGTTGACCTATATCCATTTAAAATCTGTTTAAGCGGTGACCTGGTGTTTTTGCTATATTTAGTTTGGTCACTGGGCAGGGCACGTTGTTCAGATAATCAGATTTATCTGTTTATTCATCCATATATAACGGCTTTATAGAACGTAACCCGGCTACCGACAACAAGTGTACATAACTACTTGACACACATAGTGTGTTAGTGGTCAATGCTTGTTGACCTGATATAACTTTCCACAGTGACATGGGATATTACGGATATTTCTGTTTCCTATCTTCTTTGATTAATTAATTGCGGGTTCCAACACAGATTAGAGTCACCCCCGGGCTTGCTGGATTTTATTGTCTAGCGTTGTGAATGGTCGCCGCTGTTGATCCTGGTTCACAGGAGTTACAGCGGTGGGAATGTCTGGTGCCTTCTTATATGCACTATGCCCGATAAAAAAAAGTAACGTGGGATTTATTTCAGGGAGCACCGTGGGCCCTTACAGCCGACTGTGTACCAGGTGACTCGGCAGGGGCACGAGCATTGTGACGTCACCGATGGGACGCTCCTGGACATAACTCCGCTTGACGAGGGCGGTGCAAAGCTGTTCACACTCTACGACAAAGATCTCAATGAAGGAGTTAATTTGTTTATAGGTGCGAGTTCCCTCTGCTTCAACTACCCGTCCGTAATGCGATCTAAATTGTTCAATAATCCAACTCACGTGCCTGGTACGCAATAAGACTATATAAAATATCATCATGAGTTGTGGAGACGGGTCGCTCCGAAACCTGGTCACGTTCCTCACGGACTCCATTAATTAATAAAGGAACGGAGAATAGTTATTTCTTATGCTAGGCTGCAAAGTTGTTTTTTGGCGCGAGTTCTTGTATTGAAACCTGAGCAAGTGAAGGATCCTAAGATTGAACCACGAGCGAAGCCAGTGGATTCAAATATAGAATCCTGAGCGCAGCGAAGGTTTCAAAGGTACGAGACGCAGAATAACTTTGCTGCCGAGCAAAACACACAACTTTTCATCTCACAACTGCGAGGAAAATCCAGCCAGGGATGCAAGAAAACAAAATATAAAAAAAATATTTTGGTGCGATAAAGCGGTATACTTATGTATATCTAAGAAAAATATTCAATAGAGACAACGATATTAATGTCTATGTCTATGAATAGAGAGATTCGAATTTTAAAAACACTTTCCACGCTAGAGGAAAAAATGCACTTTTGCACTCCGATTTAGAATGATAAACAGATTCTTTCCGAGCTTGTGAGGTGAAAATTATATTATCCTATTATTTTACAACTGTTTTGTTAAAACGTTGCGTGAGAAAGCCTTTACAGTTTGGGCGAGGAAATGCGTGAGAGATGTGTGTAGGCCGGAAGGAAGTATGGGAGAGAAAGGTGACGACGGTTTTCCGTTTTACTGGCACCGAACAATAGGCTTGCGAGGAATCCCCCACATACAATGTGTTCGCGTAACCATTCGGAATGAGTGAGGACGCGTTCATTTATTTGATATCGTTTTTTTATTAATATTGACGTCTATCGCCGTGCTCTAAATACATAATTAATACGGAGTGTTAGGGTAAACAGTTGCATTACTAAAAAAAATAGTCTTTTCATATAACGTTCGATGAGCTGATTGCATTTAGTATGGAAAGTCCAACATTTTTTTGTTTCTTTGGTATAGTTGATCAATATCATGAGTACAATTACCCCTTAAAGTAATGCAACTGTTTTGTTTACCATAAGATCCTGTATATGGACCTTCTTATATGCTGACGGTTTTATAAGGGGATGAGCAGAACATCAAACTGAAGAACATTCTCTATGGGATCAAGATCGAAATCGCGAAAAAAAAACAGCTGTGCCATAGGTATTTTTTTTATTATTTATTTTTCAACACACTTGCTCATAAAATGGCTCTAATTTCACCGCAATAAGGCACATAACGTTTCGGTACAAAAAAAGATCGTGTTCAATAGAAATAAAATAATGTACCTATTGCTTCCTCATTTCATGCAACTTCGTATTTAAAAAGATAATTTCAACTTGTACGTTTTTAATAAATAAAACTTTCACTCAAATATAACTTTTGTTTTCTCTGTAATAAAGAAAACTTGAAATTCCATTTTGTACGTGGCTAAAACGCTATCCGCGAAAAGCCAAAAAAAAAGAAACCTCATTCTTTTAGTCTATGGACGATCGCCATTGCTAGATGCGCGCGCATAAGAAAACTTATTATTTTTTCCCGCCATTGCGATTTTTTTTTCACAACTCGTTTTCACTGTTAAAATTAATTACTTATAGTTATTTATTAATTAAAATGTCTACAAGTACCTACTAGTTATGAAGAAAACGATTTATGTTGTACACCACCCGATATAAGATGTGAAGCCCTTAACGTTATGGAAAGTTTACTACCTACCTGAAAACTCCAAGGACAAATAGGTATCTATTTTAGTAATTTTTTATTCACAAGTGTGTTGAAAAACGTCGTATGATTCTCGTGTGTATTGATGATTACCGCACTCCGCCTACGGCTCGGGTCTCAATAGCGCCTCAGCGTTAATCACCAACATTACACACTTGTACCATAATGTACTATAACACAAAAAAAGAACAATAATATTATTACACTTTTCACTTTGGAACCGAGCATGCTTTTATACTTATCTAGTTTTGTCTGGTGGTAGCGCAGTGACGGAGGGCTGTGCTTGACCTATTCCGTTTTGTTGACTATACCCAATCGTAACGTTTTTTTTAAAATATAAAACTGCAATTATTCTGCTCGTCCAACTGCAATTATTCTGCTCGACCAAAATGTAGCGATTACAATGTTGGTCCCATAGAGAAAGTAGTTCAGTTTGATGGTTTGGAGTACGATTTTTGAATCTGATTCGTTGAGCTCAGCAGTTGAAAATGTCCAAATTACTATGGAGATACGCATCTTTCTACTGCTGATTTGGCTTTCAAAAATCGCACTCCTGGAGTATAATTTTTGAAAGTCAAATCAGCAGTAGAAAGATACATTTCTCCAGAGTAATTTTGACATTTGCTACTGCTGAGTTCGACGTATGACATTCAAAAATTGCACTCCAGGAGTGCGATTTTTGAATCTCATTCGGTGAGCTCGGCAGTGTTAAATGTCAAAATTACTACGGAGATACGCATCTTTCTACTGCTGAGTTGACTTTCAAAAATCCTGCTTCAGGAGTATGATTTTTGAAAGTCAAATCAGCAGTAGAAAGATGCGTATCTCCGTAGTAATTTTGACATTTTCAACTGCTGAGCTCAACGAATCAGATTCAAAAATCGCACTCCTGATCGGTTTGCACCCATAGTAAAAGTTGTGCAGTTTGATGAGTAGACTCTTAGTTTATAAGGATGTTAATGATATCAATTTCACCCTGTATAATGTGATTATTTCGTTATCAATTGCGTCATCTTCATTATTATTAATTTAACAGGACTAATTGTTTTCACAGTTGTATCCAAGAACTGGGGTTCACAATGTGTTCGCTTGAAAGTAACAGTAAAGTCTGACAACTGCGGCGAGTCTCAAGACTGTTCCGGCAAAGGCGTCTGTTACACGAACGTTTCAATGGTACGTCCATGAATTATGGGAATAGTTTGTGATAAGTCATTAGTGGGTAGGCAGTCGACAGGGTTATTAATCAGGCATGACAGCTTTAGTTCCGATAGGCCCGTTTTACGCTACAGGTACATTTTCCCTCATGAAACTCTATCATAGGACACCATATTGAACTTGCAGCAGCAGTAGCGTCAATGCGTCTTGCGTTGGAATTTGAAGATCTTGTGTTTTTTCGATTATTTTTTCGCTTGAGTTGAGAACCCTTGAGAAGCCTTCTTCTCAACAATAATATCGTTAGTTATGTTTGTTCCCTGGTCAAATATAGTAGATAACACACCGAGGACAGGAAAGTAAGAAAGGTCTCAGACCTCACGTAATTGTTGACCGAGGCGAACCCGATTTACTGCCCGAGGTTAGTAAACTATTTTTCTCCACGACGGAGGTGGAAAGCGGCAACTTCGTTAGCGCAGCGGAGGGGGGAAATTATTATTTTTGCATTTTGGTATCACTATACATACTTTTAACAGCGTTAACTACAATAGCTTAATGACAGCAGGGTCAAAATAGAGCTGTTGGAACTAAGTGAAAATTTTACTGTTGCGTATGTAGCCTGCAGCCATTGCTACATATCAGTAATCCGTGTTATTAATGTAGTTTCTTTGTAGGAAGGGTACGAGTGTCAGTGTTGCGCGGACTACGTGGGGCCCCACTGTGAGGAGCGCTGGGACGCCTGCAACCCGTCACCCTGCCTGAACAACGGCATCTGCGTCTACCTGACACAGCCTCTCAACAACGGTGCCAACTACCACTGTCTTTGCCCTTATGGTAATTATTGTGGGCGTCCATGCAAAAAGGGTCCAGTTGTCGGGTTTTGAGTTAAGGTTAGATTCGGCATCTAGATCAATAGGAAATAATCAAAGAGCTGGGTTAAAATGCCGACCTTTGGACCCTTTTTACTATCTATTTACATGAAAATTATTTACTTAACTGTTTTCCCGGAAATTATGTAGGTACCTAACCATTTTCGCTTTTTACTTGCTACCGTACCTACCTACCTGATACAATACCTATAATAATATGGTGTGAAGGCACACAGTTGCATTACTTTAGGGGGTGATTGTACACATGATATTGAACAACTTTCCCAAAGGAACATAAGGGAAATACGAGAAAAAAAAAATAGGCGTTTCACACACATTCCAGCCTATTGCATTTAGTATGGAATTTCATATACCTAAGTTACTTAGGGAAAGTTGTTCAGGAAGGATGGGTGGATTAAACCCTTGAATTAATTCAATTTTCTACCCATCCCATCCCATCTTTTCATCCTTTTTCTACCTTGTATAACGCATCTACGCTAGCAGGACGGGATCGCGATGTGGAAATTTGATTCTATGTAAACAGTATGCTGTAGGTAATCTACTTTACAACCCATGCTTAATCAGGCCAGTGAAAAAACGAAAATCAAATATTCATATCCTCGTTTCATACGAATGTACGTAACGTATCAAAAGCATTTCCATAAAGTTTATTTGGAATATTTTTACATTTAGAGTTACGATACAAATTCAGTTTTTCGGTCAATTAAACATCAATGCGACGCAATCTGTGCCCCAAATTTCAGGCGCTTTATTCTGTAACATATCAGCAAATTTTATATTGTGCATCGAAAAGGTTTTGGAAGTTTGATACTCGCGATTTACATGCCTACAAATCGTTCGAATGATATATTGTCCTATAGGGCTATTGTAAAGTTTCCGATTAGCTCTCCAGATCTTGTTAACGATTATTTTACAAGATCAGTAAGTAACATATTATGACGGCACTATGCAACTTTTAAGTAATACTTTGTTTCTGTGATCATCATATTATCCATAGTCTGAAATTAATTAACTAAATACTAAGAAGCAGAATCGTCAAGAAATGTCAAAAACACCATCGATTTGATACAGATCAAATCGGGTAGTTATTACACAACCAATATAAATCTGTGTTAAGTATGTAAAACAGATTTTATAGTAGTATAAGCTAAGAAAATACCTACAATACATGCAATATTACACACACACACGCGCACACACCCCCACACACATTTACTTGACTTATTTAAGGTATCTTAGAAGGTCTTCTATCCGGAACTTTGACCTCTAAACCATTATGTAGGTGTACTTTGTATATAATATGTACATGTAAGGGTCATTTAAATTTATTCAAAGAGTGATCAAATGTAAGATGAATTTGGGGTGGTACCTACACCTTAAATGCGTAATGACTACAAAGTATGCCTAGGTACTGTATATTCCGGAATCTTCATCATCATCATCATCCAATTTATCAGGTTCACTTAAGTAAATATTTTCAAACAGGATTCACTGGAAGAAAATGCGAGAAGGATCCTTGCTCTTCGGGGCCATGTCTAAACGGTGGATCATGCATGAGCATGGCGATGAACGGTACGACGACGTTCCACTGCGCGTGCGCTGACGGCTGGACGGGCGCGCACTGCGAACTGTCCGTCACTGGCGGCGCCTGCGCTTCCAGCCCTTGCGTCAAGGGCATCTGCGTTGAACAGATTGACAATGATATTAGAGGGGAGGAATACCGCTGCTTCTGCGAACCTGGTAAGTGCTTTAGTTTTCATTTACTAATTCGTCACCAGCTCGTCGATGAAGGAATACATCGTCCCGAGGAAAACTCATATGCTTCAATTTCTATTCGAATCAAGAAGTAACGACGGGTTTGTTACCTGCCTCACTGGAGAGACTGGGTTCCTAATGCTCTTATTAATGCGATCAAATATGAAGTATTGAGTATCTTTACTCTTGTAATAACTAATAATCTGTGACTATATAATGTCTTTGGGTAATAATAGAAGAGCGTTTTTTTCTATACTGTCAAGTATTCAAAAAGATTAATCTTTCACGTGTAAAATAAGAATAAGATAAAAAAATCACCTTTCCTCATTTTTCTAAATTACAAATCACAAAAGCAGTAAATTATGAATTAACATTAACCTAATAAATTTTAATGATAAATTAAATTAAAATTAAAAATTACTTATTTCAGATTATTGATCCATAGGTATTGTGTTAATGTTGATACCATTTAATTGTACTTATCATTAGATAATGTAGGTACTTAACTACTTACACTTTCGAAAGTTGTTGTTCCGCTGAATTATGTAGGTACATACTCGTAGTTACGTAAGCATGTAATGTAAAAGTTCATGTTGACGAGCTTAAAAACTTCAGAGTTTCTCGTTACAGAGCAAGAGAAAGATCATTCGAAACGTATTAGCTTCTACACTTGTAACTGTCAGTCCGTAGTCGTTATTGTAAATAAATCGTTACAAACTTAGTCAATTTAATAATGGTTAATCTTGTTTGCGAATGTTGGGCGAGGGAAATAGCGCGGGTGATTTATTTTCAGCGCTGTTGGAAGGTTGCCATAGTATCTAGGTACTGTATCTAGCTAGGCAAACGCAAACGCGTCGGGACACACCCTTATTTGCTACGAAAACAAAGCTGCCTTACCGGAGCAAATAACTACGGCAACTATCTTTATTTTGGCATTGTTTGTACCGATATATTATTACGTATTCAAATAAAAGAAATAATGGTTTTTTGTAATATTTGCGAGAAAGAAAGTAAATATTGTGCGATATGATTCGTTTAATATAACGGCTACTAACGGTAGTAGTAGTTACATAAAAACCACGTCAAAGGCCGTAAGGCAGTTTGAATAAGTGCGTTCACACACAATGACGCACTGACGGAGCAGAAAACGTCAGTCCGTCATTTGTGAAGCAAGGAGTTGTATGAAACCGCACGTAGAAGCACACACGGTGACGCATTGACGCACCGGGTGTGGTTCTATGGACTGACATCTGCCGCTCCGTCAGTGCGTCATCGTGTGTGAAAGCACTAAACTCTGATACCAGGGCTTGCCCACACGATAAGAAGAAGATTCGTATACAGGGTGAAATTGATATCATTAGCATCCTTTTAAACTAAGAGTCTACGCATCAAACTGAACAACTTTGACTATGGAACCAAACCAATCGGAGCAAAAAAAAATCTGCTGTCCCATACATTTGACTCACGTAAACAGCGGCGGCGGGTGCAGTTTAGTATGGGACAGCTGTTTTTTTTTTCGCTCCGATTGGTTTGCTCCCATAGTAAAAGTTGTTCAGTTTGTTTGTTTGAGTTGTTTGTTTGTTTGTTTGTTTTTGTTTGTTTGGTTGTTGTTTGTTTGTTTGTTTGTTTGTTTCGACTCTTAGTTTAAAAGGATGCTAATGATATCAATTTCACCCTGTATAGGGTCCTTCTTAATATATTCTGACACTTTCTTAAGGGAATGATCAGACCATCAAACTGAACAACTTTCTCTATGGCACCAACATCGAAATCGCGAAAAAAAAACAGGCGGTCCATACAAAATTGCAAACCTACTTGATTAAAATGTATGGGACAGCTGATTTTTTTTCGCGATTTCGGTGTTGGTCCCATAGAAAAAGTTGTTCAGTTTGATGGTCTGATCATTCCCTTAAAAAAGTGTCAGCATATTAAGAAGGACCCTGTATAAATGGGAGTGAATTAATCAGGGCTTGTTTTCGACAGCGAAAGGAATTGGGATAGAATACAAACAAGCTGTACCCGAGGGACAGATTGTCTTTCAGCAAATCTTGAAACTTTTCTGTCGAAAGTAAACATGTTTGGTGCGGGCACAGTATAAATACCTACTAGAACGAGTCGACTTTACCACTGCATACAGGGTGTAAGGAAAAGTATCATTAACCTTTAAACTACATACTCTACCCATCACAGAACAACTTTTACTATGGGAGCAAACCAGTCAGTGCAAAAAAAATATCGGCTGTTCCATACTAAACTGCAGCTCCTACGCAACTCAAATGTATGAGACAGCAGATTTTTTTTGTGCTGACTGGTTTGCTCCCATAGTAAAAGTTGTTCAGTTTGATGGGTAAAATAATATGTAGTTTAAAGGTTTAAAGATATGTACCTTACCTCTGTTAGTAGTTGTATCAAACTGGGGCAAAGACGGGAGTGTTTTATGTTATGAAAATAATTATAAAAAAGAAGAAATTGAAACAATAATTTTGACTGTGCTTAGCTACGAAGTACTTGCTCATTCTTATATTTTATGTAGGTACTTTAGTTCTAGAAGAAAAATTAAGTACTTACCTACTAATTTTTTGTTCATCCAATGGTTGGACGAGTAATCAATGCTTTATAATCTCTATATATTAATCTCTATCTATCTACAGTGTGTAACATAGTGAAAGTTGTTCGTTTTTATGGTTGTTGTAGCCACTACATAGAAGTGGGTAGTACTACCCTCTGCTTTTACACCCTGTATACTAACGGCTCATAACTAAAGTTCTGATAAATTTTATTACTAGCGACGGTGCTAGCGACCGACTCTTTCTAATTTTTTAAATTAAAACGTTCGTATCACGCGATGTACTTTATCTATACTTGTTTTCGAAGTCAAGGATCGTGGCATATTGAAGTGGTTGAAATCTTCCAGTATGCAGGTCGTGCAAAACGTTCATCATTAGAGTTGTTCTGTCCTGCCCCGTGAGATAACGATCAAAGCCCACTCATTCATTCACTATCTTAACAGAATATAAATGACGGGACGCTCTCATTCAAAAGGTTTTTGTTTACTTACCAAATGAGAAAAATCTGAAAAACAAAAGTCCCTCGCTTTTATAACATTTGAAAGGCCGGACTGTGTGCTGTTTGACCTTTTCGTTCTGATTTAATTCTCTTCAAAGCCTACATGTTAACTACCTACGCAACTTAGGTACTATAGTTTCTATAATTAATGTTATTTGGGTTTGGAGGTTGTTCTCTAAAACTTTGGTGCCTAACTGGAATTTCGTTACTACGTACCCACTACGTTACGTAACTAACTAGCCCACGCATTCTCTAATTGTCTTTGTTTGGCTTGTCAATTCATTTGACTTCATTATCCTTTTCGACCTACGTAGTGGTAGAGAATATAAAGTTAGTATCTAACCGTAATACCTATTCGCACGCGATAAGGCAAGCAGCAAACATTTTATGTTTGTTTTAAGGCCCACCGGACGATCGTCGCAAGTTCGCTTTTATATGGTACGCTGAACCATTTTCTTGTTTTGGTGTTAAAATTTTCTTGTCTTAGCTTACAGCTGAGTTAACTTAGTAATACGCTTGTACTAAACCTAATAAACCTACTAAAATATTAAATACTAAGTACTAAACTAACAATTATTAAATACTAAACCTATGTATATAGGTACAATCGCCGTCAAAAAAATCGCACCCAATTGAAAATTCAACTTATAACTACTTTTAAACTTACTTAGACAAATATCAGGGTATGACTATGAGTCCGTGTGGTGTCGGCTAAGAGTAGCACCATCCCATTTCCTCCCGTGGGTGTCGTAAAAGGCGACTAAGGGATCTACCGGAGGATGGGCAGCAGCAACCTCTGAGTACACAAATTCAATCCAACTGCGATCGCCAACCCGCCTGCCAAGCGTGGCGATTATGGCAAATCCCCCTATTTTTGGGGAGGCCTATATCTTTTATGTCCAGCAGTGGACGTTTATCGGCTGATATGATGATGATGATATGATGACTATGAGGTATCATTTGAAATGTAATTTAATAAAGTACTTCGGTTTTTTCCCATGGTTTTAGAAAAAAACGAAATTAATCGAGAAAAATTACGTTTTTTGTATTTAGGTAGGTACGTGCACGTTCCTTTACACAATAAAAACGTCAAAAAATCCGTCTAAAATAACCTTAAACCTAGTGTTACCTCTCCTTGCCCTAGTTACTGCTTTTCAACGTTCGTGGTCAGAAACATTGCTACAACTATCAACTATCATTGCTGTTTTGCACACAAATGTAATGTAACAAGGCTCATTCATTGCGTATTGAAAGTAGCCATAGCATAACATATACTCACGACTATATTCCCCGAGGGGGTATTTAGAAGTCTTCCGACAACTCAGAACATTCTCGATTCACTAGTACCTAGTAGGCGTAGGCGTATTAAAGTTTTCGAGATGAAATGACGAATTCAAGATACACATAGGCAAAACATACACAAAAATATAATTTTTCGCGGAGCTCTGCAGTTAAAAATGACAAAATTAGTATGGAGATATGCATCTTCCTCCTATGATTTTTGAAAGTTAAATCAGCAGTATAAAGATGCATATCTCCATAGTAATTTTTACATTTTCAACTGCAGAGCTCAGCGAATGAGTTCAAAAATCGCACTCTTGATATTAAAAAAATCGTTACGTAACCTTAGATACGCACGCAACACAGAAATCAAAATTGTATCTCCTTAGGTGAATTATAACTTAATAATATTAATACCAATGCACAAATTTTAATTAGATTTAACAACATAAATGGCTTTTGAGCAATAACATAGATATCGAAATCTAAATAAAGTCGGTAAAGTGCGAGTCGGGCTACTAGCTCACCGAGGGTTCCGTACCACACCACCACCCACACCACACAACATATTAACATACAAAAATATTTTTTTCTCCGTGACTTTTAGTGAGAAACCGACTCACACTTGGTCGGTTTTTATTTATTGTTGTTATGCTGTAGAGTTTGCTCTATAATCACGCCAAGTTTGATCCTTGTATGTATTACAGTTTTAACGATAGAGCGAGAAGAAAAACGTTGACAAAAACTAGTCTCTTATATAATAATATCTTGTATAACATTAAGGGGCCCCCCCTTAATTTTTAACTTTTCTAAATGTTTAAGATCCGCCATAATAACGCATATTCTGTGAAAATTTCAACGGTTCAAAAGTTACAGCCCTAAATAGGTAGGACAGACGGACGGACGGACGGACAACGTAGGCTAAGTAATAGGGTCCCGTTTTCACCCTTTGCGCACGGATGTTGGCCCGGATCCTGGAGGAAAATTATGTTTTTCGTGGTTTCTAGGAGTAGAAAATCGATCGGCTATTCCGCACTTTTGTATGGAAGGTCCAAAACAATTTCTCGTTTTTCTACCCATGTTCCTGAGGGAAAGTTGTTTTGTTTCATTATCACGTTAGTAATTAAAAACTATGGGTGGATCTAACAAATTTTTTTCGTGATGTCAATGTTGGTCCCATTAGTGAAAAACAAATAGTAAAAACTGGCCAAGTATAAGTCTTTGTTGTCTAGCAGCTAGTTTATTCCAAGAGCGTAAATGCGCGATACATACAAACGTAGTCTGGTGATTTTTTCAATAATATCCAATTAAGACAATGAAATTTTTCAGAAACAATCTAGAAACTAATCTCTATGTTCGTATGAAGTCAGATTTTCGTTAAAATTTACAGTTTTAATGCTAGGATTAATTTAAGATTTGTATGGAAATCTTTGAGGCACTGTAACTTTAAAACTATACACTTTAACGAAGATCTGACTTCATACGTACATAAATATTAGTTTCTAGATTATTTCTGAAAAATTTCATTGACTTTAATTGGTTAGTATTGAAAATATAACCAGACTACGTTTGTATGGAGCGCGCCAACGGTAAGTTTAGCTTCAGTTAGGTAACTGCTAAAATTATGGGTACAATTTCACTTAATTCAGAGCTCTTTCACGCTAGCGATTTCTTAGCGAGACTAGACCAAGGTAGCGACAAGGACGCGGCGAGCGCGCTGCGATCCCGTTTTGCCGCGAAATCGGAATTACCACTATGAAAGGGTGTAAGTACACCTATTATCAGTGATGTAATTGTACGCAGGATACACAGGCATCAGATGTGAGATGGAGTACAACGAGTGCGAGTCCTCCCCGTGCGCGAACGGCGGCACGTGCACCGACCGCATCAGCGGCTACACTTGCGCGTGCGGTCGCGGCTACACCGGCAACACTTGCCAGCTCAAGGTAAGGGCACACAGCCATCAGATGTGAGACGAGTGCGTGCGAGTCCTCCCGTGCGCAAACTGTGGCACGTGCACCGACCGCATCAGCGGCTACACTTGCGCGTGCGGTCGCGGCTACACCGGCAACACTTGTCAGCTCAAGGTAAGGGCACACAGCCATCAGATGTGAGACGAGTGCGAGTCCTCCCGTGCGCAAACTGTGGCACGTGCACCGACCGCATCAGCGGCTACACTTGCGCGTGCGGTCGCGGCTACACCGGCAACACATGCCAGCTCAAGGTAAGGGCACACAGCCATCAGATGTGAGACGAGTGCGAGTACTCCCGTGCGCAAACTGTGGCACGTGCACCGACCGCATCAGCGGCTACACTTGCGCGTGCGGTCGCGGCTACACCGGCAACACTTGCCAGCTCATGGTAAGTGGCACACAGCCATCAGACAGATGTGAGATGGAGTACAACGAGTGCGAAGTCCTCCCCGTGCGCGAACGGCGGCACATGCACCGACCACATCGGCGCGGCCGCAGCTACACCAGCAACACTCGCCAGCTCAAGGTGAGCGGCAAAATCTTTATCATTACAACCTTAGTTGAGAGACAGCTGACTAAACAACAATGCTGACGCGCAGACACGATGTAACAGATTACATCGAAGAAAAAATAATTTGCTAAAACAGCTACCTCCCTACAAGATCCAACTAAGTAAAAATATTTAGACTGCGATCCCAGGCATTACAACAGCCAGTGTAATATTCCCTTTTTCTTTACATCCTCAATTACATTGTTATCAGTATGAGCTGGGGCAGTCGATAGGTCTCAGTAGGTTCGAATCCTACCGACTGCGCCAAATATGATTGTGGAATTAAAAAAAAATAAAAAATAAAAAAAGAGTTTGATTGCGATGAAAATGTAGATTTTATTAAGTTAGATCTGATTTGACGGGTTTTTGCCTTTATTGGAAATAATTTAGTTCAAAATTCATAATAATACTACAATAGCTCTTTCCCCAATAACTGATATCCTCACTCCCTCATCACATACATCCTCACAGTATACGTTATATGTAAAGTTAGGTGTTCTAGTATGGGTTGACTGAATATTGTGCAGGTGGACCTCTGCTCACCCAACCCGTGTCCCGACCACCGGTACTGCGTCGACCGAGGCAACAGCTATGAGTGCGAGTGCCCTCGCGGCTACGTCGGCGACGAGTGCCATCTACCGGCTAGATCGGCAAGTACCTACCTATATTTACTTACCCTACAAATACTTATAATATCCACTGAGATGACGGCTAAAAGAGAAAGTATATTTTGCACCGATTGTGAACAATGAAATAAGGGCCAATAGGTAGGTATGGCAATGAATCATTTTCAAGTGTGTTTATCATCAAAACACATTCATTATAATAAGTGGATATCTGTATCTGCTACTACGATCCGGACAAATTTCTGTTGCCATACAAAAAACGTAATATGGCAACAGATTTTGTAACCATGGCCATGTAGTTTTGTGTTCTAGAACCTAGTTAAAATTTGTATGTGATAATAAAAAAACATTGATAGAGAATTAGTACACAGGGTGTAAACTTAAATGCGTTTCAATATTAAGCATAGTGCTTCAGACCATCAAACTTAACAACTGGAGCCAAAATCGAAATCGCGAAATAAACTGGTCCATACTGTATTTGGGTCTTGTCATTGAACTTTTTTATGGAACAGCATTTTTTCGCGTTTTTTATTTTGGCAATGGAAGTTGTTCAGTTTGATGGTCTGAAGCAAAGTATGTGCTACATTTAAGCTTACAACCTATGTAAGTAATAATGTCATGTATTCTATTATTTGCGATGTGATTTCAGCCCTGCGACGATAACCCTTGCGCTCACGGCGGCACTTGCTGGAGTGACGTCGACTCCTTCTACTGCTCGTGCCGACCCGGTTACACCGGCAAGCTCTGTGAAGGTAATTAGCTCATACAGTACACACCTTGCGCAAGTGGCGACGGGCTCATATTAACCTGTTACGCACACGATAGAGTTTGGGCACTAGTTGCAATTAGGATATTCTGAATACGGTAATATTGAGAATTCTTCTGAGTACGCACAAAATATATACCAGATTTTAAGTCGGATCATAAGCTATCAAACAAAAAAAGTTTCATCAAAATCAGTTCAGTAGTTTTTGCGTGATGCGCGAACAAACAAACAGACAGACAACATTTCTAAAAAAGGTTGATTTCGAGTCAGGGATATCTACCTAAAAAGCATATCGTAAACTTTTTTTTGTAAATATCTTCAATGTACTATCTATAATGTAAATATCTATAATGTAGTTACAGTTTTATAATAGTTTAGATTAGATAGTTTAGATATGAGTCTTCATCGTCCTGAGGGTTGTAGTTCGAACCCGCACGGGTGGCATGTCATAATATATACCAATGAGTATTTCAAACTTATGTCTCAAACGGCGAAGGAAACCTGCATGCGCTGAAGAAGGAGTTCTAATTCTGATGCGTATGTAAAGTGTAACAATCTGCGTTGGGCACGCGTGGTGGACTAACACCCATTCACCCTTCCTTGAGGGTAGGCCTGTGCCCTGCAATGGGACGTATATATATGTATAGGTTGACGATGGTGATGATTGATAAAATATAACAAAAAAATACAAATAAATGATTTATCTATCTAATTATATTTCTCAAAGCCAATTTGGCTGCTTATTTACAAAAGCAGTATAAGTGCTAAACACAGATGTGTTCTGTCGTTCTTTTTCTCCTGAATCGGATGCAAAGAGAAATTGCTTCGATCAGGGGTGGGCTGCGACGTATGGTCAACGTAAAAAAATTAAACTGACGGACGTACGAATGGACGGGATGATCGTACAAGGGTTGCTTTTCGTACTAAGGATCCCTAACAACATACTTACGTTTCCTCCCTAGTCCCTATTACCTACTTAGTTTCCATTTCCACCCCATAGCAAAACTAGTTACTGTTTGTGTAATTATAACAGAAACTTCTATGTCCTTACATTCCTTAACTACTTGAACCAATTCACGTACAGCGCAGCATTTAATTAACTATCGTTAACCGTAATTAATTTACTTGAACTGCCTGTAGAAATAGATTAATTCTCTGATTCACGTTAATCACAGGTAAAACCGTGAAATTAGATGACTACTCGTACGTGTGTAATAACTCAAGTAATTGTAGTTTCTGAATAAAATTAATTCTTAGCTTTGTCAATAACTATTGCAGTATATTTAAAAATTTATGGAAACAAGTTCTATACTACGTGAAAGAGTTCTAAGATTTAGGGGGGCATTACAGAACGACACTCGAGTAGAGATCTCTTCTTAAGTAAAGATAGACAAGGATGCATGTATATTTAAGCAAGTTAATTATTGTACTTATACTTTATTCCTTTCTACAAAAACTGTTTTTGTTAGAAAGTTCTATACTATGTATTGTTTCGATTTAATCATTGTTTAGGAAGGCACTAGCTCCTAGGGTTCAGGCATCTAGATTTTTCTATCTAGATCTAGATCATCTAGGGTTTTCAATGTCATATTCTTATTGAGATTTAATAAAGCAAATTTTTTTTTTTTTTTTTTATTGTATACGTTGTATGTATTTGCATCCTTTTGTATCTATACTCAAGAAGAGATCTCCACTTGAGTGTCGTTCTTTAATACCCCCCTTAAACTCGATTGATGTCTTCCTATTCAAGTAATCCCTTTCAGTTCAGCAATCCCACATTGCCATCATCATCATATTCCTGATTTGTGACAAATGACTTGATTAATATTGACATTTTATTATTGTAATTCATTTCTGATACCACTCTTTATTTATTTTTGTAAGTACAACGTAGGTAGATAATTTCATTGACATTTTAAAGTTAATTATTTTTAGTTTGATTTATTATTGTGTGAGATTTAACTTTTCTTTCCATTTGTAAATGTATGTACACCTGAAAAGGTAGGGTTTGGAGGGCCTGATAAAAATATGTGACTAACTGCAAATTGTATTACCCGAATTCAATATACAATAAATCATTTTCATTTTCATTTTTTCATTTTCAATGATTTACGCAGTGTTGTAGAAGGACCACCCCGTTTCTTCCCGTGGGTGTCGTACGAGGCGACTAAGGGATAATGTATCTTGTGCAGAAATGTTATCTTGGGCGAAAGGGTAGTAGCCCTGTGTCGTCACCGCCTGACATGTCATTTTCTCGTGAAACCTTCAATATGCTAAAAGTGATCCTTTCTACAACTTCACGCTTAAAAATGTTGCTGGTAGTTCCCATCCTCGTCGCCACTGATAAATAAAAGAGGTGTGTGTGCACCATAAAGTTATTATACCTTACAGGAGTAGAGGAACTGACATGAGTTGTCAGATGAAACCGTTTTTGAATATTTTCAGGAGACTATCGGCAGCCGAAAATTCAAGCACTGTCTATAATTCTGAGTCTAACGTGAAATCGTGGATAAATTCATGAAATAGTGTCAGTATATTTCACAAAATTATCTACGATTTCACGTTCCATTCGCAATTATTTACGGAAACCGAATTTTCACCCTGCGATAAGATCCCCAAAAAACGGTTCTATTGCCTCGCGCGCGTCACGTATCTCTTTCTATTATACAGTAATGCCGCTAGGTAGATCTCGCTCTCTCAGCTATCAGTCACTCTATTATAATAACACTTAATGGTGTGCAGCAGTAAGACGTACTCGTTATCAATCTGTCATTACTCATTACAGAGTTATGTACCCTCTATATACAATAGTAGCTAAGTTTCTCACTACATCGAAAGGGATTATGGTCGTGAGTTTAAGTACGTATGTGTGTATGTAGAAGCACTTTTTCATGGCTTTACAATCCTCTACGAGAGCGGCACTCACGTCCGCACTCTGCAGTCTCGACAGCAGACTGTACCCTGGTCAGTTGGTCACAGAATAGGTTTGGTATATCTCTGGTGGTTGTCTGCGGGAGAGAGACAGCATTATGCCTTCTGACGCGTTTCTCTTTCAAATATACGAATCAGGCTTCGTCATGAGTATTGTGACCGTCTCTTGTTTTCTTTCTCCATAGTCTTATATTTTCTGCGAGCACAGCAAATTGAAATAAACTTTTTCATGTTATCTTCAGAGGACTTCATACTGGAATCAGTGGTGGGCGGCGAGGTGGCCATGGAACCTGAACCGCACGTGGGGGTCCGCGAAGTCCGCCTGCCGCTCGGCCTGTACCACGATCGACTTCACAACGTGTACATCGCGGCCGGTACTCTGGGTGCCGCAATAGCTATCGTCGGCGTTGTGGTAAGAACCCTTGATCTCTGAAATGTTGTTTCACTCTCGCGAGAACATCTCGGTGCGAATTGTCGGCAAGTATTTTCAAAGGCAAAATACTTCGGCTAAAGACGCGGCGAAAACAATGAAGGGCATCCACACTGTCGTTCTCGGCCCTTCTCGGCGAGAATGTAGTGCCTGATTTTCAGTAGTAAGCGTCACAGTGGTTATGGGCCCAAACTTTATAAGTACATCCGCCGATCTGGAACTGCGTCTGCCATTTTCTGGTATTCTGACCGCAGTTGTGTTTGTTGCCCGTTACCAAGGGAAAAATTTTCCCATGGTTCTATCAGTCGGACACCTTACCTCTTTGTTTGCCCGTAGTCTTTTGATCTTATAAATGGTAAAGTCAGAATCTTACCTTTTATTGCCTGACTTGAAAAAAGAAGCAAACAAAAAAAGAACTTTAAATTAATGCAGATACTTAGATAAAATTATTTTTTTAAAGTCATTGGACAGTCTCCTATGATCCTTTTCCTGTCGCAAAGGGTATTCAGAGCGTCTGAACGCCCTGATTTATCCGGCCGAACATTTTAAAGCGGTATTATAAAGCTCCTGGACGTTTATAACAGCGCCATGAAATTGTAATAAACAAGATGAAAATTTTTTGCCAGATAAATTTAGGTGTTCAAACGCTCTGAATATTCACCTCCCCCTGTATACCAATATAATTCAGCGCGTGCGAAAACATCGATAACGAAATTCTGGTACTTGAAACTTGAAACATCTTTGTTTTTCTCTTGCGCACCTAGAGTGCGATTTTTGAAACTCATTCGGTGAGCTCAGCAGTTGAAAGTGTCAAAATAAGTTACTATGGAGATATGCATCTTCGCCGAATGAGATTCAAAAATCGCAATCCTGTAGATGTCACCCAACATTACCTAAATTCCCCACACTGTTTCTATTACAGGTGACAGCTTGCCACTGCCGCGTAAACAAGACGTATTCTCGTCTACTCTCCCGCCTCTCCCGTGCCTCAGAATCTGGACCTCCGCACCACTGGCTGCAGGACAAGCGCGCCCCTCCCACCTCGGTGCCCTTCCCTCCCCCCACCTCCGGCCTCGACACCACCGACATGTACTACACCCTGGACTTCAGTGACAGCCAGAGCTCCCCTCTGATCCAATAGCCATCACTCTTGAACTGCCCCGACGGGGAACGGTTCAAAATACAGATTTAAGGAGATTGCGGACTAGATTTGTTTTGCTTTGTGTCTACTTTCAAGATCTCGAGTCCTTATTATTCGTCGTCAGTAATCAACTGATGGAAAAATTATCATTGTGATACAATTTTGATGTCTGATTATCTAATTGGTCTGATCTAAGTAATTTTCTTTGTGATTTTCATCTTAACTATTATAAAACTGTAACTGAACTGTGTCTGTACATTGAAGATATTTACAAAAAAAAGATTACGATATGGTTTTTAAATATCCCCGACTCGAAATCAACCTTTTTTAGAAATTTTGTCTGTCTGTTTGTCTGTTTGTTTGTGTGTTTGTTTGTGTGTTTGTTTGTTTGTTTGTTTGTTTGTTTGATCGCGCATCACGCAAAAACTACTGAACCGATTTTGATGAAACTTTTTTTGTTTGATAGCTTATGATCTGACTTAAAATCTGGTATATAATTTGTGCGGACGAAGTCGCGGGAAAACACTAGTATCTTATAAAAACCGATTTTTTTTTGTGATTTTGTCTTAAATGAAAATAAATAACAGATTTTTTTTATTAGTTAGGTAGGTACTTATGCTAAGTTGTGAGATGAAGGAACTAAGGTAGTTAAGTTAATTATGTAAAATTCGAGACGTTTCAAGAAACATTACGTAGTTTGAGCCCAAAAAGTACCCGGTAAAGATAGTAGGTATAGGTGTTGGTTATTTTATAAGTACTGATGTAGACACGCCAAATAGTTTATTTAATGCAGCTGAACGATTTTATGTCATTTTCATCTTATCTTACATATCTATCTTATCCCTAGAACAACAGATGGATGAACTACTGTCATGTTCATAATAAAAGATGAAATATAAGCAAAATGAAGATAACATAGATTTACGCATTTAAAATACTACAGATACTAACTAGGCCGTTTTACATTTCAAATTTGTTTAAATGTATGTAGACGCACGCCAAATTATTACATACAAATAATTATATTTATAATTTTAATAATAGATAGCCAATTATGTATTGTCCTGAGGTTTCAGAATATCTCTGACCCCCTCGGGGAATATAGTCGTGAGCATATGCTTAAGCAATTATGTATTGCGAACGCTGGCTCAGCTAGTTTGTCGAAGTTTACTTAGGGTGAACGTTGCATTAGGTACTTCAAAGGGTGATTTTACCCATGATACTGAACAACTTAACCAAAGAAATCTATAGAATATTCGCAAAAAAATAATTTCGATTTTTCATACGTTCTATCAGCTGATTGCATTTAGTATGGAAAGTCCAATATTTTTTTTTGCGCTTTTCTATAATTTTCTTGGGAAAGTTGTTAAGTATTATGGGTAGGTACAATCACCCCTTAAAGTAATGCACCTGTTTAACCTAACACCCTGAATAAGCAATCTTTGACTACTAAACAAGGTAATAGTTTAAATGTATGTTTACCTATAAACTTAGTTCAGAATGCCAAATAGATGAAGTTATAGCTGGTAAATATTTTAATTTAAGTTGTTTTCTCCCCTCCGGACGGAAAGCGTCAATTGTCGTCCCGCTGCGCTAAACGATGTTGTCGCTTTTCACCTCCGTCGAGAAGAAAAATAGTATACTAACCTCGGACAGTAAATAAGAAAGCCTCAGATCATATGTTTGTTGACCTCGGCTTCGCCTCTTTCCACAATTACATGAGATCTGAGACCTTTCTTACTTTCCTGTCCTCGGTGTGTAATCTGCTATTATTGTTCTAACATTGCGGTGGTAATGTCTTTCTAACTTGCGATTATTAGTACTTAATTCAGTTTATTATTTTATTACTGAAATAACAGATACCTACAGTAACATTCTTTTATAAATTCTTCACACTAAGTGCCTGCGGGATATTGAAAAATAATGTTTTTTTTAAATACTCCTTAATTTGTCAAATACCTAGAAGAAAGTTAGATATTGTAATGCAAGTATCATAGGTCATAGGACCCACTGAGCCAAATGGTGGATCACAGTGAACATCAGCGTGCTATTCAATCCACTGGTGGATCGATATAGTGGATCGAGATAGTGGATCCTACTGGACAGAGGGTATAATTCAGACTTTTTAGCCAAATGTGCATTTGTTATTAGTGTATTTTTTAATGAGTTGTGTTCATATTTTCGTTCGAAACCTTCAAAACCGTTAATACAATCACAATGTTCGAAAAAATACTAAAATGCAAATGTAGTACCTAGGTATTGTATTCGACTGATCTTCCAATTAGATGTTTTCCAGACTGTCTTATAACTTGCTTTAAATGTCTGTGACAAGTATAAGTACTTATAAATCTACTCGAACTTAATGTGTTTGATCTTTCAATACAAATCTTAATCTTGACGCTTTCGTGACTAATATTGCTTCTGGATGTAAATAAATAAAAACATGGTAAACCTATTGTTGTCAGTTAATTAATGTTGTTTCAATACAAACAAACCCTATAATTTTTTAAGTACTTATCGTTTTTATAGTAGCTAGTTTTTGTTAAAAAGAAAACCACCGTGTAACCACCGTAACGTTTTTAAGAAAATACATTTGTATTTAGATATAGACCGATCTCCACTCCTCCTCGAAGACCTCCCATTGATCTTCGGGTTCCCCTTGCGGTACAAGGATGACATTTGAGGATCGTAATATGGATGCTTTGATGATACAGGGAAAACTTTGACTTCCTGGTAAGGTCAACTCCTGACGGATGAGGTCAACGGCCGGCGGAAACTATGTTAGATAGGGGGACCTCGAGCAAATGTCATAGTGGACCCAAGAGTGCGATTTGAAAATGTTAAAATTACTATCTACTGCTGATTTGACTTTCAAAAAATGCTCTAAGTTCAAAAATCATACTTCAGGAGTGAGATTTTTTAAAGTCAAATGATTATACTAGGTATGATAATGAGATCTCCATAGTAATTTAGACATTTTCATCTGCTGAGCTGACCGAATGAGATTCAAAAATCGCACTCCAGGCATAGACGAAAATTTTTTCGCTTACGCTGGTAGACCGAATATCAGTATAACCGGGTATGAGATAGCGAATTTATATGAAGTGACATCTCGGTCAGGTGGTTGTCCCATACAATTTACATGAAATGACATTTTGGAGTCAGGGATGCGATTTTTGAATCTCATTCGGTGAGCTCAGCAGTTGAAAATGACAAAATTACTATGGAGATATGCATCTCTCTACTGCTGATTTGACTTTAAAAAATCGCTCTCCTGTAGAATGATTTTTGAGAGTCAAATCCGCAGTAGAAAGATGTGTATCTTCATAGTAATTTTATCATTTTCAACTGCTGAGCTCACCGAATGAGATTCAAAAATCGCATCGCAGAAGGCCGAAGTACAAAAAAGTGGATACGTCGATAAGGACAGCAATAAGGTAGCGATCTCCTTTTTTAACTAGAGCGAATTTGCTATGTGCATCTCTTACTGAGTGAATATGACAAGACACGTGCTTCCTTCTAGTGCCTTCTCTTTCTACGACTCCAGGTCAGATTTGGTTGTTACTGGCCGCTAAAATTAAGACTGGAATGCAATTTTTTTAAATCCCACGTTCAAAATCAGGATCGGATGATGAATAATCTCCATAGTAATTTTGAATTGAATTGAATTGAATTGAAAAAGTTTTATTGTGCAAACAGACAGGTGGTTGATATATTATTCTGATGCTGATTTGATTTAAAAAATCGGCTTGCTCTTTTTGCAAACTTGATTTTACCTATAAGCGCGTTTTGCCTACTTCAGCTATTCGCGAAGAGCGCGATAGTACCTACTGTCATGAATCAATTATCAAAATGAACACATAACATGAAAAAGTGCAAATATAAACTCTTTGCTCATTATGGGAAAATACTTTTTCTAAGGGGAAAATTATATCTGGTCATTTAGAAACATAAGTAGGTACCTAATGTCAATTGGTATTCAAAAAACTAATGACATATTTGTGCAAATTTTGTTTTTCTTTCAACATTGTGTTTAGCTAACATCGAAAAAGAATAAATTTTCTGCAAATAAAAATAAATATCCAAGAATCTAGTAGTTCTCCGCCGGAAATACTTAGTGTTTGTAAAAAGCAAGAGGGGCGGGTGCTACTACGAGCTGGACACCGATACCTATTTTCAAAACGAAATTTAAACGATTCATACATCCTACCTTATTACATGAATCGCCATATACCTATATGGCGATGTAAGGTGCGTTGGGGTAGGATCGTGAATGGGGTTAGATCGTAGTAATGTGATATCTACCGATTCTGTGATAATTTTTTATACTGGCATCACTGCGCGAGACCTTTTTTTTTCCTCCCTTCAGCAGGGGTGCCAGACGTACGATAATTTCGACACCGGTACGATGTACGATACAAAATGTATTATCGTACGCCAAAGTACGATAATTTCCAACCCGCTCCGAAGTGGTGTGAAAAGACTAGGTATAGGTTCTATCCAGTGCCTTAAAATCATCTAAAAATACAAAATAATATCTATGGTCGAGGATTACTCCTCGAATCTATCGAATCTAGAGGTAGAAGTAAATAGTGAGTCCGTTGATCCCACTCGTTGATTATTTTTAAAATGTCTGTCTTATTTCACAACTTCCTAAAACTCCTATTCTATTTCTAGTTTTGCGAAATAGCGCGTTTCGCGCGGTTCTGGCAGTTGTACGATAATTTTTCTTCTGGTACGATAATTTTCGAATTTTGGTACGATAATTCACTCCCACTCGTCTGGCATCCCTGCCCTTCAGTCCGCATCGGTGATTTCGTCGTGTCGATCGTCTGTTATGGCTGGATGAAGATTGGACGCTCAAAACAAAATAACGAAGTATAAGATCTGATGTTTTCTTTTTATAAACCTTGTGTTCTTAGCAACATGAGGGTTGTCCGTTCTTTCCCCAATATCGTCCGATCTTTCCCGTGTATTTTTAAATGCATGTCTATAGGTACTTTAAACTCCCGTAACACAGCAGTCGTCAAATCTATGCAAACATGATATTTTTCTGATAGGTTGTTTATTGATTATCAGTTTCTACTTTATTTTATTACGCTAGCTGATAATATAATTCGAGGAAAAAATAAATTGCTAACTTCTTATGAATGCCAACTTGTTCTGAGGTTTCAGAATATCTCTGACTGGCCCTCGGGGAATATAGTCGTGAGCATATGCTTAAATACATTTTATGACGATCAATTACAGAATAATTGCATTAGTTACTGTTAATAAAAAAGATATAAGTATTGTCAGTTTTTAGTCCTTTAAATTGTAATCCAATTTTTGATAAGATTAAGTTTGATTCCATAATAAACTCAATTCCAGAACCTTTGATATTTGCAGATTTTAATGCTGATCTTACTTCTTGTGTTTATTGTTCTGATTTGCCTCGTGGTAGGGATGTCTTGGAGGTGATAGATGAGAATGATCTTGTTCTTCTCAATGATGGTATCAAATTTACTATTGGTTCTTTAACATGGCGTCCTAATGCGTTAGACATGTCACTGGTTTCCTTGTCATTATCTTTGTCCTGTGAGTGGTCTGTCCATGACACTCCTCTAGGTAAATCACTTTCCTGTAATGATAAAAGTAGTGACTGGTATAAATGATGGTGATATAGAAATTTGCCCATCTACCCTTATTACAAAGCAGTAGATTGGAAAATGTACGAAAAACGTGTTGAAACATTACTGGATCTGGAGTGCGATTTTTGAATCTCATTCGGTGAGCTCAGCTGTTGAAAATGTCAAAATTACTAACTATGGAGATACGCATCTTTCTACTGCGGATTTGTCTTTCAAAAATCGCACTCCTGAAGTATGATTTTTAAGAGTCAAATCAGCAGTAGAAAGATGCAGATGAGAGAGCTCAGAGAGATGAGATGATCTTTCTACTGCTGATTTGACTTTCAAAAATCATACTTCAGGAGTGCGATTTTTGAAAATCAGCAGTAGAAAGATACAAATCTCCATAGTAATTTGGACATTTTCAACTGCTGAGCTCACCGACTGAGATTCAAAAATCGCACTCTTGAATCTCATTCGGTGAGCTCAGCTGTTAAAAATGTCAAAATAACTACGGAGATACGCATCTTTTCACTGCTGATTTGACTTTAATAAATCGCTCTCCTGTAGTATGATTTTTGAAAGTTAACTCAGCAGTAGAAAGATGCATATCTCCATAGTTATTTTGACATTTTCAATTGGTGAGCTCACCGAATGAGATTCAAAAATCGCACTCCTGTTCCATCTTGGATCATCTCCCCCCTTGATGAGTTTTTCAAAACAGCAATAGTCCACCTTGCGGGTGAACTACGGGCAATATATTTTCAGCGGTGCCCGTAGTACACCTCTGAGGTGGACCCCGGGTCAGTAAAAGTGCCCGTAGTCCACCCAGGTGGACTTGTCAGGTGGACCACGGGTAACGAACGGTATTTACAATATTTAAAATTTCTTTAAAACAGCAGTTTATAATTCTATTACAAATCCTTCTAATAAAAGGTTGTCTACTTCTAGTAGTAATACTAATTTCGATCTACTAATAGGAAGTCTAGCAAAAAGCTACATCTCTCTTGATGAAACATAAAAAGCTGTTTTAAACTTCAAACAAGGTTATCTCAAATTGAAACATGATTCTACAGAGCAAACATAGGTATTTGGAGTTTAAAAGACTTCGAGCTGTTAAAAAAACCCACCTTGAATATTGAGAGAAGAAATAGTTGGGTAGCCTTGTGTAATTCTTTCAATCGCTACACTCCTCTGTCCATAGTCTGGAAATACCTATAAGTATACGAAAATTTTATAAGACCTCATCAAATAATACCTTGACAATGATTCTTGGGTATTGGACTTCTTGCATATAATATTTGTAACGAAAATATCAACTCAAGTAATAGTTTTGTTATACAACCATTTACTATTCAAGAATTGGTTTCTGCCATATTATCTAGAAGAGATACAGCTTTCGGTATGGATGCCTTACATACTTTTTTTTACATACTTAACAATATTTTTTACCATTTTGAATACTTAAACAGTGGGAAAACAAAGAAATCCTAAAAGATTGGAAAATAGATTACTTGGTACCAATTCTAAAACATGATCAACCAAAATTATGTCCAGACTCCTATCGGCCAATTGAAGGGCTAAGTTCAAAAATCACTAAGTCCGATAACTGACATTCAGAGAAATCTATTTGATTGCGTCCTGAAGTATGTTCTGAAGGAGAATAAAATGAATTAAGTAATGTCAAAACAGTGTCTTATAATAAATATAAATATGTATTAATATATAAAAATAACCACAAAAGCCATAATTTCTGGAGATAATCTGCTTTAAAAGCTTAGGACTTGGTTAAAATGTGGTTCAAATTGCTGGACTTGGTGATTTCTTACTTGGACTTAGATATTTTTTCATGGATTTATACGCGGTGGTTTTATACGATATAACGTGTTATAAGTAAATTCAAGGACTTAGTGAAAATTATTATGATCATCTTTTGAAAACGAACATAGAAACGCAATTTTTTTGAGTTGTTACCTTTGCAGTTAATTCTCACTGCATCGAATTTTAATGCTCCTAATCGTAATACTTGGACACCCGTGCTAGTAATTTTGGGCAGAAAGAAAACCATACTATGGCTTTTTATAAATGAAATGAAAGGGAAAATGTACCTAAAACGGATGGACTTAGTGATATTTTCTTCAATCTTATTAAAGATATTTAGCAGGTGTCAAGAAAACCAACAGGAGAGCGATTTTTGAATCTCATTCGGTGAGCTGAGCAGTAGAAAATGTCAAAATTACTCTGGAGATACGTATCTTTCTACTGCTGTTTTGACTTTCAAAAATCATACTTCAGGAGTGCGATTTTTGAAAGTAAAATCAGCTGTAGAAAGATGTGTATCTCCAGAGTAATTTTGACATTTTCAACTGCTGAGCTCACCGAATGAGATTCAAAAATCGCACTCCTGAGAGTTATTTTGAAATAACATGACATACACCATTCGATAGAGAATGCTCTGATTTTTTATAAAATGATGCTGGATTAAAAAATCACGAAGTGTGACTTTGTGATTTTTTGAACTGGATCAATACAATTGCTCTCACGTCATGTTTTGGAAAATTATTCGAACAAATTTTAAAACAATGTCTTGAGTTTTATGTAGGCAGAATTGTATTCAATTCCTTCCAATCAATTTAGTTTCCGGCGACGTTGTTCAGCATGTGAAAGTATTATGTCAATTGGATCTTAATGTTAAAAGTTCATTGGCAATGAAACCTATTGAATTGAACTATTGTCTGAGTAGTTGTTGTTTGTATAAGTTGGGGTCCCATTGTTGATGGTTCAAACGTCTAGTTATGATAACATTTTGTTTTTTTCATAATATCGCATAGTGCTTCAGCAAAAAGTAATTAAACAAAAAACTATCAAGATCAAGGCTTCCTTTTTTTATCAGCAGGTTTAAGACGTAATAGTAGTGGAAATACCTCGGAGGCATCTTTTATTTTTCATTTTACGACTAGATTTATACCATTTACCGAAACTAAAGTCATACCTCATTATTTTTGGATAGTTCATCTAGTGAAATCATCAACTGAATACACGATTGGAACTACTTCACTCGATAGAAAATCGTCACAAAGATGACGTATTTTCATGCATTTTTAAACATTTTTCTCGGTTTAGAAGAACTTAAAATAGTTTCCGATTGTTGGTATATATACTCACATATTCACCATTAGTTTAACTAGTGCAATTCTAATAAAAATAAATCTAGAAAAAGTACTTTGGTTAGTTGTTTTTAATCGAAAATACGGCTCACACACACACTTTTCGGAGCGCTCGGCAATCGCGTTTCTCATACAAAATATTCGTCGGGACCTATATGGCCCCTTAAGGAAGATTTGCCTTTCTCGGAATACGTACTTTTGTTCAGCTAGCATAGTACTTGTAAATAGGTCAAATAATAAAACCAATTAAGTACGATTATTTAGTACGATTAATTGTTTTGGTCAAACAAAAATTTTACTCGGTTTTCAAGCGATTCTCATGGGAATAAAACGTACTACCAAAAGTTGACCACTTGTAAAAAAAATTACCTAAGTATTTCATACAGATTTTTTCAAGATAATATGAATTACCTACTTGGTTATTCGTAGGTATTAATTTAAAAGTAACGAACTTTTGAACAAAAGGGCGTGTTTTTCAATATCCTAAATTTTATTTTTACAAGGTATATCGATCTAAAATAAAATAGAGAATAATTTCTTTATTTGACGGTAATTACAGCAGGTGTTCAAAGTTTCTACTCCTCATTCTCGAATATAGTCCGCATCGACGAATGAAATTTCTCAATATGCTTCCAAAAGTGCCCCTTATAAATTTTTCATGTTCGTGGTCAATACTGTGATTTTCTGTAGAAGTTGTTCCTCGGTAGCACGTTCCCCTGATCATAAACCCTATTGCTTCCTTTCTATGGGGTTATAGAGACAGTGTATGAGAGCGATACCGAAGAACAACTTCATCAGAAAATCACAGCAGTAACCACCAAAATGGAAAATAATTCCGTCGCTTCTGGAAGCATAAGAAAAATCTCATTCGTCGATGCGGAGTGTGTTTGAGAATGAGAGGTAGAAATTTTGAATACCCGCTGTAATCTCCGTCAAATAAAGGATTTATAATTGTTTTAAGTTCAATTCAATTTTTGTTTAATGGCATCCGATGTGTTATCACAATTCAGCCAACGTCTCGTTATGTGAAGATTATACGTAGGAAAATGATCAGTAGTATTAATTAAGTCTAGAGTGGCAGTTTTGCCAATGTAAGTAGTTTAGAGTCTCAAAGATAAAGATAAAGATAATTTATTTGTCAGAACATGAGTTTAAATTAATACAGGTGGTATGTTACAAGCGGTAGTCGTTCATGTCTTGCCTTGCGGCATACAAATTTACACGTCAATGAAAACATTAACACAATGAGATGAATTAGAAATTTATACAACACTAGTGTTTACCCGCGACTTCGTCCGCACAAATTATATACCAGATTTTAAGTCAGATCATAAGCTATCAAACAAAAAAAGTTTCATCAAAATCGGTTCAGTTGATTTTGCGTGATGCGCGAACAAACAAACAAACAAACAAACAAACAAATAAACAAACAAACAAACACACAAACAAACAGACAAACAGATAGACAAAATTTCTAAAAATGGTTGATTTCGAGTCAGGGATACCTAAAAACCATATCGTAATCTTCTTTTTCTAAATATCTTCAATGTACAGACACACTCCAGTTACAGTTTTATAATAGTTTAGATGCAAAAAAATTATTAAATTCAACGTTACCAAAATTACAATCGATATAAAATAAAAATTAAAAAGAATATGTATGTAACAAGCACAAATATGTGGATTAATAATTAATGTCCCAAAAATATTTATAATTAAGTATACAGTTCTCATATTATTTAAGCAAGGTCAAATTATAACATTAATGTTTATACTACATAATTATAATTTCTCATCATTTAAAAATTCACCAATGGTATAATAACAATTTTCTGCCAATAGCTTGTTCAACTTTTGCTTGAATATATTATTATTGTTGGAATCTCTTATTTGTTTCGGTATTTTATTATAAATCTTTGGAGCGATTCCATATAAGCTTTTCCTAAACAAAGCCGTTTTTGCCCGCTGTAGATCCCGGGGTCTCAGATTATGAGTATAAAATATCTCGTTACGCTTGAATAAGTCAGAATTACATCTTATAAACATTGCTAATTCATAAATATAAAGCGAGGGTGATGTCAATATTTTATATGTCTTGAAATATGGCTTACAGCTGACTGTCAATAGGTTTAAGACCAAACATAGCTCTTATACTTACATCTCTTTTGGCTTTTGAAAATTATCTCTCTGTCAGTTGAATTTCCCCCAAAGAGCACTCCAAATCTCAGATTAGAAGCCACTAAAGCATGATAAATGCCGTCAATATAGTTTCTATATTAATAGTTTGTCTCAATTTGTAGAGTGCATACGAAGTTTTAGACAACTTTGAACAAATTGATTCAATATGTGCTTTCCATGTTAAGGATTTATCAATAGTAACTCCCAAAAAATTTGTTATTTCTACTGCCTCTACTTCTGTGTCTTGATATTTAATGTTTAAATTTGGTATTTGTTTCCTTTGACTAAAATGCATAAGTTTCGTTTTTGTCAGGTTAACTTTCAAATTATTGTCTTTAAGCCAAGATATAACACTATTAAGTGCGCTGTTAATATCAATTTCGTACGTATTATACTCTTTACATTCTACTACAACTGTGCAATCATCCGTAAAAAGAGTCATGGGATAATCTACAGCTCTTGGTAAATCATTGATATAAATGATAAAAAGCAAGGGGCCCAGTACACTGCCCTGTGGTACGCCATATAGGACAGTACTACCTTTCGATGTATATATTATTTCTTTTTTTGTTTTAACATCGACTCTAGATATTTCTACGAATTGCTGCCTGTTTATTAAATATTAATTTAAGTATATTGCCACGTATCCCATATGCATCTAATTTTGCTAAAAGAATCTGATGGTCAACATAGTCAAAAGCCTGCGTCATATCCATATAAATAGAGCAGACTGGGTTTGTGGTATCTAAATTTTTAGTCACAATTTTTAATAAATCAAATATAGCCATGTTTATTGTCCTATCTTTTCTAAAACCCTGTTGCTCATTTCTTAGTATATTTTTCTTTTCTAAATATGTTTATATAACTCTTTATGAATATACTTTTAAAATTTTTTTTGCAAATATGGGCAAAAGAGCAACTGGAGTGCGATTTTTGAATCTCATTCGGTGAGCTCAGCAGTTGAAAATGTCAAAATTACTATGGAGATATGCATCTTTCTACTGCTGATTTGACTTTCAAAAATCTTACTCCTGAAGTATTATTTTTGAAAGTGAAATCAGCAGTAGAAAGAGGCTTATCTCCATAGTAATTTTGACAATTTCTACTGCTGAGTTCAATTAATAATGTGGCTTAGATGCGGTGCTATATAATCTGCGACATATTTAAACGTTAGTTGTTACTCCATCATATCCGACACTGTTTTTGTTTTTCATATTTTTAATAATTTTGTTTTAAGGTAAAGTGATTTAAGTAAAGTGATTGTTTTAAGGTAAAAACACAAAAGAGTTCACAAAATGGATGAGGCACGTGCGGACCTAACGCGACGATACGCACGACACGACCGTACACCTCCAGGAGTGCGATTTTTGAATCTCATTCGGTGAGCTCAGCAGTTGAAAATGTCAAAATAACTATGGAGATACGCATCTTTTTACTGCTGATTAGACTTTAAAAAATCGCTCTCCTGTAGTATGATTTTTGAAAGTCAACTCAGCTCAGCAGTAGAAAGATGCATATCTCCATAGTTATTTTGACATTTTCAACTGCTGAGCTCACCGAATGAGATTCAAAAATCGCTCTCTAGATTCTTTTAATATAGGTATGAATTAGGTACTTCGTTGTTCGTATTAATTTAAAAGTTATGAACTTTAACTAAAAATGACAAATGTCGAAGTCTATAAAAGTCGAAGTGTAAAAATGACGAAGTATAATAATGTCAACATTTAATAATGTCGAAGTATAATTATGACAAAAAATAATAATGTCGAAGTGTAATAAAGTCTGAGTATAATAATGTCAAAATAAAGTTCAAGTATAATAATGTCAAAATATAATAATATTGGAGTATAATAATGTCAAAATATAGTCCAAGTGTAATAAAGCAATCGTGAGCATGTGTGCATAGGTGGACTAACATCCTACGAATCCCTACACACTCTTCACAACCTAGACACTTCATACAAATGGGCTCGCACTGACTAGAGGCTAGTACATGAGTGTGCTAATTGAGTGAATATACCACAACTTACAGTCGCTCAACAACGGACATTGCAACGCATGCCGGGCACAGCTAGTTATGTATAAATTACAACACATACCTAGTGTAGACCCGGATTAATTGTAACGCGGGTTAATAGTAACATTGACAATATTTCGGTAGGTAACTAAACAAGGCAAGGATGTGTGTGTGCAAAGAGGTGATGGCTCTTGCATGTCCGTACCTATTCTCCAATTGCCGCGCGTGCAACGTGGAGGTGTGTTGTAGGATCTAGAGAATGCTACAAATGATAAGATCATTATTTTCGTTCGTATCATAGCTTTTTTATGATTTTTTCTAAAATTAACGTTTAATTAACAATTTTGATGGGGTTGATTGTAACGATACAATTAACACTGTATTACAATTGACCCATGATCAAATTTTCATAATTAAGATGGTTTGAAAATACTCTGACAGCAAGTTGACCACTAACATGCCTCCACCAACTCACAGCAACCGCAGCGTTGGACGGAGAATGGCCGCTCCCTCTAACTCTAATTTAGATTGATTTTTATAGTATGTTATGTAGAATATTATTTAGTAGGCTTGCTTCCTAATTTAACTTCCAATTAAAAGAGTACACAATTAAATTACAGTCGTTATTTTGACAGAATTATATGACTTTTAATTAAACTTTAAACGTAAATAAATCCACAGCTTCGTTTGTATGAAAACATATATTTTGTAATCCCAAAATATGATTTTTGTAAAGTGTATTTTGATTTTATGATACGAAACACTAAACAGGTAGTTCAGTTCACATCATGTAAATACGATTTATTAGTGGTTTATATAGGGTGTTACGAAAATTATCATTAACCTTTAAACCACAGACTCTACCCATCAAACTGAACAACTTTTACTATGGGAGCAAAACGATCAGAGAAAAACAAAGTCAGCTGTCCCATACTAAACTGCAATACAAACTCGACCATTGACATTTAAAATGCTGAGCTCACTGAATGAGATTCAAAAATCGCACTCCTGAGCAACAAAAAATCAGCTGTCGTATGGGACAGCTGATTTTTTGTTGCTCTGGGGCCCTATTTTTGAATCTCATTCGGTGAGCTCAGCAGTTGAAAATGTCAAAATTACTATAGAGACACGCATCTTTCTACTGCTGATTTGCCTTTCAAAAATCATACTCAAGGAGAGCTATTTTTGAAAGTCAAAACAGCAGTAGAAAGATGCGTATCTCCATAGGTATTTTGACATTTTCAACTGCTGAGCTCACCGAATGAGATTCAAAAATCGCACTCCTGCTCGCTTTGCTCCCATAGTAAAAGTTGTTCAGTTTGATGGGTAGAGTCTGTGGTTTAAAGGTTACTGTTACTTTTCCTTACACCCTGTATAATTTAAATACTTACAAAAGGCAATTTCTGTCATGTGATAAAAATTGTTAATGAGCCATTTCTAAAATGACCCTTATGTTTCTCTAGTACATTTGTTGATTTATTATTTTACGTTTTCCCTTTTTATTAAACTTAAAAACACATTTAAATAAATAATTTACATCTAATTTTTAAGTATTTGCTTATTACATAAATGATCAATTTAGAGCCAACATACAAATTTTGAGCGAACATAGTACTAACGGGATAATACTAACAAATCCACACTTAAAAAATGGAAGAATAAAGGTGCAACCTACTATTACACCGACTCCAAGCGCGAAAAATTTGACCGTAAACCTCAAGTATCATGATGTTACCCACCAAGACTATAAAAAATTTCGGACGAATAAAGGTGCATCTTTTATTACACAAAAAAAAATCTACAAATGTTCATCAGAACAAAAGTGTTACATGTATTTCTAGATTTTAACAAATACTCGCTCGTTATACCTCTATGACAGCCGTAACATAAAGAAAGTATTTTTTTTTCTCTTTCTAACGATACAAAAAGTATTAAAATGTCTATAGTAGTTTTAACGCTACGCCGATTTTACGGTTTTTTTGCTCTCCTGTAAAGATGACTTTTCAAAGTTACACCTTTATTCGTTTGGGCATGCGAAGTGTCGTTTATATTTCCTGTTAGAAACCAACAATAATATCCATCAAATTCACTATAGTTAATCATTAATATCACACAGAATCTGGGTTGCGATTTTTGAATCTCATTCGGTGAGCTCAGCAGTTGAAAATGTCAAAATTTCTATGGAGATATGCATCTTTCTACTGCTGATTTACCTTCCAAAAATCATAATTCAGGAGTGCGATTTTTTAAAGTCAAATAAGAAGTAGAAAGATGCATGAGAACGCTTTTGTATGAGATTTAAAAACCATTCAAACTCACCGATAACATTCAAAAATCGCACCCCAGAGTTATTATAACTGTATAATTTAATATCTCATTACAACAAGATTCACCAAAATAAGTTACTAAACATTGTCAACAAAGATTTGCTTTTTAAAAGATGTTGCCAATGCCAAGTCTAATAATGAAATGTACGTTACTCGATTAACATCAATAATTTAGATTCAAACTCATGATATGACTCGTGCGTGACTCGAATCATGATTAATTCACCATAATGAGAACTTCTGTTTCTAAGTTCTGAAAAATATCAATTTACATAGTTTTCGGATACATAAAGTCGAATATTCTAACACACGCGTGTTCTATAAGCTGCATTGTGTACCTAAAAGCGGTGCAATAAGAGCCACTTTACGAGCAAGTATGTTGAAAAAGATTTATTTAAATTTCCGGGAAAATCGCGGAATCGGTGGTTAATACGGTTGGCAACAGAATATGAACCCAGAGCTGTAAAACTGGAGTTTTTTGCGGGATTTGATAGCTGATGTTTGGAGTCCTCATATTTCATCGAATTTTTATTGTTTATAGTAAGTTTTGGTTCGTAAAATTGGTGTTGTTTTGCGTAACAAAGAGTGAACAATATACAGTTCAGTGAAATGTGATGGTGTGTCGGTTGTAAACAGGAAAAGCGTTCCGTGATTTTAGTGCGGCAAAGCGGTCGGTTCACCTTTTTCCTGTGGACTTCTCTTCGTTTCCTGCGTCTTTCGATTGTCTCCAAAAACTCCAAAGAAGCGTCAAAACATCGATCACCAACGTTTTAACGTGATAACAAAAGATAAATTGAAATAAAATAAGATTTAGCCTAAAGGTCTTGTAACCAGGCTAGTAAAGATATTTAAAAAAAAGAGCTGTAAAACTTTCCAAAAAAAAAGTAGACTAGGGGTGCCACCCGCCGATGGGCGGGACTACTCGTCCGTCACTTCCTCTGCTTCACCCCCTCAAATACATAAAGAGCGGCGACTCATTACGTCTTAAAATATTACTTACCGTCCCTTTGCCCGATCTGGACGACCACCAGCTCTTGAGGGGTAAGGTTGGTGGTGGGCATCATGTGCGCCCTCGCACAAATTCTATTGCGGTAATCGAACCAGAACTGAAAAAAAAAGTAGACAGATCAACCGACGCATAATTGACCTCTATGCTCATGGACGGGTAGGTTGAACTGTGACCGTGTGTAACCAACAAGTAGGTTTTAGATAAAACTAGAGTTTGCTGTTGCAAACAAAAAGACAAACAGACAGACAAAATTGAATAATGCAGGGTAGATTTTTGAGACGGGGCAGTTAGGGCAGGTATCGTAACCGTTGTAGCTACAGCTAAGAGGATAGACGAGTACAGTTTTCTCCATACAAACGTACTCCCCTGTTTTCTCCCTGGATAATAACACAAGAGCATTTTTTTTTACCATACAAATTTATGTCACCTCTGCACTGTCCCTATGTTTTGCTTTTTTGCATTAATTAAGGGGATATAATTCGGAGCGCGCTCCATACAAACGTACTATGGTGATATTTTCAATACTAACCAATTAAAGTCAATTAAATTTTGCAGAAACAATCTAGAAACAAATCTCTATGCTTGTATGGAGTCAGATTTTCGTTAAAATATATAGTTTCAATGCTAGGATTAATTTAAGATTTGTATGGAAATCTTTGAGGCACTGTAACTTTAAAATTAGACATTTTAACGAAAATCTGACTATATACAAGCATAGAAATTTGATTATAGATTGATTCTGAAAAATTTCATTGAGTTTAATTGGTTAGTATTGAAAATATAACCATAGTACGTTTGTATGGAGCGCGCTCCGAATTATATTCTCTTAATTACTGTAACAACTAGGGACCTTCGAAAATGACCCATTTTACCATCCGTTTTCAGACATCCAGTAAGCAAAATTTGACGAATATAAACAAAAAAGCAAAACATACAGACATAGCCAAAGTCATTCTCATATTATTTTTGAAAGAATTATTAAAATCGGTTTAGATTTGAAGGAGAAAACAGGGGAATACGAAATGCTGATGTCGTTAATTTTTGTATATAAAATCGATCCGAGCTGCAGTTGTCTCTTTCGCACTCTAGTCGGCGGGGTGTATGGGTGGGGCGGATCTGATAAATACGTATACAGTCGGAAAAGCGACCTATTCTCCAAATTAGCATTTCAGCCCGCCTGTCCTCTTAAAAGAATATCCTGAACTTTTTGAAATAGTTCGAACTGCATTCACAGATTTCGAAAAAAATGTACCAGCAAGATAATTGACAATTTATAAAAACACTTTTTTTGATGCCAATCGATCCTGTTTCTTATAAGGATCAATAAACTTAATGGGACTAATCGAGGTTAGAGTACTAGAAATGTCAGAAATCAAATAAAAATAAATAAATAAATAAATGCGATTTTTTAAAGTAACACATTAAACCGCCGACGCCGCCGCCGCCGCTGACTACTTGTTTTAAGGTAAATCCAGCAGGTAGTCAGTCATGGAGGCTGACTACAGGTTTATTACAATTTTGGTGCTATCTGGTTGAAATTAAGAGGATATGTGAAAAAATGGGATTCTTCAAAGCGTCATATGCGCAAGCTAGGTACGTAGGTCCAGCAGTGGGCTCAAGTTCTCGGATTGTTGCTAAATTAAATGTAGATTTTTTCTATTGTTGACTTTTTGGTTGTTGATCATTTGAACTGTTGATATTTATAAGGTGTTGAGATTTTCAACTGTTTATCATTTGATTTGCTGACCTTATGGGGTTGATATTTTAAATGTTGATCTTATGACTGTTGAACTAGAGTAGGTATCAATCCCAGCTAAAACACGATTAAAACAAATTTTCTCGATACAAAAACAAGCCAAAGTAGCCTCCGTCTATATCTTTAAACGCTTGGAACTGCTAAACGGTAAATAATAGAAACACGAGACTTGATTTAAAAAAAGAGATTGATATTTTTTACATAAATAGTTATATCACAATTTAAGAGAATATTATTCCAAGAGCGAAAATGCGCGCTGCATACAAACGTACTATGGTGATATTTTCAATACTAACCAATTAAACTCAATGAAATTTTGCAGAAACAATCTTGAAACAAATTTCTATGCTTCTATAGAGTCAGATTTTCGTTAAAATATACAGTTACAATGCTAGGATTAATTTAAGATTTGTATGGAAATCTTTATCTGACTCCATACAAGCATAGAAATTTGTTTCTAGATTGTTTCTGCAAAATTTCATTGCCTTAATTGGTTAGTATTGAAAATATCACCATAGTACGTTTGTATGGAGCGCGCTCCGAATAATATACCCTTAAAAAAGTTTGTTTTACGCTTGCGTCGGTTCAGGTGCGCGCGCTGCCCCATCTCTTTCTCTCGCATCAGGAGTGCGATTTTTGAATCTCATTCGATGAATTCAGCAGTTGAAAATATCAAAATTACTACGGAGATACGCATCTTTCTACTGCTGATTTGGCTTTAAAAAATCGCTCTCCTGAAGCATGATTTTTGAAAGTCAAATCAAGAGTAGAAAGTTGCGTATCTCCATAGTAATTTTGACATTTTTAACTGCTGAATTCATCTAATGAGATTCAAAAATCGCACTCCAGGCATCTCGCATAAGCTATCACACGCCCTCGCTTCAATTATTATTCGACATAGCCCCTTAATGCAGCTAACGGGGCTAATGGGGCTAACGCAGAATAGGGGGGCACTTCGGCCAACATTGCAAACGCACTGCAGAAACGCAGCAGTCTCATCAACATCCTAAAAGCACTGTTGTATTGAACACGAAGATAAGTTAAGCGACTGCCTCCTACCTAGTGCACGTGTAGAAGGTCTGTGATGAGAGGATAATAATGTTAACTCACGCGCCTCCACTGAGTTGGTGTTTTTGATGTTTTTACTGTCCCCCCCGATACCTCGTTGAGGCGGCGTGAGGCAATCTCCCAAAAGGCAAGGGGGCGCCTCCCCGCCTCCGGGGGGGACTCATTCAGGACGGCTACTAAGACTGCCAGCTGCATTTCCGTTGGTTTCATACCTAATAATGAAAAAATAACTACAATAGTAGATTGTTCACCAAGGGATGAAAGTCACCCATTTCACACGAGATGTTTGGCGCCCCTAACGAACGTGAGGGGCGCCATAATTCGAGTGTGAAATGGTTGACTTTCTCCCGAGTTAAACACTCTACTTTTCATTTCGAATACGAGGAAAGTAAACAAAAATTAGATAATGCAAAATCAATTTCTGAATCGCTCGATGAATTCATTTTAGGCTACGTTTCAAAACGTTTGGAAATCACTCTGGTTGCCAACACGAAGGAGAAAAAATATACGAAGATTGTGTATGCTAGAGTGAGACAGATAGACTTCTCGAGTGATTTTTACACGTTTTGAAACGGATCCGAAAAATTTGCAACATTTCCCTCCCTTTTTTCTTTTTCGCGCTTCTGGCTCTTTTTTTTTTAAGCCAGCCCGCCGTTTTTTTTGACTCGGTTTTGAGGTTTTAATCGAGATAACTTTTTTCTTTCTGCTTATAATTTTTACAAAAGTCTACAAATTACAAAAAATATTGTTATAATTAAATTAACATCTATTATAATTCAAATTTATTGATCATTATCATTATAAAGAAATAAGAATTAAAATAATTTTATCGAAGTGTGGCTGTATAGGTTTCTGCCTTGGCCCAGTATAGACGTAGGTTTTTTTTAAAATTACTTTTCATCCCTAGGGAAGAAATGTATCACTTTCAACCCGCTTCACAGATAAACAATGACCTACTTTCAGAGTATGAGAGATGAAAAAAATTTTGAAAGAATAATTTACCTAGATGACTAAAATTTTGAAACATAAAATTTTGAAACAATAATTTAGACAATGTTTAGACAACTAGAAATTTTGAAACAATTTGGTTAAAAAAAAAAGAAATAGACATATTGTTTATGAAGTGACTAAAGGGATTTTTTTGTTTTTAATTAACTACATTTATCTTTTCGGAAAGACGATAGGAACCAAGAAGTTTGGAATCCTCTACCATGATAGGATCCATGGATCTAAATCATAAAGGATACCAACTGCTCCTTACAAGCATTGATACAAGAAAATTGGCAATGGCGTCGTCGATATTTCAAATTTTGTCCCTTTCTATCCAATGATGTTGTTACGAAAATGACAGGAAAGGAGCTTTTGTACGTAAGCGAAATTTGACGAATATAAACAAAAAAAGCAAAACATACAGACATAGCCAAAGTCATTCTCATTTTTTTTTTGTCATGTGACCAAAAATTTTTAATGAGACATTTCTAAAATGATCCTTATGTTTCTCTAGTACATTTGTTGATTTATTATTTTACGTTTTCCCTTTTTATTAAACTTAGATAATCCTATAAAAACACATTTAAATAAATAATTTACATCTAATTTTTAAGTATTTGCTTATAACATAAATGATCAATTTAGAGCCAACATACAAATTTTGAGCGAACATAGTACTAACGGGATAATACTAACAAATGCACACTTAAAAAATGGAAGAATAAAGGTGCAACCTACTATTACACCGACGCCAAGCGCGAAAAATTTGACCGTAAACCTCAAGTATCCTGATGTTACCCACCAAGACTATAAAAAATTTCGGACGAATAAAGGTGCATCTTTTATTACACAAAAAAAAATCTACAAATGTTCATCAGAACAAAAGTGTTACATGTATTTCTAGATTTTAACAAATACTCGCTCTTTATACCTCTATGACAGCCGTAACATAAAGAAAGTATTTTTTTTCTCTTTCTAACGATACAAAAAGTATTAAAATGTCTATAGTAGTTTTAACGCTACGCCGATTTTACGGTTTTTTTGCTCTCCTGTAAAGATGACTTTTCAAAGTTACACCTTTATTCGTTTGGGCATGCGAAGTGTCGTTTATATTTCCTGTTAGAAACCAACAATAATATCCATCAAATTCACTATAGTTAATCATTAATATCACACAGAATCTGGGTTGCGATTTTTGAATCTCATTCGGTGAGCTCAGCAGTTGAAAATGTCAAAATTTCTATGGAGATATGCATCTTTCTACTGCTGATTTACCTTCCAAAAATCATAATTCAGGAGTGCGATTTTTTAAAGTCAAATAAGAAGTAGAAAGATGCATGAGAACGCTTTTGTATGAGATTTAAAAACCGTTCAAACTCACCGATAACATTCAAAAATCGCACCCCAGAGTTATTATAACTGTATAATTTAATATCTCATTACAACAAGATTCACCAAAATAAGTTACTAAACATTGTCAACAAAGATTTGCTTTTTAAAAGATGTTGCCAATGCCAAGTCTAATAATGAAATGTACGTTACTCGATTAACATCAATAATTTAGATTCAAACTCATGATATGACTCGTGCGTGACTCGAATCATGATTAATTCACCATAATGAGAACTTCTGTTTCTAAGTTCTGAAAAATATCAATTTACATAGTTTTCGGATACATAAAGTCGAATATTCTAACACACGCGTGTTCTATAAGCTGCATTGTGTACCTAAAAGCGGTGCAATAAGAGCCACTTTACGAGCAAGTATGTTGAAAAAGATTTATTTAAATTTCCGGGAAAATCGCGGAATCGGTGGTTAATACGGTTGGCAACAGAATATGAACCCAGAGCTGTAAAACTGGAGTTTTTTGCGGGATTTGATAGCTGATGTTTGGAGTCCTCATATTTCATCGAATTTTTATTGTTTATAGTAAGTTTTGGTTCGTAAAATTGGTGTTGTTTTGCGTAACAAAGAGTGAACAATATACAGTTCAGTGAAATGTGATGGTGTGTCGGTTGTAAACAGGAAAAGCGTTCCGTGATTTTAGTGCGGCAAAGCGGTCGGTTCACCTTTTTCCTGTGGACTTCTCTTCGTTTCCTGCGTCTTTCGATTGTCTCCAAAAACTCCAAAGAAGCGTCAAAACATCGATCACCAACGTTTTAACGTGATAACAAAAGATAAATTGAAATAAAATAAGATTTAGCCTAAAGGTCTTGTAACCAGGCTAGTAAAGATATTTAAAAAAAAGAGCTGTAAAACTTTCCAAAAAAAAAGTAGACTAGGGGTGCCACCCGCCGATGGGCGGGACTACTCGTCCGTCACTTCCTCTGCTTCACCCCCTCAAATACATAAAGAGCGGCGACTCATTACGTCTTAAAATATTACTTACCGTCCCTTTGCCCGATCTGGACGACCACCAGCTCTTGAGGGGTAAGGTTGGTGGTGGGCATCATGTGCGCCCTCGCACAAATTCTGTTCCGGTAATCGAACCAGTACTGAAAAAAAAAGTAGACAGATCAACCGACGCATAATTGACCTCTATGCTCATGGACGGGTAGGTTGAACTGTGACCGTGTGTAACCAACAAGTAGGTTTTAGATAAAACTAGAGTTTGCTGTTGCAAACAAAAAGACAAACAGACAGACAAAATTGAATAATGCAGGGTAGATTTTTGAGACGGGGCAGTTAGGGCAGGTATCGTAACCGTTGTAGCTACAGCTAAGAGGATAGACGAGTACAGTTTTCTCCATACAAACGTACTCCCCTGTTTTCTCCCTGGATAATAACACAAGAGCATTTTTTTTTACCATACAAATTTATGTCACCTCTGCACTGTCCCTATGTTTTGCTTTTTTGCATTAATTAAGGGGATATAATTCGGAGCGCGCTCCATACAAACGTACTATGGTGATATTTTCAATACTAACCAATTAAAGTCAATTAAATTTTGCAGAAACAATCTAGAAACAAATCTCTATGCTTGTATGGAGTCAGATTTTCGTTAAAATATATAGTTCAATGCTAGGATTAATTTAAGATTTGTATGGAAATCTTTGAGGCACTGTAACTTTAAAATTAGACATTTTAACGAAAATCTGACTATATACAAGCATAGAAATTTGATTATAGATTGATTCTGAAAAATTTCATTGAGTTTAATTGGTTAGTATTGAAAATATAACCATAGTACGTTTGTATGGAGCGCGCTCCGAATTATATTCTCTTAATTACTGTAACAACTAGGGACCTTCGAAAATGACCCATTTTACCATCCGTTTTCAGACATCCAGTAAGCAAAATTTGACGAATATAAACAAAAAAGCAAAACATACAGACATAGCCAAAGTCATTCTCATATTATTTTCGAAAGAATTATTAAAATCGGTTTAGATTTGAAGGAGAAAACAGGGGAATACGAAATTCTGATGTCGTTAATTTTTGTATATAAAATCGATCCGAGCTGCAGTTGTCTCTTTCGCACTCTAGTCGGCGGGGTGTATGGGTGGGGCGGATCTGATAAATACGTATACAGTCGGAAAAGCGACCTATTCTCCAAATTAGCATTTCAGCCCGCCTGTCCTCTTAAAAGAATATCCTGAACTTTTTGAAATAGTTCGAACTGCATTCACAGATTTCGAAAAAAATGTACCAGCAAGATAATTGACAATTTATAAAAACACTTTTTTTGATGCCAATCGATCCTGTTTCTTATAAGGATCAATAAACTTAATGGGACTAATCGAGGTTAGAGTACTAGAAATGTCAGAAATCAAATAAAAATAAATAAATAAATAAATGCGATTTTTTAAAGTAACACATTAAACCGCCGACGCCGCCGCCGCCGCTGACTACTTGTTTTAAGGTAAATCCAGCAGGTAGTCAGTCATGGAGGCTGACTACAGGTTTATTACAATTTTGGTGCTATCTGGTTGAAATTAAGAGGATATGTGAAAAAAATGGGATTCTTCAAAGCGTCATATGCGCAAGCTAGGTACGTAGGTCCAGCAGTGGGCTCAAGTTCTCGGATTGTTGCTAAATTAAATGTAGATTTTTTCTATTGTTGACTTTTTGGTTTTTGATCATTTGAACTGTTGATATTTATAAGGTGTTGAGATTTTCAACTGTTTATCATTTGATTTGCTGACCTTATGGGGTTGATATTTTAAATGTTGATCTTATGACTGTTGAACTAGAGTAGGTATCAATCCCAGCTAAAACACGATTAAAACAAATTTTCTCGATACAAAAACAAGCCAAAGTAGCCTCCGTCTATATCTTTAAACGCTTGGAACTGCTAAACGGTAAATAATAGAAACACGAGACTTGATTTAAAAAAAGAGATTGATATTTTTTACATAAATAGTTATATCACAATTTAAGAGAATATTATTCCAAGAGCGAAAATGCGCGCTGCATACAAACGTACTATGGTGATATTTTCAATACTAACCAATTAAACTCAATGAAATTTTGCAGAAACAATCTTGAAACAAATTTCTATGCTTCTATAGAGTCAGATTTTCGTTAAAATATACAGTTACAATGCTAGGATTAATTTAAGATTTGTATGGAAATCTTTATCTGACTCCATACAAGCATAGAAATTTGTTTCTAGATTGTTTCTGCAAAATTTCATTGCCTTAATTGGTTAGTATTGAAAATATCACCATAGTACGTTTGTATGGAGCGCGCTCCGAATAATATACCCTTAAAAAAGTTTGTTTTACGCTTGCGTCGGTTCAGGTGCGCGCGCTGCCCCATCTCTTTCTCTCGCATCAGGAGTGCGATTTTTGAATCTCATTCGATGAATTCAGCAGTTGAAAATATCAAAATTACTACGGAGATACGCATCTTTCTACTGCTGATTTGGCTTTAAAAAATCGCTCTCCTGAAGCATGATTTTTGAAAGTCAAATCAAGAGTAGAAAGTTGCGTATCTCCATAGTAATTTTGACATTTTTAACTGCTGAATTCATCTAATGAGATTCAAAAATCGCACTCCAGGCATCTCGCATAAGCTATCACACGCCCTCGCTTCAATTATTATTCGACATAGCCCCTTAATGCAGCTAACGGGGCTAATGGGGCTAACGCAGAATAGGGGGGCACTTCGGCCAACATTGCAAACGCACTGCAGAAACGCAGCAGTCTCATCAACATCCTAAAAGCACTGTTGTATTGAACACGAAGATAAGTTAAGCGACTGCCTCCTACCTAGTGCACGTGTAGAAGGTCTGTGATGAGAGGATAATAATGTTAACTCACGCGCCTCCACTGAGTTGGTGTTTTTGATGTTTTTACTGTCCCCCCCGATACCTCGTTGAGGCGGCGTGAGGCAATCTCCCAAAAGGCAAGGGGGCGCCTCCCCGCCTCCGGGGGGGACTCATTCAGGACGGCTACTAAGACTGCCAGCTGCATTTCCGTTGGTTTCATACCTAATAATGAAAAAATAACTACAATAGTAGATTGTTCACCAAGGGATGAAAGTCACCCATTTCACACGAGATGTTTGGCGCCCCTAACGAACGTGAGGGGCGCCATAATTCGAGTGTGAAATGGTTGACTTTCTCCCGAGTTAAACACTCTACTTTTCATTTCGAATACGAGGAAAGTAAACAAAAATTAGATAATGCAAAATCAATTTCTGAATCGCTCGATGAATTCATTTTAGGCTACGTTTCAAAACGTTTGGAAATCACTCTGGTTGCCAACACGAAGGAGAAAAAATATACGAAGATTGTGTATGCTAGAGTGAGACAGATAGACTTCTCGAGTGATTTTTACACGTTTTGAAACGGATCCGAAAAATTTGCAACATTTCCCTCCCTTTTTTCTTTTTCGCGCTTCTGGCTCTTTTTTTTTTAAGCCAGCCCGCCGTTTTTTTTTGACTCGGTTTTGAGGTTTTAATCGAGATAACTTTTTTCTTTCTGCTTATAATTTTTACAAAAGTCTACAAATTACAAAAAATATTGTTATAATTAAATTAACATCTATTATAATTCAAATTTATTGATCATTATCATTATAAAGAAATAAGAATTAAAATAATTTTATCGAAGTGTGGCTGTATAGGTTTCTGCCTTGGCCCAGTATAGACGTAGGTTTTTTTTAAAATTACTTTTCATCCCTAGGGAAGAAATGTATCACTTTCAACCCGCTTCATAGATAAACAATGACCTACTTTCAGAGTATGAGAGATGACTAAAATTTTGAAACATAAAATTTTGAAACAATAATTTAGACAATGTTTAGACAACTAGAAATTTTGAAACAATTTGGTTAAAAAAAAAAGAAATAGACATATTGTTTATGAAGTGACTAAAGGGATTTTTTTGTTTTTAATTAACTACATTTATCTTTTCGGAAAGACGATAGGAACCAAGAAGTTTGGAATCCTCTACCATGATAGGATCCATGGATCTAAATCATAAAGGATACCAACTGCTCCTTACAAGCATTGATACAAGAAAATTGGCAATGGCGTCGTCGATATTTCAAATTTTGTCCCTTTCTATCCAATGATGTTGTTACGAAAATGACAGGAAAGGAGCTTTTGTACGTAAGCGAAATTTGACGAATATAAACAAAAAAAGCAAAACATACAGACATAGCCAAAGTCATTCTCATTTTTTTTTTGTCATGTGACCAAAAATTTTTAATGAGACATTTCTAAAATGATCCTTATGTTTCTCTAGTACATTTGTTGATTTATTATTTTACGTTTTCCCTTTTTATTAAACTTAGATAATCCTATAAAAACACATTTAAATAAATAATTTACATCTAATTTTTAAGTATTTGCTTATAACATAAATGATCAATTTAGAGCCAACATACAAATTTTGAGCGAACATAGTACTAACGGGATAATACTAACAAATGCACACTTAAAAAATGGAAGAATAAAGGTGCAACCTACTATTACACCGACGCCAAGCGCGAAAAATTTGACCGTAAACCTCAAGTATCCTGATGTTACCCACCAAGACTATAAAAAATTTCGGACGAATAAAGGTGCATCTTTTATTACACAAAAAAAAATCTACAAATGTTCATCAGAACAAAAGTGTTACATGTATTTCTAGATTTTAACAAATACTCGCTCGTTATACCTCTATGACAGCCGTAACATAAAGAAAGTATTTTTTTTTCTCTTTCTAACGATACAAAAAGTATTAAAATGTCTATAGTAGTTTTAACGCTACGCCGATTTTACGGTTTTTTTGCTCTCCTGTAAAGATGACTTTTCAAAGTTACACCTTTATTCGTTTGGGCATGCGAAGTGTCGTTTATATTTCCTGTTAGAAACCAACAATAATATCCATCAAATTCACTATAGTTAATCATTAATATCACACAGAATCTGGGTTGCGATTTTTGAATCTCATTCGGTGAGCTCAGCAGTTGAAAATGTCAAAATTTCTATGGAGATATGCATCTTTCTACTGCTGATTTACCTTCCAAAAATCATAATTCAGGAGTGCAATTTTTTAAAGTCAAATAAGAAGTAGAAAGATGCATGAGAACGCTTTTGTATGAGATTTAAAAACCATTCAAACTCACCGATAACATTCAAAAATCGCACCCCAGAGTTATTATAACTGTATAATTTAATATCTCATTACAACAAGATTCACCAAAATAAGTTACTAAACATTGTCAACAAAGATTTGCTTTTTAAAAGATGTTGCCAATGCCAAGTCTAATAATGAAATGTACGTTACTCGATTAACATCAATAATTTAGATTCAAACTCATGATATGACTCGTGCGTGACTCGAATCATGATTAATTCACCATAATGAGAACTTCTGTTTCTAAGTTCTGAAAAATATCAATTTACATAGTTTTCGGATACATAAAGTCGAATATTCTAACACACGCGTGTTCTATAAGCTGCATTGTGTACCTAAAAGCGGTGCAATAAGAGCCACTTTACGAGCAAGTATGTTGAAAAAGATTTATTTAAATTTCCGGGAAAATCGCGGAATCGGTGGTTAATACGGTTGGCAACAGAATATGAACCCAGAGCTGTAAAACTGGAGTTTTTTGCGGGATTTGATAGCTGATGTTTGGAGTCCTCATATTTCATCGAATTTTTATTGTTTATAGTAAGTTTTGGTTCGTAAAATTGGTGTTGTTTTGCGTAACAAAGAGTGAACAATATACAGTTCAGTGAAATGTGATGGTGTGTCGGTTGTAAACAGGAAAAGCGTTCCGTGATTTTAGTGCGGCAAAGCGGTCGGTTCACCTTTTTCCTGTGGACTTCTCTTCGTTTCCTGCGTCTTTCGATTGTCTCCAAAAACTCCAAAGAAGCGTCAAAACATCGATCACCAACGTTTTAACGTGATAACAAAAGATAAATTGAAATAAAATAAGATTTAGCCTAAAGGTCTTGTAACCAGGCTAGTAAAGATATTTAAAAAAAAGAGCTGTAAAACTTTCCAAAAAAAAAGTAGACTAGGGGTGCCACCCGCCGATGGGCGGGACTACTCGTCCGTCACTTCCTCTGCTTCACCCCCTCAAATACATAAAGAGCGGCGACTCATTACGTCTTAAAATATTACTTACCGTCCCTTTGCCCGATCTGGACGACCACCAGCTCTTGAGGGGTAAGGTTGGTGGTGGGCATCATGTGCGCCCTCGCACAAATTCTGTTCCGGTAATCGAACCAGTACTGAAAAAAAAAGTAGACAGATCAACCGACGCATAATTGACCTCTATGCTCATGGACGGGTAGGTTGAACTGTGACCGTGTGTAACCAACAAGTAGGTTTTAGATAAAACTAGAGTTTGCTGTTGCAAACAAAAAGACAAACAGACAGACAAAATTGAATAATGCAGGGTAGATTTTTGAGACGGGGCAGTTAGGGCAGGTATCGTAACCGTTGTAGCTACAGCTAAGAGGATAGACGAGTACAGTTTTCTCCATACAAACGTACTCCCCTGTTTTCTCCCTGGATAATAACACAAGAGCATTTTTTTTTACCATACAAATTTATGTCACCTCTGCACTGTCCCTATGTTTTGCTTTTTTGCATTAATTAAGGGGATATAATTCGGAGCGCGCTCCATACAAACGTACTATGGTGATATTTTCAATACTAACCAATTAAAGTCAATTAAATTTTGCAGAAACAATCTAGAAACAAATCTCTATGCTTGTATGGAGTCAGATTTTCGTTAAAATATATAGTTCAATGCTAGGATTAATTTAAGATTTGTATGGAAATCTTTGAGGCACTGTAACTTTAAAATTAGACATTTTAACGAAAATCTGACTATATACAAGCATAGAAATTTGATTATAGATTGATTCTGAAAAATTTCATTGAGTTTAATTGGTTAGTATTGAAAATATAACCATAGTACGTTTGTATGGAGCGCGCTCCGAATTATATTCTCTTAATTACTGTAACAACTAGGGACCTTCGAAAATGACCCATTTTACCATCCGTTTTCAGACATCCAGTAAGCAAAATTTGACGAATATAAACAAAAAAGCAAAACATACAGACATAGCCAAAGTCATTCTCATATTATTTTCGAAAGAATTATTAAAATCGGTTTAGATTTGAAGGAGAAAACAGGGGAATACGAAATTCTGATGTCGTTAATTTTTGTATATAAAATCGATCCGAGCTGCAGTTGTCTCTTTCGCACTCTAGTCGGCGGGGTGTATGGGTGGGGCGGATCTGATAAATACGTATACAGTCGGAAAAGCGACCTATTCTCCAAATTAGCATTTCAGCCCGCCTGTCCTCTTAAAAGAATATCCTGAACTTTTTGAAATAGTTCGAACTGCATTCACAGATTTCGAAAAAAATGTACCAGCAAGATAATTGACAATTTATAAAAACACTTTTTTTGATGCCAATCGATCCTGTTTCTTATAAGGATCAATAAACTTAATGGGACTAATCGAGGTTAGAGTACTAGAAATGTCAGAAATCAAATAAAAATAAATAAATAAATAAATGCGATTTTTTAAAGTAACACATTAAACCGCCGACGCCGCCGCCGCCGCTGACTACTTGTTTTAAGGTAAATCCAGCAGGTAGTCAGTCATGGAGGCTGACTACAGGTTTATTACAATTTTGGTGCTATCTGGTTGAAATTAAGAGGATATGTGAAAAAATGGGATTCTTCAAAGCGTCATATGCGCAAGCTAGGTACGTAGGTCCAGCAGTGGGCTCAAGTTCTCGGATTGTTGCTAAATTAAATGTAGATTTTTTCTATTGTTGACTTTTTGGTTGTTGATCATTTGAACTGTTGATATTTATAAGGTGTTGAGATTTTCAACTGTTTATCATTTGATTTGCTGACCTTATGGGGTTGATATTTTAAATGTTGATCTTATGACTGTTGAACTAGAGTAGGTATCAATCCCAGCTAAAACACGATTAAAACAAATTTTCTCGATACAAAAACAAGCCAAAGTAGCCTCCGTCTATATCTTTAAACGCTTGGAACTGCTAAACGGTAAATAATAGAAACACGAGACTTGATTTAAAAAAAGAGATTGATATTTTTTACATAAATAGTTATATCACAATTTAAGAGAATATTATTCCAAGAGCGAAAATGCGCGCTGCATACAAACGTACTATGGTGATATTTTCAATACTAACCAATTAAACTCAATGAAATTTTGCAGAAACAATCTTGAAACAAATTTCTATGCTTCTATAGAGTCAGATTTTCGTTAAAATATACAGTTACAATGCTAGGATTAATTTAAGATTTGTATGGAAATCTTTATCTGACTCCATACAAGCATAGAAATTTGTTTCTAGATTGTTTCTGCAAAATTTCATTGCCTTAATTGGTTAGTATTGAAAATATCACCATAGTACGTTTGTATGGAGCGCGCTCCGAATAATATACCCTTAAAAAAGTTTGTTTTACGCTTGCGTCGGTTCAGGTGCGCGCGCTGCCCCATCTCTTTCTCTCGCATCAGGAGTGCGATTTTTGAATCTCATTCGATGAATTCAGCAGTTGAAAATATCAAAATTACTACGGAGATACGCATCTTTCTACTGCTGATTTGACTTTAAAAAATCGCTCTCCTGAAGCATGATTTTTGAAAGTCAAATCAAGAGTAGAAAGTTGCGTATCTCCATAGTAATTTTGACATTTTTAACTGCTGAATTCATCTAATGAGATTCAAAAATCGCACTCCAGGCATCTCGCATAAGCTATCACACGCCCTCGCTTCAATTATTATTCGACATAGCCCCTTAATGCAGCTAACGGGGCTAATGGGGCTAACGCAGAATAGGGGGGCACTTCGGCCAACATTGCAAACGCACTGCAGAAACGCAGCAGTCTCATCAACATCCTAAAAGCACTGTTGTATTGAACACGAAGATAAGTTAAGCGACTGCCTCCTACCTAGTGCACGTGTAGAAGGTCTGTGATGAGAGGATAATAATGTTAACTCACGCGCCTCCACTGAGTTGGTGTTTTTGATGTTTTTACTGTCCCCCCCGATACCTCGTTGAGGCGGCGTGAGGCAATCTCCCAAAAGGCAAGGGGGCGCCTCCCCGCCTCCGGGGGGGACTCATTCAGGACGGCTACTAAGACTGCCAGCTGCATTTCCGTTGGTTTCATACCTAATAATGAAAAAATAACTACAATAGTAGATTGTTCACCAAGGGATGAAAGTCACCCATTTCACACGAGATGTTTGGCGCCCCTAACGAACGTGAGGGGCGCCATAATTCGAGTGTGAAATGGTTGACTTTCTCCCGAGTTAAACACTCTACTTTTCATTTCGAATACGAGGAAAGTAAACAAAAATTAGATAATGCAAAATCAATTTCTGAATCGCTCGATGAATTCATTTTAGGCTACGTTTCAAAACGTTTGGAAATCACTCTGGTTGCCAACACGAAGGAGAAAAAATATACGAAGATTGTGTATGCTAGAGTGAGACAGATAGACTTCTCGAGTGATTTTTACACGTTTTGAAACGGATCCGAAAAATTTGCAACATTTCCCTCCCTTTTTTCTTTTTCGCGCTTCTGGCTCTTTTTTTTTTAAGCCAGCCCGCCGTTTTTTTTTGACTCGGTTTTGAGGTTTTAATCGAGATAACTTTTTTCTTTCTGCTTATAATTTTTACAAAAGTCTACAAATTACAAAAAATATTGTTATAATTAAATTAACATCTATTATAATTCAAATTTATTGATCATTATCATTATAAAGAAATAAGAATTAAAATAATTTTATCGAAGTGTGGCTGTATAGGTTTCTGCCTTGGCCCAGTATAGACGTAGGTTTTTTTTAAAATTACTTTTCATCCCTAGGGAAGAAATGTATCACTTTCAACCCGCTTCATAGATAAACAATGACCTACTTTCAGAGTATGAGAGATGACTAAAATTTTGAAACATAAAATTTTGAAACAATAATTTAGACAATGTTTAGACAACTAGAAATTTTGAAACAATTTGGTTAAAAAAAAAAGAAATAGACATATTGTTTATGAAGTGACTAAAGGGATTTTTTTGTTTTTAATTAACTACATTTATCTTTTCGGAAAGACGATAGGAACCAAGAAGTTTGGAATCCTCTACCATGATAGGATCCATGGATCTAAATCATAAAGGATACCAACTGCTCCTTACAAGCATTGATACAAGAAAATTGGCAATGGCGTCGTCGATATTTCAAATTTTGTCCCTTTCTATCCAATGATGTTGTTACGAAAATGACAGGAAAGGAGCTTTTGTACGTAAGCGAAATTTGACGAATATAAACAAAAAAAGCAAAACATACAGACATAGCCAAAGTCATTCTCATTTTTTTTTTGTCATGTGACCAAAAATTTTTAATGAGACATTTCTAAAATGATCCTTATGTTTCTCTAGTACATTTGTTGATTTATTATTTTACGTTTTCCCTTTTTATTAAACTTAGATAATCCTATAAAAACACATTTAAATAAATAATTTACATCTAATTTTTAAGTATTTGCTTATAACATAAATGATCAATTTAGAGCCAACATACAAATTTTGAGCGAACATAGTACTAACGGGATAATACTAACAAATGCACACTTAAAAAATGGAAGAATAAAGGTGCAACCTACTATTACACCGACGCCAAGCGCGAAAAATTTGACCGTAAACCTCAAGTATCCTGATGTTACCCACCAAGACTATAAAAAATTTCGGACGAATAAAGGTGCATCTTTTATTACACAAAAAAAAATCTACAAATGTTCATCAGAACAAAAGTGTTACATGTATTTCTAGATTTTAACAAATACTCGCTCGTTATACCTCTATGACAGCCGTAACATAAAGAAAGTATTTTTTTTTCTCTTTCTAACGATACAAAAAGTATTAAAATGTCTATAGTAGTTTTAACGCTACGCCGATTTTACGGTTTTTTTGCTCTCCTGTAAAGATGACTTTTCAAAGTTACACCTTTATTCGTTTGGGCATGCGAAGTGTCGTTTATATTTCCTGTTAGAAACCAACAATAATATCCATCAAATTCACTATAGTTAATCATTAATATCACACAGAATCTGGGTTGCGATTTTTGAATCTCATTCGGTGAGCTCAGCAGTTGAAAATGTCAAAATTTCTATGGAGATATGCATCTTTCTACTGCTGATTTACCTTCCAAAAATCATAATTCAGGAGTGCAATTTTTTAAAGTCAAATAAGAAGTAGAAAGATGCATGAGAACGCTTTTGTATGAGATTTAAAAACCATTCAAACTCACCGATAACATTCAAAAATCGCACCCCAGAGTTATTATAACTGTATAATTTAATATCTCATTACAACAAGATTCACCAAAATAAGTTACTAAACATTGTCAACAAAGATTTGCTTTTTAAAAGATGTTGCCAATGATAATGAAATGTACGTTACTCGATTAACATCAATAATTTAGATTCAAACTCATGATATGACTCGTGCGTGACTCGAATCATGATTAATTCACCATAATGAGAACTTCTGTTTCTAAGTTCTGAAAAATATCAATTTACATAGTTTTCGGATACATAAAGTCGAATATTCTAACACACGCGTGTTCTATAAGCTGCATTGTGTACCTAAAAGCGGTGCAATAAGAGCCACTTTACGAGCAAGTATGTTGAAAAAGATTTATTTAAATTTCCGGGAAAATCGCGGAATCGGTGGTTAATACGGTTGGCAACAGAATATGAACCCAGAGCTGTAAAACTGGAGTTTTTTGCGGGATTTGATAGCTGATGTTTGGAGTCCTCATATTTCATCGAATTTTTATTGTTTATAGTAAGTTTTGGTTCGTAAAATTGGTGTTGTTTTGCGTAACAAAGAGTGAACAATATACAGTTCAGTGAAATGTGATGGTGTGTCGGTTGTAAACAGGAAAAGCGTTCCGTGATTTTAGTGCGGCAAAGCGGTCGGTTCACCTTTTTCCTGTGGACTTCTCTTCGTTTCCTGCGTCTTTCGATTGTCTCCAAAAACTCCAAAGAAGCGTCAAAACATCGATCACCAACGTTTTAACGTGATAACAAAAGATAAATTGAAATAAAATAAGATTTAGCCTAAAGGTCTTGTAACCAGGCTAGTAAAGATATTTAAAAAAAAGAGCTGTAAAACTTTCCACAAAAAAAGTAGACTAGGGGTGCCACCCGCCGATGGGCGGGACTACTCGTCCGTCACTTCCTCTGCTTCACCCCCTCAAATACATAAAGAGCGGCGACTCATTACGTCTTAAAATATTACTTACCGTCCCTTTGCCCGATCTGGACGACCACCAGCTCTTGAGGGGTAAGGTTGGTGGTGGGCATCATGTGCGCCCTCGCACAAATTCTGTTCCGGTAATCGAACCAGTACTGAAAAAAAAAGTAGACAGATCAACCGACGCATAATTGACCTCTATGCTCATGGACGGGTAGGTTGAACTGTGACCGTGTGTAACCAACAAGTAGGTTTTAGATAAAACTAGAGTTTGCTGTTGCAAACAAAAAGACAAACAGACAGACAAAATTGAATAATGCAGGGTAGATTTTTGAGACGGGGCAGTTAGGGCAGGTATCGTAACCGTTGTAGCTACAGCTAAGAGGATAGACGAGTACAGTTTTCTCCATACAAACGTACTCCCCTGTTTTCTCCCTGGATAATAACACAAGAGCATTTTTTTTTACCATACAAATTTATGTCACCTCTGCACTGTCCCTATGTTTTGCTTTTTTGCATTAATTAAGGGGATATAATTCGGAGCGCGCTCCATACAAACGTACTATGGTGATATTTTCAATACTAACCAATTAAAGTCAATTAAATTTTGCAGAAACAATCTAGAAACAAATCTCTATGCTTGTATGGAGTCAGATTTTCGTTAAAATATATAGTTCAATGCTAGGATTAATTTAAGATTTGTATGGAAATCTTTGAGGCACTGTAACTTTAAAATTAGACATTTTAACGAAAATCTGACTATATACAAGCATAGAAATTTGATTATAGATTGATTCTGAAAAATTTCATTGAGTTTAATTGGTTAGTATTGAAAATATAACCATAGTACGTTTGTATGGAGCGCGCTCCGAATTATATTCTCTTAATTACTGTAACAACTAGGGACCTTCGAAAATGACCCATTTTACCATCCGTTTTCAGACATCCAGTAAGCAAAATTTGACGAATATAAACAAAAAAGCAAAACATACAGACATAGCCAAAGTCATTCTCATATTATTTTCGAAAGAATTATTAAAATCGGTTTAGATTTGAAGGAGAAAACAGGGGAATACGAAATTCTGATGTCGTTAATTTTTGTATATAAAATCGATCCGAGCTGCAGTTGTCTCTTTCGCACTCTAGTCGGCAGGGTGTATGGGTGGGGCGGATCTGATAAATACGTATACAGTCGGAAAAGCGACCTATTCTCCAAATTAGCATTTCAGCCCGCCTGTCCTCTTAAAAGAATATCCTGAACTTTTTGAAATAGTTCGAACTGCATTCACAGATTTCGAAAAAAATGTACCAGCAAGATAATTGACAATTTATAAAAACACTTTTTTTGATGCCAATCGATCCTGTTTCTTATAAGGATCAATAAACTTAATGGGACTAATCGAGGTTAGAGTACTAGAAATGTCAGAAATCAAATAAAAATAAATAAATAAATAAATGCGATTTTTTAAAGTAACACATTAAACCGCCGACGCCGCCGCCGCCGCTGACTACTTGTTTTAAGGTAAATCCAGCAGGTAGTCAGTCATGGAGGCTGACTACAGGTTTATTACAATTTTGGTGCTATCTGGTTGAAATTAAGAGGATATGTGAAAAAAATGGGATTCTTCAAAGCGTCATATGCGCAAGCTAGGTACGTAGGTCCAGCAGTGGGCTCAAGTTCTCGGATTGTTGCTAAATTAAATGTAGATTTTTTCTATTGTTGACTTTTTGGTTGTTGATCATTTGAACTGTTGATATTTATAAGGTGTTGAGATTTTCAACTGTTTATCATTTGATTTGCTGACCTTATGGGGTTGATATTTTAAATGTTGATCTTATGACTGTTGAACTAGAGTAGGTATCAATCCCAGCTAAAACACGATTAAAACAAATTTTCTCGATACAAAAACAAGCCAAAGTAGCCTCCGTCTATATCTTTAAACGCTTGGAACTGCTAAACGGTAAATAATAGAAACACGAGACTTGATTTAAAAAAAGAGATTGATATTTTTTACATAAATAGTTATATCACAATTTAAGAGAATATTATTCCAAGAGCGAAAATGCGCGCTGCATACAAACGTACTATGGTGATATTTTCAATACTAACCAATTAAACTCAATGAAATTTTGCAGAAACAATCTTGAAACAAATTTCTATGCTTCTATAGAGTCAGATTTTCGTTAAAATATACAGTTACAATGCTAGGATTAATTTAAGATTTGTATGGAAATCTTTATCTGACTCCATACAAGCATAGAAATTTGTTTCTAGATTGTTTCTGCAAAATTTCATTGCCTTAATTGGTTAGTATTGAAAATATCACCATAGTACGTTTGTATGGAGCGCGCTCCGAATAATATACCCTTAAAAAAGTTTGTTTTACGCTTGCGTCGGTTCAGGTGCGCGCGCTGCCCCATCTCTTTCTCTCGCATCAGGAGTGCGATTTTTGAATCTCATTCGATGAATTCAGCAGTTGAAAATATCAAAATTACTACGGAGATACGCATCTTTCTACTGCTGATTTGGCTTTAAAAAATCGCTCTCCTGAAGCATGATTTTTGAAAGTCAAATCAAGAGTAGAAAGTTGCGTATCTCCATAGTAATTTTGACATTTTTAACTGCTGAATTCATCTAATGAGATTCAAAAATCGCACTCCAGGCATCTCGCATAAGCTATCACACGCCCTCGCTTCAATTATTATTCGACATAGCCCCTTAATGCAGCTAACGGGGCTAATGGGGCTTACGCAGAATAGGGGGGCACTTCGGCCAACATTGCAAACGCACTGCAGAAACGCAGCAGTCTCATCAACATCCTAAAAGCACTGTTGTATTGAACACGAAGATAAGTTAAGCGACTGCCTCCTACCTAGTGCACGTGTAGAAGGTCTGTGATGAGAGGATAATAATGTTAACTCACGCGCCTCCACTGAGTTGGTGTTTTTGATGTTTTTACTGTCCCCCCCGATACCTCGTTGAGGCGGCGTGAGGCAATCTCCCAAAAGGCAAGGGGGCGCCTCCCCGCCTCCGGGGGGGACTCATTCAGGACGGCTACTAAGACTGCCAGCTGCATTTCCGTTGGTTTCATACCTAATAATGAAAAAATAACTACAATAGTAGATTGTTCACCAAGGGATGAAAGTCACCCATTTCACACGAGATGTTTGGCGCCCCTAACGAACGTGAGGGGCGCCATAATTCGAGTGTGAAATGGTTGACTTTCTCCCGAGTTAAACACTCTACTTTTCATTTCGAATACGAGGAAAGTAAACAAAAATTAGATAATGCAAAATCAATTTCTGAATCGCTCGATGAATTCATTTTAGGCTACGTTTCAAAACGTTTGGAAATCACTCTGGTTGCCAACACGAAGGAGAAAAAATATACGAAGATTGTGTATGCTAGAGTGAGACAGATAGACTTCTCGAGTGATTTTTACACGTTTTGAAACGGATCCGAAAAATTTGCAACATTTCCCTCCCTTTTTTCTTTTTCGCGCTTCTGGCTCTTTTTTTTTTAAGCCAGCCCGCCGTTTTTTTTTGACTCGGTTTTGAGGTTTTAATCGAGATAACTTTTTTCTTTCTGCTTATAATTTTTACAAAAGTCTACAAATTACAAAAAATATTGTTATAATTAAATTAACATCTATTATAATTCAAATTTATTGATCATTATCATTATAAAGAAATAAGAATTAAAATAATTTTATCGAAGTGTGGCTGTATAGGTTTCTGCCTTGGCCCAGTATAGACGTAGGTTTTTTTTAAAATTACTTTTCATCCCTAGGGAAGAAATGTATCACTTTCAACCCGCTTCATAGATAAACAATGACCTACTTTCAGAGTATGAGAGATGAAAAAAATTTTGAAAGAATAATTTACCTAGATGACTAAAATTTTGAAACATAAAATTTTGAAACAATAATTTAGACAATGTTTAGACAACTAGAAATTTTGAAACAATTTGGTTAAAAAAAAAAGAAATAGACATATTGTTTATGAAGTGACTAAAGGGATTTTTTTGTTTTTAATTAACTACATTTATCTTTTCGGAAAGACGATAGGAACCAAGAAGTTTGGAATCCTCTACCATGATAGGATCCATGGATCTAAATCATAAAGGATACCAACTGCTCCTTACAAGCATTGATACAAGAAAATTGGCAATGGCGTCGTCGATATTTCAAATTTTGTCCCTTTCTATCCAATGATGTTGTTACGAAAATGACAGGAAAGGAGCTTTTGTACGTAAGCGAAATTTGACGAATATAAACAAAAAAAGCAAAACATACAGACATAGCCAAAGTCATTCTCATATTTTTTTTGTCATGTGACCAAAAATTTTTAATGAGACATTTCTAAAATGATCCTTATGTTTCTCTAGTACATTTGTTGATTTATTATTTTACGTTTTCCCTTTTTATTAAACTTAGATAATCCTATAAAAACACATTTAAATAAATAATTTACATCTAATTTTTAAGTATTTGCTTATAACATAAATGATCAATTTAGAGCCAACATACAAATTTTGAGCGAACATAGTACTAACGGGATAATACTAACAAATGCACACTTAAAAAATGGAAGAATAAAGGTGCAACCTACTATTACACCGACGCCAAGCGCGAAAAATTTGACCGTAAACCTCAAGTATCCTGATGTTACCCACCAAGACTATAAAAAATTTCGGACGAATAAAGGTGCATCTTTTATTACACAAAAAAAAATCTACAAATGTTCATCAGAACAAAAGTGTTACATGTATTTCTAGATTTTAACAAATACTCGCTCGTTATACCTCTATGACAGCCGTAACATAAAGAAAGTATTTTTTTTTCTCTTTCTAACGATACAAAAAGTATTAAAATGTCTATAGTAGTTTTAACGCTACGCCGATTTTACGGTTTTTTTGCTCTCCTGTAAAGATGACTTTTCAAAGTTACACCTTTATTCGTTTGGGCATGCGAAGTGTCGTTTATATTTCCTGTTAGAAACCAACAATAATATCCATCAAATTCACTATAGTTAATCATTAATATCACACAGAATCTGGGTTGCGATTTTTGAATCTCATTCGGTGAGCTCAGCAGTTGAAAATGTCAAAATTTCTATGGAGATATGCATCTTTCTACTGCTGATTTACCTTCCAAAAATCATAATTCAGGAGTGCGATTTTTTAAAGTCAAATAAGAAGTAGAAAGATGCATGAGAACGCTTTTGTATGAGATTTAAAAACCGTTCAAACTCACCGATAACATTCAAAAATCGCACCCCAGAGTTATTATAACTGTATAATTTAATATCTCATTACAACAAGATTCACCAAAATAAGTTACTAAACATTGTCAACAAAGATTTGCTTTTTAAAAGATGTTGCCAATGATAATGAAATGTACGTTACTCGATTAACATCAATAATTTAGATTCAAACTCATGATATGACTCGTGCGTGACTCGAATCATGATTAATTCACCATAATGAGAACTTCTGTTTCTAAGTTCTGAAAAATATCAATTTACATAGTTTTCGGATACATAAAGTCGAATATTCTAACACACGCGTGTTCTATAAGCTGCATTGTGTACCTAAAAGCGGTGCAATAAGAGCCACTTTACGAGCAAGTATGTTGAAAAAGATTTATTTAAATTTCCGGGAAAATCGCGGAATCGGTGGTTAATACGGTTGGCAACAGAATATGAACCCAGAGCTGTAAAACTGGAGTTTTTTGCGGGATTTGATAGCTGATGTTTGGAGTCCTCATATTTCATCGAATTTTTATTGTTTATAGTAAGTTTTGGTTCGTAAAATTGGTGTTGTTTTGCGTAACAAAGAGTGAACAATATACAGTTCAGTGAAATGTGATGGTGTGTCGGTTGTAAACAGGAAAAGCGTTCCGTGATTTTAGTGCGGCAAAGCGGTCGGTTCACCTTTTTCCTGTGGACTTCTCTTCGTTTCCTGCGTCTTTCGATTGTCTCCAAAAACTCCAAAGAAGCGTCAAAACATCGATCACCAACGTTTTAACGTGATAACAAAAGATAAATTGAAATAAAATAAGATTTAGCCTAAAGGTCTTGTAACCAGGCTAGTAAAGATATTTAAAAAAAAGAGCTGTAAAACTTTCCAAAAAAAAAGTAGACTAGGGGTGCCACCCGCCGATGGGCGGGACTACTCGTCCGTCACTTCCTCTGCTTCACCCCCTCAAATACATAAAGAGCGGCGACTCATTACGTCTTAAAATATTACTTACCGTCCCTTTGCCCGATCTGGACGACCACCAGCTCTTGAGGGGTAAGGTTGGTGGTGGGCATCATGTGCGCCCTCGCACAAATTCTGTTCCGGTAATCGAACCAGTACTGAAAAAAAAAGTAGACAGATCAACCGACGCATAATTGACCTCTATGCTCATGGACGGGTAGGTTGAACTGTGACCGTGTGTAACCAACAAGTAGGTTTTAGATAAAACTAGAGTTTGCTGTTGCAAACAAAAAGACAAACAGACAGACAAAATTGAATAATGCAGGGTAGATTTTTGAGACGGGGCAGTTAGGGCAGGTATCGTAACCGTTGTAGCTACAGCTAAGAGGATAGACGAGTACAGTTTTCTCCATACAAACGTACTCCCCTGTTTTCTCCCTGGATAATAACACAAGAGCATTTTTTTTTACCATACAAATTTATGTCACCTCTGCACTGTCCCTATGTTTTGCTTTTTTGCATTAATTAAGGGGATATAATTCGGAGCGCGCTCCATACAAACGTACTATGGTGATATTTTCAATACTAACCAATTAAAGTCAATTAAATTTTGCAGAAACAATCTAGAAACAAATCTCTATGCTTGTATGGAGTCAGATTTTCGTTAAAATATATAGTTCAATGCTAGGATTAATTTAAGATTTGTATGGAAATCTTTGAGGCACTGTAACTTTAAAATTAGACATTTTAACGAAAATCTGACTATATACAAGCATAGAAATTTGATTATAGATTGATTCTGAAAAATTTCATTGAGTTTAATTGGTTAGTATTGAAAATATAACCATAGTACGTTTGTATGGAGCGCGCTCCGAATTATATTCTCTTAATTACTGTAACAACTAGGGACCTTCGAAAATGACCCATTTTACCATCCGTTTTCAGACATCCAGTAAGCAAAATTTGACGAATATAAACAAAAAAGCAAAACATACAGACATAGCCAAAGTCATTCTCATATTATTTTTGAAAGAATTATTAAAATCGGTTTAGATTTGAAGGAGAAAACAGGGGAATACGAAATTCTGATGTCGTTAATTTTTGTATATAAAATCGATCCGAGCTGCAGTTGTCTCTTTCGCACTCTAGTCGGCGGGGTGTATGGGTGGGGCGGATCTGATAAATACGTATACAGTCGGAAAAGCGACCTATTCTCCAAATTAGCATTTCAGCCCGCCTGTCCTCTTAAAAGAATATCCTGAACTTTTTGAAATAGTTCGAACTGCATTCACAGATTTCGAAAAAAATGTACCAGCAAGATAATTGACAATTTATAAAAACACTTTTTTTGATGCCAATCGATCCTGTTTCTTATAAGGATCAATAAACTTAATGGGACTAATCGAGGTTAGAGTACTAGAAATGTCAGAAATCAAATAAAAATAAATAAATAAATAAATGCGATTTTTTAAAGTAACACATTAAACCGCCGACGCCGCCGCCGCCGCTGACTACTTGTTTTAAGGTAAATCCAGCAGGTAGTCAGTCATGGAGGCTGACTACAGGTTTATTACAATTTTGGTGCTATCTAGTTGAAATTAAGAGGATATGTGAAAAAAATGGGATTCTTCAAAGCGTCATATGCGCAAGCTAGGTACGTAGGTCCAGCAGTGGGCTCAAGTTCTCGGATTGTTGCTAAATTAAATGTAGATTTTTTCTATTGTTGACTTTTTGGTTGTTGATCATTTGAACTGTTGATATTTATAAGGTGTTGAGATTTTCAACTGTTTATCATTTGATTTGCTGACCTTATGGGGTTGATATTTTAAATGTTGATCTTATGACTGTTGAACTAGAGTAGGTATCAATCCCAGCTAAAACACGATTAAAACAAATTTTCTCGATACAAAAACAAGCCAAAGTAGCCTCCGTCTATATCTTTAAACGCTTGGAACTGCTAAACGGTAAATAATAGAAACACGAGACTTGATTTAAAAAAAGAGATTGATATTTTTTACATAAATAGTTATATCACAATTTAAGAGAATATTATTCCAAGAGCGAAAATGCGCGCTGCATACAAACGTACTATGGTGATATTTTCAATACTAACCAATTAAACTCAATGAAATTTTGCAGAAACAATCTTGAAACAAATTTCTATGCTTCTATAGAGTCAGATTTTCGTTAAAATATACAGTTACAATGCTAGGATTAATTTAAGATTTGTATGGAAATCTTTATCTGACTCCATACAAGCATAGAAATTTGTTTCTAGATTGTTTCTGCAAAATTTCATTGCCTTAATTGGTTAGTATTGAAAATATCACCATAGTACGTTTGTATGGAGCGCGCTCCGAATAATATACCCTTAAAAAAGTTTGTTTTACGCTTGCGTCGGTTCAGGTGCGCGCGCTGCCCCATCTCTTTCTCTCGCATCAGGAGTGCGATTTTTGAATCTCATTCGATGAATTCAGCAGTTGAAAATATCAAAATTACTACGGAGATACGCATCTTTCTACTGCTGATTTGGCTTTAAAAAATCGCTCTCCTGAAGCATGATTTTTGAAAGTCAAATCAAGAGTAGAAAGTTGCGTATCTCCATAGTAATTTTGACATTTTTAACTGCTGAATTCATCTAATGAGATTCAAAAATCGCACTCCAGGCATCTCGCATAAGCTATCACACGCCCTCGCTTCAATTATTATTCGACATAGCCCCTTAATGCAGCTAACGGGGCTAATGGGGCTAACGCAGAATAGGGGGGCACTTCGGCCAACATTGCAAACGCACTGCAGAAACGCAGCAGTCTCATCAACATCCTAAAAGCACTGTTGTATTGAACACGAAGATAAGTTAAGCGACTGCCTCCTACCTAGTGCACGTGTAGAAGGTCTGTGATGAGAGGATAATAATGTTAACTCACGCGCCTCCACTGAGTTGGTGTTTTTGATGTTTTTACTGTCCCCCCCGATACCTCGTTGAGGCGGCGTGAGGCAATCTCCCAAAAGGCAAGGGGGCGCCTCCCCGCCTCCGGGGGGGACTCATTCAGGACGGCTACTAAGACTGCCAGCTGCATTTCCGTTGGTTTCATACCTAATAATGAAAAAATAACTACAATAGTAGATTGTTCACCAAGGGATGAAAGTCACCTATTTCACACGAGATGTTTGGCGCCCCTAACGAACGTGAGGGGCGCCATAATTCGAGTGTGAAATGGTTGACTTTCTCCCGAGTTAAACACTCTACTTTTCATTTCGAATACGAGGAAAGTAAACAAAAATTAGATAATGCAAAATCAATTTCTGAATCGCTCGATGAATTCATTTTAGGCTACGTTTCAAAACGTTTGGAAATCACTCTGGTTGCCAACACGAAGGAGAAAAAATATACGAAGATTGTGTATGCTAGAGTGAGACAGATAGACTTCTCGAGTGATTTTTACACGTTTTGAAACGGATCCGAAAAATTTGCAACATTTCCCTCCCTTTTTTCTTTTTCGCGCTTCTGGCTCTTTTTTTTTTAAGCCAGCCCGCCGTTTTTTTTTGACTCGGTTTTGAGGTTTTAATCGAGATAACTTTTTTCTTTCTGCTTATAATTTTTACAAAAGTCTACAAATTACAAAAAATATTGTTATAATTAAATTAACATCTATTATAATTCAAATTTATTGATCATTATCATTATAAAGAAATAAGAATTAAAATAATTTTATCGAAGTGTGGCTGTATAGGTTTCTGCCTTGGCCCAGTATAGACGTAGGTTTTTTTTAAAATTACTTTTCATCCCTAGGGAAGAAATGTATCACTTTCAACCCGCTTCATAGATAAACAATGACCTACTTTCAGAGTATGAGAGATGACTAAAATTTTGAAACATAAAATTTTGAAACAATAATTTAGACAATGTTTAGACAACTAGAAATTTTGAAACAATTTGGTTAAAAAAAAAAGAAATAGACATATTGTTTATGAAGTGACTAAAGGGATTTTTTTGTTTTTAATTAACTACATTTATCTTTTCGGAAAGACGATAGGAACCAAGAAGTTTGGAATCCTCTACCATGATAGGATCCATGGATCTAAATCATAAAGGATACCAACTGCTCCTTACAAGCATTGATACAAGAAAATTGGCAATGGCGTCGTCGATATTTCAAATTTTGTCCCTTTCTATCCAATGATGTTGTTACGAAAATGACAGGAAAGGAGCTTTTGTACGTAAGCGAAATTTGACGAATATAAACAAAAAAAGCAAAACATACAGACATAGCCAAAGTCATTCTCATATTTTTTTTGTCATGTGACCAAAAATTTTTAATGAGACATTTCTAAAATGATCCTTATGTTTCTCTAGTACATTTGTTGATTTATTATTTTACGTTTTCCCTTTTTATTAAACTTAGATAATCCTATAAAAACACATTTAAATAAATAATTTACATCTAATTTTTAAGTATTTGCTTATAACATAAATGATCAATTTAGAGCCAACATACAAATTTTGAGCGAACATAGTACTAACGGGATAATACTAACAAATGCACACTTAAAAAATGGAAGAATAAAGGTGCAACCTACTATTACACCGACGCCAAGCGCGAAAAATTTGACCGTAAACCTCAAGTATCCTGATGTTACCCACCAAGACTATAAAAAATTTCGGACGAATAAAGGTGCATCTTTTATTACACAAAAAAAAATCTACAAATGTTCATCAGAACAAAAGTGTTACATGTATTTCTAGATTTTAACAAATACTCGCTCGTTATACCTCTATGACAGCCGTAACATAAAGAAAGTATTTTTTTTTCTCTTTCTAACGATACAAAAAGTATTAAAATGTCTATAGTAGTTTTAACGCTACGCCGATTTTACGGTTTTTTTGCTCTCCTGTAAAGATGACTTTTCAAAGTTACACCTTTATTCGTTTGGGCATGCGAAGTGTCGTTTATATTTCCTGTTAGAAACCAACAATAATATCCATCAAATTCACTATAGTTAATCATTAATATCACACAGAATCTGGGTTGCGATTTTTGAATCTCATTCGGTGAGCTCAGCAGTTGAAAATGTCAAAATTTCTATGGAGATATGCATCTTTCTACTGCTGATTTACCTTCCAAAAATCATAATTCAGGAGTGCGATTTTTTAAAGTCAAATAAGAAGTAGAAAGATGCATGAGAACGCTTTTGTATGAGATTTAAAAACCGTTCAAACTCACCGATAACATTCAAAAATAGCACCCCAGAGTTATTATAACTGTATAATTTAATATCTCATTACAACAAGATTCACCAAAATAAGTTACTAAACATTGTCAACAAAGATTTGCTTTTTAAAAGATGTTGCCAATGCCAAGTCTAATAATGAAATGTACGTTACTCGATTAACATCAATAATTTAGATTCAAACTCATGATATGACTCGTGCGTGACTCGAATCATGATTAATTCACCATAATGAGAACTTCTGTTTCTAAGTTCTGAAAAATATCAATTTACATAGTTTTCGGATACATAAAGTCGAATATTCTAACACACGCGTGTTCTATAAGCTGCATTGTGTACCTAAAAGCGGTGCAATAAGAGCCACTTTACGAGCAAGTATGTTGAAAAAGATTTATTTAAATTTCCGGGAAAATCGCGGAATCGGTGGTTAATACGGTTGGCAACAGAATATGAACCCAGAGCTGTAAAACTGGAGTTTTTTGCGGGATTTGATAGCTGATGTTTGGAGTCCTCATATTTCATCGAATTTTTATTGTTTATAGTAAGTTTTGGTTCGTAAAATTGGTGTTGTTTTGCGTAACAAAGAGTGAACAATATACAGTTCAGTGAAATGTGATGGTGTGTCGGTTGTAAACAGGAAAAGCGTTCCGTGATTTTAGTGCGGCAAAGCGGTCGGTTCACCTTTTTCCTGTGGACTTCTCTTCGTTTCCTGCGTCTTTCGATTGTCTCCAAAAACTCCAAAGAAGCGTCAAAACATCGATCACCAACGTTTTAACGTGATAACAAAAGATAAATTGAAATAAAATAAGATTTAGCCTAAAGGTCTTGTAACCAGGCTAGTAAAGATATTTAAAAAAAAGAGCTGTAAAACTTTCCAAAAAAAAAGTAGACTAGGGGTGCCACCCGCCGATGGGCGGGACTACTCGTCCGTCACTTCCTCTGCTTCACCCCCTCAAATACATAAAGAGCGGCGACTCATTACGTCTTAAAATATTACTTACCGTCCCTTTGCCCGATCTGGACGACCACCAGCTCTTGAGGGGTAAGGTTGGTGGTGGGCATCATGTGCGCCCTCGCACAAATTCTGTTCCGGTAATCGAACCAGTACTGAAAAAAAAAGTAGACAGATCAACCGACGCATAATTGACCTCTATGCTCATGGACGGGTAGGTTGAACTGTGACCGTGTGTAACCAACAAGTAGGTTTTAGATAAAACTAGAGTTTGCTGTTGCAAACAAAAAGACAAACAGACAGACAAAATTGAATAATGCAGGGTAGATTTTTGAGACGGGGCAGTTAGGGCAGGTATCGTAACCGTTGTAGCTACAGCTAAGAGGATAGACGAGTACAGTTTTCTCCATACAAACGTACTCCCCTGTTTTCTCCCTGGATAATAACACAAGAGCATTTTTTTTTTACCATACAAATTTATGTCACCTCTGCACTGTCCCTATGTTTTGCTTTTTTGCATTAATTAAGGGGATATAATTCGGAGCGCGCTCCATACAAACGTACTATGGTGATATTTTCAATACTAACCAATTAAAGTCAATTAAATTTTGCAGAAACAATCTAGAAACAAATCTCTATGCTTGTATGGAGTCAGATTTTCGTTAAAATATATAGTTCAATGCTAGGATTAATTTAAGATTTAAGAGATATGGAAATCTTTGAGGCACTGTAACTTTAAAATTAGACATTTTAACGAAAATCTGACTATATACAAGCATAGAAATTTGATTATAGATTGATTCTGAAAAATTTCATTGAGTTTAATTGGTTAGTATTGAAAATATAACCATAGTACGTTTGTATGGAGCGCGCTCCGAATTATATTCTCTTAATTACTGTAACAACTAGGGACCTTCGAAAATGACCCATTTTACCATCCGTTTTCAGACATCCAGTAAGCAAAATTTGACGAATATAAACAAAAAAGCAAAACATACAGACATAGCCAAAGTCATTCTCATATTATTTTTGAAAGAATTATTAAAATCGGTTTAGATTTGAAGGAGAAAACAGGGGAATACGAAATTCTGATGTCGTTAATTTTTGTATATAAAATCGATCCGAGCTGCAGTTGTCTCTTTCGCACTCTAGTCGGCGGGGTGTATGGGTGGGGCGGATCTGATAAATACGTATACAGTCGGAAAAGCGACCTATTCTCCAAATTAGCATTTCAGCCCGCCTGTCCTCTTAAAAGAATATCCTGAACTTTTTGAAATAGTTCGAACTGCATTCACAGATTTCGAAAAAAATGTACCAGCAAGATAATTGACAATTTATAAAAACACTTTTTTTGATGCCAATCGATCCTGTTTCTTATAAGGATCAATAAACTTAATGGGACTAATCGAGGTTAGAGTACTAGAAATGTCAGAAATCAAATAAAAATAAATAAATAAATAAATGCGATTTTTTAAAGTAACACATTAAACCGCCGACGCCGCCGCCGCCGCTGACTACTTGTTTTAAGGTAAATCCAGCAGGTAGTCAGTCATGGAGGCTGACTACAGGTTTATTACAATTTTGGTGCTATCTGGTTGAAATTAAGAGGATATGTGAAAAAAATGGGATTCTTCAAAGCGTCATATGCGCAAGCTAGGTACGTAGGTCCAGCAGTGGGCTCAAGTTCTCGGATTGTTGCTAAATTAAATGTAGATTTTTTCTATTGTTGACTTTTTGGTTGTTGATCATTTGAACTGTTGATATTTATAAGGTGTTGAGATTTTCAACTGTTTATCATTTGATTTGCTGACCTTATGGGGTTGATATTTTAAATGTTGATCTTATGACTGTTGAACTAGAGTAGGTATCAATCCCAGCTAAAACACGATTAAAACAAATTTTCTCGATACAAAAACAAGCCAAAGTAGCCTCCGTCTATATCTTTAAACGCTTGGAACTGCTAAACGGTAAATAATAGAAACACGAGACTTGATTTAAAAAAAGAGATTGATATTTTTTACATAAATAGTTATATCACAATTTAAGAGAATATTATTCCAAGAGCGAAAATGCGCGCTGCATACAAACGTACTATGGTGATATTTTCAATACTAACCAATTAAACTCAATGAAATTTTGCAGAAACAATCTTGAAACAAATTTCTATGCTTCTATAGAGTCAGATTTTCGTTAAAATATACAGTTACAATGCTAGGATTAATTTAAGATTTGTATGGAAATCTTTATCTGACTCCATACAAGCATAGAAATTTATTTCTAGATTGTTTCTGCAAAATTTCATTGCCTTAATTGGTTAGTATTGAAAATATCACCATAGTACGTTTGTATGGAGCGCGCTCCGAATAATATACCCTTAAAAAAGTTTGTTTTACGCTTGCGTCGGTTCAGGTGCGCGCGCTGCCCCATCTCTTTCTCTCGCATCAGGAGTGCGATTTTTGAATCTCATTCGATGAATTCAGCAGTTGAAAATATCAAAATTACTACGGAGATACGCATCTTTCTACTGCTGATTTGGCTTTAAAAAATCGCTCTCCTGAAGCATGATTTTTGAAAGTCAAATCAAGAGTAGAAAGTTGCGTATCTCCATAGTAATTTTGACATTTTTAACTGCTGAATTCATCTAATGAGATTCAAAAATCGCACTCCAGGCATCTCGCATAAGCTATCACACGCCCTCGCTTCAATTATTATTCGACATAGCCCCTTAATGCAGCTAACGGGGCTAATGGGGCTAACGCAGAATAGGGGGGCACTTCGGCCAACATTGCAAACGCACTGCAGAAACGCAGCAGTCTCATCAACATCCTAAAAGCACTGTTGTATTGAACACGAAGATAAGTTAAGCGACTGCCTCCTACCTAGTGCACGTGTAGAAGGTCTGTGATGAGAGGATAATAATGTTAACTCACGCGCCTCCACTGAGTTGGTGTTTTTGATGTTTTTACTGTCCCCCCCGATACCTCGTTGAGGCGGCGTGAGGCAATCTCCCAAAAGGCAAGGGGGCGCCTCCCCGCCTCCGGGGGGGACTCATTCAGGACGGCTACTAAGACTGCCAGCTGCATTTCCGTTGGTTTCATACCTAATAATGAAAAAATAACTACAATAGTAGATTGTTCACCAAGGGATGAAAGTCACCCATTTCACACGAGATGTTTGGCGCCCCTAACGAACGTGAGGGGCGCCATAATTCGAGTGTGAAATGGTTGACTTTCTCCCGAGTTAAACACTCTACTTTTCATTTCGAATACGAGGAAAGTAAACAAAAATTAGATAATGCAAAATCAATTTCTGAATCGCTCGATGAATTCATTTTAGGCTACGTTTCAAAACGTTTGGAAATCACTCTGGTTGCCAACACGAAGGAGAAAAAATATACGAAGATTGTGTATGCTAGAGTGAGACAGATAGACTTCTCGAGTGATTTTTACACGTTTTGAAACGGATCCGAAAAATTTGCAACATTTCCCTCCCTTTTTTCTTTTTCGCGCTTCTGGCTCTTTTTTTTTTAAGCCAGCCCGCCGTTTTTTTTTGACTCGGTTTTGAGGTTTTAATCGAGATAACTTTTTTCTTTCTGCTTATAATTTTTACAAAAGTCTACAAATTACAAAAAATATTGTTATAATTAAATTAACATCTATTATAATTCAAATTTATTGATCATTATCATTATAAAGAAATAAGAATTAAAATAATTTTATCGAAGTGTGGCTGTATAGGTTTCTGCCTTGGCCCAGTATAGACGTAGGTTTTTTTTAAAATTACTTTTCATCCCTAGGGAAGAAATGTATCACTTTCAACCCGCTTCATAGATAAACAATGACCTACTTTCAGAGTATGAGAGATGACTAAAATTTTGAAACATAAAATTTTGAAACAATAATTTAGACAATGTTTAGACAACTAGAAATTTTGAAACAATTTGGTTAAAAAAAAAAGAAATAGACATATTGTTTATGAAGTGACTAAAGGGATTTTTTTGTTTTTAATTAACTACATTTATCTTTTCGGAAAGACGATAGGAACCAAGAAGTTTGGAATCCTCTACCATGATAGGATCCATGGATCTAAATCATAAAGGATACCAACTGCTCCTTACAAGCATTGATACAAGAAAATTGGCAATGGCGTCGTCGATATTTCAAATTTTGTCCCTTTCTATCCAATGATGTTGTTACGAAAATGACAGGAAAGGAGCTTTTGTACGTAAGCGAAATTTGACGAATATAAACAAAAAAAGCAAAACATACAGACATAGCCAAAGTCATTCTCATATTTTTTTTGTCATGTGACCAAAAATTTTTAATGAGACATTTCTAAAATGATCCTTATGTTTCTCTAGTACATTTGTTGATTTATTATTTTACGTTTTCCCTTTTTATTAAACTTAGATAATCCTATAAAAACACATTTAAATAAATAATTTACATCTAATTTTTAAGTATTTGCTTATAACATAAATGATCAATTTAGAGCCAACATACAAATTTTGAGCGAACATAGTACTAACGGGATAATACTAACAAATGCACACTTAAAAAATGGAAGAATAAAGGTGCAACCTACTATTACACCGACGCCAAGCGCGAAAAATTTGACCGTAAACCTCAAGTATCCTGATGTTACCCACCAAGACTATAAAAAATTTCGGACGAATAAAGGTGCATCTTTTATTACACAAAAAAAAATCTACAAATGTTCATCAGAACAAAAGTGTTACATGTATTTCTAGATTTTAACAAATACTCGCTCGTTATACCTCTATGACAGCCGTAACATAAAGAAAGTATTTTTTTTTCTCTTTCTAACGATACAAAAAGTATTAAAATGTCTATAGTAGTTTTAACGCTACGCCGATTTTACGGTTTTTTTGCTCTCCTGTAAAGATGACTTTTCAAAGTTACACCTTTATTCGTTTGGGCATGCGAAGTGTCGTTTATATTTCCTGTTAGAAACCAACAATAATATCCATCAAATTCACTATAGTTAATCATTAATATCACACAGAATCTGGGTTGCGATTTTTGAATCTCATTCGGTGAGCTCAGCAGTTGAAAATGTCAAAATTTCTATGGAGATATGCATCTTTCTACTGCTGATTTACCTTCCAAAAATCATAATTCAGGAGTGCGATTTTTTAAAGTCAAATAAGAAGTAGAAAGATGCATGAGAACGCTTTTGTATGAGATTTAAAAACCGTTCAAACTCACCGATAACATTCAAAAATCGCACCCCAGAGTTATTATAACTGTATAATTTAATATCTCATTACAACAAGATTCACCAAAATAAGTTACTAAACATTGTCAACAAAGATTTGCTTTTTAAAAGATGTTGCCAATGCCAAGTCTAATAATGAAATGTACGTTACTCGATTAACATCAATAATTTAGATTCAAACTCATGATATGACTCGTGCGTGACTCGAATCATGATTAATTCACCATAATGAGAACTTCTGTTTCTAAGTTCTGAAAAATATCAATTTACATAGTTTTCGGATACATAAAGTCGAATATTCTAACACACGCGTGTTCTATAAGCTGCATTGTGTACCTAAAAGCGGTGCAATAAGAGCCACTTTACGAGCAAGTATGTTGAAAAAGATTTATTTAAATTTCCGGGAAAATCGCGGAATCGGTGGTTAATACGGTTGGCAACAGAATATGAACCCAGAGCTGTAAAACTGGAGTTTTTTGCGGGATTTGATAGCTGATGTTTGGAGTCCTCATATTTCATCGAATTTTTATTGTTTATAGTAAGTTTTGGTTCGTAAAATTGGTGTTGTTTTGCGTAACAAAGAGTGAACAATATACAGTTCAGTGAAATGTGATGGTGTGTCGGTTGTAAACAGGAAAAGCGTTCCGTGATTTTAGTGCGGCAAAGCGGTCGATTCACCTTTTTCCTGTGGACTTCTCTTCGTTTCCTGCGTCTTTCGATTGTCTCCAAAAACTCCAAAGAAGCGTCAAAACATCGATCACCAACGTTTTAACGTGATAACAAAAGATAAATTGAAATAAAATAAGATTTAGCCTAAAGGTCTTGTAACCAGGCTAGTAAAGATATTTAAAAAAAAGAGCTGTAAAACTTTCCAAAAAAAAAGTAGACTAGGGGTGCCACCCGCCGATGGGCGGGACTACTCGTCCGTCACTTCCTCTGCTTCACCCCCTCAAATACATAAAGAGCGGCGACTCATTACGTCTTAAAATATTACTTACCGTCCCTTTGCCCGATCTGGACGACCACCAGCTCTTGAGGGGTAAGGTTGGTGGTGGGCATCATGTGCGCCCTCGCACAAATTCTGTTCCGGTAATCGAACCAGTACTGAAAAAAAAAGTAGACAGATCAACCGACGCATAATTGACCTCTATGCTCATGGACGGGTAGGTTGAACTGTGACCGTGTGTAACCAACAAGTAGGTTTTAGATAAAACTAGAGTTTGCTGTTGCAAACAAAAAGACAAACAGACAGACAAAATTGAATAATGCAGGGTAGATTTTTGAGACGGGGCAGTTAGGGCAGGTATCGTAACCGTTGTAGCTACAGCTAAGAGGATAGACGAGTACAGTTTTCTCCATACAAACGTACTCCCCTGTTTTCTCCCTGGATAATAACACAAGAGCATTTTTTTTTACCATACAAATTTATGTCACCTCTGCACTGTCCCTATGTTTTGCTTTTTTGCATTAATTAAGGGGATATAATTCGGAGCGCGCTCCATACAAACGTACTATGGTGATATTTTCAATACTAACCAATTAAAGTCAATTAAATTTTGCAGAAACAATCTAGAAACAAATCTCTATGCTTGTATGGAGTCAGATTTTCGTTAAAATATATAGTTCAATGCTAGGATTAATTTAAGATTTGTATGGAAATCTTTGAGGCACTGTAACTTTAAAATTAGACATTTTAACGAAAATCTGACTATATACAAGCATAGAAATTTGATTATAGATTGATTCTGAAAAATTTCATTGAGTTTAATTGGTTAGTATTGAAAATATAACCATAGTACGTTTGTATGGGCGCGCTCCGAATTATATTCTCTTAATTACTGTAACAACTAGGGACCTTCGAAAATGACCCATTTTACCATCCGTTTTCAGACATCCAGTAAGCAAAATTTGACGAATATAAACAAAAAAGCAAAACATACAGACATAGCCAAAGTCATTCTCATATTATTTTTGAAAGAATTATTAAAATCGGTTTAGATTTGAAGGAGAAAACAGGGGAATACGAAATTCTGATGTCGTTAATTTTTGTATATAAAATCGATCCGAGCTGCAGTTGTCTCTTTCGCACTCTAGTCGGCGGGGTGTATGGGTGGGGCGGATCTGATAAATACGTATACAGTCGGAAAAGCGACCTATTCTCCAAATTAGCATTTCAGCCCGCCTGTCCTCTTAAAAGAATATCCTGAACTTTTTGAAATAGTTCGAACTGCATTCACAGATTTCGAAAAAAATGTACCAGCAAGATAATTGACAATTTATAAAAACACTTTTTTTGATGCCAATCGATCCTGTTTCTTATAAGGATCAATAAACTTAATGGGACTAATCGAGGTTAGAGTACTAGAAATGTCAGAAATCAAATAAAAATAAATAAATAAATAAATGCGATTTTTTAAAGTAACACATTAAACCGCCGACGCCGCCGCCGCCGCTGACTACTTGTTTTAAGGTAAATCCAGCAGGTAGTCAGTCATGGAGGCTGACTACAGGTTTATTACAATTTTGGTGCTATCTGGTTGAAATTAAGAGGATATGTGAAAAAAATGGGATTCTTCAAAGCGTCATATGCGCAAGCTAGGTACGTAGGTCCAGCAGTGGGCTCAAGTTCTCGGATTGTTGCTAAATTAAATGTAGATTTTTTCTATTGTTGACTTTTTGGTTGTTGATCATTTGAACTGTTGATATTTATAAGGTGTTGAGATTTTCAACTGTTTATCATTTGATTTGCTGACCTTATGGGGTTGATATTTTAAATGTTGATCTTATGACTGTTGAACTAGAGTAGGTATCAATCCCAGCTAAAACACGATTAAAACAAATTTTCTCGATACAAAAACAAGCCAAAGTAGCCTCCGTCTATATCTTTAAACGCTTGGAACTGCTAAACGGTAAATAATAGAAACACGAGACTTGATTTAAAAAAAGAGATTGATATTTTTTACATAAATAGTTATATCACAATTTAAGAGAATATTATTCCAAGAGCGAAAATGCGCGCTGCATACAAACGTACTATGGTGATATTTTCAATACTAACCAATTAAACTCAATGAAATTTTGCAGAAACAATCTTGAAACAAATTTCTATGCTTCTATAGAGTCAGATTTTCGTTAAAATATACAGTTACAATGCTAGGATTAATTTAAGATTTGTATGGAAATCTTTATCTGACTCCATACAAGCATAGAAATTTGTTTCTAGATTGTTTCTGCAAAATTTCATTGCCTTAATTGGTTAGTATTGAAAATATCACCATAGTACGTTTGTATGGAGCGCGCTCCGAATAATATACCCTTAAAAAAGTTTGTTTTACGCTTGCGTCGGTTCAGGTGCGCGCGCTGCCCCATCTCTTTCTCTCGCATCAGGAGTGCGATTTTTGAATCTCATTCGATGAATTCAGCAGTTGAAAATATCAAAATTACTACGGAGATACGCATCTTTCTACTGCTGATTTGGCTTTAAAAAATCGCTCTCCTGAAGCATGATTTTTGAAAGTCAAATCAAGAGTAGAAAGTTGCGTATCTCCATAGTAATTTTGACATTTTTAACTGCTGAATTCATCTAATGAGATTCAAAAATCGCACTCCAGGCATCTCGCATAAGCTATCACACGCCCTCGCTTCAATTATTATTCGACATAGCCCCTTAATGCAGCTAACGGGGCTAATGGGGCTAACGCAGAATAGGGGGGCACTTCGGCCAACATTGCAAACGCACTGCAGAAACGCAGCAGTCTCATCAACATCCTAAAAGCACTGTTGTATTGAACACGAAGATAAGTTAAGCGACTGCCTCCTACCTAGTGCACGTGTAGAAGGTCTGTGATGAGAGGATAATAATGTTAACTCACGCGCCTCCACTGAGTTGGTGTTTTTGATGTTTTTACTGTCCCCCCCGATACCTCGTTGAGGCGGCGTGAGGCAATCTCCCAAAAGGCAAGGGGGCGCCTCCCCGCCTCCGGGGGGGACTCATTCAGGACGGCTACTAAGACTGCCAGCTGCATTTCCGTTGGTTTCATACCTAATAATGAAAAAATAACTACAATAGTAGATTGTTCACCAAGGGATGAAAGTCACCCATTTCACACGAGATGTTTGGCGCCCCTAACGAACGTGAGGGGCGCCATAATTCGAGTGTGAAATGGTTGACTTTCTCCCGAGTTAAACACTCTACTTTTCATTTCGAATACGAGGAAAGTAAACAAAAATTAGATAATGCAAAATCAATTTCTGAATCGCTCGATGAATTCATTTTAGGCTACGTTTCAAAACGTTTGGAAATCACTCTGGTTGCCAACACGAAGGAGAAAAAATATACGAAGATTGTGTATGCTAGAGTGAGACAGATAGACTTCTCGAGTGATTTTTACACGTTTTGAAACGGATCCGAAAAATTTGCAACATTTCCCTCCCTTTTTTCTTTTTCGCGCTTCTGGCTCTTTTTTTTTTAAGCCAGCCCGCCGTTTTTTTTTGACTCGGTTTTGAGGTTTTAATCGAGATAACTTTTTTCTTTCTGCTTATAATTTTTACAAAAGTCTACAAATTACAAAAAATATTGTTATAATTAAATTAACATCTATTATAATTCAAATTTATTGATCATTATCATTATAAAGAAATAAGAATTAAAATAATTTTATCGAAGTGTGGCTGTATAGGTTTCTGCCTTGGCCCAGTATAGACGTAGGTTTTTTTTAAAATTACTTTTCATCCCTAGGGAAGAAATGTATCACTTTCAACCCGCTTCATAGATAAACAATGACCTACTTTCAGAGTATGAGAGATGACTAAAATTTTGAAACATAAAATTTTGAAACAATAATTTAGACAATGTTTAGACAACTAGAAATTTTGAAACAATTTGGTTAAAAAAAAAAGAAATAGACATATTGTTTATGAAGTGACTAAAGGGATTTTTTTGTTTTTAATTAACTACATTTATCTTTTCGGAAAGACGATAGGAACCAAGAAGTTTGGAATCCTCTACCATGATAGGATCCATGGATCTAAATCATAAAGGATACCAACTGCTCCTTACAAGCATTGATACAAGAAAATTGGCAATGGCGTCGTCGATATTTCAAATTTTGTCCCTTTCTATCCAATGATGTTGTTACGAAAATGACAGGAAAGGAGCTTTTGTACGTAAGCGAAATTTGACGAATATAAACAAAAAAAGCAAAACATACAGACATAGCCAAAGTCATTCTCATATTTTTTTTGTCATGTGACCAAAAATTTTTAATGAGACATTTCTAAAATGATCCTTATGTTTCTCTAGTACATTTGTTGATTTATTATTTTACGTTTTCCCTTTTTATTAAACATAGATAATCCTATAAAAACACATTTAAATAAATAATTTACATCTAATTTTTAAGTATTTGCTTATAACATAAATGATCAATTTAGAGCCAACATACAAATTTTGAGCGAACATAGTACTAACGGGATAATACTAACAAATGCACACTTAAAAAATGGAAGAATAAAGGTGCAACCTACTATTACACCGACGCCAAGCGCGAAAAATTTGACCGTAAACCTCAAGTATCCTGATGTTACCCACCAAGACTATAAAAAATTTCGGACGAATAAAGGTGCATCTTTTATTACACAAAAAAAAATCTACAAATGTTCATCAGAACAAAAGTGTTACATGTATTTCTAGATTTTAACAAATACTCGCTCGTTATACCTCTATGACAGCCGTAACATAAAGAAAGTATTTTTTTTTCTCTTTCTAACGATACAAAAAGTATTAAAATGTCTATAGTAGTTTTAACGCTACGCCGATTTTACGGTTTTTTTGCTCTCCTGTAAAGATGACTTTTCAAAGTTACACCTTTATTCGTTTGGGCATGCGAAGTGTCATTTATATTTCCTGTTAGAAACCAACAATAATATCCATCAAATTCACTATAGTTAATCATTAATATCACACAGAATCTGGGTTGCGATTTTTGAATCTCATTCGGTGAGCTCAGCAGTTGAAAATGTCAAAATTTCTATGGAGATATGCATCTTTCTACTGCTGATTTACCTTCCAAAAATCATAATTCAGGAGTGCGATTTTTTAAAGTCAAATAAGAAGTAGAAAGATGCATGAGAACGCTTTTGTATGAGATTTAAAAACCGTTCAAACTCACCGATAACATTCAAAAATCGCACCCCAGAGTTATTATAACTGTATAATTTAATATCTCATTACAACAAGATTCACCAAAATAAGTTACTAAACATTGTCAACAAAGATTTGCTTTTTAAAAGATGTTGCCAATGCCAAGTCTAATAATGAAATGTACGTTACTCGATTAACATCAATAATTTAGATTCAAACTCATGATATGACTCGTGCGTGACTCGAATCATGATTAATTCACCATAATGAGAACTTCTGTTTCTAAGTTCTGAAAAATATCAATTTACATAGTTTTCGGATACATAAAGTCGAATATTCTAACACACGCGTGTTCTATAAGCTGCATTGTGTACCTAAAAGCGGTGCAATAAGAGCCACTTTACGAGCAAGTATGTTGAAAAAGATTTATTTAAATTTCCGGGAAAATCGCGGAATCGGTGGTTAATACGGTTGGCAACAGAATATGAACCCAGAGCTGTAAAACTGGAGTTTTTTGCGGGATTTGATAGCTGATGTTTGGAGTCCTCATATTTCATCGAATTTTTATTGTTTATAGTAAGTTTTGGTTCGTAAAATTGGTGTTGTTTTGCGTAACAAAGAGTGAACAATATACAGTTCAGTGAAATGTGATGGTGTGTCGGTTGTAAACAGGAAAAGCGTTCCGTGATTTTAGTGCGGCAAAGCGGTCGGTTCACCTTTTTCCTGTGGACTTCTCTTCGTTTCCTGCGTCTTTCGATTGTCTCCAAAAACTCCAAAGAAGCGTCAAAACATCGATCACCAACGTTTTAACGTGATAACAAAAGATAAATTGAAATAAAATAAGATTTAGCCTAAAGGTCTTGTAACCAGGCTAGTAAAGATATTTAAAAAAAAGAGCTGTAAAACTTTCCAAAAAAAAAGTAGACTAGGGGTGCCACCCGCCGATGGGCGGGACTACTCGTCCGTCACTTCCTCTGCTTCACCCCCTCAAATACATAAAGAGCGGCGACTCATTACGTCTTAAAATATTACTTACCGTCCCTTTGCCCGATCTGGACGACCACCAGCTCTTGAGGGGTAAGGTTGGTGGTGGGCATCATGTGCGCCCTCGCACAAATTCTGTTCCGGTAATCGAACCAGTACTGAAAAAAAAAGTAGACAGATCAACCGACGCATAATTGACCTCTATGCTCATGGACGGGTAGGTTGAACTGTGACCGTGTGTAACCAACAAGTAGGTTTTAGATAAAACTAGAGTTTGCTGTTGCAAACAAAAAGACAAACAGACAGACAAAATTGAATAATGCAGGGTAGATTTTTGAGACGGGGCAGTTAGGGCAGGTATCGTAACCGTTGTAGCTACAGCTAAGAGGATAGACGAGTACAGTTTTCTCCATACAAACGTACTCCCCTGTTTTCTCCCTGGATAATAACACAAGAGCATTTTTTTTTACCATACAAATTTATGTCACCTCTGCACTGTCCCTATGTTTTGCTTTTTTGCATTAATTAAGGGGATATAATTCGGAGCGCGCTCCATACAAACGTACTATGGTGATATTTTCAATACTAACCAATTAAAGTCAATTAAATTTTGCAGAAACAATCTAGAAACAAATCTCTATGCTTGTATGGAGTCAGATTTTCGTTAAAATATATAGTTCAATGCTAGGATTAATTTAAGATTTGTATGGAAATCTTTGAGGCACTGTAACTTTAAAATTAGACATTTTAACGAAAATCTGACTATATACAAGCATAGAAATTTGATTATAGATTGATTCTGAAAAATTTCATTGAGTTTAATTGGTTAGTATTGAAAATATAACCATAGTACGTTTGTATGGAGCGCGCTCCGAATTATATTCTCTTAATTACTGTAACAACTAGGGACCTTCGAAAATGACCCATTTTACCATCCGTTTTCAGACATCCAGTAAGCAAAATTTGACGAATATAAACAAAAAAGCAAAACATACAGACATAGCCAAAGTCATTCTCATATTATTTTTGAAAGAATTATTAAAATCGGTTTAGATTTGAAGGAGAAAACAGGGGAATACGAAATTCTGATGTCGTTAATTTTTTTATATAAAATCGATCCGAGCTGCAGTTGTCTCTTTCGCACTCTAGTCGGCGGGGTGTATGGGTGGGGCGGATCTGATAAATACGTATACAGTCGGAAAAGCGACCTATTCTCCAAATTAGCATTTCAGCCCGCCTGTCCTCTTAAAAGAATATCCTGAACTTTTTGAAATAGTTCGAACTGCATTCACAGATTTCGAAAAAAATGTACCAGCAAGATAATTGACAATTTATAAAAACACTTTTTTTGATGCCAATCGATCCTGTTTCTTATAAGGATCAATAAACTTAATGGGACTAATCGAGGTTAGAGTACTAGAAATGTCAGAAATCAAATAAAAATAAATAAATAAATAAATGCGATTTTTTAAAGTAACACATTAAACCGCCGACGCCGCCGCCGCCGCTGACTACTTGTTTTAAGGTAAATCCAGCAGGTAGTCAGTCATGGAGGCTGACTACAGGTTTATTACAATTTTGGTGCTATCTGGTTGAAATTAAGAGGATATGTGAAAAAAATGGGATTCTTCAAAGCGTCATATGCGCAAGCTAGGTACGTAGGTCCAGCAGTGGGCTCAAGTTCTCGGATTGTTGCTAAATTAAATGTAGATTTTTTCTATTGTTGACTTTTTGGTTGTTGATCATTTGAACTGTTGATATTTATAAGGTGTTGAGATTTTCAACTGTTTATCATTTGATTTGCTGACCTTATGGGGTTGATATTTTAAATGTTGATCTTATGACTGTTGAACTAGAGTAGGTATCAATCCCAGCTAAAACACGATTAAAACAAATTTTCTCGATACAAAAACAAGCCAAAGTAGCCTCCGTCTATATCTTTAAACGCTTGGAACTGCTAAACGGTAAATAATAGAAACACGAGACTTGATTTAAAAAAAGAGATTGATATTTTTTACATAAATAGTTATATCACAATTTAAGAGAATATTATTCCAAGAGCGAAAATGCGCGCTGCATACAAACGTACTATGGTGATATTTTCAATACTAACCAATTAAACTCAATGAAATTTTGCAGAAACAATCTTGAAACAAATTTCTATGCTTCTATAGAGTCAGATTTTCGTTAAAATATACAGTTACAATGCTAGGATTAATTTAAGATTTGTATGGAAATCTTTATCTGACTCCATACAAGCATAGAAATTTGTTTCTAGATTGTTTCTGCAAAATTTCATTGCCTTAATTGGTTAGTATTGAAAATATCACCATAGTACGTTTGTATGGAGCGCGCTCCGAATAATATACCCTTAAAAAAGTTTGTTTTACGCTTGCGTCGGTTCAGGTGCGCGCGCTGCCCCATCTCTTTCTCTCGCATCAGGAGTGCGATTTTTGAATCTCATTCGATGAATTCAGCAGTTGAAAATATCAAAATTACTACGGAGATACGCATCTTTCTACTGCTGATTTGGCTTTAAAAAATCGCTCTCCTGAAGCATGATTTTTGAAAGTCAAATCAAGAGTAGAAAGTTGCGTATCTCCATAGTAATTTTGACATTTTTAACTGCTGAATTCATCTAATGAGATTCAAAAATCGCACTCCAGGCATCTCGCATAAGCTATCACACGCCCTCGCTTCAATTATTATTCGACATAGCCCCTTAATGCAGCTAACGGGGCTAATGGGGCTAACGCAGAATAGGGGGGCACTTCGGCCAACATTGCAAACGCACTGCAGAAACGCAGCAGTCTCATCAACATCCTAAAAGCACTGTTGTATTGAACACGAAGATAAGTTAAGCGACTGCCTCCTACCTAGTGCACGTGTAGAAGGTCTGTGATGAGAGGATAATAATGTTAACTCACGCGCCTCCACTGAGTTGGTGTTTTTGATGTTTTTACTGTCCCCCCCGATACCTCGTTGAGGCGGCGTGAGGCAATCTCCCAAAAGGCAAGGGGGCGCCTCCCCGCCTCCGGGGGGGACTCATTCAGGACGGCTACTAAGACTGCCAGCTGCATTTCCGTTGGTTTCATACCTAATAATGAAAAAATAACTACAATAGTAGATTGTTCACCAAGGGATGAAAGTCACCCATTTCACACGAGATGTTTGGCGCCCCTAACGAACGTGAGGGGCGCCATAATTCGAGTGTGAAATGGTTGACTTTCTCCCGAGTTAAACACTCTACTTTTCATTTCGAATACGAGGAAAGTAAACAAAAATTAGATAATGCAAAATCAATTTCTGAATCGCTCGATGAATTCATTTTAGGCTACGTTTCAAAACGTTTGGAAATCACTCTGGTTGCCAACACGAAGGAGAAAAAATATACGAAGATTGTGTATGCTAGAGTGAGACAGATAGACTTCTCGAGTGATTTTTACACGTTTTGAAACGGATCCGAAAAATTTGCAACATTTCCCTCCCTTTTTTCTTTTTCGCGCTTCTGGCTCTTTTTTTTTTAAGCCAGCCCGCCGTTTTTTTTTGACTCGGTTTTGAGGTTTTAATCGAGATAACTTTTTTCTTTCTGCTTATAATTTTTACAAAAGTCTACAAATTACAAAAAATATTGTTATAATTAAATTAACATCTATTATAATTCAAATTTATTGATCATTATCATTATAAAGAAATAAGAATTAAAATAATTTTATCGAAGTGTGGCTGTATAGGTTTCTGCCTTGGCCCAGTATAGACGTAGGTTTTTTTTAAAATTACTTTTCATCCCTAGGGAAGAAATGTATCACTTTCAACCCGCTTCATAGATAAACAATGACCTACTTTCAGAGTATGAGAGATGACTAAAATTTTGAAACATAAAATTTTGAAACAATAATTTAGACAATGTTTAGACAACTAGAAATTTTGAAACAATTTGGTTAAAAAAAAAAGAAATAGACATATTGTTTATGAAGTGACTAAAGGGATTTTTTTGTTTTTAATTAACTACATTTATCTTTTCGGAAAGACGATAGGAACCAAGAAGTTTGGAATCCTCTACCATGATAGGATCCATGGATCTAAATCATAAAGGATACCAACTGCTCCTTACAAGCATTGATACAAGAAAATTGGCAATGGCGTCGTCGATATTTCAAATTTTGTCCCTTTCTATCCAATGATGTTGTTACGAAAATGACAGGAAAGGAGCTTTTGTACGTAAGCGAAATTTGACGAATATAAACAAAAAAAGCAAAACATACAGACATAGCCAAAGTCATTCTCATATTTTTTTTGTCATGTGACCAAAAATTTTTAATGAGACATTTCTAAAATGATCCTTATGTTTCTCTAGTACATTTGTTGATTTATTATTTTACGTTTTCCCTTTTTATTAAACATAGATAATCCTATAAAAACACATTTAAATAAATAATTTACATCTAATTTTTAAGTATTTGCTTATAACATAAATGATCAATTTAGAGCCAACATACAAATTTTGAGCGAACATAGTACTAACGGGATAATACTAACAAATGCACACTTAAAAAATGGAAGAATAAAGGTGCAACCTACTATTACACCGACGCCAAGCGCGAAAAATTTGACCGTAAACCTCAAGTATCCTGATGTTACCCACCAAGACTATAAAAAATTTCGGACGAATAAAGGTGCATCTTTTATTACACAAAAAAAAATCTACAAATGTTCATCAGAACAAAAGTGTTACATGTATTTCTAGATTTTAACAAATACTCGCTCGTTATACCTCTATGACAGCCGTAACATAAAGAAAGTATTTTTTTTTCTCTTTCTAACGATACAAAAAGTATTAAAATGTCTATAGTAGTTTTAACGCTACGCCGATTTTACGGTTTTTTTGCTCTCCTGTAAAGATGACTTTTCAAAGTTACACCTTTATTCGTTTGGGCATGCGAAGTGTCGTTTATATTTCCTGTTAGAAACCAACAATAATATCCATCAAATTCACTATAGTTAATCATTAATATCACACAGAATCTGGGTTGCGATTTTTGAATCTCATTCGGTGAGCTCAGCAGTTGAAAATGTCAAAATTTCTATGGAGATATGCATCTTTCTACTGCTGATTTACCTTCCAAAAATCATAATTCAGGAGTGCGATTTTTTAAAGTCAAATAAGAAGTAGAAAGATGCATGAGAACGCTTTTGTATGAGATTTAAAAACCGTTCAAACTCACCGATAACATTCAAAAATCGCACCCCAGAGTTATTATAACTGTATAATTTAATATCTCATTACAACAAGATTCACCAAAATAAGTTACTAAACATTGTCAACAAAGATTTGCTTTTTAAAAGATGTTGCCAATGCCAAGTCTAATAATGAAATGTACGTTACTCGATTAACATCAATAATTTAGATTCAAACTCATGATATGACTCGTGCGTGACTCGAATCATGATTAATTCACCATAATGAGAACTTCTGTTTCTAAGTTCTGAAAAATATCAATTTACATAGTTTTCGGATACATAAAGTCGAATATTCTAACACACGCGTGTTCTATAAGCTGCATTGTGTACCTAAAAGCGGTGCAATAAGAGCCACTTTACGAGCAAGTATGTTGAAAAAGATTTATTTAAATTTCCGGGAAAATCGCGGAATCGGTGGTTAATACGGTTGGCAACAGAATATGAACCCAGAGCTGTAAAACTGGAGTTTTTTGCGGGATTTGATAGCTGATGTTTGGAGTCCTCATATTTCATCGAATTTTTATTGTTTATAGTAAGTTTTGGTTCGTAAAATTGGTGTTGTTTTGCGTAACAAAGAGTGAACAATATACAGTTCAGTGAAATGTGATGGTGTGTCGGTTGTAAACAGGAAAAGCGTTCCGTGATTTTAGTGCGGCAAAGCGGTCGGTTCACCTTTTTCCTGTGGACTTCTCTTCGTTTCCTGCGTCTTTCGATTGTCTCCAAAAACTCCAAAGAAGCGTCAAAACATCGATCACCAACGTTTTAACGTGATAACAAAAGATAAATTGAAATAAAATAAGATTTAGCCTAAAGGTCTTGTAACCAGGCTAGTAAAGATATTTAAAAAAAAGAGCTGTAAAACTTTCCAAAAAAAAAGTAGACTAGGGGTGCCACCCGCCGATGGGCGGGACTACTCGTCCGTCACTTCCTCTGCTTCACCCCCTCAAATACATAAAGAGCGGCGACTCATTACGTCTTAAAATATTACTTACCGTCCCTTTGCCCGATCTGGACGACCACCAGCTCTTGAGGGGTAAGGTTGGTGGTGGGCATCATGTGCGCCCTCGCACAAATTCTGTTCCGGTAATCGAACCAGTACTGAAAAAAAAAGTAGACAGATCAACCGACGCATAATTGACCTCTATGCTCATGGACGGGTAGGTTGAACTGTGACCGTGTGTAACCAACAAGTAGGTTTTAGATAAAACTAGAGTTTGCTGTTGCAAACAAAAAGACAAACAGACAGACAAAATTGAATAATGCAGGGTAGATTTTTGAGACGGGGCAGTTAGGGCAGGTATCGTAACCGTTGTAGCTACAGCTAAGAGGATAGACGAGTACAGTTTTCTCCATACAAACGTACTCCCCTGTTTTCTCCCTGGATAATAACACAAGAGCATTTTTTTTTTACCATACAAATTTATGTCACCTCTGCACTGTCCCTATGTTTTGCTTTTTTGCATTAATTAAGGGGATATAATTCGGAGCGCGCTCCATACAAACGTACTATGGTGATATTTTCAATACTAACCAATTAAAGTCAATTAAATTTTGCAGAAACAATCTAGAAACAAATCTCTATGCTTGTATGGAGTCAGATTTTCGTTAAAATATATAGTTCAATGCTAGGATTAATTTAAGATTTAAGAGATATGGAAATCTTTGAGGCACTGTAACTTTAAAATTAGACATTTTAACGAAAATCTGACTATATACAAGCATAGAAATTTGATTATAGATTGATTCTGAAAAATTTCATTGAGTTTAATTGGTTAGTATTGAAAATATAACCATAGTACGTTTGTATGGAGCGCGCTCCGAATTATATTCTCTTAATTACTGTAACAACTAGGGACCTTCGAAAATGACCCATTTTACCATCCGTTTTCAGACATCCAGTAAGCAAAATTTGACGAATATAAACAAAAAAGCAAAACATACAGACATAGCCAAAGTCATTCTCATATTATTTTTGAAAGAATTATTAAAATCGGTTTAGATTTGAAGGAGAAAACAGGGGAATACGAAATTCTGATGTCGTTAATTTTTGTATATAAAATCGATCCGAGCTGCAGTTGTCTCTTTCGCACTCTAGTCGGCGGGGTGTATGGGTGGGGCGGATCTGATAAATACGTATACAGTCGGAAAAGCGACCTATTCTCCAAATTAGCATTTCAGCCCGCCTGTCCTCTTAAAAGAATATCCTGAACTTTTTGAAATAGTTCGAACTGCATTCACAGATTTCGAAAAAAATGTACCAGCAAGATAATTGACAATTTATAAAAACACTTTTTTTGATGCCAATCGATCCTGTTTCTTATAAGGATCAATAAACTTAATGGGACTAATCGAGGTTAGAGTACTAGAAATGTCAGAAATCAAATAAAAATAAATAAATAAATAAATGCGATTTTTTAAAGTAACACATTAAACCGCCGACGCCGCCGCCGCCGCTGACTACTTGTTTTAAGGTAAATCCAGCAGGTAGTCAGTCATGGAGGCTGACTACAGGTTTATTACAATTTTGGTGCTATCTGGTTGAAATTAAGAGGATATGTGAAAAAAATGGGATTCTTCAAAGCGTCATATGCGCAAGCTAGGTACGTAGGTCCAGCAGTGGGCTCAAGTTCTCGGATTGTTGCTAAATTAAATGTAGATTTTTTCTATTGTTGACTTTTTGGTTGTTGATCATTTGAACTGTTGATATTTATAAGGTGTTGAGATTTTCAACTGTTTATCATTTGATTTGCTGACCTTATGGGGTTGATATTTTAAATGTTGATCTTATGACTGTTGAACTAGAGTAGGTATCAATCCCAGCTAAAACACGATTAAAACAAATTTTCTCGATACAAAAACAAGCCAAAGTAGCCTCCGTCTATATCTTTAAACGCTTGGAACTGCTAAACGGTAAATAATAGAAACACGAGACTTGATTTAAAAAAAGAGATTGATATTTTTTACATAAATAGTTATATCACAATTTAAGAGAATATTATTCCAAGAGCGAAAATGCGCGCTGCATACAAACGTACTATGGTGATATTTTCAATACTAACCAATTAAACTCAATGAAATTTTGCAGAAACAATCTTGAAACAAATTTCTATGCTTCTATAGAGTCAGATTTTCGTTAAAATATACAGTTACAATGCTAGGATTAATTTAAGATTTGTATGGAAATCTTTATCTGACTCCATACAAGCATAGAAATTTATTTCTAGATTGTTTCTGCAAAATTTCATTGCCTTAATTGGTTAGTATTGAAAATATCACCATAGTACGTTTGTATGGAGCGCGCTCCGAATAATATACCCTTAAAAAAGTTTGTTTTACGCTTGCGTCGGTTCAGGTGCGCGCGCTGCCCCATCTCTTTCTCTCGCATCAGGAGTGCGATTTTTGAATCTCATTCGATGAATTCAGCAGTTGAAAATATCAAAATTACTACGGAGATACGCATCTTTCTACTGCTGATTTGGCTTTAAAAAATCGCTCTCCTGAAGCATGATTTTTGAAAGTCAAATCAAGAGTAGAAAGTTGCGTATCTCCATAGTAATTTTGACATTTTTAACTGCTGAATTCATCTAATGAGATTCAAAAATCGCACTCCAGGCATCTCGCATAAGCTATCACACGCCCTCGCTTCAATTATTATTCGACATAGCCCCTTAATGCAGCTAACGGGGCTAATGGGGCTAACGCAGAATAGGGGGGCACTTCGGCCAACATTGCAAACGCACTGCAGAAACGCAGCAGTCTCATCAACATCCTAAAAGCACTGTTGTATTGAACACGAAGATAAGTTAAGCGACTGCCTCCTACCTAGTGCACGTGTAGAAGGTCTGTGATGAGAGGATAATAATGTTAACTCACGCGCCTCCACTGAGTTGGTGTTTTTGATGTTTTTACTGTCCCCCCCGATACCTCGTTGAGGCGGCGTGAGGCAATCTCCCAAAAGGCAAGGGGGCGCCTCCCCGCCTCCGGGGGGGACTCATTCAGGACGGCTACTAAGACTGCCAGCTGCATTTCCGTTGGTTTCATACCTAATAATGAAAAAATAACTACAATAGTAGATTGTTCACCAAGGGATGAAAGTCACCCATTTCACACGAGATGTTTGGCGCCCCTAACGAACGTGAGGGGCGCCATAATTCGAGTGTGAAATGGTTGACTTTCTCCCGAGTTAAACACTCTACTTTTCATTTCGAATACGAGGAAAGTAAACAAAAATTAGATAATGCAAAATCAATTTCTGAATCGCTCGATGAATTCATTTTAGGCTACGTTTCAAAACGTTTGGAAATCACTCTGGTTGCCAACACGAAGGAGAAAAAATATACGAAGATTGTGTATGCTAGAGTGAGACAGATAGACTTCTCGAGTGATTTTTACACGTTTTGAAACGGATCCGAAAAATTTGCAACATTTCCCTCCCTTTTTTCTTTTTCGCGCTTCTGGCTCTTTTTTTTTTAAGCCAGCCCGCCGTTTTTTTTTGACTCGGTTTTGAGGTTTTAATCGAGATAACTTTTTTCTTTCTGCTTATAATTTTTACAAAAGTCTACAAATTACAAAAAATATTGTTATAATTAAATTAACATCTATTATAATTCAAATTTATTGATCATTATCATTATAAAGAAATAAGAATTAAAATAATTTTATCGAAGTGTGGCTGTATAGGTTTCTGCCTTGGCCCAGTATAGACGTAGGTTTTTTTTAAAATTACTTTTCATCCCTAGGGAAGAAATGTATCACTTTCAACCCGCTTCATAGATAAACAATGACCTACTTTCAGAGTATGAGAGATGACTAAAATTTTGAAACATAAAATTTTGAAACAATAATTTAGACAATGTTTAGACAACTAGAAATTTTGAAACAATTTGGTTAAAAAAAAAAGAAATAGACATATTGTTTATGAAGTGACTAAAGGGATTTTTTTGTTTTTAATTAACTACATTTATCTTTTCGGAAAGACGATAGGAACCAAGAAGTTTGGAATCCTCTACCATGATAGGATCCATGGATCTAAATCATAAAGGATACCAACTGCTCCTTACAAGCATTGATACAAGAAAATTGGCAATGGCGTCGTCGATATTTCAAATTTTGTCCCTTTCTATCCAATGATGTTGTTACGAAAATGACAGGAAAGGAGCTTTTGTACGTAAGCGAAATTTGACGAATATAAACAAAAAAAGCAAAACATACAGACATAGCCAAAGTCATTCTCATATTTTTTTTGTCATGTGACCAAAAATTTTTAATGAGACATTTCTAAAATGATCCTTATGTTTCTCTAGTACATTTGTTGATTTATTATTTTACGTTTTCCCTTTTTATTAAACTTAGATAATCCTATAAAAACACATTTAAATAAATAATTTACATCTAATTTTTAAGTATTTGCTTATAACATAAATGATCAATTTAGAGCCAACATACAAATTTTGAGCGAACATAGTACTAACGGGATAATACTAACAAATGCACACTTAAAAAATGGAAGAATAAAGGTGCAACCTACTATTACACCGACGCCAAGCGCGAAAAATTTGACCGTAAACCTCAAGTATCCTGATGTTACCCACCAAGACTATAAAAAATTTCGGACGAATAAAGGTGCATCTTTTATTACACAAAAAAAAATCTACAAATGTTCATCAGAACAAAAGTGTTACATGTATTTCTAGATTTTAACAAATACTCGCTCGTTATACCTCTATGACAGCCGTAACATAAAGAAAGTATTTTTTTTTCTCTTTCTAACGATACAAAAAGTATTAAAATGTCTATAGTAGTTTTAACGCTACGCCGATTTTACGGTTTTTTTGCTCTCCTGTAAAGATGACTTTTCAAAGTTACACCTTTATTCGTTTGGGCATGCGAAGTGTCGTTTATATTTCCTGTTAGAAACCAACAATAATATCCATCAAATTCACTATAGTTAATCATTAATATCACACAGAATCTGGGTTGCGATTTTTGAATCTCATTCGGTGAGCTCAGCAGTTGAAAATGTCAAAATTTCTATGGAGATATGCATCTTTCTACTGCTGATTTACCTTCCAAAAATCATAATTCAGGAGTGCGATTTTTTAAAGTCAAATAAGAAGTAGAAAGATGCATGAGAACGCTTTTGTATGAGATTTAAAAACCGTTCAAACTCACCGATAACATTCAAAAATCGCACCCCAGAGTTATTATAACTGTATAATTTAATATCTCATTACAACAAGATTCACCAAAATAAGTTACTAAACATTGTCAACAAAGATTTGCTTTTTAAAAGATGTTGCCAATGCCAAGTCTAATAATGAAATGTACGTTACTCGATTAACATCAATAATTTAGATTCAAACTCATGATATGACTCGTGCGTGACTCGAATCATGATTAATTCACCATAATGAGAACTTCTGTTTCTAAGTTCTGAAAAATATCAATTTACATAGTTTTCGGATACATAAAGTCGAATATTCTAACACACGCGTGTTCTATAAGCTGCATTGTGTACCTAAAAGCGGTGCAATAAGAGCCACTTTACGAGCAAGTATGTTGAAAAAGATTTATTTAAATTTCCGGGAAAATCGCGGAATCGGTGGTTAATACGGTTGGCAACAGAATATGAACCCAGAGCTGTAAAACTGGAGTTTTTTGCGGGATTTGATAGCTGATGTTTGGAGTCCTCATATTTCATCGAATTTTTATTGTTTATAGTAAGTTTTGGTTCGTAAAATTGGTGTTGTTTTGCGTAACAAAGAGTGAACAATATACAGTTCAGTGAAATGTGATGGTGTGTCGGTTGTAAACAGGAAAAGCGTTCCGTGATTTTAGTGCGGCAAAGCGGTCGGTTCACCTTTTTCCTGTGGACTTCTCTTCGTTTCCTGCGTCTTTCGATTGTCTCCAAAAACTCCAAAGAAGCGTCAAAACATCGATCACCAACGTTTTAACGTGATAACAAAAGATAAATTGAAATAAAATAAGATTTAGCCTAAAGGTCTTGTAACCAGGCTAGTAAAGATATTTAAAAAAAAGAGCTGTAAAACTTTCCAAAAAAAAAGTAGACTAGGGGTGCCACCCGCCGATGGGCGGGACTACTCGTCCGTCACTTCCTCTGCTTCACCCCCTCAAATACATAAAGAGCGGCGACTCATTACGTCTTAAAATATTACTTACCGTCCCTTTGCCCGATCTGGACGACCACCAGCTCTTGAGGGGTAAGGTTGGTGGTGGGCATCATGTGCGCCCTCGCACAAATTCTGTTCCGGTAATCGAACCAGTACTGAAAAAAAAAGTAGACAGATCAACCGACGCATAATTGACCTCTATGCTCATGGACGGGTAGGTTGAACTGTGACCGTGTGTAACCAACAAGTAGGTTTTAGATAAAACTAGAGTTTGCTGTTGCAAACAAAAAGACAAACAGACAGACAAAATTGAATAATGCAGGGTAGATTTTTGAGACGGGGCAGTTAGGGCAGGTATCGTAACCGTTGTAGCTACAGCTAAGAGGATAGACGAGTACAGTTTTCTCCATACAAACGTACTCCCCTGTTTTCTCCCTGGATAATAACACAAGAGCATTTTTTTTTTACCATACAAATTTATGTCACCTCTGCACTGTCCCTATGTTTTGCTTTTTTGCATTAATTAAGGGGATATAATTCGGAGCGCGCTCCATACAAACGTACTATGGTGATATTTTCAATACTAACCAATTAAAGTCAATTAAATTTTGCAGAAACAATCTAGAAACAAATCTCTATGCTTGTATGGAGTCAGATTTTCGTTAAAATATATAGTTTCAATGCTAGGATTAATTTAAGATTTGTATGGAAATCTTTGAGGCACTGTAACTTTAAAATTAGACATTTTAACGAAAATCTGACTATGTTTCTCTAATCCAATAAAATAAATAAAATAAAATAAATAGGTAATTTACTTGATATCTCAACATATTCATTGGCAATGTCAGAGCACAATGGAGTTAGAGGGGATTTTGGTCATGTGTCATAAACCTTTACTGTATAGAACAAATTTGCACATTGCCGGTCGCGGAGATATTCACGTTGAAAAACTGTTGAAAAAGATAAAATCTACTTTAATAATTAGCACAAACATACATAATACAGGGTATCCTTAAATAAACACCCTAGTAATATTTAAAAGAGTGAATGTCCCATCAAACTGAATAACTTTTTCTATAGAGCCAACAACGAGAAATAAAAATAAATATCTGGCGTTTCATACAAAACTAGTAGGCCTTCCTATTCCTATGCTGTTTACCGCTAAAACGACCTCCCACGCCCTACTTTCACATAGGAAGACGCATGCATCAAGCAATTTTCGTACTTATTGTTTTGACATAATTAAGTGTCCTGTCAGAAGTCATCCTATGGGTTACCTATCGTACTTTCGAAAAAGAGTTTTCCGAATTTCAGTTCTCCGAAATCGTTACACTTTTTATTGTTTCCCTTTTTTTTTGTTTCCCCGAAATATTATTCGCCATATTTTGAGGAGCCAGATTTTTTATTGTCCTTTTTTTCTTTTAACCAATGAATCAAAATTCTGTAACACAGTTTTCCAAAGTAATGTAAGTCAGATAATTTACTTTTTCGAATATTTGTTTTTCCGTACAGTCACTTTTCCGCAGAAATATTTAACCTAACCTTTCCTAGAATTTAAAAAAAACAAGATTATTTTTCTCAGGCAGAGGGCGTCCACCCCACTGCACCTTCAACATACATATAAGCAAACAAGCAAGCATGCAGCAAGCAAGGTAGCATGCAGCAAGCAAGCAAGCATGCAGCGAGCAAGCAAACATGCAGCAAGCAAGCAAGCATGCAGCAAGCATTTTGATGCTCCGCTCGCTTCGCTCGCTCCGCTAAGTGTCTTACATGTTCTAACCTAACCTAACCTACAATTTGAAAACAACCAGTTTGTTTTTCTCAGTCAGGGGGCTTCCGCCCCCCGAACCCCCCTCGCGGGGGGCGCAGCCCCCCTGCACCCCCCAACATGCATACAAGCAAGCAAGCAACATGCAAGCAAACATGCAGCAAGCAAGCAAGCATGCAGCAAGCAAGCAAGCATGCAGCAAGCAAGTAAGCATGCAGCAAGCATTTTGATGCTCTGCTCGCTTCGCCCACTAAGTGTTTTACCACCAAAACCACCAGTTTGTATTTCTCAGGCAGGGGGTTTCCGCCCCCCGCACCCCCCAACATGCATGCATGCATGCTAGCAAGCATGTTGGTGCTATAATCCTGGTATCATGTATCTACTAGGTAATTATTACAGAAAACTTTACTGTGTTGTGTCCTAGTCATACTATGGAAGAAGTTGCTTCTACATTTTAAAACTTCGAACCCAGAAGACCGTTGTCAAAAGAAAAAAAATGATTGTGAAATTCTGATTTTCAATTTTCTGGAAAATGATACTTCTGTCAAGTCTTTATAAGGAGTAACAAATGTATGTGTAACAAAATATCTGTCACTAGAAACTTCTATAAACCGTTTTCGAACAATTGAAATTCGGTCAGTGAAATTTCGAAAGTAAGATAGGTTACCCATCCTATGTTATCACATTCATATTATTCCCGCGAATAAAAATCGCTGTGCGGACGAGCTCTAAGACTTTTGAATCCATAGGGAAAGTTGTTCAGTTTGAAGGTGTAGAATGCACCTTTTCACTCAGGGTTAGTTGAGGTTGATGTATACAGGGTGTAAGGGACAGCCCTCCGCAAACTGAAACGGTGAACTCAGACCATCAAACTGAAAAACTTTCACTATGGAGCCTACCACAGGAAACGCGAAAAAAAATCAGCTGTCCCATACATTTGAGTCGGGTAGGTACGGCAGTTTTGTATGGGACAGTTGATTTTTTTTCGCGTTTCCTGAGGTAGGCTCCATAGTGAAAGTTGTTTAGTTTAATGGTCTGAGTTCACCGTTTCAGTTTGCGGAGGGCTGTCCCTTACACCCTGTATAATAAAATACAGATATAGTCTTCACACTAGTGAATGTGGCTAAGCGCGCGTCCGCACGGCACGGTGGTCAGTGAGTGAATACCGAGCGAATCCACGATAGATATTGACCATAGACTGTACCTGCCTGATAGAAGGCGCTGCCGGCGCTTTCCACATTAACTACCTACTCTTTATTGCTGTACTCTACATCCCTTTCTTGTTTTAATTTAATTTATATAGGGTTCTTCTTAATATACTGATACTTTTTCAAGGACATGATCATACCATCACACTAAACAACTTTCTATAAGGCACCAACATCAAAATCGCGAAAAAAAAAAACAGCTCTTCCATACAAAACTGCATACCTTTTCGAGCCAAATGTATGGAAGAACTGTTTTTTTTTCGCTAGTTCGATGTTGGTCCCATTGAGAAAGTTGTTCAGTATGATGGTCCGATCATTCCCTTAAAAAAGTGTCAGCATATTATGTTGGACCCTGTATATTTACTCGAATCTACCACCGCTTCGGAAGATATACCCAAGGAGAAGAAGCGGCGCAAGAAACTCCACTTTAACTAATTTCTTAAACCATATTTACAATACGTGTTGACGGTTATCAATGCTATTACATCAAGCAAATTACTAATCATCTATTGAATCTAATTTGTTTACAGAAAATGTATTTATCAAATATTGATCTGAAATTGTCAAACACCAAAGGATAATGACCACGGGCAGTATCGCTAAAATCGGAGTTGTGTCACTAGTTTATCACGACAATAAATCATGTTTTTAATTTAAAAGGATTTATCTTTACATACGGAATCATAACTTCTCCGGATAAAAACTGAGAAGGCTTTGTTTTGTAGACATTATCAATGAGTAGTGATGAAGTCATGTTGAAGGGAAATTCTTGGTCAATGGAAGCACGTGTCTTGTCATATTCACTCAGTAAGAGATGCACATAGCAAATTCGTTCTAGTTAAAATAGGCATAAGCATATGCTCAAGACTATATTCCCCGAGAGGGTAGTCAGAGATATTATGAAACCTCAGAACATCCACGTTTCACCAGTAGTACCGAAACTCTGTCCAGTGTAACGGGGGGTGAGCCCGTCGCCACTTATAATGGACAGTGGGTACAATACACCCCTCGAAATTGAAGCATGCAGGTTTCCTCACGATGTTTTCCTTCACCGAAAAGCCAGTGGTGTAACAAATCGTACATAAATTCCGAAAAACTCATTGGTACGAGTCGGCTTGGACGGGGATCGAACCATCGCCTTCTGCACAGCAGGCAAGGTTACTCGCCACTGGACCACCACGGCTCTTTTTAAAAAAGGAGATCTACTTATTGTTGTCCTTCCTTGTATGTATGTAACCTCTTTTTAAGTGAGGTTTCACATCTCTTTTATTTTATTCTTCTTTTCTTACGTCAGTCTTGTTTTGTGTTGTTAAATGAAAAATCTTGTCAAGCATAGCATAGCATATGCTCACGACTATATTCCCCGAGGGGGTAGTCAGAGATATTCTGAAATCTCAGAACATCCACATTTCACCATTAGTACCGAAACTCTGTCCAGTGTGACGGGGGGTGAGCCCGTCGCCACTTATAATGGACAGTGGGTACAATACACGCCTCGAAATTGAAGCATGCAGGTTTCCTCACGATGTCCAAAAATCTTGTCAAAACATCTAAAAATATTATGCGTCCTAAAAGTTCATCGATTTATTGAATATTTATTTAGTTTTTGATACTATCATTGTTATCGAGGGATATAAAAATGTTCCCAATCATGGCATAATGGAGTGGAGAGTGAACATTCCAATAGAATGCAAACTGTGTTTTCAAACATTGATGACAACCTGGATCACCTGGAGCAGTTTCCGAGGCTCAGTAACTGTCTTAACATACCTACACCAGCTCAAAGAGGCAAAATGGACTGTGGTGCCCACCACATGATGACGGTTACCTGGCCTCTGAGCTGGGGTTGGAATAATGATATCTATGCACCAATCTTAATTTAAAACGATATTTTCGAGGAATATACTCGTGCGTAAGAAAATGTAGAATAATACATATAGGTATGTATATGTATATTTTATTCAATAAAGCCATTTAAATAATAATATGTTGTCCACATTATTTATTAGAAATTCCAAATGCCAGACAATTATGCAATTCTGCGATAGGTTACTCTTCCTCTTGCAAAATACAGCAGTATAACACAAGAATAGTCACTTTCAATCGATAAATCCGAAAAAGTGAAGTCTGACGAAGTGTTGAGCCGGGATTTGAACCCAGGATCCTCGCTTAGCAGTCCGGCGTAATAACCATTATGACATCGGGGTCGTCATACACTAACCGGGTAGTCATTTTGTAGTATTTGAGCTATAATTCATTACTGAACTACCTCAAAATGCGGAGTTTTATGAAAACAAAATGTACTGTATTTAAAAGTCCTAAAATCATGTATGCAATTAAGCCATATTACGAGGGGAGGGGGATGGAGAGTTGTGCATTTTGAACACCACACCCAAAGGTATCATGCCACATACGTTTCAAAACTTTATTAATTTGTTTGTTTTTCCCATACATTGATTTAGTACATAGAATTACTATAAAATTCCGAAAAACTCATTGGTACGAGACCAATGAGTTTTTCGGAATTTATGTACGATTTGTTACACCACTGGCTTTTCGGGGAAGGAAAACATCGTGAGGAAACCTGCATGCTTCAATTTCGAGGCGTGTATTGTGGTATAAAGGCTTTCCTCTCGTGTTTTGTTAGAAACGGGTCATTTTTTTCAAAAAAAATTATCTTTGCTTGGGTGGTTGAACGTAACACCAATTTTACATGCATTAAAAATGTTTTTAAGATTTTGCGCCTATGGTTACCAAAAATACTAGATGGTGTTTAAAAAATGAATGAAAATCATACTTTACCCCAAAACATCTCCTTTTATAATCAGGCGTGGGTACCGCTGCGTCTATCTCTGCCTGCACAAAAAAATTAAGAATTACGTAACTTCTTTCCACCAGAAATATGTGCGAGGAAGCTAAGCTGTGAGCGAAATAAATCCACCAGTAAAATTGCTTCACTTACACAAAGTAAGATGACGTCAGCACATGCGAAACGGAGTCTAGGGCTGCAACAACATAGGGTTGAACTACATCAGGAAGCACGACATCGCATTTTTCCGTCGCTCCATCTTTTTCTGTCACTCAGGAACGTCATTTGCTAGAGCATATAAGATAGACGGAACGGAACAGCACGGAACAGCACGCCGCCGCGTGCGATCGCGTTCTGTCTATCTTATATGCTCTAACAAATGACGTTCCTGAGTGACAGAAAAGGATGGAGCGACGGAAAAATGCGATGCTGTGCTACGTGGTGTAGTTCAACCCTTAAGCTGCGTGCCGTACATGACTTTTTCTTAAATAAAACCATAAATATCTGAATAAAACGCATTGACACCAGTCTATTCAAAAAGAGTTTTAATCCTTCGCCTTCGTCTAAAATTATGTCAGTATAGGCTACTGGTAACTGGTGAGGTAACCAGATGGGCGATAGAGGGGGTGAGGTAAAAAGTAGGTGGGAGGAAGGGAGTTTCCATACTGTATGTATGTAGTAATAGATACACATACTCTTTCTTATAGGTACTTGAATCGCCTCGATTTCGGCATGAGCTGGAGAAATCGAGTTATAATGAAGCAAAATCTCGAGTTTGCTTCGCTCGCTCCTGGCTAGACAGATTGCAGTACAATCTCGAGCTCTCTTCGCTGGCTCCAGAATTCGGTGAAATCTCGAGCTCGAATCACTCGCTCTAGGTTTTGGATCGTATATCTTTTCATAGTGTAGTTAAATGTTGAGCTTGCTTTGCTCGTTCCAGATTTTAGGTCACAAAACTCGAGCTTGCTTCGCTCGCTCCAGGATTTAAATCTTATTACACTGATCTCAATATATTACAGTAAACGTCGAGCTCACTTCGCTCGCTCCTGGCTACGATTGAGTCACAAGGATTTAGACACAATGCAGTAAAATTTCGAGCTCACTTAGCTTTGCTTACTTCAGAATTCAGTGAAATCTCAAGCTCACTTCGCTCGCTCTAGGTTTTGGATCCTACTTATGATTTATAATGAAGCATAATCTTGAGCAAACTTTGCTCGTTCCAGATTTTTGGTCGTAAAAAACTCGAGCTCGCTTCACTCGCTCCACGTTTTAGATTTTACTGCAACGACCTGGGCCTGGCCTCCCCTGGGGAACTTGAGACTATGTAGATGAGGCTTCCCAACACTATTTGTAAAAATGTTTTAATGAACCGCTTGCATCCCGGTTTAAGATAACAATTGATTAAACAATGAATATTGGGCGATATCGCGACCACGGGAGTTGAAGGGTTAATGAAGAAAAAAAGTCTTGTTTTAATGACCATATCTTTTTTCCTTCTAAAAGTTGATATTTATTGGTGATAAGGTCTATCAATTAACATAGGTTTCATCTTTGGGCCTTGAACCTAACCTAACCTAACCATCTTTTACTCACTTAACGCTGACATCTAAACTATTATAAAACTGTAACAGAAGTGTGTCTGTACATTGAAGATATTTACAAAAAAAAAGATTAGGTTATGGTTTTTAGGTATCCCTGACTCGAAATCAACCTTTTTTAGAAATTTTGTCTGTCTGTTTGTCTGTTTGTTTGTGTGTTTGTTTGTTTGTTTGTTTGTTTGTTCGCTCATCACGCAAAAACTACTGAACCGATTTTAATGTAACTTTTTTGTTTGATAGCTTATGATCTGACTTAAAATCTGGTATATAATTTGTGCGGACGAAGTCGCGGGAAAACACTAGTAAATAATATAAAATGGTAGCTTTATACTCGTTTCACATAAATAAAATCATTTTTATTCCGATGACCGTATCTTTTTTCCACTGGGATGGATTTGCGAGCTTTATACTCAAATTGACTATTGGTGATAAGGTCTATCAACTAATAAAAGTTTCATCATTGGGCAACACCAACAAAACATTAATTTTAACCAAACATCAAAGAAAAGTTGCATTATCCCAAAGACTACTATGTATAGACTGAGACATTATCCTTTTCCTCAAAACTGCTGGTCAGGTTTCGGTGGCCCTTTGCAAAAAGGTTGTTGTTGAGGTTTCCCAATACAAACACCGAAACCGTATCGCTGTTGGTTCATAAACCACTTTTGCCCAGTCTCCTTTAATGAAATTAATTTAATTTTAATAAATTTTCATCATAGTACCTCAATTAAAAGTTGAAACAGGTATTTTTATTCGAAATCCAAATTAATTGAAAAATCTCAAAATGAACTGATTTACCACAAAAAAGTCAATATCTTTTTTTTTTACTGTGTCAAGTCGTAAATGTTATAAAATCTAAAACATGACTAAATGGGCATTCTTTTGGCGTAACATGCAAAGTTAGTCTCATACACTTTTTTGTAGCATAAACGGCCAAAGTTGAAGGACGAAATTTGAAAAAAATTCAAAGTGGGATTAATCTTGTTTTAGTGAGCACACCAAAGTTGCCTTAGGACAATCTTTGATTACGTTTGATAGGCTGGTTTGTCTGTAATATTTGACAGGAAACAGAATCATAAAATAGCAACATTTGTAGCCGTGGCACTCAAAACAGTGACAAAGGAAACGATTTTCACGAGTTTTATAAAACTGACAATATCTCGAAAACTAAGACACTTATACAAAACACAAATTTTCATATTCTGGTTAGGCATGAACTAACCTATCTGCATCCGCCGGGTTGACGTCGGTTTACGGGACACCCTGTATACAAGGTGTTTCATAAGTAAGAATAAATTTTTGAAACTCTTAAGGGGGTTGTTAAGACCGTCAAACTAAACAACTTTCTCTATGGGACCAACATCGAAATCGCGAAAAAAATAATTTCAAATCCCATACATATTTTAGCTCTAGTCGATTTGTAGAGTATAGAACATAATTTTTCGCGATTTCGATATTGGTCCCATAGTGAAAGTTGTTCAGTTTGATGGTCTACACCACCCCCTTAAAGGTTTATTTGTATTTTTGTAACACCTTGTATACCTAGTTCAGTGAAATATGATGGTGCATTGGTCGTAAACAGGAAAAGCGTTCCGTGATTTTAGCGCAGCAAAGCGGTCGGTTCACCTCTTTCCTGTGGACTTCTCTGCGTTTCCTGCGTCTTTCAATTGTCTCCAAAGAACGGTCAAAACGTCAAACACCAACGTTTTAATGTGAAAGCAGAAGACAAATTGAAAATAAAATAAGATTTAGCCTAAAGGTCTTGTAACCAGGCTAGTAAATAAATAAAAAAATCATACCTCGAGCAACCTCCCTAACATCTCATTTACAAAACGGTCTTAGCCTCAGTTTCAAGGTATGGCACTAGCAGACCCGAGTACAATGTATCTAAGCCTATGATAATGAGCTTATGCTTACGCATGACTTATCGCCAGTTTTATGGATGGAAATAATATGAACAGTCTTCCAACGGTCAGGAAATCTACCAGTCTGGAGGGAATCATTAAAGAGGACACCCAAGGGGATGCAAAATTCCTTTCCACATGCAAAAACAAAGGAAGCAGGTATCCCATCAGGACCAGCACCCTTGTTCCTAACGAGTTTTTTAATTTTTTCCAAGATTTCCTTTTCTCTAATAAGTACTCCTGGCAAGATACTGTTGTTATTTGTGACTTGTTGTGTGGCGGAGTCCATTTGAGTGGAAGAGCCAGAAGACAGACACAAAGTATTGCGAAAACAGCTCACACACTGCCTGTCTATCTGAAGATGATATGTTTTTATTTGTTATTGTATGAGGAATGACACCGGTGCCCTTCTTATCCTTGACAAAGCGCCTGAACATATTAATATTATCATTTAACGAGTCCACCACTGATTTGATGAATGTCTTATAACAGTCATTTATAAACGTTTTACATCGATTTCGTAAACAGGAAAATGTGTCGTAGTCCCTGGGATTGCCGTACTTCATAAAACTTTGTATATAAATAAGATCAGTAGATACGTTCTGAAAACAGGACCGAGCGAAGAGAGCTCGAGATTTTGCTTCAAGATTTGCAAGATTTTGCGAAAGTACATTATTACCACATTGACTTTTCATGAAAGTGGACATGAGAAACGAAACACAAGAAAATAATAGTACCTACGCCAGTCATATAAAACATTGTAGGTCGCAATTGATTGCACGGAGCTGCATTTTTGGGATGTTGTTAGGATAGATACCAGCAGGATAAAACCAATTTTGCAGCTTCGAAAGACCTGTGCTAACCGAGGGGTGCACGAAAAACCTCGTATTTTTCGGACATTTTTCAGGTTTTGACATATACTTCTAAACGATGTATCTTACATAAAAATTGTGCACTACGTTTTTAAAGAAGACAAAATTATCTATAATTTGAATTTAATTGCAGCTCTGTAAGTTATGAAGGTCTTGAGATACAACACTTCAAACATTGGCCATTTTTCCCAAAATGTTCAAAATTGTAGTTTTAGCCGTCTTCCGAACAGGATATCGGCTAAAATACTCATTCTACGAGGAAAATTATAAGTAATGAATTTGTAAAGCAGTTATAGTTCGGGCGGCGGTGACAAAGTCATATACCAATCGAGCTCATGAATAATTCAGTTTTCATGCAATAGTTTACTATTAGGAGATGCGAAAAAACTTGGTCGGCCGACCTCTATCCTGGTGGGTTTTGCGCAGGAGGGTGACTAGTAACCTCTCTGAGACGACACTAATTACCCATCGAGCTCATGGACAAAATGATGCTTATCCGATTGGTTTTAGTTAGTGTAACGAAGTACACTCGGTCGTCCGCCGGATATCCTGGCAGGTGGGGCTGGCCAACCAAAAATGGTGGTCAAATTTTGGAGTACTTCTCACCCATCGAGCTCATGGATGAAATGTATGCCAAGTCAGAGGTTAGACCTTCACCTTCAATATTTCATCGGTCGTCCTGGCCAAAGCCTGGTGGTTTCTGGCGGCCAACCAGATTTATCTGTCAAAGTTAGATCATGCGTTTCCACGTTCATCCAAATAAATACATTATTAACCTGATATATGCAGTTCTTTTAGCATGAACGTGAACGGTTGTATGGTTTAAAAGTACTTATCACAAAAAAAACTTAAAAATAAAAAAATGTGTCCATAGGGGGCGATTTAAAAAAAAAAAATTATTGTCATAACTCCGTCATTTCTAAACTGGTTTAGTTGATTGCTTTATCGATCAAAAGATTGTATTGCAGAGTTCATCCTACCAAAATTTGGCGAGGATCTGAAGAAGCGTTTCGAAGATGTACAATGTTTTAAATGGGTCAGATTTCACTAGAAAAAATACCAAACGTATTTTATTCTTTTACGAAAATAATCTTCGAGTTCTAATAATTTTACTTTCTGAAATAAAATCTGTTCTCTTAAGGGTCGGCACTACCTACGGCCCGTTTGACATATCTGTCAAAAGAAATAGACCGGTGGCCGACAACACTCAACCCTATGTTATAAGATTAATGAATGAATCAATTTGATAGCTTTTGGTAATAAATTTCTTGCAAAAAACTTGGTCGGTTGCAGCGCTCGGCGCAGCCTGGCTGGCACGTTTACTGGTGTGAAGGAAAAAGTGAACCTACCTGGTGATGGTGACACAACATTTTACTAGTTGAATTAAATTTTATTAGTTGAATTAAAGGACGTAACTAGTCTGTTGGTCTAGAGGCCAATTAGTAAGGCCTAAAAAGTCTGGTCGGCCAACCCTATCCTGGCAGGTTCGTAGGTCTGACCAAATTTAGGGTACCTATTACCCGGAAGGCAGATTTTACTACATTAAATTAATGTTGAATGTTTGGTTGTGCGTGGCAATGCTCCTGCAGCATCTGGATTTGAGAGCCGTAGGTCGAAATTGATATTTACAGCAACAGTACAGTACCGTGATGGACCTCTAATGTGACTGATCAAAGATCACCCCTGGTGGTAGGATAGGATGGGTCCCAACTAATTTGATCACAGTATTACTAAGGCTTAAAAAAACTTAAAATTATAATAATTTTAAGTTTAAAAGCAGAACAAATTAAAACTTAAAACAGATTAATTACATTATTATAAGTTTAATATTATTGGTATTAGCAAACTAAGGGTTTGTAATCTTTTATCATCATAATCATCGTCAGATATAATATTTTAAGCACGAAATAAAAGTTAATTTTGCAGTAACTGGAACGATTGCCTTCAAAAACATTTGCGCAAAAAGACATCAGTGTTACCACTTTTAGTAGATTTCTTCTTTATTGGTAGATTTAGGGCAAAATTGTTTAGTAGATTTTAGTAGAAATTGGGTATTCGAAAATTTTAATGTATTCTAAAATACAAGGATTCAGGCTAATAAAATCTAAGCTGGCAATACAAATGGCTGAGAAAACGATTGCAGGGTTTGCAAGTTTTCCGGAACTTCTAGTACACCATGATCATAATCAACAACCTATAATTACGTCCCACTGCAGGGCACAGCCCTACCTTTCAGGAGGGTGTTTGGGCATTAGTCCACAACGCGAGCCCAATGCCCAATTGATAGACTTCACATATACATCAGAATTTCTTCGTCTGCATATGCAGGTTTCCTCACGATATTTTCGTTCACCATTAGAGAGCAGTCGGTAATACGTACATAAGTTAGAAAAACTCATTGGTAGGTGGCATGTTGTCCGTGCGGATTCGAACTCGGACCTCTTGATTGAGAGTCCATACCTCTCCGCAACGCGCCACCGAACTCACTTCTAGTATAGCAAATATTAATCATATCGCCTAATGTTGTTTTTTTTACAAAAGAGGACTTCTGAGCAGAGTTGGAATTTTGGTACCTAGCACTTTTAATATGTCAAAGGGATTGCATGTTTATCGACTTCCAATAATGTCGATATACGGGTATATTTTATATCACTGCGGATAACTTCAGCATGTATTGAACTTCAAAATAGCGAAAATAAATCAGCTGTTCCATACATTTGAGTCGAATTGTACCTACTGCAGTATAGGACAGCTGATTTTTTTATCGCTCTTTTGAAGTTGGCCCCATAGTGAAAGTTGTTCAGTTTGATGAGTAGAATACGTCATGCTGGAGTTATCCGCAGTGATAAATAATTACCCGTAGGTATATCGACACAATCGGAAGTCGATAAACGTGCAATTCCTTTGACATTAAAAGTGCTACCAAAATTTCGGACTCTGCGTATGAGACACAGAAACCTGTACTAAATTTAAACTTGCGTAGGGATGACCTAATTTAATATTTATTTGAAAATTGAAGCATCCATGTTACAAAATGATGAAAACCAATAAAAATTATACAAAAATGCGAAAATAACATGTGTAATGATGAGCGTTTAGATAAAATTGATAATATTTTGTACAAAAACGTGTTTTATATTAAATTTTAATCATCTGTAACGACATAAATATTCAAATTAAAGATTGAAAAAGTCGGGCGGCGAGCGGGATTCGAACCCACGACCAGTAGTTTGTATAACTCTGGTAGATGGCGCTGACGTCCAAGACGATAAAATACATAGATTGAAAATTTCGCCGTGGCTTGCGGGGCGACGACAGCTCTGTTGGAGTAGAGCATGCCCCAGATAGGAAGGTCGTGGGTTCGAATCCCGCTCGCCGCCCGACTTTTTCAATCTTTAATTTGATTAAGCTAACATGGCATACAAATGTAAAATAATAAAATTCGACATAAATATTATTTGGTAGAATTTAAGTAGAATTTGAAACAGGACTGGTAGATTTTGGTAGATTTCAGCAGTAATTTTGGTCACGCTGAAGGACATTGTGCGACACAAGAACATATAGGTGTTACTTAGTAGCTAAAGTGGGTACATGAACCCTGAAAGGGCACAGCAATATTAACAAGAAGTAATTTGAAAGAAAAAAAATAATTAGTACAATGTCAATAGTTCTTTAGGTTCTTTTGGTAGTTTTTGGTTCATTTGGTAGGTTTTGGTAGTTTTTGGTAGAGTTTAGTTTTTTTTTAGATTTTGGTTATTTTGGTAGATTTTATATTTTTTTGGTAATATTTGATAGAATAATGAAAATTGACAAAAACTACCATAAAAACAAAAGAGTTCTTGACGGCTTGGCTACGGGGTGGGTCTGTTGACATAAATAAAATATTTGTTTTGCAAAAGAGGTGCATTCGAATCGTAAGCGGAATTCAGTCAGTAAGGGTGTCATGCCGATCCTTGTTTACCGACTTTAAATTACTCACTGTGACCGCTTTCTATATCCTCGATCTGTGCAAAATCGTGAGACGATACCCCGTAGTATTCCGTAGCAAGATTAGAGATTAAATTTAACTCGCAAAAATGAGCTACTGGTACCAAATTATCGACTAGCATCGATGCAAAGGACTACAAAATAAAGTCGAATACTGTTCTTGTGTATAATAAAATACCAGATGACATTAAAGCCGACAAGAAATTTCTGAAGAAGGTTAAAGAAATATTAATCGAGCAGTGTCCCTATGACTTTAATTAGTTTCTTCAGTAGGTATAAGTAAACAAACAGGCATCAATCTGAGTTGAAAAAAATGTGTTGTAGACCGATTATTTGTCAAAGTCAAAGTCAATATAATTTATTCAATATAGGAGCTTGAAGCACACTTATTAAACGTCAAATATTTTTTAAGCTACTGTGGCGTCCTACTAATCCGCCACTTGATAATGTTTGGACCAACGCCTACGAGTTATCGAAATCGCTCCGCTTATGGATATTGGACCAAGCGCTAAAATCAGGTGATCGAGCCGGGGCGCATGGAGTACTCCGCCCGCACCCGCGCTTCTTGCCGCGGACTTCCTCGAGTCGCCAGCGCATCTGAGACACTCGAACACCTACCGCCATTGCATTAGCATTCGAGCGCTTTGTTTTGGTTTTGTATCGAGTCGCTAGCTTCCTTGCTTTATAACAGCGTCCCACACTACCACCGTGTCGGAACGTGTTGTCGCTGTAGAGAAGATGCGGCCAGAAACTCTACAACATAACACGACTTAAAACTATTACAATATAAATTCTTAAGCTACTGTTATGTATACAATAATACATAGTCTATCTAATAAAATAGTTGATACTTTACAGTAATGTAAATAAACTATAAGTTAGTGACCTCAGACCCAAGCATTTTGATCATTTAAATAATCATCCAGTTTATAATACGCTTTCTTACAGATAACATTTTTGATCTTAGTTTTAAACATGTTTTCGGAAAGATTCAAAATGGTCTCGGGGATTTTATTATAACAACGTATACAGTGACCCATGAAAGACGTGTTGACCCTACTAAGCCGAAAGTGCGGAGATATCAGTATATTTTTGTTTCGAGTGTTGTAATTATGGACATCACAATTTTTTGGAAACAAAGACAAATTTTTTCTTACATATAAAATGTTTTCATAAATAAACTGTCCATAAACTGTTAAAATATTAATTTCCTTAAAAAGGTCGCGAAGCGAATCACGACAGCGCAAACCATATATTGCTCGAATTGCCCGTTTCTGTAGGATAAAGATTGTCTCAATGTCTGCAGCACGACCCCACAATAAAATACCATAGGACATGATACTATGAAAGTGACTGAAATATACGAGTCTGGCAGTTTTAATATCAGTCAGTTGTTTAATTTTTCTGACTGCATATGCTGCAGAACTTAGCCTACCAGCCAGAGTTTCAATGTGGGAGGGAACCCCATTGCAGCCTAGAGTCAATCGTTATTCCCAAAAACACTGTATTATCAACAAAATCTAGACTATTCCTGTTTAAAATTACTTGACCTTAATAGGTTATTATAATTTTTAACTAATCACATTGAACTGATTTTATAACATTTAACTAATTTAATTGTAGTAGTGAAAGGTGGCAGTTAAGTTATTGTCTGACACCTATTGTTTAAATCTGTTTTTTTCTTAATGTTTATAAATTATATTGTAGTGTGAATAATAGGTACTCTGTACTTACCATCTGTAACTTATGTACCTACCTACAATTTAAGGTAAATAAATGAAATGAATTAATGAGATGAACCACAAAGTACCAAATTTACTATAAACTACCAAAAAGTACGAAAAATTTCCAAAATAACAATAATCTTCCAAAAGGTACGAAAACCTACCAAAAAAAAACTAGAAACTACCAAAATAACCAAAAACTACCTACCGAAAAGTACGAAAATCTTCAAAAATAACTTTTTGGTTACTTTTGTACGAAAATTTACCAAAAACTACCGAAAGACTCAAAAACTACCATAAATTACCAAAAATTGCCCGGAAAGTAACTTTTGTGAAATTCCTTTGTGTTGTCTTGTGTCGCGCAATGTCTTTTCGCGCAAAATTCTGTCGTGCAAATGACTTTCGAAGTCAATCGTTTGAGTTACCTACTACGGTATAGAATTCACTCTTATTCCATTCTTATTTAAAACATATATGACGATGATGATGATGATTTCAGATTATCAATCCTTAGTTTGCTAGTAACAATAGTAATAAACTTACAGGTATTCTGTTATAATAATGGCATAGCATAGCATATGCTCACGACTATATTCCCCGAGGGGGTAGTCAGAGATATTCTGAAACCTTAGAACATCCGAGTTTCATCAGTAGTACCGAAACTCATAACAACCACACCAACATAACTCCGTTATAATGATGGGGACAAAAATTAACGAGTAATAGTTGATCAATTTATAAAATGTACTTCTAAGTCCACATATCGTGACGGGCAACTACGGAACCCTACACTGCATGTGGCCCGACACCCACTTGCCCGGGTTTTTTATAAGTTACTTTGCCTACTTTAGCTAAAAATGGATCGGTTCATTAATCTTCTAAGACAGTGTTGGGTGTTGCCGGTCACCGGTCTATTTGCAATGATTTCGAACGATTGATGGCCCATAGTAATTTGTATGAAGAAAACGTCAACAAAAATATGTGATTTTTGGTAACAAATTGCAAAAAAACTAGAAGTCGTATCGAAAAACTGATTTGTTTAAAGTGTTCTTTGATGTTTTGCCATTGAATAGAAATACGTTTTGTTGCTTTATTTTGTTTCACTAAATCACAGGACTCGGAACGCGGCAGTGCTATTCTAGAGTTTTTCATGAAATTCTCGATTACTTTCTGATGTAACTACACAATTTTACTCAAATTTTTTTTGTTCATCTTGTACTTCATCTTTTAAAGAAGCGATGGTATTAATTTTGTTTCTAAATATAGCTATTTACTATCCTCAAAAGTCGGAACGCCGAACCCTGTTTTGCCCGATTAGGGTAGTGCCGACCCTTAAGAGGTGCCTAAATAAGAAAATAAACTAGTAATCACCGCGGCGTTGCTTTCAAAATTGTAGTTAAAAAAAAATGTTTCGTCAAGTTAAAGCTAGCTATGTTTATGTGGATGATCTAATTTAGTACATATATCAGAGTTCTAACATAATTAGCTGAAACTGTTTCAAATGGATGATCACACCACCAAATTGAACAAAATTTTCTACTACAAAACTGTAAACCTAACTCGACTGGAATCTGAATGTATGAGACAGCTGGTTTCGTAGCGATTTCGATGTTGGACACATAATAAGAGTTGTTCAGTTTGGTGGTGTGATTATCCCTTTAATACAGTTTCAGCGAATAATTTTAGACCAGATATATGTACTAAATTAGATCATCCACATAAACATAGCTAGCGTTGACTTGACGACACATTTTTTTACAACTACAATTTTGAAAGCAACGCCGCGGTGATTACTAGTTTATTTTCTTATTTAGGCACCTCTTAAGAGAACAGATTTTATTTCAGAAAGTAAAATTAATAGAACTCTTAATAATAGTACTAGATTTGCCCACATCTTCGTCCGCACCGGCACTCGTCATGGTAGTGAGATCAAATATATATCAGTTTATACGTCTAATCATAAGCTTTCAAATACAAAAAGTAACATTAATATCGGTTCAGTAGTTTTCGCGTGATGTGCGAACTAACAACCAAACAAACATTTACAGTTTTGTTATAGTATAGATACATTGTTAATCATACTCAATTTTATTTTGCATAAAATAAATAATTTTCCACTGAGTTATGTCTTTTTTATCCTCTACAAAATTCTTGCAATGATTCAAGCTCCATTTTTTGAAAAACCAATTTCCCTTATATTTAGTTTTTTCCTGATAACAAAGGAATTAATCACAGTACAGGGTTCAACTTATGTTTAGATTAAAGTTGCATAACTGTTTTACAAATTCATTTCTTATAATTTTCCTCGTAGAATTAGTATTTTAGCCGATATCCTGTTCGGAAGACGGCTAAAACTACAATTTTGAACATTTTGGGAAAAATGGCCAATGTTTGAAGTGTTGTATCTCAAGACCTACTTAACTTACAGAGCTGCAATTAGATTCAAATTATAGATAATTTTGTCTTCTTCAAAAACGTAGTGCACAATTTTTATGTAAGATGCACCGTTTAGAAGTTATATGTCAAAACCTGAAAAATTTCCGAAAAATGCAGAGGTTTTTCGAGCAGCCCTCGGTTAGCACAGGTCTTTCGAAGATGCAAAATTGGTTTTATACTGCTGGTATCTATCCTAACAACATCCCAAAAATGCAGCTCCGTGCAATCAATTGCGACCTAAGGCGATTTCTATGTCTACCGTGACTGGCGTATAGCGTGAATCCAATAAGTTATATTGAGGTGTATAACAAATAAGACTTTTTTTGTCCATTCTGTTATACTGTATAACTAATTGTATAACTAGATGGACTAACCCTGTTTATTTATTATTACTTATTACCTATTGATATCTCTTATTTATACCCGCGACGGGACGAAGAACGTGTATGCGTTTGGTGAGAGGTTGTGTGTTTGTTTCCCATGTTTTAATAGTTATTCTGCTATTTGGGACTGAAACTAATCTAACTAATCAAAGATAATAAAAATCGGTACAGCCGTTCTTGAGTTATAAATGGTGTAATGTAACTAACAATTAACCCGACTTTGTTTTATACAACGTGCTAATGAATTAACGCAAAACCAGAAAGCAGTTTGTTTAGAATCGAGAGTAGAATCGAATTAGGCATCATGGTTTAAACATGGGTAAATTTTTCAAAATATAATTAGTTAAATATTTATTTTGTTTGTAAAATTTAATCTTATTTTTAATGCTATCTTTTTTATTTTTGGTGGATTTTCGTCGACAGTATATCCCAGCTTTAAGAATCTCAATAATTAATTAATTAACTACCTTGATATTATAAAATGTTTTTAAATGAACAATCTACAATTTCAGATATTGTTTTATGCCTGTATCATAATATAGGTAGGTACTAAAGTAAAAGTCGCTCATTACTTGTATCGAATATGATTGAAAGATGGTATTTCCTTGTGAAGATAATTTATTTCGCCGAGAGCAAAGTTGACAACAAAGTTTCTTGTTCAGAGTCAAAAGTAAAGAGTAAAGATGGCGGGCGGTCTCCGCAGACCATAGAGCACTCCGCGGGTCCGTTCCATAGCGTAGACTAAATTACGTGTGTGGGGGTGTTAGGGCACGTTCCGAACATTACTAATGCCGACCTTAGGATTTGTTCATTTAGGTTGATTTCCTAAAGCTGGCCACGTATGCCGACTTAAGGTTTTAATGATAATTTTAAACCCTTACTCCGGTCCCCCGATTATTTCAAAAGTAAGTATAAAATTAGGTCTTTATATCATTCAGTGGTTTATAAATTAACGTTAACAAATCTCAGTAACCCACAAAAATGGTAAAATTAATAGAAATAACATTTCCCAAAAATGGATCCCATAGTGATTTTACCCGAAAAAACGCGCTATTGCAGACTCTTCCGCACCTGTCGCCATTCCGGCCTCGATTGTATTTGCATGCGGTGACCGATCGCCGTAATTTTGGTACCACGTAAGAAGTAGAACATAAGGTATACTTTAGAGTAAAAACAATTGTTACATGTCAAATATGAAATAATTTATGGACGATAATAGTTCAGACTGCCGACTTTAGGCGGGGGCCGGGTTTAGGCGCTTTTACCCTACGTGATAAAATTGATATAAGTACCTACTCAACATTATTATGTACAATAAAAAAAGTTGAACACGTTTCACACACAAAAATTGATTTTTCACGATGGTTTGAAACACAATGAAGCAACAAACAATTTTTAAAACTTTTTTATTTTTTTTATAAATTCATCCTTTCGGATAAGCAATGGGAACTAGCCCTTACAGCCTGGTCTTTAGTGTTATTTTTCCTTGTACTTAAACCTAACCTACCTAACTCTTGAAATGCGAGGGTGGTACACACATTCCAATGTTCAGGGGAGTTTTACGCGAGAATCAATCCGAATCAAACCCTTTCTACTGCCGAGTCCAAGGAATATACTGGCAGTCGCTCGTATGATGTTAAAAAATCGCACTTCTGCTTTTCATTACCAACCTCAATATCATATAGGTAGGTGTACATAATATTGTACCTACATAAATTTGTGTGTGCACAAAATAATCACGTGACACACTAGCTCCATAACCATAGATCATTACATAGTGACTAAGGGCTCGCCCAGCATGGGTAGCATGACACCGTGATACAGCGCTATCACACCATCATCGCTCTCTTTCTATTTGCGCACGAACGAACTAGACAAAAGACGTGATACAGCCGTATCACGTGACGCATGCTACGAGTGCAGGTCTCCACGGGGCGTACAGTGGAAATTCATGGCGCCACGCTGGACCCCGGTACCACAGATTACCGGCGCATCGTGTCGGCCTTTGATAAAGTTATATTATATACTTATCAAGATTGACAGTCGAAGATACGAAAGCGTCTAAAAAAATTGGAACCAGTACTGGCCCCAAAACCCTATCCATATACACGCACACATATAAAATTTGTATGGCGGCGCACGCACACCAACATATGAAAGTTGGCCCCTTTTGTTTTATACGGTATATCCGTGAGGTTCATTCTAGACATATACTTTTTCTAAGGTGTCGGTCATGAAACTGACTTTGGTTTTTGAGTTTGGACCATGGATCTTAAGTCGTATTCACATTAAAGCGCATGCAACGTCCATGCCACGCCACGCTCGGGGGTTCACATAGCCATCCACGTGTGATATGCATGTGCCCATGCGTGCGCTATCGAGTGATGTACCAATTTAATTGTGGTAAATTGTAAAATTACAATCTATAGTATTTTTTTTCCTTTTTATGTATATTATGAGGTCTAACAAAATTAGCTGAAACTATTTTAAAGGGATGATCAGACTATCAAACTGAAAAACGTTCTCTATGGGACCAGTAGGTATGTATGCAGTTGTGGGTATGTTATGTACATATGCAGTAGCATGAACAACTTGGTCAACTCGAACCACATAAACAATTCGAGCAACATCAACGGAAAACTCCGACAGCATTCGGGCAAAATAAATAGCTTGGTCAAATCAGAAAACTCAGACAACTTGGTCAACTCAGACAACTCCGTCAATTTGAACAACTTGGTCAACTCGGACAATATGAACAACTCGAACAACTTGTTCAACTCAAACAACTTGGTCAACTGGGACGACATAAACAACTTGGTCAACTCGACTCGAACGACTTGGTCAACTCAACCTCAACTGTCAACGGTCAACTGGGTACCTACATAGGAAATAATCCACAACACGTTTCGTCACAAGCATGCCACACTAAAAATATTAATTTTCTGCCAGAAGTAGTGTCGTCGGCCCACAATTACGGGAGTATTCTGCAACAAGCATCGCCATTATAATAAATAAGTCCGCACATGCGTCGTCAAACCTGCATGCGTGGCATGCTTGTGACGAAACGTGTTGTGGATTATTATTTCCTATGTATCCAGTAATTTTATTTTATTTTTATTTATTTGTAAGACAACAAAATACAAGACACAATAATACACCTTAAAATAGACTCAAGTAAGCGTCTCCAATATAATGCAGGTGTTGCAGTAACAACCCAAAAAGACCGAAGCCTATATCAGGGTTAGCTACGAGTACAGTTCACATTGGTGGAAAATTCCGAGAGCGATCGCATCTGTAGCAAAGATGGAGAAAAAAATGAATAAATAATATGTGTTTAGTAAAAACTTGCTCAACTTGTTTATGTTATCCGAGTTGTCCCATGTTATTAGAGTTTTCCGATATGACCTAGTTGTTTGATTAGTTCGTGTTGTTCAAGTTGTTTATGTTCCTCAAGATGTTCAAGTTGTTCGAGTTGACCAAGTTGTCTGAGTTGCCCACAAGTTGTCTGAGTTGTTCGAGTTAATCAAGTTGTTCGAGTTGTTTATGTTGTCCGAGTTGACCAAGTTGTTTATGCTGTCAGAGTTGACCAAGTTGTCCGAGTTGTTCATGTTGTTCGAGTTGTTTATAACATCTATAAAACAATAGCGTAAATCGGACTTCGTGGTCAGCGTGAATGACGCGTGATTGACACATGGTTGACGCGTGCGTGGACGAATTCGATACATGATGAACCACGCGTGGCGTAGCATGGCGTGGCATTGCATGTGCGTGTGCAACAGTGTGAAGTCCCCCTCCCTCATACATTTTACTAGAAACCGAATGCGTCGAACGAAACGCGCGTTGCATGCGCTTTAATGTGAACACGGCTTAAATCATAAAGGATACCAATCCTCCTTACAAGCATTGATACAAGAAAATTTGCAATGGCGTCGTCGATAAGCACTACACTATAGAGAATTCCAAACTTCTTGGTTTGCGAAAATCAAAGTCGGAACAAAACACAATCACACCTGAACTTTTCACGACACGGCACATCGGCGCGCGCCGCCGTTGATTTTCATAGCACGGCGCCATGCGGTTAATACCCATTTTTTATTTATTGATTTCAGACTGACAGACTGACATCCTAAAAGGTACAAGTTTTAAAATCACCAAAAAACTGCTGGGCAGTTTTGAAATGTAGTGTTTTATTTTATGAGTACCACCATAACCATAATTTTACTAGGTATTGTATTTCACGATTATTTACCTATAAGTACAAAGCTGTTATTTCAATTTTATTCGATACCTACGAATTATTACTATTTCATTAAATACTTACTAACATAATTTAAAAATATAGTAAGTATAATATTAAATTTCACATATGAAAAAAAAATAGTACATTATGATACAAGTAAGCAAAGTAGGTCATTACAGCCAAGGCGGGATTTCATCACGAGCCGCTAGGCGAGTGATGCTAGTTAGCAGAGGCTGTAATGACCAATGCTCACGCGTTTCATACGACGTTTTTCAACATACTTGCGAGGTAAAAAATATAAAATTTCGTAAAAAACAACAATTTTAGACCAATATTTATGGAAAATGGCGCGGGGCGGAGCTTTTTTTTTTTTTGGTTGAGAGGCGATGACTTTAGCAACATTCAACCAACGATATTTTGTTGCAAACTACCTAATATTAAAAATGTTATAAACTTAATATCTATGTATTCATAACACAAATTAATGTTACCTAATTTGTTAACTGAAATAAATTGTTTGATGAAATGAAGCTTTTATTTATCATATCCTCTCGTCTGTGAGGGAACCAAAATCTGCCAAACTGTCAACGATATTTCACGATAAACCGTTTTAATTGCACTCGTAAAGCGCTAAACGAAACGATATGAGTGTGTTTTCCATAGAGTAAGTTCTCTACCAACATCTTAACATTAGCAGGTAGCGAAGAAAAAAAACAGTACTTGAAGTTCGGCCTGCCGGCGCGGGAATTTTTAAATGTGTCGCGGTGGCTGAATTATATGAACGGTGTTGGTTTTTGTATTAAAATCTGTTAAAATATGTTCTATAGATATTAAAAAATACTCAATACAGTCTAACATTTGTTAAATTTTTAAATTATATGGAAATAAAAAAAAATATAGGTATGCTCATGTTGAGTGTAGTATAGTATCCGCTTTATTAAAGCGTTGCAGTTGGAATAAATAGTAGAAATAGGTAGACAAACTAATCTATAGTAATTACTAAAGCAAAGAAACCTAAATATTATAAGAATTGGTGATTTTCCAGTTTTATTTTGTATGGAACCACCATAACCGGCGTCTGTGAAGATGACAGAATTTGGCACCACAGACGGGAGGGTCTCCTGACAGCAAGCCTCACAGACGAGATGAATTTTAACTAAAACAAATTAATTTATTCAGAAAAATGTTTTTTTTTTCGTAAAAAAACTCTTTGCTGAGATTTAAAAACAAACTATAGAAAAAAAAGTAACATTGCCGCACTCGTGCGGGAATATATCTTTTCATCCCATCTATTCAAAAAGTGTCACTTTAGTCCTCTTTAAGTGCGCCTAAAGTTGCACTTTTTGTTAAGAGACTTTTACAGCGGGCAATGATGAGTTTTGAATTTGGAACATGTATTTTTGCTACATAGGTCCGCGACCAAAGAGACCGAACGCAAATATTAAACTAGAAGCGCCTTTTATTTATTTTCCTCATAGAGGGGGATGAAAAGTAGAGTGTATCACTCGGCCGCAAAATTATTTTTTCCTCGGGCGGCATACTTTGAATCCCTCGCTGCGCTCAGGATTCTACTTTAGAATCCCTCGCTGCGCTCGGGATTCTACTCAAGAATCCTTCGCTATGCTCTGGATTCAAAATAGCGCCCTCGCCTTAAAAATATTATTTTACGCCCTTGTGATACAATCTACTATTTTTGCACGCGTGTTCTATATGCTGCATTGTGTTGTGTACCTAAAAGCGGTGCAATAAGAGCCACTTTACGAGCAAGTATGTTGAAAAAGATTTATTTAAATTTTAATACGGTTGGCAACAGAATATGAACCCAGAGCTGTAAAACTCTTTCCAAAAAAAAAGTAGACGAGGGGTGCCACCCGCCGATGGGCGGGACTACTCGTCCGTCACTTCCTCTGCTTCACCCCCTCAAATACATAAAGAGCGGCGACTCATTACGTCTTAAAATATTACTTACCGTCCCTTTGCCCGATCTGGACGACCACCAGCTCTTGAGGGGTAAGGTTGGTGGTGGGCATCATGTGCGCCCTCGCACAAATTCTGTTCCGGTAATCGAACCAGTACTGAAAAAAAAAGTAGACAGATCAACCGACGCATAATTGACCTCTATGTTCATGGACGGGTAGGTTGAACTGTGACCGTGTGTAACCAACAAGTAGGTTTTAGATAAAACTAGAGTTTGCTGTTGCAAACAAAAAGACAAACAGACAGACAAAATTGAATAATGCAGGGTGGATTTTTGAGACGGGGCAGTAAGGGCAGGTATCGTAACCGTTGTAGCTACAGCTAAGAGGATAGACGAGTACAGTTTTCTCCATACAAACGTATTCCCCTGTTTTCTCCCTGGATAATAACACTAGAGCAAATTTTTTTTTACCATACAATTTATGTCACCTCTGCACTGTCCCTATGTTTTGATTTTTTGCATTAATTAATTACTGTAACAACTAGGGACCTTCGAAAATGACCCATTTTACCATCCGTTTTCAGACATCCAGTAAACAAATTTGACGAATATAAACAAAAAAAACAAAACATACAGACATAGCCAAAGTCTTTCTCATATTATTTTTGAAAGAATTAATAAAATCGGTTTAGTTTTGGAGGAGAAAACAGGGGAATACGAAATGCTGATTTCGTTAATTTTTGTATATAAAATCGATCCGAGCTGCTGTCTCTTTCGCACTCTAGTCGGCGGGGTGTATGGGTGGGGCGGATCTGATAAATATGTGTACAGTCGGAAAAGTGACCTATTCTCCAAATTAGCATTTCAGCCCGCCTGTCCTCTTATCCTGAACTTTTTGAAATAGTTCGAACTGCATTCACAGATTTCGAAAAAAATGTACCAGCATTTTTTAAATTAACACATTAAACCGCCGACGCCGCCGCCGCCGACTACCTGTTTTAAGGTAAATCCAGCAGGTAGTCAGTCACGGAGGCTGACTACAGGTTTATTACTGTAGTATACGCCTAAGTTTACCCTTTTACCGCGACTTAACGTTACGCGCTGCAACACTGTGACAAACGTAGCTGACTAAGCTATACTTAAGTTAATTATAATGTTAATCGATTACTCGCTCTCTTGTACGGATCGTTGACAATACAACACGTATCCTACAATGTGTGGTTTTACTTAACACCTCATTCGACCTACATTCCTGTCTCACTTCATGGCGACCTTGCAGTAGAGCTGAGAATCTTACGACGATTATGATCACGAAAATCAAGAAAGAAGAACTTAAATATAGAAGATTTGAAGACAGAAGATAACAAGAATGGAAAATGACACATTTTAAAATGCCAGTTTAAGAAAAAAGAAGCAAAAATCAAGAAGTTTGAAGACAAAGCAAGAAATTATAAAAATTTTGTAAAAAGAAGATAATTAATTATTCAAAATGCAAGCAATCAAGACAACGAGTGAAGAGAGAAGAGAGAAGCGTAGGGGATCAAGGATGGTGTCCAGCCCGGCCCAAGTTCCAGCGGTGTCCAGGGTTATCCCGGCCCATGTTCCTGCGGTGTCCAGGGTTAACCCGGCCCAACCAACATGCAGCACACAGCACACCAAGCGGCATTCAGCGTCACGTCCACGCCGAGTCATCAGCAGCGTCATGCGTGACCCACTTACGGTATTTTAGCGAGTTTCTATGTGAGTTTTGAGCAAATGTTTTAATTAAGAGTTTTTATTATTATTATTTCTCTCTTAAATTCAATATTCAAATGCATTAACACATATTGGAGTATGTCTAAGGAGTTAGAATCATTGCGCGATAAATTAAGTAATATTAAAGAAAGTTTGGTTAAATTAGGTCCAGAGAGACGACAGAAGGAAATTGGGCTAAAAAAGCTTAAAGAAGCGCAAGAAATATACGCAAAAGTAGAGTATATTGTGTCTCAGTTGAATGAAGAAGAACAAGAATCAAACTTGAGTTTATTAGATGTAGAATTTATCAACAATTTATTAAGAGATATTAAATTAATTTACAGAAAAATTCAGAGTTTAGTTCAAGTATTAGATTCTAGTAGTCAAACAGAAGAAAAAATGGCTAAGTCCAGTTTTGATATAAAAACGGCCATCGCCTTGTTACTAGTTGTTACCCAATATGACGGGACAGGAGAGTACGACGAAACAGCTCATAGATGGTATTCTTATGTACAGCTCAATTATTAACAGTGAATCTGAAAATCTACTGATCGATTTCGTATTAAAAACTAGATTGTCGTCTAGTGCTAAGTTGCGTCTCAAATCAACGTACACTGACGTGAAAGGTTTGGTAAGCGATATGCGTAAGTTTCATTGCCAAAAAAGTCTGCTGAAGCGATTCAAGCACAGCTTTATAGAGCCACACAGGGGCGCAGGTCAATAGAAACGTTCGGATTCGCAAATATTGCTTACCCCCTTAACAAACTATCAAAGAAAAATGAAACTTTTAATTGGTCTCCAGAATGCGAGTCTGCATTTTTGACGTTAAAACAAGCCTTAATAAGCCCCAAAGTTTTAGACTACCCAGTTTTTACAGAAAGTAATTCCTTTATCTTACATACAGACGCCTCAAAGATAGGGTTAGGCGCCGTACTGTCTAACAGTAACGGAAAGGTAGTCGCTTACGCTAGCCGTAATCTGAAACCAGCCGAAACACGATACCCGATAATAGAGCTAGAGTTGTTAGCCATTGTTTGGGCTACAAAGCACTTTAGACCATATTTATATGGTAAAAAGTTTAAAATAATAACTGACCATAAGCCACTAATTTATCTTTTCGGAATGACTGATCCTTCCAGTAGATTAACCAAATTTAGGCTTTATTTAGAAGAGTATGATTTTGATATTGAATACATTCCGGGACGGCAAAATGCAGCTGCAGACGCATTGAGCCGTCTTCCGTTATGCAGTAACGATTTAAAAGAAATTAGAGAAAACTTTGTATCAGTCACTACGAGAGCTATGGCACAAAAATTGCGAAACCAGTTAGTTAATGACATTGATCAAACTGACATGACAACCGAGGTTCCCATTACTTCCAGGTCTGATCAACCTAAAGTCGTGGAAATCCTCAAAAGACCTAAAGATTGTATAGAACTAGTTCTGAATACTAAATATAAATTAAATGGAAATAAGGTAACGGAAATCACTAGTGATAAAGGTAATTTTGTTTTTGTACCTTCCGAGTTTTGCATTCACCTATTGTCTCGATCGTCATCTACCGTAACCGTGTTGGCGAGGGTATTAGAGTCATTTTGCAAAGAATTAAAGATTGAAGAAGTAATTGTTGTTAAAGATAAACAAAATGAAGCGCTCGTCAAAGAATTTTTAGAGATGTTTAAATGTAATATTCCTAGATTTTTAGTAACAAAAAGTGTTAAAAGGATAACTGATAGAGACGAAAAAACAGTAATCTTAAATGACTTCCATCTGTTACCAACCAGCGGTCATGCAGGGGTAAACAGGATGTTGAATGACCCCATGATAGGGTTCCGTAGCCATTGTACAGGGTGTAACAAAACCCCCTAGTAATACTTAAGGGGTGCTTCAGAACATCAAACTGAACAATTTTCAGCATGGAGCCATCTGCGAAATCGTAAAAAAAAATCTCCCACACATTTTAGTCGAGTCGGTATAGCAGTTTTTTATGGGACAGATGATATTTTTTCGCGAGTTCGAAGTTGGCTCCATAGTGAAAGTTGTTCAGTTTCATGGGCCCTTAAGTATTACTACATGCACAGAAAATGAAAAATATAAAGCTGTTTATCTTATTTACGCCAAAGACGTTTTTGAAACATTACCATAGCGCGATTTAACTTTGTGAAACGCCATCTAGTAGTAAAATAGTTTCTTTATAATTCCTTATTTCTGTTCTTGGGTAATAACTGTTGTCTGTCTTAATGACAAATTTCGATTCAATAGCACGGACATGAAAAAAAGACGGACGTAATTGTGACACTAAAAAGATGTGAAGAGTGCAAGGTCCTACATTTTCGTTTGTTCTACACTCACACAGATGAATGAGTTCTAGGCATAGGTCCTACAACCCGCCACCATTTTGTACCGTGCGACGGTGCGGGCGGACGCACACAAATATAAATGGGTGCTTCACTCGTGATAAGACGAAATTACGTCCGTCTTTTATCAAGTCCGTGTTCAATAGGTGCAATAATGAGCGAGTAATTGCCAAAGCGGGGCATAGATACAAACAAACAGACAGAATGGATGAAAGTATTAAGGGTTCCTTGTGCTAACTAAACGGAACCCTAAAAAGTGAACAAATAAAATTCAACTAGCACTTTGAATTGTTACAAACACAACAAAATTAAATTACCTCGTATTCGAAAAGTATTAAACGACGTATGAGGATAAATCGGACTTAAAAATGTAGAAACCGTCCGTTTATTTTTCACAAGCCGCAGAAACGTTCGTTTTACCATACATAATTAAACCAATGTTGTCGGAGTGCTTTGAAAAAACGTTTCTTGGTAAAAAGAGCAGAAACTAATCAAGCATCAAAAAAAAAATTATTACTCAACTGCGTTCGTCACATTTTTTTTTTCTCTTTGCCATTGGGGGTGAAGGGATATCTTTTGGGGGAAGGTGTAGTATACGCCTAAGTTTACCCTTTTACCGCGACTTAACGTTACGCGCTGCAACACTGTGACAAACGTAGCTGACTAAGCTATACTTAAGGCGTATCCGTCGTGGACCACTCTCCTCTTACTCACTCTCCATACTAATCGATGAGAAAGAGCGCGTGGCTCCGGTCAGAATTTAGCTGTTTTCTTTGAAAAATTCGATGATTTTTTATTAATTTCGAAAAAGTAAAAAAACCACATCATTCTAAATTGTATTGTGAACAATATAGTAAATTTTCATTTTGTTCCGATTAAAAATGTAAGAGTAAAATGGTTACAACTGGAAAAAAAGGGGTGACTTTAGAGTCCCTTTTCTTCGGTTTTATTCATTAAAATAGATTTTTATATTTCTAGAAATACCACATCACTTCTCATATCCTGTAGATGGTTCAGTTTAAATTTCAGCTCAAAAAGTGCCATAGTTAATGAATAAAATGGTTACAAAATTACCCAAAACCGGCAGGTAGCCCCTTAAGTTAATTATAATGTTAATCGAATTACTCGTTCTCTTGTACGGATCGTTGACAATACAACACGTATCCTACAATGTGTGGTCTTATTTAATACCTCATTCGACCTACATTCCTGTCTCACTTCAATTACAATTTTGGTGCTATCTGGTTGAAATTAAGAGGATATGTGAAAATTTGATTCTTCAAAGCGTCATATGCGCAAGCTAGGTACGTAGGTCCAGCAGTGGGCTCAAGTTCTCTGATTGTTGCTAAATTAAATGTAGATTTTTTCTATTGTAGACTTTTTGGTTGTTGATCATTTGAACTGTTGATATTATAGTCTGGTTCACTTTTCGACGGATTTCAATTCTAGCGGCATTTTGGGTAACATTTTGCCAAATGTGTTTTTTTTACTAATTCGGACCTGCTGAATACGAATTTCGATGTTGGCACTCCCGAATTTGCGAGCTCGAGGAAGGGGGAGGCTCCAAAGGTGACTTTTTTCAGTTTTTTGCGTATTTCTCGGAATGTATAAGTTTTATCGAAAAGTTTTGTATGGACGAATTAAATCTGATAAAATTTTCTACGAAACAAGTTCTGTGCACTTTTGTTATAGGACTTAACCTTTGAGGGCTACAGGGCCGAGAAAGTAAGAGCATATCAAAAATTAGACAATTTGTATGGCGACCCTCATGAATGTTGAAAATAAAAACAAAATGATATCATATTCGTAATCAGCGACCCCTAAAACCCCCGGATATAAATTTTTAGTTGGTTCGGTGAACCTTTAAAAGCTGCTTTGGCGTTTGAAATTTCCATGGCAGCCATCTTGGATATCACAATTCTGGTTTTTTTTTACCGCCAACCAAATCTGACCAGGGTCTACTATGACATTGTTCAATGTCCATATCCCTATCTGTCATAGTTTCTGCTGGCCGTTGACCTCATCCGTCAGGAGTAGACCTTCCGAGGAAGTCAAAGTTTTCCCTGTATCACCAAAGCATCCATATTATGATCCCCAAATGTCTTCCTTGTACCGTAAGGGGAACCCGGAGATCAATTGGTGTTCGACTCCTGACGGATGAGGTCAACGGCCTGCGGAAACCATGACAGATCTCCGGGTTCCACTTAAGTTACAAGGATTACATTTGGGGATCATAATATGAATGCTTTGGTGATACAGGGAAAACTTTGACTTCCTCGGAAGGTCGACTCCTGACGGATGAGGTCAACGGCCAGCGGAAACTATGACAGATAGAGATATGGACCTCAAACAATGTCATTGTGGACCCTGGTCAGATTTGGTTGGCGGTAAAAAAAAACCAGAATTGCGAAATCCAAGATGGCTGCCATGGAAATTTCAAACGCCAAAGCAGCTTTTAAAGGTTCACCGAACCGACTAAAAATTTATATCCGGGGGTTTTAGAGGTCGGTTATTACGAATATGAAATCATTTGGTTTTTATTTTCAACCTTCATGAGGGTCGCCATACAAATTGCCTAATTTTTGATATGCTCTTACTTTCTCGGCCCTGTAGCCCTCAAAGGTTAAGTCCTATGACAAAAGTGCACAGAACTTGTTTCGTAGAAAATTTTATCAGATTTAATTCGTCCATACAAAACTTTTCGATAAAACTTATACATTCCGAGAAATACGCAAAAAACTGAAAAAAGTCACCTTTGGAGCCTCCCCCTTCCTCGAGCTCGCAAATTCTGGAGTGCCAACATCGAAATTCGTGTTCAGCAGGTCCGAATTAGTAATAAAAACACATTTGGCAAAATGTTTCCCAAAATGCCGCTAGACTGATTAAAATGGCCCTTTTTGAGAAAAGTGAACCAGATTATAAGGTGTTGAGATTTTCAACTGTTGATCATTTGATTTGCTGACCTTATGGGGTTGATATTTTAAATGTTGATCTTATGACTGTTGAACTAGAGTATCAATCCCTGCTAAAACACGATTAAAACAAATTTTCTCAATAGAAAAACAGGCCAAAGTAGCCTCCGTCTATATCTTTAAACGCTTGGAACTGCTAAACGGTGAATAATAGAAACACGAGACTTGATTAAAAAAAAGAGATTGATATTTTTTACATAAATAGTTAGTACGATCACAATTAAAAAAAGTTTGTTTTACGCTTGCGTCGGTTCAGGAGTGCGATTTTTGAATCTCATTCGCTGAGCTCAGCAGTTGAAAATGTCTAAATTACTATGGAGATATGCATCTTTCTACTGCTGATTTGACTCTCAAAAATCATGCTCCAGGAGTGAGATTTTTGAAAGTCGAATCAACAGTAGAAAGATTCATATTTCCATAGTAATTTAGACATTTTCAACTGCTGAGCTCACCGAATGAGATTCAAAAATCGCACTCCTGGTGCGCACGCTGCCCCATCTCTTTCTCTCGCATCAGGCATCTCGCATAAGCTATCACACGCACTCGCTTCAATTATTTTTCGACATAGCCCCTTAATACAGCTAACGGGGCTAATGGGGCTAACGCAGAATACGGGGGGGGGGAACTTCGGCCAACATTGCAGACGCACTGCAGAAACGCAGCAGTCTCATCAACATCCTAAAAGCTTGTATGTATTGAACACGAAGATAAGTTAAGCGACTGCCTTCTACCTAGTGCACGTGTAGAAGGTCTGTGATGAGAGGATAATAAAGTACTTACGCGCCTCCACTGCGTCGGAGTTTTTAATGCCCCCCCCGGTACTTCGTTGAGGCGGCGGGAGGCAACCTCCCAAAAGGCCACAGGGCGCCTCCCCGGCTCCGGGGGGGACTCATTCAAGATGTTTATTAAAAGTTCAATTTGGAGTGCGGTCGGCCTCATACCTGGAGAAACGAAAAAATTACTAGAAATTTTGAAATAAATTACTAAAATTGAAAATTTTGAAACATTCAAGAACCTAAGAGAATTTAAAATTTAGACAACTAGAAATTTTGAAACAATTTGGTTAAAGAAAAAAGAAATTGTTTATGAAGTGACTAAAGGCTACATTCTTTTCGGAAAGACGATAGGAACCAAGAAGTTTGGAATCCTCTACCATGATAGGATCCATGGAACTAAAATCATAAAGGATACCAACTCCTCCTTACAAGCATTGATACAAGAAAATTGGCAATGGCGTCGTCGATATTTCAAATTTTGTCCCTTTCTATCCAATGACGTAGTTACGAAAATGACAGGAAAGGAGCTACAATTTTGTACGTTGGATTAGAAAGGGACACAGTTAACGTCACAAAAAACAACGACGCGACGGAAAAGAACGATCATTACCGACCACAAAGGAGTATTATCATGTTTCACGTCTTGTTACGCAGTCTGCACTCCACTATAGAGGATTCAAAACTTCTTGATAGGAACTAAAAGGTTTGGAATCCTCTATAGTGGAGCACAAACTGCCTAACAAGACGTGAAACATGATAATACTCCTTGGTGGTCATAAATGATCGTTCTTCTCCGTAGTTAGGATTGTTAGTGAAGTTAACTTTGTCCCTTTCTAATCCAACGTCAAAAATTGTAGCTTCTGTCATATATGACGACTGTAGGGTGACCATGATGTATGTGTGGGCCATAATCACAGGTCCGGCACTTCTAACAAAATTTTGGATTTGACGTCATGATGACGTTCGCACATGCGCACTTGGTGCAAATTGTCTTTGACATTATGTGTAGGGTTGACTTAGCAAGCATTGTATAAACATCATCTACATTTCATTACTTTTTATTGTTCGTTCAGTTATTAAAAATAGTATTTGAGCTAAAGAATTAATGAAAATGTGAATTTACCGTTATTTTTCAACGTTTTTATGCACTGAAAAGTCTCAATTTTATGTAGTCAAATCTAATGGGTACGCGCGCCTAACTGCATTCCCTTGCTCGAGTTCCCTCACTTTTCCCTCATAGTCCTAGTTATTATGGAGATATTAATTAAGGAAAAGCTGCACTTTGTGATGGAAGCAAGCCGCTTTGCATAGTGATAGAAGGGATCAAAATAAGCGATTTGACCCGCAGCAGCGCAACTTTCATCCCTTAGGAACACAGATGGCGCCACTTCTTTACATGACACTTCAAAAAATTCTACAAGCCTGACGGCTTCACCGATTTCATTCATTAAGGTGTCTATCGAAAGAACATTTATTAATAAATGATAAAAAAAATTAAAAAGTAAAAAATCCATAATGGCTGTAAAAAGCCATGCATTTTTGTAAATTTTTCAAAGTTATTTTTCAGTTTTTTCTTAATAATATTTAAAAAATGTATGAATTGGGTATATTTTTTATTATTCACATTGTTAATAAATAAATAACACGTTTAATGAAAAAAACTGCATGTCAATATCTTTAATAGTTAGGAAAATATTTAAGATTTCATAAGCAGGCACGGTGCGCCCCAGTCACAGTAATTATGAAAAAAATACAGAATTTTGTGATGGAAGCAAGCCGTTTTGCACAGTGATAGAACGGACCAAAATAAGCAATTTTACCCGTGGCAGTGAAACATTCATTCTTTAGGATCACAGATGGCGCCACATATTTTAACAATCTTCTAAAAGTTACAGAAACTAAACGGCTACGCCGATTTTAATTATTTAAGTGTCAAACGGTTCGTGTTATTAAGTTTCAACATAAAAAAATAATAAGTCAAATATTTTTAAAAATAACACGGAATATTTATTAAGAACAAGAAATACAATGAAACTAACTATAAATAACCTTAAAGTAATAAAGAAAAGATAAATATACATAAACCTTATAAAGTAATAAAAAGGAAACAAAGACAAAAAAGGGATAGAAAAGGGTAAATGAGCCAGATGATGGGAGCTCGGCCTGCGGATGGAATGCCGATCGTAGGTTCGTCGGCAGACCATCTACAGGTAGAACACTCCATCAAAGCTGCTGCCGTGCGGGAGTGTGCCAAGAAGGCTGGCGGCGTTGCCTCTTTGGATGGCGATGCTGATGCGTTGGCCTAGGTACGCGCCAGCCCGCGTGTCACCTGTAGCGTCGATCAGCCTGGAGGATATTTCTTTAAATAGACTCCTGGCATCTGGACCCCAGGTGCCCATGGTCTCTACTCCAAAAGGCGCAAATATGTAGTTCTGACCTAGGACTGCATATTTGCGTCTTTTCGAGGCTTCGGCAGAGGCCGCCGCTGCGCCGGCTCTCGTGGATGATCTCTGGAGATGGGACGGTGCCAGAGTGTCAACGCAGGTTGCGTCCCATACCAGGGGTCTTCCACGGGACCAGGGAACGAGTGTCATGCCATCAGGCCTCCTGCCGTCGTCACGTGCAATACCAGGCGGCTCTCGGATGGCCGGCACGTTTACGGTGGCAAGAGATCTGCGGATGACGTCGTTTATACTGGCGTGGCGGGAGAGGCGGCCAGCGCTTCTGACGCATGAGAGCCCGTGGTGGCCAAGGGGATCGACACTACAGCCGCACTGGCAGCGGTGGGGTTCATTTACCCTTAGGCCCAGTCGCAGGCAGACGGAGAGGGTAAGGGTGGATCTGTCGATCAGGGTGACAATATTGGCTGATCGTAGGGCTTGGAGCCAGTACCCAGACTCTTTTTCAGAGCAAGCAAGGAGACGGGCACGCTCTGCGGGACCAGATGCTGTGTCGATAAGGTGTTTTGCCGTTTGCAGGCAGAGCGGCTCGTCCCACAGTTTTTGAGAGTTTACGAGCGTAGGGTGGGGTTGGTTGGGGCAGGCCGACGACCATGCGTATTTGGCTTCTGTCAGATGGGATGTTTCGGTGCCGTCGAGAGAAGGGTGGAGTAATTTGTTAACCAATGATTGTGTGCTGTAGATGGAAGAGAGGAACGCAGGAAGGGAGACGCTAGAGATTTTTCGGATGCCCAGGCCGCCGAAACGTATGGGCAGTGAAGCTTGGGTCCAGGCGCGGTCGTCAAAAGGGCAGTTGAGGATAGATGAGAGGCAGTTCATGATGATAGCGTCTAATGAGGTGAGGAGGTTGGGAAATCGCCACATAGGGCAGCAGCGTAGGAAGTATGTGAATTTGGGAACGAATAGGCAAAAACGGATGATGGTGAGAGCCATGTGCGAGTTTATTTTCAGAAGGCGGTCCAAAACACTGTTGAATTTAGAGATGTGGGCGTCTAAAAACTGAGGGATGGATTGGGGGAAGATGGGGGCACCAAGGAGATGGAGCGAGCTTTTATCTAGGATTTTTATATTCGGGGCCAGAGTGTTAAACTCCGTCATGATAGCTGAGCGTTCAACTGGTGTTAAGCGATCGGACATGTAAAGTTCGCACTTGGAAAAGTTCAGTTCAAGACCAATCGACGCGAAGCCCTCAATGACGGAGCGAAGATCGGCTAGGACAGTTTCCGCTTCGCCTCCAAGTGAGCCGTCATCCAAGTACCAAGTATTGAAAGGTGAAGTGAGAGACGAAATGATGGGGTGGATGGCGAGGCTGAAGATGGCCGGTCCGAGTGGGTCGCCTTGTTGGCAACCTACTGCCGAATTTATGTGGTGGGAACGGAAGAGGAGGCTGGAAGGCGAAGAGTAGCACTGGTAGAGATAGCTGTAGATGGAGGGGGTGTGTAGTTTAATTTGAGTTAAGAGGGCTCCTCGGTCGACGGAATTAAATGCGTTTTTCACGTCCAATTTAAGGAATACTTCTCCGCCGTCGTTGTCTAGGAATGTTCGAGCCGCGTGAACGGCCGCCTCGCAGCCGCCCCTGCTGCCAAAACCTAGTTGCCTGGGTTGAAAATAAGGCTGTAAGGCTGGCAAGGTGTGCCTACAGCAGATTTTAGATGCAATGCGCCGGAATGTGCAACCTATGGCTATCGGTCGGATACCGCCGTCCTTCTTTTTTAGAGCGCAAAGGTTGGCACCGTATAAAACGTCTAGAACCTGTGCATTCACCTTCCCTGCCAGCATGAGATTGATCAGGTTGGTAATGTCTAGGAGGAGGGCTCGGCCGGTGTCGCCAGTTGCCCCGCAGAGAAGATCTTTGAGGTGTTGCGGGGACAAGCCATCGAGGCCACCGGCGGAGCCGCTCTTAAAGGACATAACGGCACTAAGAACCATCTCGCCGGTAGCGGTCACTTGCGCTGCAGAGGGGTCGGGGGCGTCCGGGAGGCGAAGTGAAGGGTCTGGGGTCGGATGTTTATCTTGGAGGGCGTGGAGTGTGTCGGCAGAGTCCGGGGCGGCGACATCGGATGAAAAGAGAAGATTGGATGCGCCTTTCAAGTCGCCGTCTCCTAACTTCTCCTCAACTTTTCTGAAAATGTTTTTTGTGCTGTGAGTCTGATGGCTGAGGTCGGTCGCGGCTGGGTTGTGCCGGGCTGGGATGACCCAGCCTTGTTGTAGATTCGAACAATTTTGTTTAATGCGCTGTGTGAGCGAGCGGTTGTCGTTTGTGTTTTTATGGATGTGTAGTGAATGGTGAGCAAATGTCAGCAAGTGTTCCCAGTTTTCCTCAACGTTATTCTGGACGACCTTTTGTATAAGGCTGGACAGAGAGTTGGCCACAGAGATTCTAGCCCCACGCGGTATTCGTTTTATGATTGGAGTAGAGTTTTTGAGACTGCCTAGCCTCTCCCAGAAAGGGCGATCCGGGGAGGAAGGGGGAGTAGGGTTCAATGTGTTGGCATCTTGAGAAGGAAGAGAAGAGCTTGGGCCCGGGGTGGCAGCACTTCGGTGTGCACTGTTGTGCATCTTGCCAATGTGCACGTTTAGGCCTCTGATGCCTTTGAAAAAGCGGGGTTGGGAACAAAACTGACATTGCATTGGATCGTCGAAGTTGCCACTACACTGGGGCGGTGCGGGTGCTGACTGCGACATGTGGCGATCTTAAGCAGGTACACTTACAACTATATCACAACATACGTTGATAAAAATCATAAGAGCACAATAAAGCAAACACAAAAAACATAACAAATATCGGCGTGCGTGATGTTGACTGTTGCCGGCGGGGATGTAGTGCGCCGGCGTGTACTGCACCAGCTCTCTCAGATTGGTACTTTGATATATGTATGTTGTATTAACCCAGGTAACCGGACGAATCCTTTGGTAAGCATGCGCTATGTTATTCAGCAACTGAACCAAGATGTGGATGACGGTGTCAAATGGGTGAAAAAATCTCCGTCGAATTTTTCGGTAAAACTGCGCACAGAGTAGGCGCGAAGGGTGCACTTCAATTGTACCTACTCCCGGGGGCCTTATCTGAGGCCAGGCGCTGTTCAGTGGGATGGAAACGGTGGATTCTATTTATTCTGATTATATTTATTGGGAGCGACAGATGACACGTCACGTCAAAATTTTTTTTTTTTTTTTTAAATTAAGTGCAAAAATAATAAAAAAAAATATGTACAAAAAATTAAAAATTACTTACAAGTTTTCAATAAACTACGTTGAACAATGTATGTGTGTATTATTTATTCGAGACTGATCTATTTCGAATCTAAAATAAAAACTGCATAGAAATCGGTTTAGTAGTTTTGTAGATATTAGCATAGATCAAATAAATTTTGATCTAAGGATATTAGGTATTTCTGTCGATAAACGTCCGCTGCTAGACATAGGCCTCCTGCAAAGATCCCACAACAGAGCCGGTTCTGCTCTACCCTCATCCAACGAGTGTCCACTACCTTCACCGGATCGGCGGTCCACCTTGTGGAGGCCGCACGATACACTTTCCGGTACGCGGCTGCGCGGTTGCCACTCAAGAATTCTTCGGTCCCATCTGCCAGCCAGCCGTTCTGCAAGCAATATGCCCAACCCATTGCCACTCTAGTTAGCAATTCTTGATTGTGTCGACTTAATTTCTTATTCGATTTCGGAGGTTTGCCCAGGAGAGCGATTTTTGAATCTCATTCGGTGAGCTCAGCAGTTGAAAATGTCAAAATTATTATGGAGATACGCATCCTTCTACTGCTGAGTTGACTTTAAAAAATCATACTACAGGAGAGCCATTTTTGAAAGTCAAATCAGCAGTAAAAAGATGCGTATCTCCGTAGTAATTTTGACATTTTCAACTGCTGAGCTCACGGAATGAGATTCAAAAATCGCACTCCAGGTACTTAGCTAGTTTTTGTTAAAAAGAAAACCACCGTAACGTTTTGAAGAAAAACATTTTTATTTAGATTATAAACTTTGATAAAAATAATTATATTAATAATATTTTTATGACAACTTACAAATATTCATATAAAAGAATAACGTAACATCTATTCAATTTTAAACTTAAGTACAGTAGAATTTAAAAGCGAAAATGTGCTACCACTTTCGGGGGTGTGTTTAACTAGTGTGACTATACTCCTCGAGCGGCGAGTCTTCGACACGTCGCCAATGACCCATCTTTCTTTTTTTTATAACGTAACTTGTAAATTCTGAAACATGCGTACAAACGCATGGTTTTAAAGCCTCCGCACATTGCAGCGATTTTATCGAGCGATAATATCGCTGCGATTTTGCGATAATTGTTTTCAGTACATTTTGTATGGGGTGGCGCTCGATCCTACACACTGCCGCGATATTATTGCGACCTGACGCAATCTCTTTAGACTACATTTAGTGTTGGGGCGCATGCGTGACGCGAATCGCGGAATCGCTGCAGTATATAAGGTGGCGATATCGCTGTCGATAATAATGCTCAACAAAATCGTTCAATAATATCGCTGCAATGTGCGGAGGCCTTTATGGTCTAAAATCGTAGTGATCACTAAACTAAATCTCGGCTCTCTGCCTTCCGCCAGCACCAAACGCGCCACCCCTTACGTTCACACCGAACCAATAAATTGACACATCGACAAACAATACATTACACTAATTTTACAGTAAACTCTGATAAACATTGCACAAGAACGCAGAGTGGCGGCGCGGTGCGGTGCGGCCCGGTGCGGCCCGATGCGGCGACGTGCCGAGTACTCGCCCATTTAACTACTAAACTGCTTTACGTTATTGCTACTGACGTTTGTGACTTATGACGAGATTCTGAATCACGATCTAACATCAATGTAAGTAAACATTAAAGCTGCACAATTTATCATAATAGGTACATAAATAAATATCATTAAGTGAATACGTATCAAGTAGGTATAATAAAATAACAATGTCGTTATAGTCCGCCCGCAGAAAATGGCAATCGCAGACTTTGAGCAATGGAATGCGTAAACATAATTTATAAGAAATGAAAACACAGGTAGTGGAGATACATTAACAAGTGTAGATATTATATTAAAAACAATAGAGAAGGAAGATTTCGATAATTCATTTGCGAGGGACGGAACCAACGTCACGACCCTGTCGCAGCTCTGCTAAGTATAATGAAACAAAAACAATACATTACCAAAAATACGTATATCAATAACATTATCTTAATTAAAATTCGATGCCTACCTGCAAGTCCTGTGACAATAAAAACGAACTATGTTTAAGATTCTACAGCTAAGTCATTAAGTACTCTAAATTATGTCATAATATGGCAGTTAATCGAACCGTCCGCACTAGGCACATTATCTCTTAACATATCTCGGGCGACTTCGTCTATGACCAATCCTTTAAGGAAACAGAACCACGTTCTGAATTTTGAATATAATCGGTGGAAAAAACTTAACAGTACAAGATAAATTCATAAGAAGCACAAATTCCGGTCCCGATTAATAAAGAATATTAACGTATCTAAGTTCTGTGCAACTATAAACTTTTTCTCCCCTCCGGACGGAAAGCGTCAATTTTCGTCCCGCAGCGCTAAACGAAGTTACCGCTTTCCACCTCCGTCGAGGAGAAAAATAGTATATACTAACCTCGGGCATTAAATAAGAAAGCCTCAGATCACATTTGTTTGATTTGATTACGTGAGATCTAAGACCTTCCTTACTTTCCTGCCCTCGGTGTGTAATCTACTATATAATTATAGACGCGTTGTTGTGTCGGTAGTCGGTACAAACATGGCTACTAGTGCTACAGTGAAGGTGCATTCAACAGTCGGTACGGAGATGATATAATGGTCAGCATGACACCTTACAATATATAAGTCTTGGACACAAATACTTTTCATAAACTAAATTGTTGTCATGGCCCGATAACTTACGTATCGTAATTTATTTAAAGTAATAAGTTCTATTATAGATAAATCTTAAATTATACACAAACCACTCCCATCAATGATAATGTTAATGTTGTTCAGATGGACGATTTTGTGACTATGCTTTATATGACTATTATGTAAACTGTGACTCTGTCTCATTTAAAATTGAAATTTGTGTCCATTGCTTCCATTTAATTAATCTCGAAATGAAGGTAATTAATTGTAATTTATTATTTTTTGATAAAATCCTCGAATCTTTGAAGGTGAAACATAAAGATAAAAACAAACTAATAGAAGAATTTATTTAAAAGGTTTTAAACTTTAAAAATGTTAATATTTAATAAGGATTTAAGGAAAATTACGACCACTTCTATTTTGATTTTTAATCCTTAGGTCAAGCAATGGACTTTGCATTTGATACTAAAACTAAAATCAAGATTACTAAATGAATGAATTGAGCGAGCTTATGAGCAAACTTACTTATAGAAAACTTAACAAAGTGGATGGCATTTAATTTGACTTAACTCACTTATATTAAGAGATAAAAATATAATTATTATGACGAAGGCACATTATGCTTTCACTCACTGTAGATTATTAATATCCACATTGTGTTTTGTGACAAGATATTCTTACTTTATCATCATGGCAAGATTAAAAGGTACCTGTTGAAACAATAACTACATATACATACATCTAGTATGATAACCGAGTGAATGGCACACACGTTCATATTTCAGGCTTCGGAGTGCGAGTTTTGAATCTCATTCGGTGAGCTCAGCAGTTGAAAATGTCAAAATAACGATGGAGATATACATCTTTCTACTGTTGATTCGACTTTCAAAAATCATACTTCAGGAGTGCGATTTTTGAAAGTAAAATCAGCAGTAGAAAGATGCGTATCTTCATAGTAATTTTGACATTTACAACTGCTGAGCTCACCGAATGAGATTCAAAAATCGCACTCCAGATTTGGCCAGATCAATTCATTTACAAAATACTTTTTATTAAAATTAAGTTGATTGTTCCTCGCTAAAGCCATTTTTTCTCATGCCATCACCATACCATAAAATTACGCTCTGTGATGTCGTAAGGCACTAAAATAGAATATATTTACAAATGGTCCCTCTAGTGGCCGCGAGAACACGACGGCCATAGATAATTTGTGACGTTTAGTTCCAGTAAAACAAAGTTCGGTGATGATTGCTTATAAGTAAATTTCAATCTGAGATCGACACTTTTTGAGACAACTCCATCCCATTTATAAATAATTTTTTATTTTATTTAATGAGTGTAAAAAAGGGAATGTTTTTACGATTGTCCAAAGGTTAAAAGTTCGCCACAGACAGGAAATTATAGTCCGTTTTCACAAGGTAGTTGCGAAGAGTATGCGCCCGTGGTGGTAGTTCAGTGGCGTGGGCTCGGTGCCGGGCGGCGGGCGGCCGGCAGCGAGGCTGCGCACGCGCAGGCGCGGCGCTAGTGCTCCAGCGGCAGCTCCACGAACGTGATGTCGTAGACGGGCTCGTCCTCCGTGGCGCCCGCCGGCCGCACCTCCAGCAGGAACAAGTCCTCGTTGCAGTAGTATGCCAACATTTCATCGTCAATTTTGGCCGTAATCCTGCAATAATTTACACGTAAACGACACGTTCCCACTTTATTTAATTAGAGACATAAAATTTTCGACTCCAGCGAAATTCTTGCCAAATTTATTATATCAAATGGGCACCAAATGGGGCATCATTAATTCTATTTTATGATGCGTACAAAATTAATGATTATTTATTAGGCAATAAACACATCCGTTATTAATATAATTAGATTAGGTGCACAAATTTCTTCTGTATAATGCGAGTGCTTGGTAATAATGCAAATCTAAGTAAATTGATAAGGTGTCAAGGTTGGTATTTAGGACACAGGTATGATTAAAATGGACTCTATTTGAGACCCGGTAGCATGTCACTGGCATTAAAGATCTTGAAGCACAGGTTATCCTCACTCACACCTTTCGATCTGTGATTTTCAAAAGCATGAGAGTGATAGCCGGTGAGTAACAATTAAAGCTAGTGTGGAGCCACCGGAGTTTTAGTAATCGACGGAACCATTACAGGGGTACATCCGTAAACAAGCATTGCAAAGTTAGTGGCACGCCCTCTGGACAAGCGAGGCTCCATTAACGCGAGGCGGCCGGTGTAATGTGTCGGAGTCTACACTAAACAGAACTAACTGAGGCCAATGAAAACCACTTACCCTTTCTTGTTCTTTCGATAAAGGTTATTAATTGCCGAACTTGAAATTTTGTACTTATTCTCAATCTGAAAATAAGCAAAAAAGAAAAAATTACAATGGGCTTTTGCTTTTTTCAACCGAGACGTCTCGTCAGACGGAACTTGAGTTCAGTAACCGGTCTAGTGGTTTCACAAGGACAATTTGTATCGCGGGCGAACTATCGCGTCGTCGCGTCGGTGCAGCGGCCGGCCGCGCGGGGTTAATTACAACATGCAGTTATGATGATCGTGTGTATTGTATTAGACGGGGTTATGAAGCGCCACATCGGTTACAGCGGCACGGCGGGCGGCGGCCGGGCCGGCCGGGGCGGGCCGGCGGCGGCGGCCAGCGCCCGCAGTGCGGACGAAGCGTCTCGATTCCTTTCGTTTACTTTACATTATAATTAGGTACGTCCATAAACGAACATCGATATGACGAGAAACCGAGAAAGCATTAAAGTCTATCTCGTTCACTCGTGCTTTGCGGTTAGCCGACATCACCAAGGTTATACTCGTGCTGCCGCATCGAGCGGAGTTCTGCGTGGTACGTTACTATGCCCCGAACATCGCATTTTACTCAGAAAAGAAGGTTACAACTGAGTTCAATAATGTTATGGAAGCGAACTGCACAGTAACGTAACATGGCATTATTGTGAGAAATAAGGATGAGATTCAGAGATATTTTGTTGAGACCAGCGAAGAACAATCTAACTGAGACAGCATTGAACATAATCAGTCATTTAATTTGTTTGATATTTAGACGAAACTCATTAACTGCTTCGTTTAGAGCGTGCTTTCCAAATAAGAGAACCATACGGTCACAGTAGTGAAAGAGCTAAAAAGAATGTCATGATCGATCTTGAACTTGAAGCTCAAAAACGCGAAGTCTCTAGTTTCTATTAGTTTGAAATGTGTCTCAATTGAATTGTTCTCCACTTACGAATTACGAAAATAGGCATGAGCATAACGTGTAAACTCAAACTGAAATTAGGTCTCTGAATCTCGGCCTTAGGGTGCATTTCCACTGAAGCGGAGCGTAGTGGAGATGTGTAAAATCAACCAATAGAATTGCTCAATTTTCCTCGCTTGACAAAATCAAGCTATTTTATTGGTTGAAATGACACATCTCGGCTCCGCTCGGCTTCAGTGGTAACGCACCCTTAGTGCGTGTACTGACCGCATGGAGCAGGCCCTGCGTGGTGGGGGGCGCGACGTGCAGTGGCGTGTACACGTCGTCGGTGTCCTGGCGCACGTAGAGCATGACGCGCTCGCTGAGCGGCGGCGTGGACGTGCGCGGCCGTTTGCCCAGCACGCCCTCCAGCTCCAGGGAGTCCTTGCGGTCACCGTAAGGCGACAAACTGCCTACGTCTGACCTATACCTGGAAAGCAAACCATCGGTTAGATAACTATTAGTGTTACATTTGTTCGTCATAATCAGGATCTGATTTAGGGTTCTGGCCGCCCTAGGATGAAAATGATTAAGCACCCTTCGGTTTGTTCTGCTTATTGAATATAATATAAAACTATATAAATTCAGTTTTCGAAAACGCAGAGATAATTAACTTGTGAAAAACTTATTTGAATAGCGTGAAGATAGCCGGTCCTGCGACCAGTGGAATATTTCTACATTTTACACCCTCTAGGCTTCAGCCTAATTAGCATGTGGGTAAATCAGGCCCTATGCGTGCACTCTCAGTCCTTGCGCCTCAGGCTTCAGCCTAGTTTGCCTGTGAGTGAGTCTGGCCCTGAACATAATCAAGCAGCATATAATAAGCTAGATATGATAAATACAGATATGTAAACTTACGCTGGTGCGTCTGGTGGGAAGTGGTTGTGGAACTTGAGCGCCGGAGCCTGGGGTTTGGCCGCGTGCAGCAGGAAAGGCGAAGCACCCTTGAGGTGGGCCTCTGCTAACGCCGTCTCATCGTGTCCGTAGAAACCCTGAATGTCCATGCCGGCCAACTTGTCGATGTCTTCGGCTGGACTGAACAGAACCGGTGGTTTCGCCAAGTCAGCCATCGTGTAGAATTCACTTCTTTCTGTGACCGGATGGTAAATTTCGTCGAGCTTCTTTCTATTCGTTGCTGACATTTTTCTTTTGGCTGCTCGCCTCTCTTCGTCTCTTGTTTTTCTTTCAGCACCCTTTAGAAAATATAATGTAGATGTTAATTATTATATTTAGCCATTTAATATACATGTTTAGAAACTCAACTACAATAGAGTAGCATAAATCTTACCTTATCGCAGAATACTTTAATTTGACAGTATCCTCTGTGATATATTTGTGTGTCTCTGGGGTCTTCAAATGTATCTATTTGAATATGAAGTGGTAAGCCCTGTAGCAAAGAAACGTATTACAGATTAATAATTAAAGAAATATTGCAGAATATTACGAGTTGATCGATTCTGGTAATAATTAACTTAATTATAGAATTCTATATGGAGTTATTTGGTAAATTTAGAGTGTACGAAATAGCTCTTGCCCTGAGCAGACCTTGGGTTTGCAACTTCGCCAAATTCAAAGAAAATCTAATAATTATCTATTGACTAATTACACGGTCCGAGTCATCGCTTATGTCCACAAAAAAAGGATTTAATAAACGTTCATAAGCAATAATTGCGATAAATTCACGTAAAAGGAAAATATGCACGTGGCTGAATCGAATCGCGTTAAACGTCTTAATTGCGTTGGTTCGAGGCCGGTGCGGTGCGTTGCGGCGTCACCACTCTTTGGATAGGTAATTGAGAGGATGATAGGGACTGGTTCAGTATCAGCGGCTCGTGAACGCGGCCTGAGTGATGGACGCGGAGCGTGTCATTATGTACAGAACCAGTTGAAAGCTCACCGTGCCTATTGAGAGACATATTGAGTCATGGATGTTTGTTTGTGTCTATATAGGGTCCTTCTTAATATGCTGACACTTTTTTAAGGGGATGATCAGACCATAAAACTGAACAACTTTCTCTATTGCACCAACATCGAAATCGCGAAAAAAAAACAGATGCTCCATATACAAAACTGTAAAACTCGAGCAAAATGTATGGGACAGCTGATTTTTTCTTCGCGATTATGATGTTGGTCCAATAGAGAAAGTTGTTCAGTTTGATGGTCTGATCATCCCCTTAAAATTGTAAGCATATTAAGTTGGCTGGACCCTGTATAAGGTTATTTCAAATTAGTTGATGATTAACAAAATATTTATGTACTATCTAAAATTATTAAGGCTGCAGTGCGCGGGGCGCGGGTGGACATTGACCTGTAATCATATGACCGGGCGCCGGGTCATTATCAAGCGATTGTACTTAGTAACAGATACCAAATGCGTTTGTTAAGTTTCGCAAACGAATATATCGTGTAGTCAACATACTCGTAATACAAGTTCAGGCTGGATTCTGGTACTTTAAATGTGGCTAGATAATTTGTGTGACAACGTCCAAGATTATAAACTACTTTTATTTTCAAATTTCTGCAGTAATTAAATTGTAACGATGAAATAATTTAACATTTGATAAACCGTTGAAGTCTTTTATATGAACACAATTAGAGTTAATTAAAAATGTTTGACGCGTTGATGTCTTTTGTTTAAAATGTTGTAGACTTCACTAGACTGTGTGTGCCGGCCGCTTCGCTGGCGCCCGTCGCTCCGCCCATACCCATCACATTACATACATGGCTCCGTGTTTATCGAGCCGTCTCCTACAACGCGGTTACCGACCCCAAGTATCCATCGCTATATTTACATATTTTCAGTACGACCAATTAACATTTTCATCCATAGCACAATATACTAACGACAGTCATAGGTTGTAAATAATATGATATTCGATTTCCCACACTCATTAATAATCTGATATAGGACCTCTACACCACATGTTTTAAGATGAAAATTGCTGTTGGTATGTACAATTAAATACATTGTAGCATTCGTATAAATGCTAATGTAATTTGTATAGTTTGTTTCCAATTTTATACTCTTACATCCGTTTAGTATGTAGCATAGTATGAATATACTATGACACTTCTATAGGGTCCTTCTTAATAATATTATGCTGACACTTTTTAAGGGGGGGATCAGACCATTAAACTGAACAACTTTCTCTATGGCACAAACATCGAAATAGCGAAAAAAAAAATCTGCCGCTCCATACAAAACTGCAAACTGCAAACCTACTCGAGCCAAATGTATGGGACTTCGATGTTGGTCCCATAGAGAAAGTTGTCCAGTTTGATCATCCCCTTAAAAAAGTGTCAGCATATTAAGTTGGACCCTGTATATTGCGCTTAGGTAGAAGAAAATAAAATATTCTGGTCAGAAATACAAAATTAAACGAAAGATACCAACCTTAACTCCCTTTTGACTGCTGAAGTCTGTACTCAAGCACTGGACAGCAATATTGATCTGAAGAAGAAAAAAAATTTAAATTAATGCTAATTACACTATTAACGTAGCCGTACATCAAGCCACGCAAAACCAAAATAAGCTGGCCGCGCATAGGTAGAGCAAAGTATAACGTCACGCGGGCAGCTTTTGTTTGTTTTGCGTAGCTTGACGTGTCGCCGTGTGTACCTAATCAGACGACTCTGTTTAAAAAAATATCGCAACCCGCAATAGAGTCAACATAGACTATAATGAAGACTAACTGAACGCTGTAAAAAGTGATAACTGGAGCGGACTGCTGAATGGAGTCCATTGAGAAGCGTGCAGTGCAGAGCTAGTAGTGTATAATCGGTCGGGGTGTGTGCGCTGTGGCAGGCGGTCGGGGGGCGGCGCGGAGGCTCGCTCTGGGCCGCTCATTACCGCGGTCTATGCAAATGACCCCCTCGCGTTTTTACTCCGCGCCGACACCACCACCGATCACTGTCCCGACGCATATTATCCGTCGCAAACAACTCGCATCCGCTACGGTTTCACTGTCCAGCAATAAATAATTACGGATATCGATAACTGACTGCCTGCATCCCAGCAATTTACAGCAATAATAGAAAACAAATAAAAAAACACACGAGCAGCTTCACAACTTGTGGCCATCTTTAAGATTTTCAACCTAAGACATTTTGCCGTCAATTTGAACTCGGTTTTTGAATCGTAATGTTTAGACAAGAAGACGTTAAACACTAATGACTACCTACGTTAGACTCGTATCAGTTCTGTAGTTTAATGGGGGCCATTTCACGGGGTTTTAATTGTTTCATGAATATTAAAAAGGCTGTGGCTTGTGTCTATGTTTAGGTCCTACGTAATACAAGCATTCGTCTTTAAATCGATGTGTAGTTAAATACTGTGTATCTAATTAAAATGCAGAGTGTTGTTGACGTTAAATCGTTTAATGAGTGTCCCTGCCTCCCCCGCCCCGCCCGGTGCCTGCCCTCCCCCGCCGGGCCCTAGCGGCGTGCCGGCCACAGCCCGTGGGTACCGCGTGGATCCCACAGCCCGCGGCCGCCAGACCTGCACCTTTTTTGCTTCATTTGCCAAAGCCACTCGTCCAAATAAGGTTGCGGGACTCTATTTAATTACCCCATAATAAGTGTAGTAAAATCATGATCTGCGTTTCAATGTTATAAAATAATGAGCATGATGCTTGGTCAGCGTGTTCCACTTAAATATGCACATATTTTTGCATTACTGCTGTAAGTTGTTACTCGCTGCGCAGTCGCTCTGACAGGAAGACACATTATCCTATTTGCGGTTGTATTATTTCAATTTAATGCACCTACATTCATGTTTAATACTTATAACGAAATATCATTAATTAATTGGAACTCATTTATTAAAGGTAGCGAATACTTTGTTTTTATTCCATCAAGTTCTTATCTTTTTACGCAACTAGCTGAATGTGTGTAGCCAGCGGGGCTTTTATTTTATTTAAATACGTGTAATTATTGACTGCCTACTGTCTTTCTGGACATAATTCCTTACTTTATTAGGGCATGTGGCTTGATCATTGGGTTTGGCTTGACTTGACTTACCTTAGCGGCACTTTCGAGCGGGTTCCAGTAGATGGCAATGGCGTTGTGAGACACCTCCTCGATGCAGCCGGCGAGGCCGATGCTGTTCTTCGTATCTGAAACAAAACGACAAATTGTCATTAATCTTGTCCTCAAGTAACAGTGCTGTAATGGCGCAAGAGATTTCGATTAAGATATCAACGCACAATACGTCATCGACGACGGAAATTTATTTGCAGGGCGTGAATAATCATGTGATACGATCGATTTATCAACGATTGCAATGTTTCCACGTCGTTCCTCCTAGAATGAAGTTTATGGAAATTAGTACATTTCCATTCATACCCCACGGCCACTTGGAGCAAATTTATACAAATGAATCGAAACTTCTCATGAAGCTTTACGCGCTGTTTATTTATGATATTGTCTCATAATTGGCAAGAGAACAGTGGTAAAGATTTTAATTCCGCGTTGCAATATTCATATCTAGATTGTATTTACTATTCGATAGGACACTACAATCTAATTGGCGACTTTAGCTGCTTACAGAAGTTATAAATTATTTACTATTTTGTATACTGCTATCTAGATGTAGGTATATTGTTTCGATACAGATGTTTATTGCATTTGGAGCAATAAGCCTGCATTAGCAGACAGGCGCGGGAGGTTGTTACTTTGTTAGTGAGTAATCGACAATATTTATTAGGGCTGTCAAATCACAGTCAGTGAACAGTTCAACAGTGCGTTTTATAATACAATTATCATAGATAAATAATTATCTAATATAAAATTTTATATTAATATTATTTTTAATAAAATAGAAAAAATAAAATTATGTATAAAGTTACGATACTCTTACTTTGTGATCGCAAATGAACTAACCATTTGCTGATGAATATGTTGGTTAATTAAAACCAAATAAGATGATTAAAAATGTATCTTTCCGCCTCACTTCCACCATTCTTTCACCTGTCGACTCCGCTAAACTACATAACACATAGATACAATTTTTGTGCTATCTCTACATCCACTGCCTAAGTCTGCCAACAGCCCTAGGCTCTATAGCGTGGCGTAGTGGTGTGGCTACACGCGTGGGCTGCTTGCCTGTACGTATGCCTGTATAGGCTTGTACTATCAGTGTGGCTGCAATCTGTGCGGCCACGCGCGCCGCTGACGTGTTTATGAGACGCGGGAGGACCGCGCCGCGCCGCCCTCACGCAGCTTTATTGTTTTAACAGACCTTTACAAATTTACGAGTCTATGTGGGTAACTTCCTGCGTGCCGAGCCCACTCTGCCTGCGTTGACGTTAACTTTCTTTTGACTTCACATTTGCAATTTCAATATACAGAGACCTTCTTAATATGCGGACACTTTTTTAAGGGGATGATCATGTAATAGCAGTAAGTAAGCTTGAAGTTAAATAAATTAAAAAAAAAAAAAAAAAAAAAAAAGACCATCAAACTGAACAACTTTCTCTATGGGACCAACATCGAAATCAAGAAAAAAAACAGCTATACCATACATTTGGCTTGAGTAGGTATGTTTGCAGTTTTGTATGGAAGAGCTGATTTTTTTTTCGCTATTTAAAAGTGTCAGCATATTAAGAAGGACCCTATATGGACTAACGTTAGTCCATTATACACACGCTAAAGGTGGTAAACTTAGACTACGTAAGGGACAGCCCTCTGCAAACTGAAACGGTGAACTCAGACCATCAAACTGAAAAATTTTTACTATGGAGCCTTCCTCAGGAAAAGCGAAAAAAAATTTGCTGTCTCACACACATTTTTGTCGGCTAGGTAGGTACAGCAGTTTTGTATGAAACAGCCGGGTTTTTTTCGCGTTTCCTGAGGTAGACTCTATAGTGAAATTTGTTCAGTCTGATGGACGGAGTTCACCGTTTCAGTCTGCGGAGGGCTGTCCCCTACACCCTGTATAATTACAGTTATCTTAAAATCATCAAGTATGAATTAATTTTCCGTTAATTAAACACATTCATCAATTGTTTTGTTTCTCTCTTGTCATTATCGTCAAAACAGAGGACTAATCAGTAGAATCAGTGAAGCGTTCGCTGTAGCGAAAACTGTCAAGAGGAATAAGCGTGGATGCAGGGATATAGCGACGAGCGGTGGACACGCTATCCAAGAAGACATGTTGGTAATTGGAGAAGGCATTGTGCGGAGGCGCGGGGCGTTGCGACCAAGGCCCCTCTCCTCTCCGCCAAGCCTTCCCCTCCGCGCTTTCACACGCCTGCGCACAGGTGTCTGGTGTCGCCCTTGACGCTGCTCCCAAGTTCGTTCCATGCATTTATGGTGCATTTCTATCGAGCATCATTTTATTTCTCTATTATACGAGTTACGAGCTCATAGTGGTACTGTAGCCTTCATAAAGTTTAATTGAAAACGATCAATCACTATCAAGAAATTGTCCCCAGCAAAAAATGTGACGCATCCAACAGTTATCTATCTGTTATCAGTTACAGTAAACATAGGTACCTATCTAGTACTTATTTTCATTATGATATTTTCTTGTTGATCGTCTGTGATACCTACAATGAAACTGGCATTTAAATGAGAACTGAAGTTTCATTAATTATTTCTATTATTTTTCAAAAATGCAGATAAAAAAAATACATAGATTTTATGAAATTTTTCGTGATCATCTTATACAAGGTGTTACAAAACTACAAATAAACATTTAAGGGGGTGGTGTAGACCATAAAACTGAACAACTTTCACTATGGGACCAATATCGAAATCGCGAAAAAAATAATTTATGTTCTATACTCTACAAATCGACTAGAGCTAAAATATGTATGGGATTTCGATGTTGGTCCCATAGAGAAAGTTGTTCAGTTTGACGGTCTAAACAACCCACTTATGAGTTTTAAAAATTTATTGTTACTTATGAAACACCCTGTACATACTCTTGTCTCGGTGGAGTATTCACCAATCCTGTCTCTTTTCCGGTAGTGTCTTGAGTTCTTGATACGACATGACATCAAGCTTTTCCTTCACCTTGGCTAGATCACTCTGTCTGTGTCTTCCTCTGCCTCTCTTCCCTTCCAGTACGGTTTTAAAGAAATTGTCGTTTCGTATCAAGTGTCCGATCATTTTTCCTCTCTGGGTTTCGATTGTTTTAAGAATATTTCTCTTTTGTAAAACCAATCTTAACACCTCTTCATTTGTTATTCGTTCTGTCCAACTAATCCCCTCCATTCTCCTCCAACACCACTCTCAAAAGCTTCCACGAGTGCGATTTTTGAATCTCATTCGGTGAGCTCAGCTGTTGAAAATGTCAAAATTACTACGGAGATACGCATCTTTCTACTGCTGATTTGACTTTCAAAAATCGCACTCCTGAAGCATGATTTTTGAAAGTCAACTCTACAGTAGAAAGATGCATATCTCCATAGTTATTTTGACAACTGCTGAGCTCACCGGAATGAGATTCAAAAATCGCTCTCCAGCACTCCCAGCCTATCTCGATCTCGATGTATCGGGATTGCAATTTTTCGTGTACAACTTAAAAACATGTGAAATCAGAAAATGGCACCCAAAAAGGGTTGTCATTTTATGGTGCCAGAAATAATTTTTATATATCTCAATACCAATTCGTACTTCTTTGCAGTTGTTTGTTTTGCTATCAAATTATAAATACACAATTTTTATATAATCCTTCTAGTATTTTGTATAGTTGAATTACGTAAAGTTAGTCAACAAGCACACTAAAGTTATGTTCTTCGTTACGTTATTTTATTTTATAATCACACAAACGAAGAAAAAACGAACTAACATCGAGATAAGCTAAAAAACCTTGACATTAAACTTGGCCCGGCCGCGCGAATTAATGGCTTCCATGTTTTTATTTTCCTTGAGATTTAATTTATAGGCACTGCTTGTGGCCGCGGCGTCACTCATTACAAATGCTACAGACCCCAGTTAAGTAATGTTAGAATGTGTAAAGTGTCATATATCAGCGGTGTTTACTTCAATAAGCGAGTCGAACGATTAATAAGCAAGCATTCCATCGATGACGCAAGCTCTATTCGGTTGATCCCTCGCCACAGCTATAAAATAAGCATGAATTTACAATTTAATTCGCTATGTGAACACTTGATCACAAAAAAGATAATTACTAAGATAATTTATTTTATTTTATGCCTCGTTCACGTGGAAGCAACAATACAAAGATGCGAACTAATATAATCTTCTATTTTTGAATTGTCTTATCGGTGGTAACTTTAAGAATCGATGTGGATGTCGTCTTACTAAATAGGTACATTTTATGATAAGTTTATAGGTTTTGAGCAGACATACGCGTGGAAGGCGCAAGCGGAGGCTCATCGCAATTAACATGCTAATGAACGCGCTCCTCGATATTATCAACGCGGTAATTATGTCCCAGCGCGACGATATTGTACCTTTGCTTATATCTACACTCCTCGGTTTAGACAACCAACACGCATATTATTTAGTTAGCAATGTCTATCCAATACCAACACAAGATTAATTAATGTTTTTACTAGTAAGAACAAAGTACTGCTATTAGATATTTTATTTACGAACTTTGTTTCCCATAATATGGAGATTTCTCACGAATTTTTATGATTTCCTGTTAGTCAGCCAGTCGTAGAGTTCATAGAGCTCGTACCGTCAGATATCTCAAACTTTTTATTTAACTTCACCTCGTGGAAACGACACATTCTGTTATATCTTTAATCTTGTTAATGCTGAGGAATGTGTCATTATGAGTATAATATGAGACGTGCAAGTAAAACTGCGGCTAGGCGGCGGGCGTTGGGCGCCGGAGGTGTTTTATTTTTAGATAGAGGGCGATTGATAGGTTCGCCGGTCGCCGGGCGAGGGGTGTGGGCTGCGGAGGACGTGCGTTATTTATGCAAATGTCCTAACGAGATATAATGGTGGGCAGCGGGGTGCGCGGGTGCGTCTCCGCGGCTATCTGCCTCGCAGCACGGTAATTAGGTCCTGCGTGCCGGGCGAGCGCCGCCGCCGCCGCCGCCGCCACCGCGCCGCCCTCCTCGCACGCAACTTCGCCGTCATTCTGTGTCGCCTCGAGCACGACTATGTTTTTGTACAGTAAATATCGTGTCTCAAACCCTTACGCGCTACTGTCCGATCGTTGCACTCTCGCAAGATGTTAGAAGTCATTGTTTTCAAATTCGCGAAAAGGTAATTATATCCTACCTATTACTCACGCGAGATAGCGTTTATAATTTCAGAAAAATTGTTCAATGACTCATGATCATAAGATATTATGTAAATACTTATAAATACTCACCAGCATCTAATATTCTTTGTTTGACGGAATGTTGTCTACCATGCCAGAACTGCCACGCTTTAATCTCGTCCTCTGGTGACTTTTCTTCTCGAAACATCAGCATTACGACGCTCTAAAACAAATAAAAATCATTTTATTTAATAAATAACTTAAGCGAATCCTCATATAGAGATAGATGATAACGACAGTGTGAAATGATTGGTCGATCTTCGTAACGGTAACATATAATTTAACACCAAGGGTGGTCATTAGACGCACTCTATACAAGAGGGGGCTAGGTATGCTCCTACTTTATTTATGGACAACTTTTAATGGCGAAAGTACCGACCGAACGCCTTGAGCATTTCGCGAATACGCAAAACGCGATTACCGGCGCGCATTTCTTAGCTATTACGTTAAACGAGCGCGATTACGTCGTTGCGGCGGGCATCTTAATTTCATACGCATTTAAATGCTCTTTTAAAACTCACGTGAAATCTTTTGACCGTTTCCGTTCAGTTGAAAAAGTGAAATATGTTGTTGGGAGATTTCTATGAACGGGTTAGAAAATGAAGTGAAAAAGAAGTGGCTAGTGCGAGGCGTGGTGCCAGGCCATACCATATAGGGCTAACGACGAGAAAGCACCTCCGATCGTCGCCTCTGATTGATGGATCGGTGCGCTGCGCGCGCGACGACCGGCGCGGCGGCGCAGCGTCGGCCAGCCGCGCCCCGCTCAATCGACGTTGCGCTTTACGCCAACCGTATAGAGCCTTATTCTAATTGCAGCATTAATCAGATGACATTATAATATCATGAATATGCACGGTAGGAAAAGATAAGCTAAACGAGATGAAATATCCGGATTTGGTATTAGCAATTCTACTCGTTACAACTATGTACCGCAAGGACTCTGGCAGTGCCGAGAAAACTAATAAAAACAGTGTTTTACTGTGAATCGATGAATTTACGAAGGTAATTTATGTCGGCGAATAGCAAAGTGTAGGTGCCTTTAAGCGGGACATGGGCATTGGGCTTTCTCCGGAGATCTGCTGGCGTGTAGACGGAACTGAACAGCGCATACTAATGGATAGCCCAAGTATAAAGTATAACGGTAAACACCACCTCTACCGAAACGAATAGATGATCGTGTCGCGTTCATAAAATATATCAACGTTTACGGCTTTATTCGAATTCCCTAAATCTGTTGGTACATATTTCACGATACATAATGCATTAAAACTGTAAAAACGAATTAGTATATAGTTTTGTCATAGACGGTTTAATCACAGATCATTTTTAAATTTGGGTTTATTGCTATATCTATGGAGGTAGATAGTATTTTTATTGTCAATCGTATTTTACTCAAAGTTTAATATGTATTAGGTACACAAAAGTCTTAACTGTTGTTTATTGGATTAGATCTAATGGTTCATAAATATAAGCCAACTAATTTACAGTTTAACTAGCTAATAATGGTTTAAGTAATTTAGTGGCCGTTTTGAAGTTTCAATTGAAACTGAACAATGTAAATGGTAGGTATGTTGTCCACTATAGTAGGTAGGTAGCATGACAAAGATACATTGTATCTAGTAACTAACAATCTTAAATATTTAAATTACGCAATTTATCAAAGACTCGACTCTGTCTGATTTCATTTACAACTAAAACCTAGTTATATATCAAGTACAGTACTTGATAATATTAAACTACACAGTTCATAATCATAAGACTGTTGTTTGGTTCTACATATTTTTAAACATCCTTATACAGTAAACATTGCCTGTTAGTACATATTATATATAATTTATATATACAGGGTCCTTCTTAATATGCTGACACTTTTTTAAGGGGATGATCAGACCATCAAACTGACCAACTTTCTCTATGGGACCAAAATCGAAATCGCGAAAAAACAAATTAGCTGTCCCATACATTTGGCTCGAGTAGGTTTACAGTTTTGTATGGAAGAGCTGATTTTTTTTTCACGATTTCGATGTCGGTCCCATAGAGAAAGTTGTTCAGTTTGACGGTCTGATCATCCTCTTAAAAAAGTGTCAGCATATTAAGAAGGACCCTGTATATAAATAATGGTGTTTGTCTTTTTGTGTGTGCACGTAACGTTAAAATCTGTTGATTTGGATTTGGATCACATTTAGTTAGGAATACAGACCTTATTTATGGACGAATTACTTTTTATTTCTTTTTATATTATACAGGGTGTAAACTTAATTAAATGCGTAACAAAGGGCTGCTTCCTAGGCTGCTTCAGACCATCACACTGAACAATTGTTATTATGGGTCACTGTTTCATACATTTTGGTGGAGTAACTATTGACATTTTCTATGGAACATCCGATAATTTTTTCGCGATTCCAATGTCGGTCCCTTAGTAAAAATTGTTTATTTTGATGGTCTAAAGCACCCCCTTAAGGGTATATTATTCGGAGCGCGCTCCATACAAACGTACTATGGTGATATTTTCAATACTAACCAATTAAAGTCAATGAAATTTTGCAGAAACAATCTTGAAACAAATTTCTATGCTTGTATGGAATCAGATTTTCGTTAAAATGTATAGTTTTCAAGTTACAGTGCCTCAAAGATTTCCATACAAATCTTAAATTAATCCTAGCATTGAAACTGTATATTTTATCGAAAATCTGACTCTATAGAAGCATAGAGATTTGTTTCTAGATTGTTTCTGCAAAATTTCATTGACTTTAATTGGTTAGTATTGATAATATCACCATAGTACGTTTGTATGCAGCGCGCATTTTCGCTCTCGGAATAATATTCTCTTAAGTGCGTTAAGCATTTAGTTTACACCCTGTATAAGCGAATTTATTATACGTACTCAGTAGTATATACAAGGTTTTTACAAAACTACAAATAAACATTTAAGGGGGTGGTGTAGACCATCAAACTGAACAACTTTCACTATGGGACCAACATTGAAATCGCGAAAAACAAAATTATGTTCTATACTCTACAAATCGACTAGAGCTAAAATATGTATGGGATTTAAAATTATTTTTTTCGCGATTTCGATGTTGGTCCCATAGAGAAAGTTCTTCAGTTTGACGGTCTAAACAACTATGAGTTTCAAAAATTTATTGTTACTTATGAAACACCCTGTATAAGGAATTATTAGGTTGTTATTTTGGTGATGTGAATCAGCACACTTCTATCAAAATGTTAAGAATATGCACACATTATTTATGTAAACGAATTCCTACCAACACATTAGACTAATAGGAAAATAAAATTATAGCAAGGATTTTCCAAAGGACATTCAAATTTATATTAATGTTACCTAATGTAAACCAACCGTTATGTACTCTGTTCCTCAATCATATTTACATATAGATAAATATTCTGTTACTGACGTCCAAACAAATGAAGGACTCGTAATTTATGAAGGTGACTCACTGTTATTATAAAACAGAAAATCTGTTAATATTTTGTATCGCTAAATGGATACAGATTTATCTTGGAAACGTGTATAAATTATGTCATTCGATACCTACGTATAACATCGTAAAACATTTGTTATGCATCCCAACTTCATCTAAAACATTCCTAATCTTGATCAAATTATGACAGCCAGTCTCTATTGATCTCATTCTACATGTTGTAAAATTTACTTTACCCCTAAAGTTGTTAAGTAGTGTTTCAGGCCATCAAACTGAACAACTTTTAAGATTAGACCAACAAATAAACCCCAAAAAAGGGCAGATTTTTAGACATTTGGGTGGCCATTAAGACGCTGTTATCCGGTCGAGGCCGTTTTTTGATCACGAACGAAAGTGTTTTAAACTGTGTTTTTAAGTCTGAAAACCAATTATGTCTTATTTAAGGATCTGGCTGATAGGAGACCGTTCTCAATTACACGATTAGATTAAGTTTAATAGATAGAAAAAAATCCCAAAGTTACCCCTTTTTGTTACATTTTTTCAATACCTACTATGATTAAACTGCTGATATTTAACTTTTTATTCTTGTACTTAACTAAATATATTAAATATTTCTAGTGAACTCCGTAGAATTTTGAGCTTAGAAACACCCATGAGCAAAGATATTGATGAAAAACACGTTTTTTTGCGATCCTGCTTTCAATTGGAGCGGGATGGCTAATTGCAAACTTATGCTTGCAAGAAAGAGACGCTTGCACTGGGATAACCTGGCCTTAAAATGTTTGATGGACAGCTAATTACTTTTCTCACAATTTGAATATTAGCTAGCTACATAGTGAAAGTTGCTCAATTTTATTATATAAAGCTGCCCTAAAGTATGTAACGCATTTAATTTTACACCTTTTATAACGAATGATTGTCCATTCCGTTTTATAAAATGTTAATCATTTAAAAAGGAGCACTGTTAACATTTTAAGATTGGAATTTTAACTAAAAGCTTACCTGTAATTTTACAATTATTATACGTAAGAACATGTCCGCATCGCGCACGTATTCTTAATTTAATAAAGATAATATGGTCAAGAGATTTAATTCTATAAACATTATCATTTGTGTTTAAACGTTGAGAACATTTCACAAGAACAGTTTTTGTTTTTCGAACCAGTTACCTTCAACTTTTCGGACCGTCAATTAATTAATCGAGTGTATCGACATTCGACCCGATTTCAGGAGCTCGGTTGACAATCTGAGTTATCTGATTAAGCACGCTTTCTCTCTGCCCGTGTAGTGTGTGACACATGCCCAGAGTCTGTTGTACAACACGCCAACACTGTTACACCATCTCTTACAATTAGCCATTCAATTATAGACTAAACCTCCTCCTTATAGAGATGAAAGCGGCATGCACTTACTATTTGGAAAGACAACATAAATGTTGACGAATATACCTATATGTCGCTCGCCGATCACACTAATTTCGTCACTCTATTTGAATAAATAAGCATTTGCATATACTTATTTCACATTTAGCTACGCAACCATGATCTATATCTTGTGTGACAATTCCTCTACAATAAATCATTCTAAATGCCCATCAAAATTTTTTAATTGCGATTTCTACTCCTTCGGCATTTAGCTCCTCACTTGATGATTATGGTTTGATTTCTTATTATGCCCAGCGAATTTTCCCTTGACCATTTCCATTTTTCTCTGTTCTGTGCGATATCTCGCCACTTTTCTCATGATATGCATAAAAATCAACGTACCAGCCTTGCTTGATTACATTACCTATTCTTTATTTCCATTTGATGATAATTATGCTTGGTTATCAATACGAAAATTCAAAAGATAGTCGATAATAGGTTTAACTTTAAAATGGGAACATAAATGGTAACTTACAACTTCCGTAATCAATAAGTGCCTATCCGAGATTTAAGAATCAGTCTGATAACTTACAAAACATAGAATACCTGCTGTAAAATAAATTGTATTTTTCCAATAACATGATGGCGGTTAAGCGTCGGGTTCCTGATAAATGGCCTAATTAAGACTGGTGCCCGAGCGTGTACTCACTTTAGTCTTATATCGAAGTCTATTTCTCATTGATGCTATGCTGTTGTCTACGAGACTGTGAGAAGAGGCTCACTCCCTACACACCTGTCTCATTGTGAGCTATAAACTATAAGTTAATAGCGTCGTTAATGTGTCAACGTAACTATTAGGTATCCGGAGATTTTATCTTTCACGTTACGCTTTTGTGCATCTGCAATTAGTGCATGGCGGCGTAGCGGAACGTTAGGTATATTCGCATCATCTATTCATGAATAATGCGTGTAATAGTTAAGTAATAATTGAAGAAAGAAGTTTACGTCATTGAATTGTTTTATCTATGGTAATGCGGCGCGTAATGCAGGCGTAGCGGAGTGGAGCGGGCGCGGGGCTAGCCTCGCTTTTTGTTCGCAAATGCTTCCTCGTTAGGTAGATAGCGGGCGGCGTGGTGTCCATCCATCAGACCCTATCTATTTTATGACAATTATTTATGTTTGCTGCGTGGCAAAACTATTTCGCTTACCGTTGAGCTTTATCGATAGCGCAGAAGTAATGTCCTGCCGTCTCGATACGCTGTATCTGATACGGATACGTCTGTTTGTTAAGTGCGCAAGTTGTTTGTGTTAGTTGTTTTAACGCCTTAGTTATTTGCTGCGAATGTTCTCTGCAGTGAATGTCGGTTTCAACATAAATTCTGTGCGGAACTGTGGGTGTAACTGCTGCAGTCTTGCCCAGGGTCTACGTGTCGGTATTTATTTCACGTCAACTGAAATTATATCAGTGACAGTTGTAACGTCGTAAATAAAACTCGATCGCCTTTAAAATAAATAATCATAATAAAGTTGAAAAATTAACGAAATTTACGCTAACACGAGTTCATTGTTTGTTCGATTGTTGACAAAGTAACTAGAACTCGTGGAGCATAATACCTATGTAATTTAACAAGAACGTAGATCATTAAAGCAAAATGCATATTAGTTGTATTTACATATATGATATGACTATGTTGCAGAGTGCGTGCATGGTGTATGGCGCTCGGTGCACGGTGCATGTATTAGATGCGCGGGGTTGGTGGCGCGGGCGCAGCGCAGCGCCTCGGGCCACGGGAGATTGCTAGAGATGTTCAGCTTCCGCTGGCAGACAAATTACCCACCGCGCACCACTCCTGCGCATCCGGCGAGCCGCCGCCTCTAATTGAATATTAAGCACGTACGCGAATATTAGTTCCAATACTCTATTGTAGATACGAAATTACGATCGTCTTCGACAGCGATCCATCAATCAAATCACTTGCTACATCTACGCGCGTCGCTTGTGGTTATTATGTTTTGTAAGAGGTTGGTGGTCGCAGATACTTCTAGCCTACGGGTAGCGCTTTGATCAATTTATGTCAAAACATTCAATTAGCTATATTTCTGCTGAAATACTTCGCCTAGAGCATTATCGTGCTGTACCTAAGTACTGGGCCCAGTGACCGCTAAATCTCGATTAAATCGGAGCAATTCCCGCGATCCGTCCAGCGTCGGATTAACAACTAAAGTCGCGACGTAACACTAATCTTCTTAAATGTCGAAAGGAAATGTCAGATTGTAAAGTGCAGGGCTCCGGACGAGCGTGATGCGGCTTAAGATGACGCGTACCTACCGCTTAGAGCACGCTTTCAATCACGCTTTTCTCGACTGTTGCAAGTCGTTTGAAATTGTGCAACAATATTAACCTACCAGCTTTTTTAGGAGTTTGTATAAAAATCAAAAGAAAATGATTTAATCCCCAACGTCTTACCTTACAAACAATTTGTAATTTATTAATAACAATAGGACTCATTAGTGAAACGTTGCTTTTCATTATCATTCGTCCTAAATTTGAATTTGCTTTCATGTTCACCGACATCTGATATTGACTTTAATACCCTAACTCTCTCACTGGAAAATTTTAAACAAAAATGTTAAATTCTTGTCCAACAGGGTATATAAATACCCAATACTCGATAATGTTTGCCTATATCATCACTATCATCATCACATCCTACATACGTCCCACTGCAGGGCACAGGCCTACCCTCAGGGAGGGTGTATGGGCGTTAGTCCACCACGCGTGCCCAATGCGGATTGGTAGACTTCACATACGCATCGGAATTTCTTCTTCAGCGTATGCAGGTTGGCCAGTGGTGTTACAAATCGTACATAAATTCCGAAAAACTCATTGGTACGAGTCGACCTGGACGGGGATCGAACCATCGCCCCCTGTGCGGCAGGCAAGGTTACTCGCCACTGGACCACCACGGCTTTTTTTTGCCTATATAGGTAAAGGTATAAATGTAGGTATTTGAAAAGATATTATGGGTTGTTGGATACTTTCTGCCGCAATTTTTCTACAACTATAACATCTTGCGAAGGAACGGTAGAGTCTAAAAAACCAGCTTATTAGAAAAAATAATAATGATTAATAATCGACGTGAGAATGTCCAAGATATTGTTTTATTTATTCGATTCAGCAAACGAACCTTTTACACTATTTTACTTTGTCTTTGTTTTTCTGGAGTTTTCGAAATAATACACAGACTACGCGTAGGAATGCTCCTGTTAATGTAGAATATTTTGTTTACTTTGTGGAATTTAAAAGACTACAGAATTGTGTAACAAATGATACAGAAAACGATCTCACCCACTACTGTTAAATTGTTAAACCTTGACGCACGTTGGGGTTGCATAATTGTATCTAAGATCACCTAACGTCGCTGATTACTTGCTCTTGTCGGCCGCGATGCTATCAAGGATTGACGCTAAATGCGCGTGCGCAGTGACAGCTCCAATATCGAGACAATGACTGACTTACAATTACGTAACGCTATTACGTCCAGGCTTTAGCGTCACCCAATTTGACAGTACCAAAGTTACAGAATTAAAATGGTGAAAGTAGACCATTTTCTACATTTCGTTATTTCTTATTAAGGGGGCACCAGGCCTCCAGTGCTGCCGTAAATGGTATTTATTTAATTTCTTAACAATTATACAACATTACCAAAAAAAACAAGAGTGTTACTTTATAGTCTCTACTGATTTTCAATTTATCGGGTCATTACGGATTTGTTTTTATAATATTTGTAGTTATTCTTATTATCTTTAGAAGTAGAACCTCCAAAAGTGGTTACTTTTGGCGGTTTTAAAGATATTAATTAGGTACAAGCATAAAACATAATAATCCGTTATATTTCGACATATTAAGAACAAACAATGACTAATGTGACATTCCTGTTTTTTTAAATGTTGTATAAGTGTTTAGAAACAACAACTAAATTACGATCGAGGGCAGTACTATCGGCTCGGTACCCTCTTAAACAAAAGGATCATTCAATAGATGCAATACTAACATTACGTTACGGGATGGGTAATGAACCGTACAGTATTTCAGCAGTTACGTGTGTATTACCGAATAATACGTAATATTTCGAAAGCATAATAGCTATCAAGTATCGTTATGCGCACCTGAAACCGAAGGTGGAAAATTCACGCTCGGCCGAGCGTCGCGCGCGCATCCTGCCGTGGCGTGGCCGAACTACGCGCGACCACGACAAGCTGCTTATTCTGAGTTTTCTAAACTTACTCAGGAATACATTCACCCCTACAGGGTAAAACTAATAGCATTAGCATCCGTTGAAACTAAGAGTCTACCCATCAAACTGAACAACTTTTACTATGGGAGCAAACCGATCGAAGCAAAAAAATTATCAGCTGCTGCATACATTTAAGTTGAGTGGGCACTGCAGTTTAGTAGGGGACAGCTGATTGAACCCTGTATACAGTGTGAAATTGATATCATTAGCATCCATTAAAACTAAGAGTCTACCCATCACAACTTTTAGTATGGGAGCGAACCGATCGGAGCCGAAAAAAATCTGCTGTTCCATACGAACGCCTAATCGACTCAAATGTATGAAATTTTTTTTGCTCCGATTGGTTTGCTCCCATAGTAAAAGTTGTTCAGTTTGATAGGTAGACTCATTTGCTAATGATATCAATTTCACCCTGTAGTATGTCAATGCACCCCTAGTTCTTAATTACTAACACCATTTTAAGGGTGTATTGAGACAATGAAACTAAAAAACTTTCCCTAAGGAACTGGGTCGAACAACATCGAAAGAAAATCGATCGGCATCATATGCTCACGACTATATTTCCCGAGGGGTGGTCAGAGATATTCTGAAATCTCAGAACATCCACGTTTCACCAGTAGTACCGAAACTCTGTCCAGTGTGACGGGGGGTGAGCCCGTCGCCACTTATAATGGACAGTGGGTACAATACATGCCTCGAAATTGAAGCATGCAGGTTTCCTCACGATGAAATCGATCGGCTGATCCGCATTTTTGTCTGGGTATTTTCTACCACACAATTTTCTAGTTTTTCGACCCATTTCCAAAATTTTAAGGGTGTATTAACACAATGAAACCAAACTACTTTCAGTTTGGTTTCATTGTCTTAATACACCCTTAAAATGTTGTTAGTAATTACTAATTATAAACTAAAGAGCGTTGTGGCGCGTTGCGGAGAGCTATGGTCCGGGTTCGAATCCACACGGACTACATGCCATGTACCAATGAGTTTTTCTAACTTATGCACGTAATACCGACTGCTCTCAAACGGTGATGGAAAACATCGTGAGGTAACGTGCATACGCTGAAGAAGAAATTTCGATGTGTATGTGAAGTCTACGAATCAACATTGGGCACGCGTGTTGGACTAACGCCCATACACCCTCCCTTAGGGTAGGTCTGTGCCCTGCAGTGGGACTTATATTGTGATGGACGATTGTATACCTACTGTGATGATGATGATGATGAATTAAAAACAGATGTTGTATAATGAACATTACAAGCTAAATGACAAGGTTTGCAAATAAGTATCACATTTTGCAATGATTGATTCTTTAACATCGTAAAACAAATTACAACTGAATTTTATTAGGTTGCGAGACAAAAAGACACGATACATTAAAATCTCATAAATTACTACTAAAAAATAAGAGAAGCCATAAAAAGTACATTATTATAAGTCGAGACCACGGTTGATAAATAACCAATGCCAATGAAGGTATTTTACAACTTAAATTTATTTTCAACGATGAAAATTAAGTGTTTGTAACATTTTTTTAAATTTTGAGAATTAAAATATCTAAATATATCATGAGATTGTCATTCAGTTTTATATCTGTTAACTAATTAAGTAAACGAACTCAATATCTGCCTAGAACTTTTATGGTAATGTACCTACCTACATATTAAGATATTTATACATACTTATATCTCAAATAATTTAAAATATGCCGTTACGCAGACATTTCTGTTGAATAATTCTGCAATTTATAATCATTAGCGTTTTTCTGATACGGCAGAGTTGCGTGCGGGATGCGGGGCGAGGGGGTCGGAGCCGACGAGTCAAAGGACGGGGTGCACGCTAAATTGAGACATCTCAACACGTGATTGATTGCGAGCGTGATTGGCAACTTCCAACTATCAACAGCACGCATGCAAATTTTTGCATCTTTTTTGCACTCGCAAATTGTGAAACCTTTTCGGCATGGTTGTGTACGAAAACTTCATTACACGCGAGTGCCCCCTGTGAGAAATATTCGATCTGTCTCATATGACAGCCCTTCACCCGACGAGGCGCGGGGCGGCGCGGGTAATGTCGACCGAAAGGAGCGCGACTGTAAGAACAGTGCGCTCCGAAGTCGACCGTTATAATCCCTCATCAACCGTAACATGTTGAGTGTAAAAGGCATCATTAACGATCGCCTTAAAAAGGCAAACCGGAGCAATCATTAAAATCGTAAAATATTGCAAAAACAAAATAAAACAACAATATGTCTCGTTACGCGAGTTTCCGTTGCTACGAAAGTGAATACAATGATGTCAGTAGAAGCGTAGCAAAAAAAATATTGAGTAAAAAATGCTCTGAATGAGTAAGTGCGGTTTAGACATGCACGATACAGTTTAATCGTCGTGCTTTGTATTCGAACTGCTGGTAGACAAGATAACTCGATAAACGGAAGTTTTATACGTATCCCTTTAATGGCAGTTAATGGTATTCATTATGTAAATTTTATTAAAGTTAATTACTACTGATTTCACTTATTTTTTAATGTTAACGGAAATATGATATTTATTACTTATTATTTATGTTTTAATGAGAACAAAACAAGCCAGTATATTTTTTGCTGTTGCTACTTTGTACGAGAGCAAAAGTTAAAAAAAACAGATATTTTATTTAATAGGTCTGTACTTTGTATTATTGGCAGTTAAATATCATTTTAATAATTCATTCAAGCGAGACTAGGGAATATAACCGTACAATAATGATTAATGAAAAGGCTGGCAATTATTAAGATACGTATAACATAGTAATATGGGGCGCCGCCGCCCGGCGCTGGCGCAACCCTTCAAGTGTCGTGGAATATAAGACGCGACACAGTGCCACTAGCGAGGTGATTAATTACCACTATACTATGTGATTGATCGACTGTCTTTCTTAAATTTTTTTGCGCATCAGAATCTATTCCTTCGAAGACAATCTATTCAACCCTAACGTCTCTTTTGATCTCATTTTAAAATCCTATTTGTCATAGGGAATTGAAATGCAAATGTTGTGTGTTTAGCGTGCGAACTGCCGAATAAGAGAGATTGAGTCAGCGTTCTCATTTGGAACAGTTAATTAGGTGCAAATGTCGAGTCCAGGCGCAATGTAGCGGACGGAACTGTGTAGCCGATACCGATGGTATCGCGGCGAAGCAAAGCCACGCCGAAACAAGGGCGGTACCAGGCGTAATTACAATCCTGCCACGCACACCCCGCAAGCCAAATCTCTCTGTTTACTACAATTTCATACATCTCTTAACCGCTTTTTGACACGCAAAATGTATTCGCATCGCGTGTGAATTTTAAATTGTCAGCCACGGTTAATACCTATCAATTAATGTTTTTTGTTTCATCAATATCATTGTATCCAACGGTTATTATTTTTGCATGTTTATGTAAGTAAAATTATCAATGAATTTTATACATTATGGAATGTAACTAAAAATAAATGTTGAGTTTCCAATTAATTCCATGACTGTTATCATGGTTAATTATCCAAATAAGTACTCTTAGGTATATGTTTTTAGAATTCATATGAGTACAGCGGTGGGAAATACCAAAGGATAATTCCATATTACAGAGCAGAGGCCCGGTTATGGTATCCACTATCCATGTCTTCAGCATTGGAATCTCCCGGTATTTTTCTCTCGTTATTGAAACAGAAAGAATGCTCGTTAAGAAAACACGATGTTTGCCGCATTGAAATTATTTTATCATAATACAGCACGGTTATTGTTTAAAGGGAGCGATATTATCCGAGAGCGGAGGCACGGACTCCCGGGGCGGTCATTGTATTCCTATATGGCGAATGTCAAAAGCGTCGTCTTAATTATCGGGCGCGGCTATACAATGCGGACTCGATTGCGGAGCGATAAGCTCTCTATACCTATCTGAGTCGTATTGAATGCGATACGGGCGCGCTGCCCGGCCGCACCGCGCCACGGCCGGACTCGCGGCCCACTTATTGCCTTAATAATAACTTCAAACGTATGTCGCATTGTATCTCTGATTATTCCGATCTAAGCCCATTGAATCGAGATAAAACGTGTTTGAATATGTTATAGTAGAGCGCAGAAAAACGAAACAAAATGCAACTATTGAATAACGACTGCATTTCATAAGGTTGTTATATATTATATAGAATGAGTCATGCTTACTTAGTTTCTTTGTAACAATAGGCTTGTGTCTTCGAGAAAAGTAAATAAATAATATGCAATGATACCTACTCAATTATCTAAACAAGATTGGCCAGTCAACTAGTGGATTATCTGGTTTTTCAAGAACTTAAAGCAATTTGCGAAATAATGCAATTTCATTGTTTTAAGGCTTCATTTATAATCTCGTTTTCCAAGGAAGTGTCAGGAAACAATAATGTAAGGGGATTTCCGATTTCCAGTGGAAAATTAAACACGTGGGTATGAATGTGGGTTTATCTTTTGTTAAGAAAATGTTTTCTCATGAGATAATGAACCACATAGTCACGCTATTGATGTGTCATTAGCATTACAGATGAATCGTAATAGGTAGTATTCTTTGTCTGTGCGTCTGAAACAATTTTCAGTAGCAAATAGAATTTCGATGACTACAATAGAGTTAAACTCTACATCTTCTACCGAGGTACAACCGACACAAATATTTCACGTAAATGCATGCATATGCTCACGAATATATTCCCCTATGGGTTAGTCAGAGATATTCTGAAACCGCAGAACATTAAACTTTCAGTAGTAGCACTGAAACTTCACTTAAAATACGCTTATAATCGATCTGTTTTCTGTAAACAAGGAAACCAAGTCGATATATTTTCAAACCCATAAAATAAGACCTTCACAATTTGATAGGTTTTATCCTTATTTGGAAATTCGAGTACTAGTCGTTACAAGATTGTTATGAAAGTAAATATGCGAAGGTGAGCGAAGCCCGGGAGCGCGCGCGCAGCGGGGCGGGTGAAACCGACACGAGTCTGTGGTCTGGACACTTCCTTGCAACCTTATTCCTGAACCAACCACTTCGAATATTCGACTGAATAAATATTCAACCATCTTCCATTTTTTAATGACGTCGTTTAGACAATTGAGTTTTACACAAATTATTGTTACCTGTGGGTAAAGCACGCACTGGGCCCGCGTGGTGGAGTATGGCCCACTCCCTCTCACCCTTATTCGTGAGAGGAGGCCTTTGCCCTGCAGTGGGATTCTACAGGCTATAACTTACTTACTTACTTACTGTGGGTAAAGCAATTTAATAATTTTCTTAAATATTCAAGATTCATTTTTGTTTAAAGCGTATCTTCTCTAACAAAAGCAGTACATGTTTTTCTTTCCTGTTTTTATAATTTCCATTAAACCGGTTCTCTGAAGCAAAACCTCCCATAATGAACTAAGAACAATTGTGTATTCATCAGTATGATTAATTTAAACCATTAATGCTTGGCTTCCATGAGCCATCTAATAGACGAATCATACGGAAAACGAAAAGCTGCAAAAGCTCGGGAAATTCCTATTAGACCATCAGCTACCGTGTGAAACAGCTACGCGGCGCGGGCGCAGGGCGTTAAAGCGACGACTACGTTGCGCGTGGGCTACCCAATAAAATTATACACCTTACGTTTACCTCGTAAATATTGAACAAACATCGATTACATTTCCGCACAGGAGCAATAATTCCCTACATTTTATTCCTGCCTACTTGCATTATAAATTGAGATGTTCGACGGGAGGCGGCGGCAACCGCTCATGTTTTACGATTGCCTATGCCTCTAAAGTGCGCCGGCACCGCTTTCTACGATCAGCGAGAGGTAAACATCCGGTTAACTAACCGTTAAAAGTCGATAAATTCTATTAAATTTTTAAAATTAAAGATTAAACGTCGAATAATTACCGTTACTTATCTTTAAAGTGTTAGAAATGCATTTGCTCAGTTAAGCTGCATGCTGAAATTTAAATTAGAAAATCTCAACAATGAAAGTGTTAATAATTTAAAACTACGTACCTACCTCTGCAACCATTAGTCGATAAAGTGGCAATACAAAGGAAGCAGATGTCACATCTTTGCAATTATCGACACACGTCATTTCACATCAGCAAAAATGTCTGAGCTAACAATAATTTATTCATAGACGAAATATTTTTCGCTTACGCTAGTAGACCGAATATCAGAGTAACCGGGTATGAGATAGCGAATTATATGAAGTGACATCTCGGAGTCAGGTGGTTGTCCCATACAATTTATATGAAGTGACATTTTGGAGTCAGATGGCCGAAGTACAAAAAAGTGGATACGTTGATAAGGACAGCAATAAGTAGCGATCTCCTTTTTTAACTAGAGCGAATTTGCTATGTGCATCTCTTACTGAGTGATATGACAAGACACGTGCTTCCTTCTAGTGCCTTCTCTTTCTACGAATTTATTGAAGCTAATAATACTGGCTAGATGAAAAAACAAATTCAAGAATGTTGCATGGTACTAACCTTAACGGTTTGGTTCTTGAGTGGTTTATCAGGATCATGTATGTACTCCAGCGTGATGCCGTAGAACTGGCCCTTGTTGATGTAGGTGATGCGGTCGTCCTCGCGACGCTGCGAGCTGCTGCTCGCCGTCTCCAGGTGGTACTTGAACCCGTACGGGGAAAACCTGTCCCAAACACATTCCAGTCAAAACATTTTTTTGTCATCTGATCGCACGTAGGTAAGTGGCAGGCACGTCGTTTATGACACCTTAGAATGAAACGAGATTAAGATAAAAACTAAAAAACTCATAAAGCCGAGTAGCACAGTAGGTAAGTCGTTGTAAATGTATGCTGGAAAATTAAATGCACAACATGAGCTGGTTCTGAAACATTTAGAAAAAGTGCGATTTCTTTTTGAGATACTTATCTACAGATACACGTTCTCGACAATAAAGTTTCCATGAAGTAAAGCAATAAAAGTGTGCAAAAAGTGGAAATCTTAATTGCGCTGCCAGTAAAGCTTGTCAGCGGCGTCGTTACATAAAGGCGGGGAGATCCAGTTCGTAGTGCGCAATGAAAAACTGTGTTTTCTCGCGATTTCCTGCGCATTGGATCGGCGGAAGGAAAACCCAGCTAATTTAGCGGTCATCGCGTGCCGCGACTCGTTAGTGACCGCGCGCTAGTCGCACGCCACCGCCATAGGCGCGGGCGCAGCACCGGCGACCAGCAGCGCTGCGCCTCGCCCGCGCGTCCAGCGCACGCGCGCCCGTATCTTGTCACCGCACAGATCTTAGCTCGGCCCACGCCCGCGACAGCCTCACAAAGTGAAAACTAACTAGGAAACACCTTTATCGTTATCAGCTCGCTCCATTGTACGATTGTTTCTCAAGTTAACTTACCTAAGGAGATTAAAAGCTATAAATCGGGAAATAATTTATTTAAACCTATAATAAATCTCGTCAGAAATGCAGGAATGCAAGTTTGTATCGATTTCGTTTTAAACCAACGGTTACTATTAGTTAGTGCTTTCTGAAAACGATTTGGTAAACAATTCCGCTGATGTTTGCGATTTGAAGCGAACCCGAGCAGATAAAACCCGTGTAATGCAAACGCAGGCCGACATTGACGGATCGCTCGCAGCGGCGCTCTCCTATCTGATGCTCTCTAAGTGATTCCGAGCGCAATTTCCATTTGCGACGTTGCTCTCTATTGTCATTTTGACTCTCCTTATCCTTTGTTTGCATTATATTAGTTAAAGGCAGTAGGCTATTTCACAATAAGTAGAATCTACCAGATGACTCGAAAAACAGAACTTGTCGAATCTGCGAATAAATCGCATCATGACTTCTCCGTATTCAGTAATAAATATCACATTGTTTTCGAATGAGCTTCATTACAAATTTCAGCGACGCAGCTACCGAAAAAAAGCACTTCCTGCGTGAAGGCGAGTGGCTTTCATGAATAAATCAATCGTTGAGGCGCGGAAATTGATGAGTGCGCAAAAAGTCAGAACTCAGCGACAACAAAGTGGACGCATTCGCAATAAAAACACATGCCCCGATAAGAGGCAGAGGGACGGGCGTCCTGCGGAGAACGTGCGCTCCCAAGCCAAATTAGATGCGCATAAATCCGGCCATATTTAGGTCCACCACAGAATCCAGGGGCGAAACATAATGAAATCCGACCAACTGTCGCTGTATGGCTAAACTATGAAAACACTTATTTTCAATTAGGTATCTAGCAGCCAAAGATCCTCTTAGCAAATAGTAAAGAGCCTCTTAGATATTGAAAAACTATTGTGTTCGATTTTACAAATATTAAGAATATGATCACAAAATCCATTTTCATTCCTAGTCTCTTCATTGATAGTTAGTATAGAGAAGTTGATATACTTATCCCATATCGGTTAACTGTAAAATGTAAATTGTCAAAAGGTTATTTCTTCATCAATTCGATTTGGAATTTCAGATAAAGTTACATTTAAATTTAAACAGTAGTACCGCTGCAAGAGATGGACAGACGCATGTGAGTTGCAATAATGTCGTCCCTTGATGGAAATTGAAGGGCCATTGTGAGCCTGGGACGAATGCCCTCACTAACACAATGCATTGAATGCCCACATATCTCCTGACGCACCTTCCAAAAACAACAGGATTGCCTCTACCTTGTTTATTGAAAACTTTCTAGGGACCTACCTATTTTGAGTACGGATATTTCTTTATATAAGATGTAATTTCCTCTTAATTATAGCTGATTTCTATCGCCGTTTGAGAATAGGCTACCTTCAAAGTGAGGTAAAGCGTTTACGTGGAACTTCATTGAAATTAAAAGATGTTATCTTTTTACAAGTTATGTGGGGTGTGCGCATGATAGTGTGTTAGAGGAGTGCATCACGGCACTCGGCTGGCAGGCGGCGGCTGCAGCAGTTAATGAGAACGCTTAGCCAGCGTAATGGCGGCGAGAGGCGAGCTGATTGCAGGGTGCACACTCCAGCACGCAGCGTCCCTGCCATCTCATCGGTGCTACGGTACAATTATTCGCCGCTACCATTCTAGCAAACGATCGAAGGAAATTGTTTGCGACTACCGGATAACATCACATTCGTGCACACGTTTTCAGCGATACCAACACCGATCCCCTTGATTGAAGCTATAATTATGAAGTGCGGGAAAATAAAATTTACCCGAGTGATAAAACACATAATTGGATTGCCGCTTTCTAACTAATCGAGCGGTGGAATGAAAATGTAGCTTCGATACTTAGGTCTTAACTGTTGCGAAGGAATGCCGTTTAAAGTATACATTCATTCGGCTTAAAGTGGACAGATGTTATGTTAGGTTTGCGTGTAGAGCGCAATCCTGAAACATTGCCTCGATACTGCTCCCTGCGTTTAAAGCTCCGGCAATCAACATTATGCGTGCTTATACTAAACAGTGTGCTACTAAATAATATCCTGTATGGGTTAATTATAAGGGATTAGATATATGGTAATACGATAGGAGTAATAGGTACGTTTTAAGACGCTAATCACACTGCATACATTAGTTGATTAAGTTACTACCTTTTAAAAGCTCATTCCTGTGTTGAGTATTGGAGGAGTAAATAAAGAGGCTATTGGAGGCATCGGTCGAGCATTCGTCGAGTACTTAACTGGCCGGTAAGTAATAGTCCAAACATTGGTGAGGGCGTCCGAGGGCTGGTATCGGCGGCGGCGGCGAGCGGGTATCGCCATCAAGTAATTTAAGACGGTAGAAGCGACCGAGTTATTTGGGCCAAATGCAAGCATGTAATTATCGAGATAATAATGCTAATGCACTTATCATGTCGACGACTGCTTCCGCCGCGTCGCCTGCGTTGCAGGTACGTATATTGGACGATTTGTTTTAAAACAAGATAGTGTTATGTGCAACGATGTTTTTGGGTGCATGCTTTTTGTGTTTTGTCGTTTAAGCTAAAAATAAAAGGACGAAATGTTTACGCTTTCGAACAGGTTCATATTCCTGATTAGTTACTACCGTATTGGACATTTACCTACACAAAAAAATGTTTTGTTAAATATAGGTAGGTAAACTTAAGCAAACTTTTGTGACTTCCAAACTGTTTTGGTTATTGAGGGTGAAATTGATATCATTAGCACCTTTTAAACTAAGAGTCTAACCATCAAACTGAACAACTTTTACTATGGGAGCAAAACGATCGAAGCAAAAAAGAATCAGCTGTTCCCATACTAAACTGCAGTGCCCGCTCGACTCAAATGTATGCAACAGCAGATTTTTTTGTTGCTCCGATCGGTTTGCTTCCATAGTAAAAAAAATTCAGTTTGAGGGGACTCTTAGTTTCAAAGGATGCGAATGATAAATTTCACCCTGGAGTGCGATTTTTGAATCTCATTCGGTGAGCTCAGCTGTTGAAAATGTCAAAATTACTACGGAGATACGCATCTTTTTACTGCCGATTTGACTTTCAAAAATAGGTCTCCTGTAGTATGGTTTTTGAAAGTCAAATCAGCAGTAAAAAGATGCGTATCTTCGTAGTAATTTTGACATTTTCAACTGCTGAGCTCACCGAATGAGATTCAAAAATCGCACTCCTGGTATAATTTAACAAAACAAGTTTTTCAGTGTAGTACATTTATAAAGAAATTAATTAGCCCTGCTGTAGAGACTTTCGACCTTCCAGCTCAAATTTTCGAACCTATAATATATCAAATAGACATTACGTAGGTACTTACATTTCCTCGTCTGCAGTCCATGTAACGGTTAGCGTGCAAATTAATTTATTTCATTATTCAATGGTTACTCAATAAGGTGCGTGCGAAGTGCTCATTACGCGATACCAAAAGTAGACTTCGCCAAAAGTCGACAATACAGGGCGTAATCACTGGGACAGTAACAATTAAGTATTACGTTCCTTGAAAATCTTTATAATACTCGTAAGCTATTGGGACCAAAAATGTGTATCAAATATTTTTTTATGGTAGCAAAAAAATTACTTCTGCCTTCTGTCTCCCTGCCTATAAGTAGAGAACCCTGCACTATCGATTGAATAAAATTACTTTATAGTACTATAGCTTTACTTTTTAAATATGTACGAAAAAGGTACGGCCGTTTTGAGAGTGTTGTAAGATACGACATTACAGATAGAAAAACCCAAGTCTCAAAGATCACTCCCGCCGTAACCATATTTAAAGACGAAAAAAAGTTAAAAAAATTATAGGAATTTAATTGTACGAGGACCTTTGTTATAATGCTGAAATAAGAGTATGGTTTATTGCCTTAAAAAGTTTTAAGACCGGATCAAAAAGGACGTTTTTTGACCATTTTCAATTTGTCTTAAAACTTTGTATTAGATATTCTTACTATTACGTATGGGTATTGAACAAAGGTGTAGTGTACGAGTAGATCATGATAGTAGAGAAATAAAGTGGTAACCTCGTATTGTAAATACCTGTTAGGTATGGTTACCGCGGGTTGTGATCTTGGAGCTTGGGTTTTTAGATTCGGCAATCGTTAACCTTTTATTCGTAATTAAATAGTCCGGGGGCTAAGCCAAATATAACATTACAAATATGAAAAAGTTCAACGAAACTATTTATGGACTATTTACGGCAGGAATATTTCTTTGAAAAGTTTTGCTGGTTTCTGCAACTATCAAAATTACAATTCGAAACATGAATGCACTGGTAGGCATATACTTGCTTCACCGATACCATTAAGGATTACACTCATTATTGCTAATTAGTAATTACCGATTAGTAAGTCATTCGCAATAACTACGCATAGTATTCTTAGTACTGTAAAAAAACGGATAAGTTAATAAATTGTAGATACATTTATTTATTACTGAGTACTCTTACATTTAGCGAACTACAATACAGAACGTCCCGTTTCCCTAGTATTAATGTAGAAAAACTTCAACAAGTTTTGAAAAAACTCACCATATTGAGAAAGTAATATGATCTACATATTTTTTACACCCAGATCTGACATTTAATAAGTCGTCTATCAACTCAATTTCAGATTGCTGAATATTTATGTGATGATGACACCATGATCCATTTTATTTCTTTCTAAACATTGTTTTCCATAATTTAAAAGAAGCGATAAACGTTATGAAATATTACGTCGCTAGTCTTTCTGAACGACGTAACTAACTGACATCGAGGTGAATTTTCAGAACAAGCTTTTTTCGGTTGAAAGCTACGAGTATGTATGAATTGCTACTTACGTCGACCTGTCTAAATGTGTTTTTTCTTGGTTACGCTCGCAGATACAGATACGTCAATTAGACCGATCGATTCGTCTTGGAAAATGGATTCGCCCACTGTGAATAAGTTAGTTACGCCAAAAATGTCAGATACGTCGTTTAGTAAGACTAGCGACGATTTTATGCAAATAAATTAATCAGGATTGGATACTGTTTTTAACCGACTTCAAAAAAGGAGGTGGTAATGCCCAAGACATTTATTTATTTTAATAATTTCTTCAACTCCGATATTTGTAAACCAATTTGAATGCTTCTTACCTTATCGAATGATAGCAAATTATCGATGATTAAACCAATCTTTTCGTGTGCTCCCTTTCTTATTTCAATAGAATCTAACTAATAGGTATAATTTCAATCACTGAAGATTATGTAAAAAATAATGACCGCTCGCTAAATGTACTATAGGTATTCAGAATATCCACATTTTGCTAACACTACCCAACCTCTGTCCAGAGTGACCGTGGCCACTTGGATAGTAAACACAATAACCACCTCGAAATAAGCATGTGCGTTTCAAAAAGCGTATTAAATGTGTGTATTTGATATCATAAGTTTTTACTGTACCCTTTAGGCACAGAGGATTATATTGTACTTTAGGTTTATCAACATCGAATGTACCTACTTGACAGTTTATAAGGCATTTAATATGAACTTCAACAAGACTGTCAAATCAAGCTTTTAACATATTTTATTGATAGTTATTGTACCACTGGCCTGTAATTTCAGCATTAAGTTATTTAGATTAATTGTTGTTGAGCTTACGCAGCCCAGTTCTAGGCACTGATTGGTGTCACTATTTTATTTATTATTTAATAGCGGGGAGCATAAAACTATAAAACAAATAATTTACAATTATAGTCTACTATAGTACTATCGCGTGTTTCAGTAAATATCATGTTCATAAGCACCGAAAGATCTTCTCGTCTCGTATAATTCTTGATACCTATTTCAAAATGTTTATTTTTCCTGGCTTTGTATAATTCTCAATATTATGCAACGTAACATAATGGATAACATAATTTTACCAATATACAAACCCTCACACCCTTACAAGGTGTTACAAAAACACAAATAATTGTTTAAAGGGGTGGTTTAGGCCATCAAACTGAACAAATTTTACTATGGGACCAATATCGAAATCGCGAAAAAAAAATCGGATGTTCCATACAAAACTACAAATCTACCCTAGCAAAATGTATCATCAGCAGACTTTTTTTCGCGATTTCGTTGTTGGTCCCATAGTGAAAGTTGATCAGGAGTGCGATTTTTGAATGTCATCGGTGACTTTGAACGGTTTTTAAATCTCATACAAAAGCGTTCCCATGCATCTTTCTACTGCTGATTTGACTTTCAAAAATCATACTTCAGGAGTACAATTTTTGAATGTCAAATCAGCAGTAGAAAGATGCGTATCTCCATAGTAATTTTGACATTTTCAACTGCTGAGCTCACCGAATAAGATTCAAAAATCGCACTCCTGTTAGATGGTCTAAACAACCCCCTTAAAAGTTTTAAATGATTATTTTTACTTTTGTAACACCCTATAGGTATAGAATGAAGTACGTAATACAATTTAGCACCTGTTAAGAATGGTCCCGTTAAATTAACATCGTAAATGAAGACGGTTAACTACATACCTATACATGTTGGGTCAACATTACAAACCAAATTTTAATTAAGGTTACTGCCACGAATTAGGAATACGATTTTTTTTTAATTTGTTGGTACTTGTAGCGACGTTTCTGAGCACTCCAATAAGGATAACGTTCGTAAATAGCATACAGGTGTAAACTTAAATGCGTCACATAATTTATGGGGTGTTTCAGACCATCAAAATAAACCACTTTTACAATGAGACTAACATTGAAATCGCGAAAAAATATTGGCTAATTCATAAATTTTGGTCGAGTAACTATTGACATTTACTATGGAACAGCATATTTTTTTTAGCGATTTCGATGTTGCCTCGTTAAAAATGATCAGTTTTTTGGTCTGGATCATAAAGGTATTATACCTTACAGGAATAGAGCAACAAACATGAGTTGTCAAATGAAACCATTTTTGGATGTTTTTTAGAGACTATTCGCAGGCATAAATTCGAATATTGTCTATAATTCTGAGTCTAACATGAAATTGTGGATAAATGAATGAAGTAGTGTCAGTATATTTCATAAAATTATCTACGATTTCACTTTAGATTCGCCATTATTCAGGGAAACCGAATTGTAAAAATTAATTAGTGACTAAAAACGGTTCTATTGCCTCGCGTCACGTATCTCTTTCTATTATACAGTTGTGCCGCTAGGTACATCTGGCTCACTCAGCTGTATGTTCCTCTATTCCTGGTATAATACCTTTATGGTCTGAATCATGTTCGTTATATGTAACGTATTTAATTTTACCACCTGTATTATTTTTCTTTCTTTTATGCTTTTCATCGAATAACATTGAAAAAATGAGAAACAAGGAAGATTTTAAAAATTACTTATTAAAAAAAAAAACATTTCTGAAAACACAATTATTTTTATGTTGCCAAATGCGCGCGCGTTGAAGTCTTTTGTAGAGCGAATCGATTTATTCGGTAGATATTTTTTGAACGAATTCTGATCGTTCTGATTTCTTGAAACTTTTAAAGTTTATTTTAACAAAACATCTATGCGTGTGTCCGGAGAACAAGGAATATTTCCTAGAATGGGCCTTATTACAGCGCACACGCGGGTAGGTGCGAAGTGGTCGGTCAATACGGCCGCTCGCCATCGGTACACTCACAAAACACATTACTTATGCACAGGAAAACGGTTTAATCAGTTGTCTGAGTGTTTGACTTTCAAATTTACAGCAATTTGGTAAGCAGCCTCTTTTCAAATCAATTTCTATGAGATCTATTATAAGTAAATGGAATGGTAAAAATATAGTGACTAATCTCACTAATTTTATAAATCTTATAGTTTGGATATTTGGATGTTTAGATGTTTGGATGTTGGTCACTCAATCATGCAGTATAGTATTATATAATCTGTGATCATGCATAAACGGCAGAACGGATTCGGATGAAATTTGGCACGCAGATAGAATATGTTCTGAATACATACAATACTTTTTTAATGTCCACGCAAACGGAGTAGCGAGCAACAGCTAGTTTAAAATAATCGTAAGGAAACGCTTTGGATACTGCGAAAAAACGCCATTTATCTCATTTTGGATTCAATTGTTTTTCAACATTTTTCTTTATCTTATTTTGAGCATTTCAAGAAACTTTTTGCACTAATTATTGTCACGATTCAGTTAAACAATGAATATCAAACAATATTAACTATCTTCTGCTATGACATCAAGGTTTAATTTTAAAACAAAGGCAACGGCGAACCAAATTGTTGTTAACACATTACAACAAAGCATTATTTTTAGCTTATCATTTCCATGCATGAGTTTGTGAGTAGAGTTTACAAAATTGTGTGCTGAATTCTAACTACGACATGTCGAAAAGGTTATCCTCTCGTATCAAATGTCTTTAACATAGTCTTTATAGAACCTATACCTAGGAATAGTCGAAAAAGTGGAATTATTCACTCTACATAATATTTTGAAATCCAAATGCCCAAATATAATTGTGTTTTGTAAACCCACGCCAATTTCAATCTTAGAAGTACCTATTCGAATGCCTGTACAAAATTTGACTTAGGGTGGGTTATGATTCCACTTCGATTTTAATTATTGCTTGTGCGTTACCTATACCTTCGATCACAATAAAATACTTTATGTAGATAATACAATCATCGTAAAAAAAACATATTCAAGAGTGCCTTGAAATGAATTCTGAAGGCACTTTTGTCTTAGGTATTCGGACATAAAATTGCTTGATTTTAAATGAGATGGTGCATGACGGCCCGACAGCACAGTCTGTAGTGAACCTGCCTGTTGTGCCGGGGGTCGCGGGTTCGAATCCCGTAAGGGGCAAATATTTGTATGACGAATATGAATATTTGTACCCGAGTCATGTATGTTTTTATCTATATATGTATTCTATATCGTTGTCTAGTTATCATAATACAAGTCCAGGCTAGATTCTGGAACTTTAAATGTGACTAGATAATTTGTGTGACACTGTCCAAGATATTTATGTTTATTTATTTATTTATCTAGTTTTCAATTTAATCGTTGTACGTCACTGACTATTACCATACTGTTTGTAATATGAAAAATTCAAACAAATAGAATACTTACAGTTTAGCAATTTGTATCTTGTCGGCATCGTTTTGTCTGCCGAAGTCGTGCCAGGGCCTCGTGCGAGGTTGTTGTGAGGGCGAGTGATGGGCCGATGGGGTCCCCCGGCCGTCGTCTCCGACACTCGACTGCTGGCAGATCACCGTGTAGTCGAACGACTGCCAGGATAACAATACGCTTTAGTCTGGTTTATAAGGGTTTTTGTATGAGCTATAAGTAGTAAGTACAGGATTGCGATTTTTGAATCTCATTCGGATTTTTTTTTTGAGCTCAGCAGTTGAAAATGTCAAAATTACTATGGAGATACGCATTTTTCTACTGCTGATTTGACTTTTAAAAATCGCACTCCTGAAGTATGATTTTTGAAAGTCAAATCAGCAGTAGAAAGATGCATATCTCCATAGTAATTTTGACATTTTCAACTGCTGAGCTCACCGAACGAGATTCAAAAATCGCACTCCTGGTTTCTTTTTGATAAGCTGACGGTTTGTTTTTAAATAATACTTCTTTAGGTAATAAGGATCGCATGGCATTCAAAATAACTTGCAATGTTGTTATTCTGAATACTATTTAAAACCATAAAACAATAAATTTGTTAGCATTTAGCAAAAGACCATTTCTAAAAATTTAAAAAAAATAGTGTTTTCTTTTATTCCAGTGTGATCTTTCAAACCTTCCGAGTTTATATTTAAAAAGCCAGCTTTATACTTAGGTTGGTACCTATAGTATAATTGGTGATCTGAAGAATAGGTTCAATATAGCAATATTGTCTAAAAATGCTTGTAAAAAAAGATAATTCTTGTTACCACGTGCTGTGGGTTAATCATGTAAGTATTACATTTTAACGCTTATACATACTCTAAGATTTTAACGTTATAAATATTTATACAATGTTGTGTTTTAATTACAACTTTATTATAAAACATGTGAAGTGGGATGATTGGCACAGCAGAATCAACAAATTAACGCAATATCCGTTAAACGTTGATTATGTGTCAATCAACAGCTAATCAACATTTAGATGTTTTTTTCAAAAGTAATATTCATACTAAGATTTTGAACAATTATTAACATAACTTTAAGTGGAAAATTAAACATGAGTAAGATTTTCTCCAGCTAGTTCGTAGTACTTAAGACGTAATAGTAGGTGGAAATACCTCGGAGGCATCTTTTATTTTTCATTTTACGACTAGATTTATACCATTTACCGAAACTAAAGTCATACCTCAGTATTTTTGGATAGTTCATCTAGTGAAATCATCAACTGAATACACGATTGGAACTATTTCACTCGATAGAAAATCGTCACAAAGATGACGTATTTTCATGCATTTTTAAACATTTTTCTCGGTTTAGAAGAACTTAAAATAGTTTCCGATTGTTGGTATTTATACTCACATATTCACCATTAGTTTAACTAGTGCAATCATAAATAAAATCTAGAAAAAGTACTTTGGTTAGTTGTTTTTAATCGAAAATACGGCTCACGCACACACTATTCGGAGCGCTCGGCAATCGCGTTTCTCATAGAAAATATTCGTCGGGACCTATGGCCCCTTAATACTTCGTGTAAAACACAAACAAATCAAGACATAATACTATATTTCGAATGTTCTAGAATTACATTTTGTTTTTCTTCAGGTTCGGCATTTTATTTGTCTGCGTGTTGTAGGAAATGAACAACATGCATAAAGACAACTGAAATCACTAAATCAAATAAGTTTTTTCAAATTATTTGTGATTTAGATTCTATTCTATTCTATTTTTTAAAATATGGCTGCCATCTTTGGTTAGTGATGATTTTGCCAATGTCGAGTTTTTATAGCAAAAGTGCTTGACGTTGTACGGTTATATTGATATTTTGGTGACAAGGGTTGTTCTTATAAAAGAACAATATCCTGAGCCACCACTGGAGTTCCACTGTAGGCCGGGAATGGGGCAACCGACGCGCACGTGACCGCCCAATAGCAGACCCACAAAGCAACTCGTGATTTAGATAAATTATACTCAAGTTACAGAGAAGGAAAATATTGACTAAAATATATTTTCTGCATATAGGTACATATTAAACATAGATACCTACCACAGAATATGAAGCTATAAAATGTGTTTAGAATCGTGATGTGATAAAAAATAGTTCTCACGTAATTTATTACATGATGTTGATGAATAATTTGAATTAATTTTGTCGGAAAAATATTTTTATGCTAACAATAATCTCTGTAAAATAAAAACGTTTTGGTCAGTTGCCTACTTCCTAACACGAAGTATGGAGGTTTTTATGTCACAATTTTCCATAAATTAAGACTTATCGACTACTGATTTATGTTAATGGTTTCTCATTAAAATTTCATTGTAAACCGCGTTGTATTTTGTTCGCAATATGCTTTACACAAAATTATTGTAAACGCATGCGTTTCTGCTGGAGTGACCTGAGTCAGAAATGAAATGTGGAGCGAATATCATGTTAGTATTATTAATTTATGTTTTGACAAATGATCACAAATCTTGAAAACGATTTCATTCAATATTCAGAAAACAAACAAGCAAGAGTTTTAGGAATATGGTGTTAGTTACTAACATTATTAGTTACAAACTAATGAAAACACGTTTAAAAAAACTATCAGTATTTTGAACTAAAAACCTACCCTTTTGTACCTAGTTGTTAGTGGAATTTAGAAAAATTGATTCACGCTTTTCATACCTATTTAAAAAACACCTTACACAGGATGTAAAAAAACACCCTGGTAAGATTAAGGGGTGTTTAGATTAGACCATCAAACTGAACAACTTTCACTATGTCCCATACGTTTGAGTCGAGTAGGCACCGCAGTTTTGTGTGAATAACAACAGTTTTTTCGCGAATTTAAATAAACATTTTATGTCTTTAACTTCTAGAATTTTAAGTAGGAACGTTCGAGAATCTCATAGGTATTATCTATGATTTGGAATAATTTTAAGTGAGCATGTATTTTGTTTCATGCCAGTATATTTTTCGTTTCAACTAGATATCAATTGCACATTTATTGTCAGGTCATAGATTTAATTGTGCTGTTGTCTTGATTAAAAACATCAATAAACAATTCTATGTCCATAAATTCACAGGGGAATGAGTTTAACTAGCAAAGTGTTAGAAAATAAACAAAACGTATTAAGTCAGTCAAAGGGCTTGTTACCCAGACGTCGAGTTGAATTTATGTGGTGTCAGTCTAGTTTCTTTACGTCGAGATAACAACAGGCAAATTTATAAATGATTTGATCATTGTTTGTGGTAACTCGTGATCGCCACGCCCTGGAACTACAATGTCCTTCAAAACCACTTAACTACATTATGGTCTTGCCAATTTGTTATTTTAATATGTAAAGTCATACATTTTATGTCAATGTTCCATAGATATGTCTTCGAAGGTCTCGCGTGGCAACGAAGCCATTGTCTGTGTATCAATGCAGCTGCAATTAGTGGAACCCACTTATTACACCTATTAGGTGCTAGGTACTAATAATTTACCTAATGCTCTAGGTATGCTAACGATCTAATTAGACTGAATAAGTTTATGTAAGATCAAAGTCAGAATCTAATTGGTGTTTAAGGACATGACTCATTTTATCTTTTATTTTAGTTAAAATAACGTTTTTATCAACAGCCATAACATTCCTCAATACTGTAAAATTTAATTAATTTAAAATTGTATATCCCAATGACAGTTCCCATTCACCATGACTCAGAGTTACTTGAATGAGTTAGTTCAAATCAAAATCAAATATCACACAGAATAACTTTTTGATGTCGATTTTAGTGACTCTACCACCGCAGTTTTTTGTGATTCTAACGATATTAAAAGTTGTTAAGTTTCATGGTCTTAATCCTAAACTTAATAATTAGTACATGAAAGAAAAAATGTTTGCTATACTACAGAATCACGATCAAGAGCGCGGGTGGGCTTCGGTGATAGTTCAGGTTCAGAGCAGAGTGACATGCAGTATGCTCATCGGTTAGTCTTGTTGAAATACTTATGTATAATTGTTTGTTAGGCTTGTACATGAGGCAGGTCTACAAATATCAAACATTATAGAATCCTTTAGTACAGGAGAAGTGCATAACATGTCCGCAATTCAAATGCCATATGGGTGATGTGTGTGCGAGTAGTGTGTGTGTGGAGTGTGGAGTGTGAAGCCCGCCCGCCCGCGCCCTTGTCGTCGTGCCACCGACCTGCTGAACGGCGGTGTGGTCTCGAGGAGTGACCGCGTCCGCTCCGATGCCACTATCCGGGGACGGCAGGTCCACCGTGAGGCCAGCGGCTGCGATCACGCTCTTGCTGTGGTATCGAGGGGCTGCATATCGGTCACCGAAGGCCGAGGCCGGAGCCGACTCCGCTTCCCCGTACGGCGGGGCGGCTCTCTGCTGGTAGCCATCGCCGACGAAGTACTCTCTGTAGTAGGGCTCGTTGGTGAAGGACGCCGGCTGGCGAGAGTACTGCTCGCCATAGGGGGTGGGACTAGGGGTGCCCGGCGGCGCGAACATCTGGGCCGCGTACATAGCTGCGTCCGGCAGCAGCGACCCGGCCGAGGAGGCCCGGGACGGCACCGGGGACGGCGACGCCGCTTCGCCGGGCTCACCGACCGCCACCTGCGGACACACGCGCCTGTTACACGCGTTCTCCCACGACAACTGTCCACTTCGCAACGTAGACGCGTACATGCCGCGTCGAGCACAGTTCACAGCTTCACGTACACCAAATAGGTTCGATAGCAACACGTTCACAGTATGAGTGGAAGTAATCCCGGATCGAGTGAATGGTCCTGTGGGGTAGCCTGGATCGGCATGCACTGGGCGGCTTGCCGGCCGGACAGGGGCGCGGGCGGGCGCGGCTAGTGCGTCGCGAGCACGGTGCTCGTCGCATCGTACGCAAACCGCGATAAATAATACATGAGTGGCCGGTAAGGGGAGTGTGTGAGTGCGTGCGCGCGCGACGGCGGCGTGCGGACGTGTGACGCACCTTGTGTCGCGGCGGCTTGAGCGCGTGCGGCGCGGGCTCGTCGACCACCTTGCGGCTCAGGTCCTCGGGCTCGCGCTTGACGAGCCCCGCGTGCAGCAGACCCGAGAGCTCGCCCAGCTCCGCCCCGTGCGCGCCATTGGTCGCCTTCAGTGCTCCGCCGGCCCTGCGGAGGGGAGACAGGCGTGATTGGCGACACTGCGCGCGCTCAACTACTTCTACGCCCGACCTCGTCGTGCGCGCGCAAAGTCACTATCATTCTCGCTCTACGTACTGTTGCACATTGTCACGTCGCACCCTTAATATTAAACCGTCTTAACTCAAAAATGTGTATTTTTGGCAAATGAAGTTCAAAGTTTTCTTGAATAGCTTTCTTAGTTTTACATCAGGATATTGTCATGATTAATTAACTTAAATATTTTTTTGTTAATTCACTTGCATAATTTAAACTGTGTAGTTATATTTTCTGATTAAAGAAATAAGAATTAAATTAACGTAATATTTAATTTATAAATTTAAAAATGGTGATATCAAGATAGATCAGTTTATTGCAAAAAAAATTATTTTAGTTTTGTTTTTGTACAGGCGTAAGTCTAAAAGTTCTTTTTTTTTATAAAGCCGAGTTAAAACCACATGCAAATAATTAGAGATAGTTCAGATTATAATTAAATTCCTTGTAATTAAAGTCGACATAATAAGGGATATTACATTTTTTTAGTAATGTTTGGTTAACAAATGATGGTGTAAATAAGAAAAAGGGTCACTAGTTTTCACAATAATCTTCTTTATTTATAAAATTTTGTTCTAATCAATAGCTAGGTGAGACAAATGAGTTAAACATGATTATCAGAATATGCAATATTCATAAATAATTTTCTGCAACAAAATAATGGACCCATGGTTTTACCTTACCAGGTTAACGTGGCGTAGGCAGGCCAAAACTCAGATGGTCTGATGTTGTAAAGAAGGAAATGGACAGCTACGAGCTCTCCATCGACGATGTTCAGGATAGAGTTAAGTGGAAGAACAGACTAGGAAAACAGACCCCACTACCCAGCGGGACACTAGCTAGAAAGATGATGAATGATGATGAAAACAAATAATTTTCAGTTTTTACCTCTCAGTCTTCCACAATATGGTAAAAAAAACGTTCCTTACTTTCATTATATGTACCTATAATGATTTAACAAACCTAACTGCATCCCTAAATAATAATCGTCATCGTTTCAGCCGATGGATGTTCACTGCTGGACATAGTAGGCCTCCCCTAAGGATCGCCATAACGACTGGTTCTGCGCTGCCCTCATACAACGGGTTCCTGCTGTCTTCACCAGGATCTACGGGTCCGCGGTCGAGACTCGAGAACTGTTTGGCCCCATCGGCCATCGATTCTGCGAGCAATGTGCTCTGCCCATTCTTTGGGCTATGTGAGCTACTCTAGTTTTTCTGCATTGCCCTTTGGGCGACTTTCAGCTTTTTTATGAAGTCTTGAGTGAGCGACCACATTTCTGTTCCAAATGTCATCAGTGGCAACACACACTGTTCAAAGACTTGCGTCTGAAGACACTGTGGTATTTGGGACGTGAAGGAAGATACGAAGTAGCTTCTCGAACGCCCAGCCGAGTTGGATTCGGCGATTGATCTCTTTCTCGAAGTCGAACCTAACTAACTGGATAGTTTGTCCCAGGTAAACAGTCGTCAACAACTTCGAGCGCAGAGTTTCCGATCTTTACAGGACTCCCTCCTTTTATTCCTCCTTCCTTTTTTTATGTTCGTGCCGTTGTTGTATGGTTTCCAGAATAAAAGCCTTTAGTGCTAGTTTGGGATCATTACAATGTATTGTGCCTGTGAGCGTTATTCATTGATAATTACAGGAGTGGGTACAACAAGGACATTTGACATGCTCTTCGTCTTGTCCATGGACATTTTCAGACCAAATCGTTCGGAGGCTCTGCTTAGTTAGATCATCGAGCATTCTACTGAGCTTCTCCATGTTCTCCGCCATGATGATTATAATCATCGGCAAACCGAAGGTGACTGATGTACAGTCAGCAGCAAAAAGATGTATTCCTTCTCATGCAAAAGATGTATACTTACACTTTAGTACTACGCGTAGTACTAAAGTGGATACATCTTTATACTACGACGTAGTAAAAGTGCATACATCTCTTTGCTGCTGACTGTACTGATTCCTAACCTTTCAAGTAACCAGTCAAGAACCTTGAAAACATCTACCAGTGCAGGGGTGAACAGTTTTGGAGATAATTATAATGTGTCCCTCAATCACACCTCGTTGTAGTAGGATAGGTTTCGAATTCTGGTCCTGTAGTTGGTCTGACAGAGGCGTTTTTGTACAAACATTTCAGCACCTCGATTTATGTACCTGTAGTCTACTTGGCATGGCTGAAGAGACTGCATTACAGCCCAAGTCTCAATCGAATCAAAGGCTTTTACGTAGTCCACGTACGCCAAAAAAAGGGGCAGGTTATACTCTTCGGTCTTCTGAATAATGTGCCGGAGCATATGCACATACATGCGCCATGGTGCTAAAGCCTTTTCAGAACCCGACTTGTTTAGGAGGCAGCAAGTAGTCGAACCTGCGCGCGAGACGGTTCATAATAACTCTCGAAAACAGCTTGTAGACATGGCTAAGAAGGGAAATGGGCCTATAGTTCTTCAGCATGGCATTATCGCCCTTTTTGAAGAAGATCGCCCCCAGACTACTGTTCCATGCCTGCAGCGTTTTTCTCTCGAGTATGACGGAATCGAAAAGCTTCTGAAAGGCCTTAAGGACCGGTTTTTTACCCATCCCATCGTCCCATTTAATACCATCGTCACCCGGCGCCTTAAATTGTTGTCCCCTATTATATATCCCTATTATATTCTCCAATATTCATCTGATCTAGGAGAATTCGCAATGACATCAACTACTCTAAAAAAAATCTTTATTTAATAATTAATTCATTAATTTCTACACAAAACAAGCAGTCGGCACAAGCTGCAACAACATCAACTACTTCCATTGTATGATTTTGATAAATAGGAGTTTTCTCAGAATCTTGAGTAATTTCGGTCCATGTCTAATACCACTCTCACCTGATACACAATACTAAATTTTTATCGGTAACTCGGTAAGTACCAATTAAGGCAAAGTAACAAAAAAACTACAATCCTGGATAAATTATTACCTCAGCAGCATCTTACAATAACAATATTATATAATTATCTGGTTTCAGCGGCAGTTCCAGCAAGTTTCATAATATTTTTATACTTAATTTACCTTTCATAGTAAAAAAATAGGGTTCGTATCGGAATGACCTATAAGCAAATTGTCCTACGCATCACAACGTCCTAAAAGCAAAACGACCTAATATCATATCGGCCTAAAAGCAAAACGACCTAATATCATATCGACCTAAAAGCAAAACGCCCTATTAGCAAAACGTCCTAAAAGCAAAACGGCATATAAGCAAATCGACCTAAAAGCAAAACGACCTATTAGCAATTGGGCCTAATATCAAAAGGACATGTTAGCAAAATACATCTACAGTACAGTCCTGTACAAAAGCAATTTATGGTGACAGGCGTTGTCACAATGTGACATGACAAGACATGACAATGAAAAATGTTAAGAATGATAGGCGTTGTCAACGGTGACAGGCGGTGTCAAAATGACAGGGGTTGTCAAAAGTAACAGACTCTGTCAAAATGACAGAAAATGTTAAAGGAGTAAAATTTTTTAAATGAAATTATTCCCTGTCGTGTTTTTTGTCAGTACCTACTTTGCCTGTCACCATTCACTATTGACAACGCCTGTCATCATTGAAATCTATCATTTTGACTCTGCCTGTCATTGAAATTGTGCGTACTGCATAATAATAAAACGAATGAAAGTCAGATGACACAGAAAACTAAAATACATTATTAGTACAAAAAAGACAAAAATCATAATGTTACAAATGATTTACAAAAATGTGGGTAATAAAACAAATTATCTAAAAATAGATCAGGTAAAATGCGATGATTCGCAATGCTAAAAAGGTGCGTGTTGGAATAATACAATAAAAATTCACCATCGTTCAAAAGTGTAACGATACAAACACAGTTATATCATTTCAGGTTTCACTTGTTTTAGGCCTAAAATGTAATAACTCGAATTATGCTTTTTTTTCACAAAAAGTGTTTGAATAAACTTATGTGATTTAAATTGTAAACAGATCTATATCCGATTCTTTCACGAGAATAAGATGTTGCCTTCTGCGCGGAAGTGATATCACTAATGGCTGCCGCTTTAGGATTAATCAAAGACAGGCAACTTTTTAAAAGTGAATAGCGATATCTCAAGCTATCTCTTTTTTACACGGGATTTAAGCCGTTCTAAGAAAGAGACCTGGTAGTATTATTAGAGACTAGCCATTTTTTTACTAAAACTCAAATTCTCTTAATTTTGAGATAAGCCGGTTTATTATTAAGGGTGCGACGTGATGTTTACCTGCCAACTAACAACATATTAATATAATCGTCGTGTTAATTAGCTCTGGCTGAAATAAACTTGCTTGTTTGTAAATAAAACCAATTCTTAGACAAACAACGATATTATTAGTATATTTTATGGTACTTATACATTTTTTTTTATTTTGCTTAATAGGTTTAAATTAAAAACTAAAAATTTGCTAAACGTTTATACAAATAGTCAAAACTTTTAGTATTTCGCCTAATAAGCCTGCTGAAAATTCGGAGGTTAGGTAGGTAGGTAATGTAGCGAATCCGAAAGGTAACACTACAAACAATAATTTTTAAAATATTTGATTTATGAAGACAAACAAAATCATGGCGGCCTCATTCAGAATAATTTATAACATCAAAAAAACATTTTATTTTTTTCAATTTTAGTCTCAAGCGTTTTTTTTTAAATAATTGGCAAAGTTATAATGTTTAGACGTGACGTGAAATCTCTCGCAGTAGAGAGAAAATCAAATTTCTTTCAAATTGTGAAATAAGTATATGCTCACGACGATATTCCCCGAGGGGGTAGTCAGAGATATTCTGAAACCTCAGAACATCCACGTTTCACTAGTAGGTACCAAAACTCGAATGGAAAAAAAATGTAATAAGTAAAATTGGAAAATAAAAAATGTGAAACGTTAAAAAATATGAAATATTTCTATAAATAGTGCCTATTTAAAACTAATATTAAGGAAAAAACCGGTCGGGCGCGAATCGGGCTACTCGCGCACCCAGGGTTCCGTACTAAGGTAGGTATACAACATATTAACTAAAAAAATATCTCGAGGACCTTTAGCATGAGACCGACTCACACTTGACCGGTTTTTATTATTTGTTGTTATACTGTAGAGTTTTCTCTACAATCACACCAAGTTTGACGCTTATTACCATTTTTACGATAGAGCGAGAAGCAAAAACGTTGATAAAAACGAGTTTCTTCGGGAATCCCCTTAATTTTTAACATTTTATTATTTGTTAGCAAATGCGCCATAATAACGCACATTTTGCGAAAATCTCAACTGTCTAGCTATTACAGTTCAAAATTAACAACTTTAAGACGCTGTTATTCGGTCGAGGCCGTTTTTTGAACACGAACGAAAGTGTTTTAAACTGTGTTTTAAAGTCTGAAAACCAATTATGTCTTATTTAAGGATCTGGCTGATAGGCTACCGTGCTCAATTACACTATTAGATTAAGTTTAATAGATAGAAAAAAATCCCAAAGTTACCCCTTTTTGTTATGTTTTTTCAATACTATGATTAAACTGCTGATATTTAACCTTTTATTCTTGTACTTAACTAAATAAATTAAATATTTCTAGTGAACTCCGTAGAATTTTGAGCTAGAAACACCCATGAGCAAAGATATTGATGAAAAACACGTTTTTTTTGCGATCCTGCTTTCAATTGGAGCGGGCTAATTGAAAACTTATGCTTGCAAGAAAGAGACGCTTGCACTGGGATAACCTGGCCTTAAATAGCTAGGACAGACAGCGTAGTCTTTTGGATAGGGTCTCGTTTTCATACTTTGGGCATGGAACCCTAATAAGAATTACATGTAAGTAACGTAACTTCCCTTCCCTAATTCCTTACGTTAGCTATTTTGTTCTTGTAACATTTTAGTTTTAGGATTATCATGTTCATTTGCTTTATAACTGTTTAACTAAATAGGTAAATTACTTCCCTTATTTTTTTCACGTTTAGACGAGATGGCAAAATATTATCTCATTCTCATCTCATCTCAAAGTTGTCGTCATCCCACACTGTTTTCAAAATAGGTACCTATAACATAAAGTTTAAACAAATGAAAGCAAAACCTAAAATATTATATACTTAAACGAAATTGATAACTGAATAACATTAGGTAGGTATGCTTCGTTTTAAAATTATATTAGCAATTTGTTTATGTTTCTTGGTTGCTTTCGTTAAGGCCAGGTTATCCTAGGACAAGTCTCTTTCTTATTGAAAACCGTTTCATTTGAAAGCAGGATCGCAAAAAAACGTATTGTTCATCAATATTTTTTCTCTTGGGTGTTACTAAGCGAAAAATTCTGCGAATTTGTCTAGAAATATTTAATGTATTTAGTTAAAAACAATAAAAAGTCAAATATCAGCAGTTTAATCATAATATTGAAAAAACATAACAAAAAGTGGTAACTTTGGGATACTTTTTTATCGAGTCAAGTTCATTAGATCTCTTAACCGAATGCGACTTTGACTAGAGTAGATTCATAATTTAAGACACATATTTATTTCAGAATTTATAACCCAATTTTTTACGTCTCAGATGGTTTAAAAATTCATGAACCTAGCCTTAAATAAAATCAACTTTTAATCCATGCATAAACTATTCAGTAAAAAAAATTGGAGAGAAGGTTTTCCGATTTTGTGCCTACATTTTGTGTCCCTTGGCATCTCCAAGGGTTTCCATTATCCATTCTTAATTTTTAGTAGAAACATTATGAAGCAAACTCTATTAAACATTATTTTTTATGTTTTATACAATAACTTTATTGAGAAATTAAAAAATAAGAAATTCTCGTAGTACTCTTTTGTAGATTACGCCTACGAAGAGATTTCGTAGGCCGTAGTCGTAGCATTTGCCTAATTGTTGATCGAAGAAATTGTTTTCCTTTGATTGCATTATTATTGTGCAAAGATACTCATTCAATCACAACATTGCTATACAAGATGGATGTGGTACATTAGTTAGGTTGCGAAGACAGTTACATTATAGTGGTGTGATTTGTTTGTATGCTAGTGCAGCGCAGCCATGGCCCATGAGCCACCTCCGCAAGTGGCGCAGGGCGCGGCTTTCGTCGGTCGTTGTCAGTGCGCGCCGATTTATGATAATTGAAGACATGTTTCATTGGCGCTCAGATGTTTATTTTAGATAAAGCTCGCGCGGCACTATTTCATACGTCCGAATTGGCCGGGACGCGCGACCTCCCGCGAGCGCGACGCCTCGCCGCTCCATCGCCCGTGTCCGATTGCAATTCTCGCTTTGCTCATTCTCCACGATTTATGAATACGATTTGTAAGAGAAACACGACGAGTGTGAAATCGCTCATCCGATAAGATAATGCTGTGAGTAAAATATTTCGGAAGGTATTCGCGGATTTTCAGCACTGTTACAGGCGCGAATGGCGCAGCGAATTTTTAATTTTTGATACGTATAACGGAGATGTAACTCGACGAAATATTGTGTTTTGACGTCGGTGAGGGTTTAAGCCCGGGATTTTTGCGGAGCATGCAAATTGAATGTGTAGTTAATCCGTGCTTGGTGTGCCGGCGGCGAGGCGGCGCAGATATCGTTATTCATGTGCTCGGAGCACAATGCGCTGTTTGCTTGTCGTTCATTGTTGGCGCCTACAAAAACGCGACATACACAAAGCGCGATCGCTGACAGCTGAGGCGCGCCCGTCCCGAACGAACTCGAGACCCGCTCCACCCTGGGGCTGCCACGACTAACTTCCGAACTCTTGCTGATATAGGTATACCTAAGTACGAACATCCAAGTTTCTGCATTTATTATGGATAAAATATAGCACTAATATTACTTTGCAATAGTATTAGGTAGTACCTACCTACATACAGGAGATTACAGATTATATTTCATTTTAATATCTAGGTAGGTAGGTACTATTAAGAAACCGCGGTAAATGATGTTTAAAAATCAAAATGTATTGCTTGACCAGAAGTGCGATTTTTGAAACTCATTTGCTGAGCTCAGCAGTTGAAAATGTCAAAATTACTATGGAGATATAGGTACATCTTTCTACTTAAAAATCGCTCTCCTGAAGTATGATTTTTCAGTACAGTACAAAGATGCATATCTCCATAGTAGGTAATTTTGACATTTTCAACTGGTGAGCTCAGCAGTTGAAAATGTCAAAATTACTTAGGAGATACGCATCTTTCTGCTGCTGTTTTGACTTTAAAAAATCGCTCTCCTTGAGTATGATTTTTGCAAGGCAAATCAGCAGTAAAAAGATGCGTATCTCCATAGTTATTTTAACATTTTCAACAGCTGAGCTCACCGAATGAGATTCAAAAATCGCACTCCAGAACGGGAAGCATTTACTATTGATGGTAGAAAGTGCATACAGGGTCCAACTTAATATGCTGACACTTTTTTAAGAGGATAATCAGACCATCAAACTGAACAACTTTCTCTATGACACAAATATCGAAATCGCGAAAAAAAATCAGCTGTCCAATACCTACATTTGCCTCGAGTAGGTTTGCATTTTCGTATGCAGTTTTCCATAGAGAAAGTTTTTCAGTTTGACGGTCTGATGATCCCCTTAAAAAAGTGTCGGCATATTAAGAAGGACCCTGTATACTTGTGTAGTATTATGTCTCTAACATTATAAAACGTTTTTTTTGGAAATCAGAATGAATAAACTGTTACGTTACTTTTAATTATACTTTCTACAAAATAGAAGCTTCAAAATAAAAAACCGACGAATTAAAAATATATATTAGGAAGTTTAAAATGTCAAACGGATGTTATGAACTTAATAGCGTCAATCTACGTTGATCCCAACGGTAGACGCTGCGTAGTTTTAGCAACAAACTTGTTTTAAAACTATCGTTTTTTTTAAATCTATGGTGTCTTCCACTCTACAACATAAGTTTGTCTGCACATTGAATATATTAAAAAAAAAATTAAGATATAGTGTTTAGGTTGGTTTAAGAATCCCAAGTCACCGATTTTTTTTCTGTTTGATTAACACGCAAAAACTACAGTAATAAGTCCTGATGAATCTTTTCTAAATGTTTTTAATTAGATGTATGTATACAAATTAATATCGGGACGTACCCCAAACAAAAATATTGATTATTTTGGTCTATTTGTTCAAGCATGACGCAAAAACTACCACACAGTTTTTGATGCTGTTTTTACTATTCTAATATAGGTACATGGTCCAATTTAAGAACGAAAACAATGTTTATCCTGGAATTATTAAAGATACTACGATGACGCGGCAAAACCTAGCAGATAATAACACAAACTTTTCTTCTCATCCTTTGATTCACTTTACTGTATTAATTATAGTTAAAGTATAACGTTGTTGAACTCGCTCAGGCAGGTAGTAAACCCAAGATTTCCAACTTATAATCAGATATGAGTGTCATGTTGCATACTATTAGCATAACAGTACCGGCTATAAAAGGCAGCAATGTTCATCTCTCTACAACTCCACTACGTTTTACATGCAAATACAAAAATTCTTATCAATGCAGAATCTGCTGAGCGCCCGGATGCAATTGCCATTATAATTATTTGCAATGTTTACTTAACACCCTTTCACACATGACGAGATCTCGACAATGCAGTGCTTAGGGTAGATACCCCTAAAGCTACGATGCGTAAGGATCACTTCTTATACGTTAATCGAAACTACTCTTATGAATCACAATGAAATAAATATTCAAGAAGTCGATTCGATTTGGATTCCGTAAAATGCCATGGATACACTTTTTCGTGGAACTTTTTAGTTTCCTAGATGTAGAGTTAACTTACCTAATTGATTACGTAAACTATAATTAGTTGATAAGTTACTTAGTAAGTTAGGTGCATGAATACAAGAAAGGAATGATTAATGTTGTCAATTTATTTAGTAGGTAGGTACCTATACTATGTACAAAATAATGTTAGGTTATTTTTAGCACATCCTCAAAATATTATTCTCTCACATATCAGTACAATTAATGATCTAAAATGTGCGATGCTCAAACAGCTTGTTAACCTACGGAACCTCGTAAAAAAAGTAAATATAAGATCAGAGACATTCGAAGCGTTATCGCAATTAAAATCAAAGGCGACGACAGTTTATCCATCGTTTGACGAATAGATTAGAAGGCGATAAAACGAGACGAGGCGCTTGCAGCGGATGCGAGTAACGTAATTCCATTCTATTTGAATATATCATTCGTCTAAATGTAGGTTTATTGCTACTTTTCTCACGGAACTAATACATTATCAAAAAACTTTAATTGAAAACGATTTCGCCATTTGTCTATGCCATTAAAAAGACCGTTCGATTACGTACTTATCTCTAAGTGATTAATTTCCCGTTAAAGTTTTCCCTAAAACTAATTAAAAATCGAAAAATAAAAGAGCTAATAATAACGTTATAGCAATGAGTAATAATTCGTACGCGAATACGTGTATGGTAACGATAATTGGATTTCTTTGGACTGTGTATTCTATGGGAACGGTTGTGCTATAAAGAATGGTCAAGAAGAATGGTCAAGCCCCGATTTAATATTTCGCTACGTGATGACCGCGACAGTCGGGGACATAACGATGTTACTATCTTTTTATACATTATCTTTTTAAGAGGGTAGGGTGTTTCCAAGGGGATTGAATGCTATTAACTGCTATGCCATTAACAATACGACGTATCTTCAAGAGGAAACCGGTTCTAGTCCTAAATGGGTCACACGGTTCCAGCTCCCTGAGTTTTTGTTAAACCACCGCGACACAAGAGTTGAGCGATACTAACGTTATGTGCCAAATGTCTATTTTGGGATATCTTTGATCTTGATGATGTTGCTTATGCAGTAGTCTAACATTGTAATTAAATACCAACTAAGGTATTGCGCAGTTAATTTATATTAAGGTTGGTAATAAAATAGCGAAGATACCTTAGTGTGGAGAAACTGATTTCCCGTTAGTGGCGAGTGTGAACAGTGACAGGGTCAAGAGGGCGAGGCCCTCCCCGTCGCCGGAGTGCCGAGTGCCGGAGGTATCCCGCCGCGCGTTTCTATGCTAATCTCTGCGTTTGCATTCGATGGCCTCCGACAACTATTAATGGTTATTGCCGCCGTATTAATACCCGTAATATCCGTGGTCCTGGATACGAGCTAGTCGCGCCCGCGCACTACGCAATGCGTTTACGAAACATTCACGCCTACGACGAATCTGAAGGGAGAACATAAACGGAACTAGTTCATTTCTACATCTATCGAGCATTCAATTCAAATAATACGAGTGATTTAGACAACAAATACAGCGGGGGTACCTGACGATGCACTGGCGCTGAGCTAGCGGATTAGCATACAAACGCGAGCGGAGTCAGCATGCTCGCTGGATGGGTGCGGGCGAGTCGGAGCATTCGTTATTATTTTGAATGTATGAATGAGCAATAGCGGTGCGTTGCGCCCGGCGCGTGGGCCGCGAGCCGACAATGAGCCGAGACAAGTCCTGGGCGTCCTTGTCAATGTGAGCCGCTTCCAGCCACATCCGTCTATTGTCATTATTTGTATTTATGCACTCCCGTGAATTGTGACGACGATGACGGGTCGAATGCAACGGGCCTCGGTGATGCATTCCGGAGCAGTACTCGATGGAGTGACAGTCGGAGGTCGCAGCCGGCGACGTGTGTGGTGGTCGCTCTACTCTCCTACACACTTTTACCGTCTTGTAGTTTTATTTCTTAAGTATTCTTATCATTCACACTCTTCTACTTTCATGAACACGAAAGCTCCATTACGTTTTCAATTAATTGAAATATTTTTAATGAAATTCACTGAGCTTCACAAAATTAACATTTTCATAGATAGAAACAAGTTTTCTTTATAATAACGGTGTTTATGGAATATAATAAAAGTTAAATAAAAGAATAAATGGTATGTAGGGTCAAGTTATGCACTCTTTGAATAAAGAATGTGACACGGCGTTTGCTCATTTCTGCGCTGGCATTCAAGGGATGCTGTTAACAACGTGATTCAAAGAGCGAGCATAATTTGATCGGGGTCGCATTTCTATGGGAATGAATTCTATGCACCAATATATCCACTTTGAAGAATCATTTGCCCCTTTATTGAAAATCGAACACCTGACTTATTAGGATTACTGAGGAAGATATCCAATTAATGACTACTATTGCTAAGTCGAAAAATGTGCTGCTTTTCTAAATTGTTTTAACGAACTGGAGTGCGATTTTTGAATCTCATTCGGTGAGCTCAGCAGTTGAAAATGTCTAAATTACTACAGAGATACGCATCTTTTTACTTGCTGATTTTACTTTCAGAAATCACTCTCCTGTCAACATTTTTGAAAGTCAACTCAGCAGTAGAAAGATGCATATCTCCATAGTAATTTTGACATTATCAACTGCTGAGCTCAGCGAATGAGATTCAAAAATCGCACCCCTGATGCTCATCATTGGATCATAATTAGCTAGTTTACCTACCTGATTACTAGCTCACTATAAGCTACCGTTAATTCCTTGAAAAATACGATCATAAATGTTTATGCAAAACTAATAAATATAAGACTGTGTTTTGCAAAAAGGTAGTCAAATTGCGAAAATATGTAAATTCATCAAGGTAGGTAGGTATAAAAGCGAATAGGGTACAAGGGGACAAGACGTCTTCTCAGTTGCGAACTCTTATTTCGTTAATCCCGCCATAGGTATTCAAATGAGCGCTTATGATTTATTGAGTGGAACATTAACATTTTTATTATTTGTTATTCTTACACCTTTCGTTGGGGCCGGAAGCCACGCGGCCTCTGTCTCAGTGTACTCGGCCGTGAGACTGCGCAAGCGCAACCCCGCCTCGCCTGTAGACACTGGCACCGTACCGTACTTACAAAAACGACACTACAAAAAGATTGCATATTATCATAGTTTACATATAAATTTTACGCGAATTCATTCCGTATTCACAGCGCCTCGAAATTCGTCGATTATAATGATAATTGCTTCGATACACGAACGTTCGATGATGTACGGCCGTGAGAATCGGCGATTGATTTTCCGTGATCGTTTCTGATTCATCTCCGATTGTTATTGATATTCGAGATTTAGTGGATTTACATATTCGATTATGTTCGTGATAGGTTTGGATGTAGGTACACCATTATGAAAAATAATTAATTATATTTCTAGTGTTACACAGTCTACAAGCATACTTCCAATTTAATTTAGTTTAACGCCTTTTAATTAAATAGTATAAGTAAAAAAAACACTTGAATCATAATAATTCAAGTTGGTATAGGCTTACATCCACACATCTAAAACACAAACAGTTAACTTCAGTTAACATAAAGTGGGTTTTAACATAACTTTTAGGATTCCATACTTCAAAAGTAAAAAAACAGAACCTTATCTATGGATCACTTTGTCGTCAGTTTGTCTGTTTGGCTGTCTGTCCGTGCGTCAAAACTCTTTTTCTCAGAAACGAGTAGAGGTATCAAGTTGAAATTAACACCAAATACAAATTTCTACGGCTCGTGGAGGAAAAATGTAGCTCTTCTACGTCAACGCAATCAAAAGATACAGCCATTTAGGTCATATTTTGATATCTACTCTTAACTTGCAAACCATAACCTATAGGTACTTCCCGTTAAAATAGAACCATGAAATTTGTTAAGAAGCAATAAGGTTTCACAACACAAGAAATGGAATAAATCCGAAATAAATGAAACCAACATTTTTTTTTCGATTACGTAAGTAAAGCCTGACCAGGAAAATAAAAAACCTCGCCATGTTGCGGAAAATCATTGGAACTAATTTTTGTACTGGGATTCAATTCAATTCAATTCAATTCAATTCAAAATCATTTATTCAATATAGGAGCCTGAAGCACACTTATTAAACGTCAATACTTTTTTAAGCTACCACCGCGTCGGAACGTGTTGTCGCTGTAGAGAAGATGCGGCCAGAAACTCTACAGCATAACACGACTTAATGAACCCGGAACACTAACATTAAAAGTGACAGTCGATTGCAGCGCCCCCAATCCAGGTTTTTTATATTCCTGGTCAGGCTATACTTACGTGATGTAATGTAGAGCCTTTGCTTGTAGAGCGATGCATGGAACAGCATTTCTTTCCATTGCAAAGTTAAGTTTGTCTTATTAATTTAGTCGAATAATTTAGTTTGTACGGAACCCTGAGGGTGAAAGTCCGATTCGCACGTGTTCATAGTTTAATTCCAATGTTTATTTATCATATGACGGCCAGACTCCGTAACCTTATCATTTCCGTCTTGCAATTAAAGAAAGAATTATCTTTGCATATAAGTAAGTAACAGTACTTACATTGAAATTAATTAAATTCTGAGACTGAAATTAACCGAGAGTTTCTATACCCACAATTCATAAATTTTAACCTAAAAACTTTTACCAAAAACATTAGATCAGATGAAGATGAATTTACCAACTTGGACCACATCTAAGTTAAATAATCGATGCGATGAACAAAAAGCTCAAAAAAGGAAATCAAATTGCTTAATTGATATTTAATTTTTATCTGACATTGATTTTCCAATTTAGGAAGATTTAAGTCCTAAGCGTTGATAAAATAACAAAAACAACTTACTGCCAAACATCGACAATCTTCGCATCCTTGTGTAAGTTAAGATGACCGTCCTGTCCCAGAGGAGGCAGCTTGTAGTACTCGGTGACCATGGGCTGGTGCTGGTGGTCTTCCACGCCGAGGACCGCGGAGGTGGCTGCGCTCAGGGGGTGCTCCGGCCCCGTCGAGTAGTACGCGCGCCACGACTCCCCGCCCACTTCCATCATCTCCTTGCGTCTCCTGGTAACAAACAAATACCAATATTAATACACTATTTTCACATCTTCTGTCTAGTCGATGGCATGACATTGAGTCTGACTTGTTCATGGTGAACAAATTAGTCAACCAGCGTTAAAGATTGCCCCGTGTGCGCCGGACTTATCGTATATTTCACAATAACATCTCAATACCGTCTGTGAGAGAAGTGTATTCTCATCAGAAAGACAGTTTGCAAATCATATCTAACATTATTCTAATAACGAGTTGACTCCGTACGTCACCTAAGTACCTACCTAACGCTCTCGTATCTATATGAATTCGCATTGCACGAATAGTTTAGTGCTATGTAATGTAGATATCGTTTTCATTCAGTCTATCGAATCGATCGAGTAAACACAGCGTAAAATACTGGTATCCCAAGCCTGTAGTTTTACGACTGGGTCGACTACTATGCGAACCAGTTATTAGGCGTGACCATTTTGGTACGGATACTGACCTTTGATGGTACCCACCAGCAGTCGTCTGCGCATAATCTGACGCTACGTGTGCTAATTGTTGCATACGAGTGAGTCAGCAAGACGAGTGTCCGGTTCGAGAGTGATATGATCGGTTATCGAAGCCAGGTTCATAGTGTAGGCTCGATGCCGGCCGCGCCGGGCATGCGCGGGGGCGTCGCGTCGCGCAACTCTATTTCGGGTCAGGTGGCATCCTGGCCGGGCGCGGGGCGGATGGGCATACGTCACGCGGGCCGGGTCGCTGGTGCCGAGCAACCTGATGTAGAACAGGTCCAAACCACTCGCAGAACCGGAAGGATACGAGGCAAATCCCTGCTCCCTCGCTAACCAGTTTAGGTCGTCTGACGTCACACCCAGCGGTATCCAACGATGCAGACAAATAAATAAAAAATGTTGGAAGCACGCGTCGGACGGGTTTGACCGGATCGTAGTTCTACCTGATTCCTGTTCCTGGTCGAGTGTTGATATCACGGGAGGTCATTGTGAACAATACATAGACAATAATTATAGCACGTTGGTAACTGTTCTATCTGACGTTGACGTACTGTACATCGCGATGCTGATAGCTGGAATCAATTCCAAAGAATTGCTTTCTCTTACCTGAAGGCAAGAAATGTTATGAAAGATATCGAAAATATAATCAAAATTTGGTTTTGCTTGCTAAAAAGATGTACCAATAACGGAATAAATTCTTCACCAAACAAATTCTAATCCAATATAAAAAGTCTATAATCGGTAACTATAGTAATTACCGATCAATGAATCACCTAAGTCCACTTTTGTGCTAACCTCGTATAAGTGTCAAGTATATAAGAATAGAATGTGCGAATTGGATCAGAAAACTGGAAAAGCCAGCTTCTGGCATTTAACCAGCCGAAGCGTGAGTCAATTGACGAGTTAACTGGCAGCAGGCGGCTGCGGGGGGCGGGGGCGGGCGGCGGCGCGGGTGCACCACGTGAATGAGATTCCGGTAGGTGCGCACGTAAAAATCGTGCAACGAATCTAACAGGTTTGCTGGGGTCCTTGTGAGGCCACCGGGACTGGTCTAACCTGCCCTGCGCAGAACCTCGAATTTCCGACCGTTTCCTATCAAGTTATCGTACCGATAGAAAACACACGAGCCAATGTTTACGTCACAGCGAGCTTATACAATGTCTCATATTTTGTACAGTATTTGGGGCATCATTTGTGCAATCAATTTGACAAAGCGTTTGTTGACTCGCACCTCTATAAATAATTAATTGATCAGTCTTTTCATTCCGTCCAATTGTTCGAGACATTTAAAGTTTCGCAAGTCGTCTCCTTGCCTCGTATGTTTGTTTGATGTAGTCTATTGAATGGCACGATTAGAAAGTATCTCGCACAGCTGTCACAAGGACGTGACGTATGCTAGAGCGGAACGGATGGCTCCAGGCAAAGGGTTGAAGGAATCTCGGTAACACAAACAAAACATTCGACACGGCCATTCAGTGCACGACCGTTTCTCAGACCGTACCTTGATACCATTGATACGCACGACAACTGATGATACCTCGATGAAAGTGAAACTATACTGGATTAACTAAACACGTTACTATAGCCAGTACCGAGCTCAAGGATTACACTGATGTAGAATTGTTTAGTGACGTAATATATTATGTACGATCAAATGTCGCTTCGATCGATGTTACGTAAAGTCCCTAAGTTGACTCACCAAGCCTTTTAAAATGTTCTCGCTTTTAAAAACAAATTAGGTAAGACTAATTACTGTATTCCTGACGCATCGATATTTCTAAAAGCGTAACCTAAGAGGCTAAAATTTGTGTATTATGTTAAGAGAATGTGAATTTCGAGTTGAATTGATTTTGAAAGAGTGTACGATCGAATTATCTGAGATCATGCGGTGTGCGTACAGTGGATGTGATCGGTCGGCGGCGGCGGCGGCGGCGGCGGCGCGGCGAGTTTCGAAAGGCTCGTCCACGTCTACGTCCGGTGTCGCGTCCAGCTATCGATCATTCGGTTCGTTAATAAATAACACGTCGGCGTCATTCTCCGCTTATCTTAGCTGCCCGTCCATGTGGAAAAATTTGGTGTAGGTGTCGTAACGGAGCGGCACGCATGTCGCGTAGGGCTGCGTGTGCGCCGCGGTGCCGATGCCGCCTGCCGCGCTTATCCTCTCCGGTCGTTGCCTCACGCATTCATTTTCAATCTCTTAATTAAAAGGCAACGCGACAGAGATAAATAAATTGTTTAATTCTTTGCTGTCCAATAAACATTCAATTAATAACTGTAAAGTACATGAATAGCCTACACCTTATATCACTTGCATTGGGTTTTTCCAAGGAAACTTTCACGTAGAAGTTGTTTAACCTATCTCGAGACGAAATAACCTCACGTATATGCACATATCCATAAACGTTAGAGTCTCAGCACGCTGAGTATTGAATCACGCGTTAGCGTCGGAACAGGCTCCGCGGCTTCACCTCGCTCACCCGGCAGGTGCAGGCGCAGTGGCAGTGGCGCAAGGGAAAGTGCAGGGTGCGGCTGAAATACACGCATGTTTTATCATCGATGATAAGAGAAACTAGTATCGATCGCCTCTAACGACTCATTACGCTGGTCCAACATTAAACCATCTACGTCTTAAACGCTAGTTATTTTTCTTACCGGATATAATATATGCATAACGTGGTAATAACCCTTAAAATTACTATCGTGTAGGCCACATAATAACTATGTTTATATAATATAGATACGACATATTGCTATTGCTTGCGTTTAATGAGTTGAGGCGGAACGGATGGCTCAGCGAAGTATCACGTAGGTCTCCGCTACTCGCTGACCCATCTGTGCAAAATTGTGATAATGGAAACTTAATTCTACTGCCATACCATAAACGGCAAATCGTTGTTTTCGATACAGCTTGAACCGAATGGATAGTAATTACTCCATACTTTTAAATATTGCATCATTTTAAACCTTCGAAAGTTTTAAGTAATTAACTGTAGGTCTGATAAACAAAATAACTATGTAAGAAACCAAACTGCTTAATTATCGCAAAATAATTATGACACATCATAAATGATTATCAGTCTTTTGCAACATTGAAAATGTGTCATTATTAATCCATTTCGTATTCCCACATTAAAGCTAACGATCTGCAGCGGAATGCGGCGTCGCTGCATTTCGTCAATTAAAGAATTCGCTGTCTCGGATTGTGGCTGCCCTGCAGTGGACGCACGCTGTTATGGGCCCACAAAAAAGGTACATTCTTCATACCAGTATAAATAAATAAGGGATGAGTACAGACACAGCCAGCGGGCAATGGACAGGCGCACTGCTCCAACTAAACGAGAAGCATTTTCGACAAACCTCTTTTTGCCCACTCACGAGGAACGCATATGCGATGATTCATTTACGGAGTTCTTCGCCGTACAAGTATGGCTAACATTATTACTTCTGTTTTCTTGGCAGCATTATAAGTCAACAAGAAATGTTTTCTCGGAAATATGCGCCCACGCAGATTAAAGATGGAAACGCAACATGGGCACTAAATAAGTCATGTCTCCTGTCTGCGTAACTAGTAGGTAGCGCTCAAGTAATCTGAAAATAAAATGGCCGCAAAACGAACATGATTACTGGATTGCATACCCGTATACGTAAGTCAAAGTTCTCAATTATTAGCTTCGCCAGCACCTGTGAGCACTAACTTCGTATCAATATCAATGATATCGATAAGTATTCAAAATTGTAGAGCTTAAGTGTGTTGTATGCCTTATGAATACTCTTGTGAAACGATCACGGTTCATAAATAAAAGGGGTGTTACCAGAACACAGGGTGTTACTCACACTCCGGTGTTCGATTAAGCGCCTGTTTGGGCCACTCTTCTTTATTATCTTTAACGCATGGTGTTATAAACACTGCAATCTTTTTTGTTTATTGTAAAGTAACGCGTAAAGTGCAGAACATTTAACGGTTTTTACGCCTTCAAGTTTTTATTACTGCGTTTTCATTTCAGATATTATGCAAACTAAAAAATAATAATTTTTGTAAAGAGACATATGGTTGGCGTAAATGTCAACCAAAAATTTTATATTTCAATAAAATAATTTTGATCGACATCACACGTTACTGGCTCGTTAACCTATTTGAAATTGACATTTGTCATGGGTGTAAAAGCTGATAAAGGCGGAAAGAATCCCTTTTCATGTTTTTTTTTTCTAATAAAACCGTTGGTTGACCGTTGAGTGACACTACTCTCGAGGTTCGGCTCAATGAATATGTTAACTCACATTTATATGGAGTGTTCTTTATATTGTGTCGACGCGGTGACTGTCTCCTCTTGACGTAGACGTGGCCACGACATCTGTGGCCGAGGTTTCGAGATGAATAGCTAATTCACATACGTAAGAGTAATTTATGTTATTATTAATTACTTCAACTTCACAGCTCTACGTTTATTTGTGTAATTTGTGTACAATGGAACAATTAAATTAACACATTTTAATTTGACAAGAAAGAATCAGTTGTTTTTTTTAAATCAACTTTTTAGAATAAAGACAGGCATTTACAGAGATTTTATTTACAATACCTTGTACGTAGGCAGCCTCCATTTTAACAATTCACTTCACCATCGGAATAAACTCCGACCAGGAGTGCGATTTTTGAAACTCATTTTCAACTGCTGAGCTCAGCGAATGAGTTTCAAAACTCCAGGAGTGCGATTTTTGAATCTCATTCGGTGAGCTCAGCCGTTGAAAATGTCAAAATTACTATGGAGATACGCGCGAGATTCAAAAATCGCTCTCCGGGCTCAATCGTACATACTAATGAGTTTTTCGGAATTTATTTAGGATTTGTTTCACTGGCTTTTCTTCGAAGAAAAAGATCGTGAGGAAACCTGATCGTGCGGATTTAGAGGCATATATTGCATTTGGTTGCTTTTTCACCAGTATCCACAAATGATTTCTAACATTCGTGTGCTTCAGTGGAAGCACCTTTAGGATTCGTATGGCAAAAAATTGTTTGTCAATTAAAACAGAAACTTATGAAAAATACCAGTTATTATTGTTTACCGTTACAATTAAACAGTGAGGGGAAGTGCGGAAACGGAGACGGCATTGAAGGTCGACAGCTTCTGTCTGTCTATTCACCCGCGCTGCGCCGGCGCACCTCGCAGGGCAGGCGACGCGACGAGCGAGCTTTGTGCTCGCAATTACTCGACCGAGTAAACACCACAAAAAAACCTGCCTACCGTACTGAGTCGGCCATTTATCAATGATCATTTTAAAACGAATTATCTTTAACTACCATTTAAATACGATAAATAAACTTCCAGCGATAATTTATTTAAATACTGCGTGTTTCTTCTCTACAATAAACCCTAAATATAAAGTTATCTACGAATATAAAATTTAGATTTTGAATAGTCCCACAAAAATTATTACACTAATCGTCTTAACGGGCGAAACTCGGAGCGGAAGACGGTTTTGGTTTCACCACAAATCAAAATGAAATATCTGATCGATGTTTCACGCATTAAGTTCTAGTTAAGCTCGCGTAAAGTGTCTTATTAGAAGAGTTACGAGCTTAGAAAGAACGGACGCCCGCGGCGTCTGCCATACACTCGCCTCTCAATGAATGCATCATTTCCGTTTTGTCTGACTTTTCTAATTCAAATGGCCGTGTGTGGTCCATGTTCACCGAGAAGGCGTTACCTAATAGCTTATTATAACCCAACTTATAAATCAGACACCAGAGTAATATAACTACCCATATTTGTGATACTATTATAAACAAAATGTTCACGTTTTACATAATTGTGTAGCTCATTTCGGTTAGGCAGTAATTCAGCAGTGTGTCGGATAAAATCAAAATGATAAGTTGACAATAGAAGTAAGGTAATATCGTTCTGTGATATTGTCAGTGTCGTGTTTGGGCTCAGGCTGAGCGACTCGGTTCGGGCTCGGCTGATTAAAGCACGCACGTTTCAATGGAAATGTTAATGTTGTCGATTGTGTGCTAAACGCGATACCTACTTAAACCGAGATCGGAACAAAGAGACGATGTACTATAAATTCTATCTGACACGAATAAAAAACTCAAAATGACACTATAAATGAATTTGCAATTCTTTAGAATGGAAATAGTAAAAACTTTGATACGATATAATTTCGGGTGTATTCAGCGAATGTCGTTAAATGAGCATGAAGGTATAAATTAGGAGCGATGTCGCCTGCGCTGCGCTTGCGCACAATGCATCGCTCTGCGGCGTGTATTGTGCGCCGTGCGAATTGAAACAGGTTGCGGCTGGCAGGTATCTATATAACGTGATTTATGTCCGATTATGTTGTACTTCTGCGTCTATAATTAAATCGCAGAGCTATTATGGCCGAAAGATCTGCGACACTGCCCACGGAAACAACCCGCGTTGATTTAATGCCCTCAGCTGTGTATCGCATTGTTCCACCAAGGAATCATAGATAAACCGTTGACTATTACAAGAACACTGAAATTAAGCAAGCGACCTTATTTATCTTGAAAAGGAACTACATAAATAGCGCAGTATATCCGTGTGTATAAAAGCGTTAATTAAAAGAGACGAAATAAATATTTGTATCTATTCTATGCTACAATCTCAAATTTAAAGTTAAATCCTTTTCGACTGCGGAATGTGAGTACCGCTACATAAACAGCACCATTATCCAGTAATACGAAAACCGTTCTAACACAACAAGCCTCCAAAAGCCTTATGAAATAGCTTTACATTCATAGATAAGTCAATAAACTTAGTGAAAATGTAAACATTTGTCGTATTAAGATAATTTATCGAGAATTGCCTTAAGAAAAACAACAGTTACTCGATTAAAAAGAGTTCTGTTTATACGGGCGAGTGCCGTTGTGTTGTGTTGTGTGTACCTACAGACGGACACCGGACACCGGACAGGCACAGGCGGCGGCGCCTTGCTACAACACAACCTTTTTAATGGTACAAAAATCGCAAACAACTCGTCAACAAGCTGACAATTGTGAGAACGCGATCAATTATCCTGTGCAAATAGTAATTGTCAACAATAAATAAAGTATGAATTAACTGTGTAGAAACGTTTTCATTATCGGCTCGCTGTTAAAATAGCATGTCAATCATTTTACGGAGCAATCAGCGGTACGCGATGGCACTTGGCAGGGCGGGAGATAAGCTTTTAATTACCTCCGACGCCTATTTACATATTGTAGGAGATACAGGAGGATATCTCGCAATTAGGGGCGTATGCTTTTTCCTTTTACGCCTCGGAGACGTTGCGTTTGTTGGATTGGATAACATCAGTTTGACGGAAAGATTAAACGAGGAAAATTTGCAATATAGATAGGTATGCCGCGGCCATACTCGTTGCTTTGACCGTATGCATTGCTATTTTATAAATATTTACCAATTACCGATACACTGGCTCTACGGATATATTACAGTATGTTGGTAATTAATAAATGTGTCGTCTACTGGATACAATTTGCATTTTAAACATGATATGCAAATATTTTACTAAATAGGCTCGCAGCCATTTATTAATTGGACACAATGCAGATTTTTGCTGCTACTAAATTCAATATTAATTTGAGATATGGAAATAAGATTTATTTAATAAGTAACAGAAACATTGAACTATTTCAAACAGAAACTGAGTTGGTAGTGCTTAATGCCTACTATTTGCAAGGTTTTACGTTGGTCGGTCTGAGCATGGACTGTGGACTGCGGGTTGCGGTGTAGGAAACGTATAATGCGCCAAATCGGCGCCTGCTAATTGCGGAGGTCGATAATTTACGAGCAGCCTGAATAACTGCGCGCGCGCAGCCGCCGTCAGCCTCCCGCTAACGCTGCCGCCCTAGACGAATTGCTACATTATAAAATTACCATACAGGGTGTTGATTTAAGTAAACGTCATGGTTCAGAATTCAGATCCGTCTAACTTATTTAGTATACCTATAAATTTTTACTTGAATGTATCATCTAAAATTTTTTCTAACTAAATCTATTTTCCGAAAACACCGTTACATTTTTTAAGAACATTCAAAAAGCTACATAGGTTGTTATGGTAAAAGATTTAATACCGATATATGTTTGTGGTTTATGTATAGATAGGAGGTCATCATTTCATTAAAATTATAAATTATTCTTACCTCAATCTGTAAACAGTAGTTTGAACGTATACGCGTTTAACATCTAATAAAAATAAAATTAATATGTCCACTTAGTCACAGGATAGTAGTTATTTGCAGAAACCTGAGACACGGACCGATGATTGGACGATTAAATCTCTCATTATTCGGATGCGAAGCCATCTTGATTTTTTGCAGAAACATAATTTTATAGTTAATTTACGTATGATAGAGTAAAGCGGCGGTCGCGGCCCGCCCCGCCCGCCGCGCTATCTAAATGCAAATCGGATAGGTTCGGTGGATGTCCGCGATAAATCAGCCGCGTGGCGCGCACCGGCACCGTTAGCCGGCGCGATGCGGCCCTGGCTGGCACCGCACTCCGGCACCGGCGCCCTGGGCACCATACGTCGCACCACCGACAACATATTACTACATTTACAATTACAATTCATCGAAAAAACCATAACTTTGCGGTTACAAAAACGGCTTTGTCAGGGAAACTTTGCAAGTAACAATTTACATTTCATTATCTTACAGTTATTGTCTCTGGTGGTGATAAATATACGTAGATTGGTATTATAATGGCGATAAAGGGCCCTGCAGTCGACAGTTGTTGTTCCCATTTTATTCTTATGATAGTCAATTATTTTGTACCTATTAACGATTGTTCTAAAATCTAAACAATGTAACAAGAGCCAATAAGCCGTTGAAAATAATAGATATATATTTCATTTCTTTACAAACTAGTATATTATTGTTAATGCGAAAACAAATTGTATGGATAAATTCCACTTCGCACGCAACTAAAGTGCCTCAAGTATACCGACTGTCCTATAAGAATTTTATCTTATACTAGCGTTGACCCACGATTTCGTCCGCACAAATTATAAACCAGATTTTAAGTCAGATCATAAGCTATCAAACAAAAAAAGTTTCATCAAAATCAGTTCAGTAGTTTTTGCGTGATGCGCGAACAAACAACCAAACAAACACACAGACAAACAGACAGACAAAATTTCTAAAAAAGGTTGATTTGGAGTCAGGGATCCCTAAAAACCATATCGTAATATTTTTCTTGTAAATATCTTCAATGTACAGACGCACTTCAGTTACAGTTTTATGATAGTTTAGATTTGAAATATCAATATTCTAACAAATCTGTTAGAAGGGAAAGCGACCTGTAATAGAAGAACATTTATGTCTGTTTAGTGTTTACTCTGTAGCGATCGCATTAATAGTTGGAGTAATGTTGACAAGAGAGTTATGTTCGCTCGTAAGAACCTTGAGACGGACCTAAATGCAGGCGGCGTTTAAGGAAACGCAATCCCCTTATAATCATTTATCATTTTGTTTGCTACAAGACAAGCTCAGACGGACACCGGGTTCTAAAGGACGACCTATCTTGTTACTAATCGTATAGGCAGAATTATCTATTCAATAGGAACAAATTCCTATAAGATTTCTGGTAGTCTAACTGTGAATTAATCTCAGTTGAAACACAAAATTCAAGTCGTCATACCTATTTAACGCTAATAGGTTTCTATTAAGTCTACTTGCATTCTAAACAGACATAAGACTAAGTATTTAAATGTTATAGATTTATATCGGAACTCCAATGATTGAAATCGAAATCTAGCAATATTTGTATAAATGTTAACTAAATAAACTCAAAAATTTCAATATTTCTTATTTAGTATCATGTATCATCAAGGCTTCCAATCTGATGAGACTTATATAGCTAGAGGCAAAAGCAATCAAGACTCCACTAGATTTCGTGCTGAAATAATAAAAGCTCGAATAGTGGCAATCAGAGAGAGACACGTAATTGTCTCTTGATCACTTCGTCCAATCGGACTTCATAACCGTTTTATAGACTAGCCCGCTAGTCTGAATCTAATTAGATTAACCGAGCTCTGCTCTCGAGATTAAAAATTATCTACAATCGATTCCAACGGAAATGTCTCTGTAATAAAATTGTTTTCTGTTACACTTTTTTTAATCTTCCGCTCCCATTTACGGCATTTAACTTTAACGATGCCATTGAATACATATGGACACTAATTTTTTCGTAGATCATACAAACTTTTATGAGGATAGTGTTATAGCGCGGAATACCTATTTATCTTTTTTGAGCTTAAGTCCTGTAATTTTAATATAAGAAAGAGCACCATAATGTTATTGCCGAATACGCTAAAAACATTGTTTTCAATCTTTCCTTACGTACATTTTAAATTATCATTCAATGAGTTTCAGGTCGTACTTGAATAATATAATATTATTTTATCGATTCATGTACCGATCAAAATGCGAACGACGTTACACATCTCAGTTCTATAGACACCCTCTTAATATAGAGCAAGAGTTAATGAATCTATACATTTATTTACATCTCAATTCAGCCAATCATAAATATTCATTCGCAACCAACTTTATCTTTGTCGATAATGGTGTAAATGATACGCTTATATCTAAGTATAACATTTTAATGGATATTTATTCCATATTATTTCCGCCCCTTGACCTCGACCGAATTTACGTAAACATAATTGCCGTAAAGCTTTGAGTTAGAAGATTTATCGATTGAATTATCAAGAACAAAAATGAGAATTAATAGTACTGTAGCCCCGGGACTTTTTAATTACCAAAAAGACTGCCGTTTAGAAATTATTGTAAGGTACAAAATTACTAATATTAAATCTGGAGTCTTACAGAAAAAAAAAAAATCCTGCCGTAAAAAAATTGACAGAAATTTTAAATTTCGAGGATTTCTCTTTTTTTCTATACTGTCATGTTCTTAACCTTCAATAGCAATACGTAATAGTAAGACCGTCTAAAGTTTCCATACAAATCTATAAGAACAATCAAAATTGTTTTTTTTATCTGGTCTTATAGCGTTGTATAGCAACTTTAGACAGTATGGGTACTGAACTAAAAGGTGAAGAACATGACAATTCAGAAAAAATCCGAAAACTCGAAATTTAAAAATTTCCAATTTTTTTTATTGCCGCCGGTTGTGATATTAGGACTTAGGTTTTTATATTAGTAATTTCGTAACTTACAACAATTTCTAAACGGCAATCGATAATCTTTTTGGTAACTAAAAAGTCCCGGGGCTACAGTACTATAAGAAAGCTTTTAGAAAAATTCAAGTAAATTAAAAGTTTATGTGAATAAATAGTTGGTTATAGAACCCCTTGTCTTTAAGCAGGTGCATTGGCTCCCGGACTGGCACCATTATTCGGTTGTCATCGTCATAATGTTAAATAAATATTAATTAAGACCCTCCAGTTTGCAAGGGAAATTTTGATTAAAGCGATTTTCATCGTGGTTAAATATAGAGGAGTCATGAAAAAGATGCAATTTTATGTAGATACAGACACTTAGTGGCAACAATTATGCAAATGTGCACCGTCGATTATTGCCTAGTAACCACTAACTAGTTACGAGAATTTATCGCAGTACTAAGCCCACTGCTATATCTGTGTCCCCAACGAGAAGCTGCCAATGGGCGGAGTCGTACTAAAATAACCAGCTTCAATGAACTCGCCATGTTTATAGATACATTTGGCATTAAATACCTATGCAAGTATGCATGCATCCAAATCCCTCATTTAACTTTAATAACTTCCTTAGTAGATCGTGTTAAACTTAAGAAGTTTCCAAGGCACTTTCTACTTCAGTAAACTACGTAAATTGTGTGAGTAGTTTTCTGTCACTTAGTATAAACTAGCATTTTCCTGGTTCTGAATTGAGTTCATTTCGCTATTAAAAACGAACACGTTTAATGTATTTTGATTTGTTTACCATCTGTAACAAATATGTATGTACAAATAAAGACCTGCATTAAAAAAAGAATCCAAGCTTAAGTCAATTTTTACTTCCTTATTTGGACCAAGCATTCCTACAATTTGCAGTAATAAAGTATAATAGTCCCCATTTCCAGACTCCGATAAATTGTACAAACACCTGCACATTTTAAAACCGAAACCTATGCACAATAAACACTTATTTTTCCAACTTAGTTTCTTCGTGCTCCATATTAACGGAACAATGAACATGCAAGAAAGTCTGACAGTTCCATCCAATCCCTCCCCCCTCCCCCTCTCCCGCCCCGCCCCTCCGTGGGAGAGCACACCACCCCGCAAGGCTATACACATGATAATTTTTCACCAAAACTCTTTGTACAAGCAATTATAAGTGCATTTTGTCGGTGTGTCTGTCATTAACTTAAACGTACGATGTTATTTTAAGGGCCGTAATGGCCGCTGTAGCGAGGCTGCGCATTTTTTGCGAACGCTCACGAAAAGCTATGCATTTAAACGCTTGAATTATGAAATTACAGTATGGAGTGTAAACAAGAGTCGGTGGGAGGCGTAGCTGCGCTGCGCAAAAATCGAGATCGTTCGATCGCATCGAGCACGTTCCATGTACCGTATTTTAAGAAGACGTTTTATTTACATTGTACTCAGTCATTATTTCTCGAATTTAGTTGTCAATCAACATCCACAATTAGAGTTTTTATGAAAAAAAAAACAACAATAAAAACAGGGCTGTAAAATAAAATTAACGCATTGATGTCTTTTGTATGACGCCTACGCTCGTAGGCTCCGGCTACGACAGAGCTCACAGCGCAGAACAAAAGACAGCAACGTGCCAAACATTCCTTGTTTTGTTTCACACCACCGTCATTATTAACAATCTGTTATATCCATCCAAATATTGACACAATATAAACGACCATCCATTGTCTCAACATAAACTATTATCTTACGAGTAACTGTTTATGGCCATATCCTAATACGTTACGTAAGCCCGACACCCAGAAACAAAAGCCGTCCATAGATCAAATCACTGTATTGATTCACAATGCGTAAATTCATTCTGTTATGACAGGCGAGCATAAATTGTCGGCAGGACCCTCGGATGCTGGGAAACAATGAGCATCTCCCTATCGGACGATTGTCATACCTGCGAGACTTTATCACAGGCCGCTGCGATTCACGGCCGGCCGAGAAAGGGGTGAAACAACAAAGAATGAGATTGCAAATATTCTTTTTAATTATTAGGGGAGACAAAATGGTCAAGTGTACCTACACTCACCGTGTGAAATAATCGAAGACGATACGGGTAAGATACGCAATACCTTTATTGAGACAGAATAAATTACAGTAGCTTCTCGTACCATCTTGCATGAGAAATACGCCTTTAATCGAGTTTGATGTTTTTTTGTTAATTAATGTGGTAAAGTTGTCACTCTCGATATTATATTAAGCCGATGTCATTACTGTAATGTAATAAAACACCTGCAAGTGACCGCAAAATTACAGGCTCCCGTCGCAGCGGGCTAGCTGCCAGCGCACACGGGCACAATAGCTCAAGGAGTAGCTGACATAAAACTGATTGCCAAATTACAGGGTGAAGTGTCATAAGTAGCGGTTATGACGGCGCCGGCCGGGGCGAGTGTTTATTCATTATTGTTGTTTACCGCACTCGCACGATACCTATCTAATGCAGTGGAACTACGTGAGAATGTAGGATCGCAAACAGCGATAATTGCAGTCAGTAAACCGCAGGGTCTGCCATTTTTACTGTTATATGTGTAGTGGACGGGTTAGAATAAGTTTTAGTGGTTAAGACTATGTAAATCAGCCTGCATGTCTAGTATGATTTTTTCTACAGGCGTAGGCGACGCGCCTTTTCTGCAAAGAAAATTGAAAGCCGCGCTTGCCGCAACACATGTATTATGGAAAAAGCCGTGTCGCGCGTGTAGAGAAATCATACTACATCTTTTGTTTGTAAAACTTATAGTTTTTGTTCTGAATAGTTACTCAAATGTCCACACGCAGAACCGTTTTCGCTCTTATTATGCCACAATCTTTTCAAAGTGATAAAGCGAAAAGTATAGATTGAAAATACCAAAATTAATCGCAAATACCCAGTCCAAAATAAGCTCGGCGAGAATTCAATTATAATTTTTCCTTAATGACATTGCAGAATGCCGGTTGCACAAAAACCCTAAAGCGTTGCGGGCCCTAATAAAGGGTGTCGTAAAAGAAAGCGACAAAAAATTAAGAATCGCCCCGATGAGCCATTATCTTCGCATGTTAAAAATAATATGGTCATAGGGTAATGTACATTCATGCGAGCCGGGTCCAGGAGCGCATTAGAATATTCCTTTGTGGCGGAGCCCCCTGCGTGCACCGGACTTCACACGCTCCCGGCAGGTACCGCACTGCTACCCGGCCCGGACCCCGGACCCCGGACCGGGGCTACGATCGCCTCCCTTCGGCTATCGTACTCTACTTGTATACTACGACTGCATTAATTGACACATTTTGCTTCTAGTTTCTTTAATTTCTAACTATACTGGCCTTCAAAACTAAGTAAGTATCACATTTTAAAATTGCAATAACTTTTACACACACTTTTTGTACACAAGAAATACTTTTGAAATAAGATAGACTCAAAAAAGAGTTTAATATGTATTGTTACTGTTACAAAGAAATCTGATAACATTAGCTATTAAATGTTTTTTTATTTAAATCTGTAATTTCTATAGTAAATTTTTTTTTAAATACATATTAAAAGTTTAGTTAGTGTTGCAGGCAGGTAGTTGTAACCCTAACTCACTGGATAACTTGATGCATGGCATACAACTTATTAATACCTAATTAGCATTTCGTTAAAATCTTTTGAAGAACAAACTAAATACTTCAGACGGCTTTCCGCTTGTCAAAGTTTTTGACAAATAGGTTTTTTAGGATAGTAATTTCGATACACATACAACGGGCCAATCAATTAGCTGCATACTGCGCTTGTAATCTACATGTTAGTCATGTCGTATTAAATATATTAACGTCAAAAAGGCAAGTGTCAAGAACATCTGGGCGAGCTATTTGATGGACGCGCTAGCATTGTTCATACATCGTGATTGCTAATAATACTGTTATTATTAGTACCACCATTATAAGTTAAACACAAATTAACGACTAATTTTAGTAAACGAAGCTATTGAATAGTACTATATTTATTGTTACATTTTACATCAAAAGACGTATTAAATAGAAACACAATTTAATCGATAAGTTTAGCCTTGTATAATAATTTTTTTTAGTACAAAGTTATTTAGCATAGCATAGCATATGCTCACGACTATATTCCCCTCGGGGGTTAGTCAGAGATATTCTGAAACCTCAGAAAATCCACGTTTCACCAGTAGTACCGAAACAAAGTCATTTAATGCATATGAATTTAAAACTTTAAAAGGATTTTAATGTTATTTACGAGTTACTAACGACAATTAGAAAATACTTTTAGACGAATGCTTGGTTAAATTTTGTAATCCTATATTAGCACTTACTCACGTCAGATGGCAATAAAAAGAAATCAATTGATACAAAGTTCCTAATTATACGACTTCCTATTTATTTACTACCGTTAATTGACGCACGTATGTTATATAATATAGCTAGCTATAGACAGACTTCATGTTGTCAGAGCAAGAATGAGCTCTGAAACGTTAGCGCAAGGTATATTATGTATAGCGTCTTTGCTCTCGCGCCGACATGTCGTGTTTTGGAATTGAAGCTCATTTACAAAAGTTAACAGAAGGCAATAAATTTTAAATTCCGAGCCGTTACACAGCGTTTTCATCTACGATTAAGATTATCTCTAGGTGCATAGATTAACCTCTCGAGTTAACCGAGCTTTTTGACCATGTTAATATGTTTCTGCGTTAAGAAACGTATAATGTCATTCATATTAAAATGAGTCTTACAAAAGTGAACATTAGTAACTCCTTTGATGTTAATTGTTAACCGTCACAACGAATGACCCTAGTTTACTATAATAAGTATAAAATGTGAATAAGAATTAAAGCTACCGAGTGGTTTTATTAAAAAGGTAGAGTGTTATAAATCCGAATATTCACCTGCCACTCAATCTTACTTATTCTCGATTAAATACCACTATAATATTGACGATATGAACATGTAATAAAACACGTTGGGCGTAGCATTGCGTGTCACTTGACATTCGTGAGTATTCAGCTTTAGCTTCACAGGCGAGGCGCAGGCGCAGGGCTTTAGAAAGCGCGCGCACCAATAAATACTCGTCCGATTATGATCTACGGCGCGTAGCCCGTAGCCAACAATGTATTCAGTAGGTATCATCCTAGACTTTGCGTACTTGCCACCACTTCATCTTTAACTGCGTAAATCTACCGATATACAGGGTGTTTCATAAGTAACAATAAATATTTAAAACTCTTAAGGGGGTTGTTTAGACCGTCAAACTGAACAACTTTCTCTATGGGACCAACATCGAAATCACGAAAAGAAAAAAGAAATCCCATACATATTTTAGCTCTAGTCGATTTGTAGAGTATAGAAAACATCTTTTTTTATTCGCGATTTCGATATTGGTCCCATAGTGAAAGTTGTTCAGTTTGATGGTCTAAACCACCCCCTTAAAGGTTTATTTGTATTTTTGTAACACATTGTGTACAGGGTCCAACTTAATATGTTGACGGTTTTTAATGGGATGACCAGATCATAAACATGAACAACAACAAAAAATTTGCTGTCCCGTACATTTGGGTCGAGCAGGACTGCAGTTTTGTATGGAACAACACAACACAACTGATTTTTTGTCGTCATTTCTACTTTGGTCCCTTAAGAAATTTGTTCAATTTGATGGTCTGATCATTCCCTTATAAACCGATACCATATTAAGAAGGACCCTATATGTATATGTCTGTAATCAATAATCATTTACAATTACATCGATGTTCGTAGTCCAATGATAGTTTTTACCAACCTCCAAACATGGCTAGATATGCGCGCCAATTAGACGTGAGTATGCAAAAAAATATTTTGGTTCTTAACTACCCTTTACCACGAATGTAACTAAAAGACAAGGTAGACTTAAGGCCGCATTCCTCGCTCCACTCACGCATCATAGCTACCTAGAAAAACTTATACGACGTGCGTGGGATTCTCGGGAAGACGCTAAGTAAACACAAAAAGTGGACCCTATGTTAGGATACAATGAACACCCACGTAATTATATCTTCCAAGTTTTTGTATTACTTCCAAACTGGACGATAATGAGAAAAAGCATTTCTTTATGGATCTAAAATATTCGATAGAGATACGTTAACATTATCGACTTAAACTTTTCCGAGAGAGAACTTTTGCTTATTTTTTAGAGCGTTTAATTTTGCAAAATGTTGCAACGACTATGTGTGTATATGATGTGTTTGTAACAAGTGAAGCAGCCGCTCGTTTTGCGCCCCAGGCTCGCATTAGCATACACTCTGCAGGCCGGGCCATCGCTGGCCCATTCAAATCATAGATACGCCAATTTCAATATGTCGTTCGTATGTGTAGGAGGCAATATCGCGAAACGTTTACAATCTAGGTCAGCCAAATATCGAGTAATTGGATATGAAGGTAATTGCACACCTATGTATGAAACATTTATGTTTTACTTTACCGTACCCGGTGATTATGATATACGTTTATGATTTATTCTTTATTAGTAGCAATTTAGAAAAATACACCTATGATGTCAGGGTACAGACATATTTTTATTTTGAGTCATGTTTATAGACATCGACAAATTTCTATAATAGCTATCAGTTTCAACAGTTGTTTTAATGTGTAGGTAAGTTTATGGGTTTTATTCAACGAACTTGAAAACTGTATTTGAAAAATTTCAAATCAAGCCACATTAAATATTAGTTTTAGACGTTTCATATAGCGAGATAATTATTATAAATTACGATGTGGAGTACCGCGCAAAGCTTACCATACTAGAAAGCTTTATTGGAATAAATAATTTGCAATTTCCCTACACCTACATATAACATTTACCTGTACATATATGTAGGTATAGATACGTATACATGCGACCACGGTCCACACATGTGGCCTGTCTGCTACTTTCACGCGAGACGGGCGCGCCCATATTAATTGCTCCCGTTCTTCGGCGAAGCTTTATTTATTGCCCTGGTCGGTGATTGTGAAAAGGTTTGAGTGTACATTAGTTTTAATGTTATCTCGAGTATTCGATCTGACGTGTGACACACGGGCATCGGCCGTGCGGTCACCGAGTCTCTCTCCGCGCGCTGCGCTGCGAAATCATCTCGTGTGAATACGCCGTAGGTCGTCATCCACAAAATGAAAATCTTTTCAGACATTTTAGGGGTCCGTAACCTTAACATTATTACAGTTATTTTGAAGTATATACCTATGGTATTGTTTTTTTTTCGCTATCGGTTTGTAAATATGAGTATAATCATTTACACAGGTCGGATTCATCATTCTCTTGCCCGTATACCATTATTTGGGGTCGGCGTAATATTTTATCCTTTTCTTCTCTCTTAGCCGTCGTTTCAGCTCTCACTCCTGTCTTACACATATCATCCTTCACACAATCCATCCATCTTTTCTTCGGCCTTCCTCTTCTCTACCACAGCCATCCACATTCATACTTAACACTCGTCTCTCCGCATCACATGCAGGTCAGGACGCAGGTCCAATTGTCCAATAAAAAACATAATAATATATGGTATCCTGAATGAAATAATACCAACACCATAGATTTCTGTGTAAGGTTTTAATTGGTAAAACCGTTTGTGTCTTTGTATGGTGATTGGCACCTACAATGCTATAATACCCATTTACTTTACCCATATTCTGAAACTTTATATCTGTGTAGCTTAATAGTTTCAGTAGGTAGTAACTAATATTATGTGTACCTTCGATAAACGAGCCAAATCTGTTTCTATTATCAGACAGTTTTTAACTTTAAGTTAACGTTGTTTAATAGTTAAAGCAGTTTTTAATTATTTTTTACTGTAAGTATTGTATGATATTTTTTAATGGATATCCAAAGTCCGTGAGAAACATGTCAAAATTAAACTCGGCTTTCAGTTCGCACAGCAACACTTGGGGAGTTAAACAAAAAATCATATTGGCTAAACAAAAATGTGAACGTCGCGCGACGATGTCAACATTTTTAGAGAAATAAACATTAACTGTTTAAACAACGACCGCCGCCATAACCAATATTTGATATTCGAAAATACTATTCTAACGTATGTCGTGGTACATGGGTATTGGGTACCACTCAAGCATCTGGCACTTTAGCGGCTCTTTTGGTCTCGGACCTCGGTCCATACTACGTGACAACATTACGCTTAAAATTTTGGATATCTATTCTGTACTTATAAAAGAGTTCCGTGACTGACTGAAAGACAACGCACAGCCTAAACCGCTGAAGATAGAGACACGAAAATAGTTTTTATGGAGGACGTAGGGGTGAGTGCACTAAGAAAGGAATTTTCTATCCTTTCGTATCATAAGGACATTTAGGCAAAAGACCTACACTTCAAAATGACACGAAATTAAAACCGATCTAATAGCAAAACGTCCTATTCATCAGATATTCTAATTTCACGAAGTCGCGGGCTAAAAGCTAGTAAGGGTTGAACTACACCACGTACCACAGCATCGCATTTTTCCGTCGCTCCATCCTTTTCTGTCACTCAGGAACGTCATTTGCTAGAGCATATAATATTATTATATTTGCTTGAGACGGAGCGCGATCGCACGCGGCGTGCTGTTCCGTGCTGTTCCGTTCCGTCTATCTTATATGCTCTAGCAAATGACGTTCCTGAGTGACAGAAAAGGATGGAGCGACGGAAAAATGCGATGCTGTGCTGCCTGGTGTAGTTCAACCCTAAAGACGTATACAGGGTTCTTCGGTTTTCTAAGGGGATAATAGATCTATCAAACTAAACAACTTTATCAACGGGGCCAACGGCGAAATCAAAAACAAAGCTGCAATACTACTCAACCCACATCTGGGGACAACTATGGGAACAACATGATTTATTTTCGTGATTACGATGTTAGTCCCTTATAGAAAGTTATATGGTTTGATGGTCAGATCATCCTTTTAAAAAACCATCTGAATGTTATGGATCCTAGGTATGTTTTACTATGTTTCTTAAACCTTAGCGTTAGAATGTAATTACGATAACTGGCACACGCACAGATACTAATCGCTGTGGGTACTAATATTCTAAGAATTAAGAAGGCATTAAACTTTAATGCTCCTAACTGATATTTACCCCTAGTAAAGCCAGATTCGATTTACCCAACTATTAACACGGGTAGTTAAAATGCTATGAATTGTGGTATTCACTTAACCTTATCTTTTTAATAACGCCCCCTTCGTTCATTTTCCTTTAATCTTAACTGAGTATTTGAAAGGAATTACGTAGTTTGCTGCTATAGTTAGGGTCGTCACCAGACTTAACAATCAGCGTCATCATCAGCCTGTCATAAGTACCTCTCACAATCTCCTCTCATGAATAAGTGTGAGAGAACAAAAGTTAAATCACAAATACATTATTGATCATTACTGAAAACTAGACGTATCGTTAGATTTATGTATCTAAATGATAATCACTTAAATCGAGGTCTCATGGCACTAGAATAAACAAGCAGATTTATATCATTCGTGGATATCTCGATACATATTCATTAAACATCCAATAGACGTTTATTTATGTATTATGTTTAAAGTTTTGACATAGATACCGGCTTCAAAGCGTTAACGTGGTTTTTTTATTACAATGTAATTTTAATAAATATCTCATTAAGCAAAAAACAGCCACGCTTCAGGTATCATGGTCAAACTCGCAATAAAATGTGTTGACGAACGCCGAGTGTAGGTTCGCTGCTTGGCGCTCAATACGGAAATATCACATCATTATTAGGTACCTACCTATTTCTACTCTAACATTAGGTACCTACTTGATTACTGATAATTTTAGACAAAGTGATGTTTTGAGTAGTATAGTTTATAGAAACGGACTTGACAAAAAAAACAGTATCTTCGGAAAATTCAATTTGTAGTTAGAGTTCAACGCGACTTAACGCGAGGTTATTAATGTTTTATTTATTATTAAAGCTCATTAAAAATGCAACTTTATTGGAAATGTGATAAGTAGACATAAAAAAAATATTTTATTATTTGACGTTTAATCGTATAATGTTAGAAACATTTTAATTTAGAAATGGTTAGAAGCTTCTTATTTGATAAATTAATTACAATTAATTTATTAATTACAATTAATTTATTAATTATTACTGACAATTTCATCATCATCACAAACAAAAGGAATTAATTATAAAACATATAAAGTGTACGACCACGTTCAAAGCACAAAGCTTATTATTTGTCGTCAGAGTTTTAAATATTACGTAAAACTTTACAAATAAATTATCAACATTTAATTAATATTGTTAGTTGACATTTCGATGTCATTCGCATGATTCAGTCTCATTCATTGTATCGAAGAAGAACAAACAGGTCAGATAAATCCGAAATACCTGAGGAACGAGTCTCGAACAGGTCGCGGTGCTCGGAGGGGGCAGCTGGGCAACCCCGCATCAACGTCCGAGGGCGTTTTGCATGACGCTGTCAGGTACCGGTCAGTCGAGGTTGTCCAATAAGGGTCACTTGTGCACAATGCGATGTCCGGTCCGACGTGCCCTAGGGTCCGGTCGGGGTCGGTTTTTGGAACAGGTTCGGGTCGGGTGGATCGCGAGGCTCAGTGCTCGGTGCGCGGCCGGCGGCGGCGGTGCGGTCCGGGTGCGGCGTCGCTTGCTACTGCTTGCCGCTCGGCCGCCGCCCCACGCCGGCCCGCCGCCGGCGCGGCGAGTTTCGGCTTGGCCCACAAGGAGAAGGGTGACATCGTGGCTCTTCCTCTTTGTTCTCCAACATAAAGGGTTGCCGACCGTTAAATGCAGGAAGCTTTCTGTCTTCCGTTTGTCTTACAATACTATAGAATGATATAACGTCGAAATTGTGATTTGGTCGAGCGAGACAATAGATAGTGACTATAATTTGTATTACATTCACTGCCACATTATACGAGACAATTTTTGGATCACTGGTCAAAGTAAAACCTTTTACAGATTTTGCTATTTCGTTGTTGCTCTAACAGTAAAATCACAGTTTGAACATCTGAACCATTCCTGAAAATTTTACCAGTAATGGAATAATTACCCTGTATAACTCTTATCTGATCCAAGACGAGCCTTTCGATTATGCCAGATCATACGCAGTCACTTTTTCCGTAGGCATATTTTATTTCATAATACAATTTCATTACTCCGAGATTATCGGACCGTCAAACTGAACAACTTTAACTATTCTCTACAAAACTGCAAACCTACTCGAGCCAAATGTATGGGACAACTGAAATTTTTGACGTGATTTCGATGTTGGTCCCATAGAAAAAGTTGTTAATTTTGACGGTCTGATCATCCCCGTAAAAAAGTGGCAGTGTATTAAAAAGGATCCTGTATACGTTAATACAGGGTTAGTAAAAGTAGTTTCACAATCATCATCAGCCTATATGCCTACGTCCCACTGCAACAGGCTTCACACGAAGTGTGGGAGGGAGCGGGCCACACTCAAACATATAGAGAGCCTGTGGAGGCAAGTAGTTACATCAAGAGTATTTCCCAGCTCAATAGGCCTCTGACCTATCTCTTTCACGGTGATTTTGATTATTTATAATTAAAAGTACTAATTTCATTGTTAAAACACGAATCAAAATATGAAACGCACAGCATAGCATGAACAAGAAGGAAATTACCATTATCAAATCATGATAACACAGCGTGAGAAAAGTTTAGGCGATGTAAGAATTAATTAAAATAAATGGACTAAGGAAACATAAACTGTCGGCAATGGCGAGGTAATTAGAAGTTCAATTTGAGTGAAGCAGGGATGGAAGTGTATACGTGGACGCACCTACACATCATAATATTGTATAGCCACTTAATTAAGCCTACACTACAATTATTCGTTATTTCTGACTACACAATGAAGACTTGATGTCTAGCAGGGCTAGCACCAGTCCAACGATGAGCAACCGAAAAAGCTCGAAACGACTTTGCGTGCTTACTCGGGCATACACAAAGTGATCAAAGCAGAGTCGCATCGTGTTTGTAGTGTTGGTCGTATAGGCAGTGTGCTATTCCTACCGGGAAAATGTGTATGTATTTCAGTAATTTAGTAATACCCATTTGTAATACCTATTATTAATGGGGTTGACTAGACTTAAAAGCCTAAAGACAATCCTGCCTGCCTGCCCTCAATCGTATTTTTTTTATTTCTAAATAATTAAACAACATTTCCAAAAAACAAGAATGTCACATTGTAGTCCTGATTGACTTTCAATTTATCGGGTCACTGCGGATTTGTTTTTATAATGTTTGTAGTTATTATCGTTAAAACCGCCAAAAGTGGCCACTTTTGGCGGTTTTAAAGATAATAGCTACAAGCATAAAACATAATAATCCGAAATGTTTCGATAAATTGAAAGTCAATCAGGACTACAATGTGACATTCTTGTTTTTTGGAAATATTGGTTAATTGTTAAGAAATCCAAACCATCAAACTGAGCAACTTTCATTATGGAGACAAGGAGGAACAAAAATAAAAATAATTTGCTGTCTTATACATTTCAGTTGAGTAGGTAGTACCGCAGTTTTGTATGAAATGGCAGATTTTTTTTCTCGATGTTGGCTTCAAAGTGAAAAATGTTCAGTTTCATGCTAAACCATCCCTTTAAATATTACTAGAGTGTTTTGTTACACCCTGTGTTTGTCTATTGAAAGTTATTTTTAATTATATTCGAATCTAGAACAGATGAGAAAGTTAACAAACGGTTGAAACTAATATATTTTAAAACAATATTATGGTTCATTGCTCTAATTGAATAATGAGTATCAACAAGTTGTGTCGGAGATATAACTTGTCCTTTATTAGCTTGTATCATAGCCGAGAAAGTAGTTCAAATGTTTAATTATCCTTGTCTTATGTATGACTCAACTCAACTCCCCGACAACATATTTTATTTCCTAATAAATCTAATCTTTCACCCAATCCTCGTACAACGATTTCATCTAAAATTAATTGAATAATAAAAGTAGAACACTTACGTCAATTGATTGAAACTAAAACAGCTTTAAAGATTTGCCGTCTTCGATTTTATTATAACGGCCATTAATTTATATTGCGTTACAGATAGCAAACAATTTAGACTTGGTTTTTTTATCGTTTTATATAATTACAAAATTATGCCTTATATCGTGGAGTATGTGTGAGTGTATGTAGTATGTAGCGGTCGTCGCGCCCACTCACCGTTGGCTTATTTTCATTTCACTTACAAAGTCCCGCAAATCAAGCTATATTCATACTTACGTCGTTGATTTAAGAGTATTACCAGGAAGTTTTTATACTTGGAACAGATGCTAATAAGAGAATTAGAGAAGCGCACTCGACCGAGATGAATTGCCATAGATAACGTGTCATGTTCGTTTTTTAAGTAGCCAAATAACGCTAACTAGTCAAGCAAATCGCTAATGGGCGATCCAATACGATTCCTAATAGATTCGTTGTCAGATAGAACAATAAGTAGCTTATTTATCTTATTTGAATTATACGAGAAGACCGATTGAAGTTTCGAGATTAGTGAAACTTTTGTCCATTTATTTTCGACCACGTTTTCTACTGAAAAAGTACTTTCTAATACTTTTCTAATGTTTTGTATCTAAAGTGTACATATGTACATTTTCAGGGTGTTTTTACAGACGCAAATCCAGGCGCAAGATTCTGCAGCCGCACACTTTAATGAAGGTCTTGATGTTATACTATAGGTAGGTACTATTGTCAGTATACCCGAGCAAGAGTGACTGTACCTACACTTACATGTGTAGATACCCGAGCTTGCCGCTGTAACCTCCCGACTGTATGATTGGCGTAACGAGCACAGGTACCGATTTTGGTCAATAATCGCCATAAGTATAGTGAGTACTTTCGCGTACCGAATGCAATAATAATTGGAGGGTCCGATTTATCACATTGCTGTTCTCCGAAACGCCTGAACAGTTCTTGTGCAAGCCCTTCACGTCGTGCGCACGAAAATATCTCGGGGAGCCATGCCGAGTGCACGTAATTATAGGTGGAAAAATACATGCATGGGAAGCTTCTTCGTTCACGATGATTTTTATCTTATTATTTTACCTAACCGTTTAAACCGTGCAAAAAATAAACAATCACACAAACTGAATATCCTTTGAGCTGACCCTTTGCTTTAACGGTATGAAACATTACCTACAGCGACACAAAAGAAGGGTCAAGCTTTCACAAAGCAGCAACGTTCCTTCCCACACCGGTCAGCCGTGAGTACTGGTCATCGGTGGTCATCGAATGTTTTGTTTAGACATTGTCTCCCTAATAAAAAAACAACCCTTTTCGCTTTTGAATTTTGTTTGAAAGACAGCGCTTAGGTGTGCGACACCCTTTGTATAACTCGAACGGTAAATATTAATCGTGAGAGCTACTCATAGGTACCTATCTATCTTACCGACACACAAAACTGAAGCCACGTTTTAATTTAACACAGTTCTCGATGCAAATATAATGGATTCGTTACTTACTTCCTTAATCATCATGATTGTGTAAAGGTCCTTTTGATAACTGTAAGCGGATGCGGAAACATCAAAAGCATTTTCCGTTTTGCCAATTTGGTTTACGTAATGAAATAAGATTATTTTCATTGGAAGAAATCAGTTGAGCCTCAATAAGACATGAGTGGACGGTAAGCATAAAAGCTTTCAGTGCCCTCAAGCAGTAGAGAGGGCAGGGGGGAGGTAGCGGGCGCGGAGGGGCACACGCGTGGTGCTGTGCTGGGACCGCCAGGCCGCCATCGCCACACGGCCCTCCACCCGTGCGCGGGATATCGACACTCGGAGAAAGTCGACGTGATCGTGATAACCCGCTTGCCGACGATAAATTTATGCGCCCTTTGTTTCTTTTCGACGATTTATCAAAAACTCCCTTTGTGTGCACGTGACGATCTATGCTTCGCTTGTGTAACGTCATAAACAGGTCAACCGGTCAGGGCATGCGCTATTATTTACATGAGTTCGAGACTTTACTAGCGATATTCCTCCTGACGATGGCGAGGTGATCCTATATAAGTGCAACTTTATATTCCGACGAGTACCTAAGTATAATAAGCCTTGCACTGTTATTACCGCGAGAGACCCGCTGTAACGAGATAACCAACTGAGTAGAATAATAATAAAAACCGTAATGTATCGAGTGCCGTAAATTGCTTGTTTTGTTCACATAGGCCGCGGGCGGGTCAATTTGACCCTTATCGAGAAAATAACCGACGAAAGCGCAGTCCTATTAACTGCGCCGAGAAAAAATTAATTGTTCGTGATTATGGATTGTGGATAATTGATTGTCGGCGAGGACGGGATGTGTCGCTACCATCTTCCCTCGCGAAATTACCTTCGCTAGTTAGTTACGTACGATGCTCCTAAAATAATTGAGATGTGTCAATCAGCAAACACTCAATTTATTGCTTAACACCGTTCGGATTTGTTAATTACAAATAAAAAGTTGGATGTCGTACCTTATTAAGAAACTGGATTGACTCTGTTTATAACAGAAACATAAAAAATAGTGTTCACACACCGACGCATGAAGACTTGGCTTTTATAGTACTTGGTTAGCAACAATATTATTCACTTTATAAAGTATAACCTTTTTGTGTTATAGAAAAACCACAGATTTCAAGTGATTTCAAATGAAATGTCTTCAGAACTAAAACATGTAAGAACACAACACATATTTCAACTCTACAATTTGTTATATTAACAATGATGTATGCAGTAATAAACAATAACTCTCTCTCATTTCTCTCTCTCAACTCTAATTTCAAGAGTTTCAAATTTAAGGATAAGTACATATCCAAAGTAGCAAAGTGAACTGGATGACTTATACCTACTGCATACGACATAAATCTATCTACTGCTATGTATCTTTTCCTTTTTTGACAAAAATATGATAAAAGGTAATAAATGTGTAGCATATTTCGTTCACGGCCTCTGTCACACGAAGATACTGCAATAAATCACAACATTGGACGGTACTGATAAATTGTCCCGATCTACCTAGCGAACAGTCCAACGTCCTTTTATGTGTATGTTCAGTTTACTTCTTATACATTATTGATAAAACGGGACTTTGCAATAGACATGTTACATAGCACCTCCTTTTTTTCGTTACAATGAATAGAGATATCGCAGAATTTTTCTTGAAGTTTCTAGTGCTTCCATTTGGACCTAATGTATTATATTACCCTTTTATGTTCGTAACGTATTTCGATTATTTTACTAAGCTCTTACTTACACGTGGTAAATGTAATATTCGAAAAGATAATGAAAGTATCTACTAATGCATATCGTTCTCGTAAGCAATGTAAGTTACGTCGATGCTAATGTTTTTAATACTCTCAGACACCGTAAAGTTTAATTGCACACTGATAGTGTTATGAATTTTAAACTAGCTCCCTAACTGTCGGGACGTTCCGATAAAGTTGCGCTCGTTTATGACAAAGTAATCGAAGTTGAATTGTTAATTACATACGTCGAATGAATTTAAAAATGCATGGCATTTAAATGCCAACTCGGTCGCCATTTTAGTTCGACGTGAGAGACTATCACCTTGAACACGACTTAAATCTGACAGCCTCGAATGTCACTCTCGCTTGAACCAATTATTTTAAATTAAAATTTAAGTATCTCTAGTTTTTGTTTTGTTCGTCGTCATATATAGATACGTTCGACAATGTTAATTAATTCATCACGATTGTTTTTTATTTAAATAGGCGCCAAAGGTATCGGCGTTCACGTTCAAGTAATTAAAACCCTTCATAAAGGGATAGCTCCATATTTTACAGCGTGCTCGTTTTGTTCGTAGTCGCTACAAAGGAAGCTCATGTAGTAAAACAACTTTTTGTCAACTCTACATTGAATTTACAACATAAGTCTGAAAATCGTTAGCCAACATGCAAAATTCACTACCTATATTAAACCTAGATGTCATGTAAAAATACGAAATATTGCATGGATATTTCGTATCCACACGGCGACTATTACGTGTAGTAGTCCAATCATTTTAGGGTTTGACCCTAACAATAATTCATCTATCGCTGAAACTTTGCAGTGTGATAAAGTAAAGTATACAGATTACGGTTGACAAATAATCTAGGACCGGAAAAAATTTAACCTAGATTATTTGTCAACCGTAATCTGTATACTTTACTTTATCACACTGCAAAGTTTCAGCGATAGATGAATGGTTGACAAATAATCTAGGACCGGAAAAAATTTAACCTAGATTATTTGTCAACCGTAATCTGTATACTTTACTTTATCACACTGCAAAGTTTCAGCGATAGATGAATTATTGTTAGGGTGTCCATACAAGGAAACTCTAAAATGACTGGACTATAGGTAATATATTTTTTTATATTATGGCAAGGCGCGGAGATCTGAAAAATACGTTTACATCATACGGTTGCTGTCAGTGATTGAGAGATAAGTATCCAGAACACCTTAACCAGAAAAAAAGTGTTGCGGGTATAACACTGCTTCATTCATCTGTAGATAGACATCGTTTCTTTCTCAGTACCGCTAAATTACATTTCTAGTAGCTGTGCAGCGCGTTTACGAGGTACTTTGAAGATGCTACGGTGTGTCCGTAATGGCTATTGCAATATTATACGGTCAGATGCCCAAGTGATATCAACATTCTCTACTGTGTAATTTTTGTCCATGAAAGATACCGTGTTCAGGGTCAAAGAAAATTGTAGGGGTACACAATATGATGCCTAACATTTACCGCGTATCAGACATACATCTGAGCTTTCTTAGAAATCAAGATTTATTATTGTACGGTAACCAGACATGTCGTTCCACTTAATTCGACATTTATGCGATGGTCTAGAAATGTTAGAGTTTTAAAAGACATTTAAAAGTTTATTTTTTACATTGCTTAAGTAAGTTGTAAAACAATATCTATCCACCTTAACCAAGCCTACTTTCATCCTGCATAGCAAAAGTAGAGAGCTTACAAAGGTGAATTGTCTATAACGTAGGTCAAAGAAGCCTGACATTCCTGTCTAGTTCACGTAATCTGTAATCCAAGCGGCCATCACTCACTCGAATCCCACCGTTATGTTATCTATAGCTAATACGCGTGCCTACTCTCTTCGCATAGATCTTTATCACCAGAGCTATGTTTGAACTCAATTATTTATGACTTACTCATACCCGGCCGCATGACAGTTGCATTATTGGAGTAGAAATCGTGATATCTACCTACCTAATTTTAATCGCACTTGATGTTGGGCGTGAATAATGACAAACTACCGTGTCACGAGCAATCTAACGTGGATTAAATAAAACTGAGAGGAGCAATTATATATAGGGTCCATCTTAATTAAAATTTTTCAAGGGGATAATCATCGTCAAACTGAACAACTGTCTCTATGGCAAGAAATATCGAAATCGCAATATAAAATCTGTTGTTCTATACAAAACTGCAAACCTACTCGAGCCAATGTATTGGACAGCAGATTTTTTTTTCGCGATTTCGATTTGCGCCCCATAGAGAAAGTTGTTCAGTTTGATGGTTTGATCATCCCCTTAAAAAGTGTCAGCATATAAAGAAGGACCCTGTATATGTTCTTTAGCAGTACCTAGCGTTTCCATGATATTCACGTAGTAATGGTTCTTCAGAAAGTGCTGCTGACTATTAATATAAAATTAATAACATTCCGAACAGCAACGATTCGTAAGCGAAGCAACGATTGTATACAAATTACAATCGTTATGTTGAAGACGTAGCCGATATAAATGTGCCGCTTCTCTTTTGCAATCACAAGACTTAGTGCGGAAGCGATCAACTTTGGGCTCACTGATTAATCAATCATAAATGCTATCGTAAAATTGTGATACCCAAATGAACGCCGGAGGCGAGTGCCGTGCTCAGCGGCCTCTATCGACGCCACATTACACCTCCATGTTGCTATAAAATTTATGGAGGCTCTATTTTGGAAGCTAATTAAAGATAGTGATGGCCGTTAGAAAAGTTCGACCGTGAGAGAGTGATAAAACTTCCAGAGATAATTTGGACAGTGTACCATAATTAGTCAAATGTAAGCTCTGAGACGCCGAGCTTTGATAGCAACTTGCATGTTTATTTCCTTACTTTAATTTAACTATTTACGTTTGCATGTACGTATGCCGGTAACGAAGCGCAGGCGCATATGCAATATGTGCAGAATTTAAACGGGACTCAACATAGCAATATTTATTGTGACCCGGTACGGTCAAGTCGCTAGTCATGGACTGTGTACAGGGGAACTGGTAGTTAGCGTTGACTGTGAATTACGATCAGCTATGTACATTGCGCGACCAATAATATGGTGAGGAATGCTATAAAATGTCCTAGATCGAAACAAACTACGTTGCTATAATTTGATGGTTCGAGGAGGATGTGGGGCCAGTAGGGCCATTGTAATAAAACGTCTGCAAAAACCACCATTACCACCACCACCACCACAATCAAAAATAAGCTAATTGCTTCCATGATCTTCCAAAGGGTAAATGTTATCTTATCTGACCAATTAATTGTTTCAGAAAATTTCAAAAATAGGCTTATCTTAAAGTGGTTTAGTAGGTAACAGGAAAGAAAGCAAAGTTCATTTATACTACATCTTTTAATTAATACTCGTAATTTTGCCGAGAAGTGAGATTTAATATCAAGTACATTTCGCACCGACCCCAAACGAATTCGTTTCTAATATATCGTCTCATTAATTACAAAGTCGCCTCGACGCGAATGAATTGCGAGCCTGATACAGAGCCTACGTCTCGGAATTTAGTCACGCAATTATCCCGCGTGAACTGAAACGATCCGGCGATGTTCGAATATTTCGATTTCTATTACGTTCACAATAATTTGCATATAATCTACGAGCGCCTACAGCGAAATGCTCAAACGCGGTCGCACTTGTAACAGCTTTCAGACGAAAACTTCTCCCCGGCACGATCTCGATTTATCAAAGCTCGTCCAAAGTCTACTCGCAATCGAAGCGAATCACTGTCGAATCGAATAAATTTATTTAATGAGGCGTCTAAGTGTTGCGTTTAGTGCGTTGTAATAACCGAATCACGTTCGTTTTTCAGCCGGCGGCCGTACAACGGTGACGAATGGCGACAAGACAAGTTACCATGCTTGCTACTCGGAGATTTATGCTCCTAGTAAATTAGCGTGAAGGGCGGAGCGAGGATTAAGCAAAACGCCATCATAGTTGAACGGCGCTCGCGTGCTCGTGTTGACCTATCACTACACCGATCAGCTTGATACGCGACATGCGCCTTCGCAAATACTTTGTGCTCGACATTACAAATGGCACCTCCCACAATGTCACCCATTGCAACCAAAGTCGTGTGGAGGTCTGATCATAATCGCCTATGTTAAACCCTTTATGCAACCAATAGTACTAGAACAATTGTATCGAGATTGCAATATATTTTTAATGTTGTCACAGGTGGTGCTATTAGAAGGCTGATTTACTAGGAAAATATCTTTTTGTAATCCGAAACTAGATTCAAGTCTTGTGAGATGTAAAGATTCGAGCCCAGTTATAATAATAGACTTCTGAAAGTAGACCGGTTGTTTAAGAGAACAGTATTCATGAATTGTGTTTAAAACTAATTAACTGTAAATCTAACTGGAAGGTGGACGGCTGGCCGGATGACAGTCGGCCACGACCACTAACTACAAAACGCCCGTAGTCAGGGCGCACTATAACCTACTATTGTATTCATTATAGGTATCTACGTATTAAGTACCTATAGGGTATTTTATGAGTGCTAATTAAGCTTCTTGTTTCTTGCCCACTCCTGAGCCTGAAACTAATTATTAGTTCTCAGTGAACTTTTTATCTGCCGCCCACGAACAATGGAAACGTGACTGTACTGGCGATCTCGCTGCCTGTACGTATTATTACTGCTACCTCCCCCTGGCCACTGCCTGTACCACAGTACCACTAAAAGTACAAAATAAACTTATTTTTGTAACCGACTCATACAATGCAGATAGTAAAATGTCGCAATATGATAAGGAAATGCAAGAACAATAATATAGTTTTAAAATGTGTTGAATATAAATGTTGAAACATGATATTTTTTGCATGAAATTGTTTAAAATATCAACGACTTACGAAGCTATATAAAATCGCAGAATGTCAGTGTTCTTAATAGTGATTACTTCGGTGTCGCGTCGCTCGCGCTCGTATCAAAATACCTAAGAACTGACGATGCCTTACTGGCTTTTACTCCAGTAAAGTTACGGGTCGCTTGTATGGCGAATGTAAATAATTTATAATAGCAGGTTTTTTTGTTTTATATTTTAGATTATAATTCTTGTTATCGTTTAGATTGAAAATCTTCCTAAAAATTTTCTTAAATAATTAAACAAAATAAAAAAAAACATGTAAAATTGGAAAAAAATAGTATATACAATTTTTTTACGTCATTGGTTAAATACATTTGTATTCTTTTATATTAGAAGTAAATCCAACGAAAAATCACCACGGAACCTTTGTTTTTAAATAAGTAGAAATTACGAAAAACTCAATTTTAGGACAAAATTTACACAGTGTATGTAAACTCATACCATAAAACAAACAATCAAAATAAAAAAAGAAAGCTATCTGACACTATAAATAAAAAATTTACATTTTAGTACTAAAAACTAAAAATACGAAATTTAGTAGGATTTGCTTATAAAGTATCTTAACATCATTTGTATAAACGATCTAGCAAAAAAAATTGCTTATTATAAATTATTTCCTTTCGACCCGTATTTTTACTGGACTATTTACTAAAAAATTTATTGTATACGGTGATAGCAAGTTATCACAAACAAGTAAGAATTCAATGGTTTACTCGGTTTTGGTCTACCTAAAAACACTACGTCGAACATTACGTCGACATTAAAAAATCACACTCTAGATAGGAAAACATGAATCTCTGCACAAATAAAACAACAGACTAAACAAAATCTTAAAGAAAAAAAAATCTGTACATAATTGGCAGTTACAAATAATTTGTGCTTCCAAAAAGTACAGATTTTTTAAAACGAATAGTACTATACTTTCTGTTCTAAGTTTCAGTTTAATATTTGTTAAAGAAAAGCAGTTTTTTTTAATTTACGTTTTGCTTTTGTATCGATTCTGATTTATGATTTTCAGGTTTTGCTTTCTTTTGTTAGCGCTCTGTATATTATTTTCAACACGTATCATTACGGATCGTACGTAACAGTCGGGCAGTTAAACTTTATTTATGAACATTGTCATCGCATTGTTGATAAGGCGCCGCCGCTACTAAAGCGAGCTTTCGTCAATAAGAAAAGGTACTTTAAAACACGAGTGAACGTAGGTAATGTCGCAATGGTCATTTGTAAAAGATATCTTGAAAGAATACGTAAGTATTTGTGGTAAAAATAAACGGTAAGGTACCTCGCAGCGCTCTTGTTTTCACAACTTCCCATTTTTGTGTTGCAAGACTTGTGGTTCCCAGTTAGAACAGACCACCTTATTTAGTCTTCTCATATGAGACGACTTAGGGATAAGTTTTTTTTTGCATTATTTTTGTGGGTGAAAATCCGGCTGCTTTAACATCCAGGAGTGCGATTTTTTAATTTCAATCGGTGAGCTAAGCAGTTTAAAATGTTAAAATTACTATGGAGATACGCATCTTTCTGCTGCTGTTTTGACTTTCAAAAATCGCTCTCCAGATCATCCCCTTAAAAAAGTGTCAGCATATTAAGTTGGACGTATATATAAAACATTTTTCATTCTTCACTCAATGTGGAAGTAAAAAAACTATTGCAACAGTTTTGCAAAAATATCGTGGCAGATTCTAAGGTATATATATACCATTGTCGCTAATAAAATACGAACAGCGAATGTCATAAAACCGTCTTATTCACGGGTTCATATACCTAACGACTGTCAATAAAACGTTTATGGGTTGTATGTACTGAATGACCATAAATTGTAAAGATTAAGGTCAATAACGCGATGGATATGATAACTGCTAAGAAAACGTGAAGTGCACTAAAGCTCATTTCAATACGCGTAGATTTTCAATTTAGTCTTATTGCAGCAGTTTATTATGAAAATGTTAAAGCTGATTCTTTGTTCCCGTAAAGTCAACCAATTTGAAATGTAGGGCACTTTAGAACCTTATTGCAGTCACTGTATTTAACGTAATTTATGTGCTTATGCGACGTAAAACTTCAAATAGTTATATCTCTGTGAAAAAGTTCTACCTAGCTATTTACAAAATCTTGTAAATATTTTTTTGGGCCAGCATGTTCAAATGAATAATACAATTATGACTAAACTTCCGAGATCATGCTGAAACTGAGGCCAAACACAAGGCAATTTTAAATTACAAAAATAATTGTTGCCCACGAAAAATGTATGACGTACTTAATTATGTACCAATAAACAATGTTAAATAACTAATAAGAAACATGTAATATTTATAAACAAAAAAGTTAGAAAAACATTATTATGGTTTGAAACGTAATCAGTGGCGCCACCTAGGAGTGAAGACCAATATTAACATAACAAGAACAGGTTAGTAGTGACATCTATTCTCTGACTTGTTAAACGTGTTTGCGGTATTGAGCGGGCGCTTAATTAAATCATTATTATGAAAAAGTTACTTCTGTTTTATACTAATTAGTCCATCGTAGACAATACATTTTTTGCTTTGTAACCGTTCCAACTGGAACATTAAATTTGTACGTATTACACATTGAAATAAACTTGCACTTAATGGAAATAGGGTTCGTAATTTTTACAGGAGGTAAGTTAAATAATTTAGTAAACAGTAATAAAAAAATGTGTTGGACATTTCGTAATTTTTGTTTATTGCGATAACAGTACGAATAATATACGTATACATCTATACCTACATAACTTTTTAAGGGGATGATAAGACCGTCAAACTGAACAACTTTCTCTAGCCCCAATATCGTAATCGCGAAAAAAATCAGCTGATTTATACAAAAGAGCTAACCTAGTCGAGCCAAATGTATGGGACAGCTGATTTTTTTATTTTATTTTGATGTTGGTCCCATAAGTATAAAAAGTTGTTCAGTTTGATGGTCTGATCATCCTTTTAAAAAACTGTCAGCATATAAAGTTGAATTTGAAAATAACATAAAGATATTTGCAAAAATATTAATTGGGGGCAAAGGATACGTAATAGGATGCATTGAGACCATTTTTAGAATGTGTATCTGTTTGTTTGCGCACGCATCACTTAAAACATACTGAACCGATTTGGCCGGGGTTCACAAAACCATAGGACATAGTTTGGATTAACATTTAGGCTTTATTTCATAGCAATCGGTTCATTCAATCAAAAGTTATGAGTATTTAAAGTCAGTGGTCCGCGTGTACGAAGTTGCGGTCAATACCTACTTAATTCTTGAATATGTAAAAAGTGAACCCTAGCTATACTAAATATAGAAGTACTTACCTACTTAGTTGTAGCAAAGATTCTAACCATCCCGAAAGGGAACACGGTCATGGTACAAAATGAAAAATATACGTAGGTTATGTATACTACATAAACATAACCGTGATTGGGTTCAGGAGTGCGATTTTTGAATCTCATTCGATGAATTCAGCAGTTGAAAATATCAAAATTTCTATGGAGATATGCATCTTTCTACTGCTGTTTTGACTTCCAAAAATCATAATTCAGGAGTGAGATTTTTTAAAGTCAAATAAGCAGAAGAAAGATGCATGAGAACGCTTTTGTATGAGATTTAAAAACTGTTCAAACTCACCGATGACATTCAAAAATCGCATCCCAGGAGTGCGATTTTTTAATCTCATTCGGTGAGAATGTCATCGAATCGTCATTGAAAATGTCAAAATAACTATGGAGATATATGCATCTTTCTACTGCTGAGTTAACTTTCAAAAATCATACTACAGGAGAGCGATTTTTTAAAGTCAAATTAGCAGTAAAAAGATGCGTATCTCCGTAGTAATTTTCATTGATATCAATTTCAATTTCAACTTGTATATTGTTATATCCATGTCTAAAGAATATACTAAAATTGACATAGTAATAATGAAAATAATTTAAATAATTATTTGTGTTGGGCTATTGCAAGCAAGGGTCGTTAATGTAACACTTGAACCATCGCTGGTCCTTTGTGTTGTCCCCAAACTCACCTATATTTTACGCATACCTCCGAGCTTGTGGTATTTTCTTTTCATTCTGGGGAATGCAGGTTTCCTTACGATGTTTTCCTTCACCGCCGAGCTAGTAAATGATAAATACATCCGTAGGTACATAATTTCCGAAGAACTTAGTGGTACAAACCAGGAATCGAACCGCCGCCTAATGATTGAGGTGCAAGCTCTCTTCCGTTTGGGCTATCATCGCTCTCAAAAACTAAATAACTAAAGTATACCTACATAATTGCCTGGCTATCATCAACATGCATCATCATCATCACATTGGTCATTTGAACATGTTAGGTATAAGCTCACGCTGAACACAATAAAACTTGCAAGAATCCGAAAGCTCGCCATTGATTGGCAGAGAAAGACAGGTCTGTCGCTACAGCCGCCCCGTATGCCGAACACGTCCTCTATTGTTTTAAATAAAATGCGTATGCGCACCATGCCGGGCAAAAAAAGACGAAATTGACATGGACCGCCTACCATCTCGTTAGCTCTTGAAATTTCACTGGCCAGCAATCAATAACGTGAAAAAAGAAACTTACAAATATATTTTTTTGGATGAAGGTTAATTAACACTTCCGGGAAAAGTTTCATCTTTCAATATGTTTAAAGTTAATATGAAATAACGAAATGTTTTGTAAACAAATTAATCGGTCGATACCTTGAACACATCTTATACTGTCCATACAACAAGGATACCTACAAGCATAAGCCTTAAGAGGATTAGATTAAAGAATAATGATAAATCTAAAACACTATACCTACAGTAAGTAGGTCGCAAAAATCCCAGAACCATTAGAGTACATGGTGCTAAAGTGCTAATGAATGCAACCTTAAATCTGTTTGTAGCTACACAAAACCAAAATAAGCTGGCCGCGCGACGCTATAAGTTATTCACGCTACGCGCGGCCAGCTTATATTGGTTTTGCATAGCTTGATGTGTAGCCGTGTGTACATAATCGATAACTGAGACAATATTACTCTTACGTGTACCATGTAACTTTGAAATTAGGAAAATTATTGTAGACTTTTCATATGACCTAGAAAACGCATGATGTCAAACTGGAGCATAATTTTTCTAATTCTACATATTCCATATTGTATAGGCATAGCTTTATGGGTAAATAATAGAATAGCACTATCCTGTTTGAAATTTAAAACTGTTTCATTTTTAGAGTTGTCGAAATCATGTTCAATAAAGGTTTGTTTTCAAACGGGTTTCAGACTTAACATTCATTTATAAACATTATACTAACTTACATATAGAAGCGCCTGTAGGTACTTTATTTATAGAAATGGCTTTTACTCTGTAAGGGCTTGCAATGTTTCACGAAGTCCCATTAATCCATACTATAAACTATTACTGGCTACATGCTGAATGAATAAAGATAATGTGTTTACTTACCATCAAACTTTTTGCGTAGTTTAAAAGTATCTAATTAATTAATAGTTTTTGCCCGCCAATTCGTCCGCGCGGATTTTGGAAAAACCAAAAGCTCGTCTCGTTTAGGGGTTGATTTTCGAAAAATTATTGCATCGGCTTTTCAAGGAGATGGTCATACAATACAGGGTCCTTTTGAATATGCTGACACTTTTTTAAGGGGATGTTCATACCATCAAACTGAACAACTTTCTCTATGGGACCAACATCGAAATCGCGAATAAAAAATCTGCTGTCCCATACATTTCGCTCGAGTAGGTTTGCAGTTTTGTATGGAAGAGCTGATATTTTTTTTTCACGATTTCGATGTTGGTCTTATAGAGAAAGTTGTTCAGTTTGATGGTCTGATCATCCTCTTAAAAAAGTGTCAGCATATTAAGTTGGACCCTATACAAGGTGTTTCATAAGTAAAAATAAATATTTAAAACCCTTAATGGGGTTGTTCAGACCGTCAAACTGAACAACTTTCTCTATGGGACCAACATCGAAATCGCGAAAAAAAAAATCTGATATCCCATACATATTTTAGCTCTAGTCGATTTGTAGAGTTTGGAACATCTTTTTTTTTTCGCGGTTTCGATATTGGTCCCATAGTGAAAGTTGTTCAGTTTGATGGTCTAAACCACCCCCTTAAATGTTTATTTGTATTTTTGTAACACCTTGTATATCTGAACAACGTCAGACAGTGTACAGGGTGTAAAATCAAATGTGTTACATATCGAACAGATTGCTGCAAACCATCAAACTGAACAACATTCATTATGGAGCCAACATCGAAATCAAGAAAAAATCTGATGTTGCATAGAAAATGACAAGCTACTTGACCGAAATGTATGACACTGCTGTTGTTATTTCCCTATTACAAAGTTGGTCCTATAGTAAAAGTTGTTCAGTTTGATGGTCTGAAGCACCACATGTATGTAACTGTAGATAAGAATTTAGAAATTATCTTTTTTGCCAAATCTACAAAAATAACGAGCATAAGGGAAAGGAGAAACGTCGGCGTTTAATTTTTGTCGCACACAACACGATCGTGAGAGCTGCCGCTTAATGATAAAGCGAACAATTCAGATAATTCACATTCCGCAAATTAAATGTACGGTAGGTACTAATTAAACGGTAAGTGGTCAACGTAAAGGACACTACCTCTTAAACTCGGCGATTTTGACGAAAGATCATTGTATTTCTTGAAGGTCAGTTCAAAGATAGCGTTCTTCAGTCCGACTTCAATACAGAAGAAGTGAAGATTTTAAGACGCTGTTATTCGGTCGAGGCCGTTTTTTGAACACGAACGAAAGTGTTTTAAACTGTGTTTTAAAGTCTGAAAACCAATTATGTCTTATTTAAGGATCTGGCTGATAGGCGACCGTGCTCAATTACACGATTAGATTAAGTTTAATAGATAGAAAAAAATCCCAAAGTTACCCCTTTTTGTTATGTTTTTTCAATACTATGATTAAACTGCTGATATTTAACTTTTTATTCTTGTACTTAACTAAATACATTAAATATTTCTAGTGAACTCCGTAGAATTTTGAGTTTAGAAACACCCATGAGCAAAGATATTGATGAAAAACACGTTTTTTTGCGATCCTGCTTTCAATTGGAGCGGGATGGCTAATTGAAAACTTATGCTTGCAAGAAAGAGACGCTTTCACTGGGATAACCTGGCCTTAATAGAACTAAGACCCGATTCGACCAAACGCGAGTAAATTTTATTTTTAGATTAAGTCGCCGGTTACTAATTTGCGGTAAACTGATTTTGCGTTTTACCAACCCTAATCTAAATGAAATGTCAATGTCACATAATTAAAAAAATTATAATAAAAAGAAACCTAACAAAGAGTCACGTTGCAGGGTTTGCCTCGAACACTTGCCTCTCGCGTGGTATTCGCGCGGTTCGCATCTCAGCCTGCCACGAGGCTCTAAAATTCTTCTCAGTTGTTCTTACTCAAAAACAATCCTCGAGATTGGATAGACACTCCCTCAAACTGCTTGACACTGGCGAAATCTAACAAGGAAACGCCATTAAATAAAAAATAGAATAGAATAGAAACCTAACAAATTAAAACTGTATAACCTCACATATGCAATAAGTAAGGATACAATGACCTCTTTCTTTAGGTGAATTATACATTCGTTCTTTTAGTACAGGGTGTGTAAACACAAAAAGTAAAATTGTTTCTTGTATAGTTACTCTTCTATACAAGGTGTTTCATAAGTAACAATAAATATTTCAAACTCTTAAGGGGGTTGTTTAGACCGTCAAACTGAACAACTTTCTCTACGGGACCAACATCTAAATCGCGAAAAAAAAAATGAAATCTCATACAATATTTTAGCTCTAGTCGATTTAAAGAGTATAGAACATCACATTTTTTTCTCGCGATTTCGATATTGGTCCCATTGTGAAAGTTGTTCAGTTTGATGGTCTAAACCACACCTTAAAGGTTTATTTGTATTTTTGTAACACCTTGTATATCTAAGTTTGGTCGAATCCGGCCTAAGTAATACATGGCAGTTCTTACCGACCTATTAAAGAGACACAAACAAGTAAACGAAATAAAAATTTTTACTAATTATTTTTAGTGTTGTAGCTGTTAACATACACTTCAAAATTCAATTACAAACTTTTAATTGTAAAAGTGAACATTTAATTGTAAAAGTGTTACTCACTTAAGTGAAAAAAATGTTTCTCCAAAATATTGTCGATTTGTTTGGCCACACTCTCCTCTCTCGCACCAAAGCTGCATACAAAAGACATCAACGATCGATGATCGCATGTATATTTAAGTTGCTTTCTGTTTTTTTTTTTCAGATATACAGGGTCCTTCTTAATATGCTAACAATTTTTTAAGGGGATGATTAAACCGAACAACTTTCTTTATGGCACTAACACCGAAATCGCGAAAAAAAAAGTCTGCTGTTCCATACAAAACATTTATTTTGCGATTTCGATGCTGGTCCCATAGAGAAAGTTGTTCAGTTTGATGGTCTGATCATCCCCTTAAAAAAGTGTCAGCATATTAAGTTGGACCCTGTATGTTTTTGTATGTGTTCATATGCTTATTATATCGATCAATTTACATTTATTTTAACACACATGGCACTGTTAATCTGTACCGTGGCGCCTTAAAGCATACTTATGGTTGTCGGTAGTCGGCGACCGATCAACGGGAAAAACACAATAACGATATTTAAGTTAATCGCATAATGTACACCTTCATCTCATAATTACACACTGTTTCAAAACTTGTGTCTCGGAGAGTTAAAACATTCTGAGTACGCGTGCGTTGCAAAAGTCTCCTATTATGCGTAATTATGCGGCCGCATAAACCGAGCACTTTGCTGCTCAGGCCCCAATTACACTTAGCGGGCCTCTTAATATTGTTCATTATGCTAAGGAAATGACAAGATTTTGCTAGAATCCATTATCCTTATAAAGTCGTAGGCGCACAAACATGCGTCGCGCGATCAAAACGACAAGAACGCGCACTCAATCAGTGTTCCCATAATGGTAACTCCTCAGCGGAATCCCCTTTTCTTAAGTGCTCGCCTCCTCGCCTCCTGCCAGCTAATCATATTTGAATTTCAAATTAGTAGCCAATTAGATTTAATAGCACCGGCCATCCGCTCTCGCGGTGCGAGGTTACATTTTTTCCTTTTTTCGCTCAGCTCCTTACCTAATGTCACAGTGACATGATAAGATGTTTTGGATTGATACTCAAAACCAAGGAATACTACCAAGAAGTTTGGAATCCTCTATAGTGGAGCACAGACTGCCTAACAAGCGGTGAAACATGATAATACTCCTTGGTGATCGGTAATGATCGTTCTTCTCCGTAGTTGTTTTTAGTGACGTTAACCTTGTCCCTTTCTAATTTATGTCTTGGCATGACGTCACTCAATTTTCGTTGTTACGTCATTAGAATAGAAAGGGACACACGTAAAATTGGAAGTATCGACGACGGAGACGGACGTCAATTTTCTTGTATCAATGCTTGTAAGGAGGAATGCTATCCTTTTTGATTTAGATCCATGAATACTACTCTAAGGCTGGCGTGCACCAAAAAGTATTAAGGCTTAAACATGTTTAAATATGATGCTGTCAATGTCATTTGTATGACGAGCAGTGTGAAAGACTGAACTATCACTAAATACGTTTAAGCCTAAATACTTGTTGGTGCTAGCCGGCTAAGGGCCTGTTTCACCACTTCTGGATAAGTCATTGTTAGCTTATATGACAGATAATTTGACATATCTTTCGTACGAAATTGTATGTTGTGTACCTACATCTAAGCTAAAAATTACTTATCCAGAAGTGGTGAAACCATAAACATAATATATAGTATATTATTATGATATATATATAGTATATTATGTTTATGGGTATTACATAATATATATATAGTATATTATGTTTATGGGTGAAACAGGACCTAAAACATAAGAATCACTTCACTATGAAGTTTATTGTAACAATTTCTAACATACTTAATTAATGGAATGCATCAATTCATAATAATATTACCAACACTACACTTATTTCAATGCGTAGATAATATTGCCGAGCACATTCGTTTAGTACCTACCTAATGTGAATATTAAACTTTTTGCTTTATTTATTACAAAACTGTTTATGCATGATATTGCTGCTAAGCTAACTAAAAATAGCTTTAGCTATAATCATGTTATGGGTTTACGTATGTTCCATCCGTACCAAGCCAGCAGTTTGAATTTAACGACAACTAGCGTTGGAAGCATCGCCATCGATTGCCATCTCTAACCCGCTAACTGATATTACGTAGTCATTACTTTAAACATTGGATATAAGTTTATTTGTTTATTGCAAAACATGTTGGATAGTATTGGCCAAAGGTGCCCTTTTTATTTTTGTACAAATTCTCGTTCCTAAAATATACAAACTTGTATCCAAATTTGCATATCATTTCGTTTACCGTATTGTCATATTTTCTTAACTTTATCGGTGGTTCATATAAAAGTTATAAAATGTTTATTTACTTCATTAAAATGTTATTAGATGAATATCTATCCTACTTTATACAACTGACATCACATCATTGATTACTTCATAAAAATGAGGAAGCTACACTTAGTCGATTTATATGTATAGGGACCCGCCTCGCATTTCCCCTCTGCCTACGTACAAGATCAAGAAATCTTTTGCATTTACATACAAGTTTATACCTTATCACTAAACGAGACAGCCTATAATTGAGAAACAAGAACTTCGAGCTTATCACGTTTGGGGTTCACACGAGAGTTTTTCATGTTTTTGAACATTAAAAATTAGAATCTGTAGTAATGGAATAAAGTCCAAAGTTACGGATTTCATGCTAACGCCGCAAAAAGTAGCAGAAAAGTTTGTAAAATTACACGCGTAACTTGTCCAAATATACTCGTATGCGTAATAGTCTAAGAGGCTACATTATTATGAATTCAGCAGAATAAGTGGAGTTTAAAGAAAATGAAAAGTGTGCGGTGCCAGCGCCTGCGCATGATCACGTTATCCGGTGTGCTTGTGCTATTATTGTTATGACAAGACCGAGCGTACGGTAATTTGTGGTTATGGGCGTTAATCGATCTTAAATTGCAAACATATTTAAATAGTAACGTGTATAAAATAAATGAAAACACAACGGAGAATAAACTTGATCCCACTTTTATGTAATAAACTAATAACTTAACTGTTCGTTTTTATTAACTCGTAGGTTATGTAAGTTAGGTAGATGTTCATGTTAACTCATATAATTATGCGATAATTAACAAAGCTATAAAGTGAACTTTCAAAATAGTGTGATTCATCCAGCGGAAGTAGTAAATTTACACAAGTTATTTATTTTCCTAAAAGTCATTTGAAAACACTGTTGACAAAACAGTATGATATACAGGGTAAATTTTATATCACTGCGGATAACTTCAGCATGTATTCTACTCATCAAACTGAACAACATTCAGTATGGAGCCAACATCGAAATAGCGAAGAAAAAATCAGCTGTCCCATACATTTGAGTCGAATAGGTACTGCAGTTTTGTGTGGGACAGTTGATTTTTTTCTTACGATTACACTCTCACAAAAATTTGCTTTCTATTAAAAAAACCGCATCGAAATCGGTCCACCCGTTTGGGAGCTACGATATTGCCACCGACAGACAGAAATTTATAACACCCCTCTTTTTTTTTGTCGCAATTTTTAAAGTTACGTGAAAACTGCTGAACCGATATTCATGAAACAAAGCTAAGAACACTCTCGCAAAAATTAGCTTTCTATTTTTAAAAAACCATTGAAATCGGTCTACCCGTTTGGGAGCTACGATGCCACAGACAGACAGACAGACCGACATAGGCGTCAAACTTATAACACCCCTCTTTTTGCGTCGAGGGTTAAAAAAACATGATAATTTAAAATCTATATCTGATACTGTACTTAGTAAAATTTTTCACTGACAATTGGCGTTTCTTTTTTACTATAAATAATATTTTGATATTTATAATTATATTTGAGAATGATAGATAATCAAAATACAGGAAAATAACCACTTTATAAGATAGATACTTAATCGTAAATCGATCATTAATCAAATGTTTTTAATAATGGACTCATTTGCATAACTTTACTTGAACATTTGAATAAAATCAGATAAGAAACGTTTTTATTTGGCTGGCCGTCCGGCGTCCCGTGGATGTCGTCAACCCATCAAGCCCTCACATGATACGGAGTCATAAAAATCGATGGTCTTGGTACTCTACGTGGTGGAGGTACAAATTGATGTTCCAGTATTTAATGAGAAACATTAGCGAGTGCAAGCTGCGGACGTGATGCAGACAGATACCATCTGTGGCGCTCATTACTACTTTTGCCCAAGTAAGGCGAAACGGTGAGGGCCTTTCTACATGATTTATATTATTCATTTGCAAATGAATTCCGAAGAGTAAGCTTCGATCCTTCTTCGATAACCAAAAAAGTTTGAGATTTGCGGCTTATTTGAAAGATGATGGAAATGTCTACTACGTAACTACGCCCTTTACTAAAACCATTTGTGGCAAATCGTTAGTTGAACTACTCGGAATGCATTGTCACTGTCAAACTTATGCAAGTATTGCTAAACAAGACAATGACAGAACATTTATTGTGCTGCCCAACTAATCACTCGGTAGACACATTTTAATAATAAGTCCCTAGATAGGTTGAATAATTACCGATCTGATTTATAAACGCTAAGCTTCGTTGTTTCTAGACTAATATATTTATGTCGCTATTTAATTAGTCAGCTTAGGTATTCGTCGATAAAATAAAGCGCCAATAAAGTTCAAGGAGCTATTTTTACTGCGATCATTATGATGACCTTTAAAACGTGACACTTGTGAATTATGATACACTGGCTAAAGAACGATATGTGACAATAAAACTAGTTTCGTTTGGAGTTATATTTTATGTAAAACCTCAAACTTCAAAAGCTTCGAGCTTATATTCTTATATACAGGGTCCAACTTAATATGCTGACACTTTTTTAAGGGAATGATCAGACCATGAATCTGAACAACTTTATCTATGGGCGAACATCGAAATCGCGAAATAAAAATCAGCTGTCCCATACATTTTGCTTGAGTAGGTTTGCAGTTTTGTATGGAGCACCTGATGTTTTTTTTCGCGATTTCGATGTTGGTCCCACAGAGAAAGTTGTTCAGTTTGATGGTCTGTTCATCCTCTTAAAAAAGTGTCAGCATATTAAGAGGAGTGCCCTGGAGTGCGATTTTTGAATCTCATTCGGTGAGCTCAGCAGTTGAAAATGTCAAAATTACTATGGAGATAAGCGTCTTTCTACTGCTGATTTGACTCTCAAAAATCATACTTCCGGAGTGCGAATTTTGAAAGTCATATCAGCAGTAGAAAGATGCGTAGTATCTCTATAGTAATTTTGACATTTAAAACTGCTGAGCTCACCGAATGAGATTCAAAAATCGCACTCCATGTCTAAATTACTATGGAGATACGCATCTTTCTACTGTAAATTTGACATTAGAAAATCGCACTCCTTAAGTATGATTTTTGAGAGTCAAATCAGCAGTAAAAAGACGCATATCTCCATAGTAATTTTGTCATTTTCAACTGCTTAGCTCACCGAATGAGATTCAAAAATCGCACTCCTGTATATAGATAGTATATTTTTAATAATATAATTCAGTTTAGTGTTAAATAAGGCCTTAATTGCAGCGGTTATCGTTCGGTAAATATCTCAAATTAACTGCATATTTTAAAGGGTGCTGCGCGGACGCACCGAGTGAGAGTCACCACCGGAGAAAGTCCGCAACGCCCTGTTACCGCCTGGCCACGGGACAGGGCGACCGGCGGCGCGTCTTGCGATTTTTGAATACACTGCCTACGCGCCGCTGCGTGCTTGCGTAATTGTAGGGACACAACGCTCAGTGTATTCTAAAATCGCAATTCGCGCCGCCGGTCGCCCTGTCCCGTGGCCAGGCGGTTATGGCGGAATTTCTCATTCCACAGAGCCTTTTCCCCTATTACTTGTGTAAATCTGTCTCTTTGGTATTATAAATACCGTTGTTCATAGTTTCTCTGAGCAAGAATTGTTAACGATTGCAAAATAAACATTAAAGCTTTGAACAATTGAGTAATTTAGTCCGTATTTCTACCAAAAGTTATTGGAAAGAGATGTTAATATCGTTAACAAGAGTTAGCTAAAAATTTTGTTGAGCTACAAATGCAATAAAGAACATGGATCTATTCAACAAAAACTTAATGATACGAATAGACATGCATGCGTGACACCTGCGCCCGCGGCATGATCGCGCGATAAAGCGCTATCGCGCCCTAGCTCCCTTTCTTTTTGCGCGTGAACGAACGAGTTAGCAGGTGCGATAAAACGTTTATCGATGTACCATGCCGCGGACGCAGCACCGGACACATAATTTTTATGATTTCTAATCGAATGCGTTAGACTACTGAGAAGTAAATTTAACCTAATAAACAATTTAATAGAAAATAAGGAAAATAAGTATCTTCTACGACTCTACGTAGCTATCTATTCAACAGACCGCGTCCACATCAATATAACAATCTAACAAAACAATAAATGAGAATCTCACAAATGCGCGAGTAACTCGCGGCCCGGAGCTCGAAGTCGTAAGGCGAAGGCGTAACAATGAACGTATCTATTCTATGCACATTCGAAGCCAAACCGTCTGATGCTCTTGCGCTCATCGTGAATACCATCTACTTGTTAGAGGTAGAGCAAGAACTAAAGCTTTATCCAAGCTTCACTCTAGTCGTTTCATAATCCTAATCTAATATTGTCCTGCAAAGTAGTGTTACGTTGTAATAGAATCGAAGTTGAGGAGTCATTCTGTCAGATTCGCTTAGCTATAAGCTAACATTAACAACGTTAATGGAAACATTTACCTACTTAGGTGTGTTTTCTAAGCCCTATACAATACACCTAGACTCTAGGGCCGTGTGCATTAAGCTTTAGGAAAGCGTGGTACGGTCGCAGGCGCAGGCGCATCAACACAAGAGTGTGACCTCTGCGCGGCGCGCGCGGCAAGGTCACGAACGCGCGTGCGACTTAGTCGTGACCCGCTCGCGCGCCCTATTGCACACAACTATGCGAAATTCATGTTAGTAACAATTACTTTAGAGTTCAATATCATCTGTATAAAACGCAAGCGACTCGGTGTATCTAATACACCGCGCGGTATTCAAGTCTGCTAGGGCATATCTCGCGTGGATTTGATTCCAAACGAATACCTAATATGTAGGTAGATTGAATTCTATACGATATTAAATCGATAGTTAACAGTGAATACCTCCCCGTTGACATCATAGACTGTTTTGTTTGCAGAAGCCTACAGTCTGTGATTCATGGCTTGACCTACGAATAGAAAGGAAAGTCTAGGTATCGTAAAGGAATTAATTCATTTATTATAATATCTTCAAACCACCTTCGTTATTATGCATGTAAATGTTAAAAGTAAGGTGAGTTGGTTTGGTTAACCATTATCCAATCTATGTTATAACCTCTATTTTACATTAAGAAAAGGCAAGTCGCTTAGCAAAATACTGCAGTTACCTACATTATACGATAATGCTAACACAATCAAAACAGCAAAAATCATCAAAAACATTGGCTTCTTACTTTTAAAAAGTATAAGTACAATTAGGTATGTAACGAGAAACAATTGAGGAAAAATATCACTTTGTTTGTTTTCCTATTTATCGAACGTTGAAATAATTTCCGATTCGATGATTTCAAATGAATACTGATTCATTTAAAGTAGGTAAGTACATACTAATATCTGATTCACAACTACTAGGTGACAATTCAATAAAATTGGTCTTCAATGGGTGGATCATTAGTACAGTATCGTCATCGTATCGAACAGGTAACTACGACTTTGATACGTCGTTTCTATTAGAGCTACATTCGTATCCCGATCAATTTAACTAACAATATTCATACTAACAGTAAATTTAACGTTTTGAAACACTGTTTAACGCATTTGCTATGATTTATGATGAGTAGCTTATATGACAGATAATTTGGCATATCTTTCAAACGAAATATGTCAAACGATGTGTCAACTAAGCTGTCGAGGACTTATCCAGAAGTAGTGAAACAGACCCTAAAACCTAAGAGTCGCATAGCAAGTCTATCAGGGGCCAGTCGCATATCGACAGTGGAAATTTCAAATGTCGTAAGGGACAAACCCCTACTTTTGAGTAGAGCCAAAAAACAAAATTTTGGCAAAAAAACATCATAACTTCTTTATTTTCTTTCCTATTAAGGTGATTTCCAGACAGATAGTTTTAAAATTACTTCATCTATAGAAGACTATTGATCAAACCTGGATTAGCACAATAGTTTAGAAGTTAGTGTCCCTTACACAATAGAATTTTTGAACAGATGTCCTTTACACAACCGAATTTTTGAAGAGATGTCCGTTACGACGTGGAAAAAATTGCGATTTACAACAAATCTATTTTACGCCCTACCATACCCTACGCTTAATCATAATAATTTTGTTGTAACTGCCTACCAGTCTTGTCCACTCCTATAATTTGTATGTCGTAAAGCTATTATAAAAAAATAAAAGGAAGTTACAATAAAAAATTTCGATCCAATCAAAGAGATTATTGCTATGTCATAGACAAATTTCTGATCAGCAACTGTTCAGTTTAGTTTTGCTTGTCCTTAATCACTGTTTTTACCGGTATTTGACACGTTTTCTTTATAAGAACCATTTATATAACCGAAACTTTTTCTACAGGGTTCAACTTAATATGCTGCTAGTTTTTTACAAGGATGATCAGATCTTCAGACTGAAAATCTTTCTCTATGGGACCAATTTTCAAATCGCGAAAAAAATATCAGATGTCATTTGGCTCGAGTAGGTTTGCACTTTAGTATGAAACATCTGATTTGATCCCATAGAGAAAGTTGCTCAGTTTGAAGGTCGGATAAACCCCTTAAAAAAGGTGTCAGCATAATAAGAAGAACCCTATATGTTCGACGCCATTGTTGTTGTTACGGCCTACGGTTAGCGGCGCTGTGTCAGAAAGGAAACTAAAAACTGACAAAACGGTGATTCATAACCCGCTAAATGACATTACGTCTAGCTTTTTATAGCCGTATTGAAGAACGCGAAGCGCTCGTACAATGCGACGATCGTTCGATCAGCCGGCTAAATTTTGATCCGCCGTAATACGAAACGGCTCGTTTTAGACGGCTAGCTGTTATGTCTTCTTATACCTCTATTCCTCGAGGAAAACCCTCTGCTACGTCCTGGAGGGCGCATGACATAGGGCACAGGCTAAAATGCGATAGATATCGAGTGGTTTATGGTGGCCGTTACCTATGTAATGCAGCTAATAAGTTTTACAAACCAACTGCGAGATATTCACGAGTCTAACCCTTCCCTGCTCAAAAGTCATCAAAATGCTAGCCAAATTGCTCCTCGGGATGGCCAAAAGAATTTTTTTGTACCAAGTATGTACCTATTTACACTTAGCTTTCATACGCTGCCCTTTCTCCCGAATGAAGCCATTGACATCAACACCCCAATGGCCTCCCGTCTCAAAGGCGACTGGAACAAAATCATAAACCTACTCCAGGTTGGTAGTTCCACCCGCTAAAAGGGCACCGAACGTGTATATATACTGGTCTCGTTCCAAACCAGACAACCGCCTTTTTGACAAGATAATGACGCCATCGATGCGGCTAAAACCCAGGGGCGTCAGGATACACAACACGTCTACAGACACAAGCGCATGGCGAATTATGTAATTTAAGGCTTGATGACGGATGTACTTACATTCCAGCACAACGCTGACATCTTAATTTATGACAACACTTTTCTCCACCCAACACTACAAATATATTCGGACTAGCTTACCTTGCAATCTGGATGTAAGACTGTGGCAACTTTCAAAGAATCATTGTAGAGCAGCTTTCCCAAAATGAAGGAAGGGAGAGAGTACCTACAACCAAATTAGCGTATGACTCCGGCTCCATACTATCACTTTTTTAAGCGGGAAACATTAGCACCAACAGCGCTACTTACAAACAGTGACAAAGACAGTCTTGCCGCGATATCATCCCTGCTTGCACGGCCAAGTTTTCAGGGCGCTTAGCGTTTGGAGAAGAGGTTGCAGTTGCAGTTGCAGTGGTGGTTATGGCAGAGTTGAAAGCTTTGGAATATCTGTGTACGCTCATTTATTTGGGAATTTCCACCTTGTTTTATACAAAACGGCGGTTCCCTATTCGTCTGTAAACCTCCGACTTCCGAGTAAACTGTTCATGTGGGTATCCCCACTACCTACGTACGCCCAGCTTATTATGGGTTTGCGTTGCTTGATGTGTCGCCGTGTGAACCGACGGTACTGAACAACTTTCTCTAAGAAACGTGTAGGAAAGTAGCAAAAAAAATTGGGTTTTTCACACAAATGTTCGATCAGCCGATTATCGAATATTTGTATGAAAAGTTTATTTTTGGAACTTTCCCTTCTTCCTTTGCGAAAGTTATTCAGTATCATGGGTACAATCACCCTTTAAATTAATGCACCCGTGCATAACAATAAACAGTTGTCTAAATAATGTTGCCGAACCATGGTGCATACGAAAGCTAGCTTCATTAACAAAACATACTAAGCAAAAGGTAAATTGTTTTGTGTATTTTTATTGGAACCTGGAACCTGAAATTTGAATATTTATTATAAATTCTTTGATTATAGAACTTTTTAAATAGCTTTACAACATTTAATTTTAGAGTGAACTAGACTGGCAGGTTAGTTACACCAAAATAATTACGATTATTCTTAGGGTGTACAATATTTTTTATTACAATCACAATTTTTGTAACGTCGTAACGGACACGTGTTCCAAAATTATATGGTTTAGGGACCTAATCTTTTAAACTATTATCCTAAGCGAGATTCAATCAATAGTTTGCTATAGATTAAGAAATTCGAAAACAATTTGTCTAGAAATCATTACAATAGCAACAAAAATTTAAAAGTTATAACGGTTTTAGGCAATATTTTGTTTTTGGTTCTTCTGTAAAACATACAAGTTTATTGCCGAAGTGTAAGTTTACTACCGAAATATCGGGAATATAGATATCAAAAACGCGGTAAAACCCCCTTTTAAATGTTTAATTTTAGTTTAAATAAGAACCGTTGTCATGACTTTCTACAACAACTTTAAAATTATTTGTGAAAATAACGTCGTAAAGGATATACTGTATTCAAATTATTTGTGAACATAACGTCGTAGAGGACGTAATGTAAATAGCTTGTTGCTACTTAAGACAATATTTATTCAACATTTTAAAATATTTTACCAGAATTTTTGTTGTAAAGGACATAATGCAATATTTTTTGCTACTTACGACAATGTTTATCAAACATTTTAAATTACGCTTTCAGACGATAATGTCGTAAAGGACATAGGGTAATAATGTGTTGCTACTTACAACAATATTCATTCAAAGTTTGAACTACATTTTAAAATAATTTTATGTTGTAAAGGAAGGTTATTTTTTTTAATGTGGGTTACAACGTTTTAAGGCAGGTAATTATAAAGACTTACGACGTTGCATAAAACTATATTACAGTTTGAACCTAAAATTTGACCTATACGACATAAATTTTTAATATTTTTGTCACTTACTACAAAATGATGGTCCTCGTATCTCCTTTATTTGAAGAGATATCAAAATTTTAAATACACAGATCGATAGAGGAAAAAATTCTGAGTTCAGTGGTATATTCAGTGGACTTACGACAAAATGTCCCTTACGACATTTGAAATTTCCACTGTCGATATAAGGTTCTCTCCGGCTTGCACGTAAGTACCTAGATCCACCACTTTATATTCGCTCAAATGTGTTTTGTTCATAAAATGAAACTGTGAGATTAGGATACTCCCAAAACTCACTCGACATTGGCAGAAATTCAGTGCTAGACACAAGCAAAACGCCATTAAGTAATTATAAATAAAAAAAACTAAAAGGTAGGTATCCAAGCTCTTCAAACGTAGATAGGTATATTATAAAGCACGCCACATCCATGAGGAATTATTCCGGGTGGAATTAGGATGTCGTATGGATTTGCCCCCTCCAAAATTTTGTTCGGAATTACGGAAATTGTACACCCATACAAAATCACAATTCTAAATCAGAATTAACTTTACGGAATTCCGGATATATGTGGCCGACCTAAGGCGGATGAGGCAAACGATTGAAAACTTCTTAGAAACGATTGCAAATACTAATAAAATTTTACAGAAACCTGCTATGACAAAAGAAATGAAACTCCATAAAATAAAAATGCTGAGAACTTTACATTAGAGCTGTTCATCCGGAGCAGCCATGACCCCTGTTATGTAATTAAGACAAGCGAAATTATTGTTATACGTAATACCTACGTATTACCTTATTCACACATAAGCAGTGAGATAATCTTTCAATGTCTTCTAACGACCCTGGCTTGCGGAAGTTTTTAAGGAAACAGATTGTCTTACCTACTATTTACTACGTACATAGATTGTTACCAAATCGTGATACCCATAAATGTTTTTTTTTTTGTGAAAAGATTGACAATACAGTTAATGGAAAATCTAAATATTAACACTTCCTCTCGGCTGGCGAGGTGCTAATGTTGACTTTCACGTACATACCTACATGCAGTGATTGTATTGCTGACATAAAATACTTGTTGTTGTTGTAACTTTAACCTTCAATTTTATTTGCGTATTGGTGCAATTAAATTGTAAATTTTCATCAGTTGATTGATCAATCTTTTAATTTATGGACACCCTTATAATATTTCCAGGACAACAGCACTTAATAAATCTGACACCAGGAGTGCGATTTTTGAATCTCATTCGGTGATCTCAGCAGTTGTAAATGTCAAAATTACGATGGAGATACGCATCTTTCTACTGTGGATTAGACTTTCGAAAATCGCACTCCTGAAGCATGATTTTTGAAAGTCAAATCAGCAGTAGAAAGATGCATATCTCCATAGTAATTTTGACATTTACAACTGCTGAGCTCAGCGAATGAGATTCAAAAATCGCACTCCAGAGGCCTATTTCATAAACATGACAAATTTACAACGACTAGTATACAATGTTGTATAACACCATAAGTAACCAGCAATGTATCCTGAATTGTCATTGTAAATTACTACTGTCATAACATAACATAAACATAAATATTCTTTATTTGCACATCAAGAATAGACAAATACAGGCCCCTAGGCTCTATTTAATAAACGTGTCAAATGTAATTTACAATGACAATTCAGGATACATTGCTGGTTACTAATGACGCTAAACATGCTAAGTTAAGAGGATACGCGAGTACCGTTTTTTCCATACAAACGTATTTCCCAGTTTTCTCCCTGGATAATGATACTAGAGAAAACATTTTTAGGGTTCCGAAGTCAACAAGGAACCCTTATAGTTTCGCCATGTCCGTCCGTCCGTCCGTCCGTCCGTCCGTCTGTCCGCGGCTTAGCTCAGAGACGCTTAGTACTAGAAAGCTGTAATTTGACAAGGGTACACATATTAATCACGCCGAAAAAGTGGTAAAATAAAATTTTGAAAAATATTTTTTTTTAGGTTACCTCCCCTACCCGTGAAGTGGGGATGCAATTTTTTTTCTCGTCTATCCCATGGTGTGGGGTATTGTTGGATAGGTTTTTTAAAAATACGGTGGGTGTGGGAAAACCATTTTTCGATTTAGGGATCCGTTAGCGAAATATTAAGCTTTAAGGTGCAAATTTTTGTTAGAGTCGAGTGTCCCCCCCCCTCTGCCAGCTAAACGGTTGTTTCTAGATATGTGAAAAAATTCATGGCAGTAGCGTATATAATGAAATTAAAAGGAAAACTATCACCGCTAAGTTAGCTTTACAAGTTAACGAGTAATAGTCGACCAACTTAAAAAATGTACTTTTTAGACTTTATTAGCCGTCAAACCGTAGTATAAAACAAAAAGCCCCCTTCTAAGTTCGTATATTGTGACGGGCAACTACGGAACCCTACCCTGCGCGTGGCCCGACACGCACTTGGCCAGTTTTTTTTACCATACAATCTATGTTACTTCTGCTATGTCCCTACGTTTTGTTTTTTTGCATACATTAATTACTGTATGAATTAGGGACCTTCGAAAATGACAAATTTTAACGCTCGTTTTCAGACATCCAGCAAACACATTTGACGAATATAAACAAAAAAAGCAAAACGTACAGACATACCCAAAGTCTTTCTCATATTATTCTTGAAAGAATTTTTTAAATCTGTTTAGTTTTGGAGGAGAAAACAGGGGAATACGAAATGCTGTTTTCGTCGATTTTATGTAGATAAAATCGGTCGTAGCTGCAGTTGTCTCTTTCGCACTCTAGTCAGTGGGGTGTATGGGTGGGGCGGATCGGACAAATATGTATACGGTTGGAAAAGTGACCTAGTCTCCAAATTAGCATTTCAGCCCGCCTATCCTCTTAACATGTCTCCTAAAATTCTCAGCAATGTACCCTGAATTTGTCATTGTGAAATTACAATTGTCATGTTTATAATATGAGGCCCAAGTCAACGGTTATTCTATTCTAAAAAATAATAAACTCACGAAGACCATAATCCCTTACGTGGTGGTCATAAACTTAGCTACAAATACAAACTTTATTGTAGGTAGTTCTAGCAAGGCTTGCGTTTAGCTTATTGAAGGTTTCAAGGTGCGTTCATACGCGTGCCGCGCAGCCCGGCAAGCTGGCAATTCGCTGTACATTGAGGCTTCTATAAAGTTAAATAGTAACAATCACTTTACAAACGAGTCGATGTACAGCGAATTGCCAAAGCTTGCCGGGCTGCACGGCTTGCATGTAAACCCAGCATCAAGATGGAATGACAAGTAAAGTGGTGATAGGTGGCTAGCCTTTCGCCCACAAATACACTGCATTGAAACCCACGGGAAGAAATAGGGTGGTCCATTCTAAGCACATACCAGACTTTTGGTTCGAGAGGAGAACAATCACTTTTGGGGGGATAATCATTGAAAAAGAGATCGCTGTAATCACTGTTATATACAAATATCAGCGAGGGATAAATCTCACCAATCCACCACCCTGGATACGTTCCTGAAGAGCGGTTTTTGAAACTCATTCGCTGAGCTCAGCAGTTGAAAATGTCAAAATTACTATGGAGATACGCATCTTTCTACTGCTGATTTGACTTTCAAAAATATACTTCAAGAGTGCGATTTTAGAAAGTCCTGCATTCCTGGTTCATTCTAAGCCGAAACTTCTTTTTTTTTTAGTTAGTTCCATTCAATCAAAATAGTTAGTGAGTGGTTGGAACTAACGGTTTATTGTCGTGTGCCTTATACGACGGTGGTGGACTGCGTACTGGTGGATAGCCGAGAATGGGATACATTATTCAAGGGGATCATTTACATCGCGGTGCGGCGGACGTGGCGGATTGTGACTCCTTGTATGTGCATGGTGGCGCGCAAGGCACTCACCGCAAAAAAAACCTTCCATATTGCTCCTTCAAGCCTTTCTTTTTTAATTTACTCGAGGAATTCACTTAATGATCGAGGACAACGTCCATAGATTGCGTTCAATTGAAAAGATAAGAGAGTTTATACGTTAGTTTGTGTACAACTGTAATTACGCGTTGATAATTGCAAGGTTACTGTGAACAAAGTGCGAACTACTTGAAAACTAACTACCTGTACATATTTGATAAGTTAATAAAAGCTGGCTATACAGAATGTTACAATGCGTTACATATTAAACAGGGCGTGCTTTAAACCATCAAACTGAAAAACTTTCAGTATGGGACCAACAACGAAATCCTGAAAAAAGAAAATCAGCTGTCCTATACATTTGGGTCGAGAAGCGATTAACGTTTTCTATGGACTAGCTAATCAGGGCTGCCATGTTGTATAATTTGATATAAAAACTGTACAATTAGGTGTCCGTTTGTATCCTCTATGTATCCTGAACTATCATATATAATTGGATACTTGGATACAACAAAATAATAATTTATTTAGCCTAAAAATCGCAGAAGAATAACATAGAAGCCGCTATATTCAATCACTTTACGATTCAATGTAGCAAGAACGTTATAAATAAATTCGTTCAAGTTTTGTAAAATGCTGTCTCTCTCTGTCTCGGTCCAACCGTGGCTCAAATAAATAACTATTTTGAATGAAAAAATCAACTTAAGTTCAAATTACGTGATTAATACTTATTAAAAATTAGTTTTATTTGTTTCGGAGTTTTTCATACATGTATGTATCCTGCGCGTCAATTTCGTATAATATCAGGGACATGGCTGAATAATTATAAAAATTAGACTGGCAGCCCTGCAGCTAATTAATTTTTCGCCCTTTCATTGTTGGTCCCATATTGAAAGTTGTTCAGTTTAATGGTCTGAAGCACCCCCTTTAATAAGTATCGCATTTAAATTTACCACCCTGTCATATATGGATATTTTGAAAACAAAATCTTTTAAGGAATTAAAAATATTTACAACGTCCACAAATTAAGTGGCTATTTACCAATTAACGTAATAATTAAATTACATTGGAATCCGAAAACAAAATGACGTGGTGGTGAGAGGCGCGCCCTTGCACCGCACCGCTCCTGCCTGAGCTGCGCCAGCGCAATGTCATCGTCGTCATCGACAATTGGCCCCCAACTACTTATGTACGCACACACACCCCAACGGAGTTGCATTCAAGAGAATGTGCATTGTCACAATACAAAACAAAGGCCCAATTAAAAAGACTTTAAGGGATAATTAAGTTCACTTTTTTATTAAAGCCTACAAGTGCTTGGTAGGTAGTAAATCAATAAGAAACTGAGAGAACGGTCCTTGTCCGAAATTAATGGGCTGGTATAGAGAAAACCGATTCCCCAGCTCACCTACATAAAACACTTACGATATGAAATGAATTTCTAAAAAATTATTAGCGTCATAATCGTGATACATTTATTAACAATGTCTTGTTGCAATCATTCAATACCTATCAACTATAGAATCGACATTATTACAAATCATATTATCTAGCCGCTTTTATGACAAATACTATTTATTATGAATGTGATAAATGATAATTGATAAATAAGTAGTACAAACTGAGTCTTTTGCGAGTCGACTGGAAGAAATCTCTTCAGAGATAAGCTCGCCCTTTGTGCATGTGTTCTCAATTTTGTGTATTATATTGTCCGTGTGTATAATTAAGTGTTATAATGGTAATAATAATAATAATAACCCCGCGGAGGCAGCTTGTGGCGAGCTGACGGTGAGTGGCGACACCGCGGACCCCTATCCAGGGGGACCATACAGACATGCGCTTACACACACACATACAGACAGTAACACACCCCCCTACCTCTGGCTTGCCTTCATTGGCCGTCCAGAGTGGAATCGCAAGAGCAAAGAACCTATGCTCCAGGTTGGAAGTGTATTGCACGTAATGGCGTAATAACGGGGAAACCCGCTCACGGGGGTAAACCCCGCGATGGTGAAACCGGTGCCGCACCTCTCGACAACCTTTAGCCGCTCAATGGGATGTTGCCCCATTGTCGCACTTTGTGCGTGCGGCCGTTTTATGGGGCCCACTCGACGAGTTGGCGAGTCACCGCCTGCCCTATTTACAATTTTGAGACTAGTTGTCATGGCAGGCGTCCGTTAGTCTCCTCCCATAGCCCAGTATCCATCCATCCAACTTTCACCTCTATAGCCCAAGACCTTATTTTTCCATCACGGCCATAGCGCCGGACTCCAATAGTCTTTGCACCTGGCGGGGACCATCCCCGTGTGTATCATGTTGTGCGCTCGGAGATGGTATCCGCCATGTGTATCCCTTACATTTAGATTAACTTGTCTTTTGAACGGGCCTCTACATGTTGGCTTCGGCTCCATGCACGCCTTCCAAAGGTCCGGGACTTAATTGCCCGTGATTACGGATCGTAAGACACATAATAATAATAACAAAATACATAATTATAATGTTAGAAAAAAGCATTGAGTTTTCAAACTTTCGATATTGGATTCTTTTTTATAGGTAAAAAGTTAATCTGAATCACAGAATGCTTGAATGCCAGACAGCTGGTAGTTGTAACATTGTTTCTGACCACCACGAAAGGTATAATGGTCGTGAGTTTACGTATGTGTGTATGTGTGTTTTTTTCATGAAAGTACTAAATACGAAATTAACAATTGATAAAAATGTGTGGTAATGGCACATCTACGGTATTTTATGACTACATCATTTTCCTAATTAACAACAGCATTGTATCTTTGTCTGGAAACCGCAATTTATTTCATATTAATTTACACTTCGATCTCTTTGAACATAAAATTCTTTTTCTGTGTAGCGTTATTAGTGAAGCCGTATAAATAAATTTTAACAAACATAAAATAAACAACTGTGACTCACGAGCTCATAAAAGTTCCACGATAGTCTACGTACTCGTTGCTACTTTGTGCTCGGCTTGATGCAGAAGGAAGTATTCATTATAAATCAAAAAACTTGGTGTTAAAGTTTGTAAAGTCTGCAGTAATTTTAAGAACATGCTTACAAATAGGTAGGAATTAACTTTTTGGTTTTTTATACAATTATACACATGCATACAGGGTCCTTCTTAATATGCTGACACTTTTTTAACAGGTTGATCAGACCATCAAATTGAACAACTTTCTCTATGGGACAAACATCGAAATCGCGAAAAAAATATCAGCTGTCCAGATATGGGTGACGTGGACTGGACTCAACAACACCTAAAAACTGTATATTATATCGTACATCCTTTTTTTTCAATGTTTACAGACTTATAATACACTTCTGTTACAGTTTTATAATAGTGTAGAGAATACTAACTATGTAGGTATATTGTTTCCAACATATACTACCTGTTAATAAGATACTTTATATTCAGTTTGTGGAGAGAAATATTTACAGATCAATAAAATAAGTAAGATCAGGATAATACTTTGTAGCCAATTTGCGTGTCTATTTTTTATTCATAATATATTTTGTAAAACAACGCAGGTATGTTTCCTTGTCGTTGTTTTTGTAACTGCATAAAAATCAAGATAAACATATTTTTATTTCTTGTATAAGACTATAATATTAAAATTGGTCTGAATTGTGATTATATGTACCCATATATTATTATAATGTCGAGCCGTATAACGAATCAAGTTAATAAAAACGTACATTCATATACATATAAGGTAAAGCTAGCCTTGTTGACGTCTGTTCCTCTCTGTTGCTCAGTTCACCAATGTGTTTTCTGTCTTTATCACACTAATAAGCTACAATACACTCATACTTTACACATACATACACAGAATGATACTGTTTGTGTGTGTGCACATCGAGTCAATGTGATGAATAAACAGTTTCTCCGATTTTACGATTCAATGATTTAGAATTTAGATACCTATCTATGCAAAGTTGGTTAATGATTTTGAAATATTTAAGTGGTCTTGGGATATATTATACTCATATCAAAAAATTAAGACATTAGGCGTGAGGTACCTACAGATATGTACGAGTACCTGCCCTGCTAACCTACGACAGGGTAGCGCCCTGTAATTTATGTATCCCAAGCAAAGTATAACTAACATATCAGAACAGTTTTTTAATACTACTGAATCAAAAGACGATATAAAATCAGATGCATAACCCATACCTACCACAACACTTGACTAAAACTTGTTTATTTAATTTGACAATTAAATTAGGTAAGTATATAAAAACTGTTCATATATTAATCAATAGTTGTTTTGATAAAGCTACCTGATTCAACAATAAAAACCCTAGTCAGGTCATTCACCTCGTATCTAAACAAATTCTAACAAGATTCCCGAGAAGCATGATTGTATAAAATCGAATTGAATTGTATAGTGATCAATCAGCTTCAAAATCAAAACTTATTTGCTCAACGGGTTGCAAAATTACAAGTACAAGGCATGCATGTGTTCCGTGACGAAGCACAAATAAAATCTCATGATATTCTGCATGTTTTGACTGCAATACCCTCTAGCAGCTTATTAATTACTTGACCAATACTTACTAGTGCAATCAAAGGTCAATCAAGGTTCTCATATATCTCATTCCTAACCGTCATCTCACCACAAAGGCTCCTCTGAACCACACAAAACATCTAGCTTATGATTCTGAATCTTTAACTTCCAGGCACCTGCACTCTTGATTTCAATCGTATTCACAGATAACATAGAATTTGTTTTAAAACAACGAGTGCGATGGTCCTACAAATGATGTCCTACGATTCAAAACCTTGATGGAAGATAATAAAACCCTATAATAGATTTGGTTGCTCGCGGTTGTGGTTGAGAGGCAAAAAATACAGATTTAACTAATTCTGATTATGGATGTGACCTATTTTTATTAATTTGACAAACTGGAGTGCGATTTTTGAATCTCATTCGGTGAGCTCAGCAGTTGAAAATGTCTAAATTACTATGGAGATACGCATCTTTCTAATGCTGATTTGATTTTCAAAAATCATACAACAGGAGAGAGATTTTTGAGAGTAAAATCAGCAGTAGAAATATGCATATCTCCATAGTAATTTTGGCATTTTGAACAGCTGAGCTCACCGAATGAGATTTGAATGAAAAATTGCACTCCTGTTCATACCAAAGGCAAAGTTTTAATCGCTAGTTAGCCAGAAATGTTTTCATTTGTGTCAGTATATTTTAAGTTGGAAAATTACTTATAAGGCTATAACCATTTATTCGTTTCCTAAGTTCTTAACCACTGATAACGAAGTCAGATAATGTTCGATAGCGTAATTTACTGTAATTATGTAGTTAGGTATAAGTTTATTCGTTTCCTTATTTTAATAAAATGTATTTATTAAATAATAGCTAATGGTTTAGCCATACCTGACGGTAACAACAATAATCAATCAAATTATCAGCGTAGATAATGTAGGTACAGAAATAGTGTAGGTACATTTACTAGAAATACGTTAAAGCTGTGTTTTATCACTATAACTATCAAATAGGACGAGAATGAATTTCTATGTTTATTAATAGTTTCCTGGGAAAATCTTATGGATATGTGTTATAAAAGAATCGTTTCAACACAAAAGGGAAGCCAAGTAGCTGTCCGACCGGCTGCGCTGTTCAGAGCTAGAAAGAAGAAATAAATGTAGTAAATTCCAGCAAGCACAAGTCTGTTTCAATAATAATCAATAATAACGATAATCGAAAATATTGATCCATACAATTCTTTCGTTCTAAAGAAATGTTATCCCCCGTCGAGAATTCTGTCGGACGCGAGCGCTCGTCGGTGCCTAAAGTGACGTCTCTACGTGCCCATGTAAGTGTGGGTGCGATCTGAGTGTGTTTATGTGTGTGTGCCTCCAACCTCAAGCTCCATGTGATGGGAAGTGAACCCTTTACGTGGGGAAACCGTTTTTTATTTGCACTCGGACAGCGGCATCAGGTAGAAAGGATGATCGTTAATTTTTAAAGGACACACTGAACTTTGTGTTTATACTCGCGGTCACTATTGACTCTTCGATATTTTGTCGTGTAGCATACTGATCGAAGTCATGTATATGTTAGGACTTTGGTTTTTAGAAAATATCGCGAAAAACCAAAAAAATTGACGACAAAGGCATCTTAGATGAAACTGTAGTCATACTTCGTTATGTTGCACTTTAAAAATGGATGCAATGTTTAAAACATTATAACCGTAGGTACTAGTTTTCAATTTGAATAAAGCTTTTAAGTCTTAATTAAAAAGTAATCCTATCGGCGTCTTAATTAATATTACTTTGCATAGCTATAAGAAATAACCGAGAGCTGACGTCACCGCCGGATTAACTCCGGAGCGTAGCGCGAGAGACCCCGTTGATGTCTTTTCCTAAGAGCTTAATGCCTCCCGCTTTCACGAGTTTATTGAACCCCGTCTCCTGGCCATTTTGCATGAACTGTGACATTTTTAAAGTTTCCTTATTATTTTCATTCAATTTACAACAATGATGAGCGAATTTAATATGCTCGTTTTATGCGTCATATCCTCTTTATTATATAGGTATAAATACTACATTAAACGTGACATTTTCCAAAATATCAAATGTTAATGCAATAATACTTAACGTCACAAATTCGGCAACCATTTGACAAATAATAAAATAAAGTTAAGTTTAATTGCTTTATCTTGCGTAATTATTTGGCAATCGAGGTTTAAATCAAAAAGGTATATGTTATAAAACACAAAAAACTGAGCATTCATTAGTTACGTATTTACAATATATGCATTGGAACACACGTGCACAAATGACATGACTTCTCCGCGTCGTGCACTCTTAAAGTTGGAGCCGACCGATAAAAAGTGTACATAACTGTTATGATTTCCCAAAAAAGCAGTTTACCGGCCAAATAATTACATTAAATAATGATTGGGGCGAGAAGGCGAGTGGTAAGCTCATCTCGAGGGCTGGCCGCGGCGCGGCGAGCGCGGGGCAATAAAATAAGGTTGCGGCGGGAGGGCGCGGGGCGCGGGGTCTGGAGTCTGCCTTCCGAAGGTGGCCCTTCACATGAGCTGAAGCGAGTTAACGAACTAACCACCTGGCCAGGAGACAAGACGATTAGCGGCGCGAATTGAGATTTCAGAATACACTGAGCGTTGTGTTCCTACTATTAAACAAGCACGCAGCGGCGCGTAGGCAGTGTCTGGCAGGCTGTTCGCCCCGTCCCGAAGCCAGGCGGTAATAGTTGACTAAAACCACCATATAAGAAAGATTATCTAGTACTAAATACAGTACGGATGCTACCCCCACTAATTTTAGCCTCATACCTGCTTGGTAGGAAGAGTAGCGGAAAATGTAGGCATTAGTGGCGTGTTCTCTCGCACTATAGCACTTCCATACCTTTATTGAAAAAATTTCCCATTTGTTTGAAATTACAGCAAAGTTTCTAAGGCAAAAATCTTGTAATATATACAATGTTCTTGGTCTTAGGTGTGCTAAAACTTGTGCTTGGGTGAACAGAGATTGTCACAAACATTTATTTTATTATCAACACGAAAAGATTACGTCGCCTAAAGTTTGTTCGGTGCTTGATTTCTGATTTTAATGATTTTTAAGAGCTTTCGAGGATGCATTAAACTGTTATTAGGGTCCTTAATAAGCAAAACTCAACTGTGTTAGGCTCTAAAGCATCTAATGTCAAACGCATACTGAAACGTCATCTTAAGAGTCCACCAGCAGCGTTGGAGTTTCATTTACTAATACGGGCCTTAGTGTAAATCGCCAGCCTCTTGTGCCATGTACTGGAGTGCAACAAAAAGTCGTCATTAAAGTGTCGGAGGCTTGCCGGGACGGGAGAGGCTCGCGGCCTCTCGCTCCGCATCCTAAACGATCCACCCGACTTTTTATCACTCACCTACCAATCCATATCCAGCTTATTTTATTCATTTTTTACTAAAAGCTTTCCCGTTTTGAATTCCCTTATCAACATTAATACCTGCACTTAAACAGTAGATAAAATCTTTACTTTCCTTTTTTTCTATCACAAATGATTTTTCGCAATTTATTTGTCAATTATCTACTGATATTTTGTGTCTTTCCTCTAACCTTAATGTACCGTACCTAGCTATGCAAATGTTTATGCGTGGATTCGAAATTATTGATCGATGAACATTTTAAATGTACCACAATGGAAAGTAGGACTAATATTTTGATACTAAAAGCATAGAATAGATAATAGTATATTTATACAGTTTATAAAATATATATTGCAAAATCAAGCAAAATGTAGATCAATAAAAACTGTTTTACATGATTTATAAATTATATTGCTTATCTTCTTCTGTACTAATGGTTGTCAGGTTTTATTTTGATCTGTGTATACCAAATTGCTTTTATAACATAGGTACCTACTTATAAATCTAAAATATCATCTCAATTAAAGCTATCATCAAAAACTTTAGTTTGTTACTATGCGATCATTTAAAATACCTCTACATCGTATAGTCTGTTGGTAATCCAATAGAAAGACTATTCCTCCGTTCGATATCGCTTTATACAAGCGCTCTTCTCTTTTTTAAAACCATTCTCATAATATATTCAGAAACCAGTCGTAGCAGGAGATAACATTATCTATAATTTATAGATTAACTTGTGGATGAGCAGATTATAGTAAGTGATTTAACTTTGGATATGTTATTGCCTTATTGGACAAGCATTGGTAAGATACCTATAACTTTACACTGTAATCTACTACGGTTGTATACAGTCTACAAAAAAACGATATCTTAGCTGTTAGCTTTAACAAAAACAGTGTTCTCGGTATGTAGTGAATAAGGCTTTAAATGGCATATTCTTATCAGGGTCTAAATCCGCTTTGTATGGCCGCACCTCTACAATTGTGATTGTTATGTTGTTAGCGTGCCCGTAATTACTTCACTTCCCACTCGCAAAACGATTCTTATTGTCGACGTGTACTACCGAAAGTCACTTCTTTATTGTTTGACTAATAGTGCTATATTTCATGATTGCAACTTTAAAACCTACATTAAGCTTGCACAAAAACTTTACATGGGAACCAACCGGAAATTAATACAAAATCATACTTTTTTCAGAGGCGTTACTCAGATTTACATTCGGTAAACTCAGAACATCAACGTTTCACTAGTAGTACCACGTACACGTACCAGTACATAATAGTGCCAAAACTCAAGGCTCGGAGGCTGGATTATGCGCGGGCTGATTTTGAAATTGATGATGGATTATCATCATTGATGATACTCAAGTATATGAGTGATAACGATATAAGTATCTACTGTAGAAATAAGATATCTCATATAATAGTATAATAATCTCAAGATAATAATCACAAGATAAAATTGCAGTGCTCAATGAAAAATTTTTAGTCCTTTCGGTATCACCGCGAGGAAACCTGCATTCTTAAATTTCGAGGCTATATTGTACTGTACCCTATCGAAAGTTGCAACAGACTCACTATCCGTCACACTGGAGTGCGATTTTTGAATCTCATTCGGTGAGCTCAGCAGGTGAAAATGTCAAAATTACTATGGAGATACGCATCTTTCTACTGCTGAGTTGACTTTCAAAAATCATACTACAGGAGAGCGATTTTTGAAAGTCAAATCAACAGTAGAAAGATGCGTATCTCCATAGTAATTTTGACATTTTCAACTGCTGAGCTCACCGAATGAGATTCAAAAATCGCACTCCAGATTTTCTTTGTATTTACAAATAGTCAAATACCTACCTAACTATTCATAAAGCTTAAACCTATTTATTGAGTTCATCGGTCTTCGATTACGCGAAAATAAAGCCAATAAAGGTACCTAATGCTCGTTCACACTAATACCAGTTTTCTTGATAGACGCATCATTATGAATGGAATGACCGATCATACCCAAACAAATGTAGCTAAACAATTTCCTGCGCGTGTGCATATGCTGCTAACTACTTTATAAAACTTGTCTGAGCCAGTAAACACACGTAACCAATTTTACAACTGCTTTACGTAGACGTAGATTACAACGTCATACTTATGAATGACAACCACATGGCTTTTGTAGTACCTGGTTTACGTTTAATGCACACAAACTCTTCTGTTTTAAAGTGTAACTATTTACCTCAGAAGATTACATTAATTTAGTATCAAATGGTGTAAATGCCCACAAAGTCTTATGAATATTCGTCGGTATTCGGCCGGCCATGAGATAGGTAGGTAGATACGATACTACACTCAGTTGTTTATGGTTATTGCAGCGATCGGATAGGTTTTTATACCTATAATGGCGGTTGGCTACATCACACCATCGAAATGTGTTCGGATGGTGGCTCTGCGAGCGCAGACGCGGACGCTCTTGCGGCAAGTTCAAGGTGAGCCCGTCGCTCCGCCCACACGCGCCCGCGCCGCTCCTAGCGTGCACAACCGTTACACTGGACCTCCGACACAAACACCTCATTCTCTAAACTACACACAACTCTCGTGTACAAACAATCAATTCATTCCACAACGAGGTGCCCATACTTAAAGAACTTAATTAGTAACGACAGTTCACTATAGACAAGACATACTCATCAATAAGAGTATGATTGATCAGTTGATCACATAGCAAACATTCAGATACAGTAACTGAACGTTTAGAAAGTGGTCGATATTATAGTTATTTACTAAGGTAATAAAGACCAACCCGTTCACAATACTTCGTGTGAGATAGTCAAACCAAATCCAAATAAAAGATACTGTAGTCGTTTAACGTCTTCTAAACAATGTTATGAAAATTATTAAAGCAAACACTCACGAATTTGTGCTGAAAAACATCAGATGACCAAATTGATTTCCATATTTGGTTTTAATCGAATGGAATTTCCCATCATCATCGAAACACAAACGAGACACCTGGCAATGTGATATTTAAATATCATGTCATAAATCACGAGCAATAAAATTCTTAGCAGCGTAGAGAAGCAGATTATATTTTTGATGAAAATTTTATTAACTTTGCTACAAAATGTTTTTAAGTTTTCTAATCTAGAAGTTATCTTGGAACCCACTATCTAATTCGAAGCCCTTTTTGTACGATAAATCCAAAAATGTAATTCAAACATTTTTGTGTTTATGTTATTATAAATGAACAAAGTTAGTTGGTCTATTAGATAAGTATTAGTTACGTCTTTAAGACTGGAAAAAGGATTGAATTATTGTCAATTTTTTCGCAGAGTGGATACCTTAAACTATTGACTTCTAATAAAAAGAACCTGAGAAGTGACACAAACAGTTTTATATCCCGGGAACAAAACTATTTTCATAGACCCGGCCAGGGCAAAGGATCATTTTAATTATGACGCAGCATAAACGATGATGTATCGTTGCTATGCATAGACTTAAACTCTAGCGATAGACTTGCCCTTCCATAGAAGCAACATGTTCCACTTGAATGAGGTGTACGCACCTGATTGATGTTCCCGAGTTCACTTCGTCACTATGGCAATGACAGACCGCAATGTGTCATTTTGTGTTGTTTTGTGTAACATGTTGTTTGTTTGAACGAGCTTGTCTATCGCAAGAGTAATATGTCTATGTTGCTATGCATAAATTCTTAAAGACTTCATGTTTACCATATCATCATGTGTAATTGAATTCTGTTGTTTTCTTTTGAAACAGAACGATAACTGCTAAACTTATCCCTAAATTGGCATAACATTATCATCATTCTCTTGCCCATTTCCCATTATTTGGGGTCAGCGCAATATGTCATCTTTTTCCATTCAGCTAAAATGGCCTAACACTGGAAGTAAAATAAATATGAATTCTTTTCGTCTAGGACGACAGACCCATGAATGAAGAAGATCCGTTCTAGCTGAGGCCAAAGTAGACTCAATACCTCAGTAGACATACTTAGCACACATGACTCGTATATTATGGAAAAACCTGATGTCGATGTCGGTTCAGGCTCCTCAATACCCCAATATCTCAGACCCCAGAATGGAGAATACTTTTTTGAGGACTACTAACAACTAAACCTTGTAATTAAAATACCAGGATGTAAGTAATTTTTTCATCGCCTGGATAATCTTATGAAGTATACTGGGAGAAATTGATATCAATAGCATCCTTTCAGTCTACCCATGAAACTGAATAACTTTTACTATGGAAGCCTTCGATCAACAAAATCATCTTTTCCATACTAAACTGCAACGCCTACTGGTCTCAAATGTATGCAACAGCAGAATTTTTGCTCCGATCGGTTTGCTCCCATAGCCAAAGTTGTTCAGATTGATGGGTAAGACAGGATGCTAATGATATCAATTTCACCCTGTATATGCTATTTGATTCATTTGGGGTATAAAAGGATTATAGATAGTAAACATGACAATGTGTGATTCAATTAACTCATGAAAAAGAACAAAATGTTACCTGGGTATCGTGATGACTTGTCCGAGCTCGTCCACGACGTGGTCGGCGAGCACGAGCACGGTGCCCTGTCCTGACGCGCCCACCACCACCGACACGCCGCCGTCGACCAGCTGCCCCCCTCCTCCCACCAGCTGGCCGTCCTCCATCTGTCCGCTGATCATCTCCACGCGCTTCTGATCCGGCGTCGTCGTGTATATTACAGTCTGCTTCTCGTCCTCGTATATGAGATCTATCGGAGTCTTCTCATCGATGGACTCCATTCCCTGGTCGTAGACGTCGGGTTGCACGGGTACTTTGTTGTCCGGAGCGTAGGCGGCGAGCTCGTGAGGGGAATGGCGGTAGGAATGCGCGTCCGAGGGGTAGCCGTCGTCGGAATCCATCTCGACCTTGTGCGGGTAGTAGTCGTGCGCTGGCTGCACGGGGGTCATGGTGGCGAGCACGGCGTGCGCGGGCGCGGGCGAGCGCGACGCGGATGAGGGCGACGCGCCGGCCATCGGGGAGCGCACGCGCTCCTCGCACGCAGGCGCCGGCGGGGGCGACGCGGACATTACGCCGCGCTTGGCGCACTCGGTGACGTCTGCGTGCGGGCGGAGGCCCCGCTCAGGAGCACCCCGCTCTACTCTGGAGTCCCCCTATTTCAATCTCTGAAAAATATGCAAATCTCAGATCAGTTTTATGGAAGCTGTCGCTTATTCTGATCCAAAACGACATTCATCAAACAAATCTCAGTAACATGATGTGCTTGTTTGTCCTTACTACCTATAGATTTGAATTCCCAAATCAAAAACAATTATGCGAATGCATCAAAAGCAAGTCGCCAAAATGTTCAGATAACAACCAATGAAAGAGATTGAGGTAGTAGATACAACCCTAATGACACGTGTAAGCTGTCTAATTAAGATGCAAATACTGAAACGGGTACTCCACTTCTGATATCAACCTTCAAGGATCGAGTCAACAATGCAAGAAGCCACAACAGCTGATTCGAGTCCAGTTAGAACAGAACGAGTATCAAGTGGCACCTGATCGCCGAGAAGCGCCCGAACTTGTTCGGAGCTGCCCTGCGCCGGCGCACCACGGCCGCACCACAGAACGGTACAAACTGGTAACTGGTAACACTATTGTACCCACGTGGCTGTCAAACTTGTCAGAAAACAATAACAACATAGAGATCTTTTTATGGAAAACAATTTAACCATTTGATACGGTTTTATGGAACATTCGGAACTAGTTAATAGCTGTTTCGGACCCAAAATTGCACAAAAGATTGGTTATTATGTGAGGAATTATAGTACCAGTGAATGAACAAGAAAGGGTTGGAAAACACTACTTTAGATGGGAACCTTTAGATCTATTTGGTCAGCCCAAATTTTTCCCGCAATACGCCTTACCGTCTTTAAGTTGCAACAAGAGAAAATGGTTACATTATCATTATCGTGCTTTAAAGCCATACACAGGGCCAGCCTCCTGATCCTGAATGAGATGCAACGTTCGCTGTAGCAGTTTCGAATAAGCGACAAAGACAGAGGATACAGACTTCTTACTTGTCCGAGTGGGGCAGACATTAGTCGGCCAGGACCCAAGTGTACCATCTTGTGTACCCATAGCAACTGTGCACCAAGAATTTCGTAAGATTGAAAGTTACCTAAATAGAATACGGGAGGTAAAAATCAGTAAGGATTCAAAACATTGTTCCCTTTTACAATGTAGGTAGGTACCACCTATTATTATTAATCAGTAGTACTTAATCATATTCGTTTTGGGATATGTTATTAACATTGTTTTCCTCCCCGCCGCACAACAAGATAAAACTATACAATAGACACAGGATACAGGAAGCCTTCAATTAGTGAATTAAGATATAAGTGCTCCCCCCTCGCCCCTTAATTACTACTAGTAGATTCATATAGGTACTTAAAGTCATAATGGTTGAATCGCTCATATGAGCCGGACAAAAATAGATAACCGATGCGCGCAGCAATAGGAACCTAAGTGGAATCCTATTTGACCCGTGATGAAAAACTAGCAGAGGATGTCTTTGTCAGTTAGGTACTACAGCATGCCTGCGAGAGCGCCATTGCCTCGCCGCGGGAGGAAAAATAAAATCAAAAAAGGCTTGCTGCGGAGCCGAGCCCATCGATGTGTGCGTTCTCTCTCACACAACCATGCATGAAGCTCGCCGGACACATCGATACGACGAGAATAAGCGCTCGTAATGCACTCACACACAGACACAGATCGTGCATGTGTGCCCGCACTCGCATGCAGACAGCACACATGTTTACGTTTTATACAAATCGAAGCCTTCCTTTTCATTTTGGTAGATTAAAGAATTACATTTGCCTCAAACTCGAGTAAAACTCATTGGAAAATTGATCTGATACCACTGAAACTGAGAAACAAAGAGTATCTACGAAAACAAAACAAAGTAAGGTAAAGATTTCGCGAGATCTTGTCTCTTTGAGGAGAACCAAACTATAAATAACATTTCGATCACTTTGAAGGAGCCAACGCACTACCATCGTCAACGACGTCACTTCCGAGGTGAGGAGACAACCAAGCACATCATCACACTGATACTAAGGTCGGGGGCGGCAGCGGCGCGGGCGTCCTGGTGCAAACCGTCACGCACGTCAAACTAGTCTCATGACGTCACGGCCCGCCCGGCGAAATTACAAAACCGGCCGGGCGGCGCAGCAGCCTGGGCCAGCAAGCGGCTAGGTGCGGCGCAGTGGCGGACGCGCTGCCGGCCGACCCCGACGCGCCACCGTTGACATACCGTGGGCGGCGTCTCGACGCTGCACGACGCGGGCGCGGGTACTGAGCACGCGGCGAGCGGCGCTACGGAGCGCGGGCGCAGGTGCTCTGAGCGCAGCAGCCTCCGCGCGCCGGCGCCGCCGCCCCCCGCGCCTCCTCGCCTCACCCGCGCCTTCTCTCGCACGCACCAAAACGACGAATTTATCTTCCGCGCATGCTGGCCCTTCTCCCCGAGGACGTTGCCCAGGGTGTCTCATTCGACGATCTTTGTCGGCAAACATATTCGACCTTCTCGGCAAACAAAGGATTTCTGATATTATTAATGACGTTTGCGATTACAAGTAATGTCCTTTAGATTGAGGTTATTTTTTATGTATCTCTTAAGCATTAAGGCTGCCGTATATGCGTGCAATACATGTCTGGCATAAACGGAGGCCGTCGCGGACGCCCGAGGCGAGGAACGCCGCCGCGTCTCGGCGGTCGGTGCCAGGCTCGACGACGTCGACGCTCGGCGGCGCGGCGCGGCCGCTCTCGGCAGCCGTTACAAAATCTGCGACCTGCGACGTTGGAATTACCCAACTTTACGCAACTTCCCTTATTGGACTTTCATGTAACAAGATACATTCAATAAAGTTACTCGAGATTAAGATATCGAATTGAAACGCATCGTCCAAAGAACACAGCAGTGACATTATTTTTGAAACGATAGGTTCAGGTAGGTACTTCTTATGTATTATATATACAATGGAAAGTATTTATTTGTTCCTAAATTAAATCTTCCTTTGAAATGGAAAACAGATAACAGGAGAGCGATTTTTGAATCTCATTCGGTGAGCTCAGCAGTTGAAAATGTCAAAATTACTACGGAGATACGCATCTTATTACTGCTGATTTGACTTTGAAAAATCATGCTTCAGGAGTGCGATTTTTGAATCTCATTCGGTGATCTCAGCTGTCGAAAATGTCAAAATTACTACGGAGATACGCATCTTTCTACTGATGACTTGACTCTGAAAAATCATGCTTCAGGAGTGCGATTTTTGAAAGTCAAAACAGCAGTAGAAAGATGCGTATCTCCATAGTAATTTAGACATTTTCAACTGCTGAGCTCACCGAATGAGATTCAAAAATCGCAATCCTGGAGCCCATTCTTTGTAAAAAACAAACACAATCAACGGAGGGTCGCGTTTTATTGACTACTTTAATACTTTTTATTTTCTGGGTGATTAAATAAATGTGTAGGTAAATTCAAAACATTGTGACACCACGCTGACCATAACGGATGCCTACTGAAGACGGGCCAAATAAAATGTACCCGGAACCGACAAGCTTGTATGAAGAGACTTATGGATGTTGAGGAGGCGAGAGATGTGTCAGAATGGTAGCATGTGGCGATCTGTTGTCTCTGCCTACCCCAGTAGTGGGACATAGGCGTGAGCATATGTATGTGACACGATCTGACGAGACTAACTTTTATATTATTTTTTTTAAATGGTCTTTCGTTTGGCCTCAATGTCACAAGATGGTACCTACCTAGATACTTTATTAATATGCATAGGTGTACTTTGAGAATATTTTTCAAATTTTAACAATACCTATTAGTAAAAATTGGCATGCATATGCTATGCTATTAGTAAAAATTGGCATGCAAATGCTCACGACTATATTCCCCGAGGGGATAGATAGACAGAGATATTCTGAAACCTCAGAACATTCACATTTAACTAGTAGTACCGAAACTCTGTCCAGTGTGAAAGGGAGAGAGCCCATCGCCACTTGTAATGGACAGTAGGTACAATGATGAAGATGATGATATGGAAGCATGCAGATTTCCTCACGATGTTTTCCTTCGAAAAGCCAGTGGTGTTACAAATCGTACATAAAATCCGAAAAACTCATTGGTACGAGTCGGCCTGGACGGGGATCGAACCATCGCCTCCTGCACGGCAGGCAAGGCTTCTCGCCACTGGACCACCACGGCTTGCATTAAAATTAGTTTTTCTAACAACGGTTTCTTTTACCTAATTAATGACTTTTTAACGAGTATGAGTGAATGATTAGAAACTAAAACTTTTTTATTACATAGAACCTATTAACTTTATATCCAAAAATTCTATGTGCATACGTTATTATGTGATAGAACAAGTGCGCCATATAAAAGACTTCAACGGTCCCTGTCTACGAGATTATAAAAGACATTTTGTTGTAAAGCGAATAATTTTCTTTTATTGTTTCTTTACGAATAATTTTTTTTTGTACATGAATGATGTAAATTGTTTTTACTACTTTACTTAATATTAGGTAAGTATAGTAGATTACAAACCGCGGACAGGAAAGTAAGAAAGGTCTCAGATCTCATGTAATTGTTGACCGAGATGAAGCCGGGGGCAACAAATATGTGATCTGAGGCTTTCTTATTTACTGTCCGAGGTTAGTATACTATTTTTCTCCTCAACGGAGAAGGAAAGCGACAACTTCGTTTAGTGCAGCGGGACGAAAATTGACGATTTCCGTCCGGAGGGGAGAAAATAAAATAACGTGCCATCTATTTAAGAGGATAGTCCTTGCAGAGCGCCAGAGCGCGCTACATACAAACGTAATAAGATCCTATTTTCAATACTTAACCATTTAATTAAAGTCAATTTGGGTCTGTGGTTTGTCAGATTTCCATTAAAATATACAGGTTCCAACTTAATATGCTGACACTATGTTGTTGTTCAAGTTGTACAGTTTGATGGTCTGATCATCCCCTTAAAAAATTTCAGCATATTAAGAAGGACCCTATATACAGTTTCAAAGCTAGGATTTGTATTTGTATTGTATTTATTTATTTACCAGATACATGAATTGACACGACTTAAATAATACATCACATAAACCAAAAGTGATTTTTAGGTGACATAAAAGATAATTCAATTTAATACTTGTATGGAAATCTTTGAAACACAATTATTTTGAAACTACACAAACCATAAATACAAAGATTAATTTCTAGATTTTTTCTATCCAAAAAATAATTAAACTTCGTCCGTCTCCCCGCGTCCCTTCAAACCCATAAAGGCCTAGAGGAATATAGCATAGCGTGAGCATATGCTATACTAATAAAACTTCGTTTGTACGAAGCGCACTAACGGTTGTATCCTCTTAATAAAGTGACGATAACAATTTTAATCGCATTCTTTACAGCGGAATTTTCCCTAAAAATCTAGGTAAACATGCTCCATTCTTCCAAAACAACACGGTTCATAACACTGAATAGTCAGATAGGTATTTACGATCCTTACTAGAAATGTGAGTAAACTCATCCGCTGTTACTACTTCAATTATAGACAATCTTAATACGAATCTCGAACATTGTAGCGGCCGCGGCGCGGGCGCATAAGAGCGCGGATGCTTATTTAACTTCCCAGAAATGTTTAAATGACCGGTGAAAGCCACACAAAACAGGTGTGTAACACATTATGGATATGGGTAGATATGGTACCATTTTACGAAATACTTTAATTTATGTTCAGTGTTAACGTAACTGGTCAAGTTATCGATATAATATAACGATGTATGTAGGTATAGCATCGTATACTATGATTCTGTGGTGTACACAATTTTAAGTTAATAAAGCTCTTAAATGCTAAATTTTAGTCAACATCGTGAAAAGATGTTATGTTATTCCTTATAAAATATCAATGTCCATTCGACCCAAATGTATGAAACAGCTGAATATTTTGTTGCGTATATCTGTAAAAAAAATACTTGCATTCGGTTTTAAAAATTGGCAATTTCAATGTTGGTGTAATAGTAAAAGTTGTTCAGTTTGATGGCTTGAAGCCCCACCTAAAATATGAAACGCAATAAATTGTACAGCCTGTATATATAAGGAATTGGATGAGCAGCGACCAGCGTAGGACCGGTTGATGTGGCGATCCTCGGGGAGGCCTATGTCCAGCAGTGGACGGTCTATCGGCTGAGATGATGATGATAATAAGGAATTGAACGGTATCTAATCTAATCTAATCTAAACTATTACAAAACTGTAACTGAAGTGTGTCTGTACATTGAAGATATTTACAAAAAAAATATTTCGATATGGTTTTTTAGGTATCCCTGACTCGAAATCAAGCTTTTTTAGATATTTTGTCTGTCTGTTGGTCTGTTTGTTGATTTTTTTGTTCGCGCATCACGCAAAAACTACTGAATCGATTTTGATGAAACTTTTTCTGTTTGATAGCTTAAGATCTGACTTAAAATCTGGTATATAATTTGTGCGGACGAAGTCGCGGGTAAACACTAGTATTTAATAAATTAGGTAATATTCAATCATATCCTAAACTGTCCACGTGTTTACTGTTTCATAACACGCATCCTTACAAATCAATTACAATTTAATATTATTTCTGGCTATGTTTCTTGTGAAGCTGTTAGTTTAATCAATAAATAAAAAAATATATATGAAAGAGTTGAATGAAACTATGCGCCATACAAAAGACTTCAACGCTGAACTACAAGTTTTTATCATCGTGACATTTTTGTCTGCTTAACTATAATAGTCTTTTTTAGGGTTCCGTACCCAAAAGGTGCCTACGGGACACTATTACTAAACGTACGCTGTCCATCCGTCTGTCGTCTGTACGTCCAATCTCTAAAGTGCTGTATATTTTGAAATGTAATAGCTAGCGACTTGAAATTTTTTCCTAGTGTAATGTATGTATTATTATTGGGATTTGCTAATAACTCATTAAAAAAGTACTAAATTAAGGGATAAAAGAAACGTGTTTTTCTTCAAAGTGTTTTGTTTTTGCTCTATCGCAAAAACTGTAAGTACAAACAAGCGCCAAACTTGGTGTGATTATGTAGTGCATACTCTAATAATAAGGGAAAACAACAAATAATAAATAGTAGATTACACACCGAGGACAGGAAAGTAAGAAATGTCTCAGCGCTCATGTAATTGTTGACCGAGATGAAGCCGGGGGCAACAAATATGTGATCTGAGGTTTTCTTATTTACTGTCCGAGGTTAGTATACTATTTTTCTCTTCGACTGAGGTGGAAAACGGCAACTTCGTTTAGCGCAGAGGGACGAGAATTGACGATTTCCGTCCGGAGGGGAGAAAAATAATTAATTGCCCGTAATTGTGGGCCGACGACGCTACTTCTGGCAGAAAATTAATATTTTTAGTGTGGCATGCTTGTGACGAAACGTGTTGTGCATTATTTCCTAATTTTCCTATGTACCCAGTCATAATAAAAACCGGTCAGGTATGTGTTGGGGTGGTATTGTATGGTGGTACGGAAGGCGGAACCCTCCATACGCGAGTCAGATTCGAACTTGGCCGGTTTTTAATATAGTAGTTATAACTAGAATATTTGTCTTATAATGGAACTTATGAACCATTTCAAAACCTAGTTTTCGAAATGGTGATCAAAAAACATTACGTATTTAACCGGACAAAAAAATTCAAAAATAAAATGGAATGAGATGGTACGATAGCGACAATAATATAATGTTATACAAAAAACATAAATGTCGATAATTATACTCCATACCAAATAGCAATGAAATTTTACAGCCATTTTGAATTACCGAAACAGATATTTGAAACACTTATTTCACTTAGGTATTCTTAGAACCACTTTAGTAACGCCCAAGATATGTTGGATAGTATATCTTATAGTATAGTTTTTTTAAATCATATTTGCTAATTAGAATTGGCCAGAAAGCTAAAAAGAAATCGGAAAATCGTTTCGTCCTTATATGGAATGAAGTATAGGTAAAATGAAATCCCAGCAGAACGAACGCCATAAGCAGAGTTTCTATTATACAAGGTGTAATTTAACAAGTCATTCCATCATGAAACTTAAATTGCTAAATGCTATGCATTGCTAGCTAAAAAAAGCTAAGTTGGTAGTTTTAGCAATGTTCAACGTCAACTCTAGGTAAAAAGTGACAGAAAGAGATTTAATGGAGGTTTAACTTTAATAAGCGGAACGGAACGTTGCCCGGGGTGCACCTCTAGGAGGTAGATCCCTAACCACCCCAATCTTGTTTCACACAAAACACATCAACGATCCATTGGTTGATCGGTACAGTTAATTCTGCTTTTGAACTTTGACCAAGTGATTAAAAATACAAAGTGTATAGGGTCCTTAATATGCTGACGGTTTTTTAAGGCGATGATCAGATCATCAAACTGAACAACTTCCTCTATGGGACCAAACTTATCTAAGTATAATAAATTCCGACGTGTGTAGGTACGAGTAGAAGGGTCTTTTTTAATATGCTGACACTTTTTAAGGGGTTGTTCAGACTGTCAAACTGAACAACTTTCTCTATGGGACCAACATCGAAATCGCGAAATAAAAAATCTGCTGTTCCATACAAAACTGCAAACCTACTTGAGCCAAATGTTAACAGTACAGTACAGTAGGGGACAGTAGATATTTTTTTTCGCGATTTCGATTTTGGTGCAGGTTTACAGTTTTGTATGGAACAGCTGCCTTTTTTGTCGATTTCTTGTTTAGTCCCATAGAGAAAGTTGTTCAGTATGATGGTCTGATCATTCTCTTAAAAAATCGTCTGTATATTAACTTAGACCCTGTATACCTATTATACAGGGTGACTCAAAACTCTACGTCAAGCCGGGAACAGGATGATAGGTATTTTATAACGTCGTCAACGCGTAGTTCGAGATCGTTGATGTCTTTTGTATGGAACAAAAGAAAGTTCGTTCTTGAGTTTTTAAAATGTATACCTGGTAAATTTTATATCACTGCGGATAACTTCAGCATGTATTTTACTCATCGAACTGAACAACTTTCACTAAAGGGGCCAACGCTGTCTCATACAATAAGGTCAAGTTAAGTTTGCAGTTGTGTACGGGACAACTGATTTTTTTCCCGATTTCGAAGTTGGCCCCATAGTGAAAGTTGTTTAAATTGATGAGTAGAATACATGCTGCAGTTATCCGCAGTGATATAAAATTTACCCGGTATACATTTTAAAAACTCAAGAACGAACTTTCTTTTGTTCCATACAAAAGACATCAACGATCTCGAACTACGCGTAGACAACGTTATAAAATGCCTATCGCCCTGTTCCCGGCTTGAGGAAGAGTTTTGGGAGGCAGAAATCTGCTACCTACCTATTTTGATGAAACTTATTGTGTCTGAAAGCTTATGATTACATTTAAAATCTGGTATAAGTATCATTTATCTTGATACGATGACGGGAACCCTCGAATAAAGTCACGGAAGACTCTAGTATTTTATACTGGCAATGAACGAGGGTCTTTCCTTTTAACGGTGGATTCAGACAATGGAACTAAGTAACTTTCCCTAAGGACCATGGGTCCAAAAACGATATACTTTAGTTATTTGTTATGCTAGGCTGCAAAGTTCTTTTTTGGCGCGAGTACCCACTTCACAACAGCGAGGAAAATGTTAGGTGCAACCAATGAGTTAGATGTATACAGGGTGAAATTGATATCATTAGCATCCTTTTAAACTAAGAGTCTACCCATCAAACTGAACAACTTGTACTATGGGAGCAAACCAATCGGAGCAAAAAAAAATCAGCTGTCTCATACATTTGAGTTGTGTAGGCAGCGGCGGCGGCCGGCGGGTGCAGTTTAGTATGGCACAGCAGATTTTTTTTTGTTCCGATTTATTTGCTTCCATAGTAAAAGTTGTTCAGTTTGATGAGTAGACTCTTAGTTTAAAAGGATGCTAATGATATCAAATTAACCCTGTAGAGTGAACATCGCGCTTCATGACGTTGTCCCATTCTATTGATTGCATTGCATTTAGTCACTGTATCACTGCGGTCACGTGTAGCAGTTTGATTGAACAAAAAAGAATCTGCATAAAGAATTTCGTGATGTGTACTGAGATACTGTGCAAATAATTCAAGAAATGTAAGCAAACGTTAAGGAATAACTTTTCAAAGATAAACCACGAACAAGATAACAGAAATCAGTGGTGGATCTTACGAAACTCCCTGAATTCAATTCGATCCACTGGTGGAGCCTATTAAGACATTCAAGTATCATAGGATCCACTGAGCCTAATGGTGGATCACAGTGAACTTCAGCGTGCTATTCAATCCACTGGTGGATCGAGATATTCGATCCTACAGGACAGAGGTTAATTATTAAAAGCATTTTAAATACTCATTATTTCTTTGTTAAAGTTATATGTCAAGATTCTATGTAAATTTTGAATTTGAATTTTTGAATTTTGAATTTTGAAAATTTTGATTAGACAGGAGTGCGATTTTTGAATCTCATTCGGTGAGCTCAGCTGTTGAAAATGTCAAAATTACTATGGAGACACAAATCTTTCTTCTGCGGATTTGACTCTCAAAAATCGCTCTCCTGTAGTACGATTTTTGAAAGTCAAATCAGCAGTAGAAACATGCATATCTCCATAGTAATTTTGACATTTACAACTGCTGAACTCACCGAATGAGATTCAAAAATCGCACTCCAGAACGCGATCGCACGCGGCGTGCTGTTCCGTGCTGTTCCGTTCCGTCTATCTTATATGCTCTAGCAAATGAGCGTGTCATTTCTCTATGGTCGCAGTACAAACTAGTGCACAATTGGTGGCTACAGTGCAACTTTGTTACACCATCTCTACCAAGGGGAGCGTGTAATTTCTCTATGGTATAATCTCTATGTTACCACCCAAATAAATTATAGTGAAGGACAAACCTATACACGGAAAAGAGAAGACAATAATATGCACGTATGCAGTGTTCTAATTAAATGACGTCATGTCAATATGCAAAGATCGCAAAGTTAGCATCTGGAGCGCGATTTTTGAATGTCATCGGTGAGTTTGAACGGTTTTTAAATCTAATACAAAAGTCTTCTCATGCATCTTTCTACTGCTGATTTGACTTTCAAAAATTGCACTCCTGAATTATGATTTTTGAAAGTCAAATCAGCACTAGAAAGATGCATACCTACCTCCATAGTAAATTTGAAATTTTCAACTGCTGAGCTCACCGAATGAGATTCAAAAATCGCACTCGTGCATAGATAGCATGACACCGTGATAAAGCGCTATCACACCTTCGCTCTAGAGATAAAAGACGTGATACAGCCGTATCACGTGTAGCATAATACGGATTCTGAGATAGTAGCTGGACCAATGGCTTAACGAAACATCCGAAGCACGGAATCACCTTTGTTTTCAGAAAATCTGGTGATTCAGCCTGCAATGTCCTAACCAACTAGGGAAAAACGCACAACTACACATATCACTAGGTGTCCCCTGTGGGAATTGAACCCACGACCTCCGTATCAAGAGCCCAATGCTCATAGCCATTAGCAGTGACGTATTCGGCAAAATGGGCACGTGCTAAGGGCGGCCGGACCAAGGGGGGCGACTCCCGCGGCCCGTATGGGGAGGAAATTATTGTCCACAGAAATACAGTATTAGCCAGACATCAGTAGTGTGAAAAAACCTGCGTGTTATATATTTTCCAATTTCACTACTTTTATGTGCTTACAAAACTGACGGACGCTGTACAACGCGTATACTTAAACGTGATATTTGCCAGATATCAAAGGACAAATAGGGCATGTGGAAGTGCCACCGCGCAATACATGCCTTCGCATGCGAAAAGATTGGCGCTAAAAATTAGTACCGTGTGGTACCGTGTAAACGACAGAGCCATGCTTTTTTAGGCGCCGCAGAATTCGCACCGCAAAATTGTCATCGTCTAAACCTGCCTTAAATTGAGGAATTTTCTGACAGCTACTCAAACGTAGTTCATCATAACGGCGATAGATGGCGTTGAACAGAGATTGGCCGAAGACGAAAATTTTAGGCTAAAAAGTAAACAAAAATGCATTTCATCGAATCAGACGCATCCGTTGACGAAATATGCTCTTATTTGCTGCTTACTTAAAAACACAAATTCTTACTATTTTATTTGTATTTTATTATCTACAAGGTCACTCGCCCCTGTCTCGTCAACGCCATCTATCGAGCCATTAGGAACTACTTTTTCTTTTTTAATGGCTTTCTGAAAATCCCTTATTAATCTGAGGTGACAAGTATCCAAAGCCGTTAAATCATTGACGAGGATCATGCGCGTGTTGAAGTGCGTGTACTCGTGGATGGAGTGAAAGAGATATCATATCTCGCTCTCTTTCTCTCTTTAACGAGAAACTGTCAAAAGTGTGGTTTGCTCGTGATTATTTTAACATTTAATTTTTTGTTTTCCTAAGTTTCCGACCGGTGCTTCTCTGGTAATTAATTGCATTATGAATAACACAACTTTAATTTATGTTTAGCTTTATAAAACTTACAAATTAATAAATTCTTGAAACATAACCTCAATGACCCTGAATTTGAAAGTTCGTGAACTCTGGTAAAAATACCTTTGGTTTATTTAAAACTATAATATTATAAATGTTACTCCGAACTAACATTGCTAAATCAGCTTGCCTACAGTTTTATCTGAGATACAGAAAATAAGTAGCTTACTTTTTCTTGGGATGTTAAATTTTCTGTGTACCTACCTACTTACTCAAAACTACACAAATATTGCATAGAATCAATAATACCTACTTTCTTTGGTGAATATACTATCAATCTCAGTGTGATGATTATCTTTTCAGACAATGGCCGCTCTAGTTCATGAAAAAGTTTGGTTAGACAAAAATATCTACAACGATGCTGAGAAAACATATTATGAATCCCTTTCAAAGGTAATATAAATTGAGAACAACCCTACATTTCATTATTCATATTCCTGTTAAAGTTTGAACAATGTTATTGAATAAGCGTAGCATAGCATAAGCATATGCTCACGACTATATTCCCCTAGGGATTAGTCAGAGATATTCTGAAACCTCAGAACATCCATGTTTCAATATATTATTATTGAATAGCTTTTGCTATTTGTGTTTTTAACTATTAAATAAACTATTATAAAACTGTAAATTGAAGATCAAGATAAAGATTATGATAGGGTTTTTAGGACTCACTGACTCCAAATCAACCTTTAGAATTTTTGTCCGTCTGTCTGTTTGTTTGTTTGTTCGAGCATCACACAAAAACTATTGAACCGATTTTGATGAAACTTTTTTTTGTTTGATAGCTGATATGATTTGACTTAAAATCTGGTATAGTGTGAAGTTACGGGTAAACCCTAGTTTCAAATAAAGTTTAAATAGTTGTGATATAATTTTGTAGGTACGGTCAACTCCACTCACGCTAACTCAGTCATCCTTGGCCAGTGAGGTGGCAAAGGCTAGACAGCACATCAAAAATTCTCTAGAATGTGTGAGTAAGCACTTATTTATCTCAAATTCACACAATTTGTTATGATTTCCTTTTTAATAGTAGTTAGTTCTGTTGCTAAGTTGACTTTGTTGATGTGCTTATTATCCGATATTGTAGAAACATAGTTTTATAATTCATTCATCTCCTACAATGATGTTCTATACCCAAGGACTCCTCTTTGGTGTGCTGTTAATGGGACAGGAACATTGCTTACTTGCTTAATGGCAGTGTAAGCTCAACTTGTGTTTTAGTTGTGTGTTAATCACAAAGCCAAAAGGATGCCAAAGTGTGTCTTAAAAAAGATCCGAAAAAGATCTGAATTAATACCCTAATGATGCAAAAAAGTGTGATCTACCAATCAGTACATTAGCAAAACCATTTCAATTCAATTCACATAGCCTTTATTTCTGAACGTAATTTCAGTAAAACCATTTAATTTTTAATATATATTTTTGATTACCGACACAGGCAAATCTGTCAGTCAAAAACTCAAAATGCAGTGATGATATCTTGAGTCAATCAACATACATAGCTTTGACTGTCTACTTAATTGTTTTACATTACTGCTTAGTGAACAAGGACATTTGAAAGGACTGAAGTGTTAGCGGCATTGTATTTACAAGAGCAGTTGACGTGATACGTCCATGGGTATAGAACATAGTCATTGATCTCCTACTATATAAAATACTTATCAATTTATTGACATTACAGATGGATAGTGTTGCGTCACTAGCCGGAGTGCCCAACACTGAACTTAATAACAAAATCAACAACTTGGAGAAGGAGAACGCTGACTTCAAGAAAACAATAGACGACCTGCGCAAACTTGTCATAAGCCTCCAAGCTAGGGTTGATACACTTGAAACTAAATGCGGCGGCAAAACTGAAGCACCTAAAGTGAGTTGTGTTAATGTCATTCAGCAAAATGCTTAAAATCATATTCAGAACTCATTTATCAGGGACACTACGAACACATCTTCATCTCAGTCTCTGCTAATCCTGCATTCTGTCTATCTACTAAGGGTGACAGCTTCTTTTTTCTATACAGGGTGATATCGATATCATTAGCATCCTTTTAAACTAAGAGTCTACCCATCAAACTGAACAACTTTTACTATGGGAGCAAACCAATAGGAGCAAAAAAAAATCTGCTGTCCCATACTGAACTGCACTCGCCGCTGCTGCCTACACGACTCAAATATATGGGACCGCAGATTTTTTTTTGCTCCGATTGGTTTGCTCCCATAGTAAAAGTTGTTCAGTTTGATGGGTAGACTATTAGTTTAAAAGGATGCTAATGATATCGATTTCACCCTGTACTTAGTTGAGGCTCCTAAGAATTTTTGGCTGATCTTGGAAAAAACATTTTTAAAGTCTATTCGATCTCTGAAGAAAGTCTATTAATCAACATTAATGACAAAATTGTGCTTGTACATTTTATTTTGACGACCCGGTTGGTGTAATGGTTACCACGCGGACTGCCAAACCAGGGTTCTGGGTTCAAAAGGTTTACTTTATTACTCGACTGTCCCAGAAGGAGGGTTAGGTTTTCGAGTGTACATATGGTTTTACAACATCACAAATAATGGATGGAGCTTCTTAATGGGGTCTGCATTTCAATGTAACTTGAATTCATGCAGATAACTGAATTTCACAATAAACTAAATTATTATGAATATACATAATAAAGTCATCTTTATTTATTTATCTCAACAAATACAGTACACCAGACAGTCATTAAAACTTTACAAACAAACCACTAAACGAATATGAATAAAAATACCGTACAATTAAAAAATTTTAATAAAATTGTATTCAACCAATGTTATTAGGCTCAGCCCGCCCCGGCAGCAGCGGCAGCTCAAGATTCAGATGATGGCGTAGACCTGTTTGGGTCCGATGATGAGGAAGAGAGCGCTGAAGCTGCGAGAATAAGAGAAGAGCGCCTGTCTGCGTACAATGCTAAGAAAGCTAAAAGTATGTATAAATAAACCACATTGCAAACCAATACTAAATTATAAAGTTCACTTACATAAATGAAACATACATGGTCCAACTTGACACTTATGAAATGTATGGGAGACGTTTTTTGTGACATTTCTAGTACCTCAGTTGAACCAATAGAGTTTATTAATCCTTATAAGAAACGGGATTGATTGGCATAAATTTAAAATAAAGTGACAATGTTCTTGCCGATTATATTTTTTTTTCAAAATCTGTGAATGCCGGTCAAAATGTGTCAAAAAATTAAAAATAGTCTCTTAAGAATGTTTTGATGTAGCTACAACGGATAAGGTACTTGCCCTTACTGCCCTGTCTCAAAAATCGACACTGTCTAAGCAGTCAATATAAGTATTATCAATATCATTCAAAAAATTCTGTTAATAAAATGTTCACCCTGTAAATCTGATATCACTGAGCAGTCATGAAGTTAATGTAGCCAATGTAAACAATTTCAGAACCGGTTCTCATCGCAAAGTCCAACATTATATTGGATGTGAAGCCTTGGGATGATGAGACGGACATGGCGGAGTTGGAAAAAGCTGTTAGAGTGATCAGCACTGATGGTCTCCTGTGGGGCGCCGCCAAACTGGTGCCCTTGGCCTACGGGATCCACAAGCTTCAGATCTCGTGCGTGGTGGAAGACGACAAGGTGTCTGTTGACTGGCTAACTGAGGAAATCGAGAAAATTGAGGACTTTGTAAGTTTATACTTACACAACTTTATACTTATTAATTTAATGGGGAGTTTTCTCTTAGTTTAAACGTAGTTCAATAGGCCTCAATAGATGGTATTGACTTGACATAGGTCCCAAATCTGTAATTTAGGCTCAAATAAAAAAAATAGCAAATAAATGTCAACGCCATCTATCAAGCCTGTTGGAACTTTTTCTTTTTCGATTCTGAATTAATGGCCCGTTGCCAGCGCGAGCCGTAGTTTAGTTTAAAGCCTGACCAGGAATATAAAAAACCTGGTTTGGGGGCGCCGCAATCGACTGTCACCTTTAATGTCAGTGTTCCAAGTACAAAAAATTAGTTCCAATGATTTTCCGCAACATGGCGAGGTTTTTTATATTTCTGGTCGGGCTTTAATTTTAAGTATTATTCTATGGTCAATAACAAATTAGAGCATCAGCAAATGACGGAGCAGAGCGGTTCCACATGCAAGCCGGGAGAAAAAGATACGTGAGCGCCCACCTACAGACTTGCAGCGCGACTCCCTTGGAATTTATCTTTATTTCTAATGGCTTTCGGAAAATCCCTCATTAGGGTCGTGCAAACGAGAAATATTTTTGCCCCTCAGCCAAGTTGTATACACGATGAAAATCGATGGTTGTGTGCGTAGCGTAAGTAACATGTATAAAATCTCTCACGGCGGTGGGCGCCGAAGACAAATTGTCTGCATGCATTGATAACCTGAAAAAGTGCCTACTTGATTGTTTTTTTATTTGTTTCAGGTCCAAAGCGTAGACATCGCTGCTTTCAACAAAGTTTAAGCAAGCATTTTCAAATTAAACATATTTTAAATTTATAATAACTTTGTTTTTTATTTTACTCAAAATACTGCATTCCGCTTCGATAAGGAAAAGATAAAGTGGCAAAAATAAAATTTAAATCTTAATATGATATGACCCTGAAGCGTTGATAAGTACAACCATACGTAAAAACTTAGATCAAAATAAAATTAAAAATATATTTTAATAGTCTCAGCTTAACTAAACCAGCGAATTTCCTTTCTGACCGAGATTATGTGCTCCCACCATATGCGAAGTATTTTTCGCTTACGCTGATAGACGGAACATCAGTGTAACCGCGTATGAGACAGCGATAGTCATAAAATCCTATACAATTTGTATGAAAATAGATGTCTAACTCCGGAGTCAGACAGCCGTCGTAGAACAAAAAAGTGGCTACGTAAATAAGGACAGCAATAAGTAGCGATCTCCTTTTTTAACTAGAGCGAATTTGCTATGTGCATCTCTTACTGAGTGATATGACAAGACGCGTGCTTCCTTCTAGTTTCTTCTCTTTCTACGGCTCGCAAACGTCGCATCGCCTCGCTTATATCTGCCAGCGCTCGATGACTTCGACAAAAAGAGTAGAAAACAGCAGGAAGGTTTTAGTACAAATTGTAGGTCGGTCTTGCCAGCTTATGTGTGATTTTGAGATTTTGACGTTCTTGCGTGGAGGCAGCGCCCTCATTTTTTATCACGACTTTTTTGCCAAGCTGTTTCGACATGCCCTTGCGAAAATTCTTGGTCGATGATTTTTCTGAAGACCTTGCCTGTGACTGATGGATGGACCAACACTTTTTCGAGCTGTATGGACTTTTGCCTTTCCGTCAGAAAAATATTTTATATACCATGTCAGGCTGTATGGCTTTGTTCCATTGCCTATCCACCTATCAAAAATGTATGGGCTCATTCCCATAGAGTACTGTAAACTGTGCTCATTCCCCCATAGATTAATATGTATATTGGGTATAGATAGGTAAGTCGCCTGGGATTTTAGAACGGCTTAATTATTGTCGTAGCCCCTTATTAGCGGATGGGGGAGCCACATTGATAAATAAATAGAAAAAGACGGCCGGCCGACACGAGGCTCGAACCATAAGCACCCGAATCGTGAGCCGGTTGTCTAGACCACTAGACCAACAAGACAATGTTTGATATGGGCGAAATCTCTCACTACTACATCGCAGCGGTGAGGTGTAGCGCGCTGTCGCTCAAAGTGCTTCGCAATGTCACCGACAGATGGCGGAAGCTGTCTTTCAGCGTTCCACTACTTCCACTTCGTTTGCAATAAGATATCATAGCATGCATTCCCCTTGCCTTTCCGTACCGTATGAAAGAATTAAAAAAAAATGAATTTTTAGGTTATGATTTTAATTTTAATAAAGTTTCTCAAAAAGACTTGTGGTAAAGCTAGTAAAGTTTTGTGCTTTAATGAAATTTCCCTTTTTAATTTACATATAAAATAATTGATCCTTCAAATCTCTACAAATGGAGTGTAAAAAGTGTAAATGTTCTGGTACTATACTTCTGAGGAAAAAGGACTTCTATTGCGAAAACTGTTTTCTAAACAGCACAAACCACAGGTTTCGTGCCTGTATTGGGAAAAACAAGATTTTATCCAGAAATGAGCATGTTCTAGTTTGTTTATCCGGAGGGATAGGCTCTACAGTATTACTAGATTTGATTCACAATGGAATGTCTATGGAGAGTCATAAGAAATTGAGAATTACTCCTTTTTTCTTGCATTTAGTAGGTAAGTAATACTAGTTCTTGGTAACTTATTTTCGTATTCATTTCGTTTTCATTGAAGGCATTAATTCTGTGAATTCAGGGACCCTTGCCTCCGACACAGCCTCCATACAATTTATATTTTCGCTCGGGCTGTATTGGCGAATTGAGTGTATAGACACCATAATGGTTACCACGCCAGACTGCCAAACCGGTTAGGTCCTGGGCACAGACTTAAAAAAAGAACCAGACGTAATCTCGTCTAATCATGAGTGAAGCACGCATTTCTTTTGTGTGCGTGCTGTCACGTGGTACATAAGGTGACGGGTTGTAGCACCTGCGCCTAGAGCTAGTGCATCTGTGTGAGTGTAGGTCCTTTGTAGAACAATTGAGATTGTATTAGCTTGCATGCTTTACATCTTTTTAGTGCAATATTCGGTCCGAATTTCTTTCAAGTCCGTGGTCCTGAGTTCGAATCCCATTTCTGTCATGGGTGTTATTATGTTTGCTGTTTTGGTTTGAATAATAAAAAGCCTAGTAGCTTATGTTTGGGAACATTCATAATTTTATTTATTTATGTTCCTGTGGCCTGTAAATGGGACATGTCAAAAGGAACAAAATTCAGACATCAGATATGTTTGCAGTAATGTGTCTTAGTATGAAATTTTTGACTGCACGCTCAAATAATGTCACTAAATCTCAGCCTGGAGGCTTATTTTGCAGTACTTCACAAATGTTACAGATTTAGAAGACAGCACAAACACTAATCGAGCAGCAAATGTGATTGAACAATGCAAGAAATACAACTTCAATGTTTATGTCACCCACATATCAGAATACTGTGTAACAAGCAGCAACCTACCTGAAGTGAACTGCATACCTCCTGCCGACAAAGATCTGGAGGATCAACTACACACCATGTTGAGAAGCATGCCCGCTACTGCAAGCAATGATCTGCTGCCAAAAATCAAACAAGATTTGTATTATAGGATTGCAAAGCTGTTGGAATGTAATTTTATATTTACCGCTGAAACAACTACAACTTTAGCAATCAGTTTATTGTCTAATCTTGCACTGGGTCGAGGGTCACAAGTTGAAAATGATGTGGTCAGTATCAGTCAATATATTTTACGGTAACTATGGTCGATGACATATTATGGAACAGAGATATGGTCAATCACTCAGGGCCTGAAAATCACCCAAAGGTCAATGGCGAGGACTAGCTATGCTTGGAGTTTCCTTGCGAGATCGAATCAGCAAATCATAAAAAACTGCTATGATTTAATTAAACTGAAGTAATTGTTTTTAACAGTACCTATTTTGAAGAAACTGATAAAAATTGTTTTTTTATGTTCTTACTAGTGTTAAGCGGCGACTTCGTCCGCACAAATTATAATGTGCGTATGGATTGAGGAGCCACATTTGATATTGAAAAAAGGATTCTATGGCCATTTTGTAGGCAATTTGTAGATTTTGTAGGCCCAATCCTGGAATTTGTAGCAAAAGTATAGAGAAGTTACATGAACATAAAGGTGAGAAAATGATGAAAGTGATGAAAGGTGTAATCCTGACGTTATGGATTGAGGAGCCACCCTGTATCTCTGAAAGTACGTGATGAATCTTTTTGAAAATTTTGTAGGATTTTGTAGGAGTTGGAAAAAGATCCTACAAAAAAAATCAGCTCTCTACGACTAAAACTGAAAAAGCTACAATACTTTGATTGTGGCTCCTCAATCCTGACGCATCAGGATTGAAGAGCCACCCTGTATCTCTGAAAGTACGTGATGAATCTTTTTGAAAATTTTGTAGGATTTAGTAGGAGTTGAAAAAAGATCCTACAAAAAAAATTAGCTCTCTACGACTAAAACTGAAAAAGTTACAATAGATAATTTGATTGTGGCTCCTCACACCAGATAAATGCCTATAACTACATATGTACGTAACGGAATTCACAACCGATGATGCCAATATTTAGTAGAAATTTCTACTAAATATTGGCGTAGTCAAATATCGCATATCATCAATACCTACAGAGCTACGCGTTTTTTCAATTTTCCATATAAATCCACCATATAGGGTGACCACTAATAAGTTAAATCCTGAGACACATTTTAGTACTATCAAGTTGGTGGCTTATTATGTCCAGAAAAAGAATGCATAAGATTACTTTTCCCTTAGTCGCCTCGTCAAGTACTTAGGTACCTACTATTTAGTTCAAATTGTTTTAGCTTCTTAACCGCTTGTTCGTTGTTAATTGATCGTAATTTTATGTATAAATTTTCCTTAACATGTGTTCTGTGGTATTCAGTGACAAAAAAACTCAGTCGAAATGCAACAAATTTTTAGGTAAGTGTAAATTTCTAAACATGTACTTAAAATTATCAGAACTTACTACTACCTACTATACGATCCTGAAATTAGGTGATGCATTCAGAAAACCACAGACAGTAGTTTTGAATCATGTTAAGTACTTCATATCTCTTATTTCAAAGGGGATATTAAAGTGTACAAACTACAAATCTTAAATTTGTATGGAAATCTTTGAGGCACTGTAACTTTTAAATTATAATCGGACAACATACATTAGTTAGTATTTAAAATATGACCGGACTTCGTTTGTATGAAGCGCGCCAAAGGTAATATCCCCTTTGAAATAAGAGATATGAAGTACTTAACATGATACAAAACTAGTTAAGTACCTACCTTGGTGTGTACCTGTCTGTGGTTTCCTGAATGCATCACCTAATTTCAGGATCGTATAGTAGGTAGGTAGTAGTAAGTACTGATAATTTTAAGTACATGTTTAGGAATTTACACTTACCTAAAAATTTGTTGCATTTCGACTGAGTTTTTTTGTCACTGAATACCACAGAACACCTTTTTAGGAAAATGTATACTTACATCAAATTACGATCAATTAACAACGAACAAGCGGTTAAGAAGCTAAAGCAATTTGAACTAAATAGTAGGTAAGTACTTGACGAGGCGACTAAGGGAAAAGTAATCTTATGCATTCTTTTTCTGGACATAATAAGCCACCAACTTGATAGTACTAAAATGTGTCTCAGGATTTAACTTATTAGTGGTCACCCTATATGGTGGATTTATATGGAAAATTGAAAAAACGCGTAGCTCTGTAGGTATTGATGATATGCGATATTTGACTACGCCAATATTTAGTAGAAATTTCTACTAAATATTGGCATCATCGGTTGTGAATTCCGTTACGTACATATGTAGTTATAGGCATTTATCTGGTGTGAGGAGCCACAATCAAATTATCTATTGTAACTTTTTCAGTTTTAGTCGTAGAGAGCTAATTTTTTTGTAGGATCTTTTTTCAACTCCTACTAAATCCTACAAAATTTTCAAAAAGATTCATCACGTACTTTCAGAGATACAGGGTGGCTCCTCAATCCTGATGCGTCAGGATTGAGGAGCCACAATCAAAGTATTGTAGCTTTTTCAGTTTTAGTCGTAGAGAGCTGATTTTTTTTGTAGGATCTTTTTCCAACTCCTACAAAATCCTACAAAATTTTCAAAAAGATTCATCACGTACTTTCAGAGATACAGGGTGGCTCCTCAATCCTGACGTTATGGATTGAGGAGCCACCTTTATGTTCATGTAACTTCTCTATACTTTTGCTACAAATTCCAGGATTGGGCCTACAAAATCTACAAATTGCTTACAAAATGGCCATAGAATCCTTTTTTCAATATCAAATGTGGCTCCTCAATCCATACGCACATAAATTATATACCAGATTTTAAGTCAGATCATAAGCTATCAAACAAAAAAAGTTTCATCAAAATCGGTTCAGTAGTTTTTGCGTGATGCGCGAACAAACAAACAAACAAACACACAAACAAACAGACAGACACAATTTCTAATAAAGGTTGATTTCGAGTCAGGGATACCTAAAAATCATATCGTAATCTTTTTTTGTAAATATTTCAATGTACAGACACACTTCAGTTACAGTTTTATAATAGTTTAGATATTGATACAACTAACCCTTGAAAGGTTGTTGGTAGTTATAGCATAGTTTCTAGCCAACCTGAAGGGCAATCATAGGGGTCAATTCATACTGAAAGAGCAGCGGTCAGAGAAGCCTAGCATTTTTAATCTTACTACTAGTGAATAAAGCTCTCCGCCTCACCGCCCGCTCCTCGACGTCACCTTTACACAAAGAACCCCCACTCCGCGCGCCCCACAGACCATGGGAGTGCCTGCCGCTTGATAGCCTATAGTTCTTATACAGGGTGTAACAAACACTATACAAAACTGCTGCATCGACTCTACTAAAATGTATGGGACAACAGATTTTTTTTTTTGCGATTACGAAGTTGGCTTCATAGTGAAAGTTGTTCAGTTTGATGGTGCGAAGTACCCACATAGGTATTAATATGGTGTTTTGTTACACCCTGTATAGTTAATAATGTCATCTTTACTTTTAACTCACTCAATTCATTGAGTAATTATGTATAGAGCAGACAACGCGAACAAAATCTGTGCACCATGATCAGCAGTGTGGGGCGCGTGCTGGGAGCGTCATGCTGCGACGAGCGCCTGGCACAGGCTAAGTGGGTTAGAGCGCGTGCACCCTAACGCGTGTTACAAAACATTACTTCTCGATAGCTTCTCTAGTTAACATAGTACCTCAATGACTCAATTCTAATTTACAGGGCTTCTGCGACACAAGGGATGAAAAAGTAAAATTATTACGACCAATGAGAGACATAAGCAAGGAGGAATTAGACCACTATGTCACCATCAAGAAATTAAATCCTATCTACCACAATGAAATCAAAGAAAATAGTTTGCAGGCTGTAATAAAAACATTTGTGACAGATCTGCAGGAGAGCTTCCAAGCCACCATATCAACCGTATGCAAGACAGCCGATAAACTTGGCGTACACGATGAGGAGGAGATAGGAGAACAATGTGCTATTTGTAAGGTAAGAACCGGAAACTCTTCATGTATTGGTACTTTGTTATTAGCAATCATCATCATCAGCCTATAAAGGGTATAAGGATAAGTATCATTAACCTTTAAACTGCATTCTCTACCCATCATCTGAACAACTTACGGGAGCAAACCTGGGGTGCGTACAGAACCTACGCCCAGAGTTCACCCAGAGTGCAACTTTTCGCACTAACGCCGTTCCGAGGCTCGGTGAAAAGCGTTCTACCCTCAGTTCTACCCATAAGAGCGAGCGAGAAAAACAACCGCACCCAAATGTTCTGAACGCAGCCCTGTCAGCGCAAAAAAATCTGCTGTTCCATACTAAACGGCAATGGCCACGCAAATCCGACCATGAAACTGAACAATCTCTTTGGCACCAACATACAGCGATAAATAATCTACTGTTCCATACTTTTTGGGTCGAGTAGGGTAGGATTGCAGTTTTGTATGAAATAGCCGATTTGTTTTTCGGGATTTTTTGGGATTCAATTTGTTGGTCTGATCATCCTCTTAAAAAACCGTCAGCAAATTAAGAAGGACCCTATACGTCCCACTGCATGGCTCAGGCCACCCTCAAAAAAGTCTGTGAGGATGTATGGCGTATGGGCGTTAGTCCACCATGTGTCCAATGCAGATTGGTAAACTTCACATATGCATCAGAATTTCCTTTTCGCCATAAGCGGGTTTCCCCACAATGTTTTCCTTCACCATTTGAGCAGTTGGTATTCCACTCAAGTGGAGATCTCTTCTTAAGTAAAGATGGACAAGGATTCATGTATACATTGTATGTATTTGCAATTTTGCATCCTTTTCTATCTATACTCAAGAAGAGATCTCCACTTGAGTGTCTGTACTACCCCCCTAGGAAAACTCATTGGTACACATGGCATGTCATCCGTGCGGATTCGAACTTATAATAGAGTTGACATTGGGACGAAAACGTTAACGCAATTGTGAAGTTCGAATGTCCGGGTAGAGTCCCAGGACCCTGATATTTAAGTGTCCATACCTCTCTGCAATGCACCACTTATAACATAATACTTTCAATTAAATATGATCTTTTAATTCCAGAGTGACGTAACTATGAAGAACGTCCAGCTGTCAGCTCTTCAAGCAACCAACTTTTCAAGAACTGTATCAAATGAAAAGCCAGAGAATTATAAATCTGCTGCCAACAGTTTAGACAGTCTTCAAGAAGGACAAGACATGGATAAAGCAATGTTTCCATTTGTACATAAACATCTGTGTTACGGCTGTAGTAGAAACTACTCTGATATGGACACTTGGTGTAAACTGCCAAATCATATACAGGCGTTGTTAAAATAAGGATAATAAATAATATGCTTTGACATGCACATATCTGTTTTTCTCGACCTTCGATCACTAAAAAACTAGATGCACAATCTTCTGTAAAATCTAAAATGTTAATTTTTACTGTTAGCCAGTTAGAGTAATAGTGGACTCTGATATAGGTTTGAGTGCATTTTTGGAACATGATCTGTGTATCTAGTTTTTATTAATGATCGAAGATCTCAACCTATCTTGAATGCAGGGGGCCTACCATCCTAGAGAAAAAGAAAAAAATTTAGATATACCAGAGGTATTTGTTTCTTTGCGTATGCGAATGCGAGCGCCCATCATGACTGAATTATTCTGCTAGCCCTAAGGTCAGCACACTGCTGCGAAGTCCTTTACAAAATCTGTGTTTCGGGCAATGTGCGTCAGGGCCAGCTCTGCCATCTGCTATCCGAACGGACTTGTCAGAGCAGGAGTGCGATTTTTGAATCTCATTCGCTGAGCTCAGCAGTTGAAAATGTCAAAATTAATCTGGACATACGCATCTTTCTACTGCTCTTTCAAAAATCGCACTCCTGAAGTATGATTTTTGAAAATCAAAGCAGCAGTAGAAATATGCGTATCTCCAGAATAATTTTGACATTTTCAACTGCTGAGCTCAGCGAATGAGATTCAAAAATCGCACTCCTGATCATTTTAAAATTGTACGGATTTGAATAAATCTCAATAGTGTCTTGTAAACAATTTATGAGGTTACTGTACGATGTTGGTAATTTTTTCTAAAAGCAAAATGTACCTTCGCCTTCATAAACGAATGGTAGATTACACACCGAGGACAGGAAAGTAAGAAAGGCCCCAGGGGTGCGATTTTTGAATGTCATCCGTGAGTTTGAGCGGTTTTTAAATCTCATACAAAAGCCTTCTCATGCATCTTTCTACTGCTGATTTGACTTTCAAAAATCATATTCCAGGAGTACGATTTTTTAAAGTAAAATCAGTAGTAGAAAGATGCGTATCTCCATAGTAATATTGACATTTTCAACTGCTGAGCTCACCGAATGAGATTCAAAAATCGCACTCCAGACCGCATGTAATTGTTGACCGAGGCAAAGCCGAGGTTGGTTGAAAAAATATGTCCAATTGGCCCAGCTATAGCTTGGCAAAAAAGTCATGATCGTGGTGACAGGTGGAACTAAAATTTTTGTATGGTGGTGTTGCCAGGTTATTCGTGATTTTGACGTTCTTGCGTGGAGGCAGCGCCCTCATGTTTTATCACGACTTTTTTGCCAAGCTGTACAGAATAACGAAGGCTATGAAAAAAGCTGAAATAGGTACTAGAAAAGTTCCAAAATCTCTCAAGCCCATTCTTATGACGTGTGTGCTTGGTTCTAAAATATCTGGATTGTATTAGTGCTATTTTTGAATCTCATTCGATGAATTCAGCAGTTGAAAATATCAAAATAACTATGGAAATATGCATCTTTCTACTGCTAATTTGACTTTCAAAAATCGCACTCATGGAGTATGATTTTCGAAAGTAAAATCAGCAGTAGAAAGATGCATATCTCCATAGTTATTTTGACATTTTCAACTGCTGAGCTCACCGAATGAGATTAAAAAATCGCACTTCTGGTTTGAAGTTGAACCCCATATCAAATGAAAATATAATAAGTTTAAAATTATTTTCCATTAAATTGCATAATAGCCGAATTTTGCGTTAGGGTCAGTGAACATCTAGCGGGGAAATGCTCGAGTAATGTTCATTGATAATGAACTCGACTACAATAGAAACAGAGTTGAAAATAGCGCGAAGAGATAAATCCTTGAGGCGTGGTCGCGTTATCTGATGCATGCTATTTTTCCCATTGGTCAGATTGGTGGTCAGACTAGTCTGGCTAATGGGAATTTTTATCTGAACAACGGGAAATAAATTCCACCAATCTGACCACTGGGAAACACTCATTTTCAACTCTATTTCAATTGTTATTGAGTTCATTATTAGTGCTCGAGCTACTCTGTGTACCTAGATGTGCGCAGACCCTTTCTCTGCCTGCATTATATCCATCCATCCACCATGCATCGACCGAGAGATTCACTACCTACCTATTGGAGTGTCGTGAAGTTACTTAATATTACGACTTTTTTAATAACTAAAATATAATAATTTAGCAGACCAGTGTAAAAAAAATTAGCAATTAGGACCTCTATCATATAATTACAGTAATATTAATTTTTAACACAAGAGTCGGGCGTTTTTATAAATATTAGGAGTTCAACCGATTTTAATTATAAATAATCGAAAACATTTCCAGGCAAAAGTTAGTATTGTTTATTAAGAAAATTTTGATGCAACAACTTGAAGTTATCACTCTAAAAATAAATTATAATTTATAAATTATAATCAATCAGCCTTACCTTTATACTGAAGATAAGATTTGATTTTAGCTAAGTATATTTATAAAGACATGTAACGCGACATGTGAGGACATAGCTAACATAACAACTAAAACATACTAATAGAAACAATATTTAAATCTGACATTGTCTAATTCAAAGTTACTTTACTGGTCTTCTTATAAAACATGTAATAATATTAAAAGAAAACGATTAATCAATAATCTTAAAATTTTGTATTTATATCACACATTATCTACATTTTACTTCTATTACATAAATACAAAATTTTAAATATACCAACGAAAAGCTGCTAACCAGTACTTGCAAATGGTATGCAGGAGTTACCAATATTATATTATACAAGTAATTACAATATCAATACCATAGGTTAATAAATGCAAAAGATCAAGTGCAATGAAACTCGAATGGTTTTACTTCATATCAATAATTAATATTGAACTTGGTGTAAAAAAACATGTTCACCTTTTTACTATGACAATTTCATACCCATATTTAGATACTCTCAAAGTAACAGTTTGAGTACAATTAATTACGTTCACTTTCTTGGACCTGTTTTGCAGTTTATACCAGAGATAAAACACTTTTAAAACAATGAATAAACCAGATTTACTAATATTAAACACTAAATTATATTGTCTTTCCAAATTATATTTGTATTTATCAAACATTGGAATTACATTTAAGATGTTGGTTCACTGTCTTCTTCCTAGAATATTTACACCATCAGTGGCCGCCTTTTGGTGTTTCTTACAGTGTCTCGTCTGGAATCATGTACAAGGATATATTCAATACATATTATCATTATAAAGAGCATTACTGAATCTTTGTAACAATTATTCTTCAGCATTTATTGGTCCTTGCAATGCATTCGGTGTCGGAGAATTAGAGGACACCAGTCGGCCCTGCTCCTTCACAATTAGATCTGAAACAAAAAGTTCGCGTAAGTATCAGAAATCACAATTGTCGTCACATCACCATGACATTCAAATTTTCGTTAGTTGATATCCAACTTTAGAGCAAAAGAGTGAATGAAAATCGATTCAGCAACTTACAGAAGTATGGGTGATCCATTGCCTCCCGTGCAGTGTAGCGCTCATAGTGATCGTAGCGAAGCAGACGATCAAGGAAGTCTAGAGCTTCAGGAGACACCAAGTGCTGATTTTCAGAGTGCACAAATCGTTCCCACCGCTTACGGGAATGCCTGTACACAAAAATACCAGTGTTAAATTATCTTTACTTGAGTACAGTACTTAGCATGGTATTTGTTTGCATGATTGCATACCTTCCAAGAATATCATTAAACCGAGGATCCAGTTCTATATGATATTTATCCAAATACTCAAACAGCTCTTCAGTGCCAAGCACTTTAGCAATCCGCACAAGCTGGTCATAATTGTCATGACCATGGAAGAATGGCTCCTTTCGGAAAATCATGGATGCCAGCATGCATCCCAGCGACCACATGTCTAATGAGTAGTCATACATTTGGTAGTCCACCAAAAGCTCAGGACCCTGAAAAGGTTATTTTCCATGTTTAAATATAGTTTCTGAAAACACTACCTCAATTAATAAGGCACCTAGAATAGTTACTCATGTTTAGCTGTGTTACATAATGTAATTATGCCCTTTGTACACAGGGCGACGTTATACGTTACTCAACCTACGCGCGGCCAGGTTAATAAGCTGCGAACCAATATAATATATTGGTTTTGTATAGCTTGATGTGTCACCGTGTGTATATCTTTATATTCTTTGTAAGGATATGGTAAGTATTGAATATAAATATTATGTTGTGTTAAACATTTGAGTTTTATTTCAAATGTAATCAACTACCCACCTTAAAGTATCTAGAGGCAACACGAACATTGTACTCTTGTCCTGGGTGATAGAACTCGGCCAACCCCCAGTCAATGAGACGCAGCTTTCTGTTATCATGATCAATCATCACATTATGGGGCTTTACATCTCTGTGCATAATGCCCATACTGTGGCAGTAGTCTAGTGCCTTCAGAAGTTCGTACAAATAATACCTGAAATTTAAAATAGGTCATTGATGTTTTGGCATAACAATAATAAATATTACTACCATATAGCGCGTCAAATGCACTTAGTCATGAAAACAACCTAAGATATTTGCTCTGCTCAAACTTACTCTCAATCTTGGGTCACAATGAGCATAATTATAATGCTCACCTACACACAATACCCCTATTTTTTCCTTTTATTTTATCTCTCAACATATTATAGGTACTATTGTTTATTATGAGGAATTAAAATTTTGAACTATACTCAAACATGTTTAATTTCCTTAAATAATATTAAATTGAATCATTTCTTAGTATACAATTTTATCATAACTCATCTTTTTTTTAATAATCGGTTCTTTGAACATTTAGGTATTTACTTGATATCTGGCATGTTCATTGGCAATGTCAGAGCACAATGGAGTTAGAGGGGATTTTGGTCATTATCTGTAGGTATCATGAACTCAACAAAATTTAATCAACATACATTACAGTAGTATATATGTATTTTAAACAGTAAAATAGGTAAGATTTTTTTTTCTTTATACTGGGTCCAATTTAATATGCTGACGGTTTTTAAAGGAGATAAGATCAGACCATCAAACTGAACAACTTTCTGTATAGGACCAATATCGTAATTGCGAAAAAAACAGCTTTTCCATACAAAACTGCAATCCTACTTGACCCAAATGTCCCATACAGTTTAGTTTTGTATGGAACAGCTGATTTTATTCGCGATTTCGACTGTGGATCTATAGAGAAAGTTGTTCACTATACACCATGGCTCATCCACATGGCATGGTGCACGTGGACATTACATAGACATAGACTAGCAAATCTTCATGGAGCATATTGTGTAGATTGTGAAGCAGGACCAGCAGCATCCACTTGCCACAAAAGTTATTTTTTTTATTTTTAGTTCAAATAATGAATAATTTGAAAGTTAACTTTTTTTGTCAATTGAGATTTGCCAATAAAAATTAGTGGCCAAAGGCATGCCAGACCAACCAGGGCTTGTCACACGGGGAGACTCTACTTATCAGAAAAGATAAATGAAATAAATGTTACCTTATATCATAATCTGAAAGAGTTTGATACAGTTGCTTAAAATCAGTGTTGTTCACATGTTCAAAAATAAGCGCTGGTGTACGGGATACAGGATCTTTGACTACAGCTTGTAAAGTTATTATATTTGTGCCTCCTCTTAAGTTTTCTAATATTTTTATTTCTCTTTTAATCTTCTTCTTTTTGACAGGCTGAAATGTGGATACAAACAAATAACATTAATTATTATGCCCTGTGAAATATAAATTACCAAAAATATCCATGTACTTGTTATTTTCATCTAAGTGTACTCGGTGAAATGATTGTGAGGAAACCTAGATGCTTCACGTTCAAGGTTTATTGTGTCCACCATCCATTAAAAGGCTACAAGCTTACTGCCTTTCAAACTGGACAGAATTTGAGCACTACTATATTATGGTGTTATTGAATTTGACATATTCTTAGGGGTGGTTCAGACCATCAAACTGAACAACTTTTACTATGGGAGCAAAACTAAAATTGGAAAAAAAATCTGCTTTTCAAACATTTAAGTCTAGAAGCATTGCAGTATACAGGGTGAAATTGATATCATTAGCATCCTTTTAAACTAAGAGTCTACCTATCAAACTGAACAACTTTTACTATGGGAGCAAACAAATCTGAGCAAAAAAAAATCTGCTGTCCCATACATTTAAGTCGTGTAGGCAGCGGCGGCCGGTGCAATTTAGTATGGGATAGCTGATATTTCTTTTGCTCCGATCGGTTTGCTCCCATAGTAAAAGTTGTTCAGTTTGATGGGTAGACTCTTAGTTTAAAAGGATGCTAATGATATCAATTTCACCCTGTAGTATATGGAACAACACATTTTTTTATAATTTTCAGATTTGCTGCCATAGTTCAGTTTTATGGTCTGAAGTAGTCTGAACCACCCTCGAAAATTTGTTAATTTAAATCACAACCTGTAGTGAATGCCAAAGTTCATGTAGGTGTCCACAGCTGTTGCTAGCCATGCATGGACACATGGCCATGTGGTGTCCAGCTTTGAATAGCACTAACCCAGTTGGGTATCGTAAGATGCAACTAATTGCTTTATCTGTCTGACACATCTTTGACAACCAAACCGCGTGGCTGCCGGTTAATAGCCACTGCATCAGACCCCACCTCTGATCATATCGGTCTCCCGTTCCGTCAGACATAGGAGGGTAAGGACGAGAGAGTGCATCTCTGTTTAGCATGTACAATCATGCACTTCAAAATATGCTGTGTATAAAGACTAGCAGTTGTTGTCATCGAAATAGACTAGAAACCCATCTACAGTAGCAAATCTCAGCAGTTGTGATAGGTCAATCGGGCGGGCCATGTAGGGAGAGAGGTTACAGGCTACAGAATCATTTTTTGCAGTCCAGTAATTTTCTATTAACATACATTATTTGCTGCATTACAAGAGGTGTTTTCCCTCCACTAACTACAGTATGAACATACTCAGTAAACACTTAAACTGCTGACGATGCCTTCACAATGCCTGGTAGCTCAGAGTCACAGTTGTATCACATTCCGCAATGTTAGCACATGCATCGCACTTCACGTTTTGAGCTTTGCAGTGAATGCGTGAAGCGTTAGACCTGTAGTAACTCCACTTGTTGGTATTGTCATAGTGTAGTTATTAATATAACATAATCCTTTCCCCAACTGTGCCAAAGGTTACAGGGGAAGTGAAGAACCATCAAAATTAGTTCAGCTGCTCTGTGATTATTAGCAAGTATATTGAAATGCTGCATACAGAATTGGTCTTACAATTATACTTTTAGGGTTGAACTACACATGGCCGCACGCGATCACACTTTTCCGTCACTCAGGAACGTCATTTGCTAGAGCATATAAGATAGACGGAATGCGATCGCCTGCAGCATACGATCGCACATAAGCCCATTTAAGCGTGGACACCAGAGATGTGTGAAGCAGTGAGGCAGCATGTGACTAAATATTAATACTGTGCTAGTACTCAACAGAGGTAGAGGACACATGCCAACGAGATGGACCAATGCGGTCAGCGAAATGACCGAGGCAACACTACAGGCCCAAGATCGAGTGGCATGGAGAGCGGTGGTGACACAAGTGACCCTTGATGGTCACATCCCCCAGCCATGAGGTTACAACTAAGAAGCTAGTCTCAAAATATGAAACTGGCAGCAGCTACAGACGGTGCATGCTCACCACGGGCACACCTTGGACACATCGCTGTCATTTTATACAAATGGGAAAAATTTAAAAGTGGTAAGCATGTACGATACTAAGTGCAAGCAAGACAGGAATATGCATTCATTTTACGACCCGATCCTGCCAGAGGGGGTAAGGTTGAAAATTGATGAGTGTTCATACTGTATGTAATAGATTCTCTTATACTGTGCTACGGGCCTCGTTATTGCCGTCCTATGAGGTAGGTCGTCAGTTGTGCGAGTACTTGAGTTTGCTTTACTGCGACTGACATTGAGAATGACGGAAGCACGGCAAGTGACCTAAACCATAGCGTAAATATAATAAAGTGGGTGCGCTTGGTGGTCGCGGCAAGGCTATTCACGCCCAGTGTGCGGAGGGGTGAGGCACCGGCCGTTGGGGTACAGCGCGCAGGTGATGGGGTACTGGGACCGCTCCCCCCGCCACCCGTACCCCCCGCACGATAGGCCTGTCGCAACCCGAGAGCACCCGCACTATTATTATATTCACGTTGCCTAAACTTGGGTTTTAACACTTTGCTAAGCTCAAAACAATGATACTCGCGCAGTGCAAACACTAGAATACTATACAATTCTGACTAACGTTTGAGTCGTGCGCACTGCAGCCCATTTGTCACTGATCGTAGGCCGTCAGCCTACGAATAAGAGAATGTATAGAAGTATAAATGAAGCTCAAAAAGTGGCACCAAAAAATTGTAACGCGTTCTAAATTTGTTCTTTAAAAATTGTAACTCGCCGCCAAAACTCATACAAAATGTCATTTTTCATGGGGTGCCAAAAATGATTTCGATTTTGTTTGGAGTTATTCTTCCATATTTATTCTCTTATTCGTAGCCGTCAGCAGTTAAGTGTTAATTATGAGCATACAGATTATGTCCTAGTATCCTATCCTGTCAGTGTTATTATAAAAGTGATTGTAAGCTGTTGCCGCCCTTGAAGAAAATTATTTACATAACCTTGATAAACACATAGGATACAAATTACAGTATGTCCGTGAGATGTAGAAGCTAGTTGTTCATATTCATTTTCAAATGCATATTACTATCAGTGTAATTCCTTGTCACATACAATTTTACCTATTTAATAAATTGTGAAACTCATAAGTATGATGAAGAACAACTCACCTTCAATATTTTAACTACACACTTCTCGTTATTTGTGATATTTATTGCCTCGAATACTTCACTGTATTTCCCACGTCCAAGTTTACGAACCAACTGGTAGTCTTCCTGGTTTCCCCAGTCCACAACATAGCTTTCATAGTCCCAGTACTCTCTTGGCTTCTGGGAGTTAACATCGGCATATACCCGAGCTCGACTAGGCACTGCCATCGTAGCCAACCTCCGCCTATCTAAGGTTTTTTCGGCAATACTCTTTCCGGAAATCGCATAAGTCTTGAGTAAGGATACTGTGAACAAAAATTATTTTCACCACACTATCCACGTTACACGAATAAAATGCACCAGATTGTTGAAAATACTTTAGTTATGATCAATTTGCCACTTCCAATCATTAGCAGTTGTGGTTACGAGTCACTGTTCAATTAGGATTGTGATGTATAACCTAAAAACGACATCCAGCTCACTACGATTTTGTACTACGATCCAAATAATTCACGGACATAATTAGTTCATTATACCAATTTCACTTTCTAGTCATCAAATCACAACGGATACATGAAACTATTCATAGGATCTGACGACACGAAATAAAATTTGAAAGTGTCTTCCAAGAGAAAAACGCACGCCATTACTCGTCAAATGATCCAATGGTTCAATTCGAAATTCTCATACCTAGCACATTGCTGTATTTAATCCTATTTTATAAGATGTATAGTTTCAACACATAAAACTTCGTGAAAATTAACAAAATCTTGAAGTACGACCAACAAACTACACTTTTATCACAAGTAAACCGGCTCAAATTCAGTAAAATTCAAGATGGACGCCCACCCATCTACTTTTTTACTCTTCCTCCCGCCACTACACTAAACTACACAATTTTTTATGTTGACAACTCGATGTGTTTGAATCGATTCAGTTTAACTCGATATAAATCAAACAAAACAAAACGGTTTTTATAAAATAAAGAGAAAACGAAGGACAGGCAGGATAGAGTAGAATGTATCAATATTTCACGAAAATTATAAAAAGGCAATATTTTGCTATGGATAGCAAATATTAAAGCCGGTGAAAATTAGTGCTGAAACGTTTATTTCTTGTGGTTTTAATTATACGACGCTTAAATTTAGAACAAACGTTGAAAACCCGAGCAGAAAAACGATAGTTGTTTTTTAAAGAACAATAGAAGAAATATGCTAAAGGCGCGAAAACAAAACATAGCTTCACTTTTTGTCAACCACCATCTTGTTTTTAAATGGAATTGTATGGGGCGACGCCATTTTGTTTCATGTTTTTTACACAAAAATGTGTGCTGAAAAACAAACGCTACAAACACGCCTTTACGAATTTTTAACGGAAATCAATCGATATTTAAAATCGATTCCAATCAACATTTAATCGATTTTGACACATGATCGACACTTCCTCAACAGCGATTACATTACCCTACATTTAGGGCCGATTTCGGCATATATTGCTTGCTTTGAACGCTATACTTTAAAATAGAGAGAACAAATCAGGCAATGTATGCCGAAATCGGCCTCGCAAGTTGGGTAATGTAATCGCTGCGGAAAGAATGAAGATGAGTAAACATTTACGCCTGCACCCATACGGAATTCCGATTCAGAATAGGATTTCGTAGTGATTTCGTATGGATTTTCCCACCTTCCTCTGAGGATTTTCTAGGAAATGAACAGATGGCGCTACGGTCTGCGCGAATAAAGGTCAAACCAAAGAGTAATATAAGGGTCAAACTTACAAAAAGTGTTTTTAAATTAATAAAGAAGGAAAAGATCATCAACAAAAAGATGCGAACGCATCTTTTGAAGGAATACCTACCTGCGGGGCTAGTACAATACGCCAACCACATTTAACACATCCATCTGTCAAATTTAGTCTTCTGTCTCGTTCTGTCGCGTAAAAATAGAAAGAGAGCGGAAGCGTGATAGCGCTATATCACGCTATCGCGGGTTGGCGTACTAGCCCCGCTGTTTCATTATTTACATACTAATCATTTTAATCGAAAATTTGAATCTGCTTATGTTTGACATGGTTGTATGGGCTCGATCCTTTGGGCTTTAATAAAAGGCAAGCACAGTCTTGAGGCTGGGTTCACATCAAAGAGTAATATAAGTATATTCTCATGTACGCCGTGCAACCCGGCAAGCTTAGAAAAAGTATATGTCTAGAATGAGCCTCACACTTGTTCCGTATAAAACAAAAGGGGCTAACTTTCTTAGGTTGGTGTGCGTGAGGCGCCATACAAAATATGTATGTGTGCGTGTATATGTATAGGGTTTTGGAACCAGTACTGGTTCCTATTTTTTTCGACGCTTTCGTGTCTTTGACTGTCTATCTTGATAATCTAAGCCGGCAAGCTTAGGCAATTCGTTGTACATAGACCAAACATAGACTCGTCTGTAAATAAAAGTGATGTTACTATTTAACTTTATAAAGTTACTAGTGTTTTCCCGCGACTTCGTCCAAACAAATTATATACCAGATTTTAAGTCAGATCATAAGCTATCAAACAAAAAAAGTTTCATCAAAATCGGTTCAGTAGTTTTTGCGTGATGTGCGAACAAACAAACAAACTAACAATTTTGTCAATAGATGGCGCTGCACGTCATTTAAATCGCGCTATCGAGTGTTATTTGATTTTATATGAAGTAAACCGCAACTTTTTTGTTCTTCATGATTATACGGTTTTATGATAATCTAAGGGTTTTATAATAGTTAAGAAAAAATAGCTTCTATAGAACTATAGAAGCCCCAATGTACAGCGAATGAGGGATTTTCAGAAAGCCATTAAAAAAAGTAGTTCCTAATGGCTCGGTAGATGGCGTTGACGAGACAGGGGCGAGCGACCTTGCGGATAATAAGATACAAATAAAATAAAATTGTAATAATTTGTGTTTTAAAGTAAGCATCACACACAATATGAACATATACATTTCGTTAACGGATTCATCTGTCTCAGTGATATGCATTTTCGTTTACTTTTTAGCCTAAAATTTTCGTCTTCGGTCCCCTCTCTGGTCAACGCCATCTATCGCCAGTATGTTGAACTACGTTTTACTAGCTGTCAGAAAACTCCTCATTGCCTAAGCTTGCCGTGCTGCACGGCGTGCATGTGAACCCGGCGCGCCGCTCGGTTTGGTATAATATACAATTAGCGACCGTATGTCTAGGTAGCAAAGGCGCGCGCCCGCGCCTCGACTTCTGTATGCGATGCGCTTTAGTTTAGACGGGCAATCGATTGTGTGCCTGTGTGATTTTGTACCTAATTTTGTATGTACCACTATGAACTAAAAATGGGAGATTGCCCGAGATCGCATAGAAATCTTTAATGTACTTACCAAGAATGAGAACAATGATAGGTCCCATAAAAAAATGTCCCATTACGTACAACTTCAACACTTTCTTGGATTTAACACTGTCGACATAACGAAGACAAAAATATTGAAGTTTCTATGTTATGAAAAAAGTTTACTGGTCGTAAAATAAAATTTATGTTTCTATTTATTACTTCGTAGTAAATACACAATAAAACTACATTCAAAATGTTATAACTTAAATATTTTATTAATTTATATTTGAAAATTAAAAACAGCACACGATTTTAATAAAATAAGCTCTCCACATGGACTGTTGCCAATAATAGGTAATAAAAATAATGTTCATATCATAAAAGAAACTACATATTATAGGTAGGTAGGTAAGCTATGCTTATGTCACTACATGATGACATTGAATAAGCAGACACATTTTTAGGGGTGGTTCAGACCATCAAACTGAACAACTTTTACTATGGGAGCAAAAATGAAATCACAAAAAAATATATTGTTCCATACTGCAACGACCACTCAACTCAAATTTATGAAAAGCAGAATTATTGTTTACAATTTCAGGTTTGTTCCCATAGTAAAAGTTGTTCATTTTGATGGTCTGGTCTGACCCACCCCTAAAAATTTGTAGACTTATGTACACTACACACGGCGACAGATCAACCTACCCATATTTGAACTCTATGTTCATGGACATAAGGTCCAACTATGTGTAGGTTGATCCGTCGCCGTGCGCACTACATACAGACTACTACTACTACGTGTGTCGACACTATCGCGTTGTTTATGTCGCAGTACTGTTCTAGCACTATAAGTTAGTTGTATGGAGAGCCATGGGTATGCACTATGCTTATGTACAGTCCGATGATTAATAACAGCCTTGTTTCTGTTTTCAGGACTACCCAGTCCCTATTTAAAAGTATTTTACATTGTAATGTGTTCTTACCGCGTTTGGTAACGTATAGATGGGTACCATAATCTCAGTATAAGAAAAAGTAAGTATACATACAGGGTCCAACTAAATATGCTGACAGTGTTTTAAGAGGATGATCAGACCATCAAACTGAAAAACTTTCTCCATGGGACCAACATCGAAATCGCGAAAAACAAATCAGCTGTCCCATACATTTGGCTAGAGTAGGTTAGCAGTTTTGTATGGAAGAGGTGATTTTTTTTCGCGATTTCGATGTTGGTCCCATAGAGAAAGTTGTTCAGTATGATGGTAGCATATTAAGAAGGACCCTGTATGTATCATACAGTACAGTACGGACACTCCCTCAAATTTTAATCTTACCAACGCTGGGCATTGTCGTATTCACTCAGTATCGCACATGCCTATCTCTTCTTGTAAATTATCCCATTTGTATGAAATAACAGCGTGACCAAGTTTTGCCACGTAGAAAGAAGATCTAGAAAAGGCATTAAAATAATCACAGTTGCGAAAACGACAGCTTATTATGACGCTAATCGCATTGAACGAGCAAGAGAAAATCTATGTTTTTTGTCTCTTTCTGCGTATGCCGTATTTTTGGTGACCAAGTTGAAATTGCTTACTATTTAGGGAAAAATAGGACATTCGTAAATTAATACTATTAAATACGATGATCGTAACGATTTGAAAGTTATAAATGTTATAATAACTTGAAAGTCTTAAAAAGTCAAGTTTTTTGATTCTACATACTGGTACTGCTAACGCCATCTATTGATTTTAGTGCATTAACCTTTGAAAATGTCTCATTGACAAGTAAAGAGTTTAAGGGCCTGTTTCACCACTTCCTAGTAAGCTCTTGTTAGCTTATCCGACAGATAATTTGACATATTTTGTATGAAAGATATGTCAAAATATCTGTCGGATAAGCTAACAAGAACTTACTCACAAGTGGTGAAACAGGCCCTAAAAGTGTAAAATAAACCAATAGAACAGCTTGATTCCGTCAAGCGAGCAATTCGATTGGTTAATTTAACACATCTCTTCAGTGGAAACGCACCCTAAATATGACTAGGGTGTTTTGATACGCCTGTATACTACTGCGACTAAGCTTGTTGAACGACAAGTAGCGAGGTGTTGTTGGCGCAGTGCGTGGAGGCGCTTTGGTCGCCGGGCCGCGCCGCGGTGGTGACCGCGAAGGCGGAGCCCACGAGGTAGGTGCCGGGCGCCGCGCACACGGCGCGCACCTGCACGCGCCGCGACGAGAACTTGTCCAGCGCCACGCTGACGCCCAGCTCCTTGGCTTCTACGTCGCCGCCGCTGCTGAGAGCCCCGGCCCAGCCTAGGATGCCGAATGACTCCCTGCGATTAAAGTTTTGATTTAAAACTTACAGTACAGTTGGTTACAGTAGAGACTACAGACAGACTATCGCAGACTTTTAATGTTGAGCGAGCTAATTGTGACCAAATTAAGACTTCGCATCGTATTTGGAATCGTATTTTATTCTTTTTCTCCCCTCCGGACGGAAAGCGTCAATCTTCGTCCCGCTGCGCTAAACGAAGTTGCCGCTTTCCACCTCCGTCGGGGAGAAAAATAGAGCAGTAAGGCAGTTAGGGCAGTAAATAAGAAAGCCTACGATCACATGTTATTGGACCTCGGCTTCGCCTCGGTCAAAAATTACATAAGATCCGAGACCTTTCTTACTTTCCTGCCCTCGGTGTGTAATCTACTAAAGCACCATTGCAATTTGCAACACATTAAGGGTATCATATTATCTATCCGCAGCGAAGCACCCGAAGGAGGCGAACGAAACGAATTCACTTTTAATTCTTCTGACGATTCGTCGGATTATCATAATATATTAATATGATACAGTATGATACGGCGATGACTAAATACGTATCATTGATACTGTCACTTTGTGTTTCGTTGTAAATTAAACGACGTTCTTTCCACTTTTACAAGTGAAACAGAAGGTAGAAGTCGATTCCGCTGATAATTTATGTGCGTCAGAATCCCGGGTGTAATACACAGATAAGAAAATATGGTCAAAGGTACCTGGTGTGTCTTATGTGTGTAAAGAAATAATTTAAGAACGATTTACCTATTTTGCTGTTTCGTCATATCAATGAAAACTCGAACGGGAACCCCATAGCAGTTCACTAAATTGATTGTAATGGGTACTAAACACAACTTGCTTTGTTTAAAATTATGATTTATATGATTTGTATGCTCGAATCTAAATACGACCACGTCGTCTTTGTTCTTCTTAACTTCATTAGCGTCTAATTTACTATCGAAATCTTCGAGTTGCAGTGATGGCGTGTCTACCACAATGTTCTCTCTCTCACGCGACTCTGCCTTCGTGAAGCAATTCAACCATAGACAGTGCTGGCCGATCACTGTTCTACCTTTATTTCTATCATATGCTTTCCATCTTAGAACAAACATGGATTGTATAAGACCGTTTCTTTTCGTCTCATTATCTTGAACAGGTTCTGTACCATCTAGGAAGTGCGTTTTGTATTCTACTAAGAATTTAGAGAATGGGGGTGTGTTGACTTCGATTGCGCTATCGGGATGGTCTTTAGCGACCCTGAGGCGCGAGCATTCGACCTTTTCTTCGGGCAACGTCTCTTGTATTCGCGTAGCTTTGAACACGTAGTGAACTCTCTCGTGGGAGGTGAGGATGTTGTCTTTGTTCCTCGCTGAGGTGAGATCTCGCAGTTTCCACTGGCGACTCAGCAAGGACGCCTCGATTATTTCAATTCCTATGTTGTCGTCTTTGTCGTTGGACACGTTTTTGACTTCGACGGACAAGTTCATGTTCTCTAAAACAGATCCGTCTATTGTCCTCAAGCTTCGACGAGGCGTGACTGTAAGTTCTACCGCCTCCTGTAATAAGCAGATAGTATAATTTAAGACTGACATATAAATTGGTGTGTTTGGTTTGTAGTCATTTGTTTTAAGTCCCAGTGTAGCTAGTGTTGTGTTGATTTTATAGGCTTCTCATTAGATATACCTACGGGTAATCAAACAAAATACAATTTTGATAAACATTTTGATTGGAAATCCACCATATACTGCAAAATGAGGCGCTCGTGTAGTGGTGATTCGGAGTTCTGACATCAAGATTTTTGCAAAACTTTCCGAATTAAAACGTAGCAGCGCAGCGCCATTTGTAGATAGAGACAAGAGCGCGGCCGGTATGTTGTGTGAGGGTACTCACTAGCACGTTGAAGCAGAACACGTGGCGCAGCAGGCGGTAGGGCCGCGCCAGGTTGTCGGTCTCGTAGTAGGCGAGCAGGCGCAGCGCGTGCGCGGCGGCGCGGGGCCGCAGCAGTAACGAGGCGCGCGCGCAGCCCCCGCGGGGCACCCGCGGCGCGGCCGGGCTCGCGTGCCGCGCGGCCGCAGAGCGCCAGGCCGCCGCTCGAGCCGCACGCTCGTCTGACAACGTACAACATCTCTGAATTTTGTGGCTAGCACTGATCTGACGGCCTACGTCATAAAACTACTACATCAAAGGCTTGCATTTTTAAATCAACAACTTTGAAACTAATAAACAAACCGGGAGAACCGAGAAATTAATGAACAATCAAAGGTAACGCTTTGGCAATCTTGGCTCTCTCTTTATAATATCCGCAGGAATGGAAGCCATACGAATAAGTAAGGCCATCTCGAAGCTCAAAAGTAATGATTACTTACCAGGATATGCAGGTGGTTCCCGATATTTCTCTTCATACAGGGGTTTGAAGGGATAATCAGCGGCATCGGAGCTAACGAAACTAACACAGTCGGGGTGTGACACGGCTATGTAGACGTTCTTCATGTCGACGGGGCCCACGTTGCGGAACTCCACGTCGATCGTCCTCATCTCACCGCTCACCACGTCGGGACTGGTCTCCGAGAATGTCATCTGTTTATAGAGGGGAATTTTTGGATCTTTGTTAAAATGCTCACGGGTTACTTGGGTAATCAAAGTGAACAAGTTTTCTTTTTTTATTTAGCCTGTCCAGTGTCCCAATGTTGGTCCCTAATGTCGGCAAGAACTGACCATCCATGTTTATTTATGGTAGAAACATTTTAATTGTAAAACAAATCTCCTGTTCCATATCTATACCTAAACGCGATAAAAGCTTCAGAGCAGATCGTTTTTTTGTGATTTCAAATTGACTTCCTTAATAAAAATTACTCGGTATAAAGAGACTAAATAAAAAAAAAAGGTTTTTAGTTTTTTTTTGTCTCGATCAAGGTAAATCAGCCGCGTTGATTCGATTTTAAGGAAACTAGGCATAAGGATACCACAATTTTTCTTCAGTGGTTAAAAGTGGTACAACATGAAGAACGAAAGCTCATCATATCGTATGGCAACGAAAGCTAATAATAGGATATAATATTTTGTGTAGGTACCTGCAAACATGGTGCATGTGGGATGACAGTTATTTGCAAACGTTTGTCAGTAATATTGACTCCAGATAGCAAATCCACTTTCCCCAGGATAGAAACATTTCCCGTCTCATTGCCCCCCTCTCCAGCGTTTATTAACCTGAAAGGTTACGTTACAGATGATTATTTTTTTAAATACTGTGTGAAACACGACAACAAACCATTCCCGAAATTGTCAGATTGTATTGCTACAACTTTTTTCCCCAAAGTGTTAACATTTTTTAACAGCTGCTAGAGTTAGATACACTATGCACCCGTGCGACGTTACGAAGCGGTGTAGTTAAGTTAGCTAAGGGTTGAACTACACCACGTAGCACAGCATCGCATTTTTCCGTCGCTCCATCCTTTTCAGTCACTCAGGAACGTCATTTATTAGAGCATATAAGATAGACGGAACGCGATCGCACGCGGCGTGCTGTTCCGTTCCGTCTATCTTATATGCTCTAGCAAATGACGCGATCGCACGCGGCGTGCTGTTCCGTTCCGTCTATCTTATATGCTCTAGCAAATGACGTTCCTGAGTGACAGAAAAGGATGGAGCGACGGAAAAATGCGATGCCGTGCTTCCAGTGGGGCTAGTACGCCAACCCGCGATAGCGTGATATAGCGCTATCACGCTTCCGCTCTCTTTCTATTTGCACGCGACAGAACGAGACAGAAGACTAAATTTGACAGATGGATGTGTTAAATGTGGTTGGCGTACTAGCCCAACTGATGTAGTTCAACCCTAACGTTATAATATCGTATGAATTGAACTACACGCGCTATAGGGTTGACATAAGAGGTAAAACGATTTAATTTTAAATAGAAATGTTAATGGCTAGCTATTATAAAACAATTTCACAACTCGGAATAAGAAGACAATTTCGAGAAATTGTGTCGTTTCGTCCCATCAGTAAAATACCCTCAAGATTAAAACCATTGTGTAATTTCAACTCACTTATAAGCCAATCCCTGGATACTAAGCTGACCCACTCGTAAAGGCGTCAGAGAGAAGGTCAGAACTTTGCTACAATCTCCCTCCAAAAGCACAGACTTAACTTTCTGACCGTATATGACATTAGTTTCAAGTGTATTGCCCGCGGCCACTGCCGGCTCATTGTTGAGGACCTCGTCGGCCGGTGCTTCGGTGTCTTCGGGGCCGGGGACAAATTGCCACAACAACTCAACATCTTTGAGAACTAGGGAAATCTTTAGAGGATTTCTTAATGTTATGGAGATCTGAATGGGCTCTGAAATCAAGATTATTTGTGTTAAAATACCTAAAGCTGTAACTGGAGTTGCCGATTGATAGCCGACAATTTGATAGTACAGTCAGCTTCAGAGAAACCTGACCCCCCCCATCTAAACCTTTTGAGCGCCATCTGTGACAAATTGTAAAACTAAAATCAAATGGTTTTAAGTTCCTCGAAGCAGATGTGAACCATAAAAACTGCTATCTTTATTGATTTACAATAAGCGACATCTCTAGAAACTTAACCATAATAAACTAAACCAAATTCTCATCGTGACGGAGGATATGCCTATTTACGTCGGTAATTATATGGCAGTCGTAGCTCAGTTGTTAAAGGTGCTTGATAAGAGAACAGTTTGACGTGAGTTCAAAACCTGTGAAGAGAATTTTATTTTTAAATTTGTGAAAATACTAAACTTGACTTTTCATACCATTTGGCTAAGAACAAATTAAACTAAAAAGGGATAACAACGAAATAGAAAACAATTATAAGTTTTAAAACATTTATTAAAAGTATTTTTGAGAAAATAAACAAAAGCATATAATTTGTGACGGCTAAATGATGTTGTTTAGATTTTGGCGAGAAAACCAACATGTTAACTGTAGTCAAAATAACTAACATGATAACAATTTACATCTCTCGCACATATCGATATACCTAACAGAAACATTAAGGAAAAAGATATACCTAAATTACACAATTAGCCCTTTATAATTGAGGAGTCAAACGATTCTAAAAAGCTAAATAAGGGATAGGGTGACCTTCAAATCCTAATATCTGATCGAGTCGACCTTTTATATTCGAAACCATAGTGAAACAAATATCATATCGCATTAACTCTCAGATTCTTGTAACTTTTTGATCTAAATTTGGCTTGGACCTCACTTTACTAGGATCGCAACTCAGAACCATTTGACCCCTCACATTTTCGATTGGGTTCAAATCGGGGCTTTTGGATGGCCAATTTTATTTACAATAGTTATATAAGCAAGCGACTGCGTGACGCGTCGTGAAGGTTAAACAGAGCAATTATCTTGAACGAAATATATCTGGCCCTCAGCTTATCCTGGTATTATCAAATCTTTCAATATCTCCCTATTGTAGCTGGTTCATACTTCAATAAGCTCTCAAGCTGGACCTATGTAGAAAATCTGAAAAATAAATCATGTTATGTAAATAAAATAACGTCCACAAAACAAGTAGTATATAATATGCTATAAGTATTAAATAATTATATATATATATATATATATACACTGTTATATATAAGTATATAATATAAGTAAGTATATAAATTTTATAAATATATAATGTTATGTTATAAGCTATATAAATTTATGTTATTTATCTAAATAATGCTATGTTACCTATGTTATGTGAATGCCTGAATGCCTGTATGCAAGTGTCTTCTAAGCAAAATTCCATACAATTCCGCAGTTGAGCGAGTGATTGATTGATTGATTGATTACTTTTGGTGGCGTTCGAATCTGTCCGAACGACTGGCCGTGGTCCTTGGCGGTTACACTTTACAATCGCTTATTTCCTGATGTATTTGTATCCATACGCGAACAGTATTTGTCTGTAAACGTTTAATAACCAGTAAATAAAAATTAAATTAGCAAACAATAGATTTTCTGCGTCGGTTATATGTAATTCAGATTTACTTACCGTCACGCCCAATTTTCGTGAAATTCCTTAATACTTTCGTATTGCTCCCAAAGAACAATCATTTTAGCCTTTAAGAATCCACTTAATCGCAACAATAATTAATCAATATTTAAAAATCTAAAAACTAAACATGATTCCTCCGATACGTCATGTGAAAGTATGCACTGGATTGCAACAACTTGGATCGAGCCATATTGAATTACCCTCAAACATATTTAATAAAATTATAACGATTATCGTAGTTTGATACCAAGCAGTTCACAATTTCACATGGTTGAGTAAGTAACCGCTTGGCTCAGTGGTAAGATCGCTTGAATTAATGGAGTTGAATTTTGCGAGTGCTGAGTTCAAATCTCTGTCATGGATGGAAAGATATATTTTATAAATTTTTCACTGTGTTTGTAAAATTTAGAATTGGCAGAATGATTCTCTATAGTATCTAAAGTGCAAAGGAAGTGCGAGAACAGGTTTATCGCTTGGAAACGTCTACCAATAGATGGCACTTGATTCACCTAACGTGAAGCTTGTGCCTCAAATTCTTAATACTTAGGGGGTCAGATTTCTCTGACGCTGACTGTACATATTTATATTTTCTATCAATGATAGACCGATAGCAGTGAATGTGGATGGCTGCATGAAGAGAGGGCGACCAAGCGATGATGATGAGCACTGAGACCCGCGCTGGTCCTTTGTGTTCGCCCCAAGCTCACCCATATTTTACGTTGTTACAACCCTGATGCATAAATCATATACGCCTGTCCCTATAAGGGTAAGCAGAAAAACATGTTCTCCATTAGGGCCCTTTCATCTTTCTTAGAAACTTCATGCATCAATCAAACCACTTTCATTCATAATTTCCGCCTTTAGGCTGGTCTAGAATTAAACATTTAAACCGGTCGTCTACCAAAGATGAATGAGGCAGCGAGGCAGCGCATGCGAGAAAATATTCGACCAATAGCACGCTCGTTTGGTCACGTCATAAAGGACTGAAGCGCTCTCTTTGGGGATATTTCCTCGTCTCACTGTCTCCCATAAGTTCTGGTGACCGGTTACATTAACTCTGCACCTCGCTGGAATGCGATGTCACTCACCAACTTACCAATCACTTACAAACTTCGCGTCAGCACGGACTCAATAATCGCGTCAGTACGGTTAGCATCTTTGTTGTCGATATGCATCTCTATAATTTGGAACACACGGTTTCACACTGAACTAGCGCGCCGTTATAACGGATCGACGCCATGTGCACGGATAATGTGACCGGGTGGTACCTACAGTAAAAGTAAAATGTGAACTTACCTCCTTGCGGCACGATGGGGTTACTATCAGTTTTCTCAGTGTACAAATCGATGGTGGGTTTAAATATCATGGGCACACTTCCCTGTGCGACTTGCAATAACATTTCCTCCATTTTATTCCAGTGCTGGCCCTCGTCTTGGCCGTGAGGGTCGTGGACGTTGAGGGAGGAGGCGGGCACTCGGCCGGGGGAGGAGAGGGGCGCGGGGCCGACGCAGAGGACCGTCGTAGCCGCGCTCTCCAGGAGGGGCAGGGGTAATACTGGCAAGCGTTCTTTGAAATCGTCGCAGCTTTCTATCCATTGCTGGAAACAACACACTTTAATTAATTTAAGTTAAAAAAAAATGCTGCAAATGCTATCCGTGTGGCGAAATTCTGGGCTGGAAAGATTTAAAATGACATGCCATCGACTCGATAGAAGAAGAAGAATTAATTTATTAATAAATTTGAGGAGATCCTTTGTACGAAATAATAATTTGATCACAGCGTTTTGTATTCAGTTTGTTGTATTCAAAGCGTACCAAAATAGAACTGCTGGGAGATAAAACATTATCATCACCAGCCTTTAAAAGTCCCATTGCAGAGTGTACTCTGCTGTGGGTGTGTGGCCTGTAGGCCTCCTCTCACGAGGAGTGAGTGGAAGTGGGCCATATTCCACCACACGGAACCCAGTGCGGATTGGTAGTTATAGATAATGACCTGGTGTGCGAGCATGTACTCGGTGAGGAAGGCGTCCTGCTGGCGCGGCGGCTGGGCGCTGAGCGGCGCGAGCGGCGCGCGCAGCCAGCGCACCGCCTCGCGAGGCAGCCGCAGCGCGCCCGCGAGCCGGCCCAGCGCGAACTGCACGTGGTCCGTGGCCAGCCGCCACCCGCTCTCTATGTACACCTGCCGGATGGATCTCATCATTAATATTGTACTCTCGTACCGAACTTGCACCCGCGCAACCTTTAGTACGTTCCGATTCATAAGAATATCGATATGAGCGATTACATCGCTAACACCCGTTTCATTTGCGTCAGCGCGCCGACAGCGCTGATATCGTTCTACCAATTCGGAACGCTAGATATCGCGCTCACACCGATCACATCACAAAATTCAAATGTTTCTATTATTTTCTTCATCACTAACCGATATTAAACTTTTATTCGTCTTTTTTAGAACATAATCAAACCCAATACTACTAAAGAAACCTAAATCGAGACCTAAATAAACCAAAAATGTACGACAGCAAAACTGTTAAACGCCACTTGAAAATTCCCTCAAAAATTTACTATAACAAACGTCACTTTTGACAACTCGCTCACAGGGGTGCGTTCAGAACCTACGCCCAGAGTGCACTCCGAGTGCAACTTTTCGCCCTAACGCCGTTCCGAGGCTCGGTGAAAAGCGTTCTACCCATAAGAGCGAGCGAGAAGAACAACCGCACCCAAAGGTTCTGAACGCAGCCCTGTGATAACGCCCCGAGCCGTGAGCACTGATATTGCAAGATGGCGTCGGTAGTGACGTCATGAATTACGTCACGTTTTCGATTGTGGACGCGCTCACGTCAAATCGGAACGACATTTATCGCGCTCACATCGATATCGGCGTAATTCGGAACGCAGCGCTTAGCGTGAGCCCGACACACATTTGGCCGGGTTTTATTATTTGTTGTAAAACAAACTTTAGAGTATGCTCTATAATCAGAGCAAAAACTAATAATATTTCGTTCGTTTCTTGTTGACCCCATGGTCATGAGGACCCCCTTAATTTTGTACATTTTATTATTTGTTAGCTTTAAAACAATAACACATATTCTATGAAAATTTCAACTCTCTACCTAGTACGGTTTAAAAGAGCACTGACCTTTAGAGTTAGGACGGACGGACAGTGTAGGCTTTGTAATACGATCCCATTAGCACCCTTTGGGTAGGGAACCTTAAAAAGAATAACACCGAAAAAGAAAATATATATGTTTATGTTAGGATACCTGATATGCTTGCTGGTAACATCTATACGCATGCTTCTTCTGCCCGGACTTCGAGAACCTATGTCCGGCGAGTACCATGTGGAAGGCGTACTTCCTGCACATGGCCCTCGTACCGGGACCCGATAGGAAGCACAGCGAAGCCTGCTCCAGCAGCATTGCGCTGCGCAGGTCGCTGTCCTCTGACGTCATGCGGATCAGCTGTTTGGCCGCCTCCCCGTGCAGGCCTGTCCCGCTCAGACATAGCACTGAGAGCAGTGTCGCTCTCACAGCGTACTGCACCATTCTGAAAAAAAAAACACTTTTTATACACACGTTTGATAAGCTAACGCATTCTTATAGTTTCCCTGCGGAAAGTTGTTTGGTATCATGAGTAGAATTACACTTTAAATTAATATAACTCTCTACACTTACACCCTGTAAAACTAGGAATGCGACAATAGAAACAGGCCTATCCGGAATACCAATAATGGGATAAGGGCATGATAATGATTATGTCCCTCTGAATGCTCATTAAGTTTAAATTCAACCCCTAGAGTGAGAAAATGGTTATAGATTCTATAACCAGCGTTTCTTAACCTTTTTCAGTCCACGGGCCCCTAGGACATCTAGCACAATTAATTTCAAGGACCCCCTTAGTGACATTGTGAGGAAACCTGCATGCTTCAATTTCGAGGCGTGTATTTGTACCCACTGTCCATTATAAGTGGCGACGGGCTCACCCCCCCGTCACACTGGACAGAGTTTCGGTACTACTGGTGAAACGTGGATGTTCTGAGGTTTCAGAATATCTCTGACTACCCCCTCGGGGAATATAGTCGTGAGCATATGCCTATGCCTATGCCTATGCCTAATATAGGCTCCACGGAAGTTCGACCTCTTATACACGTCTGCTCTCCTGGTACATTTCGGCGTTTTCTCGTGGTCCTACTAGTAGGTCCACGAGGGACACCTATTTCTGTTGGTCCTACTAATGTGCTGAATAAAAAAAAAATCGGCCAAGTTCGAGTCGTAATATATCAACTCACAATCAATCAACAATCTGAGGTTTCAGAATATCTCTGACTACCCCCTCGGGGAATATAGTCGTGAGCATATGCTATGCCCTTAGTAAAAAAAAGCTACTTAGAGGGCAGAGTGTCCGTACTGTATATAGTTGTAGGTTATGCTTATGGCACTAAAATCCAACGAGTAAATAAAACAAAACAAACCTACAAGTGTTGAGGTAAGTAACGATACTCTCTTCCATGTAGCCGTGCGTCTTGCGATTGGCCTCTCCGGCCATGAACGCGCTGATGGCGGCCATCTCCAGAGCGCCCGCGTAGCAGAGCCAGGCGCTGTCCGCGTAGAACTCGCGCTTGGCCGTGTGGTAGGCGTCGAAGGCGCGCTGCCACTGCCCGCACAGGAACCAGAGGTCCCCGAGCCGCCGCAGCTGCAGTTCCGGACAGTCACTTGAGTATCTGTACCGAATAAACTTGGATAAGTTAGATGCACCGGAGTACAATGTCCGTGGTTATATGTCAAGATAGACAGTCGAAGCTACGAAAGCGTCAACGTCATTGCCTTTCTTGGACCCCTTTGTGTACCAAGTTAGCAGTTGCCTTTGATGGGCGTTTAGCCTTCAAACCAGTCATCCCCCTAAGGAGATGTAACATGTAGTTCTTGGTAAAGTTGTATGCTGTCATGGTGTCCGTGTTCATCTTTAGCATAGTAATATGATATACTCACATAACAGTGTTGTTGACAGTTGTGTTCCCTGTCTTTCCAGTGCCAAACCATCTTTTTGTTGCTGAAATAAGAGACCTGCTTACTCCCTTTCTGTTTGTGACCTGCAACAATAATATGCTTATGGTACCTACATAAAATTTTCCATACTAAATACTTGATCAGGTTTCTTATGAAGTGTATTTGTGAGCAAAAGGCTAGCCATAGCCACCTATCACTACTATAGACGTTATTTCATCTAGAAATGTTCAAAACCTTGAAAGTGAGCCTTGTTACAACTGCATGCAAGACAGCTGGTAGTTTCGGACCACCCTGGAATCCTAAGGTCGTGAATTTATGTATATAGAAACTTGTTAATTATGTATATTATTATTCTAGCTGACCTGAACAAAATCCTGACTAAATAATCATAAAAATACTTACTCCTTCAGAAAGTAAAGATATTTGTTTCTCTAAATAAGGCAGCAATGCTTTGGAAGCATATTCCTGCATAAATTTCTTTATCGCATCGATATCAGTAGCGTTCAAAGCCGATCCATGCACCTCCGACGCGTAATCCATTCCTTTACCAGAAACACTGACACTTTCTGAACTTCCAGAGAATGAATGCGTCTGGAAATGTAAAATTATAAAGAACATTCATAATTGACTCGTAGAATTCGTTACACATCCTACCTAACGAGCCGTTTTGGGCATTTTACTATTCATGAAAGATTTACTCTTCTCTCTCTCATGCTTTACAAAAATGTTATTTTTCTTTATTTAGGCCCGAAAATCCACTAAAAATCGACCAATAAAATAGCTGTATCCGATTAGTTGACTTTAAACAATTCCGCTCCGCTCTGCTTCGGTGGATATGGTTGCCTTATGTTTTTCTAGCCTCTGCATTTTAGCAAAAGTGGAGTAGATTTTGTAAGTATCGTAATCTCAACGATTTATGTACAAAAACACATTTCAGCTAATACAAAATGGTGGAACCTCGTGGCAAGACAAAAGGAAACCTGTTACTCGTCTGCAAGCCCACTTGCTACGCGACAGACATAGATTAATATTTGTTGGCGACTGACGCGACTCCTTAATAATAGTTACCTGCAAGCTATTAGCATTATCATAAACATCATTTTCAGGAGATGTTAAAGGATGCATTCCTTCTGGTAATGTAGATGTGGTAAGCGCATTGTCTTCGGCTGAAAAAAATATACAAATAAATATCAACGAAAAAACAAATTTCGTCAATCCCCACTGAAAGAGCAGCGGCAGAGCGGCCGGCAACGCACGCCACGGGACCTAGCACATTGAACTTTATCTACAGTTCAATAGAGTACAACTTGTTGCCAGAGTATTTTCAAGTGCCCTTAATAGGCTTATCGGAAATACGTAGGCGCTCGAAATAAAATAATTAATACTTTTCTCCCCTCCGGACGGAAAGCATCAATTGTCGTCCCGCTGCGCTAAACGAAGTTGCCGCTTTTCACCTCGGTCGAGGAGACAGTAACCTCGAACAGTAAATAAGAAAGCCTCAGATCACATGTTTGATCCTCTGTCAGTTGTAAATAAGTAAGGAAATAGAAATACCTGGTGTAACCATAGTTGATGGTGGAAAACCTGGCTGTTGTTCCACTGGTGATGTTGTTAGAGATGATGACATTTCAATCTAAAATAAATATGTACCTACTTAGTATCATCATTCGATTAAGTATAATTAGGTAAAGCCTGACCAGGAAAATAAAAAACCTGGTTTGGGGGCGCTGCAATCGACTGTCACATTTAATGTTAGTGTTCCAAGTACAAAAATTAGTTCCAATTATTTTCCGCAACATGGCGAGGTTTTTTATATTTCTGGTCAGGCTCTATATAAAAATTATATCTCAAGTAATTTAATTACATTTACGTCAGATGTCCTTTTAATATATTGAGCCCAGAAATCAGTAGGTAAGGTTGGTTCTACACCACTTTTAGAGTTAATTGATAACATGAAACAATTCACTGCTCCAAATGTCTGCTTCAATGTTTCAAATGTCGCCTCTGCTCTGTAAAAATCGAGATTATAATTATAAACATTTTATTAACAAGAATCACATTTTTTTTTTTTTTAATTTATTTATTGAAAGAAAAATGACAAAAGATTTAAACAATTGAACAAAGAAACATGATTCATCATTTGTTATTTGATACATACTTATCAATCGGTACAGCCGATACATCATTTAACAGAAGATATGATTTTAGTATTGAATTATTGAACCATTTGGGTAGCTTCGGAGGAGTAACGTTCTGTAACTGTGCGTACTGTTGGTTCAAGGCATTGAAAGTGTCTATGATGTTCTCGTCGTAGGTTGTTCCCACTATGATGCAAGACAAGAAATGCTTTGTGAACTCATGATCCGATGGGAACTGAACTTCCAAATATGTTTCTCTCCATGCATCAAACCAAGGTGTTGACTGAGGTACATCGAACTTACGCCCTTCTAAAACATAAAGATTATTAAAATATAATACATACATAAACTTATAACCATAATCGGTCAAGAACAACAACAAATTAATTTTTCCACAACTACAAATTAATTTTTTTCGCAGCATGGTCGCGTCGCACTCACGTCGCGCTCCAGTCGCGCTTGCTATACGTGTTAATGAATTAACGCAAAACTAGAAAGTATTTCTTTAATCGAATTATCATGGTTTCAACATAGGAAATTTTTTCAAAATATTTAATTATTTGTTTGTAAAATTTAAAATTGACTGAACACGATCTCAACATATACCGCATAGGCTACTTACTACCAAAACAAGATTCTGAAAAGGTATCCATGAGCGTGGTAGCACTTTCATTCATTGCTGAAATGATAACAAATCATTTTTGCCTCAAAACTTAAAATGTGAATAACTTCAAATTTAAACTCTCAAAACAATTTCTAATTATTTTGTTATAAATCAGTTAACACATTGTATAATATGCACTTTATTGAACCGTAGTAAAATTTAATTGCATTAAGCTCCTGAACAGAGTTCTACAATTACACAACGGTTAAGCGATGCGTATGCTATGCCTGCACTTACACTAAAAGCAGACAAATCCAATACAATTTAAACACTTATCATATTGTTTTATATCTATCTTCCTTTCCTGCTCCGAGAAACTAGAGAGTAAGGGCCTGTTTCACCACTTTTGGATAAGTTTTTTTTTTTTTTTATAATTAATGGCTTTTTGCTTGTGCGTAGCACCGCATTTCCGACAGTGTCAAGTGTAATCTATGGGAGTATCTATCCCAATCTCAGGGATTGTTTTAGTTCAAGAACAAGAAGAGATTGAGGATTGCGGAGCCTCGTGGCAGGCGTAAACGCGAAGCTCGAAAACCACGCGAGACGTGTGCTCGGGTCAATTCCTGCAACGTGACTCCGGATAAGTTCTTGTTAGCTTATCCGACAGCCCATTTGATATATTTTGTATGACGAATTTTTTTTTTTTTTTTTTTTTGTTATATACAGGGTGTTACATAAGTAAGAATACATTTTTAAAACTCTTAAGGGGGTTGTTTAGACCGTCAAACTGAACAACTTTCTCTATGGGACCAACATCGAAATCGCGTAAAAAAAAATCTGATATCCCATACATATTTTAGCACGAGACGATTTGTAGAGTATAGAACATATTTTTTTTTTCGCGATTTCGATATTGGTCCCATAGTGGAAGTTGTTGAGTTTGATGGTCTAAACCATCCCCTTGAATGTTTATTTGTATTTTTGTAACACCTTGTATATACTATCTGCAATCAGTGCTGACACTATAAGCAGATCATGAGAATGATGATTGTGATTTTATGGAATTAACCAGCTCCCAATGGAGGGTATTCCCTTATTGTTGTCTTCTAGGAATGTCTAGATCGTTTATGTTGAGTCGCTTTAGCCTTTTTATGTCATTACTGTTGTCTGTTAGTGCAACTGCTAGCTCATTAACATGATTGGCTAGTCTATTCTTATATCGTTTCGAGATATTTGATATCTCTTGCTTTATGGTTGGCATTTCCAAGTATTTATGAACATCTGATGTTTTGACTAGCCAGGGGGCATTGGTTATTGTTCTGAAGACGTTATTTTGGAATGTTTGGAGTATTTCAATGTTTGAATTGCTGGCTGTTCCCCACAGTTCAATACTGTATGACCAAACTGGCTTCAAGACTGCCTTGTAGATAAGAAGCTTGTTATTTAGTGACAGCCTAGAGTGTCTTCCCATTAGCCACAATAGTGATAGTGTATGAAGAATATGAAGAATATAAATAACAAGGACTTTTTCAGAAGTGGTGAAACAGGCCCTTACTCTTGTAAAACTTACCCAATTCAAGAGAAACGGTTTTGTCATTATAGTTGTGCAAGACAGCATTGTTTAGTTGTCTCCTAGCTTCAGTTGGTTGCAGCGGCTTCCAGTTCACATCTCTTATTATTAGTTTCCAGTTTTTAACAGTACATAAACTACCACCGGGCTCTCGAAATTGACCTGTAAGACATATATAAGTAATGTAGGTTTTTGTTTGACAATCATACATACCTACTAAATTTTGGCCACAACTTCCTCTGCACCAATTCCCGTAATTTTGTATATGACAGAATTCAATTTATTGAAATTGTAAATCAATTAAGAGAATCTAGCTGAATATATATTGATCTTTGAAATGTATACCAGTTTAACTAATCATAAACTATTAAACAAAAAAATGTTTCATAAAGTCAGTCGTTTTTTGTGATGCTCGAGTTGCAGAGGCTATCTGTCATCAACTAAATATAAAAAAAATTACTTAAAATGTGTGTGGCCTTTTAAGAAAAAACATCATAATATGCTCACAACCATTTTTGCATAAAACAGACTGACAAGAAGTGATCTTGTCCAATTTACAAGCTAAGCTACTAATTATACAAATAAAAAAACATTTATTCCCAAAAATTTGCATTTACAGAGTGCGTAGATCAGCAGTACTGGAGCTTTCTGCCTCACAGGCTGCTAATCATATACAGGCTGTTACAAAAGTAAAAATAAACATTTAAAACTTTTAAGGGGGTTGTTTAGACCATCAAACTGATAACTTTCACTACGGGACCAACATCGAAAACGCGAAAAAATAAAACAGTTATCCCATACATTTAGCTTGAGTAAATTTGTAGCTTAGTCAAGTGAATGTTGTTCAATTTGATGGTCTAAACCACATCCTTAAATGTTTATTTGTATTTTTGTAACACCTTGAATAAGTTCCTAAAAGAATTGATGTACTGTAACAACTCTATATAATTTATCAACATCACATCATACAGGGTGAAATTGATATCAATAGCATCCTTTTAAACTAAGAGTCTACCCATCAAACTGAACAACTTTTACTACGGGAGCAAACCAATCGGAGCAAAAAAAACATCTGCTGTCCCATACAGCGGCACCCGCCGCCGCTGCCTACAGGACTTAAATGTATAAGACAGCAGATTTTTTTTTCTGCTCCGATTGGTTTGCTCCCATAGTAAAAGTTGTTGAGTTTGATGGGTAGACTCTTAGTTTAAAAGGATGCTAATGATATCAATTTCACCCTGTATAAGTTGATAGATGTCCACTGCTGGACATAGGCCTCCCCCAAGGATTACCAAAACGACCAATCCTGTGCTGCCCTCATCCAAAGGGTTCCCCACCTTCACCAGCTCGTTCACTCTGTATATTAACTAATGGGATCTCCAGTAATAAGAAAAGCTTAGAAAACTATGTTGGAAATAGCAACTAACCTTCCCAGTCCATTGATGTGAAAGGTTGCAGCAACTCCGTAAAGGATAAATTGTTCTTGGACACAACATTTCCTACTTTTGGACTGCATAATACAGCAATAATGGGAGAAAAAGAACCTTGAATAAATTCTTGGGCAGTTTTTCCGGACCTAGCCATGTTTTATTCCACTTAGTTAGGAATTATAAAATCTTTTTATAAAGCCATTTAATATTTTTTCTATTCGTTTAGATGGAAACTGAAATTAAAATCAATATCAATCGTTGCTTTACAATATGTAAAATACAATCACAAAACACCACAAAAATCATGAGATGACAGATGAAATGAATGAGGGGCTGAGGGCGCTGGGATCGTCACATAAATGTTCTTTTTACGTATTTTCAACCTTAAAATCCATAGAAATAAGTGTTATGACAGTTGTTTACCGTGGTAGGTTCCAAAATTCGTCGATTTTGCAAAAAAAAGTAAAAACTTATGAGTTATGCGGCAAACGTCAGTGTCAGTGTGACAAATCTTTTTTTTATAATTTAGTTAAAGGCTCTGGATACTGGTACAATTGAGTCGTACATTATGTTATTCTCTTACCATCACCCTTAGAGCCATCACCAACAAAACGATACCGATTCCACGGTTCCCAAAGCAGTCGCACACCTAGTAAGGGTTGAACTACACATGGCCGCACGCGATCGCCCTTTTCCGTCGCTCCATCCTTTTCTGTCACTCAGGAACGTCATTTGCTAGAGCATATAAGATAGACGGAACGTGATCGCGTGCGATCGCACGCGGCAGGCGATCGCGTTCCGGAGCGACGGAAAAGGGCGATCGCGTGCGGCCATGTGTAGTTCAACCCTTAAGTGCCGTCCGGAAAATCACTAAAGTAGTCTAGACTATCTAATATATAAAAAAAAATACTTATATTACTCTTTGGTAGTCCCTATCCAACACTCATGGTCGCTGGACAGACGACCTAAAAAAAGTAGCGGGGAGCGACTGGATGAGGAAGGCCGAGGACAGAGTTTTGTGGCGCGCCTTGGGAGAGGCCTATGTCCAGCAGTGGACGATGATAGGCTGATGATGATGATGATGAGTCCCTATCCAAAGAACAAGAACGACCTACAGTGGGCGTTGATAACTATGAATACGTATTGGGTTCATGCAGTAGAGTCACAGAGGATTGTAGTCGTATTGGCCTATGATTGTAGTAGAGTAGCGTAGCGCGGGGGCGAGGATAATGTACTCTTTGGGGCGAGGACTCTGTAGAGAGTAGTATAGTAATCATAGATAAGCTACTATTATATAGTAATATATCCTTGGGCGCGGCGCCCGTAATGGCCAGCCCATCAAATGCCACCCGGATAATTACCAACCACATAATGTCCGACCCAGTAATTCGTGTACAAGGTTTGGGTTGCTTTGCTGCGTATTATTGGGCTGGCAATTACGTGCTGGACATTAACAGTCCGAGCCAGCAATGTTCAGCACCATAATGCCCAGCCCGTATTTCGTGACCAAAGGTTCTAAATTGGTTCCAATTACTGGGCTGGACAATACTTGGCCGGCAATTACGGGACCGAGATAATAATGCTCAACCAAATATTGTCCAACCCTGTAATCCGTGTACAATATGGCGTCTTTTTTTTAAGAGCATGTAGGTTGTATATAAAGTGGGATATTCCAATACAGTTTTTAACTGAACGGACGAATCACGTTTTTAGACCCCATATTTAATTCTGTCGGCTAGATTAGCGAGGAGCGTAGCGACGAGCATGTTAGGATTTTTGCGACCACAGCGCACGAGCTGAGCGAGCGCAGCGAGCGTGCCGCGCCAGCGGCCGGCGAGTGCCAGAACCAAATGGCTACTGTTAACCTAGTCCACCCGAAAATATAAGTATTTCTATTTGCTGAACAAAATTATTATTGTATAGTTCCTCGATAAATACTACTACTCGATAGTGTAATATCCAACAATGGGCAGATAACATCGCTAAAAGCGGGATAATAGGTTACTGAATAGAGCGCCTTAATATCACTGCTAGCATAGACGAAGCTGATTTAAAAACAAAAATGACCATAGATTAAGAATAAATCATGAACCAATCAGAACACAGAAAAATAGACGCCATCTTGTACACGGATTACGGGGGTGGACATTATTTGGTCGGCAATTACGCTCCGGACCAAAACTGTCCATAGCATAATGTCCAGCCCGTAATTGGTGGCAGTATAATTGGTGGACGGTCTTCAATTACTGGGTTGGACATTACACGCCACGCATTTACAGGCCGGACAATACGAGCTGGACCCTCAATGTCCGGGCCAGCAATTGGTGTCCATTTTTTGCTCAGGGTGTAATTGCCGACCCATCATTGCATGGAATACGTGCTGGACATTGTTGGGCCGGACATTGTTGGGTTGCGCATTACGGGATGGCCATTACATGGACCCCTTGGGCGAGGAAGCACGCGATGCGCACAAGAACTGCGCGATATTGTAGTGAATACTGAAACCGTAGAGGACAATCAATGACGATAAAAATAATACAAATATTTTTCATTTACATCATTTATATTTAATGAAAAATTCATTTTACAAAATTCAGATATGCTATACCTAATCAACCAAATACAAATAATATTTTTTTTATTATGAAGTATACGTAAATGCATTACTTACATAACATATCTATATTATGATCCTGGTAAATTATAAATTTATTACTAAATAATTTTAACTAAAAATAATAAAACATATTTTGGAATTTATAAAAAAACTAAATACTAAGTCATTTAATTAAAATAAATTTCGTAAGTGATTTAAAAAAATTGCATAATACTGGATTGCATTTGGATTGTTATCTATCATATCAAGTACGGGGCTTGTACATTTTGGGGTTCAACGTTCGTAACAATATTAACTAATAAGAGTAAAATATGAAGGCATGGCACATAGCATGTAGCACGTGATACGGCATCTATTTTATCTTGTTCGTTCGTACCCAAATAGAAAGAGAGCGAAGCCTTGATAGCGCTGTATCACGCTGCCATGCTAGTCATGCTGATCCAATACCCTAAGCTTCCATAACTTCCATTTCATACCTTCAGCAGCCATTTAAGATAACTTGTCCAACATTCAGTTTACAATTTTTATATTAAAATATAGTGTAAGATTTTAGAAATTTGTTTTATACAAAATCAGACAAGCATTATTTTGTACAGAAAATTGTTTTAGAAGAAATTTGCATTGCATTCACATTATAGTTTTGTAAAATCTTTGTTACATTTCAAATTAAAAGTAATACTTGTCCCAGATTATTGTTTAAACATATAATTATACTTAATTAGGAAGTGATTTTAATAACTAAATAATTCATTGATTGTATAGAAAATCTATTTACAAAGATGTAATATTTCAAACACCGGCGGCAGACACCGATTATTATTGAAACCTTCTTTTTTCGTTATATCGTATCGTACTTGTAAGTTTTGTATTTTTAGTACGAGACCCATTACCGGCTGTAACAAAACATCGTAGTAAGGGTGCCGGTCCATTGACGCGGAGATAGGCGGCGGAGCGGAGAAACGGAGTTTTATTAACCAATAAGATTGCATAAAGTCTCAGCTCCGCCACCTATATCCACCCTAATAGACGTAGATAGTTTAGACCATCTCACACAATGACATTACACAAATAGACGCGTCTTACGCTAACATCACTGCACTTTAAAATAGCGCGATTTAGTGACGTGTAGCCCGTACAATAGACGCCGCGTGACTATGTGACAGCCTGGCAATTACCTTGCTTTTTTGTTGCCATTTTGGAGCGCGGGCAACGTATCTACAAATAAAAACATCTTAGATCTCACATGAATAACTTTCACTATGGAGCCAAAATCGAGAAAATATTTAAAAATCTGCTGTTTCTTACTGAACTGCATTTAAAACTACAGTATACCGATAATCTAAGAGTATACCTACTCGACTATTGTATGGGACAGCTCATTTTATCTCTATTGTGAAAGTTGATCAGCTTGACTGTGTAAAGTTCTAAACTAAACCACCAAACAAACATTGATACACCATGCATAGTTTATTATCAATTCTAGAAAGTTATGACTTGGGAATCATTCGCAAGCAAAAAGGGTAGAATTTAGGTTCGTATTCAAAATCTTAACCAATTTTGCAGAAGAGTCGCATACTATTTGTCGCTATAATATTTTAAATAATAAATTAAAAAAAAAAAAAAAGTAAAAGTAGTAAGTAAGTAATTTGGTGTAAAATAAAGTATATTTGATTTGATTTATTTCAGCTATGTATACTTTTTCCTGGTTGTTATATATAAAACGATTTCATAATGTTAGAGGCAGCTGCCAGCGAATTCTTTGCCATATTATGATGTTCCGTACCTGCGCCACATAAAACATAGTGACAAACAGATTTAACCGTTGCGTACAGAATAATAATTCTATAATTTATGGACACACCGCATCGCATACAGGAGTCGAGGCGGCGTTGAGGCGCGGGCGCGCGCCTTTGCTACCTTGACATACGGTCGGTAATTGACAACATTTCATTTTAAGAAAGGTACCAAAATAAGAAAACCATTTGGAGATTATGTGATTTAAAGCTTATATCACAATTATAAGATTTTTCTATCCATTATTTCTCGAGTTATTTGAAAAACACAAAAAAATATAATATAGGTTGAATGAGATTTCATTCCTTTGCCTGCTTTGCTATTGTATTTGACAGTTTTTATTTTTAATGTCATTGAGGCCAAGGTATTTTGGCCATAAAGCCTACGTTTTTCAGAAAATTCAAAAGTAAATTAAAAATAGAAAAATCAGTCAAAAATTAAATCGAAAAAAAAACGTATCGCTTATTTTATTACCTATTTTTATATTTTTCATTAAAAACTGGTGGTTAAAAAAATGAAATGTCAATTGTATATTATCATACCAAACCGAACGGCTCCGCTCGGGATTCTAGGTATACAATTATCGACCGCATGTCAAGGTATCAAAGGCGCGCGCCCGCGCCTCGACTCCGCCCCGACTCCTTCTGTATGCGATGCGCTTTAAATTGTGTGGTTTAGTAGGCATTCATATAAACCTTGTTTTGCAACAATGTAACGTTAACCAAAAGAAAATTTTATAAGTCTAAGCGATTTCTTTTTCAATCGAACGTAAGGTTGACATTTTATTTAATATCTATTTTAATTAACTAAGATATGCTGTACTTTTAACAATTCGCCATTAGAATCTGGCGAAATGGTTGTTGAAAGCACGATATATCTGTTTACAGGCACGTATCCAGGGGGGGGGATAGGTGGGATTTATCCCCCCCCGAAATCCGAATATTTGTATGGAAAAGTGATTACAGCTCTTACTTTTTCAATGTTTTTCTATGAATATCCCCCCCCCCGAAACGAAAGTCTGGATACGTGCTTGTCTGTTTATTCCTACACTCACTATAACGGGGCATGCCTGGACCACAATCTTGATATCGAATCGAGTATTTTTAGGAAGAACATTGTTAAGCATCAAAAGTGGCCAATACATTTAAAACCAAGAAGCTAAGATCCCAAACGGAGATAACGGTATGAGGTAATAAAGTAAAGCCCAAAAAAATTCCTTCGATGACGTTCCTGTTATTTTCCGTCTCTTTCTTTAGGATGACAACCATCCTATTGGGCTAGGATAAACCGTAGCCATTGGGGCTACGGTTGTCACCCTAAAGAGATGGCAAATAACTGTTACGTCATCCAAGGAAACTTTTTTTGGGTACTCATTGACCCAACACAAAAGACATCAATGGTTCTACTTTATTACGTATGGCGAAATCTCAATGTTGAAAGGTTATTGTTTAAAACTAAACATACCTACAGATTTAGCGACGTTGCACCTTATTAAGTAACTTCAAACTCGATAGACATCTATCTAATGATGGCTGTGCTCTAAAAACATACCCAAAAATTTTTATTATATCAACAGGCGCTTACTATGTTCTTCCTGAAAAGTTAGCACCTTTATGAACTGCATTCTCCTTCAATCTTCAACAATAATTTCATAAAAAATACTAATCGTGTTGGACCGTCCAGCGGCGGTGAAGGCATGGCCCGCGCGGTAGGTCGGGTACTTAATCGTATATTTTACAAGGCTAGGTACATAGTTTACAGGTAAGGTAAGACTATTCGAAGCTAGAGTTGAACATATTTATATTGAGGTCCTCGAAGGTGGCGCCGCCGCTCTGGTCCAGTATCTGCAGCATGTCGGAGAGCTCGTGCGGCGCGTGCCCGCCCTCCGCCGGCGCTGCCGTCGCGCCAGTGCCCACGCCCGCGCCGCCCTGCCACGACCACATGCCTGCAAGATGAAGATACATAAACATCCGTCAAACATGTACCTACACTGTTGATATTTACACAACAATCAAAATAAATAAGATGTTTGAGAGCGTCGGCGTACCGTTGCGGAGATTTATGTTATGTATGACAATCAATCATGAGGATTCGGATTCTAATCCACGTGGATGATGTGCCATGTACCAATGAGTTTTTCCAAGTTATGGAAGTAATACCCACTGCTCTCAAACGGTGAAGGAAAACATCGTGAGGAAACCTGCATACGCTGAAGAAAAAATTCTGATTTGAATTACGTGTAGTGAATTGACGCCCATACACCTAGAACAGGCATGTCGAACAAGCGGCCCGCACCGCATTTTCGTGCGGCCCGATCCAATTTTAAGAATAGCTTCCTTGTTTGATTTTAATATTAAAATAAACGATTGTAATCCATGATACACGTCCACACGGTGGACCGACGACCTGGTGAAGGCGGCGGGAAACCGTTGGATGAGGGCAGCCCAGGACCGGTCGTTATGGCGATCCTTGGGGGAGGCCTATGTCCAGCAGTGGGCATCCATCGGCTGAGATGATGATGAATCCATGATAAATGAAATTAGTTTTACTTCTATGTTCTTTGCGGCCCACTTATTCTACTATCATTAATCATTATGCATGTGGCCCACCAATGACTTTGATTTTGACATGCCTGACCTAGAAGCTTCCGACGGCCGTCGCAGTACATACCGTGCGTGGGGTGTGGGTGGTGGTAGTGCGCGGCGGGCGGCAGGTAGGCGGGCGCGGGCGGGGAGCGCGCGGGGCTCCGTCGCTGTGAGTACATACCGTGCGTGGGGTGTGGGTGGTGGTAGTGCGCGGCGGGCGGCAGGTAGGCGGGCGCGGGCGGGGAGCGCGCGGGGCTCCGTCGCTGTGAGTACATACCGTGCGTGGGGTGTGGGTGGTGGTAGTGCGCGGCGGGCGGCAGGTAGGCGGGCGCGGGCGGGGAGCGCGCGGGGCTCCGTCGCTGTGAGTACATACCGTGCGTGGGGTGTGGGTGGTGGTAGTGCGCGGCGGGCGGCAGGTAGGCGGGCGCGGGCGGGGAGCGCGCGGGGCTCCGTCGCTGTGAGTACATACCGTGCGTGGGGTGTGGGTGGTGGTAGTGCGCGGCGGGCGGCAGGTAGGCGGGCGCGGGCGGGGAGCGCGCGGGGCTCCGTCGCTGTGAGTACATACCGTGCGTGGGGTGTGGGTGGTGGTAGTGCGCGGCGGGCGGCAGGTAGGCGGGCGCGGGCGGGGAGCGCGCGGGGCTGCCGTCGGCCGGCGCCGGCGCACCGCCGTCCCCGCTGTACGCGTACGTCTCGTTGCTCGCGCCGCCCTGCACGCAATAATACTTGTTAAGATAAGTTAACAGTATAAAAACCGAGTAGATATTCGAAACTATTAGTTAAAAAACAGTCAGATATGAATTTAATCTAGAATATGAAAATCAAAATTTACTTGTGTATTTTTTTTATAACACCTGTCCATAGGTTGACCACCTCCTGCGCTGTACTGCGGGGACCTAACAATGCATACACAATGCCTCGCGTCATAATATGAACTTTCACCTTACATATGAATATGAAAAAATTGACTTTTACTTCCTACCCCTGTTACCAGTCTCCCCTACATAGTTTCCATTCAGCTTTGCGTTTGGTTTCCACATGGTAGTTAGATATAGATATAAGTATAGTGCATTATACTAACAGGGCGCAGCGTGGTCCACGTGGTGTGTGGCGGCGTGTTGGCGGGGCGGTGCGGCGAGTAGTCGGGCGCGTAGTGCGGCGCGTAGGCGGGCGCGGCCGGGCCCACGCCCACGCCCGCGCCCGTCACCGCCACCTCGCCCGGCGACCGCGCCAGGCCCCCGCCGCTCGGAGGCAGACCCGTCACTAGAGGATCACAACAGTTTGGTTAACTAAAGCTGGCGCGTTCTCTGACATACACAAACAGTAGATTACACCGAGGGCAGGAAAGTAAGAAAGGTCTAAGACGGCTTTCTTATTTACTGCCCGAGGTTAGTATACTATTTTTCTCCTCGAAAGAGGCGGAAAGCTGCAACTTCGTTTCACACAGACGAAGGTTGACGCTTTCCGCCCGGAGGCGTGAAAATGCGTTTTTCCTGTCACTGCATCCGTGCGTGATAGAGAAAGAGAAACTTTACGTAACTTTACGTACATAAGCTTAAAAAAGTCATTGGTACATGGCATGTCGTCCGTAGCATGGCAGAATTTTAGCATATTGAAGATTTAAAGATAAAATAACTTGTAAATTTGCCTATAAATATAAAAATGTAACTAATCCTTACCCGGCGGGGGGTGGTGCTGCTGGTGGAGGGCGGGGGGTTGGGCTTGGTACACGTCACGATGACGTATGTGGTAGTCGTACGCGTCCTCCGCTACCTGCTCGCCGCCCGTGTTGCCCAGTGACCGGCTAAACACAAGTTGCATTTTCATTACTCCATTTGTCTAAGGTTACATGCTCAGTCTCGCGTCAGTTATCTTATAGGAGATAAGTGTACTTCTTGCAACCATCAGCAGCACGGCTGATTCAGTGTTTATGGGGTGTAGAACATTTCTGTGATGAGGGTGGACCAGGTCTGCCTGTGTAACTTCAGTCGGTTTAGGAGTTACATACTTTTAAAGGTCAGTAAAAAATTAACGATCAGCTGCAAGACTGATCGTATGATATTATTTTAGTATGCACTGTAGCTATGTGAACAGTACAAACACTGACATGAACTGCCAGTTGGTTTAGGAGATACAGCCGTTCAAAGGTCGGACCTTTGAACAGCTGTAACTCCTGAACCGACTTATGTTATGAACCATGTCAGTTTTTGTACTGTTCACATAGCTACAGTATATACTACAATAATATCATATGATCAGCCTTGCAGATGATCTTTAATTTTTTACTGACCTTTAAAAGTCTGTAACTCCTAAACCGACTGAAGTTATACAGGCAGACCTGGTCCATCCCCATCACAGAGATGTTCTTCACCCCATAAACACTGGATCAGCCTTGCTGCTGATGGTTGCAAGAAGTACACTTATCTCTTATACTATCTGGTCCATCAGTCTTGCCATGTATATTTGCTTTGAAGGAAAACTAACGCCAGACTGAGCGTGCTTACATGGATCAGTTTCCCTTCAATTCTAATATACGTGACCAGACTGAAGCGAGACTGAGCGCGTAACCTTAGTCTTAGTCACTACCTACTGCATACTTGAGAAAATTCTGACGTCAAGTCAAGTTTTTGAGTGTTTAGGCTCTTATTTTTTACGGAAAGCAAACATCGTGTATTAAGAAACTTTAATTTATTGGCGATTAATCAAGTTTACCAATCGCGAGTGTGAAAGGACATTTATACCCCTGCGGTCGTGTGATTGTGGTTCGTCTAACATAAAGCATGGTAGTGTACTCACTTGGCCAAAGTATTTGTGCATACGATGTACTCTACGTCGTCGTTGTAGGGATTCAAGAAGGCGAAGGCGGAAGTTCTCAACCAGATCCATTCCCTGTTTTTCGTACGAAACCGGTACATGAGAGAGATGATCTGGCCTTTCAGTTTCAGCACTGAAACAAAATTATATTTGTAAGTTTAAATTTATCTTAGTTGAACTTTGACCTATAACTAAAAACTTAAAAACGCAATCAAATCATTGTTTTTAAGACATCCAATGTGATATAATAGTAACTTATAAATTATTCTTAGAATTCGTCAAGTCAAATTCGCTCTATCGCTGACTCATGATGAATACCTGCAGAACTAATAATATTAACCTAGTAACTTGGGAGACTACATACATTTCTATTGGCTCCTAGTTTTAGGTATTCTCTAAAGATTTTTCTATATCCAACCCCTGACAGTGTGAAAATATGGTTGGAAGATTGTAGTAGAATTTAGCACTGGAATCAATGAAATCTACATAATATTATAAAGAGGGTAAGTTTGGCTGCAGGAGGCTATCTCCGAAACTGACACATTCGATTTCAAAAAAACTTCATCAATATTTAGAATGTACCTTCAGGGTTGATATATGCTGTCCCGTTTGAAGGAAGCTGTGGGCACAAGCTAGTAAATAATAAACGGCAGGCAAAGACTTAGTGCAACTAGCAGAGGACCGGGAAGAGTGCAGTGGGTGGCCACTGGTTGATCAAGATGTCGAGGAGAATGTACCTTGATCGAAGTTATCTCTCATATGCTGCTGGTCCTCCGGGTGGTAGAACTCGTAGCAGAGCTTGCCGAGCAGGTCGGCGGGCGCGTAGCCGATCACCTGGGTGGCGCGCTGGTCCGCGAACGTGAACCGCCCGTCCACCGAGTGCCGCGACACGAACTCCACACCGCCGCTGCATAGACTGTTCTCTGCATTGTTCGGCGTTGAAGTCACCTACACGGAAACATCGATGTTAAGAAAATTAAATATAAAAAATTATAAAAGACTACCGTAATAAAATACTGGATAGTGGAAAACTAGAGCATCTTAAATTATTCTGTTGATATTATTGTTTTGCAATTTTAACTATCAAAATCGGTTTGCCTGGCCATGCTCACTCTTCACGATCCATGTTCATAAGGAAACAAGTAAATGGATGTACATTTAGGACAAAAAAATTGCCCTTCTTCATCCACCACAGTCGGCTGAATAGCGTAATGGATATCTTTTCATATACACACATACATTATATTATATTATATTATAATCTTAGGCAAATAAAAGTTAATAATGTATACATGTCACTCACCTGTAGGCGTCCAATAGCAACGAGACAGCAGTGCGAAGCGTGCAGTTCGTCATCCACGGGACGATCCATCTGCATACCTGGAAAGAGATCTGATATTCCACAATACATAAAACTATGTTTGAATACAAAATCAACCAAAAGTTCTACTCTGATTACATCATAATTATATCCTATTATGATAGTTTTCTACTTGTACTAAAGTAGAAATAATGTTTGACGATTCCTTCACATACGTTACCTGTGGGAGGCCAGTTCTTTATGTAGCCAGTGCAATGTACAACGGCGTAGTTGTGTCCGTCGAGCGAGGGGCCGAGGGAGTTGCGCGCGCGCAGGCGACCGAGGTGCGAGCCCTCCGCCGTGCCGCCCACGCGCATCCGACATATGAACCCTCGTCGCGACCCCATCACTTGACGCATCGACGCTGTTAACAATAACAAAAATTCATTAAAAAAGATTGAGTAAGAGGAGATGGCATATCGGCTTGTTTCTATAGAAAATTATGTCGCCGACAAAGGGGGTGAGGGACGGGTGAGGGGAGACAGAAAGCTTAGGGGAGCGTGTAATTTCTCTATGGTCGCAGTACAAACTAGTGCCCAGTTGGTGGTTGCTGTGCCCACATTGTTACACCATCTCTACCAAGAGGAGCGTGTAATTTCTCTATGATGGCGACACAATCGTGCTAATTTAGCTGTCAGATCGAAAGTGTTCCGTGTATTTCTCGATTCTCTAATTTTAGGGAGCAGTTTTTTTGATTCATTCACTGACATACTCTAGCGATAGACAAGCTTGTTCAAACAACATGTCACATAAAACAACACAAAATGACACATTGCGGTCTGTCATTGCCATAGTGACGAAGTGAACTCGGGAACATCAATCAGGTGCGTGCACCGCATTCAAGTGGAACATGTTGCTTCTATGAAAGGGCCTGTCTACTGCTAGAGTATATGTCAGTGGATTCATTTATAAGATAAGCCATAATGCCATAATAAGCCATAATGGCTTTAATATGAAAGACGTTTTGATACTTTGAATTGATCAACTTTTTGTGCAGTCAATGTTCGTTTATATACAACAAACGAACATTTTCGGTGCTATTGCGTATTTATTGGCAGTGAACAATTTATCCATTGGCAACACCACCCGTCAGACATAATGCAAACCATAGACAAATCAATTTTTACCGTAAATTTGACAAGTTTATCTATCATTTTAATACCGCCATCTACTAACTTTTAGATTTATACTAGTCGTCTTGTAAAACGCCTCAAACAATACCATAAGTAAGTACGGACGGTCTATTGATTACTTTACTTTAAAATGGAACTATACTTACATTGATGTCCTTCTTTTTTAACAGTGCCCGTCTTGAGATCCAAAATACGTCCCGTATTTTGAGGTTCTTGCGTGCTTAATTGTTCACGTACTTTTTCAACATCATCTGGATGTAGTTGTTCATAAAGGCTTTTATGGTACCATTCTCCCTGAAATCGTGAAGCTTTATTAATAAACGATACAATAAGGTTCCAATCTAATAGAATATAAAGGTTTGTAATCACAATACCTGAGAGTAGTTAAGTACTGGAGCTATGCTGTCGCTAACATATATCACGCGGCCAGAATCACAGCTAACAACGAACAGAAACCCATCGGCTGCTTCGAGGATGAGGTGCTTCAATTCTTGGTCAGTTAGGAAGGAAGGCTTGTATGTACCATCAGTTGAAGTATTGCCGGTACCTGCAGAAAGATGCGTCGATGCAACATTATGTCTTGAAGAGAGCCTGTTCTCTTTATTTTCTTTCAATTTAATTGCAATAACTGGATAAAAGATATTTTTTTATCAGCGAATTGAGTGGCTTGTTGTTTTTAAAACAGATTGCAATCAAGAAAATAAATGTTAAATTAAGGGCCTGTTTCACCACTTCTGGGTAAGTTCTTGTTAGCTTATCCGACAAATAGTTTGACATGTTTTGTATGAAATTATGTCAAAATATCTGTCGGATAAGCTAACAAGAACATATTCAAAAGTGGTGTTTTTAAATACACAAACTAAAAATATTTTATGGTATGAACATCTTTTACTATATTTTAATCGACACATTGAAATAATTAAGAAAGATAGCAATACATACATAAAAATACAAAAATGTTGTAACCCTGGTTCAAATTTGAGTTGAGAAGATCTTCAAGTTTGAAAATATAATAGACAGAAAATAAACTTAAAAGGAAAAATATGGAGTGGTTGGTATCTTAAACACAAGTATATTTACCTCGCAGAGCTTTCATGTGCGCTACTGCCATCCGCAGGATGGTCAGTTTGTCGGGCTTGCGCGCGAGAGCGGAACATGTTGGAACCATGTCAGACAGTTCCGTGATGTAAGCCGTCATCTTGTTCCGGCGACGACGTTCAATCTCACAATGATTCTCTCGGCTGCAACAATTATATCAATCAATAATCGGTACCTATAAAATGAGGTTTGTGTGGGCGAGGAAAGATGGATCCTACCCTATCTGATCCCGGAGAATTTAACGATAAAATCATACGTTTTTAAGTTAGATGATAGATTTTCAATGCGACTGCATCATAATGAAGTAGACAACAATATAATTTTACAAAATGTTTGGTTTCTGAGACCTCATAAGAAGGCCTTTGCCCCGCAGTTCCGATCTTAGTTTACAAAAATTATGGGCTGCACTGCAGAGCAAAAGCCTTCTCTCGTATAAACTTAAACTTAATTTAATAGTAAGGATGGATGGTGGGTGAGTCCCCAGAAGTGCGATTTTTTAACATCACACGTTCAAATCAGCAGTAGAAAGATGCATAATCTCCATAGTAATTTTGACATTTTCTACTGCTCGATTGAACGCGTGATGTTCAAAAATCTCACTTCTGGTGCTGGGCATTTGAACTGAAAACCTTTATTTTTTTCCGCACCGAACTTTATCATCTTGCTAAAAAGAAAAGACATAAAATTTTATAGCGCTTTTATGAAGGTCCAGGAGCGTTATAACAGCGCTATAAAACCCCATGCTTTTTATCATAAACAAGATGAAAATTGTCGGTGCGGACAATGACGGCATTCAAACGTCCCGGAGAAACACCCAGATGCCAAGATAAATATCTACTTATACCTACTGCATGCTACGTAGATAATCTTATTATTTCAATTTGCCATAAAAGAGATTTATGCAAAGTAATAAGTAATATCATTATTATAAAAGGCGGTCGAGTATCGCGTGATAAGACACGTTTTCAATCACCACACGTTTAACAATGAATGGCGTTAGCTATGGGAAAATCCTTCAGTTTTTGGTAGGTGTATTACCTGTAGATTATTCATTTTACTTTGGAGTGGTGAGAATTTTAGTCTTATGCTAGAAAAACATTTTGAGACCAAGAAACTAATGATGATGGCGCAGACTAGCGAGAGCAAATTTATGTGTCATAAATCATAATTGCATATCTATTACCAAGTCTGGAGTGCGATTTTTGAATGTCATCGGTGAGTTTAACGGTTTTTAAATCTCAAACAAAAGCGTTCTCATGCATCTTTCTACTGCTTATTTGACTTTAAAAAATCGCACTCCTGAATTATGATTTTTGGAAGTCAAATCAGCAGTAGAAAGATGGATATCTCCACAGTAATTTTTATGTTTTCAACTGCTGAGCTCACCGAATGAGATTCAAAAATCTAACTCCAAGTAGAAAGTTAATAATTATAAGAATGAAAGAGATTTTCATGATGGTGCGAGAATGTATGCACGTAGCCCAGTAATATGTTATCAAGTAGCGAATAGTACAACACAACTCATAACATTAGCATCAGCAACATTGTTGTTATAATATTATGTTTGATGCAGGATATTATTAATTTTAGTTCCTTGACTATTAGCTTATCTTTTTGGTACCTCTTTGTTGAATTAGATCACAGTAGTTAATTTAGAAATGGGTGCGCCAGAGGCACTCAGCAAACATGAAATCGAAAAAAAAAACGGTTGTTCCATACTAAACAGCAATGCCTACTAGACTCAAGTGTATTTATTTAATTATTTTTTTGCGATTTCATGTAGCTCCAGTAGTAAAAGTTGTTCAGTTTGATAGTATGAACTATGTAGTAGTACTAGTATGAACTATAGCTATGAACCTCCCCTGAAAATTAGAAAAGTGTTTACAAATCATCACTAGGTGATTTTGTTATTTCCCTACATGTATTGGAATTTAATTTTGCGTTTTCTGACAGTTCCAATACCTCGACATCGGTTGACCCCATATAGAGACTTATGTTCCTTTAAGAGGAGCGAATGGGAATAAAAAAAAGTGTTGTGAAAATTGTAGTTTTTCTCGATGACTGTATACATTTTTTCAAAATCTATGAATGCAGAATTAAAAAACTCCAACAGTTAGGGTTATATAGCCTCCTTAGAACATTTTCTTGTAGCTATAAAATAATGCTTCTGGTGCCCCACCCTAGAACGATTCGCGCCACCTCAACATTCCACCCTGCATGGGCCGGCAATCACTGCCGGTAGGCCGTGCCGGCAGAGGATGGACTCTCTCACTACAGGCCAAGCAAAAAAACAGGTTAATCAGAACAATTTTTGATATTGATTCTATTCTATTCTATTTTTAAAATATGGCTGCCATCTTGGTTTGTGATGATTTTGCCAATGTCGAGTTTTTGTAGCAAAAGTGCTTGACGTTGTACGGTTATGAAGATATTTTGGTGACTTCAAGGGTTGTTCTTACAAAAGAACACTATCTTGAGCCACCACTGGAGCCCCGCTGTCGAGCTGGGAGGGGGCAACCGACGAGCGACACGCGACACGCGACCACCCACTAGCAGATCCACAACGCGACTCCTTTGATATTGAAGTAAAGGCACCGTAAAATACAGTTGTACACAGGATATAGTAGGTGTAACAAAAATACAAATAAGCATTTAAGTGGGTGGATTAGAACTTTAGACCATCAAACTGAACAACTTTCTATATGACACCCGACATCCAAATCACGAAAAAAAAATTGCTGTTAAAAAAGTGTCCGCATATTTAGTTGGACCCTGTATATCAAATGATGTTTGAAGAAAACATTAGTGACCCAATCCACAGAGGATTATATTCCTCTGTGCCCAATCTCAGCTAAAGCAATTGACCAGTCTTTAATTCACATTTTGTTTAGCGACTAATGTTAATAAATTGACAGAACCAACTGACCTTGCAAATCTCTCCTTGTCTTGAATATTGTCCTCCTCCATCCTTGTATATTTCCCGCCACTTGCGTCGTCTTCATCGGATCTAAGGAAAACAGTCACATGTTGAACATTGTAACCAACATTTAAAATTTTGATAGCATCAAATAATGAGTTATACAATGCACCTTTGATTGAAAGTTAAATATGTTTTAATGCTACATGTGACCAACACACCACCATTTTTACATGACTGAGTACGCAACTTCAGAGGAAAAGCAGGATCCGTTTAGTCGAGCCATATTCAACCTTTTTTTTCTCAGGCCACATTCACAGAACAAATATTTCAAGTGGGCCATAACACTATGAATAAAATGAAAAAGAAATAATGTTAATAAGTAAGCGCAATGATATCGTACTGGAATTGTCTACCTATGACATATTTTATAGTTTTTAACAATTATTTTACCTGACAAAGTACTCAAATCAAAGTAAACATTGATATTTTAAATTACTACAAGTGCTAGCAATAGTTAGTGACATACATTTTGTTATTACATGACTCACCCGATACTGCCAGCACGGCGCTTTTGTATATCCTTTGCTGGGTCAGCCCCTACAAAAATTTGTGTAATGTTTATTTTCATTTCTACGTATTTTACAAAGTACAAGTGTCTGCCAAATTTAATGAGCATTTGAAAGTGAATGGCAGACTAAATCCGACTGATAGCCTGTATTCAATTCAACAGAATGATTGGTTGAAAGAACTAATCATTGACTTTAAATACTATAGACAGACTCCAAGTCTCATATAAAATCTTAGCAAATTTTTGTCTGTATTGACACCATAACACAAATCAAGCATGCTGTTGGGTGGCACTAATACAATGTATTTGATTATTAATAAACTTAGCCATATTGGGTATGTTTACTGTCACCTAGTTGGCATTTTTGGCTCTACCATTTTTGGAGCATTGATTGCTTATTTAGTTCTGTTATACAGGGTGTAAGGCAAACACTCCCAAAAACTCAAAGGGGTGAAAGTTCCCATCAATATGAACAACTTTTACTATGGGGCCAACTATGAGAACTCAAAAAAAAGGAACTGTTCCATCCATAGGGATATCCATCCTTTTTTAAGGGGATGATCAGACCGTCAAACTGAACAACTTTCTCTATGGGACAAAAATCGAAATTGCGAAAAAAAACAGCTTTTCCATGCAAATCTCCAAACCTGCTCGAGCCAAATGTCCAGTCACACTAGATTTTTTTTTTCCCGATTTCGATATTGGTCCCATAGAGAAAGTTATTCAGTTTGATGGTCTGATCATCCTCCTAAAAAACTGTCAGCATATTAAGTTGGACCCTATATGTATTTTGCGCGGTACATATGAAATCTTAGTATGAGATAGAGATGTCCATGAGATGATGATGAGATAGTAGATTTTTCAAGAGTTCTTATCATAGGTCCCATACTAAAAGTTGTTCATATTGATAGGTACTTTTACCCCAGTTTTCAAGAGTGTTTCTAAAAAAGATATCAATTATAACAAGTGAATTGCAAAGTGGTACTATAGAATTAAATTTGAGAAGTTTTAATGTATTGTTTTGGGCTCTAAAAGAGGCTGGTGCAGTAGTAAATGCTGCCTCTGCTATCCTTGTTATAAAAAATAAATAAGAATGGTATAAAGTAGACTATGTTATCAATATTTTTTGGTAGTAGATCTGATTCAGTCAGCATGGAATTCTTGACTGACGACTTAATTACTTACTTTCATCAAAGGTGCTTGCTTTCTATTGTCCTACAACTCAAAAACTGCACATGCCTAGATTGATAATACAATGAACAAACCAAGTTTTTTTCGTAAGAGAATGGGACATGGATTTTAGCATTCTTTGCGTCGTGCTACCAACGCGTCACGCGGAGCAACGTCAACTAAATAGGTCGATAACTTTTAACACTTTATTATAAATGTTGATTAGTAAAAAGATAAAAAACAAGGTTACAATTGATTCGCTAAATTATCACGGAATGTTTTAGAAAAAATCGAACCAGCTTTCTTCAATTTTAGAATACTCAAAAAACTGATCACTAACCGGGGATAGTGGGAGCCACGGCAGACATCGGTCAATAAACTCATTAGTCCACTTTTTAGTATCACTAGCTAACTATACAATAAAACTTATGTAAAACACAAAAATTACGTTGATGGAACACAAAAGTTAGAACGTATGTTTATTGTAAACTCCTCAACACAACACAAACGCCATTTTTAATGGGCATTTTTTTTAAATAATATTTTTTTACGGCACTGGATTCTAGTCCTGTTCAATTCAGTTGCCATGTGGTTGCCATGATTGAAATAATTTTCTACTAAACCTACTTAGAAATACTAAAGGGCCTATTTACTGCAGTCTGACGTGTAGGACTACATATGGAGTCGCAGTCCTATGAGCAAAATGTTTGTGCAGTCCTACACGTCGGACTGCAGTGAATGGGCCATTTTAGCTTTTAAATCCTCTTTGCTACCAATATTTTTTCAATGTTTCCCGTCCTGTATAAACCGTCCTTTGTTTAGTGTTGCTAGTGGGAAATATTTAAATAAAAAGATCGATCATAGAGTAGAGGAGCGTAGAGCAACTAGTAATCTATGGTAGAGCGCGATTTTCAAAAATTAAAAGATCTTTGAACATCTTTGCAAAACTTTCGCTACGAGATAATTGAGCGAAGGCGAGAGATTTTTACTGAGTAGTGAGTAAACAAACTGCAGCACTGGTAGCATGCAACACGTGATACGGCTGTATCACGTCTTTTATCTCGTTCGTTCGCACGCAAATAGAAAGAGAGCGAAGGTGTGATAGCGCTGTATCACTGCGGCATGCTAGCTATGCTGATGTTTAGGTAAATTATACCCCCAACTGCATTAGAGCAAATATTTACAAACAGTTAGAAAGTTACACTGTTCTAAGTTAGTGAATCAAAACCTATTAAGGTGCGTTCATACGCGTGCCGCGCAGCCCGGCAAGCTTAGGCAATTCGCTGTACATCGAGGCTTCTATAAAGTTAAGTAGTAACAATCACTTTACAGACGAGTCGATGTACAGCGAATTGCTTAAGCTTGCCGGGCTGCACGGCGTGCATGTAAACCCAGCATTAGAATGTATGCGCTCTTTTTTGATAACTGGCTTTTATATTCGTCCGTTGTTTTATGAAAGGAATTTGACAGACGGGTTTTTGATTTAATAAAATGTGTACATTGGTTAAACAGTTCAAAATTATGACTATTCTTATATAATCAATAAAAATTAAGTACCTATACGAAAAAATTTAAGATCATGGACGGCGGAGAGCCAGAAGCTTTATCGGACACAGCAACTAATTGCAATTTTGCGTCGCCATCTGATACATTATCAGATTTCAACCAAGCCAAATTAGATTCATTAGAGAAGAAAGCTGTACATTTGCGGTGGGTATCTGCACCTTATTTATGCTATGTATTTCAGCACTCGTAGTTCTCGTAGCATGTTACACGTGATACGGCCTTATTTATCACGGATTTTATCTCGTTCGTTCACGTGTAAATAGAAAGAGAGCGAAGGTGTGACAGCTTTATACGGTGTCATGCTATGTAAGATATCAAGCATTGAAATTATTCATACAAAATTTCAAAGCCTTATATCTTCGTAATTATATTATAAATTGTAAATGTTATTTGATACGCGCAATCTAGATTTTCTTAGCTATTTTTCCATATATAAAACATTACTTTTATTAATACCGTCTACGAGTGTTCTACGACAAAGTTTTGTATGGACTGAAACCACCTTAATGACACATTAATGATTCACGTTTACAGATTGGTTTTGGAAAAGGATTTCAAAGCCGCTGATATAAAATGGAGCTTATTTGTAGCAGCCGCTTTCAGTTTTCGATATGAAAGCTGTCTCCGACCTTTCCCTCCTGCGTTTATGAAGAACGGAATAAAGGATATGGATGAATTAGTAAAACGATTTTCTTAGTATTTGTTGTTGTAGACATATAAGATAGATCTACTACGGGAACATTCCTTGCGCCTACGCCTCCAAAATTTAAAAAAGTACTGTTTGCAAAGTGTTTACACAACGTATGCGTGTGTATGAGACGGACTTTTATACAGAGTGATATGATAGGGTAAATAGTTGTATTCCTTTAAGGGGTGATTGTACCCACCCATGATACTGAACATCGTTCCCTAAGAAACCTATAGGGAAATCGTGAAAAATTTTTTGGACTTCCCATACTAAATGCAATCAGCTAATCGAACTTGTAAGTATAAAGTCGAAAAAAAAAAATCTCATTTTTATAGGTTTCTTAGGGACAGTTGTTCGGTATCATGGGTACAATCACCCCTTAAAGTAATGCAACTGTTTACCCTAACACCCTGTACAAAAACAAATACCTACACGGATTTGTTGCTCAACTAGAGGTATCACTAATTGGCACATCATCAATCAATCATAGGCCTTTACATCTGTGGCAGATGATTTAAGCAGTGTTTTTGGAGAAGCACTTTTTCTCATGGCTGTACAGCCATGTACATGTGTGCCAGTATATGTGAGCCGCATACACGTCCGCAGCCTCCACAACAGAACTGTACGCCGGTGGATGGCGATGGGATTTGACAGCGTTATGCCTCGTCTCGTTTCTCTGCCAGTTGTGCGAACCAGGCTTCGTCATGCGTAGTCCGACCATCTCTTGTTTTCCCTCTCCATCGTTCTCTATTTTCCGCAAGCTCTTCCCAGTTTGCGTGTCCGATTCCGAAAGCGGTCAGGTCCCTCTTGATGCAATCCTTAAATCGCAGCTTGGGTCTTCCGACTTGTCTCTTCCTGTGCGACCTCACCAAGAAGGATGCGCCTTGGCAAACGAGAGTCCTCCATTCGATGTACGTGCCCCAGCCACCTAAGCCGCCTCTCCTTGAGAAGAGCTGTGATACTAGGCTAGGATCTCTACTATGGATACCTAATGACGGATAGGTAGGTACTAAAAGACTGCCTTAAATTTTAGCTCAGTGTAATCACCGATGTGCCCGCTTTGGACTTGGTCTTGCAACAACTAGACAACTTGGACAATCTGGCGAATATAAGTGACGTACTCGACTTGCTATTCTACGTACTCGTGAGATTAAAAGAGCCATGTTTGAAAACAGCTCCACCAGACATGGTAAATGTGCATTTTCTTTTAGTTTTACGAAGGTCCCGTAATTCCCTAGATCCTTTTTGATGACTCATTTGGATTTCAAATAGTGTTGATTATCAAATTCTTCAAACTTAATTCTCAGCTTAGGTAACACTTGCTAAGGTCTGGTGATATTTTCAATACTATCCAATCAAAGTCAATGAAATTTTTCAGAAACAATCTAGAAACTAATCTCTATATTTTTATGAAGTCAGATTTTCGTTAAAATGAAGTCAGATTTTCGTTAAAATGTACAATGCCTGAAAGATTTCCATACAAATCTTAAATTAATCCTAGCATGAAAACTGTATATTTTATCGAAAATCTGACTTCATACCTACAAACATAGAGATTTGTCTCTAGATTGTTTCTGAAAATATTCATTGACTTTAATTTGATAGTATTGAAAATATCACCAGACTACGTTTGTATGCAGCGCGCATTTGCGCTCTCGGAATAATTCGGTTCTGTTCGATTTCAGCACGACGCCATCCTATCCTATGCATACTCTATACAAGGAGCGCCAAAACCACAATACGTCTTCCAAGTGGTCAGCTCGTGTAAATCAGCCGCTGAAATGAAATGGAAAGACCTCAGCAAAGAACACAACATCTTCTTTGCTTATCACGGAAATCGTTTGGAAAACTTTTACACTATTTTGAATTTTGGCCTTCAACAACATTTAACTAAGGTTAATAAAATGCACATCATATTTTAGTCGTCGACATAATGTTCTTAAAGTTCCATATAAGCAATTATGTTCTGCTTGTTATGTAATGGGATATTAGGTACATGAATTTATTTAGGGTTTATTTAGTTCGAGGTCGCTAGCTACTACCTAAACGTCCCATTCCGTTTCGCATGCAAAACTGGTAAATTTGAATTTTATACGAAATCCCACTGAAGAAAATGATAGTTTCCGTTTCATTGGGAAGTATGGTATTCCTCCTATTTTTTGTATAATTTTAGCTATCATACTCTTTGTATTTGTTCTTTGGTTGTACTCATTCGTTAGTTGCGCAACGATTTGAAACGAATACAGTTTCGTCACGTTTTTTATTTATGAACATACTCTAATTTAGTTTGTCTGTATTTCAGAACACCGTCCTTGGAAACGGATTATACTTATCGTCAGAGCTAAACGTGAGTCTGCCGCACAGCCACGGAGGCTTCGGATGGGGCGCGAGTTGCATCGGCGGGCACCTGTCTTGTATAGCCATGTGCGAAGTCATTGATGCTCCCGAGGGAATCAATTACCATAAACCCGTCTCTAATGAAGGTCAAAGACTACTTTCCATAGCGATATTTATTGTTAGCCTTTGGTTTAGCCTCATTGCCTTGTATATCCCAACGGATTCCCCGCTGTGGCCAATGAAATCAAATGGAAAATGCTACTAGGGTTTTTTACAGCAACAAAAATATCTGATAGGTACCTACGCAGGATATGGAATTTCTGAAGTTCTAAACTTTGCTGAAAAATTAAGGGTGAGATGTTGACGTTTGGGGGTTGAGGCGCCACCCCTCAGTTGGCTACGGGTGGGGCAGGCCGTATCGCCTGGAAGTCTTTTCGAACTGGTCTCCGGGGTCAATCAGCCGCTAAGCGAGCCGCAGGCCGAGCGCTAGCGCTACTAGGTCGATTGTGTGTGTGCCGTTCGCTAAATAAAACAGATGCACATCTTATCTGATCCTTTATTATATGGAAATGAGTTATTTCTTATTGAAATCTGTGGTACCTACCTATCTAGGTATTTAATGTTGTCCAGTTGTTCACGTAATATTTTGCAGGTGACGGTGGTTTCGATGAAGAAAAGACACTAATAAAGGAAAAACTGGGTGAAATGCCTATATTGTCACAGTACCTCGTTACTAATTGTGACTTGGTGCGTGTGAGGTACCTCTTGGTTTACGCTAAGCAACCTGCCTCAATGCGATTCCCTACACCAAATACAAGTAGAAGTGGTATGTTACGATATCTGAAATAAGTTAAACGCTTTACATAGCTAGTGCGACCGAACGCATGATTTGAAGTTTGACACATCAGGTTACGCACCCTATATACCCATAACTACGCTACGTACAAAACACAAAATAGTGCGGTAGAGAGCCTGCATAGACGCGGCTGCCGGCGCGGGCGCAGCGTGCCGTGAGACGAAACAACAACCACATACCGCACCCTCTCGCACGATTCGCAGCGTTCAACTTCTAATAGTTCAAAGTCCAAACAGGGTAGCCTGAGCTGACGCCGTGTGTACATAATATGCTGCGTGAATGTGTTATTTTTCAAGTTAATTTCACACTAACCGATCGATGTTCCTGAAATTGCATGACTTCCGTTTCTTAACCTAAAGTCAGCATTAGGTACCTTGCATTATTATATTAGAATGTAAAGTTCAATAAGATTTTCAAACGAGCTCAAGGGTCATCCAGCGCAGATTAGGCGAATAACAGCTGGAATATTTTCCCATTGATGGTACTTAATAATTAATAATTATAGTGTGCAAGCGTTGTTTTAGTGGACTGTGACGTTTGCTAAAACTGAACCTTGTTACTTAGAGGTAGTTTTTACAAAGTTTCTAACCAGACCAACCCAAAAGGAAATACCTGATATCATATCATTGAGATACCTTTTTCAACATTTTTCAATATTATAAAGAAGATTGTCATATACCTACTTACGAGTATCAGAAGATGCTAATTTACCGTTTAGTACACTCCATCTGATATTATAACTTTGTATTCTTTCAGCTGGTGGGTTTCGCGAGTGGCTCGCCAAGCACAAATTATTTTCTATACTGCTTGGCTACGGACTGATGCTGGCGACTATCGGTTTTGCAAACAATCAGCCCATCCACTACTACTACAAAATATTACTGAAGAAGCTAGAGATCGCATACAGTGGCAGTAAAATATGATCTTGCGTACCTACTCTTGAGAAAATTTCAAAGTGTGAACTAGTTAATATTTTGAAATACGTATTGTAAAATTGTATGTTGGTTATCAGAGATTAAATATTTTTCTTTTACTCTGTTATTAAACATGGCGAAAACTAACTCGTTGTAGCTTTAGTACCAGGAAGATAGAATAGGTATTGTTTTAGTACCTACCTATTTATAGTATTTAATGAAAGAAAAGAAGGTGAGATTTTCGGTCCGCCTTTATAAGGTAATCTATAGGTATATTGTACGAGCCTCTACCATACCATATACCTAACTCGTATGTTCACATCATGTTGAAACATTGTCACAAAGGGAATTGTTGGTGGATTTAGAACAATAGAGAGCAGTCGTTATGGTCCTCTCGTCACGGCCTAGAGCGTAATCACTGTACGATCTAATTTTGATTGTGTCCATCCAAACCAAACATAATGGTAAACACTCAGTATTATCGCGTGTGGACACTGAATACCAAGTGCTGTGACTGGCTAACAAACATTATAGCTGGAGTTGAATTAATTTACAATTTATGGAAACACAAATTATCATGATGAGCAAGGATTTTTGGTACATTTGGTGGTTTTTGAAATTATCGTACGTTCTTGCGCAAGAACCTGTTGCGATTTTACCTCAAGGACGAATTGTTGGGGTAAGTCCGTTTCTTTTATTTACTTTGATCCTGTGCGTATAATTGCGGTATATTTCGCAAAATTTCATTAGATTGTTTATGTATACCTACAGTTACATAAGTAAAAATAAACATTTAATTTCAATTGTTTAGACCATCAAACTGAAAATTTTTCACTATGGGACCAATATTGAATTAGAGAAACTGAGAAATACAATATCTGCTATCCAATACATTTAGCTCGGGTAGATTTATAGTTTAGTAAGTATATGGACCATCCGATTTTTTTTTCGCGATTTCGATATTGGTCCAACAGTGAAAGTTGTTCAGTTTGATGCTCTAAAGTTTTATAAAGCAAGTAACTATTTTTGTAATACCTTGTATAGGCTGTGATGATGATGACTATTTTATTATAATTTTAGTCTAATTTTCAGATCAAAGTTTACACAGAGAATTCTGTAACGCCTGTGGAAATATTTTTTGGGATTCCATACGCAACCCCTCCCATAGGACGCTATCGATTTTCTGTACGTATTTCGTTTTGGTTACGATTATTATATGTAGGTATGTAGGCTAAGTAAATAAAAACGTAACATACATTTATTTGTCTTCAATTTAAGGCGCCAGAAAGACATTCAGGATGGAGACGAACTTTTTTTGCTCATCGGATACCGCCACGATGTCCACACCCTGACGATGGTGAAAACGACTATGTTAGCGAAGACTGCCTCTTCCTGAATATATGGACGCCACGGGTTAGACTATTCAGACTTCAACTGTTTTTATTTTTATTTCAATCAACGAGAAAATTGTTTTTACTCTACAAAGTTATTTTTTCAGTTAGCGTGCAGATGGTAACTCACTGCCTGTTGTGGTGGTCCTGTATAGTGAAACATGGGAGCGGGTAGGTCCAACCCTGCCCTGCCAGGAACTAGCCGCGGAAGGTGTCGTAGTGGTCTCCGTGGCGTATCGTCTTCATATGCTGTCGTTCTTCACACTGAAATCTATGTCGGCGCGCGGTAACCTGGCGTTGCTTGATCAGTATCTAGCGCTATTATGGGTGCGTGATAACATCGCAGCGTTTGGAGGGGACCCTACCAAGATCACTATACTCGGTCACTCCACTGGAGCCGACAGTGTTTTACATCACATCGCTTCTCCGAGATCAGTTGGTAAAAAACTGTTTTTTGACCATAGACTTAAACTCTCGCTAGAGTAATATGTCTATGTTTTTGACCAATTAATTACTTAATGGCGAAGTAAGAGGTACCTAATATTTAATTCCCTGCATTTGTCCTCATCAGGTTTATTTCAAAGAGCAATTGTGATGTCGCCTCGTGATATTTGGAAGACAATAGACAAGGAGTTTGATTTGAATGTTACTGAAACTGAGAGAATATCTCGTGAATTAATCCATTCATTACGCTGTCATAGCAATGCGGATCAGGAAATTTTACAATGTATGCGAGCTCGACCTCTTACTGAGTTATTATCTGCTTATTCGGTAAGTAAAATAACACGAAAAACTAATAAACAAAATCACAGAACTTCTCGGGGCACCAATTTAATTTTTACGGTGATGCAAATAATCTCAGTCGATATCTAAGGTCCCAGATACCTAGTCCCCATAGAATCTTTAACAATATATCTATGGCGTAGGTAAGTGAATCTATCTATTCTACTTTCTTCCTCATAAGACCAGCGTTGTAAAGTATGACCTTTATATGCCCTTTTGCCTCGTGGAATCTCACAAGAAATCAAACTTATACTTTTACTTGTATGTGATTGCAGAAGGCCAATTGGAGTAGCACCTTGCAACCAGTGCCAGACAGTTTTTTGCCAGGTACAGAGCAATACTTGCCAATGGCATTATCAGCGGCCCTGTCAGCGGGAAAACAGCCCATGCAACTTGACCTGCTTTTAGGAACCACGGACCTTGAAGCAGTTAATCAAAATAGTAAGTGTTACGACATTTATTATAATACATAAAGCTTAAAATCTGCAGTGGGCCAGATAAAGGCTGATGATATAGAGAAAGTTATTTTTTCATTCTCCTCGGGTTATGAGTACTGTTCACTTTACACCATCTAAAAATATTCTTTTAAGTACTTAAGTACCTCTGTTTCATTAGACCAGAGGGCCTAGCATGCAAACCCCGAGAACCCGACAAAAATAGAGACGTGCCTCTGTCTTTGTTACTTTGCGTAAGTAAAATTAAGTGAGCGCGCATGACAGTCCCGCGTTTTATTCCTTTGACGTGCGTCGCATGCTAGTCCTACAGGTATACTGTCTGACTGCCTATAGATAGGTACTTACCTAATTAAATTGTGTTTTTTTACAGGTAAAGATTATGAAGAGCTGTTAAGACACGGCGCAACCTACGTTTCCGATTATGCGAATACAAAGGCCATACCAAGACTTTTGCTGATGTTCTCACTGCATCGATCGGAAGTACTGCCAACGGTTGATTTTTTAATTCAAAATGTTCCATTTGACGCCATATGTTTGAACAGATTTGTAATTTACTTTAAATTTTCAGCTCATACAAGCAGTTCGCTGGGAATATTGGGGAGTAAAGACTAGAGAGAGTGTAGAGAGAGATGCTCTCGAGGCTCTTGCTCGTATGGAGTCAGCAGCGAGATGGGGAGCCGGGAGTGCTCTGTTGGCAGCCCGGCTAGCACGCAGAGTGGCGCGTCTTTATGTCTACCGTTACGTACAGCCTGGTGTAGACTTACAAGGCCTTCAGTTAAATTTTACAGGTATTTGAATGATTTCGGAACTCTCCGTCCTTCATCGTAAAACGCCTTGGTGGCTGGCTAGTGACCCTGATTTTGTCGCGGAGGCTGCTATGCTTAGGGTCATTAAAAATATAATAGGTTGTCATAAAACCTACAGGTTGTTACAAAAAAGGTGGTGTGCTCATCGATATGACGAATATAAATCACATATTCCATACAAAACTGCAATACCTACTCGAACGCTAATTTTTTGTCGTGATATCGATGGTGGTCTTTACCTTTCTGTAACACTGTATGATTCAATTTCGAGACCGCGTCGTCCATCAAAAGTTTGGATAGTAGTGTCCAACTCCTGCTCTGGTCAGAGTTTATTCAGACCGCCTTACCGCCTCTGACGTGGTATTAAGACCTTATATATTAAGTCGTGAGCTGGAGTGCGATTTTTGAACATCACACGTTGAAATCAGCAGCAGAATATGTCAAAATTACTATGGACATTATTGCATCTTTCTACTGCCGAGTTGATCGTATTGTGGTGTACATACACACCGTAATTGCATTATATAATATCTTATGATATAAAAAAATCGCACTTATGTATGCTATGCAAGCGTATGCGGACTTTTTTACGGCACGTTTGTTTCCAGGAGCTGTTCATGGAAGCGATCTAGTAGCACTTTTAGGAGACGCTCTAATGCTGCAAATAGCACGTCGACCTTCTTCTGCCGACGAGAAACGAATTTCATCGACGTGGCGCAAATATGTAGCCAACTTTATTAAGTTTGGGTAAGAGATAGGCATAAACACAGGCTTTAAACAGTATTTTAATGATCTATTACGACATTAAGGGTGCCTGTCCAATGACGCGGAGATAGCAGGCGGCGGCGGAGCGGAGAAACTGAGTTTTATTAACCAATAAGATCTCGGAGCTGAGATTTTATACAAACTCAGTTTCTCCGCTCCGCCGCCTATCTCCGCGTCAATGGACAGGCACCCAATGCTTTGAAATTTTTGAAGGTCGCCAGGTGTTGAGGACAAGTGGCCGCCTTACAGGGCAGGTGATGCCTATGTCCACGAGATTAGGGATGAAGGCAGTGTTTCTAGCAGCTTTCACAGTGCAAGCAGGGACGCCGCGTTTTGGTTACAATATCTGCCTCAACTCTCAAATTTATTGACTTCAACTGAACGCACTGAGCAACTTACAGCGGGAAAGGGTAATTTTCTTTAGATAATAATGCACACCTACTTACCTACCTTTCATATAGGTTACTTATATTATGTTAGAAATCTATCAAGTACCTAATGAATAGTGATCGGCCCGTCTCAGCACACGCATGCGTTGTAAGCCTTGTAAACACTTTTGAAACACTTTGGAGGCGCGATCAAGATTATGATGCGTGCAATTTAAAAATTATGTCTTGGGCGGGACTTGAACCCGAAATTAATCTTCTAAAACGGGCAATTGCTAAATCCCACCTATCCCCCCCCCTCCCCCCTGGATACGTGCTTGTGCATGGCGTCCGACAACCTTGACTAAAATGTATGATACTGCGTCTGTATCCTACACGTCGGACTGCAATTAATGTGCCCCTTTATGGACAAAGAGATTTAAAGATTGTTTGTTTAGGTGAAAATCGTTTACGCGGTGGTGTCTTCGCTCTATGTGGCGTCTCCGTGGTTCTGCTTCTATTGTTGTTTGCATGTGCTCTGCTGTTACGAAGAGAACGAGCGCACCGCACCTCAATCACTGGCGATTCAAGACTTTAATCCTCGTTTGAAATGTTTAAAATTATAATAAATCTATCGTTTGTATTAGGTAACAGTTTTTTTATTTATTACTTAGTTAATTTACTTTCTACACCTACCCTTATGCAATAGTAGATTACATTACACACCTAGGCCTAGGGCAGGAAAGTAAGAATTGGCTTTCTTAAGGGGCCATAGGTCCCGACGAATATTTTCTATGAGAAACGCGATTGCCCAGAGCGCTCCGCCCCGAAAAGTGTATGCGTGAGCTTAGATCACCCTTTCTCAAAGTGGGCGATAACGCCCCCTTGTGGGCACTGGAGGCTTTTAGGGGGGCAGCAGAAGGATCAGAGAAAAAAAAGGGGCATTTATTGGCGGTCTAGGGGGCGAGGGGGCGAGGGCCGATTAGAAAAAATACTTTAAAAAATCGCTTCACTCGCTTGCTTCAAGTTCCTGTTTCAATTACGAAATCCTAATAAAGGACTGATGCTAGACAGATGCACCCTCCAAAATCAGAAATAGACCTATCCTACAGGTAAAATGCACGTTTTAAAAAAACTTTGCAATACCTGTTTCAGACGTGCGACAGGACAGGTGGTAAAAAACAAACACTAGAAAAAATGTTTTTCTCTAAGTGGGCGGTGGGCGAAACAAGTTTGAGAACCTATGGCTTAGATCAAAATAAAATTATTTTGATCGAAGTGCGTGAGCCGTATTTTCGATTAAAAAGAACTAACCAAAGTACTTGATCTAGATTTTTTTTATGATGTCACTAGTTAAACTAATGGTGATTGGTGAATAATTATGTGAGTATAAATGCAAAAAATCGGAAACTATTTTAAGTTCTTCTAAAACGAGATTTTTTTTTTAAAATGCATGAAAATACGTCATCTTTGTGACGATTTCCTATCGAGTGAAGTAATTCCAATCGTGTATTCAGTTTATGATTTCACTAGATAAACTATCCAAAAATAACTACCTACTGAAGTTTACCCGTAGAAAGAGAAGCGAAAAATACATCGCCTATGGGTTTACCTATGACTTTAGTTTCGGTAAATGGTTTATAGTCGTTAACACGGAGTGCGATTTTTGAATCTCATTCGGTGAGCTCAGCAGTTGGAAATGTCAAAATTACTATGGACGTACCTATTGCATCTTTCTACTGTTGATTTCAGGGACAGGTTGATTTGACCTTCATAAATCGCACTCCTTAAGCATGATTTTAAGAGAGTCAAATCAGCAGTAGAAAGATGCATATCTCCATAGTAATTTTGACATTTACAACTTCTGAGCTCACTGAATGAGATTCAAAATACCGCACTCTTGAGAAAAAGTCCGAGCTCGTAAAATGAAAAATATAAGATGCCTCCGAGGTATTATTACGCCTTAAGTTTGTGTACTGCCCGAGGTGTGTCTACTATTTTTCTCCTCGACGGAGGCGGAAAGTGGGAACTTCGTTAAAGCGGGGCGAAAGTTGACGGTTTCCGCCCGGAGCGGAGGGGAAAAAATTACTTATTTTAATGTCAAGCGTGTGAAGTAGAGTTTCAGAGGAGTCCGAAATCTAAATCAACGTATTACAAGCATTTCAAGACTTGGCATTCAAGGGGGGGGGGGGGCTGGATACGTGCCTGACTGTTTGAGCTTGCTTCTTGCTTGGAAAGATTGGATTTTTTTTTTTTTAAATATATTTACTAGCCTGGTTACTAGACCTTTTGGCTAAATCTTAATTTATTTTTAATTTTCTTCTGTTTTCACATTAAAACGTTGATATTCGACGTTTTGATGGTTCTTTGGAGTTTTTGGAGGCAATCGAAAGACGCAGGAAAAGCAGAGAAGTCCACAGGAAAGAGGTGAACCGACCGCTTTGCCGCGCTAAAATCACGGAACACTTTTCCTGTTTACGACCCATGCACCATCATATTTCACTGAAATATATATATTGTTCACTTGCACGACACTTTGTTACGCAAAACAACACCAATTTTACGAACCAAAACTCACTATAAACAATAAAAATTCGATGAAATATAAGGACTCCAAACGTCAGCTACCAAAGCCCGCCAAAAACTCCCGGAAGGCTTGGATTTTTATTTTTTTTTTTCAAATATATTTACTAGCCTGGTTACTAGACCTTTTGGCTAAATCTTAATTCATTTTAATTTTCTTCTGTTTTCACATTAAAACGTTGGTATTCGACGTTTTTATGTTTCTTTGGAGTTTTTGGAGGCAATCGAAAGACGCAGGAAAAGCAGAGAAGTCCACAGGAAAGAGGTGAACCGACCGCATTGCCGCGCTAAAATCACGGATCACTTTTCCTGTTTATTCTAAAATACTTTACTTTACTTTTCGTTTGTTCTAAAATATTTTATAATCTTCTCGTCTCACACAAAACCATAAAAAAATTCCTTATTTTTGGTAGTTTTATGAAAATGGCAGCACTCTGGCCCTTCCAAGCCTTCCGGGAGTTTTTGGCGGGCTTTGGTAGCTGACGTTTGGAGTCCTTATATTTCATCGAATTTTTATTGTTTATAGTGAGTTTTGGTTCGTAAAATTGGTGTTGTTTTGCGTAACAAAGTGTCGTGCAAGTGAACAATATACAGTTCAGTGAAATATGATGGTGTGTGGGTGGGTCGTAAACAGGAAAAGCGTTCCGTGATTTTAGCGCGGCAAAGCGGTCGGTTCACCTCTTTCCTGTGGACTTCTCTGCTTTTCCTGCGTCTTTCGATTGTCTCCAAAAACTCCAAAGAACCATCAAAACGTCGAATACAAACGTTTTAATGAGAAAGCAGAAGAAAATTAAAAAAATATATATTTAGCCAAAAGGTCTAGTAACCAGGCTAGTAAATAAATTAAAAATAAAATAAGATTTAGCCAAAAGGTCTAGTAACCAGGCTGGTAAATACATTGAAAAAAAAAATCACTTTCGGCGAGTTTTTGGCGGGATTTGGGCAGTTGAGCATTTTTTTTCAAACAGCTACCTTGTGTTTTTGGCATGTCCGGACACTTTAAAAATTCATATCTCAATTAATTACTCAGAAAACATCGTTTTAATGTATTGAGGTGGTGACAAATTTAATATTTTATATAAAATAATTTTTAAAAGTATATTGATTGATAGTAAAATCAATCAGAAAGCTAACTTTTGTCTTGCGGGATACCCACATTTCCTAGCGTCCAGGCAAGAAAATGAAAAAACATTGGTCTTTTTCATGTTATAATATATGTTTTTCTGAATTGGAAACACTTGTTCTAGATCAATATATGCATTAACTTGTATTAAATATCCTTATCAGGCACTGCGTAGTACAAAAAATAAGAAATAAACATGTTTTAATTGTGTCCGAGAAATTTGAAAAAAGGGACATCCCATATTCCGTTACCACGATTTTACCCTGATCCGATTAAAATTTCGAACAAATAAGGTGTTTTTTTACATCAAGCAACATTTAATTTTATATGGAAACCTCAAAACTTGCCCTACATTCTTCAGTTTTGGCAGAAATTGCCAGTAAAGTGAACCGGGCGCGTGGTTTACGTCGGGTCCGTAAATTGTCCCCCAGATACGTTACCAGGACAAATCAAGGTAATTTTCGACTAAGTTGCTACTTTTTTGCTTTGAAATTACATTTTAAATGTTTATTGGTTCATAACCAAGACTCATTGAGCAAAATATAACCTTAATTGATAGCGAAAACATTTAAATTATTTTTTTAAAGATTTTCTAGCGTTAGGACCGTTACTTCCCCTCCGTTGCCATCTTGGCGGTAATGTATTATGGGGACCCCGAAAAGTAACGGAAGATAAGCATAAAGTATTGGGCACAATGAGAACATTACAATAATAATTTTATTAATATATATTTTTTAATTCAATTTAATTATGAGAGATAATAAGCTACAAACTTGTAAAAATAACAATCGTTATGACAATTTTTATGTTATGTCAAAAGGCACATTAAATATCGACTACGCAAATCAAGATATTCAAGGACTAATGTCAAAAAATAGGTTTTTTGAAAATATCTTCTTTCCTATGCTTTGAATGACATTTAAGGTTAAGTAAAAATTTTAGAGCTTAAAATTGTCTAAAAATGTGATCTTTTGTAATATTTTGTATAACTGACCGTTCTTGAGATAGAGCGCGAAGAGTTGGAAGCGCTTCCTTATTCCGAATTGGTTATATATTTATTATACACAGAAGTTAGTGTAGCAGATCTTATAATAAATAATAAAAAAAAACGAAAGGTTACAATTTATGAGGGGTCACCATACAAGAAACGTGTTTTCTTATCTGTCCTATACATATGGGTTGAGTAGGATTGCTGTTTTGTATGGAACAGTTTATTTTGTTTTTCGCGATTTCGACAGTGGTCCCATAGAGAAAGTTGATTAGTTTGATGGCCTGAACGAGTTTGTTCTTGTATTTTGATTTCGTATTCTTCCCTTTTTCTTTATTATGAATTTGAATTAATTTTTTTTATTTGATATTTTCGTACCTTTATGCCACCAGCCTTATGATTCCGTTACCGTCTTTTCCGTTACTGTCCGTTTTTGAAACACTATAAATTATGTGAAAAAGTACATAATTATTCGATTATTCTATTATTTTAGTGAATAATAATATAAAATCAAAAGAGGACTTCCATTTCATATACAAAACTCATAGATATTCCTACCGATCTAATCGTTAAAGAGAAAAATACACTGCCATCTTGACCATGTGGTAACGGATAGTACAAAGAAATGCCTAAAACTAAACAATTGTAATGTTTTCGTTAAAAACGGTGTCGTTTTCCAATACGTCATGTATAAAATATCATACTAAACGGTTTTTTATTCTTCTATAATGCTTCTTTTAGGATTTATTCACTAAATTCTATGGTAACGGAAGGGAAAGAAAATCTCCGCCAGGTCTCGTTAAAATCGATCTGTAAGCGAAAATAGCTAATATTTTACCATTTGAGTGCTAATATTAGATACCTAATTATATTACGAAACATATTATAGCTATAAATCATTCATTTAATGATATTTTTTAAAAAGGTAACATTTTGAACAAGGTAGCTGTTTGAAAAAAAATGCTCAGTTGGCACGTTTGGAGTCCTCATGCGATTGGCTTCCCGTTCCCGCCATTAAATTTGTTCGGTCAAAGTTGTATTTGATATTCGTGAAAAATTGGTTTTAGTGATATTTGTGACATAATTTCGTGCGGATTGTGTGCCAATAAGTTGCGTAAATCGACCAACAAAACAGGAATCTCAAATACATACAAAGAAAGAACAAAAGTTTTGGTGCAAGTTAAATCGTACTGGTGATTTTGGCAGCCGCGCGCATGCTTACACAATCGACCAAAATTTCATCCTCATCGTTCATCTATCATCCCATCTTCATCAGGAGAGTTTTGCACGAGAATCTTGAAGAAAAGGACGGACTTTGTTTCTTAATTTTCTGAATAAGTTTTTCGTGGCTATTATTGTGTTAATGTGGTGGAATTAGTGTGCCATTAATGGAAAACAATATAGTAAAAGTGAGAAATAAAGAAGGCGCTCCTGTTTGATTTGGATTGATTCTCACGTAAAACTTCCCTGAACATTGGAATGTGTGTACCACCCTCGCATTTCAAGAGTTAGGTATTAAGGTTAGGTTTAATTAGTTTAGCTAGTTCCCATAGCTTATCCAAAGGATAAACTTAAAAAAAAAAGGGTTTTTGCGCGGGAAACAAGACGAAACGGGCGGACTTTGTTTCTTAATTTTCTAAATTAGTTTTTCGTGGCTATTGTTGTGATAATGTTGTGGAATTAGTATAATAATGTGCCTTTAATCGAGAACAATATGGTAAAAGTGAGAAATAAAGTAAGGCGCGACCGTTCGATTCGGATTGATATCCCCGCGTAAAATTTCCTTAAACATTGCAGTGCACCACCCTCGCATTTCAATATGTTAGGTTTAAGGCTGAGATTCAGAGACGATTTTTTCTGTCTTAGCTCGAGCTAAGTAGGGTCGAAATGTATGGATTTTTACATACGGGAGTTCAAACTATGACTTAAGAATCGTCTCTGAATCTCGGCCTGAGTTACGATAAACGATAAACTGCTAAAGACTACGGATTCCTGTCAATATTGAAAACTTAATGAAGACATCGGAAAATAGAAACTTGATCTCGGAAATGACACAAGGAAATGACGAAAACAACAGAAATGACATTATTACTGAAAAACGAAAATTAACTTGAACTCAAAACTCAAATTCAAAACTCAAAGTGTCTTTTATAATGAATTTATAAGAAAAGACAAAATCTGACTTGGCTGCATGGGCTATGTTCCCTTTGCCTTTCCGCAAAGATAAATGTAACAACAACAACAACAACAAAAAAAATTGGAGTCCTCATATTTCATCGAATTTTTATTGTTTGTAGTGAAATTTGGTTCGTAAAATTGGTGTTCTTTTGCGTAACAAAGTGTCGTGCAAGTGAACAATATACAGTTCTGTGAAATATGATGGTGTATGGCATACATTACACGGTAGGTTTTGCTGTCAGTTTTGCCACAGTCACGGCTGTGACTGATGAATAACCTACCGTGTAATGCGTTGACTGATGGTTGCATGACGAAAATCTAGATTTTCATCAGTCATGACTTTTGAGTGAACGTGTAATCGCATTTCGTCAATCACCGTCAGTCAGCGCGCGGACAGCGATGGAGTCGGACATGATAGATGCTCCCCGTAGTGCATAGGAGGTGCGCCCCCTAGCTCGTGGGGGTGATTAGGGGGTGCACCCCTACTGTGTAGGGGGTTCGTAGGGGTGATTAAGGGGTTGTGTAGGGGTGATTAGAGGGTGTACCCCCTAGGGCGTAGAGCTTATTAGGGGGTGCACCCTAGCTCGTGGGGGTGATTAGGGGGTGCACCCTCTAGGAGGTAGGGGTTATTTCGGGGTGCACCCCCTAGCTCGTAGGGGGTGTTTCGAATTTGCACCCTAGCTCGTGGGGGTGAACCCCCTAGGACGAAGGGGTTATTAGGGGGTGCAACCCCTAGCTCGTAGGGGGTTATTAAGGGTTGCACGGGTTGCACCCCCAACTAACACCTTATTAGTATGTTGGTAGCATTTATTTTAACACGTTTTTTACTCAATAACGCAATCAAAATTCCAATACAGGCTTTTCTTTTATGAATATCTGTCTGTCTGGAAGAAATCACTTTTTAGCGATAAGACCGCCTTATTTGTACCATTATCGTTTCTTTGTTTCCTTTTCTATGCTGTATTTGTGTTTTGGTGTAAATAAAAGTATATTTCATTCATTCATTCATTCATATCCATACTGTCTTGCGTGAACACGTGTATCCTTTGTGAAATTTTGAGCATGACTGACGGTCAGTCAGAATGACTGTGTAATGTGGCTACTAATTCCATCAGTCACCATCAGTCACCATCAGTCAAACGTCATTCATGACTGATGGTTTTGACTGACGCAAAACCTACCGTGTAATGTATGCCTATGGGTCGTAAACAGGAAAAGCGTTCCGTGATTTTAGCGCGGCAAAGCGGTCGGTTCACTTCTTTCCTGTGGACTTCTCTGCGTTTCCTGCGTCTTTCTACTGTCTCCAAAAACTCCAAAGAAGCATCAAAACGTCGAACACTAACGTTGAACGTGAAAACAGAAGACAATTTGAATTTAAAATAAGATTTGGCCTAAAGGTCTTGTAACCGGGCCAGTAAATAATTAAATAAAAACAATGTCACTTTTTCGATTGCATTGTTGTGCGTCGCATCATTGATAACTTGCTTTTTAAGATTTGATCCAGATTTGATCATTAATTTCATGACCAAATTCTTATTTAACACTAACAATAACAGCACATAAAGCACACATAATTCAGGATTTACCAAAATGGCTTTAGCTCTTCAGAGGCGAGCTAATGTAAGTACAAAAATTACCACAAAACCCAGCCCTCATTTCATCTACAAAATGTGCCTAAACGATTATATTTTCCATTAAACCACTACATTCCCAAAAATGTAATATGATCTTTTATTTCTAGGTTCGTCTTCCACCCGAAGTGAATAGAATTTTATACATTAGAAACTTACCATACAAAATATCAGCAGAAGAAATGTATGATATCTTTGGAAAGTATGGAGCAATTAGGCAAATCAGAGTGTAAGTTTTTAGACAACACCACAGTATAAGAAAGAGTAATCCAGCATTGGTAGCATGCTACACGTGATACGGCTGTATCACGTCTTTTATCTCGTTCGTTCGCACACAAATAGAAAGAGAGCAAAGGTGTGATAGCACTGTATCAGGTGCAGTTCTACATACAGTACAAACACACCCTGCCCCCACTAATTTTAACCTCATTCCGTCCGCAGTATCTATTACACATGCTTACCTCCTCTTGTAAATTTCTCCGATTTGTATAAAATGACAGCTAAGCGTAAGGAGACACCTGCATAATGTTCCGTTGAATACAAGCGCAATGCTTTTCCCTACACCAGCGACACACGAGTACGCCGAATCGAACTGAACGTTTGGTGCCATACGTTCCAACTCATCAAAACATGTGCTGTGTCAACTCATTACACTAAGCGTCCAAGGTGTGACAACACTACAAATTGGATGTTGTGATTTTAAAGTGTCTTTTCACACATTCCGGTTGCCGGGTGAAAGTGTGGGCACATAATTATATGGAAGCTTTCGGAGTTGCTTTGTGGGTCTGCTATTGGGCGGTAACGTGCGCGTCGGTTGCCCCATCCCCGGCCTACAGTGGAACTCCAGTGGTGGCTCAGGATATTGTTCTTTTATAAGAAGAACCCTTGAAGTCACCAAAATATCAATATAACCGTACACCGTCAAGCACTTTTGCTATAAAAACTCGACATTGGCAAAATCATCATTAACCAAAGATGGCAGCCATATTTTTAAAAATAGAATAGAATAGAATGGAAGCTTTCATACCCAGGCACAGATTACTAGTTACTTGCATGCATGCTTAACCGAAAAGCCAGCTGTGTTACAAATCATACATAAATTCCGAAAAACTCATTGGTACGAGTTGGCCTGGACGGCGATCGAACCATCGCCTCCTGCACGGCAGGCAAGGTTACTCACCACCTGGACCACCACCACGGCTGGCACTGGTTACTTTGTAACAGCTTTAAATACCTACTACCAGACGTATCGCACAAAAATGTACCTATTGAAGCTTGCCACGGCATTGTTATTACATCGTACAGCATGGCAATGTGTGCGACGTTGCTGTGAAATGGTGTTTCATAACTATTTTCTTTTTTTTCAGAGGAAACACACCAGAAACCAGAGGAACAGCTTTTGTCGTTTACGAGGACATATTTGATGCCAAGAATGCTTGTGACCATTTATCAGGATTCAACGTTTGTAATAGATATTTAGTGGTACTATATTATAGGTCTAACAAAGCATTCAAGGGTATGGATATTGACAAGAAACAAGAAGAATTGGATACCCTAAAAAAGAAATATGGGATTTCTACAGAAGAATTGCATAAATAAAATTGTGTGTTAATTTTACAAATAAATGATAAAACTTTTAAAAGTTTTTTATGCAAAATCCTTAGCAGAGGGAGTTGCACTACACTAGATGGCGCTCGGGAGCATTATTCCTGATTTTATCACATTTTATTTTATATCTCGTAATTGTGATGATTTCAATCAAAATTTTCAATTATGCGGGCACTTGTGTTTATGTTTTACTGATCTAGCTACAAGTTATAGTAATTTTATTGTTCATACGAATTTGATATACATTTTAATTTTAATCAATTTCATACAAAACTTTGACGTATAACATTCGTAGATGGTATTAACAAAAGTAATATTTTATATATGGAAAAATAGTTAAGAAAATCAAGATTACGCATCTCAAATAACATTTGCAATTTATAACATAATTACGAAGATATAAAATAAAATGTGATAAAATCAGGAATGATGCTCCCGAGCGCCATCTAGTTGCCTGTGAACGTCTCTGCAACCCCCTTAAAGCATAACAACAGCAAAATTACCATTGAAATCAGTGCATTGAAACAATATCTAGTTGTAAAGCAATCATCCTCTTGTCAGTGGAGTATTCGGAAATCTTCTCTTTTCTGCTGGGGCTTCGATTTCCCAGAACCTTTTCTTTGGGTTATTCCCGGTATCCCCCACGGTCCCGGCCCCAGTGGGGGACAACGGGAAAAAAATGCTCGCTGTCCCCCGGCCTCCACCACTGGGGGCCATCGGGAAAATATGTTATCATTGTCCCCCACTAAAATAAAATCAATGGATTTTTAATGAAAACACTGTAAATAGTTTTGTTATCAACTGTATTATGTTTTTGCAATAAAATAGTGTGCTTTATACATCAATAATTAACTTATAATGTTATAAATTTTGAATACCTACAACACTTACTAATTATTTATATGTTTTCAAGAATGATTCTGAATATGTATTTAGGTACTTTTCTAAAACCAGCGTTGTAATCAATAATTAACTATACTTTTTCTTTTTAAACAATCACACAGATCAATATGAATAAAAATGAACATTTTCTCATTGAGTAATTATGTATAGAGCAGAAACCCGAACAAAATCTGTGCACCATGATCAGCAGTGTGGGGCTCGTGCTGGGAGCGTCAGGCTGCGACGAGCGCCTGGCACAGGCTAAGTGGGTTAGAGCGCGTGCACCCTAACGCGTGTTACAAAACATTACTTCTCGGTAGCTTCTCTAGTTAACATATAAATAATTAGTAAGTGTTGTATTCAACATTTATAACATTATAAGTTAATTATTGATGTATAAAGCACACTATTTTATTGCAAAAACATAATACAGTTGATAACAAAACTATTTACAGTGTTTTCATTAAAAATCCATTGATTTTATTTTAGTGGGGGACAATGATAACATATTTTCCCGATGGCCCCCAGTGGTGGAGGCCGGGGGACAGCGAGCATTTTTTTCCCGTTGTCCCCCACTGGGGCCGGGACCGTGGGGGATACCGGGAATAACCCTTTTCTTTCACCTGTGCTAGATAGTTTTTTAGATCATCCTCTGCCTCTCTAATGCACAATAAATACTCCGAAATTGGCAACAAATAATCATAAAAGTGATTTTTGAGTATGGGCGATGTCGCATTTGCACCGCCGCTACATCGCACCGGAATCGCCGCGAGACTATGTTATTGGTGTCAGAAATATCAAGATATTGTTCCAACGCCTACGCTCAAAAATCGCTTGTGTGATATGGTCCTTAGCGCATTTTAATATCACACCACAGTTGATTTTGTGTCATTTGTTGGAACTACCATTAAATTGCCATTTGCCATTTGTTGATTGCAACAGACAACAACTTTTACTATAAAAACTATAACATATCTGTCGGCTCAAGCTTCTTTTATTTTATTTGTAGACTCAAATGTATGGAACCGATTTTTTTTGTTCTGACAGGTTTACTCCCATAATAAAAGTTGTTCAGTTTGATGGGTAGAGTACTTTGGTATGGTACTTTTCCTTACACCCTGTATTCTCAATGATGTGAGGCCTGGTATTTTGATAAATAAAACGAGGATATATGATTGAGATACTATGTTTTATTTTGCATGAGTACTATGGGTAATAAGTAGCATTTATGATCCTAAGCCAGGGAAATAAGGTCTTACCTCACACAGAGCTGGGACTCTTATGAATATAACAATAAGTTTGGTTAATAAAGTAGATATCAAACATCTGCACAGTCCAATCTTTATCAACAGTTCACAGCCATCCAGTGTATTAATACATACTGATCCAGTGTACACACGGCGACACTTCCAGCTATACAAAACCAAAATAAGGTCGCACGTTGATCGAGTAATGTATAATGTCGCGGGGCCAGCATATGTTGGTTTTGAATAGCTTGATGTGTCGTCGTGTTGTCACACCCGTGTGACACACACGAGCACGTGTACAGACACGAGCAAGCAACCTTGGTGCTGCATATATGATATACGGACGACGAACCTGTTAAAAAACCTGTTTTTCTTGCATAAGATGGACGTGAAAACACTGCCAAAATAACGCGGCGAACTTCGGCGGCTAAACATTTTTATTTGAAAAAGAAAAAATGCGCTGATTGTCAGAAGTCAGAACAATAACTCAAGTTATTTATTGTTCTGGAGAGCAATTTTTGAAAGTCATTCGGTGAGCTCAGCAGTTTAAAATGTCAAAATTACTCTGGAGATACACATCTTCTGCTGACTTTGACTTTCAAAAAAAGCACTCCTGAAGCTTTCCTGAAGTATGATTTTAGAGAGCCAAATCAGCAGTAGAAAGATGCTTACCTCCATAGTTATTTTGACTTTTTCATCTGCTGAATTCAGCGAATGAGATTCAAAAATCGCACTCCTGAGCGCTAACTGGTGCGCTGCGGGTACATAGCTAATATTATGAAAAATAATTACACGCGTACTTTCGGCAGGTGTGTTTCTAGATTTCTTACTTAGTCATCTTACAGTAGGTTAATAATGCCGGTTGGCTATCAGTATTAGGCTGCCTGTCCATTGAAGCGCAGCGAGGCTGCGGAGCGGAAAAACGAAGAAATATTTACCAATAAGATTGCACAAAATGTCCACTCCGAGATTTTATGCAATCCTATTGAATAATATTTCTTCGTTTCTTCGCTCCGCAGCCTGTCCTCGCTCCGTTTCAGTGGACAGGCAGCCTTATGCATGCTCTTGCTTGCAGCTGTACTGTATTTCAGTGATGAAATACAAACATAGCCACGTGGCATTATTCAATTAGATGTTCCTACTGTTAATATTTTATTCATAAGATTCATACACAAAAATGTTGTTAGGAACATTCAGTAACGCCTCATATTTGAACTTTCTGTATTCATAAGCGTCCATTGAGTTGACAACCAAATCAAAGATAAACGAATATCTTACTGATATAAAGCAAAATAATTACATTAATCATTGCACAATATTATGTCCTTTCAGGGTTGCTATGCTACACACTGGTCGGGTCAGCACATTCGGTTCGGCTTATCTCTAGCAAACGAAAACACGTTTGTATGAAAAAAGCCGAACCGAATGTGCCGACCCGACCATGTGTGTGGCAACCCTCGCACTTGATGAGTCCTAGAAAAAGAATTTCATGTGATAATTTTTCTTAATTACTACTTTACGAAACAGAATTGTAGTTGCGAATTAGTTTAACTTTTTCTCTATTTTCTATTGCCGAGTAAGGGTTGAACTACACCAGGCAGCACAGCATCGCATTTTTCCGTCGCTCCATCCTTTTCTGTCTCTCAGGAACGTCATTTACTAGAGCATATAAGATAGACGGAACGCGGTCGCACGCGGCATGCTGTTCCGTGCTGTTCCGTTCCGTCTATCTTATATGCTCTAGCAAATGACGTTCCTGAGTGACAGAAAAGGAGGGAGCGACGGAAAAATTCGATGCAGTGCTACGTGGTGTAGTTCAACCCTTATGTGAAGCTTGTGCTTGAATTGCTACTTTTGGAAACTTTATTTTCAGTTAAAAGCTCTATGTGATTACATGGAATAATATGTTCTTAACGCTATTACATTGTTTATGTTTGATAACATAGTATTTTTATAAAATACGTTCATGTCCACCCACGGGTCCGCCCTTGTGCCCATCGACAACATAGCGACGTGTCGCTAAAGAATGCGTCGCACAACCATCTTGAATAGATATCGTCTTCATAACAAAACAAGAGTATTTTAACATGACTTAACAGTTTAACATAAACAAGTAAAATAAAAACAGAAGAAATAAGTAACATTATTTCTTTCGTTATTTGTTTCCAGTTCTGGAAACGATAACATAATACAGGTCAGTAACATAGATACAAGGCAACTTTAGGAAGCGGAAGCGAGTCGTGCTCTGCCCTCGGAGACTAATTGTTTGTTAAGATATATGTCCTCATCGGTGGTGGTGTCGATAAGGTCGAGGGTGAGCAGGGGCTCGCTCGGGTTCAAGGGGTCCTTGCCGACGTCCTTGCAAATACCAACGAACTGTTGCTCTACGCACAGTTCTTGAAACCTAATACAGTCTTCTACAGTCCAGTCTTGATGAAGCGGCCACACATCTGAGGAAAAATGATACATTTTAGTTTGTACCTTTCATGGAATGTTCATGATGTGTGGGATCAATAGTCAGTAGACTTCTTTAGACTTCTTTAGTAAAGTACTTTATTACAATGTCTGAATTGTTTATTATTCTCACTATTTCTGATGCAATAATGGAAGGCCAATTGTTGTGACAAGCAGTTAATTAAATTTTAATAACTTTAAAACGAATATGGAATAATAAACGGTGAAAGAAAACATAGTGAGGAAACCTGCATGTATGCTGAACAAGAGTCTACCAATCCGCATTGGGCACGCGTGGTGGACAGACACTCATACACCCTCACTGAGGGTAGGCCTGTACCCTGCTGTGGCACGTATATAGGTTGATAATGATGGAATAATATATTCGATAGAGCAGTATTACAAACATATTACATAATATTTTTAATACATAAGGTCAGGTTGGGTAAGTGAAACATACTTTATTTTTTTCTAAGGAAAATCGATTGGCCTGACTAAACTATTAGTCTTATAACAGTGACAATATGTCACTTACGTCATGAAAAGTATTGAGATTTAAAAATTTTATAAACTATTACCATAGGTGCATTAAAAATAGATAAAAATCCAAAATAAAGTCCACGGACAGAAACTGTTTCACTTGCCTCTTACAAGAGGGAAGTGAAACAGTCTATGTTTTTTGTTCATAACTAGCAATAAGTGAGCTTTTGATACAAAGGGTAGTATATGCAATAGCGATTCAAGCAATTTTAGTCCTTTCCACATGGAAATAATGTTTATTTTGGCTTGGAAAAGCAAAAAAAGTAATTTGGGGCAAGTGAAACATATATCAGAAATCAGAGGTTCTCAACATTCTTTTAATTTGAAAACTTGTAGCCGACTATGAATAAAACTATAAGCAATTTCTTAGAAAAAGTATCAATTTAATAAATTGGAATCATAACAAAACAATGAATGTTATCCGTTTCCGTATAAGTAGAGACTCATAGATTTTTATAGAAATTCCGCAGCTGTCAAATTAAAATTTCGAACTTCCGTTACATGAAAACGTTGCGGATTCAAATTTCAAGGCCCTCCCATAAATAGTGTTTCATTTCAAAAACACTGAATAAGCAAATAAAGTTTCTAAAAATATTAGGTTATTAAAAAGGTTTAGAACCTCTGATCTGAGGTAACTGAAACATACGTTTCACTTACCCCATACTGCACTGTTTCTCTTGCCCCACTACGTAATTTTGAAGTTTCGTTTTTCATATCAAATTATGACGAAAACTGTTATATTTACGTAAAATAAATATTCGTAGGGGGAAGACAAATTAATATTATATGTAACTTTCATTTTACAAAGACGATACGTCGGTTTTTAAAAGAATTATGTATATTTTCCGTTACTCACTCGCACTCGCAAATATTGTTTTTTACAGACTGATATTTTGCAATGCTTTATCTCTTCACTCAAGCATAGTAGCTACATCTCTGTTTTATACCCGGAACTATAATAACAAAAACTCCTTACCGACACCTACAGAACTAAGTAAAAGCTATAATTATTGAAGATATTTGAATGTGTCCCACTTGCCCCGGTGTTTCACTTACCCAAACTGACCTTACATACCTTAGATCAAAATAAAATGAATGGATAGGCCTTACGCGAACATTTCAAACCAGAAAAATGAGGCAAAAAAAATGAAAGGTTTACTTCAAATGTGTATGCAAGTGCCCTAGATTTGACAGATAATGGCGCTAGTTTGTATGTAACAAGTGCACCAGTAGTTTGCTTCAACTTACCGCGCTTTAGGCCTATCCATTAATTTTATTTTGATCTAAGCATACATACATACATAAGCTCACGCCACAGTCCCATGGGGGTAGGCAGAGACCACGGACCGCCACACGCTACGACTCTGACACACCTCTTTAGCCTCATTCACATTCATACATCTCTTCATGCACTTCCGTCGATTGAGGGTGCTACGCACTTGTCCTTTTCGGAAAAGATCATTGATTTGATCATGTATGTTTTCCTCGGACGGCCTCTCCCAACAATTCCGCTCACCTTTGCTTGATAAATTTCATTCGTTAGTCTTCTTCCATTCGTCGAAACATTCTAAATAATACAACTTATAAAATTTTAGGATTCACAGTAGCTTACCATATAAGCGTGCCTTGATGGCCTGTGGCGGCAGTGACCGAGCGAGAGGCGCGGCGGCAGGCACCGGCCGCAGCGCCTTAGTCGCGAAGAGAGCCAGATCTCCGTAATCACAGAAATAAACAGACACCATTTCCGAGGATACTGTTCCTGCTACCGTCACTCTAGTTGACAAAAACAAACAAAAAAATTATTGAAGTCATAAAAAGATATAAGAGAAAGCATCTCAGTCTACATTAGAGTTTTGGTAGAACTATTGGACTTCAGAAAATGGGGATATAGGATAGGAATTCTTAACACAGTGTGTTTACGGCGAACCTATCCGGTCGATGGAACACTAATAAATTTTAATAATAATAATAAATAACGCTCACAGGCCCAAGCCATGATCCCAAGTAAGCCTCAGGCTTTTTGTTATGGGAACCACACAACAACGGCACACATATAACATCCATGACCGAACCGGGATTCGAACCCAGGACAGTTCCCAGTTTGGCAGTCTGGCGTGGTAAACATCACACCAACACACAACACTTGCAGGGTCGTCAATACTCGCTGGAATGACCCTTGTTTGTGCCTGAATACCTGGACGACAAAGGACTTAAATACAGCTACATTTATAATACCAGTCCAGTAAATCACCTGATTGTCTGAAAAGAAAGATGATTCTGTGCTTCGTATGGCACGTTAAGCCATTGGTCCCGGCTATTATCTCTGGTGGTAGATAAAAACCACGTCAGAGGCTATAAGGCAGTCTGAAAAAAATTCTGACAATAGGGCTTGCCCACACGATAAGAAGACAGCTAAGTGTTCAAGGTGTGCCTTCAGTCAGAAACTACAACTGTCAGCAAACATTCTAAGCATGCAGTGTTCAGTTCACATAAATATGGCACTCACCTATACCATGACGAGTCTTTATCGTAATACACAGTGTACAACTCTCCGCTGGCCGGATTGGCTGGAGCATCGAGTTCGGTCAACTTCGGGCACTCCGCCTGCAATGTCGCCATCATCGTCTGAAGCGTGTGTCGAGTACTGTTCGGTTGCACCTGTGTGATAAACACTCACATTAAATACCTAGGAGGTAACTTGTAATAGTATAGTAGGCAGGCATGAAATAACTTGAGCGAGCGAGGCGAACTTCGAATATTTTTTCAAGTAGTTTAGTACAAAAGAAAATTCTTTTTGGTTCACTTTCTTCCCTTGTTTCATTACAGTTTTTTTACTGTAATGTAAAATGTGCTGTCCTGCCCTAGTTACGACCCTGATTCTACTTTGTTTTAAATACTATATTTCATACTTTACTCAATTTTACGAAACAGACATGTAAAAACAAAATTTTTTCGCGAGTGAAAGTTATTCCGTTTCATGATAATTATCATTCATTTCTTATGAAAAAAATATACATACTTTCAATATGAACAACGACTACTTTATGATTTTAGATTTCGTATGGATTTAATGAGCGTTTTTCTTTTCTTTTTTAAATTTAGTTCCTAAAAAACTCGACAGATGGCATGTTTATCGCCCCATAGAGCCGTACGCGAGATCCTGTCAAAATCTTGTCAAGACTGTGCCTGCCTTTTTATTGGAATGCCAAGGGATCCAGCCCATACAGCCATGTCAGGCGTAAAAGTTATGAATTTTCGATTAAAATTATTAGTAAATAATGAAATATGTCTTAAAAGATGCGTTGGCATCTTCTTGATCATCTTTTCACTCTTTATTATTTTAAAGAAACACTTTTTGAAATGTTGACGTTTCTTCGCACAGACCGTAGCGCCATCTATCGATCCCCATGAAAACAAAAAGAAAAACGCTCATTACGGAGCCATCAAATCCTATACAAATAACAATTCTGATTCGGAATTCCGTATGTATGTGGCGGACCTTAGTCAGATCCGAAACTTTAACCATACAGTGTATTCGCAACATACCACGAAGTTCCATGGGTTGGCGGCCATGGCGATGTACACGTCGAAGCACTTGCCGGGCGCGGGCAGGGTGGGGGGCGGCAGCGCGGAGGAGGGACGCTCCCGCTCCTCGCCCCCCGCGCCCGCGCCGCCCGACGACGTGCTCCTGAATATGCGCTCCTTCTTCCTGTTCAGCGCTTCCACGTGGTTCGTCGCTTCTTTCTCCTCGTCTTTAGGCTTAGCTCTGCGAATTATTGGTGTTTTGTAGATTTCGTTGACAGCAAAGAACAAATACAATTGCAAAGATTTTCTAAAACCTTTATTTATAATTTGCTGAAACTTTCCTTCTGAGTTTTCAGAATATCTCTGACCGACTCGGAATAATCGGGATATAGGTAAAGCCCAACCAGAAAAGTAAAACCCTCGCCATGTTGCGGAAAATCTATGGAACAAATATTTGTGCTTGGAGCACTGACATTAAAGGTTATAGTCGATTGCAGCGCCCCCAAACCAGTTTTTTTATATTTCTGGTCAGGCTTTAGATATGTGTAGACACTAACTGGTTCAAATACTCGTGCTCCATGAGTATGGAGTTGTTGACGGAGGCGAGTATGTTCTGGGGGCCGGTGCGCACGAACAGCTCAACCTGCGGCGCGGCGCCGGCGGCCGCGGGGCTGTTGGCCGGCGAGGGCAGCGCGCGGCACAGCACGCGCGCGCCCAGCAGCAGCTCGCGCAGCCGCCCCGACATGCTGCCCGCCGCGCGCTCCGCCGCCCCCAGCCGCACCTGCATCGCCTGACGCACAACACACCGCTTTATACCACACTATCAACAGCACAGCGCATATGAAAAGTAGCTTATGTTACCACCAATTTACTATCTGTCCTTTAATACCAATCTTAGAGCCTGTTTCACCACTTCTGAGTAAGTTCTTGCTAGCTCATCCGACAGATAGTTTGACGTATTTTGTATGAAAATATGTCAAAATATCTGTCGGATAAGCTAACTAGAACTACTCATAAGTTGTGAAACACGCCCTTAGGGTGCGTTTCCACTAAAGAGGAGCAGAGGTGTGTAAAATCAACCATAGAATTACTAAGTATTCCTCACTTTACAATTATTTTTTGGTAGATTTTACACATCTCCGCTTTCTTAGACGGAGATTCAAGGACGGTTTTTAAATTTGAATTCCCACTTCCATATATCAAAATCCGTACAATATACACCCTACTTAGACTCAAAAGACGTCTGTAAATCTTACTGTCTCCGTGCAAAAAATCACGTTGTCATACAAAATAACTTGCCAACTTTGATGGTGGGATTCACGACTCGCCAATCGCCATGTGATTGGTTACTTCCTTAATTCGTAAAGTGCTGTGTCCTCTTCCCCATCTTTTGGATTATTACTTGAAACGCGCTACGAGTTAATCAAAATTAATCTTTCGATTGGCATGCGCTGACCTAAATGTGTTGTTTACACCGACTTGATCGTCCCCTCGGCATTGTTGCTTAGTCATATCTTTCATAGCGCGTTACATCATCACCATAATCAAATGCATATGATTATAAAATAGAACAATAAGGACCTGTTTGACCACTTCTGAGTAAGTTCTTGTTAGCTTATCCGACAGATATTTTGACATAATTTCATACAAAATATCTGTCGGATAAGCTAACAAGAACTTACTTTTGACATAATTTAATACAAAATATCTGTCGGATAAGCTAACAAGAGCTTACTCAGAAGTGGTGAAATACAGGCCCTTAGTAGGTATTATTGTTAAAGTTTACCTGATACGGGTAGGCGTTGAGTGCAGGCGAGAAGTTCTGTAAGGGAACGAGTGAGGAGAGCGGCGCGCGCAGTATGAGGCCGCTGTCGACCAGCTGCGTGCGCACCGTGCCCTCCCCGTCCAGCCCGCTGATGATCGTGCACCGCACCCTGTCACATCGAACATTTTTGCTTAATCTCTTCATCACGATAGCAAATCAAACATAAAGGCATGCCATGCCCAGTCGCGTAGCGTTGGTTTCTGTCGCCCGAGGCACGGACAGCTTTTGCCGCCCCCTTATCTTTATAAGAAGTCCTACACAAAAAATAAAGGAACGAGCGAAGCGAGCTCGAAATTTTTAAGCAATACTATTCGGGTTGTGGTGAGACATCTTTTAGTTTATCCGAAGTAAAATCGGATCGAGCGAAGCAAGTTCGAAATTTTTAGCGCGATGTAGAGCGTGTTGGGGCCGGGCGCGGGGGCCTGCGGCGCGGCGGGCAGGGTCCGGCGGTAGGGGCCGGCGGTGAGCAGCGCACTTACAGTTGTATATAGATGTAGCTAGTTACCAGTCGCCGGCGAGCGTGCGCACGATGTAGAGCGTGTTGGGGCCGGGCGCGGGGGCCTGCGGCGCGGCGGGCAGGGGCCGGCGGTAGGGGCCGGCGGTGAGCAGCGCGCTTACAGTTGTATATAGATGTAGCTAGTTACCAGTCGCCGGCGAGCGTGCGCACGATGTAGAGCGTGTTGGGGCCGGGCGCGGGGGCCTGCGGCGCGGCGGGCAGGGGCCGGCGGTAGGGGCCGGCGGTGAGCAGCGCGCTTACAGTTGTATATAGATGTAGCTAGTTACCAGTCGCCGGCGAGCGTGCGCACGATGTAGAGCGTGTTGGGGCCGGGCGCGGGGGCCTGCGGCGCGGCGGGCAGGGGCCGGCGGTAGGGGCCGGCGGTGAGCAGCGCGAGCGCGGCCCGCACGCCCGCCGCGCCGCCCGCGCGCGACACCCACACGCGCCCCTCCTCCGTCACGCACCCAACCTCCACTTCGCACGGCTTCTGCTCACAGACATACATAAAGTTAGATTTCATAAACATTGTCTACGTCCGTTTTAGAGTTAGTACGAAAATTTGATAATATATTTGTGGTGTCAAAAATTTCTGTACCAAAAATACTACAACACATATTAATGAGTCATTGTAAAATTGTTTTTCTATCTGGTCTTGAATTTCGATTGCAGAAAAGCGGGTAGAGAACGAGACAATACAAGTTTTACTGTTATCACTGCCAGAGATTAAACTGTCGACAAATGTGTTAAGAATGTAAATGAAACCTGTGTGAGATTGAAAGCGCCCGCGATGCAGAAGTCGTGCACGATCTCCTTGTTGAGGTTGAGGTCGCGCTGCGTGGAGGTGTCGTAGAGCACGAGCGCGACGCTGGGGTCGGCGGGGTCGGTGCGCGGGCCCGGCGCGGCCACCAGCACCTCGCCCGGCAGCCGCCCGCGCACCAGCGACGCGCCCGCCGAGCTCGCCGCCAGCTCCTCCGCGCCCTCCAGCCGGCACAGCACCGCCTAAATGCACCGCCATACATACAGACACACATCAATATAACCCCCACTAGAAACTATGAGTTATCGGCGTAACGTCAAGCTGCTTTTCAATTTTGACATTTGGTCGTCACGTTTGGTAGAATCGTTTTTAAGCGGGATACTTTTCGTGAAAATAATTCGGTATGTCAAGTTTTTTTTTGGAGGGCTGAATCGAAAACCATTTCGAGATAATTGTCTCAATAATCATATTTTCTATGTCAGAGATTTTAAAATGAAAGGATTACAGATATTTTTAATAAAATAACGTCGTTTTTCGGTCCGTGCAGTGACGTCACTGGCATACCTGTGAACTCCTTGGTAAACATAAAATCAACTTAAAATAACCGGCCATTAAGAAAAAAAAATACTTTCACAATGTCAGAATTTGACATTTGATGTTGCCGTATCTTTTTCCAGCATAGAGTTAGAAAGAGGAGGCAGGTTTTAATTTTTTTAAATACAGCTGTAGGTAGTTTTTCTCCATGGAGTTCGAATTATTTTCTCCACCATTTTTGCACTTAGAGATTACAGATCAAAACAATTTAAATATTAAATTTATATTGATAAACTCGATGAATCGCAATAAGAATGAAATAGGTATCTTAAAATTATGTCTTCTGTCCGTAAAAAATATAAAAATGAAGACAAAAAAAACTTGACATACCGAATTATTTTGTCAATGATGTGTTTGATCAAATGGTTTCAAACTCAAACGAATTTATTCCATATAGGAACTTCAAGGTGTGTTGCTCCGTCGCGGTACCACAGCACCGAACAGGTGTCTTACCTATATGAAAAAATTGTACAAGATATGTACGAAGCATACTTACTAACCTAAATTTTTTTTTAAGCTTCCACTGCGTCATAACGTCATAACATACTCATAATCCGTGATATCGTAATAATGTTGATAATGATCTTGATATTTATAAAGTTAAAAAAAAATGCTTGCACTAGCAAAATCGGCTTTGAAGATCAGTAAAATTTTCAACAAGGGTTTAAGATGGGATAACTGCTTGCAATGTAAATATTTGGATAAAACATTTGGACCAAGTATGACTAGTCGATGTCCCAGCTTACCTGTGCAGGTAACCTCCGGAACTGTGGCTCTAATATTTTAATCTTATTCAAGTCAACCGTGTCGTCATCTCCGTGGTCACCCAGGAATACGTTCGCAGTGTCGTCGTCGATTTCTAGGATTTTGGCGCGTTGCCATCCTCCGTCGTCTAAGTTTACAGCGTACCTGTTATAAATTATTTTATTTAAATATTACTAAGGGCCTGTTTTACCTCTTCTGTTTAAGATACCAATAGCTTATCAGTCAGATAATTTGACGCATCAAACGAGAGCTTATCCAGAAGTGGTGAAACATGGCCTGGAGTGCGATTTTTGAATCTCATTCGGTGAGCTCAGCAGTTGAAAATGACAAAATTACTCTGGAGATACGCATCTTTCTACTGCTGATTTGACATTCAAAAATCGATCTCCTGTAGTATGATTTTTGAAAGTCAAATCAGCAGTAGAAAGATGCGTATCTCCATAGTAATTTTGACATTTTCAACTGCTGAGCTCACCGAATGAGATTCAAAATTCGCACTCCTGGCTCTAAGTGAAAATTTACACAATTAAATCAACTCTCTCTTTAAAACATAATTATAAGCATAAGCATATGCTCACGACTATATTCCCCGAGGGGGTAGTCAGAGATCTTCTGAAACCTCAGAACATTTCACCAGTAGTACCGAAACATAATAAAATTATAGTATGTATGTTATAATTACAATCTGTTTAAGTGCTACTCAGATTGCACTTTATTGCCGCGCAGCTAAATTTATATTTATTTAAGTGACTTTGTAGAGCGATTTCTCTGTACGAAGTACTGTTATGTGTTCTGTGCCGGAAGCACACTTCCACTGCACATTTATAATGGTAATTGTTCATAAAACTCACCAGGCATTTTTAATTATCATTGCTTTATCCACTAGTGTCCCTGATCGTTCGTAGTATTGAGCCATATCGGCCAACAACATCTCAAAAGAATCCTACAAAAAAAACACAAGCATAAGCATATGCTCACGACTATATTCCCCTAGGGGGTAGTCAGAGATATTCTGAAACCTCAGAACATCCACGAAAAAAAAACATAACTATCCTATTTCCACCCACTGCAGCGCACTGTCGGTGCACTAACACATAGCGCGCGTTTATTTATAGCTGGTTATTAAAAAGATAGCATAATCAATAAGAAAATAAACTCCCTAAACAAAAAAATTCTAAAAAAAAACGCCAACTAATCCTAGTCTAATGCAGATTTTACGGTGCGTAGTAAAAGTCAAAACAACGAGCAACATTATTTGTATACTTGGAGACGCGTTGCAGGCTAGTTGCAGGTCTGTTACCGGGTCGTCGCGTGTGCTCTCCGGCCTGCAACGTAGCTTCACAATTTGTGGTGGCTCAAGCTTGTGTATTTAATTTTATACAAAAACAATCCTTGAGATCACCCAAATATCTTTTACCGAACGACGTCAAGCACATTTGCTTATCGATGATCTTGCCAATCTCCAGTATAAATACTGGAGATTGGCAAGATCATCGATACACCGATGGAGCCACAATTATAAGATTAGAATAATAAGAATTTGTATACTCACACTAAACTCAGGTCCAATAATCCTAAGCCAAATTTCGAGAGTTGAATTTGCTACAGTAACAAACACATTCCAGAAGTCGTCTTCTGGGAACTTCAGCGGCGGCAGATCACTGTCTATGGTATCATCCAACACTATAGTACTATCTAAGTAAGGAGATTGCGTTTCCTGGAAACAATCAGGGATTTTAAACCAACTACAGTTATAATAGATTACACACCGAGGACAGGAAAGTAAGAAAGGCCTCAGATCTCATGTAATTGTTGATGAACAAACATGTGATCTGAGGCTTTCTTATTTACTGTCCGAGGTTAGTATACTATTTTTCTCCTCGACAGAGGTGGAAAGCGGCAAATTCGTTTAGCGCAGCGGGACGACAATTGACGCTTTCCGTCCGGAGGGGAGAAATAGTAGATTTAACGACCGTTTTTTCTACAAAAACTTCATCTTCTAATTCTTTAGTATTGGTTAAACCTGATTTGGAAGCACAGATAAGCTATTTCTCGTACCTATCTATCTATCTAGAAAGGATCAGCCTTTCTGTCGCTCAAAACGTCAAACGCACGGCGCCCCACTCTACGCACACCCCAAAGACTGGGGGCGCCCGCAAGCTATAAAGGTGCCACATATTTTCTATGTTCAAATCTAATCTGTTAGAATTTTTTTTAATCGTCTTATATCTGGTAGCTGAAAATTGTACTAGCCAGAGCATATTGCCTGTTTTGGGTAATATCCCTATGAGCAGATTTGAGAATATAGGAAATAGAAATCTACGTAACTAGGTTATACTTCAAAATTTTGGTTAGTAAATATTATAATTAGCAGCAAAATAATATGTTTATATTACTCATAAGCAGAACACTTTCATGAATAATGGCTTGTCGTGACTTTCTTACTTACCTTCATAAAATACCGAAAACAACATTTGATTACAGAACACATAACAAAAACGATTTGGTGGAATTATCTTCAACTACATTCTACGTACCTCATTATTTGGAAGAAGTACTAAAAGTCCGTTAACAACTCTGTCCTTTATAATTCTAGGACAGTTTTCCACCAGTTCCTGCCAGTTACTTGGTAAGTTTTCGCCGTATTTTTCTCTAAAACAAAAGCGAGTAATCCTCATAAATTTCCTAGCTTTCCCAGGCGTTTCCAAGGAATGTAACTGACGGTTTATTATCACATTGATGAGATGAAGTAATTTACACATTTAGTACTTTTCATGCTACACTGTGTTATTAATTATTATCATACATGACCAAATAATGTAATTTAGTAAAAACTTATGAATTATAATGTTTAGTCTTTAAATGAAAATCCCTTTCGTTGGGTTACTTTTATTATTATGCTCACAGTAAACTTCTAATACGATTTCTTATCACGTCGTTATAAAGCTGTATCTCGTCATGCAGTCTCATGCATTTTAACAGTGCACACACAAAGTAAACAATAACTAAAATGTCTTAGATATTTACCTATACAAATGTGGCATAGTGTAAGCCCAAAGACCAGCTTCGTGTTCTGAGACGAGGTCAGCGAGGCAAGATATGGCCTTACTACTAGACGAGGTGGGCAGGCCACCTGCTTCTGAGCTTTCTATAACTGCCAGCAGTTTCACCGCTACCACCTCCTTCGCTAGGTCCTCTGATGGCGACGAGTCGGGATAGGATGAGGACGAGTACGTTGCTCCCACCTGTGCGAGACAATTTACGGGTTTTAACAATGCAATAGTATTATTAATTTATTATACTTGGTGTTTTTTTTTTAAACTTTAAAATGTTCAGGGGTAGATCATAAAACTGAATAACTTCTACAATGGGTGCAAGTCTGACATTTGATTTTCGAAATGGCGTCTGCACGTGCGCACTTTGTGCTGACCCTGACATTATGGTAGGGCTGAACGACCGCGCTTTGTATAAACCTCATCTAAATTTCGATACCTTTTATTGTTCCTTCTGTTATTAGAAATAGTATATGAGCTAAATAATGATTGAAAATGTAAATAAAGCGTTATTTTTCAACGTTTTATTTGCACTGATAAGATACAATTATATGCGCGCCTGTCTGCATAAAATTGCTCGGCTCCCTTAAAGTGTCCCCAGAAAGTGAGAGGTGTGGTGGGTGTACCCCTACTCTGATTGCAGCCGTTCCTTGTTCCATCATAGGGTAAGGACAAGAGGGTGTTAAGCACCTGCAGTGCATCGAATGCAGTGACTATAGCCTATAGCCGCACATTGAAGGGATTATGTCGTGCGGCGACCGACATAGTCTAGAATGCACCAACCTGGACAGGTGTCGTACGGTGAATTGTAATAAACAGGAGGAGCAATACTTACTTTACACGTGCAGTCATAAATGGCAGGCCCTCTCTTTGGACGAATTTCGTGGACCTTGTACACAGGTAGGGGCAGACCAAGTTTCCTACACGTCCACTCTAGTTTCACCACGGACGACGTGGACTCCGGCGGGGGTTCCAAATTATGTGCTGGAGCTACATGTGTAACTGGACCACTGCTTTCCTAAAATGTGATTAAATTAATGTGTAAAAGAAACAAGACCGCAACAATTTTCCATCTTTTGTTTGCATTCTTAAAATGTTATTGATCTTTCAAGTTGGAATAACTTGAAACTTCACCTCACCAACCTGTCATCATAAACTGGCCATTGGAAAAGGCTCCTATCAGACAGAGAGCGGTCGTGACCGCTCTCCGTCTGATAGGAGCCTAAGGTTAGCCTACAAATTATATAATTATACTTGGCTTTACTCATCCAGTCGCTCCCAGCTACCCCAGCTCGGAGCGGGCTGGAGGGTCCCACACTTCATAATATCCATAAACTCCCGACTATAGTCCCTTTCGGCATTGTCTGGCAACTACTAACTATATTTTTAAGCTAGCAGTTGTAGCAAGCCTCCTATTCACAATATAGGAACGTGCAGGATGGATGACGTGTCAAGTGATGATAGGTGGCTAGCATTTCGTTTACAAAAACACTGTATAAGAAAGAGTTTATTCCTTTAGTTGTCTCCTATGACAAATAGGTAGATAACACGATTGTATCGAGGCCTCCGCTTCTAAATACCTAGTAGACAAAGTTGTATTACGTTATTAAATGCAATACATCCTACCCACCAAATAATGTCTACTCCACGCATGTTTCGCTCCACCATGGAGCATCCTCAGGAGGTAGACCGACGAACGTTCGAAACAGAGTTGTTACTCCGCCGAGCGTCCGACACCGTGCGCCGCCTGTCGCCTTTTTTTTATGTTCTAGAGAGTTTACAAAAATGACATTGAATACTGACCATAGACTCATTGTTAGAAGCTGGAAACTGTAGTGGTATAAGATCGACAGTGTTCAGCCGGTCTCTCAGGTTGGAGAGTCTCTGCGACGCTGACACTTTACCACTACGCTTCACGTCGGGCTCGGATTCGGAATGTGAGGTATGTTTGAACTGTAACAAATGTTTCTCATACATAACATTTTTCTTATGATTTTTAATTCAATTCTACTTTGAAATAATTTATAAATTTCAGTACTAAGTAGATAATTTTAAAATCCTGGGATCCCAGAGGCATGTCTATATTAACATAATAAATGTTTGAGGCAGTCGTTCTACCTACTCCAATCACTGTTACCGAATAATACGACAGTTTCCGGGATCATGGGATTCAATTAATAGCAGATAACACACCGAGGGCAGGAAAGTAAGAAAGGTCTCAGATCTCATGTAATTCTTCAATTGATCTCAGTAACAAACATGTGATCTGAGGCTTTCTTGTTTACTGAGCGAGGTTAGTATACTATTTTTCTCCTCGACGGAGGTGGAAAGCGGCAAATTCGTTTAGCACAGCAGGACGAAAATTTACGCTTTCCTTCCGGAGGGGAGAAAATTTATTAATACATTTGATTGTTTTAACAACTCCATGTTATTACCTTCTCACCAACTTTAGGTAAATACATTCTACCTATTCCGATAACTGTTTATTAACAACACAAATGGAATACTTTTGCCAAAATCTATAGCTTAGTACAAAAGACAGGTATGTATGGCAAATTTAACAATAACGAAACAATGGAATATGACGATGGTATCTACATTAGGCAGTCTTCCATCTATGGGGCAGCGGTAAACAATGAAAAACTGTATACACATACCTCTTCTTCTTTCGGGTGAGCAGTCACTTCTCGGTGGACTTGTGGTTGTTGATTGTAACTCTTACTAGTTACATTGGACACAGTCTTTTCTAATGGTAAAGTCGGTATTTTATTCCTCTCTTTCAACGGCGGGGGTACACTTTTCGTTTCGTTAACTTTGTTATACTTGTTGTTATAGGAGTACTAAAACACAAGAAAATTGTTTTATTATAAAGCTGAGTAAATAGACAACTTATAAGGAAGACATTTAAGAGGATAGACGAGTACAGTTTTCTCCATACAAACGTATTCCCCTGTTTCCTCCCTGGATAATAACACTAGAGCAAATATTTTTTTACCATATAATCTATGTCACCTCTGCCATGTCCCTATGTTTTGCTTTTTTGCATTTATTAGTTACTGTAAGAACCAGGGACCTTCGAAAATGACCCATTTTACCTCCCGTTTTCAGACATCCAGTAAACAAATTTGACAAATATAAACAAAAAAAGCAAAACGTACGGACATAGCCAAAGACTTTCTCATATTATTTTTGAAAGAATTATTAAAATCAGTTTAGTTTTGGAGGAGAAAACAGGGGAATACGAAATCCTGATTTCGTAGATTTTTTGTATATAAATAAATTAATAAAAATAAATAACGCTCACAGGCACATAGGTACATTGTAATGATCCCAAACTAGCACTAAAGGCTTTTATTATGGAAACCATACAACAACGGCACGAACATATAACATTCATGACCGAACCGGGATTCGAACCCAGGACCCTGGTTTGGCAGTCCGGCGTGGTAACCATTACACCAACCGGGTCGTCGAATATAAAATCGGTCTGAGCTGCAGTTGTCTCTTTCGCACTCTAGTCAGTGGGGTGTATGGGTGGGGCGGATCTGATAAATACATATACAGTCGGAAAAGTGACCTTTTCCCCAAATTAGCATTTCAGCCCGCCTATCCTCTTAAGGGTGACCGCATATCTATCCGCGGTGAAGGAACCGAAGGAGGAGAACGAAACGAATTTCCTTTTAATTCTTCTGACGTTTCATCCGATTCGCCGCGGATTAGTGTGCGAGGCATCATCGATTTTCATAAGACCAATTCTAGAATACCTACTCTTGCCCAAAACAATGCATTGTGTTATACAAAAAGACATACCCCTTCAAGTGGTTTCCGATACAAATTAGTTCCTGGCTCCATTATAATGTAATATGAAACTACCGGATATTTTACAAAGTATATCAGGTTATCTTTATAAATGCTCTTTAAAAGTGAAAAATAAACACGAAAACGATCACCTAAACTAAGAACACAGACTTCTTCAAGCAACTCCGTTATGGAATGAATGTGTTACTACAATGTGGCAAGCCAAATGTAAACAGCCCACTTATACTGAGGGTTCTGATACCACAAAAACTTAGCACAGCATTCAATTGTTTATTCCACTTATCGTCATTGCCTAACATAGTAATTGGTTTGTTTACATAATTTCTAGCTTATCCTGATATTACAAGTGGACAGTGTTCCCAAACCTCCCGATTTTACGGGAGATCTACTGATTTTGTACTCCATCTCCCGATCTCCCGATATGCAATGATTTTCTCCCGATATAATGTGATTTAGCGCAACCCAGGTAAAATTAACGGAGCTTGAACGCACCCTAATCGCCTTAGTAATCTTTGGTCGGGGATTTCCCCTGTAAAATGTGATCCCATCAGTCATCTGTGTCTAGCAAGTTGTATTAACACCTTTAATATGCTATTATTAAGGTAAGTTTTTGTTTGGCATTTACTTCCCATTCCATAGATTTACAAACTTTCTCGCTCTTCTGTTGGTCCAAACCGGTTTTTCTGTGCTAACTGTGGTTTCACGATCGCGAAGTGATTTTGTTTGCATTTTGAAGTTTTTTTTGCACATAAAAACATACAATGAGTTCAAGTGACAGTGAATATAACACGGACAATGAACCAAGTACAAGTGCAGGTGCTAATATGTTTGTCTTTTTCTCCCTTATTCTCCCGATTTTCGAACACAAGCTTTGTTCCCGATTTCTCCCGATTTTCAAAGCGTATTTCTACCGTATTTTAATTTTTACGATCGGTAACACTGCAAGTGGACCTCAATTCCAGTGGGGGTTCTAACTGCCATATAGTGAAAAAGTCGTGGTGGTCCAGTGGCGAGTAACCTAGCCTGCCGTAGGAGGTGATGGTTCAATCCCCTTCCAGGCCGACTCGTATCAATGAGTTTTTTATCATCGTGTGCAACCTGCGTGCTTCAATTTCAAGGCATGTATTGTATCCACTGTCCATTATAAGTGGCGACGGGCGTGAGCCCGGGGAGTGATCCCCGGCACATTGGACAGAGGTTCGGTACTACTAGTGAAACGTGGATGTTCTGAGGATTCAGAATATCTCTGACTACCCTCTGGGAAAATTAGACGTGAGCATATACAGGGTGTTTCATAAGTAACAATATATTTTTAAAACTCCTAAGGGGGTTGTTTAGACCGTCAAACCGAACAACTTTCTCTATGGGACCAACATCGAAATCGCGAAAAAAATAATTTTATTTCCCATACATATTTTAGCTCTAGTCGATTTGTAGAGTGTAGAACATAAATTATTTTTTTCGCGATTTCGATATTGGTCCCATAGTGAAAGTTGTTCAGTTTGATGGTCTACAACACCCCCTTAAATGTTTATTTGTAGTTTTGTAACACCTTGTATAATATATAATAGCGCGCCATGCTAGGCATCACCCTTCTTGAGCGCGCCATGCTAGGCATCACCCTTCTTGACCACGTCACAAACGTCGAGATCCGACGTCGAACTAAGGTTCAGGACGTCGGGGACCGAATAGCTCGCTTAAAGTGGCGGTGGGCAGGACACGTAGCTAGACGAAATGATGGCAGGTGGAGTAAAGCCTTAACAGAGTGGTGGCCGAGATTAGGTAAAAGAGAAGTGGGTCGTCCGGCAGCCAGGTGGGTTGACGACATCTGGAAAAGTACAGGCAAGATCTGGATGCGACTGGCACAGGACCGAGAAGAATGGCAAAATATGGAGGAGGCTTATGCCCTGCAGTGGGTAGATACAGGCTGAAAATGATGATGATATATAATATTACTATATAGGGTCCTTCTTAATATGCTGACACTTTTTTAAGAGGATGATCAGACCATCAAATTGAACAACTTTTTCTATGGGACCAACGTCGAAATCGCGAAAAAAATTAAATGCTGTCCCATACATTTGGCTCGAGTCGGTTTGCAGTTTTGAATGGGACAGCAGATTTTTTTTTCTCGATTACGATGCTGGTCCCATTGAGAAAGTTGTTCAGTTTGATGGTCTGATCATCCCCTTAAAAAAGTGTCAGCATATTAAGTTGGACCCTGTATGCCAAAAAAAATAGTTCCTAACATCTGGATGGATGGCATTCGTCTATTCCCAGTAGTAACTACTGCTTTGTCACCACTGGTGACAATAAATGTTCCACAATGTCGCCAGTGGTGTCAGAAAATCCCCCATTAGAATATAAGTGGCAATATTTGAGATTATGATTGATGATTATTGATGTTTGGCTGATGATGAGATGATTATAGTGTATAGACGCTATAATCATCTCATCATCAGCCAAACATCAATAATCATCATTCAATAGTGTCTGTACACATGTATACTAAATCGTTACCTAGTAATCATTACATAACACAACATCTAGAATACATTCTTCAATAAGGGTTAGTTGATTTGTGTTATAATAAATAAATAATGTTCACAGACACATAGGTACATTGCAATGATCCAAAAGAAAGCTTCTATGCTTTTTATTATGGAAACCATACAAAGACACAAACATGTAACACATGTGACCCAAGACCCTGGTTAGGCAGTCCGGTGTGGTAACCATTTCACCACCCAGCCTGGGTGACCCAGGACATCTATTTCATACCTTATAGTTGTTGTAGTTATTGTTGTTGAAAGAAGTTCCTGTCTTTGCTCTGTAATATTGGTTTGAGTACTGATCGTTGTAATTTGTTGAATAGCTGGAAGATGGAGCTGGTTTACGCCAAGACCCTTGTTTCTTCGGAAAGCGATTCTAAAAATATATTGCATTTATTAGCATTGTGAATACATTGTAAACATCCCACTTGTGATGCCTGTCCACCAGACTCGAACATGGAATCAAAGTTGTAAGCAAATGTTTGAGGGAGGGTTATTGCATTTTGTTAAGGTAAACAGTTGCATTACTTTAAGAGGTGATTGTACCCAAGATACTGAACAACTTCCCCTAAGAAACCTATAGGAGCTTAGCAACAACAATTTTGGATTTTCCATTCTAAATGCTGTATCAACCAATCGATCATTCGTATGAAAAGTTAAAAAAAGTGCGAATTTTACTTTCTTCCTTTAGAACAGTTGTACAATCACCCCTTAAAATAATGCAACTGTTAACCTAACCCATCCTGAATTACTGCCTCATTTTTTTAAAGAGTCCTTTCAAGTGGATTTTTTCCTACTTAAAAAATTCTATGATGTTACCTTCTATCACAGGAACTTTGAAAAAAATTAAATTTCCAGAAGCCGTCTTTTCTGAAATTATTGGGTGGGAAACCTCTTATCCAATAAGAATATGATACGAAAGGCATTCAAAATCTGTGAGTTTGTCTCAGTGTTTACTGGTTTTTGACTTTGTGTTTACGACATAATAATGATGCTAACTAATGGTCCGTAGCTAATTATTTGTAGATTTGCTTGACCGTATGTAATATAGAAGGTTATGTCATTAAGGTCTATCTATTTTGGAATCTCACACTTTCGACATCATGATCGGATGATGCATAATCTCCATAGTAATTTTGACATTTTCTGACTGTGACTTTCAAAAATCACACTCCAGATATTTTTAACTTTCATTGTGTAGGTACCTACTGAAAACGTAATCATATACAGAAAGAAATAAATTTACACAAATTTATTTCTTAATGACAATAATGTTGATGACAACTATACAAAAAAAAAATACTTTCATGACAACAAGATTGCTGCTAAAAAAAATACTTTTATGGTTATAAATGTTATAATGACATTTTATCCCCATTTACTATTCTTGATTTAATAGAAAAGTAACAATGGAGTACTTACAGGATAACTTAGTTTTGGAGCAGGTCTTTTACTAGATTTCTGTTTAGATACCATTGTGGCAATATGCTGAGTTTCCTGGCTCGCTATCGCGTCTACATACCACTCTCCGTTCACTTGGGATACCTTGAAACCGGGTACATCGACAAATAGTTTATCTAGTGACGGGTATCCCAACTTTTTGAATGGTATCCATTCTCCTTGAAGTTCTTTGTAGTCACCTGTGGGAAAAAGATGAAGCTTCCTTAACACTTTCCTTGCCCAGAATGCATCTAAAGCACAGATTAATAATAAGTTAATATGTCCTAAGGTGATTACTTTCAAGCATTAATCCAGACTATTGCATCGGGCGGAGAGGGGGGCCTTCATGTTTGGGTGAGGGAATACAATCATTGAAAAAAAAGAAGCTTGTTTTTTTTTCGTATCGGTACATGTTCTATATTAAATCGCATGACAATCATGCTGAAGAAATAATTGTAATCACTGGACTACATATACAGGGTGTCCCAAAACTCAACGTCAAGCCGAAAAAGAAGATCGGCAAGTTTATAACTGTTCAGGGAAAAATAAAAAATAAATCGAAGTTTGATAGTTTTCAAAATTTTGATTTTTTTTTAAATTGGGAAAGTTTTCTGCATCGTAATTTTAGGTGTAGTTCCTACAAATCAGTTTCGCCAACTAATTAAAAATAACCCTATATATCCTGACCCATTAGTTGAAATTGTCAATGAGCATTTAAATAAACTATAGTAAATCTTCTGGGTAGGTATGTTCATTGTGCAACATGAACGCAATCCCATCCCATATATCTAGAATTAAACATTTTAACGGGTTCAGATTATAAAAAATAATCCTGTATAGGTATATAGAAAAAGGAATCCCTGTTTCCCTTGGTCACGCCGGCTTAGGCGCAAAATGATGACATCGAATGACTGGACAGATTTACCTAATTTTGGTTTTGAAATATTTGTAGAAGGCCAGGGAAGGTTTATAAGGTAAAAAGAAAAGGCCAAGCGTGTGTCGGGAAAAAAGGGGCATTGCAACGCGTGCCGGGCACAACTAGTAGGTTAATAAATATATAAAATGGTAACAACTTACGGTTGCACTGTTTTATGGTGAGTGCTCCTTTGACTGATAAGAGAGTTGCCCGCAACGCTTGTATTACTTGCTCCTTGTCTGCCATGGTTTATCACTGTAAGCCATAATTTATCAGATTCATTATCCTGCCTACGCCACCAGGAAGAACGTTTGAGATGATGTATATAGGGTCCTTCTTAATATGCTGACACATTTTTAAGGGGCCATTTTATCAGACCATCAAACTGAATAACTTTCTCTATGGCACCAACATCGAAATAGTCTGATCATCCACTTAAAAAATTGTGAGCATATTAAGGGATCCTATATACAGGGTGTAACAAAACATCCTTGTAATACTTGGGGGGCTTTAGACCGTCAAACTGAATAACTTTCTTTATGGCACCAACATCGAAATCACAAAAAAAAAACTGCTCTCCCATACAAAACTGAAAACCTACTATACAGGGTGTAAGGAAAAGTATCATTAACCTTTACACCACAGACTCTACCCATCAAACTGAACAACTTTTACTGTGGGAGCAAAACGATCATAGCAAAAAGAAATATCCGCTGTCCCATACATTTTCGTCGAGTAGGTATTGCAGTTTAACTATGAACTTTGGCATTTAAAAAGACTGCATAAATTGGAAAAGAAACTTAATAAAATTTTAAATCACTTCTTCAGAGCTCACAAATAGGTACTTCTGCCAGAAAGGTTAGCCAGATAACGGGCCAATAGGGGTCCTGCACACATCTATGGCGGGACGCATCCTCTAAGGGTCTAGAAACGGGATGTTGTGGGACGGGTGGCAATCCTAGGAACACTGGAAGTCATAATATGTGCAGCTATCTAACATTCCTCCCACATGGTTAGAAAAATAGTTGCTTTCTTGCAGACTTGCAAGTAGGTATGATATAAAATTTATATATTTTAACAACATTTCGCTGAAATTCTGAACATAAAATTGAGTGCCGAAATTCTCGTCAGATGTGCCACTTGAGGGGCAAAAACAAGGTGTTTAAATAATAATTGTTACTTTCTAAGTGATTGGTACAGCTTTACTTGAATGCTAGATAGATTCCATTGAGTACTTACCCACCTTTTCGGCAAACTCGTCGGAGATTGAAAAGCGTGTTTGTTGATACTTGAAGCGACTTCCAATGCAAGCAAGAAGCCGTAGCATCACATTTCTATTTCACTGCTCACCGGAGCAATCCTGGATAACATATTTTGGTGAATTTGTGACGTGTAAGCAAGAGAAATTTTTCAACAATGTGGAGAACTTTCTCTTCCAACAAATAGGACAATGGTTTAATAATTTTTACCGTATTTATTCAGACAAATGAAAAAGTATGTTTTTTCCAGAATATAGTGAAAAAATCCCGTCGCCGTAAAATTAAAATCGGTCCGTTTCGCTCGAGTTTTTTCTAAAAAACTTTTTTTTTTAATGTTGTTGTTGTTGTTACATTTATCCTTGCGGAAAGGCAAAGGGAATATAGCCCATGCAGCCAAGTCTGATTTTGTCTTTTTTTATAAATTCATTATAAAAGGCACTATGTGCCTGATCGGTGTTAAAATTATAATCTTTCCAAGTCTTCACAATTTTCATTTTTCCGTAATAATGTAATTTCTGTGGTTTTCGTCATTTCCTTGTGTCATTTCCGAGATCAAGTTTCTATTTGCCGATGTCTTCAATAAGTTTTCAATATTGACAGGAATCCGTATTAGAAGTTTTCAATTTTTTTGTAACTTAAACCTAACTCATTGAAATGCGAGGGTGGTTCACACATTGCAATGTTTAAGGAAGTTTTACGCGGGGATATCAAACCGAATCGAACGGTCGCGCCTTACTTTATTTCTCACTTTTACTATATTGTTCTCCATTAAAGGCACATAATTATAGTAATTCCACCACATTATCACAACAATAGCCACGAAAAACTAATTTAGAAAATTAAGAAACAAAGTCCGCCCGTTTCATCTTGTTTCCCGCGCAAACTTTTTTTTTTATTTCTGCCCCATTCCATTAAAGACAGGCTGAGATAATAAACCATACTGCCAAATATTTAGCTGAAGATGTTGCTGTATGATTGTATGGTGCAGTATATTATTTGCCTGTCTAGAATATTGGGCGGGAAACCTTTGGAAGAAATTATGGATTTTCTCAGAGGAAAAGTACGTCAACAATTTACGGCTGATATTGATCTGGCTTGGCTGTATGGGTCCCGTGGGTGGTCATTCCGTAAAAATAGTATTAAAAAATAAAGCCGGCAACTGTCAAAATATTTATATAAATTGCACGAAATCGGAATCAATCGCTATGAAAAAGAGAAGTAGCGCCATACAGATTTTCCACGAAAATGACATTCTTTGTCACCAATCGAACATTTAAACAGTAAACAAAAACACGACCAAAATTTTTATGCAATTTGCGTTTCGCATTTTTCATTTTATTTCTAGGTTTACTAGCAAGGATTGAGGAACTTAAATAAATAGCCATTACTCATTAGAGGTAAGATAAAATATGATAATTGTATCAGGATTACAAAATTGCAAGTACTCCAACCGGTGGTTAGTTAGACAACTTAAAAGTCTCGAAAACTTGTTTCCTAAATTTCACAAAATTTCCGATGATTATTTCCTAATTTTACTACATTTCCATTTCTGAATTTTCAGATGGCTAACGGTGAATATCGGCATGTTTGGCGTATAGTCCTTAGAAACTTTATCAATTCATTTAAACCACGAAAAGTGACTGGAAATAATATGGGTATGATTCTCTAGCAAAACTTTTCTGCATGGGTAGCATGCCACCGTGATACAGCGCTATGATAGCGCCGCTATCACACCATCGCTCTCTTTCTATTTGCGCGCGAAAGTAACGAGACAAAAGACGTGATACAGCTGTATCACATGTAGCATGCTACGAGTGCAGCATAGGTAGCATGACACCGTGATATAGCGCTATCACACCTTCGCTCTCATTCTATTTGCGCGCGAACGAACGAGATACAAGATGTGATACAGCCGTATCACTTGTAGCATGCTACCAGTGCTGGATATGCTTTGATCGGTGCTTAGCTGATCTGTGCAATGCAATAAACATTGAATATTTGCTTGCTTACAGGTCAAGATTATATAGGAAATGTTTATTTTGAAATACCTGCTAATCCCAGTATTGGCAAGAGGAAGGCAACCCGGTGGTACGACCCGCCCAAAAACATGGACTTCATGGATCCTGTACCAGCTGAGTGGGAATCCTGGCTTCGAATGAGAAGGTAAAATAAAATTTTTAAACATCCTTTTTATCTCATTTTAATTAGTGCTGTTCCCTGAAAAAGAGTCAAATCAGGACACAGACTACATCAGGCTTAACCTTTGACGTCCCGAAGTCGCGATATCCGGTCAGCTGATTTCGATCCTCTACGTCCCGAAGTCGCGATATCGCGACCTATGACTCTAAGCCATTCTGTACTTTATTTCTTTATTCTAGGGATTATTTTCACTTGTATAGACCGATAAGTGATCAGGTAAGGATATAAGCTTTCCATTGGTGTACAATACTCATCACTGATTGGTCTAAGTTCAAAGATATTAGCAGTTGAAATCAGTCGTTCTTGTGCAAACCGGTTTCGCCGGCGGCCGACCTTCGGGATGCAGAGCAGTTTAACATTTTGGGTGACCGGGACGTCAAAAGTTAAGTCATCACATTTCAAACTTGAGGGTATTTGGTATTGGTATTGGTTGAGCGGGCTTATTTTCCGCAACTCGACGACTTAAGCGCCTATTTTGCGTAAGGTCGGAATGACTACTCTTGCCACCCTAGTTCCTCCAGGAAGCCCAGCAACTTGTTGATGTTGCCGAATGCCTCTGGTAGAGACCCCGGAGATCCGAACTTGAGGGTAGTTGAACAAGGGAATGCAGTCAGGCATATGTTGCACCCGTACCCGTTGGATACATACATAAATATACTACATCAAATTTAGTCTTTTCAGTGTCTAAAAACATTGAATAATATAGCTAGATTCACATTTTCAGTAATTCTTTTGCTCAAATACTATTTTTATAACAGAACGAACAATAAAAAGTAATGAAATGTAGATGATGTTTATACAATACGCGGTAAGTCAACCCTACACATACGTCAAGGACAATTTGCAGCAAAACTTCTTAAACTGCATTATTATATTGGTCTGTGTAGCATAGTGTATTCTAATGGCTGTATTTCCCAATGAGATGTTTCTATTTGACCATATTCAGAATACCCACAATACTGTGGGTGGACATCTAGTCAAATTAGCAACTCGAACCTAACGCAAGCTTTGTATGAACATTTTTCACTTAATACTAGCAATTTACATCACCAACAGTTCATTCATCCTGTTATTAAAAATAGTCGAACAAATGCTGCCAGCATCATGGGTACCCTACACCATATTATATTATATTTTATGCAATACCCAATTCACTAGCAACTCCTAAACTGTCCACTGTCCAGTGTCTCTTAAAAATAATCTTCTTGCAGAGATACTCCTCCAACCGCAGAAGAAATTGCAAAAAATGTTGCCGTAGCTAACATGAAGCAAGAAAATGCCGCAAAGATTGAAATAAAGAGGTTGGCAGATGGTGGATCACTACCGACACCTGCTCAGAGAGGTGCTCAGTCTTTCCCTAAATATGAAGACCTACAATCTGGAGACCCTGACAATATTCCTGGCAGGAAATAGATTAAAATAAATTGATAAGGATTTAAAAATTTTAAATGGCATATAATAATTTTTTAATATGATGATGATTTTTGAAGGGAATATCCCATACATTTGGGTCATAGGTTTACAGTTTTGTATGGAACAGTAGATTTTATCTTCGCGATTATGATGTTAAGTTCTATAGAGAAAGTTGTTCAGTTTAATGGTCTGATCGTTCCCTGTAAAAACCGTCAGCATATTAAGGAAGATGATGATAGGAGTAAAAATCTTGTCATCTGTAGGTCTACCATGAGTTTTCACAGTACTTTACTACTGTAGTTACGTCACCAATTTTGTATTGAATTTCGTACAGCGCTCCTAGTGGTTATGTTGAGAACTAATTTCTGTCATACTAATGAGGGATTTTCAGAAAGCCATTAAAAAAGAAAAAGTAGTTCCTGGTAGCTCGATAGATAGCGTTGACGAGACAGGGGCTAGCGACCTTGCAGATAATAAAATACAAATAAAATAGTAATAGTTTGTGTTTTAAAGTAAGCAGCACAATATGAACATATATTTCGTCAACGGATGCGTCTGACTCAGTGACATTCATTTTTGTTTACTTTTTAGCCTAAAATTTTCGCCATCGCCATCTATCGCCGGTATGATGAGCTTTGAGCTGTCAGAAAACTCCTCATTGGCGACGTATCTAAAGTAGTAAAGTATAGGGAAAACTCATGGTAGGCCCTCTGATACCCTATTTTGTTAGTCGCCATCAGATATTTCATAGCAGACAAGGTGTTCAAATATTTCTGAGCAGTGTTATTTTCAATTTTAAAATAAAAGTAATTGTTACCATTAACATATGAACAAGACGAACTAAAAATGGTGTTATAATATTGTATATTTTACTGTCAAGAAAATTAACACTGCTCAGAAACATTGGGAAACCTTGTCTGCTAAGATCTGTCTGATGGTGATTAGATCATACATACAATATTTATTGTATTTTTATGATGCTGTATTTCACAATAATTGTGATCTTGTATCACATTTGGAGTCCCTTGCGCTAAATGCAAATAGTTATCCAGTGTATTAAATAGAAACCAGTTAGGTGCTTGTACAACCACCTTTGATTTATTTAAATAGAGATTGCTTATTTAACAAATACTTAATAACACTGTGATCATAGAAAGGTGATAGATTAGTATATTGTTGTTTTATTTATATCTTGTAACACTAGATTGTTAATTTTACCTACTTAAATAAAAAAACTGTGAGTAGTATGTACCTACTGTGTTTTTTCATCATTTGAAATTTAAGGACCTACATTTTTGCACCGCGATCATTGATCTCTTATACAAGGTGTTACAAAAATACAAATAAACATTTACGGGGGTGGTTTAGACCATCAAACTGAACAACTTTCACAATGGGACCAATATCGAAAACGCGAAAAAAAAATCAGATGTTACATACTTAACTACAAATCTACTCGAGCTCTAAATGTATGGGATAGCTGATTTATTTTTTCGCGATTTCGATGTTGGTCCCATAGTGAAAGTTGTTCAGTTTGACGGTCTATATAACCCCCTTAAAAGTTTTAAATGTTTATTTTTACTTTTGTAACACTTTGTATTGAACCGCGCTACCCTTAGGGTTGAACTACATCACATAGCACAGCATCGCATTTTGCCGTCGCTCCACCCTTTTCTGTCACTCAGGAACGTCATTTGCTAGAGCATATAAGATAAGACTCTTATTTGCTCTAGCAAATGATGTTCCCGAGTGACAGAAAAGGATGGAGCGACGGAAAAATGCTATGCTGTGCTATGTGATGTAGTTCAACCCTTATCGCGCGATTCCAAACGGCCCCAATGTAATGAGTGCCTTGCTACGTTCAATAATACATTGTGTAATGACACACCTGCGGAACGTACGGCGCCGAACGTTCGGCTGAATATGCGTCTACTAGGAAAAATGGTGCGTACTGGTGTAACTAGCTAGGGCACTTGCATCATTTGTTTTGCCTAATTTTTCTGGTTTGAAATGTTCGCGAAGGCCTATCCATTAATTTCGATGTTGGTCCCATAGAGTAAGTTGTTCAGTTTGATGGTCTGATCATCCCCTTAAAAAAGTGTCAGCATATTAAGGCTAGGTTATCCCAGTGCAAGCGTCTCTTTCTTGCAAGCATAAGTTTACAATTAGCCATCCCGCTCCAATTGAAAGCAGGATCGCAAAAAAAACGTGTTTTTCGTCAATATCTTTGCTCATGGGAGTTTCTAAGCTAAAAATTCTTCTGAGTTCACTAGAAATATTTAATGTATTTAGTTAAGTACAAGAATAAAAAGTTAAATATCAGCAGTTTAATCATAGTATTGAAAAACATAACAAAAAGGGGTAACTTTGGGATGTTTTTCTATCTAGTAAACTTAATCTAATCGTGTAATTGAGAACAGTCGCCCATCCGCCCGATCCTTAAATAAGACAATTTAATTTCAGACTTTAAAACACAGTTTAAAACACTTTCGTTCGTGTTCAAAAAACGGCCTCGACGGGATAACAGCGTCTTAAGTTGGACCCTGTATACCTACTATTGTCTTAAAGCAAAGAACACCAGCAATTCATTCTATTAAATAGTATACCTAATTACCTATCTGCTAGGATAGTCGTGGTACGTACGAATATACGAATCTATATCAGAAATCTAGCGATGATCTATCTAACTATATCACTTATCAGCTGCCTATCTAGCACGTGCTTATCTTAATTATGAAATGTGTTGATCCCAGACAATCAACATCCTTTAATCTTTATAACATTTGCTTAGACATACAGACATAATTAAGAAGATAGGGACTTTAATAATGTGTAAATAAGACTTAAAATGCCGTAAAATTAATTTAAGATTTAAATTATGACAATAAAAAAGAGATTTCTACTTTTTACTGCATCCTAAATTCTGAACCTAAGTTATGTACGAGATCCGAGGATCCCACCGTAAAATTTGCAACTATTTGTTTGGGTTTATACAGGGTTGTAAGTTATTGATTGGTTGAACGACCCGGTTGGTGTAATGGTTACCACGCCGGACTGCCAAACCAGGGTCCTGGGTTCGAATCCCGGTTCGGTCATGGATGTTATATGTTCGTGCCGTTCGGTCTGCTGCAGTACAGGCAGCTTTATACTGCATTCCAAATAAGGACGACGAGATTTTCCGATTTCTATTTATACTGCATTCCAAATAAGGACGAAAAGATATTCCGATTCCTGTATAGCTTTCTGGCGAATTCTGATTAGCAAATATGATTTATTTATGAGAAAGATATACTATCCAACATATCTTGGACATTACTAAAGCTGTTCTAAGAATAAGTGAGAGGAAGTGTTTCAAATCTCTGTTTCTGTAATTCAAAATGGCCTTAAAATTCCGTTGCTATTTAGAATGGAGTATAGGTAACAGGGTGGTCAGCTACAGTTTTAAATAGGAAGGTACTACCCCTACCTATGTGGTATGGGACGGGTCGGTAGCTAGGTACTAGTGAGAAATGTATTGAATTCCAGTTTACATAAAGCTATGTGTGTGTATTTTGTTTTGTTATATTAATCTTATAATTAATCATGAGTATCATTAAACACTTGACAATGGTAATAAAATATTGTACATAATAACGAACAATAGTCTCTTTACATTTCCTCATGTAAACAGATTGGGAGAGAGTGACGTAATAGAGACATCTTTAAGTATTTTTCCGACGCTGGTTTATTCAGTCTGATACAGTCGTTAGTTAATTTTGGACGTGGACGGACACCACACGCACACTGGAACGAACTATAAGTCGATTTAATTCAAGTTGAAGGTCAAACAACGTTTATTTATCTCAAGACTTATTTTCATCTGAGTAAGTTCTATTTTTGTCTGTCCTATGACCTATTTGCGTGTCATCAGGGGGTCTTGTTGTGTACTATCTGATTCAATCGGTATCTCAGGTTTTAGCATCTCTGCTTCTTAACATTTGGTTTGGTTTGGTTGGTTTTTGGACATTGTCTTACAAATTATCTAGTCAGTTACATTTTAAGTAGGTACCAGAATCTAGCCTGGACTTGTATTATGATGACTTAGACAACGATATAGAATACATTATTATATTTGTATCCGAGTCATGGCTATTTGTATCTGTATACCTATATTCATCACATCAAAGTTACAAATATTTGCCCCTTACGGAATTCGAACCCGCAAGCCCGCAACCCTCGGCACTTCAGGTAGATAATAGTCGGGTAATGGATATAATGCTCATAGCATAGTCATAGAAACAAAATATGACATAAAATGCCTAGTAGTCATAATATTTATACAATAGTTCGTCGGTTATCGATCTTGTAAGTAAACGATATAATCATGATTTGACGGCCCGACAGCACAGTCTGTAGTAAACCTGCCTGCTGTTCGGGTTTGAATCCCGTAAGGGACAAATATTTGTATGATGAATATGAATATCTGTACCCGAGTCATGGGTGTTTGTATCTATATATGTATTCTATATCGTTGTCTAGTTATCATAATACAAGTCCAGGCTAGATACTGGAACTTTAAATGTGAGTTGTGACTAGATAATTTGTGTGACAATCTCCAAGATATTAAAAAAAAATCAGAAACTTACACAATAGCTAGAGTTACCATTCCTGACCCTGCTATAAATTTAAACTAATTAGGTATCTGTATTATCACAGTTAACCCCCTGAAGCCAATGATTAGCTGTTTAAAAATAGTAATTTAAAATATGTGTGTAATCTAGTTACTCTTCGTTGCCGCAAATAGGATTGTTTATTAAATCATAATTATCAATCACGTTTGTATTGCTTTCAATAACAAAGAATGAATGAAATATTAAGTTTCATTACAACATTTTTTATCTTACTGCTTTCATTAATTATTTTTCCATTAAAAACAAGTAAGTTATCAGTCAGTATGAGTGGGATATATAAGAACGGGGTGGTCTTATTTTGCCAGTACTGGACAAAGTGCTCGTAGGTAGTAACTTTTACTTTGAGTAGGTACCTAAATTAAGGAAGTTGCAAAATTACAAACTGTTCTTAAGTAAGTTCTTTACTACTTTTAGCATTCATGTAAAAGCTTAAATACAGATTTTAAGAGAAAAAACTCTTGAAGAGGATTTTTTGCGAGAGAATTTCTTCGTTATTCGGGGGTAGGTAGGGTATATCGTTGAGTTGTTGGTTGTGGTCTTCGAGACGAGGATGTGCAGAAATGTAAGGCCCTATAATGTTGTTGAACACAGGAAAGCCCTTGAATTGTTCGCAGAAAGCTGCAGCAGTGTCGTGAAGAAAGCAGCTATGCGGCTTCTTAGGCGTCTCTCGCAAAAGTTTTCTGTGACACTGGTTAGATGATTTACTGAAAATGTTGCTGCTTACAATAACAAAAAAAGACATTTCATCAGCTTTTAATTTTTGTCACGACTTGATTCTTTTTCTTCTCCATGGCAATTTGTAGCCGGCGTACCTTTGACCTCGGGTACAATTCTCATGATTGTTGTTCAGCTGAACATGTCTCAGGTTATTTCATTATGTTATAAATGGTGATTTACGAAAGGTCATTGTGTAAAACCTGGAACCATTGTGTTTTGATTGGCACTCAGATTTTTTATCGATTTTCGATCTCGTAATTAATCTTTAATTAACTCGGTTTTTATACCTAGTTACTTATTTTTGATTTACGATTTACCTATATCTAGAGGAAGTGAGGAATTAAAAAAAATTATGTCCCTGAACTTTTTCTTCTGCATGATAAAGTTAATATTTTTGCCTATCAAGATTATAGTAGGTAGGTAGCTAATGAATTACCAACTATGAGATGAGTTGATCATTAGTAATGATCAACTCATCTCATAGTGATCAGAAGTGACGCTTTATCTAATCCGTGAGCAGTTAGAATAGGATTCAGCTGTGGGGTAACATCGATTATATTTGTTTGTACGTATAAGATCGCGGCCAATGACTATAGTTGTAACAGTTGACAAAAGTTGTAAAAAGTTTATGCACTGCAGTATAGTTATATTATAATATTCTCGTGCCTCCGGCAATAACCCAAACTTACTAAAGACCCCAAGCCTTGCTAGCCATGGACTCTCCGAGCGGAAAGTCTATTACTAGTACTGGACTGCGTGTCACAGCTGAACGCTTTAGGCAACAACAATCAGCTTATGCTGCAATGGACGCCAGGACACTCAGAGATAGAAGCCACACTACTGAAATGAACATACATTTTCTCAATATATCGTCATCACTAGCGAGAGGAAGTATTGTATTTAGCTATGCAGTGATGGTACCCTATTCCTTGCCTAGGCTATAACCCTGAAGTTATAACTATCTTGTTCAGAACAATATGGCTAACCCGAAGCTATCATCGGAGCAGATCTTCGCGCTGGAAGACAAGCACGGGTGCCGCAACTATGCACCGCTGCCAGTAGCACTGAGTCGTGCAGAAGGTAAGCATTCATTTATTTTGGATTTATGTTTCCTGTAGCCCTCGCATGCCACTCCCGAGAAAACGATAAAAATCGAGATGTGTCTCCATCCTTATTATTTCACGTATGTATACCAGAAAGAGCGCGCATTACGTTTGTTGTGGGTGGCATGCTAGCCGCTAGCCGTGCTGCTCCATTTTGACATAATACCATCATAATACTGATAGTTAGGTACGATATTAAGGGCCTGTTTCACCACTTCTGAGCAAGTTCTTGCTAGCTTATCCGACAGATAGTTTGACGTATTTTGTATGAAAATATGTCAAAATATCTGTCGGATAAGCTAACAAGAACTTACTCGTAAGTGGTGAAACAGGCCCTAAGAGTTGTTCTATGGTTTAATTCTGGACCTATTAGAAAAATATATCAATACTTGTATAATATATAATCTGTATGTATATAAAATATATATATAGTGCAAAAACTTATTAGGTTTACGCGGTACTTAATTTACGCGTTACACGCTTAATTAATGTCTCACTACAAAGACCTTATACTTATAACATTATGATAAGATTTCTAATTTTTGACAGAAATTATTCCATCCCATCCATTACATTATCTTACCATTATTGAATAAAGAGTTGAGTTATTTGTCTTGAATAAACTCAATTACAGACAAACAATAGTAAACATTATCCGTTATCTTTATTAAGTAAAGTATATTAAGTAAATGAATTCTATTTTTATCCTCATAACATACCTACATAGTTACGAGTTATGTTAATGATGAATGATGACGATACAATCCTGTAGATTTCACTAACAATATACCTACTATTACCTACACAGAAACATACGAGCCTATATCGACGGGGAAGTGCTAACAACTCCTAACTTACAAAAACCAAATTTTACAGGAGGCGAAAAAAAAAAGTTTTTTATTTTTCCCAGAAGTATAAGAAAAAATGTGTAAATGGCAATTTTATACTTAAATGGACCCGCTTGTAAGGTTATAATAAAAATTTGTTTGGAATAAGTCATATAAGTATTAAGCGAGATACTATAAGATATCACCAAGCTGGTGTGAAAAAAATGTAAGTTAGGAGTTGTTAGCACTTCCCCGTCGATATGTACTTTCTACAAATATTTTCTACCACTAAATTATACCACCTACTTGTATAACCTTTGGTTTTCCTTGGGGATTAACTTTAAGTATCAACATCGTAAATGGTAATTATTAATTACTCCCAAATTTTGGAACTTCTATAGTTACCTTCTTTCATCTCGAGTTTTCTTGAATTTAAATTTTTAGTAAGACGTACACACGGCGACAGGTCGGGTTACCCTGTTTGGACTTTTGACTATTAGAAGTTGAACGCTGCGAATCGTGCGAGAGGGTGCGGTATGTTGTTGTTGTTTCGTCTCACGGCACGCTGCGCCCGCGCCGGTAGCCGTGTCTATGCAGGCTCTCTACCGCACTATTTTGTGTTTTGTTCGTAGTGTAGTTATGGGTATATAGACTATATAGGGTGCGTAACATGTGTGTCGCCGTGTGTACATACCTAGTTCGATTAATTATATAAGTACATCATTCTCGTTTTCTAAAATTAGCATTTTACCTATCGGTAAGTAAGTATATCAAAACGCTTCGTTTCGAAGTTCTCGGTAACGGTAACCTCTACCGTGGTCTCTACGTGGTGTCTTCATGCCTCAGACAAACTAGTCCATATCAATTTTATGCTTACAAATTTAAATAAATTTTTTCAGGTGTATTCGTTTGGGATGTGGAAGGCAAGAAGTACTACGACTTCTTGAGCGCATATTCGGCGGTTAACCAGGGCCACTGTCACCCGAGGATCATAGAGGCCCTGAACAAACAGGCAAAGAACCTCACACTCGTCTCAAGGTAAGGATCTGCACTGAACGTTATTTAAATTGAAATCAAAAGCTATTTCGAAGTTTCAAAACATCGTAAAAAGTTTGGTAGAGTCTCTACATAGGTATAGACATGGTATAGAAAGGGCCAGTACAGTCAACATCAAAAGTAAATGATGACAAAAGTGAGTTAGCAGATTAATGTCAGGTGGCAACTCAAATATAGAGTAAAATATTTACATAATTTACCTACATTGAACAAGGTTTTACTATAGAAGGATGATGGAACTGAACCAGTTATTTGCTGTTTACAAGTGCCATACTAGTTCGTTGAATTTAGAAACTATCTTGCTGAGTATTTAGAAGAAAAACCAATATCTAAGTCAAGATAGTAGGCAGTTAACCTACACGATAACCTGTCCTGAGAACTGTCAAGGTCGAGTTTTTTTGGTTTCACCTCTAGATAACGAGTGGGTTACTACATTACCTATGTATTAAATTATCAGAATTTCTCATGACCGATCACCGACCTTATATTAAAAATAATTAAGTGCTATATTTAACTAATAGGCATGTAAATAATTATAAACATAGGTAACTTCAGTTTAATAGTTTGGTGGATACAGTGTAGCCATTATTATTAACCCTGTAAGCCATAATATGTAAACTATCTTAGATCAAATAAAGTTAATAAGCAGAAAAGAATATAATTTTCTTTTCCCCTCCAACCCCTTACTTACTTCAAAATATTGCCCACTAGGTATAAGTAGATTATAATAATACCTAAGTAAGTAAGTACCTACAATCTCCGAGAACGGAATTTTACAAGCTCTCCAACTAGGGTCCTGTTAGTCATAAAATATGCTTTTATGCGCTACTGCTATAATGAACCACTAACGACAAGAGAGCAACTCGTAGTAATACCTAATAAATTATTTTTACAGGGCGTTCTATTCAGACCAACTCGGCTTGTACGAGAAGTTCATGACAGAAGTGTTCGGTTACGACCGTCTCCTGCCGATGAACACAGGCGTGGAGGGGGGAGAGAGCGCCTGCAAGATCGCCCGCAAGTGGGGCTATGAGGTCAAGAAGATTCCTAATATGCAAGCTAAGGTAGGCTTGCTTATGATCACTAAGTCACTCACTGGAGTAAACCTAAGTACCTTCCTATTTAAAATAGGTATGCAGACATTAGACCCAGCCCCAGAAGTGCGATTTTTGAATCTCATTCGGTGAGCTCAGCAGTTGAAAATGTCAAAATTACTATGGAGAGACGCATCTTTCTACGGCTGATTTGACTTACAAAAATCATACTTCAGGAGTGCAATTTTTCAAAGTGAAATCAACAGTAGCAAGATGCGAGATACGCAAGTAATTTTGACATTTTAAACTGCTGAGCTCACCGAATGAGATTCAAAAATCGCACTCCAGATTATAACTATCCCATATTATGAGATAGTGACGGTAGGCGGAAACTTTACCCTCCAAATTATTTGTTTCCTTTTCTTCATCAATGATTTACTAGGTAACCACCCACGCCATCATTTTTCAATTTATAAAGTAAGTATTTAATTTACGAGTATCTACCAGTCTACCACCAATCACATAATAAGTATGACTTATCCTTTTCTTTAGGTATTGAATATTTACCTACACCTGTGAACTCTCAGTAAAACTGGATACTGAAGTTTCAGCACGGCTTAGTCAAATAATCCTACCTAAGTAATTCAATATTATACTATGTAGCTGAGTGATCATTATAATCACATTAACACAAATATACACTAAACATTATGGTACTTCTAATGAGATGAGACTATATCGATATCAGTGTTACCTATTCATACTTGAATTGCAGATAATATTCGCGGAGGGCAACTTCTGGGGCCGCACGCTGTCAGCAGTGTCTTCGTCATCGGACCCGACCTGTTACGAGGGCTACGGCCCCTTCATGCCTGGCTTCAAACTCATTCCATACAACGACATTCCTGCGTTAGAGGTTCGTACGTTAATTAATACCTTGAACTCCTCATTTAAAATTGAATATTTTCCTCCATGCTAGGTGTTAATGGTGTTATGCCTGGTTACGTAGTTAGTACCAACCGATGTAGGTTGGATCTTTTATCCTGGCCTTCCTGTCGGACACCTGCACGCGAACTGAGCTTATGGACGCTTCCGGTTGTGCTTGTGGCGAAATAATGGGCTGGAAAGATTTAGAATAGAAGGGACTTGTATACAGAATGTAGCAAAACACCCTAGTAATAACTTAAGGGGGTGCTTCAGATAATCAAACTGAACAACTTCGAAATATCGAAAAAAAATAAGTTGTCCCATACATTTTAGTCGAGTCGGTCCCTACTGTGACGGGATTGTTTAAATAAAATCTGGATCTTCGATAATTTGTTTATATTTAGTATTACAATAATTTCACTAGCACATGTGTCGCCGTGCGCGTACAAAAACAGTCTACCCTCGGGTCGGGCTAAGGACCCGCCCCGCCCGCTAGAATGCTTCTCGAGATATTTAAAATACAACTATACTTATAACTTTGTTACTTTACGTTATACAAAAATAGATTGATAGATGTGAGTAGGTATAATATTCTAGACGTGTAGTGGTTGTGGATGAAGCGCTTGTAACAGTACAGTAGTTTTGTATGGGACAACAGATTTTTTTTCGCGGATCGATGTTGGCTCCATAGTGAAAGTTGTTCAGTTTCATGGCCTGAGGAACCCCTTAAGTATTACTAGGGTGTTTTGTTGCTTCCTGTATATGTAATCTACTCAGCGCGTGTGAATTCTTCGTTAGTGCTATTTAGGTTCATTATATGATGACAATAATAAAATGGCGTTTTTCTCTTCTTCTTCTTTTTATGCCACCACAAAGACACTAATCAAAAAACAACAATTTAACGAAACCAACCAAACTTGCCCTCGAACTAGGACTTCTTGTAGTAACCATGAGCACTAACAATTCTCACTAAAAGTAAGTAATTTATAGCCTGTAGAATCCCACTGCAGGGCAAAGGCCTCCGCTCACGAATATGGATGAGAGTGATGGCCATACCATAGACGTTTTTTTTTCGAATACTCTTTCTTATGCTGTGGCCTTACTCCACCACGCGGGCCCAGTGCGTGTTGGTGGAGGCAAGTTAGTGGTCAACTTGACGCCATCAACGCCATCTGACGGAACTATTCGAGAACTGCTTAACGTGCCTTCCGAAGCACGGAAACGGTCGAGATGAAATCACAAAACGGTCACCCATCCAAAGACTGACCTGACCTGACGTTGCTTAACTTCGGTGATCGTTTCCTTCCGATACCGAAGCTCCACAACGCCAACGAGCGCTTCTCACTAGCTAATTCTAATTTCCAGAAAGAACTGCAAGACCCAACAGTAGCTGCCTTCATGGTGGAGCCCATACAAGGTGAAGCTGGAGTCGTGGTTCCAGACGACGGGTACCTGAGGAAAGTGCGGGAGCTCTGCACCAAGTACAATGTGCTCTGGATCGCAGACGAAGTGCAGACTGGGTTAGGTGGGTAACAAGCTTGAGTCAGTTCACAGATCATGTAGATGTAGATTCTACATTTTAGAATATACCAAAAATCCCAAAATGATTCGGATCAATGTAGTGGAACCACGGCGGTTAAAATTCGTTCATTCCCAATAGTTCTACTGTAGAACTAATGGGACTTTTATTTCCCACTAGTTCTACTTTTAAACGCACCACCGAATAGTGGAACTAGTGGGAAACCTACGTTACTTATCTTACGGGGTGCTTCAGACCATCAAACAGAACAACAATTTGCGAAAAAAAATCCGAGGTTTGGGTTGAGACGCCATTGATTATGGAACAGCTGATTTTTTTCGTGATTTTCCAATGGTCAAAGGTATTCAGTTAGATTGTTCAATAGTAGGTAGGTACACCTGTATAATAGCGGGTAAAGAGTGAAGGTAGAAAATCTGTATGTGTGAATATCCATCGTAAGCATCATCTCTGACAAAATTTGCAGATGCGGTTCAGATGATCATGAATGGTATTTACTAAAATGTATCAGAAATGCTATTTGTATTACACCGAATTGCACTTTTCTCTTTTCGGCGAGCACTCAAATAAAGCAAGTGAATAATATGAACATCGCTTTCAGGTCGCACTGGTAAATTATTGGCAGTGGACCACGAGGGAGTGAGGCCCGACATTCTTATTCTGGGCAAAGCTCTCAGCGGCGGAGTGTTGCCAGTTTCGGCTGTCTTAGCCAACGACAAGGTCATGAATGTGAGTAGTGTAATTCTTCTTCTTCTTATCGTGTCGACTTCAAACTTTGAACAAAGTCGCTAAATAGTACCTTGGCAGAAGTGGGCAACCGATACTGCACCGTTGCTAGCGGTCATGAGCTCCTCCTGCGTACAGGAGTTAGGGTCCGCAGGGCACGATGTGAGATGGGCAATCGTTTGTAGAGCTCCACACAAGCAACTCACATTTTGCGCATCTGAGAATCCCCCCAGTAGTGTAATTTAAACTCTTTGAGCATATAAATTAGATAAAAAAATTACTTAATATTGATGACAAAGACTAGTCTTTTGTAATTTCAAACCGGAAGAAGCGTAAAACAAACAATTTTCGCACTTAAAATGTTGACATTAAAATACTGAAAGTGAAATTCTGTATAATTACTGACCATCCATCCGGATCGTTTAAACGATTTAAACTAAATAGCGTTTTTATTTCAGGTGATTAAGCCTGGAACACATGGTTCCACTTATGGTGGGAATCCCCTGGCATGTGCAGTTGCCACAGAAGCTATTAAGGTCAGTGCTGAACAAAAATGAATGTACTTACTATAATAATAATAGAAGGACACGTTTTATATATTTTTTTCTATTTCAATCTTATTTGTTGCTAAAGCTAGCTGTGTACTATAACCATTCATTACTAACCATATATATTTTTTAGGTGTTATTGGAAGAGAAACTGTCGGAGAACGCAGAAAGACTGGGCAAAGTGCTTCGTGAAGAATTATCAAAGATACCCAAGAATAAAATTACCACTGTTCGCGGCAGGGGGCTGATGAACGCCATGGTTGTACACGACAGTATGTATAACATCTTTATTATACCTACTCGTATTTATATAACAGTCGTGGCGTGAATAATCTTAAGGGGCCATAGGTCCCGACGAATATTTTCTATGAGAAACGCGATTGCCCAGCGCTCTGAAAAGTGTGTGCGTGAGTCGTATTTCCGATTAAAAAGAACTAACCAAAGCACTTTTTCTAGATTTTGATTTAGAATGATTTCACTAGTTAAACTAATGGTGAATATGTGAGTATAAATGCAAAAAATCGGAAACTATTTTAAGTTCTACTAAAACGAGAAAAATGTTTAAAAATTCATGAAAATACGTCATCTTTGTGACGATTTTCTATCGAGTGAAGTAATTCCAATCGTGTATTCAGTTTATGATTTCACTAGATAAACTATCTAAAAATACTGAGGTATGACTTTAGTTTCAGTAAATGGTATAAATCTAGTCGTAACATGAAAAATAAAAGATGCCTCCGAGGTATTTCCACCTAGTATTACGCCTAATAATGAAAGTAAGGTTAAAAACCATCTGTTCAGAATCGATATCAGAACAATGAGAACAGTTTGTAAAAGGTTTTGTACGTCCATCGTGATCATCATCGACAATAATATTACAAAATAAAAAAACATTACAACATTCTCTGTTAGTTTGTAGGCAGATCAGAACGATCAATTACGCGACACAAATGCTAAACACCAACAACCACCACTCAACACCGTATTAAAGCACACAAAAACATATACAGGGTGTAACAAAACACCCTAGTAATACTTAAGGAGGTGCTTCAGACCATCAATTTGAACAAATTTCTCTATTCAGCCAACATCGAAATGCACTGCAGTTTTGTATAAAACAGCAGATTTTTTCTTGATTTCGAACTTGGGTCCATCGTGAAAGTTGTCCAGTTTCATCGTAAGTATTACTACGGTGTTTTGTTACATCCTGTATAAAAGACTGAGCCGTGATTCGAACCTAGGCCCTGATAGTTCAGCCTGGTAGCCATACATTACCCCGACCGTCAAAAGGTTCTGCTGCGTGTAAGTGTCTAGCAGGCTTACGTTTAAAACAGGCACTACACTCTCGCGAAAACTTCCAAAAGAAAATTACTGCGGCTTAAGATGCCGCGAGAATAATGAATGGCATCCGCAATCTCGTTCTCGGCCTTTCTCGTCTGTTCTCGGCGAGAATGTAGTGCCAGCTTAAAACGAATATAAATATTGTTCGTGTCCAGGTATTCCCGCCTACGAAGCATGCCTGAGGTTCCGAGACGCTGGTCTCCTGGCGAAGCCGACCCACGGCCAGGTCATCCGCCTGGCGCCACCTCTCGTTATCACCGAGCAACAGATCCGCGACTGCGCGAGAATCATCACCGAGGTCTTCAAGAGTTACGACTAATAAACGTTCAACTATTTATTATTTGTTGTTTTATTTGGAATGGTTAGGGGAGCATTTTTACTCTGTATTTTGCAGACGCGTGAAATGCGTTTCAGTCAGCCCATATTAATTTCTAAAATAAATGGTCTTTTAATTATTTAGGGTTAAGACACATTGACCGACGACGGGACCTTACAAAAAACCATGTTTAGTATGGGAACGCGTTCGGCGCCGTTCGCCACGTCGACGGCGGAAGATGCGGACGGTGTCTCATACTAAACGTGCTTTTTGCATGGACTCGCCGTCGTACGCCATCGGTCAGTTTAAGTAATGGGTGGGACCGCGGATTTAGGCACATTACCATGACCTCAAAATTAACCGATGTTTTTCTTAAAAACTTACAAACATAGAGATTTTGTATATTTTTGTATCAAACTATATATTTAACTGTAGTTGAAAAAAAAAATTATGCATTAAATCATGTACTTTAGACTAGGTGGTTCATTATTATTCATATTTTATTACTTTTATAAATTGGGAGTCGTTCTAATTAGTTGTAGTCATATTTTGTAAGTGGACACTGGCATGGCATCGGCATCTTAAATACCTAAGTTAATTTGCGTCTTCTAGTCGAGTCAGCTACTTGTTTTCGTATTTTCAGTTTTTTTTGTATGCGGAAGGGATTCCTAAATACACAGTACAGTAGAACTACATATTAATCAAATAAAATAACATTTCGTGCAGTACGTTATCTTCTTTATTTTAAATAGTAATCATTTTAACGACAATCTCACAACACTCTCGTAATCACAGTTAGTTGAGGTAAATACTGTATTTTAAGTAAATATGCATCAAAACGTACGCTAGCCGAAAAATTACTAACTATTAAACATTTATCACAATACAATTTTGTTCCTCAAGACACTGGCATTTATTATCTATGATTATAAGTTAAAGCTGTTTTTTATCAAATACGAATAAATTAAATAGACGTGCATTATTGAATCAGGCTAGCACACATTCGTCACTTATCTAATTAATACGTATATTGAACATTTGTGCATTATCGACACAAAGTTCTTTACAATAAAGTTCATTTAAGTAATTATAATTATGTTAATCTAAGACACCTACTTGGGCCCGCATAGTGTCAGTTAATTTAGAAATAAGTACACTTTCCTCCAAATTCATTTTGGGACTCTCTAGTAAACCTGAAAATAATAAAAAATGGTTTTAGAAAAGATAACGTTTAATACAATTTTATAGGAAAGTCGCATGATGGACAAACACCCATACACCCTCCTTGAGGATAGGCCTGTGCCCTGCAGTGGGACGTTTATAGGCAGATGATTGTGCACGAAAGTGTGTACGAAACGACTTATGAATATTAATAAGCTAAAAAGGTGTGTCAGGATCGTAGGAGGTGCCAATCTGAATCCTTTTCCTACACCAATGGGAAATAGGTTTTGGTATATTATACAGTTTAAATTGATAGTAAGAGTTGTCCAGTTTGATGGGTAGACTCTTAGTTTAAAAGGATGGTAATAATATCAATTTCACCCTGTATATTATGTACTTTACATACATGCATAAACACAGGACCGGATTAACTTTCGGCCGGTCATAAACTTTACCATAACTACCTTCTATCTTTTTATTGAGCATGTGTAACAAGCTACGAACATATGTTCGTAGGTAACAAGGTAAATAAGTCTCAATTAATTTCATGTTCATATTTAAATAACTTTAATCATAATCATAAATTCTAGCATATTAGTGGGATTTCACCATTGTATCTACGTGAGGATACAACAATTTTATGATCATTAAACATAGTTGAAACGTTTAACATTGTTTTGTTAAAAAACATATCATAAGTACTTTGAGATATAACTAATAAAATCTCGATCCATACTACTCGAGGTAAGCGTAAAACAAACATCATTATAATACGTTTACGAGTGAAATAAGTACGTACACTAAACTAAATAAATGGTGCATACTTATATCTTTTATTATTAAATAAAGCTCTTATAAACACTATGCCTTATTTGATAGGATCAATGTTTTTGACGCAAGTACCGCTCGCTAGCTAGGTACTAGATTATGAGTAATTTTAGCATGGAATTCTAATAACTAAGGCAATGAGATATACAGGGTGAAATTGATATCATTAGCATCCTTTAAAACTAAGTGTCTACCCATCAAACGGAACAACTTTTACTATGGAGCAAACCAATCGGAGCGAAAACAAAATCAGTCGTTGCATACATTTGCAAAACATTAAGGAAGCTTAAGGATTCTAAAAATAAGGATGCCACCCTTAGTCCTGTCGCAACTACCTGGCAGCCGAGAGCACAAGTGGTAATCCTGTCGATTATCTACATCTAATTACAAGGTGAAACGAAACACCCTAGTAATATTTAAAGGGGTGGATTAGTTTAGTTAGACCATAAAACTGAACAAATTTCACTATGGAGCCCACATCGAGAAAAAAATAAAGATGACTGGCCAAGAGCGAGGTTTGTACTCGCACATAGAGGATTCCAAGCAGATTTTTTTCCTCCACGTAAGCTCTATTGTGGAAGTTGTTCAGTTTGACGGTCTAAACCACCCATTTAAATACACCCAGTATACCTTTATTTATAAGCAATGATACGTATTCCAGAGGAAAGGTTTTATCGTATCTGTGAGTTGATAATTAAGAAGGTGAAGGGTGAAAGTGATCATCTGCTAGGTGCAAAGGTATGTTATGTCGAGTTGTTTGTACGTATTTTGGTTATCAAAGATGATTTGAGATACACTAACGTTATTTACATACAGCCAAAAGAAATAGGACTAAAAGGGCAAAAATTTTTCCGTTTAATTAAATTTAATTTTTATTAATTTGTGAAGACAGGTTTACATTCCTACATAATTAAGATAGTATATCAGATAACAAGAGCATTGACTGACAGGAATATTAGTGTTACAACGATAATATTCACTAGTTGCTTCAATTTCGAGCTATCTATGTCGCGCGCTGTCACGTCGGAGTTTTGGCAATGCTAGAGGAATGTGGATATTTATTTTGAATCTATCTATCTATACATATAAAACAGTTCCGTGACTGATAAGCATCGCACAGCCTACTACTGAAGACAGAAGCATGAAGTACATATTCTACAGAGCATGTAGGCGGAGAAAAACATCTAGTAGTAGGTATATGTGACAACTATTTATTTTAGTTATGTGGTAGAATTTACCAAAATCTAATCATAACACATTTTTTCTAGTAAAGTCTGCTAAAATAAATAGTTGTCACATATCTAGATACTTTCCTTCGTGTGCACTAAGAAAGGATTTTTGGAAAATTATGGAGGGTGTATGAGCGGTACGGTACACGGTATATTCCTAAATTGTAATAATTGAATGATTATATGGCGTATTGTTTTGTCGCTATTATGGATTTTATGAAGACGGTTCATTTTTCAAGAACTGTCTAAACACATATTCGCAGTTATTAATGAATGTTGGAAAAGACAAAGAGGTGTGACTGGATCGCAGCAGGAGGCGATCTCTTGAATCTGCCTCATCATCATCATTATCACAGCCGACGGACATCAACTGTTGGATATAGGCCTCCCCCCAGGAATCTGCCTATATACTCGGAGAAAATTAACCCATTCGTAGCCATAATAGAAACAACAAAAAAATGTCACAGAAGCCACCATGATTTATTGTAAACATGTATTTTTTATAGAGTTGGTGTCGGTTATAGCCGTCAATGGCTCTTAAACCCTAAACAATATGTGTCGGCTAGTGCCGATAGTGGCTGCGAATGGGTTAAAACGACTCACGACTTTATTTCCTGAGGGATAGTTAGAAATATTCTGAAAACTAGAACATCCACGTTTCGTCAGTAGTACCGAAATGTAAGTATCGTCTGTGTTTGTGTGTGTGACTTCTACCGCGTCGCATTCGATTGATTTTAGGGATAAACACTTGGATGCCAAATAAATAAACACACATTCGAATTTATAGTATTAGAGTGGGTAAATATTTGTTTCCATACATCAACGGTGCTGAAAATAGTTATAAGTAAATATTATTGCTTCACGATTTTCAGGGTCAATCGATCTTTTTGATAATTTCTGGAAATAAACTTTACTAATATGTAGTTGTGTCATGAAATCATCTTGAATGTTTTGATGAAGATTGGTTTTTAAAGGGTTAGCTGGTTGTTTGGAGGAGGCAAGGAGGCCTGCCTGCAGTGTATGATTCGTCTATATTTGCGCGCGATTCGGCTTTTGTCTATAGGTAAATACTTATCGCAGCAAGCGAGACGTTCGCTATCTGAAAAGCGCGGATGTGGTCATTTTCTATGCAGCGAAGGTCTTCTTATATGTGGACTAGTAACGCATGTAATTCTACTAACAAACATTTCTGCCACTTTTTTGCGAGGGGCGAGGTAACATGCAACTCGCAACTTTGGATTTAATTCCCTATAACTTTAGATTCTAATTTTGAATCATAAAAATCATGAAAAGCAGTCTCGTTTGAACCGCAAACGATCTAAGTTATTGTTTCACAATTATAGGCTGTCTCGTTTAGTGATAAGATATAAAATTGAATGTAAACTGCATATGATCGATTGTTCTTATACCGTGGCAAAGGGGAAATGCTACCGCAAGGCGAGTCCTTCATATAAGTTGTCAAAGAGCGAAGGCGAGTCGCGCGGCACGAGTAGATACATCAAACTAGAGGGTCAGGTCATCAGGTGTAGGTATAGATATTCTACAAAAGTGGAATTTAATAGAATATAGAATGTTTTCTACATCTTCGCTTCGTAATCAAATTAAACCTATCAGGCATTATCATTATCAGCTTCTAATAGTCCCCACCACTCGGACACAGGCTCGCCTTCATGGTGAGGGTGTATGGGCCTTAGTACCCCATGCATGCCCAGGTAGGCAGATGTTGATTGTTGTATTGGTCTACCTACATGTATGTAGGTAGGTTAGTAATAAGTTGCAAACCAATAAATAATCAGTTCTCATTTACTCGCCAGTAGTCTCTCACGCATTTGTGGATCTTTGTGTCCTCTGATCAATTGCGTCAGAATCAAGCTACTACGTAATGATCCGAATTCACAGCTTTTACTTTTTATTTTTAGGTCACTAAGAAATTTGTCAAACGGGTCTTCTTTTTGATAGGTTTCAAAAAATTCGTGACGCTCAAAATTTACATTTTTTGTCGGATCAAAACGTTCCTTATATTTTTTTACTAACAGTTCATAGTTCGGTTCGGCGTTCTCTTCGAAATCAAACTCTTCATACACCTCGCGGCCGTACCTGCCTATCACATGTAGGAACACAGCACATTTTTCCTTCGATGATGCATTTTCTCTTCCAGAGGCTATCAGGAAATAATCAAACGACGATTTCCATTCTCGCCAGTTGAGCGCCATGTTGCCGTCATCGTGCATGGCGGACGGTTGTTGTATCGTCGAATACGACGACATGGTTTTAACCTCAGCCGGATCTTTTTTATTCGCCATGACACTGAATTTACACCCCACACTTCACTTTTAAGTAGTTTTTGGTGTTTGGAGACCACACCTGACACCATGTGGTGGATGCGAGCGCTCATGGGCTGGGAGCGTGCCTGCTGCAGGGCGGCCGGCCAGTGGCCTACGCGGCGCGCACCCTCACTCCGGCGGAGACGCGCTGGGCTCAAATAGAAAAAGAGCTGCTCGCTATCGTGTTCGGATGCACACGATTTCATCAATATGTCTATGGCCACAGCAGCGTGATAGTAGAAACGGACCACAAGCCTTTAGAGTCGATTTTTAAAAAGCCGCTTAATTCCACACCGGCTAGATTACAACGTATGCTGATGAAACTACAAGGATATACATTAAAAATACACTACAAACCAGGAAAACTCATGTTTATAGCAGACACGCTGTCACGAGCGCCGACGGACACAGGATCAGATGACGAGGTTCACGAGGACGTTACAGTACACGTCAACACACTGCTAGAAAATGTTAACGTGTCTCAGGAGAAGATACAAAGAATTAAGGAAGAAACTGCGAAGGACAATTCATTAATTAATATTAGTAAATATTATTTTCACGGATGGCCAGATAACAAAAGGACAGTACAAGACTCGGTCAAACAATACTGGACTATAAAAAATGACCTACATGTTATAGACGGTATAGTATTTCGCAACCATCAAATCGTAGTACCAGAAATGCTACGAAAAGAGATGCTTAGTAGAATCCACGAAGGACATCTAGGAATTGAGAAATGCAAGCGACGAGCCAAAGAAGTACTATGGTGGCCAGGAATGTCAAAAAAGAAAGAGCAGACAGTGCAGGCGTGCAACACATGCCAGCGACATCGAGCCAACAATCGCCGCGAGCCGCTCCGTCCACACCCCGTACCAGATCTGCCGTGGCAGGTAGTAGCTGCGGACATTTTTGACTTCGACCAAAAACAATACCTGTTAGTCGTGGATTATTACTCGAAATATATCGAAGTCGCACAACTTGGATGTATGACGACAGCTGCAGTGGTGAGGCACCTAAAAAATATGTTTGCGCGATTCGGAATACCAAATAAACTCATATCGGACAACGGCCCACAATTTTCATCATCAGAATTTAAGGGGTTTGCACAACAATGGGAGATAGATCACGTGACTAGCTCACCTTTGTACCCGAAGTAACTGTAACTGTAACTGTAACTGTACCATTATTCGTACAATTATACCTACTTACCTAATTATTGTTAAGAAAAAACACCTGTCGATATAAAAATATATTACCCATTCCTAACGGAAGATAAGCGTGGGAATTATATAATATGTACCTACTTAGGCGAGGTGTAAATGTTATCAACAGGTGTTCAAGTTCAAGGACAATCCATTGAGTCAGATCACAACATCATTAGAAGCGATAGCATGATTGTTGCTTTAATATTTCATGTACAGTTTTGTTGTTGGATGTCCCGTTTGCCATGTTACTATTCTTAAAACATTTTGTTTATTTTAAGTTTCTTTAGTTTAGTATAAGGAAAGAGATGTTGTATTGGTCTACCTACATGTATGTAGGTAGGTTAGTAATAAGTTGCAAACCAATAAATAATCAGTTCTCATTTACTCGCCGCCGGTGTATCATTTATATTTCCCTCGAATACTACCAATCTACCTTCTGTCGCAATTACCAAAACTATACATCGATAAATACATTGAAAACCAACCCTTGTATTTCTTAACATATTTTAATTATTATATGCTATTATATTAAAATTATTAATATTATGTAATTAATATTATGCTATTATAGCAAAGGGCTTTGTTGGTAGTTGTAGCAATGTTTCTGACCACCCCGAAAGATTATGGTCGTAAGTTTATGTATGTGTGTTTGTGTGCAGGGCTTATAAACAAAGATTCGCAATATAGGTCACAAAGTGCAAGCACACACGAATGAAAGCCACTACGGGTCAACGTAGATAACGGAATACAGTAGGTCTACCATAAGTTTTCCCTGTACTTTACTACTGTAGTTACGTCACCAATTTTGTAATGAATTTCGTACAGCGCTCCTAGTGGTTACGTTGAGAACTAATTTCTGTCAAACGAATTGGCGACGTAACTATAGTAGTAAAGTACAGGGAAAACTTATGGTAGGCCCTCAGAACGTGAAAAACAACGTGGAACTCGACACACAGAAAATTGTCGCCGAGTGCGTTATCTTATAGAGCTCTAGGTATTTCGTTTTTTAATGGACTGAACCGTTCGCCTCGGGCTGCCGTCCGTCTTTGTTGTGCCTGTAGGAAATGACTGTGTTATCTTAAAGGTAAAAAATACCTTCACTAATGCAGTCCCAGCACTCTTGGATCTCATAACTAAGTCCCGCACTGTTGTGGAAATGAAATTTGAACTTTCCCTTGGGTAATGTCCACTCCGTATTATTTGCCGCCGATATGTGCAGTACTGTCGGACACCAGAAGTAATCCAGCTGAAATAGGAAATTATTCATTAAGATTTTGCCAGGGACTTCGTCAGCACTAGCTTAAGGTATTCATATTAGTTACGAGAGGGGTTAAAAACTCTTTAAAAAAATTACGCAGTCAAAATGTCACTTGCGTTATTTTGTTGTTATATGTAAAGCTATATTATTATTATATCAGCCGTCACTGTTTCATTGGTGGGCAAAGGCCTCCCTCTGGTCTCTCCATGCGTTCTGGTTGGCGCTGTAAAGCTATAGGCGGCTTGAAAATACTTTTGACATTAAATGGACTGCTAACTTTCCTCCAGCAATCAGTACTAAGTCCGCATGGTGGAGTAAAGACAGTTTTTAATCATCTTGATAAATATACGGCTGATGAAGAAAATCACACATTTTTTAAATAGACTCTGTGCGAAATGCTGATAATTCAGATTGCATTTATTCGAATAAGGAACGACGAAAAGTAAGTTAAGGCTTATCCGCCCGGGAACACGACTCTCCATACTAACTAATCGATGAGAACGAGCTCGTAGCTCCAGTCAGAATTTAGCCGGTTTCTTTGAAAAATTTGTGAAAAATGAGTTATCATGAATTTTCAAAACATAAGAAAACCAAATCATTATATGTTGTAGGTATTGCGAAGTATTTATTTACAATATTCAAGAGTAAAATGGTTACAACTGGGAAAAAGGGGTGACTTTAGATTCCTTCGATTTCGAGAAAAACCAAATTTCTTCATGTCCGGTAGATTTTTCAGTTTTGTTTTCTAAATAAAAAGTGCTATAATTACATAATGTATAAAATGGTTACAAAGTTACCCAATTTTATGGTAAATCGGCCTTAAGTAGTTGATAATTTGTTAGCAATATTTAGAAGCTGATACCGGTCGTGTCTTTATGTTTATGTATGGTACATGAAAACAAGTCTATAACAACGTTAAACGATATAATCATACTGTTGCCGCAACTCGCTGTCAAGTACCTACTAATGAATATGACTTTGCATTAAATGACAACAGCCTGGTGGTTAGGGCATCAAACTGTGACGTGAAGGTTGCAGGTGCCGTTTGTAGCGTATTGTTGGATATTGGTTTTACCCTGCAGTGGCATACGTACTTTTTAGAGCAAGTATGAGAATAATTGGAGAGGTAGATCGATAGGAATATTGGTAATTTAAATTTGAAGCATTCGGTTAAATTTCGGGTTTAAAAGTGATCCTATACAGGGCCCTTCTTAATATAGTAACGGTTTTTATAGGGATGATCTGACCATCAAACTGAACAGCTTTAGCGACCAACATCGAAATCGCGAATAAAAAAAAAACAGCTGACTTATGCATTTGGTTCGAATAAGTTTGCAGTTTCGTATGGAATAGATGATTTTTGTTCGTGCTTTCGATGTTGGCCCCTTAAAGTAGTTCAGCTTGATGGTCTGATCTTCTCATTAAAAACCTTCAGGATATTAAGTTGGAACTTGTATATCCGTCTTCATGTCATAACTCATAGGTTGCTTTCAAACCATCATAATATACAGGGTGTTACATAAGTAAGAATACATTTTTAAAACTCTTAAGGGGGTTGTTTAGACCGTCAAACTGAACATCTTTCTCTATGGGACCAACATCGAAATCGCGAAAAAAAAAAATCTGATTCCCATACATATTTTAGCTCTAGTCGATTTGTATAGTAGGTCTATACCTACTATACAAATCGACTAAACACAATTTACAAAACATAATTTTTTTTTTCGCGATTTCGTTATTGGTTCCATAGTGAAAGTTGTTGAGTTTGATGGTCTAAACCACCCCCTTAAATGTTTATTTGTAGTTTTGTAACACCTTGTATATGGCGATTAGTTGACCGCGAAAATGGAAGGAAGTAAATAAAGATAAGTAAGTACCGTTACTTACCACAATAGCGCCTTTAGTCCCAATAATCTCAGCTTTATTAGTCATGTTGGCTCGGGTGTGAGCCGAAATGGTCGCAGTCCTACCGCCCTTATACTTTAAGGCACAAGATATAGATTCATCTACGCCAGCTTTGCTCAAATGTCCCGTGCATACTATATCTGTCGGTGGTTCTTTATAAATGAATTGTACTAATTGTAACATGTAAATGCCTAGGTCCAATACTGCGCCGCCTCCCAAGTCCTTCATTCTGGAAAGTTCGATAAGTTTTAGCTTAACTGCAATGCTTCCACTTTAACGACCTAAGCCTTGATTGGTTTACTTAATAAAGTTGTAATAGGGGTAATATAAATTCGCTATATGAGTCACACATAATATAGGGTCATTTCGTACATGCAAAATGCAGCAATTTAAAGATATTTACGTAAATAAATGCGGTGTTTAAAATATAGAATTCGTTTTTGCGAAAATAATGAAATAAAATAAAATTTAAGAACAAAATTAACTGAAACTTGAGATCATATTATAAATACATTTTTGTACCTTTTATTTGGTTTCAGTAGATTTTGCAAATATCATAAATGTTAAAGCTTATAAAAATATATATGAATGAAGAAAATAGTCTTACAGATTCCTCTCAATGTCATTAATTTCGACCCCGAATTGTACGTTGATGTGATAAACGTCCCCAAGCCCGCCAGATGAAATGTGTTGATCCAAAGCGTCGTAAGCAGGAAAGAATCTAGACCACATCCCTTCTAGGAGAAACAGTTTCTTTTCCCTCGCCAGGTCCACCACGGATTTTGTTTGTTTATATGTCATGCCCATCGGCTTCTCACACAACACGTGTTTTCCATTCTCTAACATTAACTTAGTTATTTCATAGTGTTGCAAGTTTAAGACACTGACGAAAACAATGTCTGGAAAGAAGAAGTTTTTCGTAGTTAAAGAAAACTATTGTCAAAGCGATTCTCATCCAGTCCAACTTAGCACCTAATTAAAAGGGGGTTGCCAGTTTCCAATGGCGCAGAAACCGATGTTTGCGTTAACGAAGGTTCACATAATTTATGTAGCTATTTTGTTAGTGCCCAGTAAATGATTGGCAGTGTACCTAATGATTGTGAAGCAGATAAGTGAGTTAGATAGATTGTAAAGTGACAATGAAATCGTGAAACATTCTAGGACAATGGGTAAATTAGCATAGAGTTTATTACCTATAGAGACGTCGTGTGCTAGTGATTCGTAGCCTTCGTACGCTGTGCTGATTTTATGTAGCGTGGCTAATCTGTGGACACGTTCTAGGTCTTTGCCACCGATGGCGACTACTTTGTGTTGCTCCGCTGGCAGTGATGCCAGGGCTGTCAGGAAATCGTGGGCGATCATACCCACTCCTGCTATACCCCATTTCAGTTGGACACCCATGTTCTGTAAAAGATACGTTTATTTGTAGTTTTGTTTTTACATATGACATTGACTGATGAGGTCGATAGCAGTTGCTCAATCACAAAACGAATCAAGATAAGATTGTTCAGGGTAAACCTAATGTTGTTTTCAAGAGTTATCTTTTTAGGATTATATTGGTTAAAAACATAAAAATAATGATTATAAGGATAAAAATATCTTAATTCTTTATTGCTGTTAGATAAAGATGGAGGTTAAAGCTGGTTAAAGTATTATAAATTATTTGAATTCGACACTGAAGTAGCGGTTCATTACCGCTTTTATCGATCATTTATTGTAAAGTGTTGATTTCCTTCATCATAATTATTAATCTGTAGGTAGGTGGTGTGGTATAATAAATAAATCCTAAATAATTATGTCCCTCTGTATGACGCAGGCCTCCTCTCCGGAATAAGCGCGAGAGTTGGTCCCCACTCGATGGTATGCCAAATGTTTGCATGTTAAAATAATTAATATAAAATACTTAAAACTAAAGCAAAATCAAGAACATTATTATCTACCTGAACGAACTGAAAAAAAACCTGAAAACTAAAAAATTAGATTTTATTTGAATAGAATCGATCACAGATTCAACATAATTTTGGTTAAATTTCTTTTTGAAAATCGCTTAAATGCTTAAAGTTCTTTTTTGAGATTCACCTGCCCCTCTAGCATGCCACCGCCGAGAAAACGACAAAAATCGAGACGTGCCTCCATCTTTATTATTTTACGTACGCCAAAAAGAGCGCGCATGACGTTTTTCTCGTTTAAACGCTTTGTCGTGGGTGGCATGCTAGCCGTGCTGAGAAGGTTTTCAATTACAACCCAAACCTACCTACCTACAACCAACCAGTACCCAATACAATACCAATACAAACCAATCAGTTCAAGGGACTTATTATTTTGTTCGTAGGTTCCAGGCTATCCATACATTTGCAAACAGATTGTATATCTCTAGTTAAACCTCAGGTTTATTATGATCATATAAACAAATAATTGTAATCCACTCGGAATATCTGACCTGAATACTATTGACGCAAGTGTGCACTCAACTTACACGCATGTAGCACTAATGTCGGGCACGCGCAGGCGCATAAATAATTCGCCTATTCAACGAGTGACATACGATACTATAACACTAATGAACAGTAATTTAACACTGTTGCAAGCACGCATGCGGTCTGACGGACTAAAGTATAGATAAAATTGGATAAACATAAAGTACACATGTTGTTATCATATCACTGTAGATCAGTGGTTCCCAATTAGTGGTACACGTATAACCAAAGAGGTATGGAAGTTGCTTGAAGGGGTAAACGCGACAATCTCTTGAGTCAGGTAATTTAATCAGTTAAAAATTTACGTAAACAATACAATCGCCGAAATAAACTTAATGTGATTTTAATTATTATTAGAATTGTTACCTATGTCAATATTAATAGAGATTAAAATGTAAATAAGTGTCGAAAAAAATATTATTTCGACTATAAGGGGTAGGCACTTGAGCTGAAACCTTATTGGGAACCACTGCTGTAGATAATCAAATAAAATGTAAGACTTTTAATACAAGGTTGGTATCTTTGCGACATTACTCTTGTCCTTGCGTAGTTTAAATTGAAACAGCCCGTGAGGCCTCTTAACTATGTGCTAATTGAACCGTACTGAGTTATTTATAAAGGATGTTCCATATTTATAGCACTCCCGATCACTTTGAGTGAAATGGCGATTTCCACACGAATACGCTGATTGCGATTGGTTAAATGTAACGAATTTACTTGTGTGCAAAATTTTTGTTAGATAATTAAAAAAAAAACAGGAACTAAGCAATTTAAATTCATTAAAATGTGCATTATGTGGGAAAGGATAGCCAACAAAATTATGAAGGCTCTATCTGAAGATAAGTGCAAATCTGTATCTATATTATTTCGACGATCTCGCAATTATAGGCTGTCTCGTTTAGTGATAACTGATAAGGTATAAAATTGTATGTAAATGCACATGATCAATTGTTCTTATAACGTGGCAGAGGGGAAATGCTACCGCAAGGCTAGTCCTTGTAATAAATAGTCATCTATATTATTTACAAATAAATAAATATGTACCTGCTAATCTGGCCCTATTATCTCGAGAATCATCGAACGAATTTTGATGTTGTTATTTTGACATTATCTCAAGGAAAGTTTTGTTGTTCTAAAATTATCTTTCGATTTTAAAATGAGAAGCTGAGATCATATCATTCCATTTCCATAAAGATGTACTTTTCTGATGATTTCGTATGTCATTTAAAACGTTGAAAATACACGGTGTAGGTCTTTTATTTTAGGGGGAGTCGATGGAAGTAAGCTACACAAAATCGAATGTGGTGCAAATCATTGGGGAGACATATTCACAGTTGGGCTCGTTTTTTGACTGAAATGTAGTTAATCTTTTGTGCGGTATTCGTGTATTCATAAATATATTTTAACAGATCGCCATGTAAGGCAATGGAATGTTTCCATTGGCCAAGTAGGTTGATTGGTCGTTAGTGTCACTGCAATGTAGTTTTATGTACAGTTAACAACACAATTCAATGAACTTTATACCTAATGATGGTAAAAACACAACTTTTTTGCTTTTGGCAAAGTTGCTAACAATCCAAAAGGGAAAAGTTGTTAGTTTAATACGAGTATGTAATAATTGATACATAATAAATAATAAAAATGTAGTGGCGTGAAAAAATTTGGATGTAATCTAAACATAAACTTGTTATAACATAGCCACCATAGCACTTGAACTGTTGCACGATGGTTGCACGTAATAATTTACTGTTTCTGTGGACTGTACTTATGTATGTAGAACACATTAGTTACTGTCTGTAGAGCATGATTGTGTATATTTATGATACTTTACGAGCAATGTCGAGACGTTAATGAAGCTGATGCATGATACTGTATGCGATAAAAATTATGTTGTGTTTATAAATACGATTTATTCGATGTCACGCCCTTGTTTAGGACAAGGGAATTTTCTATTTTTATACGTGAATCTAAGATAATCCAAAATCAATGTAAGTAAGTCTATCCATCCCGAAAACGTTACAAATTCTAAGCCAATGGATAAAAGCTGTCACAACTAACATGCGGGATGCTACAGCTATTAAATTATAAAGGTATGATACCGTGTGATTCAGACTTAGAATAGACCATTCCATGTCTCCCTGTGCGTTTATAATACGGCTCAAAGGGATACGGTTTCTTACGCGTGATTTTCCTCCATAGTAATTTTCACATTTTCTACTGCTGATTTGATAGTGTGACTTTCAAAAATCGAACTCCGATCGATGTTGGCTCCATAGTGAAAGTTGTTCAGTTTGATGGTCTGACTGACCCCCTTAACCCTTAAACAGGCCTTGGCCACCATATTTAAATTCAATAATGAACCTTATTGTAAGTTTTTAGTAGGTACATTGTCAGTTACTTTTATGTGGTCGATAAATCGTACTATGCCTGTTTAAGGGTTAAGAACCTATTACTAGGGTGTTTTGTTACACCCTGTAGAGAAAAACTATAAATAAATTTAAGAAAGCACTGTTTAAGTATATCTTTCTTACTGAGGTTTATAAATATTCTCGTATGAACATTATTTAAATAAACATCGACCTTGTCAATCAGTTCAGAGGCATTTCACGGTCGGGTCGCACTCGCAAGTAATTAAAGGCAGAAAAAGCAATACTGGTGTAAAAACCGTTTACATGGCAATAAATCAATCTTTATCTGACTGACTGTCAGATAAGTGATAATGATAACTCTCAGTGATTCTTGAGTACCTACGTATTGAACTTTTAGAAAAAAACATATTCAATTTTTTTTGTGACATTTTAAATAAAGATATTCCTTAAAATCTAATTACTAGGTATAAAATAGGTGTAACTAATTATAGATTTGATAAACCTACTTTCATAGGATGCTACTACATATGCATAAACTTATGAAAATAATTTTTTTATGGGGTTTCAGTGATTATTGGCAGCCCTGTCAGCTACATAAACATTACTAAAATCGTATCTTAAGTAAGGTGGTATATCCTAACCCACAATTCAGAGACATTCAAGTCAAGTGTAGGTAATTATTAAATTAAATCTAAAGCAATCTTGTTAACTTTAAAAGAACCTTTATTAAAATAGACAGCAAAAAAATTCATGGGCTCATTCAACATCATTCTAAAAGGAAGATTATTAAGGGCCACGGATTTGAAATAAAACAATATATTCTATGAGCATAAGTTGGAAACCCCTGTCATGTAACTAAAAAAATGATAGATTTTTAAAATTTTCTAAAGTTTTTGTTAGTTCATAAAGGTTGCAGCAGTGCATTATGCTTCTTTCTGCTGGAATTTTAATTTTTCTCCCCAAAACGAATAATTAATAAGCTAAATATTGAAGTCGAGAATACTCACATTTGCTTCTTCAGGCATTATAATTGATCAGGGAGGAATCTATAAGTAAAAAAATAGTATTTATTTTAATTCTCAGGAGCATGGTTCAGAGAATTTCTCTGGCCATCCACAGGGGCAATGCGGCCATCATCTTAGGGACCTTTGAGCCGGGGTTGCGCAGGGCAGTGCCTTTAGATTTGTTTGTGATAGTCTGACAAAGCTTGCATGCGGATTTCATATTGTATGCTGCCATTGATGAAGACGGCATATATATATAAGTATATGATAAAGGTTTGACGAAGCCTGTGTTGCAGATTCGATTTTATTGGTACCTATATTGTTTTAAAGTTGAATAAATATTTTTGATTTATAATTTAAATTTTTTGATCAAATTGTTTTATACTTATCTAAGCGTATCTTTTAGTTACTCTTGCAGTTTCAGTATTGGTACTTTCAACAAGGTAATTTGTTAAACGGTAAACAATAATAATATATTTCTAGGATGTAAACTTAAATGCATTACATACTTAAGGGGGTATACTACAGACTATCAAACTGAACAACTTTTACAATGGGACCGATATTCAAATCACGAAAAAAACAGTAAAGCAGTTTGATGTTCTGAAGCCCCCTAAAGAGTGTAAAACTATGTTTACATCCTTTATATATTATAATATTGAGAACTTACATAATAGGAATATCATAAATTTTTTAGAGTAGCTGGTACTACTACCTACCTACCTACTACTATTACCTACTCTATTATGATGATAGGTACTATACAGTGTAGGTGTACAGTTGTATATTGTTTTTGTGAACAATTCACAGGACTTTGATGTTTAAAACATTCTCCTTCCATACTATTGTTCAGAGAATATAATACGCTTATTTACAGTTTATTTTATTATTTTTTCCGATTCGTCTTTTGAATGCCGTCCTTTTGGAACTTGATTTATGAGTTTCATGACGAAGGAAAAGTAAGACATATACACAAAATATTACCCAAAACAGCCTCAAAGATTATGCTGTGGCCTGTAATTCTAGCCAAGCTATAACAATAATAAACTTACCTGTAACCTCGGCCACTGAAATCACGAGTGGTTTTCTCACGGACCGATGGGCAAGTCAGCTGCTGCGATCAGCTGACCTTTGTGAATGAAAGTGTTAACATAAAGTCCGCAGGCACATTTTTCATTATACTGCTAGTAGTAGCCTAATATAGTGTATTCTCAAAAACCTTACCTAAATGTAAACAACACCCGCAAAATTAACATTCGTAAAAAATTAAAAAGCGTGCAAAAAAGCAAAAATTAAAACTTTACGTCAATGAGTTGCGTTTTTTAAACTCGCTGTCTGGACGTTAAGGGGGTTAGAGGAAAATAGCGATATAAATTGTGAAATTGTCTGTTTCTTTCTTTCATATCAAGTAGTGGACCAATTCTAGATCATAATTTTCGCGTTCGGTTACACGCTAAAATAACTTATTATTACCTATGCTTGGTTTATCGCTCGCGCAAGTCCGCTGTAAATCGAAGCTTTTATAAAGTAGGTTGGTGGTAAGCTAGTTATGTACAGCAGACTTGTCTAGGCTCGCGCAAGCGTGTAAACCATGAATACTTTTACTACCTTCCTGAAGACGTAGCATGTTGCACGTAATGTGGATTACGGCTATATCACGCTGCCATGCTAGCCATGCTGGTGTAATCGAACTGATGCAGAAGAAAATTTACATTCGATCAGGCTGTATGGGCTTGTTCTTCTTGCCTTTCTGTGAGGAAGAATTTAAAAAAAAGATTGACAGTTGCTAATTATTACTGTCATATTGAAGAACGGCCTATGACGAGGACCGAGCCTATGACAGCTTTAGTTCCGATAGCTCCGTTGTGGCGCTGATGTCACATTTTCCCTCATGAAACGCCACCATAGGATGGCATTTTAAACTCACAACAGTGTTGTTGCATCAGCAGCTTAAAGGTATCTTTTGCAGGCGCGGATCCAGCCCTCTGAAAAGGTTGTGTTGTGGTCACGGCCCGGTCACCCGAAAATTGGCCATGTGCGAGTCGGGCTACGGATTCACTCACGATCGGTACATTGCATTCCTACAAAGGAGCCGTTTACAAAACGATGACGCCCTGGCAAAGACGCTGCGAGGGTACATTGTACATTAAAATCTGTAATAAATGGTAGTCTGTTTGCTAAAGAAAATTACAAAAGTAAATGTGTGTTTGTTTGCACATAACAATGTAACATGTAGACTCTAAACTAATGAACCGATTTTGCCCATCGTGCCCACAACGGTGGATCCGCGCCTGATCTTGTATTTTTCCTGGTGTTTTCGCTTAGTTTGTTCCTTGGTCAAATAACCCTATTTTTGCATTCTGCAATCAGTGTAAACATAGGTACAGGTCCACCAGAATCTCATTCATGTCATGAAAAAAAGTAAAAAAAATCGAGATTTTCACATGGTAGTGACAAATTATCACCAGTCAAAATAGGACCCGTACAGACTGCGTCTTTTTGTAGCTATAAAAACGTGCATTTACCTATCGCGCGTGACTTTATCGAGGTGTTTGTATCGATTCAAACGCATGTTTGTATCGATGCACACGCGTGTGTGTACAGGGTGTAAGAGACAGCCCTCCGCAGACTGAAACGGTGAACTCAGACCATCAAACTGAATAACTTTTACTATGGAGCCTACCTCAGGAAACGCGAAAAAAAATCAGCTGTCCCATACATTTGAGTCGAGTAGGTACGGCAGTTTTGTATGGGACAGCTGATTTTTTTTCGCGTTTCCTGAGGTAGGCTCCATAGTGAAAGTTGTTCAGTTTGATGGTCTGAGTGCACCATTTTAGTTTACGGAGGGCTGTCCCTTACACCCTGTATTGTGGCAAAGGCTGTCGACAAATAACTGATCAAATATTACGAAAGTTTTCCATCGTGGCTATATCGCGTTTGCATCTATGTTTTATCGCGTTTGGATCGATGCTGCATCGCGACTCAATCGATGCTTTTTGCAGCACTTCTGCGCTGCAAAAAGTCCTAGAGTGTAAAGGGCACTAATCTAATTACCCCAGTGTTGCTTACTCTAAAATTTGATTTCCCTATTTGCCATCAGATTGTGTTCCACCTATATAAAGCCTGACCAGAAATATAAAAAAACCTGGTTTGTGGGCGCTGCAATCGATTATAACCTTTATATAAGTCAATGATGCAAGTACAAATATAAAAATATTAGTTCTGATGATTTTCCGCAACATGGCGAGGTTATTTATTTTTCTGGCCGGGCTATAGGTACCTATAACTACAAGTTCTTTACAAATTCGTTTGACAACAGCAGCGCCACAACGGATCTGTTGGAACTAAGTCACAATTTCACTGTCGCATCTGTAGCTTGATAAGAGCTTGCTACATTACATATCAATATCAGTAATCTGCTAATCTAATCTGTGGTCCAGTGTTGCCGTTCTGGCGACTTTGTCGCTAGATCTAGGGGATTTCATGACTGTTTTCGGGGAAAATTTTCGTTTTAGCGACAAATAAATATTTAGCGACTTTTAGCGACTTTTGAACCTCAAGCAAGGCGACTTTTTTCAGAAATAAAAATCGTGACAATCCAAACAAATGAGTAAAATTAATGTAACTAGTATATCTAATTTTCGAGTCTGCCCATAAGACTAAACCGGAATTCCCCTATCATAAACAAAAACTGAGGAGTCGGTTCAAGTTGAACACCCAGATGACTAAACTTCTTCCTTGATTTTGAAATTTAAGTAAGTATAAGTACCTAGCTGATTGTCAATTTTTTTTGTAAAGTAATTATCACTACATAATTAATAAGTATTTAACAGTTAAAAGATTAAGGATTAGGTGTTTTGTTTGTAACTGGATTTTTTCAATAAACATGTTTCATTTATTTTACCTGTTCATTCTGTTCAAAAGTTGTTAGATTAACTTTCATTTATTCATTTTAGTGTAATAAAAAGGTGTTTGCATGAATCAGACAAGTATAAAACTTGATTAGACTTGGACAACCACGGTTTATATAACAGATAAAATCTAGGGACATCTAGCGGATTTTCAGAATAGATTTTTTCGCATATCTAGCGGCAATTTACGGAGTATCTAGCGACTTAAAATTTTGAAGAACGGCAACACTGCTGTGGTCAAAAGTCAAATTGAGAGTTTTTGGCGGGCTTTGGTAGCTGACATTTGGAGTCCTCATATTACATCGAATTTTTATTGTTTATAGTGAGTTTTGGTTCGTAAAATTGGTGTTGTTTTGCGTAACAAAGTGTCGTGCAAGTGAACAATATATAGTTCAGTGAAATATGATGGTGCATGGGTCGTAAACAAGAAAAGTGATCCGTGATTTTAGCGCGGCAAAGCGGTCGGTTCACCTCTTTCTTGTGGACTTCTCTGCTCTTCCTGCGTCTTTCGATTGTCTCCAAAAACTCCAAAGAACCATCAAAACGTCGAATACCAACGTTTTAATGTGAAAACAGAAGAAATATAAAAATAAAATAAGATTTAGCCAAAAGGTCTAGTAACCAGGCTAGTAAATATATTTATAAAAAAAAAAAAAGTCAAATTGAAAAACAACAAAGAACTACCCGGGAGGACTGCGTAATTTCGGTTTTTATTATTTTGTTACTTTTTTTAACAATAAGTAATGTCAACAGTCTTGAGAAGATCATATTTAAAAGTAAAGAACAATGTCCTGCGTACCGGAAACTCAAATAGTTCACCACTATCGTCATGTTTTGTTACGTTTTTCTCTCGAACTTTTAGTGATGACAAAACCAACAATCCAGAGTTTATCAGCAGCACTATTCTAATGGAGAATGGCCTTAACGTCCAAGAGCTTCCAGTGATCGTGAGGAAGCTAAAGAACATATCAGATATAGATCAGAATCCAATTGTTGAAGACAAGCGGGATACAAGCGATTCTGTCAGCTATAATCTTATTCAAGCAGAGTTCCAACACTGCATCGACCTTCGAGATGTGTTCTCCTTATTATCTAAATGTACCAAAATAACCCCCAATATAGCTTTAGGTGCTATGGAAAGAATTTATGATCTGGAGAAGAATCCTATTTCATTAATAGCAGATACAAACGTCCATATTAACGTAGCTAAAGGTGCTATTTTAGATAAACTGTTAAAAGTAGTAATGAAGACTGAGGATACACAGACAATATTAAATGTATTGAAAACTGTTTCATCCTTCATGGAGCCTTACAAACACAAGTTCTGTGATGAACTCTTGATAAGACTTATTGACAATAAGTTGTCTATAGAACAACTATGCGATTTTGCTACTCATTTAATTGATAATAAAGCAGATCGAAAATACTCTGAAACCATTGACAAACTTTGGGTGGGATTCGTCGGTAAAGAAACGGAAATAAATGAAACTAACATAGTGGAAATATTCAAAATAGTACCCGGCTTGAAGATGAGTAAAAAGACGATTCTCACTTTATTGGAGCAGAAGTTTACTGATCTTTGGAGTAAGATTAAAGCTCCTGTCATGGAAGAAATTCTAAGCACTTTCGCTGAGGAAAAATATTCTTCTTTACAATCTTTTGTTGTTATTGGCACATGGTTGTACAAGAACATCCATGCGTTAGACGAAGATGCACTATTAGACACAATAACGAAACTAACAAGGCTAAACTACACTGATGATCAAGTGGAAAAAGCCATAGAAAAATACATGAAACTAAAAGGAACAAAAATAAAATCACATGTTCTAATAGTTGGTGTATTGAATTACTGCATGCATTTCCAAATACGAAATGAGCACATCCTTAATTCATGCTGTGAATATTTTTTGAGACACAGCTCCGATGTTCCGCCAAATTTTTTGAAGTCATTTATTTATCCATTCGGCTTCCTTTGTTTTAAGTCAATGAAGAATCTAGAATTTTGGAATGTTGCTGAAAAGGTTTCGGATGAGAAATTTGGAAAAATAACTGCTGACGACATGTCTTCTATAATCCTATCCTTCATTTACTTGGGCCAATATCCATTACAGTTGGTCAGTAAGATATTAAGCGCCGAGTATTTAGTCAATGTAAAAGAATCTGAAACTATGAAAAAACTCCATTTGGTAGACACAGCTCTATCATTAGAGTGTGAGAATTATAATGGCCCGCTACTGCCTAAAGACCAGTGGTCTAAACCGATCAATCAAGACGCCCGCATAAAAAATATTGTAGCAAAAATTACAGACAGCTTAATTTTCGTTGCTGAAAGTAATGATAAATTATCAACTGGTGTGGTGATCCCATACATTTATTCAGATGAAACATATTTGATTGATGTGATGCTGCATCCAGCTGGTTTGGGAAGCAGCACTTTTAATTGGAAGCTGAAGTCAGCTAAAAATGAGAACACAGCTATTTTAATTCATCTGCCGGACCATTATTGTTCTGATAATGAGCAGTTGATCGGTCCTCAAGTGATGAGGAAGAAACATCTGAAGCTGCTTGGTATGAAAGTCGTAAGCCTGAAGTACTCAATGATTAGTATGTATTACACTTCATGTAATACAAGTGGCTTGAAGAAGTACCTGATAGAAGGCATTGAAAATGCTGAAACCTGTGATTAGATTAGATTAAACAGAAAATAATGTTTCTATGTATAGTTCAAATTAATTTTAAGAACTCCAAAATGATCATTGTAAGCGGATGGAGAATTATTTACATATTTTTGTTTTTATTGTTTTAGAGCAAAAAATGTGTACAATTAATTAGATCAATAAGTTAGTCATTTGATAATAAATATACCACTTTTATCCAGTCCTTTGATAATGATGTTTCAAATATACTAATTAAATATATTTTTTAGATGGAAGTAGTTGTGTAAAGCTTTAATACTATGTATGTACTATAACTAGTATTTTTCTGGGAATAAAAACAAAAGGAATTATATTATAATTAATTTATTTCATTATACTCATAACATCTTTCTCTTAAAATTTACTCACTGACTAATTCACTAGAATTATTATTTGAATATTTTAATATCTTCTTAAACAAATTTTACATTTCGAAATATTTTTCTAATAAAACTCGTTCCAGATCAAAATGCGATGCTTATTCAGTGTTATCTAGCATTCCGCTAAGCGGCATTCACGCCACGTGTTCTCCACTTCGATCCACTGCTCTATTCGTCATAGCATTATGATTTATTATGTTACTAGTTACTATATATTTTGAAAACCTTGGGAACTCACGATAGTCAACATCTTAGTTGTAGCTTCAGTTTTTTTCAAAGGTCGAGGCGAGTTAACAAGTTTTTCAAAAAAATATGTTTAATTATGAGAATGTATACTTGCAGTCTTGCAATAACAAATAGACACAGCCTCCTCGTAAGGTGTACGTTGGGTATGTTGATAACAATGAGGCGAAAAGTTATGAGAGGACCCAAAAGTCAAATGGCCGATGGGTTTTCAAAGTTAGGTGGGTATTTGTTCACGCGGATAAAGGTGCATCTACACGTCAGTGAAATCACAGATAAAGTATGGCATCATAGGACCGGTTTCATAAAAGTGTCGGTTTGTTTGCATTCTACTGAAAACTTTCCAACACTTATGTGAATACAGTCTATTTGTTAATCGACGTTGCCTAAATTGATTACCCATAGCCAGAAATGACTATTCTATATTTTATAGCCATAATGGTGTATCACAGCAACTCTAGCCTGAATATCAAATTTGTAAAGAATGTGTTTATGCTGACTCACAGCCTAAATCTAAAGTAGTTAATTTAACATCAATTATTACCTACTTGACACTCGACAGAGTTAAGTACGTAATATACATAATTTTTATTGGCTTTGAATAAGGCTAAATGTACGATTTGAAATTACGAACACGATTTGAAAACTATTCGACGTAGGTAACTATGTGCTTCTCTTGAATTACAACTATTTATTTAACGTGACATTTCTAACACACAAAGTAGTTCTGAAAACTATGTTTATGATTAGGTACACACTTTACCGCTTACTGTGTGATAATTACCATTACAGTACTGTTTATATTACAGTCTACTTAGGTAAAATTATCGTTACGTCTTAATATTGCCATCGTGTTATCTATCCAATACGAATAGAATAATATGAGGTTTGGCACATTTAGTTTTGCAAGGACAGAGACCATAAACTTATATTTTATGGTTTTGAAGGGAAATAAACTGTGAACAATTATTTAGTCAGGTATTCAAATTATTGCTGAAACTTGTAAACTTTATTCCATTAACTAACTACCTTATCTATGAAGGTATAAAGTAGATACAGAAGTATTACGAGCACATTTTTAAATATAAATAAAAGAAATATCATTACATTTTGACTTTTTGATACAATTAGGGTGCTCGAATACTTTGATTGATTTTACAAAAAGCTATATTTATTAAATTAAACTTGGATCACTCTTCTGATTTTAGAAATCCATACTTTCGTAAAATTATCAAACTTTAGTTAGAAGGAGTTAGGTTTTTAATGTTATTTTTCGCATAAAATGTCCATTCGAAGTTTTTCAAAAATCATTTGTTTTTAGAACAAAATCTACAATCCATTTCATACAATAAATTCGTCTTTCAGTGAGAAGGCGTGATATATTATTTTACTACACAATAAATACGGTTCTATAATAACGTAGGTATATAATTCAAATATTTTAAATAAATTATCATTCATTACCTATTGATAGGCATAAATAGGTAGTACTTTATCTAAATACATTTTTGAATGTGGAAAGGAAGATATGCGATTAACTATTTCATAATTTTTTTGAATTTTTATATCACTACGTGATAAAGAACAATCTATGAACTTATAACAATTCATAATAAGTAATTTCTTTTACAACATAGGTATTAATTTGATTTAAGAAAATAATTTACCTAATACAGAAATTTAATAAATTCTATGTTGGTAATGCTTCGCTAAGACCATAAAAAAGTTATTAACCAAAGGATAGATACTACAGATTCTACTTGGTAGATTCTGAAGTAGATGCTACTATCCTCAGAGCACCTGTGTGTTAGCAGACAGTAATTCGACTCATAGAATGATTTTATTCTTACTTAATTTATGTTTTACTTCGTATTAGTTCCAAAAATGAATTGAATATATTTATCGAAATACCAATAGCTTTAATATCAATTTAATGTTAATTCTAGGAGTTGTGATTTAGAATAACGACATGAAGGATATTAGAGATTAAAATTTAATTGTATGATTAGGTATATCACATTATAGTAATAATCTGATGGTAGATACTTAGATCAAAGTAAAATGGTAGATAGGTGTTGACTGAACCGATAACTCATACTTAAGAGTATTGTCCGTTACAGTGAAAGGGTACGCAAAGAAACACTGTATGAACTAGGTTTGAACTATACGGGCACTAATTAAAAATGTAAAATTGTCTGGTATTTACAACAATAAGTAATATATTGGAAGGTTCGTAGTGCGATAGACGCGCAAGTAATTTGCCTCCCTGGTGCGGCAGGCGAACGAGCGTCAACATTATCTTGTTGGTTGATTCTAAACCACTAGCCCAAAGAAAATATACTCTGACGCGAAAAGAAGCGACTTAAATAATATTGTGTGCTCGTAAAACGCTCACGGCTGTGTGTGTGTCGTGGAGAGCGGGGGTGCGGCGCGGGACGCGCGCGGGTGCTCCGACCAGTCTGGAGACTGGTGCTGGCAGTGACACAAGGCATAATAAGATGTCTATGCACAAGCCTGTTTTTTTAAATCTTTGTGTTAATTAGCATAGAACATGAGTTTGTTTGCTACGTAATACAATTGTGGATTACCTACGTACTTCCGTAAATACTTTAAATAACGTTTATTTTCATGTCCGTCAAACTGAAAAGACAGTTAGGGCCTGTTTCACCACTTCTGAATAAGTTCTTGTTAGCTTATCCGACAGATATTTTGACATAATTTTACACAAAATATGTCAAACTATCTGTCGGATAAGCTAACAAGAACTTACCCAGAAGTGGTGAAACAGGCCCTTAATGTTGTAAATTCACCAGACAGTCACATTTTGTCACTAATGCCCTGATTTATCGATGATGACAAAAGCTATGACTTCCTATAATCTCTATCTACCTATCAAAAAGTGATATCATGCACTAAACTTCTCTTAGAACTATATCTTGTCTGATCTAAATGACATGACATTTTGAACCATGAAATTATTTAGATTTAGGTACCTAATCGCTTACAGACTAGGATATTTTACAACACCGATTCCTATTTGGCAGTTACCTAACACTTTATATGAATAAGAAATAGATTCTTATACTTATGCCGTTTTTCGCAAAATGATACTAAAATATGTATCTATATTTGGGCACATTAAAGACCTGCACAGCTGAAAATAGGCAGACAATGTTTAGTGTCAATTTGCAATGAACGTACAGTGTCATGGAAATAAAAATTGACAAGTCATTATTTTACACGAGTGTACCAATAGATAGGCAGGTACTTAATGTAATGCGAGTTAGTGTTAAGATTTTTAAATGTTAGCTTCTGTAATTTATTTGGTGTTACTGATAAGGTACTCCGGAGCGCATTTCTTTTTTATAAAACAGATTGCTGATTTTAGCTGTGAATCCAATATTCCTCAGTAAAATACTCAAGGGAAATTATTTCTAAATTCTTTTTAACCATCAGTGTTGACAGATGTAATTCAAGTTACTTTATTATAAGTAGGGTTGGTGAAAGTCCGATGACAAAAATTTTATACAAACGATCACAGTAAGAAATCATCTACCTACGCGAATGTGCGTAATATGTTTCCAAGTTTAGACACTAAAGTTAATTGCATCGGGGATATTCACATTAAATTCGACCCAAATGTTTCACTTTTCTCGTTTTACTTCATTCTCTATCTATGCTGTCGTTTTATTTCCCCCTAGCGTTTATTTTCTATTTGCTATTACTTAAATCTACCCACCATAAAACCCTGAGAGAGGATTTTATGAATATTCTTCTACGTAAGGTATATTAAAGAAAATTAGTTCACCAAGATGGCGACTAAAAGTGTATTAATTTTTGGTGTTTCATACTTTGATTCTGTTTCAAATAATAACATCAAAAATGACTAGATTTGGATTTAGTATTAAAAATTAACTGTCTCGAGATACATGAATTGATTTTTTTATTACTTGCACTCTTCAGTCCCACGGTAAGTTTTAAGTTGAGCAGATATAGAACTCTTAGAACATAATAATTATTTACAAAATACATTTTATTTAGATAAAAATCTTCATGGTTTCTCATTCATAAATGTATATCGCTTATAAAGTATCTAAGTTCAACACTGGTAGAAAAGATAAAGAAATCACTAGAAGTGTTACGTCACAAATAAACAGCTACCGTAGGCTAGACACGGGCCGGTACTGCGACCAACTAAATAATGAACGATATGGCATATCGGTAACAAAGAGACCACTTAGGTGCCTAAAGTAATATACTTAACTAATCTAAGTAATAACAAAACAAACTTAGAGCTAATGACCGGTAGTTAAGGCTCCTCATTAGATTCATACATTTAATCCATACATATCTATACAACAGTGAATAAATTTCGTAAAACATCACTCTAAGCGGCAAATTCAACAAAATTTAGAACTAAGCTAACATTTACAAGTTGAACAAATTTCAATATAGTTTTCGTAATTGTAAGAAAATACGTAAAATTTATAAACGAACTAGAAATATTTATAATGTTCGTCTCGGCAGTCTTTCGAGAGCGATTATGCGATTGTAATAATTATAAAACGAGACACGAGCCGGACTCGTTCGAGGGAATGTTCAAAAAAGAGCACTAATAGTTACGATAGAATCACAAATACTTTTCATAAGGGCGCGCAGGGGCGCAGGCGCGGTCACTAATAGTTCAGAGACGCTTCTACTAAAATTAGTATTGCCATAGTGTGTGTAGCGTGGGCGGCGCGCACGCACGCGCGTTCACGAGTAGATGGTGATGACCTCGCGTCCTCCGCCGCGCACCATCAGCACCTTCTCCAGGCCCTCCGTCAGCACCTCCAGGAACTCCATGTCTGAAGAACAAACATTCACTACTGTTTAGCTTCCACATATTATATGCATATTTACTTGCATACGCTAAAGAATAAATTCTTGTTCAGCGTAGTTTATGTTGTTCAGTTCAGTGTCATGAGTTTAATCAGTAATCACTCAACTGTCTACCCTAACACCAGGCACGTATATAGGGGGAGGGGGATAGGTGGGATTTATCCCCCCCCGAAATCCGAATATTTGTATGGAAAAGTGATTACAGCACAAACTTTTTCATTGTTTTTCTATGAATATCCCCCCCCCGAAAATTAAATGTCCCCCCCCCCGAAACCAAAGTCTGGATACGTGCGTGCCTAACACGCTGTATAGGCTGATGATGATGTTGATTCTATTAGTGGTATAGGACGTAGTAGTAGGGTAGTAGGACGCGGTGGTAGCTTTAAAAAAAGAATTGACGTTTAATGAGTGTGCTTCAAGCTCCTATATTGAATAAATTATTTTATTAGTTTGAGTTTGATTTATGTGCTACGAAAGTGCTACGGCTACGATAACTCGTAGCACCTACGTCGTAGAGGGCAATAAATTCTTTTTTGGTTCGCTCTGTTACCCACGCAAGGCCTCCCCTCTTCTTCAATCCTCACTATGTAAACAAAACTCGGGCCAACTCTTCAGAAAGGTGTCTCAAGTAATCTCAAGTCTATCTCATCTTTGATCTCAATGTTCAATAATATTTTATTGTGCAATGCGTTGCATGTCCTATTTATGTTACACATTCAAATTGAATGGTCGCGCATGGTAATCATCACTTTGTAGGTTTTCTGAGGTTGATGAATGATGATACTTAAATTCCCATGTTCAATTTGCGCGTCGAGCGACTAGGACACGATATCTATCCGTTTCACCCCTGCATACTTGGTCACAAGCCGAGGTGGTCCAGTGGCGGATAACCTTGCTTGCAGTACAGGAGTCGATGGTTCGATCCCCGTCCAGGCCGACTCGTACCAATAAGTTTATAGGAATTTATGTACGATTTCGTGAGGAAACCTGCATGCTTCAATTTCGAGGCATAAGTGGCGATGGGCTCACCCCCCGTCATACTGGACGGAGTTTCGGTACTACGGGTGAATCTCTGACAACTCCCTCGGGGAATATAGTCGGCGAGCATGCATGCATACTTGGTCACAAAGTGTAAAAGGACTTACAATTGGACTCCCTCTCGAGCTTGGTGTCGCGAGGCGGGCCGGGCAGGTTCAGTATGACTAGTTGTGCGTCGTGCGACCGCGACACGATCACCTCGTTCAGTTTCACCGCCGTGTGCATCCGCCGCACTGTGCCTTCGTCACTAATGGGAGAGATTACGTTAATGTTTAAGTCACAATAGGGCTGTTCTAAATCAACGTAGTTAGGCCTATACATGAGGATATTATTATTTGGGGTTAAGGCATTGACAGGCTTTCACCTGTGCCTCTGCGACATCTCACTGGTCTTTTCCTGCTACAGTAAAGAATCGTAGCAACTAGGAAGATTTTTAATAGGAATATCTCATTAGGTGTCTCTACTTAGATGAATACTTAGTTTGTACATCAGGGGGTCACAATCACATAGAAGATGCAAAGGAGTTAACATCTCCTCTTTGCAAAATTTGCAGCCGGCTAAGACAGAAACATGAGGGTAACCATCTGTCGGAGGAGAATTAAGATGGTTCTCATGTTCGGCATATTCGTTAGACGGCTTCTGCCTTATGTGAAAACAAAACCATCTGGATTCATTTGATTCTAACGCTATTTTTCGTGTTCCCTGCATTAATATCTACATTTACGCATCAGGTTGCAGTTTTGAAACAGGTTCTTGAGTCTATTTGACTCTAAATTAGCTAACTAAAATGATTGTTGTAACATTTTCTCTTGTTAAATTTTAAAAATAGAAACAAGGAGCACTCACGGTGTTATGTCGGAAGCTTTGGGCTTCGACTTCAGCGCGTCTCCGTTGGGGTTGTTCTCCTTCTTGTCCGGGTCGAGCGGCGGCGAGGGGGCACCCTCACACTGCGAGCGTTCATCGGGCGAGTCCCACATTGAATCGATTATGTGCAACAAACTACTCCGAAAATCGTCCTACTTTACCCCAATTCCATTTCCATGATTTAAATTTTGAATAACGCGATCCGAGTTGCACATGACGGATTCAAGGCGAATAAAACACGGGATGTCATATATTATTTAAATTGTTATACGATAACTCACTACGGACATTCAAACATCCAATCTCTTAGCTAATGTGGAGAACGAAACGAACTAAAGTGAACAAATCAACGTGAATGAACTCATTGGCAAACATATGACCACCGTGTGTAAATTCGCTAGGACTCGGTGAGATTACGGTTTATGGCGATGGAGAAGAACTTAATTGTAGCGTGGAATTATAAGTGCTTAATAATGATTCAGATGCAGTGGACAACATTTATTATGAATCTTCATAGTGTCATCTGGTTATCAGTACACCAAATTTCGTGAAGGCAGTTATTGAAATTAATGGAAAATTATAATGCTTGTTTTTTTTAATTTGCATCTAAAATAAGCTACGATCAAAGAAATAGGGTATAATGATAGAACAGACAGGAATAAGCACAATGAACTAATTCACTTGAAACTGAATTATTCTAGAAAGTAATTTTTGTTGTAGTTCAGTTTCTAGTGAACTGTTTGTCATTTAAACCAGAGACGTGGATGTTTTAATCTCATTAATATTACTGATAGCCACAATATAAATGCCCAATTCTAGCGATATTTATTTAGTTACTTTAAACTGTAAATATGTACAAGTGTATTCAGTAGATATTTATAGGGGATGGTACTCTTTCGAATAAAAATTCAAAACAGGAGTGTGATCGACTGATAATTATTATTTTAGCGAAGGTCAAGTTTTGTGCTCACTATATTACTTATTTACAAAAACTGTGATATTCAATGCTTTAGGCCCTAATGCCACCCTAAAGTTTAGGGTGTTTAGAAATAAATACTTTATCGAAGGCTAGAGTTCGAATGCCACATTACTTATCTAAACAGTTATTAGTTACCAGTTAGATCGATGGTAAGTATTCCATGAGTTTCTTAATTGTCCATGAGTTTCTTAATTATTTTAGTAAGGTGTTTATTTTGAAAGTCATTGAATATCTCAATTCGTCAATAATTTTCTCAAAGCTGATAGTGCTTATTTACGAGTAACTATGTTATTAAGGTGGTTGGAGAGTTGTCAATTTCATACAAAACATTGTCGTAGAACAATCGGAGACGGTATTGATAAAAGTAATGTTTTTTATAAATATAAAATGTAAATATAAATATGATTTGATACGCGCAATCTAGATTTTCTAAGCTAATTTTCCATATATAAAACATTACTTTTATAAATACCGTCTCAGAGTGTTCTACGACAAAGTTTTGTATGAAATTGACAACTCTGCAACCACCTTAAACCGAATAAACATGTAACTGTTATAATCATCAAGACAACTATCAGATTTGGTTCAACTTCCAGTAAAAACTATAAAGGTCTATCCATATTGGAACGGACAGGCATTGATTTTCTCGCTGCTCGCTGATGTCTGGTCCGTTGTAATATGGATGGGCATGTAACCAATATAAGCAACATGTTCACCTTGTTGTCCTCCTTGTCCTTGTCCTCGCTGTCGGTGAGGGGTGGTGAGGGGGCGTCGTCCGGCGCCGGGTCGGTGCCTGGCTCCGCGAACCTAACTTTGCTGGCGGTCTTCACGTCCGCATGGTGGTGGTCAACTATGGCTTGCACCTGTGGTTGGGGACCTTTTTAGTTTCAAGTCTTTTTATTTTCTAATAACGTTGGTTGTTTTTGCAATGGAAAAGGTAATCTAGAGATTTAAAAAGAAGATCGTCAATGGAGAAAGATGTAAGTATGTTCTTTAGTTAAATGATAAAGTTTACTTATAAATGGGCTTATTTACTAAAATTTAAGCAAATGTAGATATTTTGAAAAACTAACGCATAACATAGCCATGTGAAAAAAATCCTAGAAGATTACGAATGCCGAACTAATTAATTCGTTTCGTAACTATTATACAGGGTCTTACAAAAAAAAAACATATAAAATTTTTAAGGGGGTTTTTAGACCATCAAACTGAACAACATCGAAATCGCGAAAAAAAATCTACTATCCCATACATTTAGTTCCGAGTAGATTTTGTAGTTTAGTATGGAATATACGATTTTTTTTTCGCGTATTCGATTTTGGTCCCATAGTGAAAGTTGTTCAGTTTAATGGTCTAAACCACCCTCTTAAATGTTTATTTGTATTTTTGTAACACCATGTTGTATGTAGAATAGTAAGTACCTATAGGTATACCCAATTTCAAATAACTAGGCAAATCTAAAGAACTAGCTAACCACTCCAATCAAGCTAAAGCTCATTTGTGTTAGAGTGGTTCACCTTAACTATGGTAAAGAGATTTAGTGTCAATTAGCGAGAAACATGGAGCGTGAGCAGGCGTGAGTTAAATGATTCGAAGAGTGAAGAAACATAATGAGAGATAATATAAGTAAAAAGAGAAAAACATCAAAAGCAAACATATGTATTTTATTTCCATTAGCAAAGGTATCAATAAAGTTCAAAATGATTTTGAGATGCCATGAGATATGACTGTGAAGTACTGGATGAATAGTAAAAATTCCAAGGCACATAGAGAAAAATCACAATCTAAAGACGAAACTATCACTGTTTGGGGTAAAATTAAGCTCAAGAGGAAAAATTACACCGTTTATTATTTAGCTATTACGGATGATACAAAAAATGCGGGAGGGAGGAAAAATTAATCACAGCTATCGTTCATTCCACATAAGAAGTCTCTTGGACGAATCTAATCATAGTCAAAGAATGGCTATGATTTAAAAAAACAGGTATCCAAATATCCTCTGTGTCCAAATCCACGAATGCCCATGACCCATGATTTAACTACTTACTCATACACAGAAACAAAATGTTTAACCAGATAAACATATTTTTTTCGTTAAATTTGTCCGATCTTTTGTTAAATTCAACCAAATTTTGATTAGGTTTTAACTACTTATAGTGCGGTAATAAAAATTCGGATAAATTTATCAAAACATTTGGTTAACTTAACAAAACATTTGGTTAACTTTACAAATCATTTTGTTAAATTTACCAACGATTTTTTCAGTGTCCACCAAATTTGATTAATCATTTTTTTCAGTGTACTACTCGAACTGCAAGACTTCGTATTTGGAACGAACTATAAATGAATATAATACGGGGTCTGGGGGGTTATAATATTTTACCAGAGGTAACTTCTCCTCAGCGTTTTGCTCATGATAGTCCACCAAATTTTGCATCTGTATAGGCAGCGACAGACAAACACCATGTTAGTTGTGTTACAAACATATTGAAGCTTTTTACAGACATTGTGTCATTTGTGTTCACAACAGGATTATTAACATTTTTGGTTTTGTGTGAAACTTACCATTCCGAGGGCCTCTTTCTTGTTTAGCCTTAGCTCTCTTAGCATTTGGTTGCGCTGTTCCATCATCAGGGTACGTTCGTAGGTGTACGCAGAAATATCGCTGTCCGTCTGAAAAGTAACAACATGTTTTATATCGTCTGTTTTATTATTAATTTTATTTCAGTTGTCTCTCTTACAGTTACAACATTGCGATCGTTTTGAAGCCGAAAATCGGTTAGACCCACGTTCTTTAGGGAAAGTTGTTTAGTTTCATCACGTTTCATTGTCTCAATACACCCTTAAAATATTGTTAGGTGTTGCTCCTTGGTGGAGCGAAAAACGTGTAGAGTAAACATTATTTGTTGGGCAGGCTGTATTGCATAACGTAATACAACTTTGTCTACTACTTAGAAATGGAAGTCTCGACACAATCGTGCCATCTACCTATATTGTTAGTTTTAAAGACTGGCGGTGTATGTATAGATTACGAAATTTAACATCCTCAATGACACCAAACTGCTAAAAGACATTTACCATTTCAACAACTTCAACCTCTGCTTCAATACGCAGCTGGTATAGGAACATCTTAAGGTCCTTCTTCATCTGGATAGAGTTGTCTTCCATCTGGGCGACTGTGAAGATGCGCATCTTGCAGTTCTTCCAGGAGCGGTGTTGCTTCAGCAGGAACGGGAGAAGCATCAGCATACCACCGTCGTGCACGATCCACCAGACGTCGATGTTACCTGATATCTGAAGATAATAGAAAGATTGTAGGTAAGTATAGCGAAAATTTTGAGTTTGCAGATAAAGAAAGAACTTGGGCAACAGAGCTTCGCTCAGTCAGCACGCTATCAGTCAGCACGCTATTAGCGAGTGGCGAGTTTTTGGTTATTGTATTGATTTCCATCGAATCTTTTGATGCTTGAACATATATTTTGCCCTAAGATGCAAGAGATTCAATTTTAAACCAAAACGATAACATTAACTTCGTTTAGGGTGCAAGTTAACTTTAAACTGTGCCAACAGAAATCACCTACTTTGACACTAGCCAATCTTAATAAGATGAACGTTACGTTGCCGATGGTTTATCAATAATTATGAAGATGCAGCGCATGTTACCTTTTCAGTAGAGTCCGGGAAGAAGTTGATTCCTTTAGGCACGAGCATGGCCATGCGGGCGGCTGTGACGGCACGGACTGTGTGCAGGAAGACATGCCAGGTCCTCTCGTCCTCCGACTGCCTCCAGCCGTACGGCCAGCCTACGAGGACGGTGTTCGGCTTCAAGCCCCCTAGCCCTGATGTTTGGACGCTGTGGTTGTGGAAATAGAGTAACATTTTATTACTGATCGTTTTTTGTCAATTTAGTTCTATTGCGGACGTCGCCACAGGGTACGAAAGAGAGACGCAATATACGTCAACATACCTACGTAAGCTGATACATTGTTGATTAAGTTAAAAGTAGAAGTGAAGACTACATTTACTCCATGAGTTAATATTGAAAAGACACGCTATAGGTAGAGTACTTTGATTTTAATTATCAAAGTGTTGTTCCAAATGGTTATTAACTTTTACACTAGACTGTAACTTACAAATGGCTCAGTCCATCAGCGACGCTATGCGAAACGAGAACATCAACGAAGCCCTTGACTTTTTCGTCCTCCATGCACTTTCGCAGGTTCTGCCTCGCCGTGGAAGCTTCGCCAAATCGACGCGTGAAATCACCACCCAGCACCGATACACACACCGTCAAACCTTTGCCTGGAATAAAAATTTGCTGGTTAGTTATGATATTGAGCAATCGTTGACTGTTTATTATTATTGTTATTTGTATGTTCGCTTGACTATCTTACACTCGGGTAACCAAAGAAGACCAATTTCGAGATTTAACATTAGAGAGATACAAGGAGTCAAGTGGATTGTTCTCCGTATTATTTTGAGTAAGCTGGTTTTCTACCACAAGCAAAAACAAGTTGTATGCATACTTATGAGTATCACAGTGATATCACTGATTCTTCCAATGATAATTTTATATCTAATTGGAATCAACCTTATTCCTTAATCTTACCAGCTTTAAGTTGATTAGCAAAGGCGAGCATCTTTCTGTATTTAGGCTGCAGATCGTCGTTCAGTTTCGCAAGTATCAATATTTGTGGGCGCCAGTTCTTGGTATGAGGTGGACCTTCTTCAAGACGCAGTAGAGAATAACGGGCAGCCGATAAAGCCAGACCACGGAGACCATCACCCCATTCTTTCTCCGCACTATAATTTAGTACATGAGGTTAAGTATAAGAATAAAGATAATTGGAAAATGAAATCCAAATACAAATTCTATAATGTTCCTATATAAAAAAACTTACCCGCGGTATTCGATATACTTGTAGATAAGACCAGCCATTCCCATAGCAATGAGAGCATAGAACCAGGATGTCATAAACATGATGGAGATACACAGAACCAATCCCGCCAGAGATAAAGTCCTGGAAAAAACGGGTTTATTAACAATATTATCAATTTAATCACAGTTGATACAATGCTCGATTTTGGTACCAAGAACTTACCAATGATAATATTTGAATCGTGGACGCCAGTTAGGGGTCTTCAGAAGAGTTTGCAGTGCGCAAGCCAGGTTAACAAAACCGTAGCACATGAGGAAGAACATGGAGAGTAGTGGAGCTAGGATGTCGACGTTGCCGAGAAGGATGCCGCATTGGCAGATCACCATGGTTAGAAGCAGGGCTCTGTATTGTAAACATTAAAAGTTGCATCTTTGAAAGTATTTACACGTGCTTATTTATTTACTACTCATTTAAAATATTCAAATGTACCAGGAGAGCAGACGTGTATAAGAGGTCGAACTTCCTTGGAGCCTATATTATATAAATTATATTACAGGTCCCACAGAAATCAGTGGTGGATCTTACAAAACTCCCAGAATTAAATTCGATCTACTGGTGGAGCCTATTAATACATTCAAGTATCATAGGATCCACTGAGCCTAATGGTGGATCACAGTGAACTTCAGCGTCCTATTCAATCCACTGGTGGATCGAGATAGTGGAGCCTACAGGACAGAGGGGCTTAACACTACAGTATTATGAAAATGTGCCTTGTTTATTATACTATTTGCCATAGGTTTAAGTATTTAAAGTCTAAAAGGCGTTTTTACGTTTTTAAAGTAAAGTTATTCAAGCTGGACCTTATAAAAAGATTGCAGACTGCAGTCGTGTTCATTGGTATGCAAAATCAGACATTCCTACATTGAATTGCAAAGATGAATGCATATTCATGAATCTGATCGTACCGAATGTTAAAAAATTCTCGTAATGACAACGTACCGTGTAGGTTCACCCCTTTTGGAAGACACTGCAAATGGCGCAAGGAATGGTATAATTTCATCCTTAGCAATGGCTTGAAGTAAACGCGGTGCTCCAGTAAGTGATTGCAGTCCAGCTCCAAGAGTTGAAAGGAATGAGCCGATCAAGATGACCCACTGATTCGGCCATGCCATGTTCGCTACAACCAGTTTCCCTCCTATTGATTGACCAAACCTAAAATAAACGTAATTTATTAAACAGTAATTAATTAATCGGTAAGCTAGAGGATGTGCTGAAATCCAAAATCCCACAGAGCCTTAAGACCAAGGTGTTTAAGCAATGTGTTTTGCCCACTCTCACGTATGGTTCCGAAACATGGACTCTGACTAAGGCGTGCACATCTAAGGCGTGCACAAAGTCAAAGTCGCACAAAGAGCAATGAAAAGAGCTATGCTAGAATTCACACTTCTGGACCGAATTCCGAATGTCTAGATAAGACGCCGAACAAAAGTGGTTGATATCAGCAAGCGGATTTCGACTCTAAAGTGGAGCCAGGCAGAATGATGGCCGATGCACGAGGATAGTGACAGAGAGGTGGCCGTGGGAGGGGGAACGGTCAGTGGCAGACCAGCAGCCAGGTGGTTGGATGACATAATATATAGAGTAGCCGGCAAACAGTGGATGAGGCTAGGGTGGGACCGTTCTAGTTGGTGTGTAAATAAAGAGGCCTATTACCCAGCGATGGGGTTTACCGGGATGATGATGATGATGATGATGATGATTATGGTTATACAGTGACAGTGTCTCTGTAAGCTTCACACTGAAAATTAAAAGCAGGAAGGCGGTATAGGTACTGTTTTAAAACCTACCTACGTTATACATATACCTACGTCCTACCTACTAAGTTACCTACGTTTACGTAGCAATAAATATAATGTAGTGATACATTGTTTCAGTGGCAAGAAACAATTCTGGTTAGGTATGTGCATAAGAATAGATAGTACATTTCTTGGTCAAGGCGAGAGAAGTAGATATGTCAGAATCGTATTGTGGGGTTAAACCGTTGACTCTGCTTACCCCTGTGGGATAGTGGCGTGAGTATATGTATGTATGTTGTATGTTAATAGTACACTGCAAACAGTAGTTTATTATAAACCGGAGTGTGTACTACTAGTGCTAGTAGATAGTACCTGTAGAGGTACATAAATGTGGTCACTATCATAGCTGGGCACCGTTAATCAAATAGTTAACTTCGTTAATCGTTATCCGCTACAAAAAAATTTGCTTCGTTAAACGTTAAAGCGTTACATTTCGGAAGAGTTAACGCAAGTTAACGTTAATCGTTAATCCGTTAATATGTGTAAAATTGCATTGAAACTATCTCTATCCTTCGAATTTTCCGCTGCTTCTTGTCGTAAGGCATCTTCTACCTTTTTATCCATGCACTTTTTTACTGCATCCACTCTACTGCTGTCATACTCGTACGTTTCCAGCCATATCAACCGGAACTTTAGGTTAAATTCACTCGCTGCCACGCGTCGCCCGGCGCTTGTCGTTTCATACTTGTCTGAACCTGTTTTTCGCGCCGCGCCGCGGTACCGTGCGGTAAATAGTAGGCATTGGATTAACGATTAACGGACTTCTGCATATTAACGGAAGTTAACGTGTCCGTTAACATTTTTAAAAGTTAACTTAAAAGTTAATCCGTTAATCAAAATGTTAACTTCGTTAATTAACGATTAACGGATTAACGAGTTAATGCCCAGCTATGGTCACTGGTTGGGTATGGTTAAGTACTACCGTATTTTAATCAAATCAGTGTGCTAAACACTAGGGTAAACACTAACGCATAACTATCATCTCTTTTGTTTAGTTTATAGTCAGAGTTTATAGCATCTTTTTTCTATGGCATCAATGTTTCAATACAATGTCATAAGTCTTTAAATTATTGTTTCTGTTCTCAATCAAACAAACGTCAAAAAACCATCCAACAATGGAAAAAATATTCACAGCATTCGCTAAATTTGGGCAACCGAAAAGCGACGGAAAACAAATAACGTTATCAAATTTAACTAAATGGCTCAAACAGGCTAATATGGCAAAAAAATTACTTCAACAGATGTTGATATTGGTTTCCAAAAAATGAAAGCTAAACAAATAGACTTTAAAACATTTGAAACGTTTATCAAAAACCTGGCAAGCGAAAAAAAGATAAATTATGAGGAATTAGCAGCGAAACTTGTTAAATGTGATGTACCAGGAACATCTGGAGCAGGTACCAGCGAAAAATCTGAGGTTGTCGATAGACTAACAGACACATCAAAGTACACAGGCTCACATAAGGAACGTTTTGATAGTGAAGGGAAAGGAAAAGGACTTGCCGGAAGAGAAGACACGCAAGAAAACACTGGATACGTCCAAGGGTACAAAGACAAAGATACCTTTGATGCAAAGAATGCAAATAAGTAGAATAACTTACTTGTCTCTAAGTAACAAGTTATCCACAGTTCCAGCGAATAGCAAGACACAGGAGAGGTATACGAAGGAAGTGGTGAGAATAGCACAAATTGTACCAATCGGGATACTTTTCTGGGCATCCGCGAGATCTCCGGAGCGATTAGATCCAGCCATTATTCCTGAAATAACAAAGTTAGATTAAGGCAACAATTTACTAATTAGAAAAAAATATATTCGTTTTACAAATGTTACCAGTGACAGATGGGAAGAAGATTCCTATAAGGATGGTGAAAGTTGTCGAAAGATCAGCATAGACTTGGTTATAGGTAGGCCTCTCCATTTGTTCGATGTCATCAGGATCCTTTCCGTAAGAGATGTATTGACCAAGTTCCAGGAACGAATCTTGTAAGTTATCGAAGAAAACTCCACTGGACAATCCCTGTAATAAAATTCTAGTTGTGAATCTGGTTTTTCTGAAGCTATTATTAATAGTATAGCTATTATAATTTTGATTATTGAACAGGACAACATTTTCGGCTAACCGGACTATCACCTCGGTGACTGTGGTGAATTAATGACAGAATTACATAAATGAAGTCCAAAAAGCTTAATTTCTATATTGGGGGACAGTTTTGGGGACAGAAAGAAAGGGTAAAAAACCAATTTTTATTTTTATAAGAAAACTTTTATAACAACATTTTCAGAACACTAAAATATTGCTGTCCCCTACCGTGTTATATGTTTCAAAAACTAAATCTGCAAAAAAACGTGATTGATGTTGTTCAGACATAAATATTTGGTGACCTCAATGATTGTTTTATTCACAAATACACACACTTGAGCCACCACCAAATGGCGTAGCTTCGCAGCAAGCCGGAGAGCAGGCGACTGCGACTCACTCCTACTCTTACTTATTTATTTTGTTTTAAAAGCAGTTTTGTTGTTATCTTCGTAATTATGACTGACTGTTAACATATTTTTTGTCTTGCATTTGTAGTAGACCAATGAGTTAGCTCGTACCAATGAGTTATTCGGAATTTATGTACGATTTGTAACACCACTGGCTTTTCGGTGAAGGAAAACATCGTGAGGAAACCTGCATGCTTCAATTTCGAGGCATGTATTGAACCCACTGTCCATTAGAATTGGCGACGGGCTCACCCCCCGTCACTCTGGACAGAGTTTCGGTACTACTGGTGAAACGTGGATGTTCTGAGGTTTCAGAATATCTCTGACTACCCCCCCTCGGGGAATATAGTCGTGAGCATATGCATATGCATTTGTAGTAGGTAACTACCTACCTACCTTTCTGATTGTTACATTTTTATTAATATATCGACAGTGGAAATTTCAAATGTCGTAAGGGACAAACCCCTACTTTTGAGTAGAGCCAAAAAACAAAATTTTGGCAAAAAAACATCATAACTTCTTTATTTTCTTTCCTATTAAGGTGATTTCCAGACAGATAGTTTTAAAATTACTTCATCTATAGAAGACTATTGATCAAACCTGGATTAGCACAATAGTTTAGAAGTTAGTGTCCCTTACACAATAGAATTTTTGAACAGATGTCCTTTACACAACCGAATTTTTGAAGAGATGTCCGTTACGACGTGGAAAAAATTGCGATTTACAACAAATCTATTTTACGCCCTACCATACCCTACGCTTAATCATAATAATTTTGTTGTAACTGCCTACCAGTCTTGTCCACTCCTATAATTTGTATGTCGTAAAGCTATTATAAAAAAATAAAAGGAAGTTACAATAAAAAATTTCGATCCAATCAAAGAGATTATTGCTATGTCATAGACAAATTTCTGATCAGCAACTGTTCAGTTTAGTTTTGCTTGTCCTTAATCACTGTTTTTACCGGTATTTGACACGTTTTCTTTATAAGAACCATTTATATAACCGAAACTTTTTCTACAGGGTTCAACTTAATATGCTGCTAGTTTTTTACAAGGATGATCAGATCTTCAGACTGAAAATCTTTCTCTATGGGACCAATTTTCAAATCGCGAAAAAAATATCAGATGTCATTTGGCTCGAGTAGGTTTGCACTTTAGTATGAAACATCTGATTTGATCCCATAGAGAAAGTTGCTCAGTTTGAAGGTCGGATAAACCCCTTAAAAAAGGTGTCAGCATAATAAGAAGAACCCTATATGTTCGACGCCATTGTTGTTGTTACGGCCTACGGTTAGCGGCGCTGTGTCAGAAAGGAAACTAAAAACTGACAAAACGGTGATTCATAACCCGCTAAATGACATTACGTCTAGCTTTTTATAGCCGTATTGAAGAACGCGAAGCGCTCATACAATGCGACGATCGTTCGATCAGCCGGCTAAATTTTGATCCGCCGTAATACGAAACGGCTCGTTTTAGACGGCTAGCTGTTATGTCTTCTTATACCTCTATTCCTCGAGGAAAACCCTCTGCTACGTCCTGGAGGGCGCATGACATAGGGCACAGGCTAAAATGCGATAGATATCGAGTGGTTTATGGTGGCCGTTACCTATGTAATGCAGCTAATGAGTTTTACAAACCAACTGCGAGATATTCACGAGTCTAACCCTTCCCTGCTCAAAAGTCATCAAAATGCTAGCCAAATTGCTCCTCGGGATGGCCAAAAGAATTTTTTTGTACCAAGTATGTACCTATTTACACTTAGCTTTCATACGCTGCCCTTTCTCCCGAATGAAGCCATTGACATCAACACCCCAATGGCCTCCCGTCTCAAAGGCGACTGGAACAAAATCATAAACCTACTCCAGGTTGGTAGTTCCACCCGCTAAAAGGGCACCGAACGTGTATATATACTGGTCTCGTTCCAAACCAGACAACCGCCTTTTTGACAAGATAATGACGCCATCGATGCGGCTAAAACCCAGGGGCGTCAGGATACACAACACGTCTACAGACACAAGCGCATGGCGAATTATGTAATTTAAGGCTTGATGACGGATGTACTTACATTCCAGCACAACGCTGACATCTTAATTTATGACAACACTTTTCTCCACCCAACACTACAAATATATTCGGACTAGCTTACCTTGCAATCTGGATGTAAGACTGTGGCAACTTTCAAAGAATCATTGTAGAGCAGCTTTCCCAAAATGAAGGAAGGGAGAGAGTACCTACAACCAAATTAGCGTATGACTCCGGCTCCATACTATCACTTTTTTAAGCGGGAAACATTAGCACCAACAGCGCTACTTACAAACAGTGACAAAGACAGTCTTGCCGCGATATCATCCCTGCTTGCACGGCCAAGTTTTCAGGGCGCTTAGCGTTTGGAGAAGAGGTTGCAGTTGCAGTTGCAGTGGTGGTTATGGCAGAGTTGAAAGCTTTGGAATATCTGTGTACGCTCATTTATTTGGGAATTTCCACCTTGTTTTATACAAAACGGCGGTTCCCTATTCGTCTGTAAACCTCCGACTTCCGAGTAAACTGTTCATGTGGGTATCCCCACTACCTACGTACGCCCAGCTTATTATGGGTTTGCGTTGCTTGATGTGTCGCCGTGTGAACCGACGGTACTGAACAACTTTCTCTAAGAAACGTGTAGGAAAGTAGCAAAAAAAATTGGGTTTTTCACACAAATGTTCGATCAGCCGATTATCGAATATTTGTATGAAAAGTTTATTTTTGGAACTTTCCCTTCTTCCTTTGCGAAAGTTATTCAGTATCATGGGTACAATCACCCTTTAAATTAATGCACCCGTGCATAACAATAAACAGTTGTCTAAATAATGTTGCCGAACCATGGTGCATACGAAAGCTAGCTTCATTAACAAAACATACTAAGCAAAAGGTAAATTGTTTTGTGTATTTTTATTGGAACCTGGAACCTGAAATTTGAATATTTATTATAAATTCTTTGATTATAGAACTTTTTAAATAGCTTTACAACATTTAATTTTAGAGTGAACTAGACTGGCAGGTTAGTTACACCAAAATAATTACGATTATTCTTAGGGTGTACAATATTTTTTATTACAATCACAATTTTTGTAACGTCGTAACGGACACGTGTTCCAAAATTATATGGTTTAGGGACCTAATCTTTTAAACTATTATCCTAAGCGAGATTCAATCAATAGTTTGCTATAGATTAAGAAATTCGAAAACAATTTGTCTAGAAATCATTACAATAGCAACAAAAATTTAAAAGTTATAACGGTTTTAGGCAATATTTTGTTTTTGGTTCTTCTGTAAAACATACAAGTTTATTGCCGAAGTGTAAGTTTACTACCGAAATATCGGGAATATAGATATCAAAAACGCGGTAAAACCCCCTTTTAAATGTTTAATTTTAGTTTAAATAAGAACCGTTGTCATGACTTTCTACAACAACTTTAAAATTATTTGTGAAAATAACGTCGTAAAGGATATACTGTATTCAAATTATTTGTGAACATAACGTCGTAGAGGACGTAATGTAAATAGCTTGTTGCTACTTAAGACAATATTTATTCAACATTTTAAAATATTTTACCAGAATTTTTGTTGTAAAGGACATAATGCAATATTTTTTGCTACTTACGACAATGTTTATCAAACATTTTAAATTACGCTTTCAGACGATAATGTCGTAAAGGACATAGGGTAATAATGTGTTGCTACTTACAACAATATTCATTCAAAGTTTGAACTACATTTTAAAATAATTTTATGTTGTAAAGGAAGGTTATTTTTTTTAATGTGGGTTACAACGTTTTAAGGCAGGTAATTATAAAGACTTACGACGTTGCATAAAACTATATTACAGTTTGAACCTAAAATTTGACCTATACGACATAAATTTTTAATATTTTTGTCACTTACTACAAAATGATGGTCCTCGTATCTCCTTTATTTGAAGAGATATCAAAATTTTAAATACACAGATCGATAGAGGAAAAAATTCTGAGTTCAGTGGTATATTCAGTGGACTTACGACAAAATGTCCCTTACGACATTTGAAATTTCCACTGTCGATATAATCAATAACTGCATCGAATGCAAAATTAGTACCTTGATGCCCTGGACGATGCTGATGTTGTGTGCCGTGTAGTAAGGGTCGCAGGTGTTGTTAGGACAGAACAGTTGATGCAGTTCTCCTGTCGCATTCTTCGTGCAGTTGCTGATGTGTATGTCTTTAAGAAGTCTCTTTCCTAACACACACATCCTGGAAAGAAATTATTTTTTTAGGTAGGTACCTATTGATTTCATTGAAGTAAACTAGTACTGATTAGTTCTAGGTGAGTACGTATTATTGTCGAGATAATATATATGAATTACAAAAGATCTATAAAAGAATTCTGAATTTTCATCAGTGGGTGGGTAGAGCATAACTATTTTTATGTGGCAGAAATATGTGGTCATATTTAATAGAATTTAGAGGATAAATTCTTAGTACTTAACTACTTATTGGCTTTTTTTTTACTTAATCCTGCATGGTTAAAGTTCCAGCATTATTTGCTGAAACTGAAATAATTCATTCTACTCCTCAAAAAGTCTACTCAGTATGAAAAGTTCTTACTGTAGTTTATCATTCCCGTTGAAATTGACGAATATTCCGACGTAAACAGCTGTGATGGAGAGTAGCACGCATGCCAGGGCGACAGTGGCGAACTTGTTGACAAACTTGACGCCAAGAAACACCACCGCACTCATGACGAGGAGCAGGCCGGTGCCGTAGACGCGGAAGTTGTTGTACATCGCCTCCGGATCCTTGGTAAAGTCGCCGAAGATCGACATCCACGGCGCCATGTACGTCTATGAGAAGGAAATATCACTAGAGCACGGCGTTACAAGTTACTTCGAATTTACATTAATAAATATATACACATTCAGTTGCAGCAACGCTCATTATAGTTAATCCTCCATTAAATCTCTTGCTGTCACTTTTTGTCTTGTTGAGGTAGTAAAAGATAGCAGTATTGAAATAGATTTATTCTCACAGCACAAAAAGTTTACAACTTGGCGTGGTACATCCACTATACATTGAAGATATTTTAGGATACGCAATGCGTTGGATAGTTTTTGTGCACGCAACACTTAAAAACTCCTAAACCGATTTGGATGAGATTTTCAGTAAAGCATAGTTTAGATTAACATTTTAGGCTTTATCTCATCACAATCGATTTCAATCAGAAGTAATGAGTCTACAGGTCAGCACATACCAAGTCGCGGGATCCGCTTCTTCTTAATAAAGATATGCTTTTAAACATAAACTCACGATTTTACACTTTTTGTGGTGGTCAGCAACCAACAACGTGAATTTTTTTATTATGTTACAGATAACCATACGATCCAGTGGGGCTTCTCGGTGACTCTTATTATGGTACCCTGAATTTACTAAATTATGATATCTTCTTCTTGAGGTGCAATCTCATATCAATATTATTCGGACCCTGGAGATTGTAGCCCTGAACAGTGCGATGGTGTTCATATCAAATTATGATATAAAGGACTACATAAAATTTTTACTTCAGTATCAAAGTAAGAATGAAAAATAATAGCAAGTTAAAAGTGTCAAGAGGAAACATGAAAACAAACAAATCTTCACGATCAACTTGTTTATTATTGAACTAATAAACGAGGAAAGAAAGTCTTTTGATAAAATGTTAGTATTGGTAGCACGAGCGGAGTTAACAATTACTTTTATTCTGGGGCGGGAAGTTAGCGAGTTCGCCGGATTGTATTCTGTTCACGATTTCGGACTTCGGACAGTATCCGCGGGCGCCCGTAGCAATAACAGTAATTGAATCAAGACCCTGAGATGAAAGCACCTAATATCACACGAGAGGAGGGTTTCGTAACACGTAATCCCTTCATGGGCAACTCATCCCACACACGACTCATCCCGCGGGCTCAGTTGACCGCTACTTTTTATGTTGGGGGCGACTCGGACCACTCGGTCAACTCATCCCGCGGTGGATTAGGTAAATAGTAGCAATTCGGTTCTGGCACTCGCCGGCCGCTACCGCGGCACCGCTCGCTCCGCTCGCTCGGCTCGTGCGCTGTGGTCACAAGAAACCTAACATGCTCGTCGCTTCGCTCCTCGCTAACCTAACCGTCTGAGTTGGAAAAGGGGGTTTCCCCATTCACTCCCGCCCCCATCCACCGCGGGATGAGTAGACCCCTTGGGAAATGAATGGGCCGAGTCACCCCCGACAAAATAAAAGGTGTCAACTGAGCCCGCGGGATGAGTCGTGTGTGGGATGAGTTGCCCATGAAGGTCACGTAATCTACAATTATGATTCTTTCGCTATTTTTTGTGTTTACAATTTCTATATGGAACGAAACGATCAAGGAAATTCGCGAGATAATATTCCAGACAAATTGCTTATGAATAACAAACGGTAAGTACTATAAATTATATGAACATGAGAAGAAAACAAGAAGCAAGTTTTGCAAATTCATATTGTTTTTTTTTTCTTGGAAACGATCGGTCCCATCTGAAAGCCTGGGGATTTTACAGGCTGATAGAGTCGAAGGAATCTTTTGTTGGCATATTTGTACAAGAATTTTTCGGCGAGAGAAAAAGAGACTGATATACTTCCACACTTTGGTAATTGAGACCATGCCACCACCGTAGAGAAGATACAATTACATAGCGCATGAATAGCCAGAACAAACCAAATAATCTCAAATAATATTTTTCACCCCAAATAATTGGACAAGAGCAGGAGAATTATTCTTACCAGAACAATTTCAACAGCACCGACGATATACATAGCAGCCGCTAGCGTGGTACCCGTGTAGAACAGCATGCCCACCGCGCCACCACACTCCGGACCCAAGGACCTGCCGATCATGAAGTAGGACCCCCCCGCAGGGACCACGCCGTTAGTTGCGATCGCAGACATCGATATCGCCGTCAGCATTGTCTGTGGACGATTGCATTCTGTAAATTATTGTTGCCTTGCGCTTTATCTGGAACTGTATCAGTGGAAACAATGATAATGTTGATTGAGTGTGATTGTTGACCTTTGGGGAGTTAGGTACGAGTCGATATAGTGGGTCATAAATTATAAGTCAATTTTGGTGTTGTAGTGTGCTGCTAGACAATGAAATATGGTAATAGAACTAGACATGAATGTGACAATTGATGCCTTTTAATCCTACCCAATGTGAAAAGTCGTTGCGATGTTTGTGGCTGAACGGATTTGACATAGACAGAATTTGTTCTTTATTAACACAGGTTACTTTTTAAAGTTAACATCGACGAAGTCGTGGGTGACAGCTATGCTAGTCTAAAAAAAACAGAACGTCCAAGCCTGCTCGCTCGGTTAACTTAAACAAAGCCTTAGAGAGTGATTTCCATATTGATGGACCGTGACGCAATCCGTCCTAAGTCAAATGATCCAGTAAACGTTGATTACTTGATTGGTGCATGTCCGTTTGTGCTTGTCACGCTAAGACAACCGATAAGCTATTCAGTTGCCATAGCTATGGGATCAATATCAATTGATGATTATTTATGATTTCAATGTGAATTGAATAGTGTCGAAATCTTTGTGGAGCATCACAGATTGGAATGATATTCTATACCAACTAGATGGACTGAACGTAGTCAAACGATCAACACTCGACTTCCAAGAGATTAACAATTATTTTGGGGTAGGTCGGAGCTAACATAAACACTTACATTATCAAGATAGACAGTCAAAGCTACGAAAGCGTCGAAAAAAATAGGAACCAGTACTGGTTCCAAAACCCTATACATATACACGCACACGTACATAATTAGTATGGCGCCTCACGCACACCAACCTAAGAAAGTTAGCCCCTTTTGTTTTATACGGAACAAGTGTGAGGCTCATTCTAGACATATACTTTTTCTAAGCATAAACAGTTAATAGATCTTACCGTACAACAGCAAATTAGCACAATCAGGAATCCTTGTATAGCGCCAGCTGTGCCAACAACCCACGTGAGACGGATGAACAGAATGACACCGAAGATGTTCTGGATGCAGGGTAGGTAGCACCCGATGAGCGTGCCCATGCGGGACGGCGGAGCAGGCTTCGGCGCATCGGGGTCAGCTGCGGAGGCCGTCGGGATCGTGTTGGAGTAGTCTGCCAGGGAGCTGAGGAAGGTAGCAGCTCGGGGACGATCTTCGATTTCTTCCTGTTGAGAAAAGGTGATGGATTAGAAATGATAAATCGGTTTAGCATGAGTGCGTTTTGCTTCTTGAGGATTGAATTAGAAATAAAATAACCCTTTTTTAATGGATAGCTGAAGTCTTTTTTGGTAGATATATAATAGCTGCAGAGTGTAGATACATCTAATATTTTAAACATTTCTCAGTTTAGTTCGATCACAATATTCATATTCAATAGGTAGGTTCCGTTAAAAAATTCTGGAAAGCACTCCGAAATTCCATTATGGCGAACTAGGTCTTTTTCTATACACGTCATTTTAGAAGTATTTCCTGTGTATATGTTAGGTACAAAACATAAAGCTGAGACGGATTCATACGAAACTGAAGTAAATTTTCGATACCCGACGAATCGGCACTCGTTGAAAAATTCATTTTTAGAGGTGTACAAAGTTTTAGAACTAACATTGTAAATTTCGTTGAACTAGTATCCTAGATTTTTTAACAACCTTGCAAAACTTTCCCTTGAAATGGGAACAAAGACAAATTGCACGAATACACTCAACTCTCAATAGCGCCGCATTGCGAAAGTCGTTAATTTATTTCATTTGTTCTGCACACAATAGAAAGCAACTGCATTTCATCGATGCACATTCATGTGATGACGAGATGGAAAAAAAGGTTTTATACGATGATAAGAAAGAGTGGGAAAAGGAACTAAGTTGTATTTTTGTTAACAAAATCTCAATTCTTCAACAAACAAGAAGTAACTTCATTATCGAAAAGCGTTTATCACTTCCGATTTCATCGAGCTGATCGGCTCGTAATCTTGATGCCGTAGGAAAAGTTGACGGGGGACGGAGACGGTGCGAATTTCGCGCCCCAATCACGTAATCGACATAAATTGCATTTGCCAATCTTGAAGTTAGTTCGGGATATATATTATACCTAAGGAGAGCTAAGCTCAGTATTATGTGATTGTCTAGAACGTTTGCATGATCTTAGAATGAAAAATTTTACTCTTCGGGTGTGCATTGCAGAGCCCCGAGTTAAGGAAAAGATATTTTTACAGCAATGTTCAATGAAGCTTAAATTGCATTTTTTCCAGAAAAATTGCCAGAACTATTACGATTGTGGTAGTATTACCGATTCTAACAAACTAAGTTGAAGATTAAGCATCAACATTGATGTGTAGGTACTTTTGTACGGTCGCCAGAACCGTTTAAAAAATTCCCAAAAGGTTAGAATCCTACCAGATTCGGTATGTGAAAAAAGTTTACCCGCTGAAAGCCTGAACACGAATTCAATTTCTCTCTCTTTGTTGAAAAAACACAATTAAAACTTTCTGCATATCTCGTCTTTGAACGTTCAACGTTCTGTTTTATTCTAGAAATTCTCGCATTAAATTCTTTACATACGATAACGGCGCATGTGGCGAACGTTTTGAAACGAGATCTAAATTGTGATTTATAGGCGGCGCCGATGTTAGTTTTTAATTTCGTGTATGTAATACGAAGCACGTTAGTCGATGGCTACATGGGGCTTAACCTAAATTCAGATCGTCTTCCAACTTAGGGCTGTCAAATGCACATCAATCTTTCCGTTGGCCAGATAAAACAGTTAAACGAAATCAAAAGAACATTGCTTTCTTAAGCAATGCAAGTTGATTACATGTGATATAATACGGATCACTAGAACCACAGGATAAAATAATAAATCCCAGGCAGCCCTGCGGAGCCCTCGTATTTTATTCAGGCGCCATTTGCCTCGGCGTTCATCCAGTAACGTTCGAGCGGAGGGCAGCTCTCACGAAACTAGTGACGCTACCTTCTACGGTTCCACTCGGAAATGCAGGCGGAAAGTAGGATTTAAACGAGCACATGGGATTAGATTTGGTGGCCTAAATTGAAAATGCGACATCGAAATACACTTCGCGAGCAAAATATTGAAAGTTGCCACGAAATTTTGAAGCCGGTCAAAGTTATTTTAAGAAAATTGCATTTTGTGTAAGATTTTGTGGCGCGTATATTTCGACGGTGTTGATGTTACGAATACGTAAGTGAATTGATAAATTTTATGTAAACATCAAAGTAAGCCTCAGGAGATCAGTGTGGGAGTTTGTCGCTGATTAGTCGGAGTTGTCACGTCGTTAGGGAGGATTTCAAGCTTTCGGCAACAAGCGCTGACGGGAAACCTAAGACGCGAAACTAGGTACTCGTACTAAACTTATTTGTCACAGCGATTCTGTCACTCATCATCACAAACTTCTTCAAAGTAATAAATGAAGATGACAGGTACACTTTTGTGTCACGCAAGTATCTTCATAAAATTGCTTATTGTGATAAACTTAGGGCCTGTTTCACCACTTATGAGTAAGTTCTTGTTAGCTTATCCGACAGATATTTTGACATATTTTCATACAAAATACGTTAACCTATCTGTCGGATAAGCTAGCAAGAACTTACTCGGAAGTGGTGAAACAGGCCCTTAATGTAATACCTACCTAATTAAGTTTATATGGTAGCACTTTAAGTAAGTTTTGTCAAAATATCAGTAACTAAATCAACGGTAATCAAATAGCATGTGTAATACCGATTTACGTTTTTTGCATAAAATTTAAAATAAACGCGATTCTTATTAAAAGGAATAAAACCACTCTGTAATCACGGACCTGAAAAAAAGACGGACGTAATGTGACACTAAAAAGATGTGAAGCATGCAAGGTCCTACATTTTCGTTTGTTCTACAAGGGACCTACACTCACACAGATGCACTATCTCTAGGCGCAGGTCCGACACCGTCACCATTATGTACCGCGTGACAGCACGCACACAAAAGAAATGGGTGCTTCACTCGTGATTAGACGAGATTACGTCCGTCTTTTTTTCAGGTCCGTGTCTGTAATTTTCTAATTATTAATGTTAATCTCATAAATGTACGTATACAATCACATTATTTGTCAAACACAAGTTTTGGCGCATGATTTTAAGAGTAAAGTAAGAGTGAATAGGCTTCTTCTGGGGTAAGTTCGCTACATCTTCGACCCCATCTCTGTCCTCAGGATTGGATTGAGGTAAAGAGCATACCCATTTTTTTATTTAAAAAAAAAAGTACAATTTTACGTGTGCTTCGCTTAAAGCTTAAAGACACAATTGTCTAAACACAGCAGTAAATTGTTCTCAGCAATAAAATAAAGGGATAGTCCGCAGCGCGACCAATTTATCACGAGGGCTTTTTCCTATTTGTTTTCATTTGTCCCGGCGCCATTATTCGGCACTTTATTTGAAATCCGGACTTTACTGTGTTGGTACAGCGAACGTAATGAAGTCCTTTGTTCCTAGCAGCCAGTGGGCTGAATATGTTTCGGTTTAATTTCAGTATTTTCACTCGTTGACGTATAAACCAATTCACCTTTAGTACACCCAAATTGAGCTATTCAGTGGTGTAATTATGTTGCTCATTTTGTTGGGATAAGGGCTTTCAAAGGCACTCTCACTCTCCATGAACTGAATTCGATTACGTTCATAAAAGGCCCCGAAATTACAACAAATAATAAATCCAGTTCAAATCTGCTGAATAATATCGCACCTTAAAGTGCTCTTTCAAAATTCAGTAGCGAGGGAAATAAAAGTGATTCTCAAATCTAGCAAAATGATATCAGTGATGTCGGGAGCGCGGGCTGAGGGACTCTTGACCTCGCTGGAGATGTTTCGAAGCCCGCATTCCTTCGGTATCGACGAGGCACTCCGCGGCAGACGGCCTTCTGCCAAGTGACCTCGCTTCAAAGAGCTCGCCTGAGACAGTTGATTAAGGCCGCCTTGCAACTTAGTTCACACTTCAAGGGATTCTTATTTAGCTGGATTTTTGTAAGTGAGTTTCTAACACCACCGTTGCTGGAAAGCTGAAAACTTTGATTAAATTTGAATAATTCGAGTTGTGTAAGTATATTTTGATATAAAAAAAATATCTAAGATTTTTGTTTCCTAGAATTAGTCTCGGTATCTTTAGAACTGTCATAATTTAAAAAAATATATAATTTTATTAGATAAATTATATGATAATTAATATACAAATAAACATGAAAACAGCTAATATATACAAGTACTAATACATTAAAATTATAAACCTAATCTAAATTATAATATAATTTTATCATATACTTATCACAGAAAGTCGTATTTGTGGAGTTACAAGAATTCAGTATGAAATCTTTCCACATGTTATTCTTCTTCTATTTTATTTATTTATTTTTATTCATGTTATTTAATTAAAATTCAGGCAGTTGTTTTGATATTTATTACCGTACTCGTTTTCTTTGGATATTAACCATAAGGGTAAACAACGAGGAACGGGGCGTGAAACATTTTCTGTCTCCGGGCGGTCTTTCCGAACTAATATCCGCTCCGCAACCATGTACCGCTGCCGGAGCTACCAGGTAGGGAGGGACGTATTGTAAGGAGGCCTCGACTGTCTTCAGGCCCCGATAATGGGGCCTAGATCATTTGACATGGACGCGAGACATATCGATGGCACGATTGCGCTCGCATTTGAACGATATAAAAGGCGCGGTAGAGCCTTGTCGCGTCGCGTAACGTACGAGTAGGAGCACGTATGCTTGCATCCAATTTTTTTTAGGAAAATTTAAAAGAGTATAGCTTATGCCATCAGAAATATTGCAATCCGTAAATTCGCACTCCAACGTGAACGTTGCTACAACCAGAAACTGTTTTTGTAGTATAACTCGCTTTTTGAAGGTTTTAGGATGCAATGACGTGTCCGATGATGAATGACGTGTGAGATAGTTTGTTAGCCATTCGACTAGAAAAATTACAATAACTGCATAGATAATACTTATGTACTGAATATAGGCCAAGGAAGATATCTCTTCGTTCATTCAGACCATCAAACTTAACAACTTTCACGATGGAGCCAACATCGCAATCGCAAAAATCGTAAAAGAAAAAAATCTGCTGTCCCATACACACATCATCCATCTGCCATACATTTGGATCGAGTAGCCATAGACGTTTTCTATGGAACAGCTAATTTTTTTTCGCGATTTCAATGTTGCCCCCATAGCGAAAGTTGATCAGTTTGATGGTCTGAAGCACCCCCGTTTAAATGTACTTACTTACTATGCCGGCTTAGAGACCCGAAGTGGGTCTTGGCCTCCGACAACAAAACACGCCATTCATCTCTTTTCTGTGCCATCTCAGTCCAGTTGAGCACCTCCAGCTCTTCGAGATCCTTGGTGATCTGGTCTATCCAGCGATATCTCGGCCTTCCCACCGGGCGACGCCCAGAGGGTCGCCCCAGATACGCTCTCTTCACCGCACGATCTTCCCCCATCCGTTCTATGTGTCCGAGCCAGCGTAGTCGAGCAGATTTTATCTCTCCTAGTATGTTAGGAGTGGAAACGTGGCCGTTTAAATGTAATGCATTAAATTGTACACCCTGTATTCGAAATCTACTATGAGCATAGGTAAGTAATATTATTAAAGGTTCACTTTCAACATGCGACGGAAAATTTTGATTAAAGAAATAACTTGTGGACCTATAAGTGTTTGTATTATGCGGGGCCCCGGAGCTTTAGCCCTTGATGCCTTCTCTTAAATCCCGCTCGGTCTAGTAAACATTGTTTAAGTATAAATAGGCCCATGAGTAAACAAAGCCACTTTCATTTTAGCGCAGAATTGATGGCGGTTCTTATTAACTTCCTATCTTATTATGATTTAGTTTAGTTTGTTAACTGACTTAGGGCCTGTTTCACCACTTCTGAATAAGTTCTTGATACTTATTTCGACAGATATTTTGACATAATTTCATACAAAATATGTCAAACTATCTGTCGGATAAGCTAACAAGAACTTACCCAGAAGTGGTGAAACAGGCCCTTAATGTTGAAATAAATAAACTGTTATTTATTTAAAAAAAAACATTACTTCGCTGGCTAGAGGTATTAAAACTCATTAAGTACATACTTATTTTGACCGAAATAATTTTCAGGTTTTCTAGTTGCTTGGAAGTTATAGTTTTTTAACGATAAAAAGTCATCAACTTTTTGTTAGAACAGAGTATGTGCTAGACTTGCTGAAGCGTTATTTATTGGTCATTTATGTACTTCAAATGAATTAAGGATATTCTAGCAGCGCCCGCGACTTCGTACGCCAGACCACGCACTCGTAACTTTTGATTGAGTGAACCGATTGCGATGAAATAAAGCCCAAATGTTAATACAAACTGAGCTCTATACCATCCAAAAATCGGGTCATTTGTTTTTACGTGATGCGTGCGCAAACAAACAGACAACTATTATAAAAATAGTCTGCATTCCATTACCTATCCTAAACGCCCCCAATTAATATTTTTGAAAAAGTCTTCAATATGCTATGTTTACATTGTTATTACATTTAATAGAAAGATTTATGAGCTACAACATTACCCTCAAAACAGCAACCCTTACCCATTTTTTTCAAGACGAAATTACGTAGATACAAAGATTTGCGAGAATTACAAACGAAAGCTTCTTTCGTATTTCTTATTTCTTTGTATTAAAGTAAATAGCTCTGTTGGTTTAACGATGTCGTATTTTTCTTAGAAAAAGACTTTGAGTTGGATCAAAGTTAGAATTACGTTTATAATCAGGTCATGTATAGAGTAGATATATGACATACGTAGTAACTTATTGTGACAATGTTGTGACATAATTTGAATAATATAGGCACGGAAATTGTTGACGTTGTAGAGAAGATGCGATCAGAAACTCTACAAAATAACACGACTTATAAAAGGTATTACAAAAATACAAATAAACATTTAAGGGGGTGGTTTACACCATCAAACTGAACAACTTTCACTATGGGACCAATATCGAAATCGCGAAAAAAAAATGATGTTCCATACTCTAGAAATCGACTAGAGCTAAAATATGTATGGGATATCAGATTTTTTTTTTCGCGATTTCGATGTTGGTCCCATAGAGAAAGTTTTTCAGTTTGTTGGTCTAAACAAACCCCTTAAGAGTTTTACATATTTATGTTTACTTATGAAACATCTTGTATATAACAACATACATTTTTATCAAAAGTCTTTTAAGAATCCAGTTGCAGCCTTGTGTTTATTTTTATTTTAATGTGCGTACACATCATCGACATCATATCTTAAAAAATAGTAGACATGTACAAAAGGCGAGCCTTTCTAGAGAGCTGACACATTAATAATGTACATGAGAAGAAAAAAAACATTATTAAGACGAGTGAAAATAAAAAGAAAACTGAAAGTAGACTGAAAGGGGATGCAGTGACAAGGATCTAAAAGAGAATTCCGAGATCGTTATTCATGTGAAAAGGATGAATGATAGTCGTAGAGTATATGCACAGGTATATGTCAGTGGTGATAGTAGACTGACGTATGCAATACCTATGTATATAAAAAGAGTGTGAGTGGAACAGTCGAAATTAGTTTTTCTAACTTATGTACGTAATACCGACTGCTCTCAAAGGGTGAAGGAAAACACCGCGAGGAAACCTGCATACGCTGAAGAAGAAATTCCGACGACTCTAACAAAAAATTGCTTTTCATCCCATCTATTCAAAAAGTGTCACTTTAGTCCTCTTTAAGTGCGCCTAAAGTTGCACTTTTTGTTAAGAGACTTTTACAGCGGGCAATGATGAGTTTTGAATTTGGAACATGTATTTTTGCTACATAGGTCCGCGACCAAAGAGTCCGAACGCAAATATTAAACTAGAAGCGCCTTTTATTTATTTTCCTCATAGAGGGGGATGAAAAGTAGAGTGTATCACTCGGCCGCAAAATTATTTTTTCCTCGGGCGGCATACTTTGAATCCCTCGCTGCGCTCAGGATTCTACTTTAGAATCCCTCGCTGCGCTCGGGATTCTACTCAAGAATCCTTCGCTATGCTCTGGATTCAAAATAGCGCCCTCGCCTTAAAAATATTATTTTACGCCCTTGTGATACAATCTACTATTATAGCTTAAAAGCTTAATATTTCGCTAACGGATCCCTAAATCTAAAAATGGTTTTTAACCCCAATATTTTTAAAAGACCTATCGAATAAAAATTGTATCATTTTTTTCGTATCCTATCCTAAAAATAATATTTTACAAGATTTTATTTTACCACCTTGTCGGCGTAATTAACATGTATATCCATGTCAAATTACAGCATTTTAGTACGAGCTAAGCCGGGGACCGACGGACGGACGGACGGACATGGCGAAACTATAGGGGTTCCTTGTTGACTACGGAACCCTAAAAACTGATTAATAAAGTCGATTGACCTTTACTCGTGTCAAATCTCAAAGTATCAATATCTCATATAAACAGAAAATAAAAATACGTCGAACATAATACGACGACCCAAATATAGATGATATGACATTCCTTTAGGGACGATATTCGCATCAACCATCGCCATCGCACGTAACAAGGTAAAGTGGAACCTCGCAAATGGTGCGTGAATAATACACGAGACGGGCGCGGCCGTGTGAGTTCCCTGAGTACCGCTGTGCAGATGCGCTACTCACACAGTAGATGTTATATATTTTTTTACAGCAGATATGTATATAACATAATTTTTTTTAAATATACAGCGTGTTAGGGTAAACAGTTACATTACTTTAAGGGGCGATTGTACCTACCCATGATACTGAACAACTTTCCCTAAGAAAATTTACCTTTCCATACATAAATGCCATCAGTTGACCGAACGTTTTTATGAAAAGCCAAATTTTTTTTTGCGACTTTCCCTTTGTTCTTTTGGGAAAGATGTTCAGTTTCATGGGTAAAATCACCCCTTAAAGTAATGCAACTGTTTACCCTAACACCCTGCATAAGACATACATACATAAACTCACGACCATAATCCCTTTCAGGGTAGTCAGAACATTGCCGTTGCAACATTGCAAAGTTGTTCATATTCACGGTCTGAATACACCCCTATAGATTCGTTACTAATTAAAAATTCGTGGTTTATATGGTTTGGATGAAGGAAGACAAGAATTTCAGTCTCGCGTAACTTACAAATTATAGTCTATTTTTTAAACATTACATCATGCAACATTCAGAGCTACGTAGATTAGATAGGTACTAATCAGCTCTCGACACAAAATGGCCTAAAACCAATAATTATCTTAAACTCATAATGACAACTCTCAAAATGCGAGTGCGAAAATTATTGTTTCTGATTACTAAAATGACTTAAACGCAAAATGACCCTGAAAACATTTGACAACATTTGTGTTTTCTGAGGTAGTTCAGACCATCAAACTGAACCACTTTTACCATGGGAGCAAACAAGTGTTTGCTTATAAGTGATGTATTCATCTTCTTTAAAACCACTGTGTGTTTAAAAATATGTATAATTGTGAATGTATCGTTAGCAAACCTTTAAATAAATAAATAAGAATATGCAAAAAACCTGCTGTAAATTGCAATGCCTACTCGACTCAAATGTATGAAACAACAGATATTTTTTTTGCTTTTCAGCTTTGCTTCCTTGCATTTTATCTATTCTAGGTTTATTAACTTTATTTTATATTAACTCGTTGTATATCTTCAGAAAGTACTCAAATTAAATAGACTTTATCAGATTTCTACCCTTTTCTGTGGTCCAGGGTGTGGTAAAGTGGAACCTCGCAAATGGTGCGTAAATAATATAAGAGACGTTAGGCCGTGCGAGATCCCGGAGTACCGCGGCGCAGGTGTGCTACTTAGCTATGATAATATACGAGTACGTCCCTTTTTTATTAAAACTAATATTTTTATCTCGAGGCGCGTGTGAGCGGTTTATGTAAATGCGTACACAATGAAATGTTATGCGGTTCTTTTTAATTTGACTTCTTTTATTTGGATTCCTTATTTCATATTTGTTTAAATGTATAATAAATCTAGACAGAAATATAAAACACACACATCACAACATTGCTACATGTTAATAAGCAAACAGGGATTTCAATGCAAATATGTCCCATAAAAAACTTGTTCAGTTTGATGGTCTGATCATCCCCTTATAAAACCGTCATCATATTTAAAAAAAAATATAGGGTCCTTCTTAATATGCTGACACTTTTTTAAGAGGATGATCAGACCATCAAATTGAACAACTTTCTCTATGGGACCAACATCGAAATCGCGAAAATAAATCTGCTGTCCCATACATTTGGCTCGAGTCGGTTTGCAGTTTTTTTTGGGACAGCTGATTTTTTTTTCTCGAATTCGATGTTGGTCCCATAGAGAAAGTTGTTCAGTTTGATGGTCTGATCATCCCCTTAAAAAGTGTCAGCATATTTAGTTGGACTCTGTATAATAATAACAATAATAATTATTAATATTAAATAATTATCATTTCATTTCATTAGGAAGGACCCTATATTTTGTGATTTTGTATACCAATTCAGACCATCAAACTGAACAACTTTTACTGTGGGAGCAAACAAGAATATGTAAAAAACAAAAATATTCTTTTCCATACTAAACTGCAAACTCGATACAAAAATTTGAAATAGCATATATATATTTGCGTCTCAGCTTTGCTCCCACAGTAAGTAAAGTTGTTCAGTTTGATGGGCTCAACCACCCCTCAACATTTGGAAAGTGTTAAAAATCACATTGTTATGTATAGCTAAGAAAATTGATAAAAGAATACAGATTTTTGCCCAAAATTTTACAAATTGTAATGCATATTATTAGTTCAGTATAATGGGTTCAATCACCCCATAAAGTAATGGAACTGTTTACAAACACCCTGTAGCAGAATGAATCTAAGCCATGCAGTTTGAAGTCGAACCAATCGTGTAAGAAATTGAAGTGCCGGGGCTACGAGCGCTACGACGGCGCTACGGCTCGTAGACGCGCTACGGTTCATCGAGGAGGCGTGGCCTGTGGCTTCGCTTCATAACCCGATTTCATATGACGCTCGGTTTATTTCACTAATTCCTACGATATGAAGGCTGTATGTTTCCACATAGTACTATAATTACGGGATGTTACATTAAGACAGTTCTGGAGGTAATGAGTGTTTTTATTAGGTTCATCGTGAATGTTATTATGTTAAGTAAAAGGGGCATTTTCCACTGGCCCCATTTTCAGGAGTGGCTTTAATGATCAAACTAAACATATTGAAACGAGGGAAATACTGACACAGCACAGAATATCTACTAAACATCTATTAGATATTTTCTAGACACTTAGATATTTTGTAGATATCTTTTAGATGTTTTGTAGATATTTGTGTTGTGTGGGATAAGATAAAGGAAAGCAGCATTGAAATGTCGAAGAAAAATCAATCGAAGACTAATTTCAAGATACATAATTATACAGTTGTATGTAACTCTTGGTTATACAGGGTGTTAGGAAGAGTATCATTAACCTTTAAACCACAAACTCTACCTATAAACCTGAACAACTTTTGCTATGGGAGTAAACCTGTCAGCGAAAAAAAAATATGCTGTTACATACTAAACAGCAAGGCCTATACGACTTAAACGTATGAAACAGTAGATTTTTTTTGTTCTGACAGGTTTGTTCCCATAGTAAAAGTTGTTCAGGTTGATAGGTAGAGTACGTGGTTTAAAGGTTGCTTTTGTTGCTTGCTTTAAGTCAATTTACATACTGTATACACATATAATCACGCCTGTGTCCCATTAGACTAGGCTGTTTTCAATATAAAAATTGAGATTAAATTAAAAAAAAAATGTATCTTAGACATTGTCACACAAATTATCTGGTCACACGTGACGACCCGGTTGGTGTAATGGTTACCACGCTGGACTGCCAAACCAGGGTCCTGGGTTCGAATCCCGGTTCGGTCATGGATGTTATATGTTCGTGCCGTTGTTGTATGGTTTCCATAATAAAAAGCGTTTAGTGCTTAGTTTGGGATCATTACAATGTATGTGCCTGTGAGCGTAAAAATACAATATTTTTACAACCACATGCCCTACCCATCAAACTGAACATTTAAAGTACCAGAATCTACCCCAAGTCCAGGCTAGATATTATGATGACAAGACAACGATATAGAATACATAGGTATATAGATACAAACATCCATGACTCGGGTACAAATATTCATATTCATCATACAAATATTTGTCCCTTACGGGATTCGAACCCGCGACCCTATCACAGCAGGCACTATCGACTGTGCTATCGGGCCGTCAACACTTTTAAAATCCTTTAAATCTTGAGATAAACCTTTAACATAAAAACAAGACAGAGGAGAGTGCATACAGTAGGTACGGTACGTAAGTAACTGAAATGAGATAACTTCTTAGTTTTCAGATAGTAAAATATTTTATTACTGTAATAAAACTTTAATTACTAAACTTGTTTTAATATCTTGAGTGAACTGTTAAGCTTGCATATAAAATATAATATTATACATAAGTTTGTTAATATAAATACCAGAACAATAACGTTTTTAATCTTACCTCTTCAGACTCGCAGCTATTTACAGCTACGTTAATAAAAAACTAAAGAAATATAGTGATCAGCAGCTTTTATAGGTTAGCTTTATAGTCTAGAAACAATTTGTAGAACGCGATCGTTAAAACTAAGCTCAACCACTTTATTCTTTGAAGAGCTTTAGTCAAATCCATTTGTGAAACAAATCGGCTACGTTTACGTTTAGAAAATGATGCGGCTATAAAAGGAAAAACATGTTTTTAGGCTTCAAAAAGAAAAACTTCCCGTTGACGTAGAATCATGAAATATGGCATGAATATGGAATATCTCACGACACAAGTATGGAAATAAATTAGAAAATCGTTATTTTGTTGTTAACCATCTAATCTAATCTAATCTAAACTAAGTATTATAAAACTGTAACTGTAGTATGTCTGTACATTGAAGATATTTACAAAAAAAAGATTACGATATGGTTTTTAGGTATTCCTAACTCAAAATCCACCTTTTTTAGAAATTTTGTCTGTCTGTTTGTTTGTGTCTTTGTTTGTTCGTTTGTTTGTTCGCGCATCACGCAAAAACTACTGAACCGCTTTTGATGAAACTTTTTTGTTTGATAGCTTATGATCTGACTTAAAATCTGTGCAGACGAAGTCGCGGGTAAACACTAGTATCATATAAAAAAACTCCCGAAAACTAACAATGAGAACTAAGAAAATCTGCTGTTCCATACATTTTGTGTGGTAGGTATTTAATTTTAGTATGAATAGCATTTTTTTTGAGTTCTTACAGTTGGTTCCATTGTAAAAGTTGTTCATATGATGGGTTCGTTAACTCCTTCGAGTTTAGTAGTTGAGATCTTCAAACACCCTGTATTTTTCCATGGCATAGCCGGGAAAAGTTGATTCTGGAAGACATTTATAAACTACCGAGATGACCTGACTTCTTTTTCTCTTACACCGTTTTTACCTGCTACTTTACAGATATTTAAACATCAAGGATCTTTCGATTAACGTTAACGAAAGTAAAACAACATAAAAATGTATGGACTTGACGTATGGTGACGAAAGCAAACGTCAAAATGTTTCGATCGCCTATATATCTATTAATTAAGTCATTTCTACTAACCAAATTAAAGATTGAAAAATGTGTCTCGGGCGGGACTTGAACCCACGCTCCCACGCACGCACGCACGCTTGGTTAGCACGTTTCCCCGGTTTGGAAGAGCGTGGGTTCAAGTCCCGCCCGAGACAAATTTTTCAATCTTTAATTTGATTCGAAATAGCACAACATGGCTGTAACATGTTTATAATCAATAATATTTCTACTAACGTCTACGCCAATAGAAATGTTTCTTTGTCTTAGGCCCAAGCTGGTGATCGACTACAGTTCGTCATCTAACCCTAGGTTTCTCCTTTGTCCTTGATTTGCATGCGTGCGGTCTAGCCAGAATTGCCGAACAATAAAACAATATACTAAACGTTCGCAAGGGTAAATTTTCTTTGTGTTTTACTAAGCTATGTTATCCAAGAGTTTAGAACGTGGCCGGTGTTAATTAACAACAACGCTAATTGACCAACGTTAGCTAATGAATAATTAAATGGCCATTGTCGTGTTAATGTGATTATAAAGCGGTCTTATGATAGTTTCGTCGAGCAGGGTCCTTTGTGCTTAGTATCTATCTAATACCTTCGTAGTCTAATGGTTAAGCATTGGGCTCTTGACACGGAGGTCGTGGGTTCGATTCCCACGGGGGACACCTAGTAATATGTCACTTTGTGCGTTTTCACCAGTTCCCCACATTGCAGGCTGAATCACCTAATTATCTGAAAATCTGTTCTTAGACATAAGAAAACGATACCTGCCTTCATACCCAGGAATAAAAAAATGATATGTGTAAAAATAAGGCTAAATACAATAAATCTGTAAATTAACGCAGTGTCACAAGCTACGGCCTGCAATGGACCTCGCTAAAAACCGATTTCTGGTTCTAGGTATAGATTTTTCTGTATATTCAGTGTCATTGTATTTACATTGTGTTTTACCCGATTATCAGAACTATCGCGTTTATACACTTTATCGTTGACTATCATAATACAAAATTGCACAGCATTGTATAATCAGTAATCACAGAGTACTATAACCACAGATAATACAATACAAGCTATAACCAAGAACATTATATGGCTATAACTATGTGTAATTATCACAGCTCTTCTGATAGCTTCCCTTTTTTGTTATAAACGTAAAAATAAAATAGACACTTACATGGTAAAGGTAGAGATTGGTGTCACAACCCTTGTCCTTGTCTTTCGGCAGGCCATGCTCGTCGGTGTCACCTGTAAAGATGAAACAAAAGTTATAGCGTGCCGTAACTTTGTATGCCTCACGGATTATGAATACGGTATCAAATGGAAACATTTGCGTGTTACGTTTTGTGTGACTATAAATTTGCCACAATGTTATCTAGGATATGCTTTGTTTGAGTCTACGAATAAGCATGTATAGAAGTGTAAATGAAGCTCAAAAAGTGGCACCAAAAAAAGTGTACCGTGCTCTAAATTTGTTCTTTAAAAACTGTACCTAGCCGCCAAAACTCATACAAAATGTCATTTTTCATTGGGTGCCAAAAATTATTTCGATTTTGTTTAGAGTTACTCTTCTATAGTTATTCTTATTCGTAGGTTTGAGTCACACAAACTAGAGCTGGGTACGCATACATAAATTAATTTGACGTACTAAATTATGGGAACGAAAAAGAAATAACCAAAAAGATAAATAAGAAAAAAAAATTGCATTAAGCTTATAGTTTAAGCAGCATGTTTTATGATAACGACTACTCGTATATAATTTTTTCCGAGGACTTTCGAATCTTTCGACCTCGAGTCCCGAGTATCAGTTATCTCACTAGCTACGCTTCAGCCGCCATCGTAACCGCAGTTCCGTAACTAGTTACGATCAAGGAATTTTTTTTACTTAAACGAAAGCAGTTGCGAACAAGGCTTATTTATTACTTGTACGTAACTGGTTTCGATAGAGGAATTATTTATACTGATACGGAATTACGTCTTATCTCATAATCATCTCACTAATATTATAAATGTGAAAGTTTGTGACGAAGTTTGTATGTTTGTGGCTCAATGACGCATAGGTAATCGGCTCAACGGATTTCGAATCAATTTAGCACACAGAAAGAATAATAATATTATGTTCTGACCTACGAATAAGAGAATAAATATGGAAGAATAAATCCAAACAAAATCGAAATCATTTTTGGCACCCCATGAAAAATGTCATTTTGTATGAGTTTTGGCGGCGAGTTTTTTAAGAACAAATTTAGAACGCGTTACAATTTTTTTGGTGCCACTTTTTGAGCTTCATTTATACTTCTATACATTCTCTTATTCGTAGGTTCTGAAATAGGATACTCTTTTAGAGTCAACGCAGAAGAAGTTGCGGGCAGCTAGTTTTAAATATAATAAAAAGAGAGTTATGTATTTAAAAAAAATCTCCGTAAAAAATGATCAATCTAGTTTCGACACTTTTTCAAACCTCGAAAAATGGAAAAATATTATCAGTAATGCATTATCTTTTTTAATTTTCCATTTTCTTCCTTCCATAGCAGGTAATACAAGCTTGCCACGTATATTCCAAGGTGAGTGCTTTCTGAGATTGAACGCTTTCAGCACCCGATTTATCAAAACCTTTTTCCGGAGGCGTGTACAAACAAACACAGGTACATTTATGAGATTGATAAATATGCTGCCTTTTTGGTATATCGCCGTTGCGTTGGGATATAAATAGGGGGTGTCAGGAATTTAGTGTACGGATATAAATATATCGTATTATTCCAATACGGACATTTAGACTCTTTAACACAACTAAACAGCAAACACTTTGCAGCTTTATTTCCTTTACCGATGAATCCAAGAAAGCAACAGAGTAGAAAACGACAAATAATGGCGAGATTTATAATTATTGGAAGTCAGTTTTTTATGATTACGTACATACCTACACGGTTACAGATTAATTTGTTAATATTCTATATTTAAAAAAAATGGCTGCCATCTTGGGTATGTGATGATTTTGCCAATGTCGAGTTTTTATAGCAAAAGCGCTTGACGTTGTACGGTTATATTGATATTTTGGTGACTTCAAGGGTTGTTCTTATAAAAGAACAATATCCTGAGCCACCACTGGAGTTCCACTGTGGACCGGGGATGGGGCAACCGACGCGCACGTGCGACCACCCAATAGCAGAGCCACAGAGCAACTCCAATTTGTTAATAATATATATTCCAAGCAATAAAAAACAAACAAACATTAATTCAGTGGAAATTAGAGGGTAGTACTTTATTATAATGCCAAGCATTATTTTAGATTCTGTTTTGAACTCTCGCTTCCTGGCTTGTCATTGTGATATTAGCCTTTTTGGTCTATTCTCTTTATCTCCGTCTTCGGAGATATTGCATATTTTGACCACGCACACAAAGAGCGTATAATGCGATCAATTATCTTTTATTTTTCAAATTGGTAATACAAAATTACGGATACGGATCGCCATAACATTAGGTTGGTAACGAGTTCCAACGCGTAATAAATATCGAAGCGTGAACCAATATAGCTCGCATGTTACTAAACATGCGAAATAACCCTTAAATGTGGTATTTTGGAGGCAACGATGCGGATTATATTGGAACAGAGTGTAAATATATATTCTTGATTATATAACTCGCGTTGGTAGCCGTGGAATACTCTCTAATAATAGATATAGTATGAAATACTAATGTTATAATTATAATACTAAACTCGTACATCCAAAGTTTCATAAAACTCATTGGTACGAGTCCTAATTTTGTAGTAAGGGACCGTCATAGTCTATTCTATACCATCCAAACTTCTTGTAGCGGACTATAACCAAGGAAAATAACTAAATTCATCATTCAAAATGACAAATTGTGAGAGAAACCTAATGATGATTTTCAAATACCTAATCAATGGTACCCCACTCGATATAGTTCGTCAACTTTCATTTTTTTATTTTTCACAATATGGCGTCTAGTAGTCGCCATATTGAATTCTGATTACTAACATGTCTTTAGTGACACTCGCAAGATTAAGACAAATCGATTCACGTAAGAATCATCAAAATCGGCCCAAGTGTTTGGTCTCTAGTGTGCAACTAAGGTACAAACTTACATACTTACATACATACATACATAGGCTGTTAAACACATTACCCTTCCTTTGCGTCGCGCAGTCGGGTAATAAAATGAAGCTTGTCCCGAATCCGAGTCCTTTGAAATAATAATGTGTCGCTGTGTCGCGTATTATTTGTATTATGTAGGTACTTGGTAGGTAACGTACTTTGTGTCGAGATATGTAGTGAAATTGGGTGAATACGAGTGTCAGTGTGACATTGACAAGTTGATGAGTTTTGCGGCTTGTGTGGTTGTGTTTGTTATACCAAATAATGTTTGAATTTGTTGGCAAATTGTACCGTATTGAAGTAGGGTGTTATTTGAGTAAACAATACTTAGATCACGATAAATAGAGACGCAGATGCGATGAAATAGCGTCTGAGATATTAGGTGGAACATGTGAAAGTTGTTCTTTGTAAGGTTACAAAGGTGACCTTCACGAAATGTTTGTAACTTATTACTTATGTGAAGCTTTTACGAACAACATTATAATTAAGTATACTTTCACAGCATAATAATGGGACTCAGGGACTGGGCTTTAGGGATGGGCGATATATATCGTATATAGTTATTGAAACGTATATCACATGAATATCTTAAAATCAGATATTGATGCGTACAGAAACTATATATTTGGTGAAACACTATATTGCCGCACAAACTCGATTCGCCTCGATTTCAAGATATCTGAGATTCATAGATATAGGATATCAAACCGTATCGCATCGCTATACGGGCTAGCGGCTTTTAACGATTTCGTATGAGCCATCGACTTAGACGATTTTTCGGGTGAAATTTGTATGGGGGCTGGACTTGTAAAATTTTCAAAAATCATTTTTTTTTTAATTTTTGCATGCGGAAGGGTGGGTTTCTGGGTACCCCAGGGGTTCGAAAAATTAGCTATTTTTTCGCTAGGATTCACCGTTATCGAGATATTTTATAAATTATGTTTTTAGAAACCTGTTATCTTTATCCAATAACACATAAAAAATATGCCGATCTGAACCGAGGAAAGCCGAGAGAAAAAAGTATACCAACACCCTGCTAGAGAGTGAAATAGCAATAATTATGCATTTGTACAATATCAAACCTTAAGTGTATACTGACTGATATAGCGTTACTGGATATCGACCGATATCCAATATATAGTTTCAGAATCAGATATTCAATATCAATATATAGTTTCGATTTGATATTACGAAAATTCGATATTACCCATCCCTACTGGGCTTTCTTTTTGTTGCTAAGGTAACCTTACAGAACTTATTATCTTAACTATTATAAAATCGTAAAATCATGAGGAACAAAAAAGTAGCGGTTCACTTCATATAAACTCAAATGACAAACGATAGCGCGATTTAAATGACGTGCAGCGCCATCTATTGACACAATTGTGTGTTTGTTTGTTTGTTCGCGCATCACGCAAAAACTACTGAACCGATTTTGATGAAACTTTTTTTGTTTGATAGCTAATGATCTGACTTAAAATCTGGTATATAATTTGTGCGGACGAAATCGCGGGAAAAAACTAGTAAATTATAAAGAAATTGTTACAACACGATTGAATTTAACTCCAACAATACGAACATTTTCTTCTTTGGAATAAATCCGTCATGTATTCAAAAACGAGAGGATCGTTATATCCGTTGATGAGATACGTCATTGATGGAGCCGAGTTAAACATAGTCTGCAAATAGACAGTCCACAATAATTCAGCTAAATGAGACTGCCACAGAATTGTCGACCCTATATCAGGTTTCATAAGAGACAATGAGGTAAAAATCTCAATTTCAAAAGTGATAAAAATTAAGTAACTATATATAACTACCTATATTTGGGAAATGGAATCAATATGTTTCTGGTAGCTCATGCCGAAAACCTTAATGTCAACGTTCGTAAGTTAAATGTAAGGTTTGATTGAAAATAATTGATTAATTAAATTAAAGGTTTTTTTGTATTCCACATGCGACCTCTGAATAAGTAAGCGCGACAGCTCGGGGTAACCTCCAGGTTCAGAAACGATGCCGTATACAAATGATAGGACTCTACTCAATTGATAAGCGTAATGTTTGAGACACATATTCGTAGTATAAATACCACCCTGTATTTAAGGGACAGCCCTCCGCAAACTGAAACAATGAAGTCAGACCATCAAACTAACTTTCACTATGGAGCCTACCTCAGGAAACGCGAAAAAAATCTGCTGTCCCATACAAAAATGCCGTACCTACCAGACTCAAATGTATGGGAAATCTGATTTTTTTTCGCATTTCCTGAGGTAGGCTCCATAGTGAAAGTTGTTCAGTTTGATGGTCTGAGTTCACCGTTTCAGTTTGCGGAGGGCTGTCCCTTACACCCTGTATGTGGGCGTTAATTAAATGACTGTAACTGTCATATTAGGTAAATGCTTTAAATCTACGTGAAAATACCTCTGCAGCAGAAGGACAGATAAGCAAGATCCCGGAATAGCAAAATCCCAGATTAGCAGAAGGACAGATTCACAGCGGCTTTGCATCTAGAAAAAGAACCTATAACAAAACCGCTATAATTTGATGCAAGATAAAAGAACTCATACAATCAAATAGTCGCATTTCTACTCAAATGTTAGAGGGTGACCTTTTCTGAGACTTTCAATCTTTATTAGAGACTTAATTTCATATAGCGTGTCTTTCTATTTTGGTGAAATGTGGTTTGAATGGCTTATTGGCATTGCAATACTTGCAATGTGACCTTCAATTAATGCGTTTTAAACATTGACTTATCAAGTTTTAAAGTATAATTTTTTGTAAAACGTGTTAAAAGTAGATATATTATTTTCAGTTACTACTTAATGAAAGCGTAAATCAGCGTACCTAGGTACTATGATCCTTGATAATAATACTAGAAGCGCCCGCGACTTCTTACGCAAAGAACCGATTGCGATGAAATAAAGCCTGTTAATCCAAACTAAGTCCTGTGCTTTTGTGAAAACCGCTTCTAAATCAGTTCAGAAGTTGTTAAGTGATGCGTGCACAAACGGATCAACAGACAAAAGTTCTAAAAATGTATCCTGAACAACACACGGCGACACATCAAGCTACGCAAAACAAACATAAGCTGGTCCCGCGACACTACCGTTTTTCTAACTACGCGAGGCCAGCTTATTTTAGTTTTGTGTAGCTTGATGTGTCGCCTTGTGTACATCATCGCTCAGTTTACAATTTTATTATATGTACAGATCTTGTTCTTCAACTGCTTTTCACATAAATCAACATACCGAGGGCCTACAGAAATCACATACAGCAATCCAACAATTATGGAACATCAAACATGAAAACAAGAAAAATTAAATTTTCCTTTAAAAAATTCTCATCGATTTAAAATGAGGGCATCCATTGGTGCGAATCAGCTGCAATCTCCCGGGATATATCGTGGCCACGTTCCCATTTCTGCGGGATTCGAGCTGAACCTATTATTGGAACTTTTTTCTGTAAAACCTTTATTGCAAACCATAATGGCTGTATTGTAATTACGATACAATGTTAATTGGATTTCGTTTTTCGTTGAAATTTGATTAAAAATTGTGAGAACGAAGCCGATATTCTGGTGGTTTTGTGTAAGAATGAGGTCAATGGGAATGACGTCATTTACACGTGTTAATAACTTTTTGTTGATAGTCATCTGTATATCTAAAAATCTATCTGCCTTGACTATCAACAAAAAGTTATTAACACGTGTAAAATTGACGTCATGAAATTGATATTATTACCACCCTTTTTAACTATGAGTCTACCCATCAAACTGAACAACTTTTACTATGGGAGCAAACCGATAGGATCAAAAAAAAAATTAAGCTGTTGCATACATTTGAGTCGAGTAGTAGTCGGGGAAATCTACGGATTTTTGTATGGAGAAGGTTGCATTAATTGCACTTTAGGGGATTCTTTGGGAATGTAGTAGATACATACATGAAAAACATAAATTCTCAATAATTCCCGGTTTTTTATTGTGTATTATTGAATAATTAAGACATTTACAAAACATTAAATTTAGGTATGAACAAAAAATGGAAAACTGGTGATTTTGTACAAGACGGCTTCGCTCAATACGTTTTACTTATAACACTAATAATCCCCGGTTAATATCGTAAATTTGAGTAGATATTTAATATTTTGTAAGTCTTAAAAAATTCTAACCTCAAAACTTAATTATTTACTGTTTGTTTTTACACATTAAATTTGCCTTGTGATAATTAAGTGTCTCTTTTGCTGGTATGATGGAAGAAATATCTTTAGAAATAAGCTTGTCCTTTGCACATTAAATTCGATTTTTAGGTATTTCTCAGGTTCCTGAGTCTGTATAACCATGAAATCTGGAAAAAAGTGTTATAAACTAATACAGATATACGTTCAAACACAATTTACTAAAGTGTCTTTAATGCAATCTCAAACCGTATTTTTCCCCGACTATAGGTATTTCAGTTTAGTATGGAAGAGCAGATTTTCTTTTTGCTACGATCGGTTTGCTCCCATAGGAAAAAGTTGTTCAGTTTGATGGGTAGACTCTTAGTTTAAAAGGATGCTAGGTAATGATACCAATTTCACTCTGTATATTCAAGAGCACAAACGACGGACTTGTTCACGATATACAGGGTGTAAGGAAAAGTATCATACTAAACAGCAATACCTACTCGACTCAAACGTATGAAACAGCAGATGTTTTTTTGTGCTGACAGTTTTGCTCCCATAGTAAAAATGTTCAGTTTGATGGGTAGAGTATTTGGTTTAAAGGTTAATGATAATTTTCCTTACATCCTGTATACGTCCCACTAGTAATGCAACGAATGCTGAAGATATTTGTATACAAGGTGTTTCATAAGTAAAAATAAATATTTAAAACTCTTAAGGGGGTTGTTTAGACCGTCAAACTGAACAACTTTCTCGATGGGACCAACATCAAATCACGAAAAAAAAAACTGATATCCCATACAGATTTTAGCTCTAGTCGATTTCTAGAGTATGGAACTTCATTTTTTTTTTCGTGATTTCGATATTAGGGAAAGTTGTTTAGTTTGATGGTCTAAACCACCCCCTTAAATGTTTATTTGTATTTTTGTAACACCTTGTATAGCCCACCTCGCTCCTAGTGCGTATTAGTCAAGAAAAAATGTGAAAGACAATAAAATTGTTACATTCAATCCTAGGAAGTGCACGTCTAGCATGATTTCTCTTCTTGTGCGCGACTCGGCTTTATTCCTTACTAATACTTGTCGGCCGAAAGGTTCTCGAGTGGCGGCCACGTACCGGAAAGCGCAGCGTGGGTAGGCGGTGGTGGACCACACGGTGGACCGACGACCTGGTGAAGGCGGCGGGAAACCGTTGGATGAGGGCGGCGCAGGACCGGTCGTTATGGCGATCCTTGGGGGAGGCCTATGTCCAGCATTGGACGTCCATCGGATGAGATGATGATGATGATGATGAATACTTGTCGCGGCAAGCGCGGCTTTCGCTCTCTCCGAAAAGCGCGGGAACAGGTTATTTTCTATGAAGCAAAGGAACGTAGCGCGCGTGTAGAGAAATCATACTAGACGGGCTGTATGCAATAGTATAGTCGTATAAGTATCCTCTGTTCTTAGCGTTCCCTGTTTATGTAAAAACTGTGTTAAATAAAATAAATAATACTTTTATTTACCGTAGGTACTTTATCCTTTTTATTTTTTATTTTTATAATACTTAAATGGACTTCTTGCTTGTGTTAGCACCGCATTTCCGCCAATGTCAAGTAGTTTGAGGGAGTGTCTATCCAATCTCGAGGATTGTTTTTGAGTAAGAACAACTGAGAAGGATTGTGGAGCCTCGTGGCAGGCTGAGACGTGAACCGCGCAAACACCACGCGAGAAACATGTGTTCGGGGCAAACCCTGTAACGTGACTCAATCCTTTTCTTACTACTACGAAAAACCACGCAAAAGTGAAAAAAGAAGGAAACTCAATCTTTTCAAATAGAAGCCAATTTTAATTTACTAAAGCCTTAGCTAAAAGTCTCAAACCCGTAGAGATGGTAATAAAGTGGCAGCACTGGTCGCATTAGGAAGCCCCGATTGATTGATACGGCGACGCCGGGGTTTCATTACATCGCCTCTCCATTATGCCGCTGTTTGCATAAACACTTAAAGTTGTTTTTGTACAGTGAAACCTTTTTAAGCGCTGGTAAGATCTTCTGCCTTTTTAGGCTTCTGTTTTTTTTAAACGTTTGATAAAGTGTATTTTCGAAGTCTTAGCGGATATTTATGAGCATCCCCCACGATAGCCGAAATGTATTTTATAGAACAGATTGATTACAGTGATTTCTTTTACAATGTTATTCAGTTACTATCTCCCCAAACCAAAAGTTTGAATACGTGGTGGTTTAAACTCTGTCCAGTTTGACAGGTAGTGAGCCGACACCACTAATGGATGAACGTAGGTGTTGCGTTGTGGGTCTGCTATTGGGAGGTCGCTTGTCGGTCGTCCCATCCCCGGCCTACAGCGGAATTCCAGTGGTGGTGGCTCAGGATATTGTTCTTTTATAAGAACAACCCTTGAAGTTACCAAAATATCTATATAACCGTACAACGTCAAGCACTTTTGCTACAAAAACTCGACATTGGCAAAATCATCTACACCAAGAATGATGCGATAACCTTAAAAATAGAATAGAATGGATGAACGCAATATACGATTATGAATGTTATGCAGGTGCACTAACACGAGCTTCAGACACGTTATACGAGAGAGTTATAAACTTTTTCTAGGTACCTACCTATTCGAATGGCGCAGCATCTTGACAAATTTGGGATACAGCCAGAAAATAGTGATGAATGCTTTAACAAATAAACTATTGGTAAGAACGGGTTAACATTTTATTCGGAGAGTCCATGAAGAATTTGATCGGTTTTGTAGTCATAATCAGCATCAACCTTTTATAAGTCTCCGGCACAGGAGTGCGATTTTTGAAACTTGTGGGATTTCAAATCAGCAGCAGTATAAAATGTCAAAATTACTATGGATATTATGCATCATTCGAACACGATATTGAATCTCACGACTCATCGACATCAAACATCATCATCCCTGTGGATTTGTCAAGGCGAATTGGTCAACTTGCTGAGAATCTTAAGGCATCATTATCTCATCCGGCAGCACGGAATCAATTTGTTCTCGCCCGTGCCCTATCCTTTTCAGTCGCCTAGGAACGTCATTCACTAGAAAAGAAAGATCGCAGCACTGTCGGTGCTGCTGCGCGTTCCTGGGAGACAGAAAAGGAAAGGGTGTGAATACATGCGATTCTGTGCAGCCAGGTGAGGCTGAACCTTTACGCCGCCTCAATAGTAGGCCTCTGACTAGACTGACCAAATATGAGAATAAAGCCCACCGAAGCATGGAGTTAAAATATCATTAAAACGGTCACCCATCCTAAGACATGCTCCGGATGGCGTTTCCCTACTTGGTAATCGTTTCTAACAACGAGGCTTTTCTACACTATGAGCGCATAGATTGTTACTAACCCGTGATCCATATTGACTGTAATACATTTATTTATTTCTATTAGGGCCTGTTTCACCACTTCTGAGTAAGTTCTTGCTAGCTTATCCGATAGATAGTTTGACGTAATTTGTATGAAAATATGTCAAAACATCTGTCGGATAAGCTAACAAGAACTTACTCATAAGTGGTGAAACAGGCCCTTAGTTTGTTTGTTACGGTTTCTGAAGTAATACAATCAAGTAAATGGAAAACGGGCCACTATTGCGTTGGGTAACCATCCCATAAACTGTTACGTAAGCAAAGTGTTACAATTATGGAAATATGTGGTTATGATAATTTCTGTTCAATATGCTGATAGATTGGCTACAGACACGCATATTTGATTTAGTATCAGAATAAATCCAAAAACAGGTATATTAACGTTTTTTGTAAAATGATCAAGTGTTTGTATTAAATATACAAAATTTTGCAGCACTCATTTATTTTTGATAAATACCTACTTATTCATAATAACTACAACACATGAACATTACCTTTAACCCACCTTTCATCGCAATCGGACGAATGGTACGAGTATAAGGGAAAAACAAGAAACCATCTATTTTTTTAAATGTCATGGTATAACAAAACACTTATAGTACAGTAATTCTATGTATTCAATGTATGGGGATAACAAACAAATTAATAAAGTTTTGAAACTTATGTGGCATGATACCTTTGTGTGTGGTGTTCAAAACTCACAACTCTCCCTCCCCCTCCCCCTGACGCTTCACCCCCCCTCGCCTTGAAGTTTGTCCCCGTTAACAGTTTTTTATCTTTTTTGTAAAAACTATAATAGATACAAAAAAAATGTCAAAGGTACAAATTATCCTCATTAAATTATACACAAAATAAATAATATGCATTTTCTTCATAGGACTTAACCTTTGAGGGCTAGAGGGACGAGAAAGTAACAACATTTCAAAAGTTATGAAATTTGTATGGCGACCCTCGTGAAAGTTGAAGATAAAAATGAAATGTTTCCATATTCTTAATAAGCGACCCCGAATACCCTCGGATACAAATTTTCAGTCGGATCGGTGAACCTTTAAAAGCTGCTTTGGCGTTTGAAATTTCCATTGCAGCCATACATATCTATCATAGTTTCCGCGGGCCGTCAGCCTCATCCTTCAGGATTCGACCTTCTGAGGAAGTAGAAATATTCATTTTAACACCAAGACACCTAATGATGATCCCCAAAATAATTTTACTATACGTTGGTTGAGGGAAACCCGGTGAACAATCCGAGTAGGTATCTATGTACTCTCTATGGAAAGTGGTGGGGATCAACCAGATACCTCCAATTGATCTCCGGGTTCCCCTTTCGGTACAAGGATGAAATTTAGGGATCATCACATGGATGCTTTGGTGATACAGGGAAAACTGACTTCCTCAGAAGGTCGAATCCTGAAGGATGAGGTCAACGGCCCGCGGAAACTATGATAGATATGATGGCTGCCATGGAAATTTCAAACGCCAAAGCAGCTTTTAAAGGTTCACCGATCCGACTGAAAATTTGTATCCGAGGGTATTGGGGGTCGCTTATTAAGAATATGGAATCATTTAATTTTTATCTTCAACTTTCACGAGGGTCGCCATACAAATTTCATAACTTTTGAAATGTCGTTACTTTCTCGTCCCTATAGCCCTCAAAGGTTAAGTCCTATGAAGAAAGTGCATATCACTTATTTTGTGTAAAATTTAATGAGGATAATTTGTACCTTTGACATTTTTTTTGTATCTATTATAGTTTTTGCAAAAAAGATAAAAAACTGTTAACGGGGACAAACTTCAAGGCGAGGGGGGGTGAAGCGTCAGGTGGAGGGGGAGGGAGGGTTGTGAGTTTTGAACACCACACCCAAAGGTATCATGCCACATAAGTTTCAAAACTTTATTAATTTGTTGGTCTGAAAAACACAGAATTACCGAACTATTAGTTGGACCCACAGATGGTTGGACCACAAACTGAACCACTTTCATTATGGAGACTAGCAGGGCTACCATGCCACCCACGACAAAGGGTTTAAACGAGAAAATCGTCATGTGCGCTCTCTCTGGCGTACGTAAAATAGTAAGGATGGAGGCACATCTCGATTTTTATCGTTTACTCGGGGGTGGCATGCGAGGCCTACAGGTCGAAAACAAACTAGGTACCTAATGGAGTTTTGTATGTAAAGCCCGACCAGAAAAATAAAAAACCTCGCCATGTTGCGGAAAATCATTGGAACTAATTTTTGTACATGGAACACTGTCAATAAAGGTTATAGTCGATCGCAGCGTCCCCAACCCAGGTTTTTTATATTCCTGCCCTCTAGCATGCCACCGCCGAGAAAACGACAAAAATCGAGAAGTGCCTCCAACTTTTTTACGTACGCCAAAAAGAGCGCGCATGATGTTTTTCTCGTTTAAACGGTTTGTCTTGGGTGGCATGCTAGCCGTGATGGTCAGGCTTTGTGCGTTCACACACGATGACGCACTGACGGAGTGGTAGATGTCAGTCCATAGAACCACTCTCTGTGCGTCAATGCGTGTGTGCTTCTAACGTGCGGTTTCATACAACTCCTTGCTTCACAAATGACGGACTGACGTCTGCCGCTCCGTCAATGAGTGCGTTCACACACGATGACGCACTGACGGAGCGGCAGATGTCAGTCCATAGAACCACACTCTGTGCGTCAATGCGTCACCGTGTGCTACATGCGGTTTCATACAACTCCTAGCTCCACAAATGACGGACTGACGTCTGCCGCTCCGTCAATGCGTCATCGTGTGTGAACGCACTTTAACAGCAATTTTTTTTGTGATTTCGAAGTTGGCTCAATAGGTAGTAACAGTTGTTCAGTTTGCTGGAAGAAACCACCCCATCAAATACAACTTGTTAGACACAACAATAGGGTGCAACAATAGTGTTTGCACCTGTTACTATACGCCGCGGTCATCTGTTCTACATAACTGTACTTAGATTTGACGAAAAGCGAATTTGACGAAACAAGGACTTGACGAATGTAGTATTTGATGAAATAAGAATTTGACGAATGTCGTGGCTACCGTCTATACTCGTACAATATTGTTTATCAAGATGACGTAGTGCGAGTTAATCAAGTGGTCTCATCATTGAACGTTGTAGTTACTAGTTAGTGGGCGACATGTAAACGAATGTAACGTACAGGGAACTTCAGTCCATGTTTCGTCTGTGTACAGCGCAGACAGAGTCCACAGCATTTGCATAATTTATTGAGTTAGTGACATGCATCTACACTCCGCCCCTTTGCACCAGCACTTTGTGAAATACCTGTTAATGTATGAGGAAAAAGCTTTTGCAAGGTACATTTGGGGCAACATCTCTGTGTCAGATGTGTATCATGCAAAAACCTGAACACTTGATGTGTCTAATTCATAAACCGAAATCGAGGTGAAAATTATTCAGAAAATCAACAATGTTCCTAGGAAAATCTCTAAAAGCAAAGAGACAGTGGGGTGCTGGAAATCAATTTTTAAAGTTTCATACATTAACATTGTTATTATGAAAAAAAACATAAGATTAAATTAAAGTACGCAAGGGGGGGATTAGAAATTAAATTAAATTAAGAAAAGTACGTTGTTTGATTTTTGCATGATTTTTAACATCGATTTTGAACATAATTATAAAATACTGCGTTTTTAGGTTTGAAATACACAATTACATAGATTAGGTAATACCTATATTATTACGATGTAGTTTAGGAAATGATAAACGACAATAGGTACTTCTATATTCGCAATGAAAACCTATGAACTGGGTAGGTCCAAATAGTTCTAGGTTAAACAAGATCAACATAAAGTGATTATCGAGCAACTATAACGCTCGCACAGACAATTGAACATCTAAGTAAACTACACATTTATAATTCCCCATGGAGCCTGCTCGTATTATTAGGAAACCGCAGGGATGATCGGATGATCCTGTCCCCATGTTAACGTGGCGTTAAGCCGCCAACACTTCGGGTTGAATTAAGCGCATAGTAAGTACTTTTACATATTGATGTGATGTTATTGACATATGGGTATAGAACCATAAAGGTATTATACCAGGAATAGAGGAACTGACAACTTAGAGAGCGAGATGTACCTAGCGGCACCACTGTATAATAGAAAGAGATACGTGACGCGAGGCAATAGAACCGTTTTATAGTCTCTTATCAATTCTAGTCTCCATTTGATGCGAACTTTGATATATGAACATAGTTTGCCCATTGGCCACAAAGAAGTACATAAAAATAAAAGTGGATCCTTTGTTACACAGTATTAATGTAATTTCTATAAAATTAAATTCTATAAAAGCCGTGGTGGTCCAGTGGCGAGTAACCTTGCCTGCCGTGCAGGAGGCGATGGTTCGATCCCCGTCCAAGCCTACTCGTACCAATGAGTTTTTCGGAATTTATGTACGATTTGTAACACCACTGGCTTTTCGGTGAAGGAAAACATCGTGAGGAAACCTACATGCTTCAATTTCGAGGCATGTATTGTACCCACTGTCCATTACAAGTGGCGACGGGCTCACCCCCCGTCACACTGGACAGCGTTTCGGTACTACTGGTGAAACGTGGATGTTCTGAGGTTTCAGAATATCTCTGACTACCCCCTCGGGGAATATAGTCGTGAGCATATGCTTCTATAAAATTACGTTTTCAGTCAATGCTGTAAAGCTGTTCTTTACAAAAAACATAAATAAAAATAATTATACCTACATTTGTGCTTTAAATTGTCGAAACCAATAAAACCAGAACGTTTACACGTTAAAAAGTTCACAGATTACATTATCCTTTCCAGAATCAGATGGAGCGTTAAGCCGTGGTCGAACGTTGGGTCATGCGGACCACTGGACTCTGTGGTGCCCAATGTAATATCGGTGCCAGATGCCATGCCGGAGGAAGGGTTAGACGGATCTATTATTAGATACCCTTTATAGACAAGTAATTGGTCTAGCTTTGGAAATTTTAAAAATGTTATTGATTATAAACATGGTACAGCCATGTTGTGCTATTTCGAATCAAATTCAAGATTGAAAAATTTGTCTCGGGCGGGACTTGAACCTACGCTCTTCCAAACCGGGGAAACGTGCTAACCAATTACACCACCGAGCCCACTACCCAGAGAACGAAATTTTCAATCTGTTACGTCTTAAGGGGCGCGCACGTTGGAAGAGCGTGGGTTCAAGTCCCGCCCGAGAAAATTTTTTCAATCTTTAATTTGATTCGAAATAGCACAACATGGCTGTAACATGTTCAAGTCCCGCCCGAGACAAATTTTCAATCTTTAATTTGATTTAAAAATGTTGTTCTTTTGTATGTAGAACGTAAATATTTTATAGTTTAGGTAAAATAAAACATTAAGTACGGTAACTAGTTGAAAAATGTAAAAGTGAATATTTTTCTTTTTCGCATTAATTAACCGTCGTCGATTCCAAGGATGTTCAGAGAAAATCAATATTCGCAATTGAAGGCCTTAAATTACCTGATGATAATATGAGTATATGACGTCACGTTTTACACATTTAAAACAAGTTCTGAATTTCTTTCAGAACTGAGAAAATCTACTGTATGAAGAACTTCTGTGAGACTATATCGTCTCACAGTTGTTAAATGAAGACATCGAACTAGGTCGAAACTTTCGTCAAACTTGATGAATTAGGTCTCTCCTCCAGAGACCAATCTTTAATATTAGTTGCCTCTCACTTAGTTCTTTTCACGCCGAAGAAGAAAAAGTAATATAAAATGAGTTCAGTAACGCTTTATAGCAAAATAAAGTTGCTGTTATTTGTTATGCTAAAAATAACATTTTAAGGCCCGGTTATTCGAGTGCAAGCGTCTCTTTCTTACAAGTAATAAGTTTGCAATTAGCCATCCCGCTTCAATTGAAGGCAGGTCCTTATTTTTCATTAATATCTTTTGTCCAAACAAAAAAGTACGAGTCATACACGCAATTGTATAGGCCGATGAAACTTTCGTTCTTTCTGGTTACAAAATGGTATCGATTTTCGTGGTCTCAAAATATTATTTTGCAATAATATACTCATGCTTAGTATAAAGAAAGAAATTTTTACCAAAATGGACTTACTTTATGGATTTTTTTTCTATACACAAATTGTATCATAATTATATTATATGGTTTTTGTCTTATAAAATAAAGTATTTATAGTTGCTTAAGTAAAATTTTATAGATGTAATTTTAGAAACCGGTCATATTTCATTTGGAGCATAGACTGATCGGAAGACTGAAATTGAATCTGTTCTTTCAAATATTACCTATCTACCGCAAGTAAAATATTCACCTAGATTGAAAAACAAACAAACATTGAAACAACGAATTAGTGAATAAACCAACCAAATGAATGATAAGATAACAACTGTTTCTTTGTTTTTTCACGATAAAATGATATAACGTCGTACCACGTGTTACCATATTAGGTAATTTGGAAACACTTTCCATTAAAATCTTTCTTATCGTCGGAACAACTTTTACTACAGGAGAAAACCTGAATCTGTTTCCTTCCATACTAAACTACAATGCCTACTCGACTCAAATGTATGGAACAATAGGTTTTTTCGCGATTTCGAACTATGGAGGTGCTACTTGGGAATGTTACTCCATTGAAAAGGGAAGATCTTCCACCAGGCTTAGTGTGAACCGGGGTGCCTGGGGACCGGCCGTGGTCAAACAGTACTTAGTTGGACCTTGTATACAAGGTGTTACAAAAATACAAATAAACCTTTAAGGGGGTGGTATAGACCATCAAACTGAACAACTTTCACTATGGGATCAAAATCGAAATCGCGAAAAAAAATGTATGTTCCATACTCTACAAATCGACTAGAGTTAAAATATGTATGGGATATGACATTTTTTTTTTGCGATTTCGATGTTGGTCCTATAGAGAAAGTTGTTCAGTTTGACGGTCTAAACAACCCTCTTAAGAGTTGTAAATATTTATTGTTACTTATGAAACACCCTGTATAGTGTATATATCGAATCTCTGTGATTATTTCTCTTGCGCGATTTATGTCTCGCATTAGATTGTGAACCTTATTTGTAGTAGGTTACGAGTTACGTATTTACGGTAAACGTTGTCTTTGTATGGAACATATTTCCGAGAGCGACGGTATCGCCATCTGTTCCCTCAGTCAACAATTACATAAGGTCTGAGTCCTTTCTTACTTTCCTGCCCACGGTGTGTAATCTGCTATAACACAGACAACTAACCTTATTTGTCGATGATTTTAAAGATGTGATACGGCTGAAAGATCTTATGTAACCCACGCATAATTTTATAATGAATCATCTAGACTAAAGCGTTTTCGCTCATTTCAACACATACGAATGCTTCCACAACGCGCCACAATTAAAGGTCAACATAGAAAAAACAAAGTTAATGCAATTTAGGCAACGCAAAGCCACGCAAAGCCACACCGAACCAAAACATTTATTACAAAGGTCTAAAAATAGAAGAGGTTGTCTCAACCAAATTCCTCGGTGTTTACATTGATAAGGCTCTTACCTGGAGAACACACATAGAACTGTTATGCTCGAAACTGTCTAAATTCTCATATGCCCCGTATAGACTTGCACAGATTGTAAACACTGAAGCAGTCCTGACAGCATACCATGGTTTGGTTGTTTCAGTCTGGGATAATTCAACTGACAAAGACAAAGCTTTCAAAGCCCAAAAAAGGTGCATCAGGGCAATGTTTGGGCTAAATAGGACCGACAGCTAGGTCCTCGAAGTAGCGGTATTCGTAAAAATGAATCCTGAATTATTTCAGCAAGTAGGTGTTGTGCTCATGCACGCACGCTCATGCGCAATCTGCTTGATAAAACTATCCTATGTTTGCGTCACGTAAAAACTGCAATGATGTCAAAGAGCGTTTTCGCAATTCGCCCCTAAAGTGATTCATTTATTTGACATTACACTGAGATTTTAAAATTTGGTTTTAGTTTTTGTGTCATAAAATTAATTTCTTGGATGGTTTTAGACATTACTTACATAATTTTATTCGTTTAACTTTTAATTTATAAATATATTATTGTTTTTATTGACAGTTCTTTAATATTTCATTAATATGACAACGTATTGTTACGTTCTAATCTTGGCCATGCATTTTTAATTAGTGTAAGATATTGTAATGAGTTCATATAATACTGGAATTAAAAATATGGTAATAAGCGGGACTTGATAAACTGCATTCTTAAAAAGATTGTCGGTAGTTGTAGCCAAACTTCTGACCACCTGAAAGAGATATTGGTTACACTATCTCCGTGGTCTTACGGTTAAGAGCATTAGGCACATGACACGGAGGTCGTGGGTTCGAATGTTCCAATCCTAGTGATATGTCACTTTGTGCGTTTTCCCCAGTTGGTTAAGACATTGCAGGAATCATCTTTGTTTTCAGACAATAAGGTGATTCAGACCTTATTGTCTGAAAATGAAGACGATTCCGTGCTTTGAATGGCACGTTAAGCCGTTGGCCCCGGCTAATATCTCTCGTTACATAAAAACAACGTCAGAGGCCATAAGGCGGTCTGTAAAAACTCTGACTGCTGCCCACGCGATAAGAAGAAGAAGGGATATTGGTAGTGAGTTTATATACTTATGTAATTCTATAGTGTTCGCACATTTACAGAATTGCCGGTTAATTTTATGGAATATGACACTGGGTAAAAACGTCGTTTAAAAGGGGGACAGTACTTGCTTAAACATTGTTAATGAACTTGAAACTATACTACTAAATGTTTTTGAATCAAGACAACGTTTAATAATGTTCGCTTGTACCAGTTCGTGGACGAGCGCGTAAGTCTGTATGCAGCTGAACAATTCAGTACCTGAGCACCAGTCAACATGGTTATAAAAGTTATCTTAAAAATGATTTTTGCAGTCTGTTTTTTATTTCGTTTCGTAAAGTCATGGACAGAATAACATTCAAGATTAACGGTGTGGAATATTCAGGTAGGTGTTAGAAATTTATTTTTTTATAAACTAGCGACGACATTAACGATGATTCTAGAGATTTTTTTTTCGATAATATTGTGGATAAAAAAATTGATAATTAAAATCGGGCGGTCATAAAAATTAGATGAAAACCAAGCTGATAGGACAAACATTAACAAAGAATTTGGAAAATTTCGTTAGAAACATAAACGTCGATAAGAGGATGACCACTACTAATGAATTTGGCATTGAAATGTACCTTAAATTGGAGCTTAGATCACATTAATTACACTAGTTTTTATTTCACTTCAATACATGCAGAATTACCGAAGTTATGACTGCAACAATTTCAATTTCCGATGTATCACGCGCTTGTGACGTTTTTTTTTTACGGGTAGGTTTGCTCTTGACCTCTATCTAGTCTACGTGACGTCAGAAAGCGAATTCACGGGCGCCTATCGCGGCCTCGTTTCGCTCGTAGCCAGTTAAGAGGATGATCAGACCATCTAACTAACTGAACAACTTTCTCTATGGGACCAACATCGAAATCGCGGAAAAAAATCAGCAGGTCAATACAAAACTGCAAGCCTACTTGAGCACAATTCTGCAGTATGGAATCGACTCAAATATATGCGATAGCTAAATATTTTGTTCACTTTGATGGTCTGAAGCACCCCCTTAAGTATTACTAGGGGGTTTTGTTATACTCTGTATATTATCCTAAGAATAAATATACTGTAGTCCGAGTTTTACAGCTTGACGATAAGATTTCAATAATTAATTAAATTAATCAGGTAACTATATGCTCGCCCTCTGTAGGTACTTGTCTATTATGCTGTATTCACCTTAAGTTCCGTTAAATAAACAAATAAATATATTTCAGTGGGCAAGGAGATCAGTTCAGATCTGTCTCTTGTGGACTACATACGTAACCATGCGGAGCTCAGAGGCACCAAGTACATGTGTCGGGAAGGAGGCTGCGGGGCGTGCATCGTCAGCGCTGTCAAATGTCTCGGCGCTGCTCCTATTGCTGTTAATTCTGTGAGCATACTACCCTATTATGTTGCTACATTCATTGACCAGTAAAATCAAACCATGAGAGTCTCATACAGTACGAAAAAGAGTATAAAATACGAATACCCTATAAATGTTTTATCAACCCATCCTGGTTGATCATTGTACCTATTTTTTTCATGCATCCAAATACTCGTTACTAGATTCAAGTATCGAATTCTGGTCTTAATCAGTTGTTTAAGACATTTGAATAATAAAAGATACATATTTCCTGTAGGCCTAGCATGCCACCAGAAAAACATCGAGATGTGCCTCTGTCTCCGTTACTTTACGCATGCGAAATTACCTAATGATCGCGCATGGCGGTTTTTTCGTTTTGTCGTGCGTGGTATGCTAGCTCTACTGGTCCGAATGGTGGTGCTTAGTTTGGAATACTTTGGATGCTTTAATTTAGGTTTGAATTGGAGCTGAAATAAATTGTGATGGTAACTGACCATCACAAGCAAAGAGCTGGGAAAAAACATTCCTTTTTCGGATTACAGCATTGTTCAGGGAGCAGCTAGGCTACGCGGCGAATTGGGTAACGGGGATGGGTGATAACCGGCCAGCGATGTGCCGGTAGCGTTTGTAGACTCCACACTGAAAAAAATGTTTACTTACTTTAATATAACCAAACTTTAGTGATTACCGAATGTTTTGTTGCAAACATTTGGTTATAAATAGCCAATTGTTTAGCTATTTTAACCAAATGTTTGATTATGTGCTACAAAATAGTTCGGTAGTCATTAAAGTTAGGTTATATCAAACAAAACAGTTTTTTCAGTGCAGAAGAATAAGGAGTGGGCGAAGGTCGTGGCTGTCCCCGCTGGTGGGACGTCGACTACGGTGACGACGCATTGTTATCGTGTTAACGGTCGTGTTGTGTGAGTTTGCGATTGCGAGTCGTGTCTGTTAGAAAAAAAATACCTCTCTGGTACTACTAGTAGAACTACACGGTCCACAGGCAGCAAACTAATTTGGAATACCTCTCAAGATATATACAAGGGCAAAGAGTTATCATTACGTCATCATTGTTATTCCTCAGTGCCTGGTGTCAGTGCTCTCATGCCAAGGATGGGATATAACGACAGTGGAGAAGGTGGGTAACAGGCTGAACGGGTACCATCCTCTGCAGACGACTCTCGCGAAGCATAATGGCACTCAATGTGGATATTGCACTCCTGGTTGGATCATGGCCATGTTCAGGTAAGATGTCAATCCGTAACCAATCGTCGTTCCATAAAAGATTAGTAATCTACTTGAAATCCTATTTAGGTTTTTGGCGAATTCTCATCAGCAATTGACAAAAATAGGCGAAGTAAGAGAAAAGTTTTTTTTTGCTCACTTTAGTACACATTATTCTGTACCGATTGTTTTTGAACACTTTTTTAAATTTATGCTAAATGCTTTTCTAAAATTTGGTTTGTTCCGTGAAAACACGTAAATTATTTATTTGATAGTAACATACCTACATAAGATTTTATTCACTTTCATAAAGCAGAATAAATTTAACTTGTTCCAGCTTATTGAAAAGCAATAAAGGCTTAACTATGCGACAAATAGAGCACTCATTAGCAAGCAACATATGCAGATGTACAGGATACAGACCTATCTTGGATGCTTTCAAAAAGTTTGCTTCAGATGCCCCTACACCAATCGAACTATCAGACATAGAAGACTTGTCCATTTGCAAGAAAACTGGAAATCATTGTAGGAAAAGCTCACAATGTGATAATGAGGACTGGTGTTTTGTAACAGAAGACGATATGAAACTAACACAAACGACAATGATTAATTTGAAAGATGGTAAAAAATGGTTTAGAGTACAAACGCTGGTTGAAGTGTTCAGTATCTTTACTGCTGAGGGCGACGATTCTTACATGCTAGTTGCTGGTAATACGGCTAAAGGTAAATATTCTGTTTCCATTTTCGTTGTGAGAAATCTTGCAGTTGTGTCTGCGCATAATACCTTCAACCGGTGAATGCATGAAGAGTAACATAAATGTGGGAATGAGGCGAAAGAAGTGTCGTCCGAATGTAATGTAGCGAGGCGGAGACTGCCAATCAGCGCCAAAAAAAAGCAGAAACTCGACTGAAACATACAGCTAACTTTTTTGTTCTGGCAGGTTTGCTTCCATAGTAAAAGTTGTTCGGTTTGATGGGTAGAGTATGTGGTTAGTAGAAAGGTTAATTATTATATTCCTTACACTCTGCATTCAGGGTCCTTCTTAGTATGCTGACGGTTTTAAGGGGATGACCAGACCATCAAACTGAACAATTTTATTTAGTTGTCCCATACATTCGGCTCAAGTAGGTGTGCAGTTTCTATGGAACAGCAGATTTTGTTTTCATGATTTCGATGTTGGTGCCATGGAGAAAGTTATTCTGTTTGACGGTCCGATCATTCCCTTAACATTAAATTATTATTATCATTATATTCAATTTAAATAAGATGTCACATTATCATCCAACAAATCGTATCCGATTCAAGCTATATTGCTTCATTTAGTTTACCTCTTCAGTGAAATCGGATCGGAAAGTGTACAGCATACATAAATGGTACCTCTTTCCTGTATCTATCACTAGGCATGCAGATGACCTGCTCAAGCTTGACATTTATACTGCTTCCTTATAATTGGGTACTTACCTACTATACATATAAATATTTTGTGTAAATATTTGGTTCGGAATCTACGTTTGATTTGTTTTGAGTGTGTTTTCGAATGACCGAAACATTTATTTGTATACGTATATAGTACTTTAATCGATCGAAGCAACTTGTGAACAGAGCTAGCTGATTCGCATTTCGGACGACACAGAGAGCTTTTGATGCGGTCAGCTGAAGAACGCGTCGCTTCGTGAGATTAAAGTACCTATATAATATGTTGGAGTTTGCTGTTGTATATTTCGCAGGCAATTGTTGAATTGTTGAATTGTTTTTACTACCATCACAATTTAAAGGGTGTCAGATAATGCAACAATAAAAATTTGCCATTAGGAACTTGGTGAAATATCGTAGGGCATGCCGATTAAAACACGCTCTGGGTCGAAGAACAAAATAAAATCGTAGACCTTCCATACAAAAGTGCGGATCAGCCGAGCGATTTTCTTTATTAAATTAGATTTAAAAAAAAAATAGTTTTTCGATCAATGTCTCTTCGGAAAAGTTGTTTTGTTTCATTATCTGAATACACCCTTAGAATGTTAATAGTAATTTTTATCTACTCAATAAAAATAAAGGTTAGAAAATAAAACTCTAAACTTAATAACAAGATATACTTTAAAAAGTAATGAAATGTTTTATGACGTCACAAGTTCACAACTCAGAGTTGTGTACAAAGAACAATGGGCAATTTTATATAAAGCCTGGATCCAGCACTGTAGCACTTTCTTACCAACTTTATATTAAGGATCTGAACATCAACATTTTATTATAAAACAGCATAACTGTAACGCGTTGGATAAAAAAGTTACAGGCGTTTAAAAATTCAACTAAGCACCGGAACGAATGCTAATATTATGTATAACCCATAATGCCCATACCATAAGAATAGTTAATAATAGCACACTATACACACAAAACTCAAACGATAGACGCGTTCAAGGTCCCCTTGGTTTAACCAACTAGTCAGTGAGGGCTTGCATCTCGATCGCATCGTAACAGTGCTGGGCAAAAGTTAATCTGCAAGCAAGCATAATGCTCACGACTATATTCCCCGAGGGGGCAGTCAGGGATATTCTGAAAACTCAGAACAACCGCGTTTCACTAGTAGTACCATTATTCTGTCCAGTGTGACGGGGAGTGAGCCCGTCGCCACTTGTTATGGACGTGGGAACGTTTTGACGTCCGATAAAGAGTAGAATTTTTACTCATCATCATCATCATCAGCCTATCATCGTCCACTGCTGAACATAGGCCTCTCCCAAGGCGCGCCACAAAACTCTGTCCTCGGCCTTCCTCATCCAGTCGCTCCCCGCTCCTTTTTTTAGGTCGTCTGTCCAGCGGCATTGACTAGTATATTTGACTAGTTGTCAATTACTGTGTGTATACTTAAAAAACGTTCTATTAAGATTTTCTACCTATTTTTCAGGAGCTCACCCAATATTGGAATATCCTCGAATATTGATAGACATCAGTGATGTGGCTGAACTGAAAGGTTTTACAATTGATCAAAACTTGATAATCGGCGCAGGGACTACGATTACAGAACTTATAAATATATGCGAAAGCATGGCTAATCAAGAATATTTTGGTTACTTAAAAACACTGTATGATCATTTGAAATTAGTTGCTCATCTCGGTGTTACAAATGTAAGGACTTTTTTAATTCTACATATATTATATGCTTCGTAAAGTCGCCTGCAGCAAAGTACCTATCCAGGCAATGATTATAATTTTCTAGTGAGAAATGTTGACTTCCCTTCTTGAAGACCCGATAGTACGATCCGGTCAGTCGGGAGTGAACCTGCCTGCTGCGCCGAGGGTCGCGGGTTTGAATCCCGTAAGGGACATACATTTATATTTATATGATTGATATGAATATTTGTAGGTACCCTAGTCACAGACCCGTCTGTATCTATATAATTATGTATTCTATAACGTTGTCTTGTCATCATAATACAAGTCCAGGCTTGATTCTGGTACTTTAAATTACTGGATAACTTGTGAAACAAATGTCCAAGATTTATTTATTTATTTAATTTAATGTAGGTAGGTACTTAAATATGTATACTTCGTTACTAAACCTGCGTGAGACTAGCCATGAAAGATGTATGAATGTGGATGATGCAAAGAAAATTATATACTCTAGGGATGATGTGTGTCAAAGAACTGTGTCAGATCGTATAATTGGCTATATCTAGGTGTATATTATGTTTAATATTACACTGAAATATATATATATCGTTTTCAGGTAGGAACAATCGCAGGTAACTTAATGATAAAACATCAACACAACGAGTTTCCATCTGATCTATTTCTGCTTTTCGAAACTGTCGGCGCAGACTTGACACTTCGTAAGTAACATTTTCTTCGTTTCATTATGCTACAGGTTGTAAAAAGGTCAACTCAAACAAATCGACAAACTCAATTCAACTCGTGTAATAAAAACGACTCAAATCTCTGAATTTACTTGGAATGCAAATTGAACTTTGTGCACTTTGAAAATAAGGTTGTTTTTTCAGTCATCTCCCCTGGCATAACGAAGACGGTAACAATGCAAGGATTTTTGAGCGAAAATATGAAGAGAAAGATCATTTTGAATGTGATGTTGCCACCGATGAGCATTGAATATAAACATGTGACGTACAAAGTAAGTTGTAACATACATACTTACATAAACTAACGACCGAATTGAGTTCGGCGTGGTAAGAAACTTTGCTACAAACCAATCGTCTTCTCCTGTTACTGTAATATCTACTACCAATTATTACACAATTGGATTTATTTTAAGATTTCAGGATGGTTTGATCTACGAATATATTTATTTCTTTATTCGTGGGGTATGATGTATCTCAGTGACCCCAGCTGGGCTTTCATCAATTAAACACTGCATTTATCCTGGAGTGCGATTTTTGAAAATCATACGAGCGGTTCGGCAGTAGAAAGTGTCAAAATTACTATGGAGATTATGCATCTTTCTACTGCCGAACCGCTACTATGATTTTCAAAAATCGCACTCCTGTACTGTACTCACCCTGAAATGGCGTGGTGAAATAAACGAATCTAATTTCTGGTGTGTCGGTGGATTTTAATAATTCACATCCTTATTTCAGATAATGCCAAGAGCACAAAATGCACATGCTATTGTCAATGCAGGATTTCAGTATAGACTGGACCAGAGCACAAACAAAGTCAAAGAATGCAGACTCGTTTTCGGTGGATTATCTTCGACATTTATTAGAGCAAGTTCAACTGAAATGAAATTATGTGGAAAGGATTTATTCATAAACGAAACTATACAATTAGCTATCAAAAGTTTGGAAGGAGAGCTTATAGTTACTGAGAACCCTCCGGAGCCGTCAGCAGCAAGTAGGAAACAGCTGGCTTTAAACCTGTTTTATAAAGTAAGTTATAATTAATATCCTTACGTCCCACTGCAGGGCACAGGTCTACATCCAGGGAAGATGTATAGGCATGAGTCCAACACGCGTACCCAATGTGGTTTAGTGGACTATAAATACGCATCAGAATTACTTCGTCAGCATTTGTGAGCTGGTGGTATTACGTTCAAAAGTGAGAAAAACTCATTGTGACATGGCATCTCGGTCGTGCGGATTCGAACCCCGGCCCTCATGATTAATTGTCCATATCTCTCCGCAACGCGCCACCGTCGCTCTGTAAGTATGCTCGTACTGGTTCTTCAGTGATCGTAACGGCGGTGGTCTTATTTATTATTATTCGCATGGTTTTCAGCAGATGTAAAACAAAAAGAAAAATTCTATATAAGAATAATTATTAAAGTCACAGCATGAATTATATACTTTTTCTCTATTGTTTTCAAGGGTTTACTGACATTGTGTCCTACAAATCTGATTGGAGCTCGTATGCGTTCTGGAGTTATAAAACTGAATGAATCCCGCCCCGTGTCGAGCGCGAAGCAGGTGTACAACACTGACGTATCATTGTGGCCGTTGACCAAACCTATCCAGAAACTGGAAGCTTTGGTAATTATTATTTTTTTATTTGCGGACTGTAATAAAGACGAGTAAGTAACTTTTTTAGGTTGGAATCCATTTGGAATCGCAACAACGCAAGAAAACATTTTTTGCAATCAAGAGCAGGATAGGTACTTATCAAAACTGGAGTGCAAAAATAACACTATATTTGATACAAATTTATATGAACTTACAAATGATTTGACTATTGATGTTATTTTACAGATTCAATGCTCTGGTGAAGCTCTTTACACGGAAGACTTGCCCTCGTTCCCACATGAGGTCTTCGCTGCCTTTGCACTAAGTACTGTGGCTCTTGGAACCATAGTGTCAATAGATGCTAGTAAAGCTGTGGTAAGTGCAATGTTAAAATTAATATAATATGCTTAACTGTAAATTTAACATAATACTAAGTTAGTAAACGTTTGCAGAACGAACAAGGTGTTTTAGCTTTCTATACAGCAAAAGACATACCAGGAATAAACTCTTTTACCCCAGCTTCAGTCAACGTATTCTATATCATAAACGAAGAAGTACTATGCAGCGGTGAAGTAAAATATTTCAATCAACCAATTGGCATCATTGTTGCTGAGACTCGTCCAATAGCAGAAAGAGCTGCAAAAATGGTTACCGCTACGTACAAAAATGTAAGAAATCCTGTCATTGATGTCAAAATTGCTAAACTAGATGCAAAAAGAAACCAACTTTTCACGTCAGTTAAAGCAAAAACGAGAGGTACCGATGTGGCGAAAGTGATAAAACATGAGACTGTAGCACATGGACAGTGCCATTTTTGTATGGAGACGTTGGTTTGTGTTACAAAACCAGTAGAAGAAGGACTGGAAGTATATTCTGCTACACAATGGATGGACGGCGTACAGCTGATGATATCACGCGCTCTGAATATGGATGCAAGCAGGTAAATCTATATACTAAAGCATTCGTTATCTTATAACAATTCGTTACTGTTAAGCTGGACTCTAAGGTGTACGCATATTTATCAGAGGCGAACGAGCCGAAGGAGGCGAACGAATCGAATTTTAGAATTGGTTGTATGAAATTCTATGACACTCTGCACACTTATCCGCGGCGAATCGGACGAATCGTCAGAAGAATTAAAAAGAAATTCGTTTAGTTTGCCTCCTTCGGCTCCTTCGCCGCGGATAGATATGCGATCACCCTTTTGATTTATTTTTCAGGGTCGAAGTATTCGTGCGTAGACTTGGTGGTGCATTCGGTTTAAAGATATCTCGAGCAATGCAAACGGCAGTGGCTTGTAGTTTGGTCTCTAGCAAACTAAATAGACCGTGTAGGTTCATCCAATCTTTGTCTACCAATATGAGGGCTGTAGGAAAACGTTATCCATGTTGTGCAGATTGTGAGGTACTGAAAAATTTTTACAACATGTGCTTTTCGTTCGTTAGTGCTAATTTAATCCCCGAATGCGATTTCCACAGGTTGGGTTAAACAGTAAAGGAGTCATACAGTATGCAAACCTCAATGTTTATGAAGATAATGGTTTCGATTACAACGAACAAATCTCTATGCTAGGAGCCGATTCATATTTCAACTGTTACGATAACTCAAAATGGAATTTTAACCTTTACGATACCCTAACTGACACTGCTAAAAACACGTGGTGTCGATCTCCAGGTAAGTTTTTAAGATTCAACAAAAACCACATTAGAAATAAATGTTTTCAAAACCCCGCTTATTATGAACCTATGATATTTGTAGATAAGATCATTTAAAGCAAAACGTCATATCGACGGTGAAGAAGCAATAATGCCTATCTCAATTTTCAGCTGTTTTTACTTTTTATATCAATAGATTTAAAGTCAAATTTGGCATAGTTAAGTTGTTCAAGCAACTATCTCAATATGAACAATATTTCCTAAGTTATTAACTCAAATGACATGTTTGTATATTTATTAATAAGGTAAAACATAAAATTTTAACTCATAGAAACTGTAGAAAAACAACTATTAAATAGAAACCCGCTTACTCGAACAACCCGCCCCGGGTCGTGTCTGTACCGAACGTACCCATTACGCTGGCGGCATTGCCTAAGTTATTTGTCATAGAAATACCACCTATTTGCGATTATTTACGTTTGTTTTATCTCCTGTAAAGTTGACTTTTTGAGATAGACACTATTGATTCTTAACCGTCGATATGTTTTGTTCCAATTTTTTCTCTTGAATCTACGTATTGTACAAAATAATTATGATGTTTGCTTAAAACAGGCACATTGGAAAATATTGCAATAGCAGAGTCATTGATAGAACAGATTTCTTACGAACTATCGCTGGATCCGCTTGAAGTCCGACTGGCTAATTTGGATGAAACTAAATATTTGGCCCTAAAAGAAATGATTGAGAAAGTAAAAATAAATGGTGAATACAATGTGAGAAGAGCAGCAGTAGATACGTTCAATAGTCAAAACAGATGGAAAAAGCGCGGTCTCCGGTTTTCTCTTCTAAGATGGACACCAATAAGCGCTCCATATTATGATGTAAATATGTCTGTTTACCACGGAGACGGAACTATAGCGATCACGCACGGAGGAATCGAAATGGGCCAAGGGGTCAATACGAAGGCAGCACAAGTATGTGCTTACATGTTAAAGATTCCTGTGGGTAAAATAAAAATAAAAGGGAATGATACCATAAACGCTCCAAACGGTTTTATAAGTGGTGGAAGCTTTACATCAACAAGTATTACTACTGGAGTCCAGAGATGCTGTGCAGAGCTTCTGAGGAGATTGGAACCTATCAGAAGTCTAATGAATAATCCGACATGGGAAGAATTGATAAAAAATGCATTTGACTCCAATATCGATTTACAAACTCATGGTTTCGTTGGTATAACTGACGCTCAGGCTTATGATGTCTTTGGTGTTACCTTAGCAGAAGTAGAAGTTGATATATTGACGGGAGAATTTAATGTAATAAGGGTTGATCTAATGCAGGATGTTGGTCGTAGCGTCAGTCCGGATATTGACATTGGTCAGGTAAGAAGTAAATAGGATTTGAGCATAGAATTAAACTCGTAAACTGTTGGATGGTGGTACAAAAATTTGTTTTGTAAATTTATTAGGTGGAAGGTGCCTTCCTTATGGGTCTAGGGTACTGGACTTGTGAAAACCTGGTTTATGATGCTATCACTGGCGAAATTCTTACAGACAGAGCATGGCATTATAGCGTGCCGCAAGTTCTTGATATACCACAAGACTTCAGAGTTTACTTCAGGGAAAATTCTTATTCTAATGATGCCATTTTTGGAGCTAAAGGTAATATTTACAAAAACTACTGTTTTTATTTACACACCAATGTTTTACATAATAAAAATATACGAGCAACCCATTCCAGCTTCGCCCATGTGGGATAATATAAGAAATTTATATTGGCCCACGCAAGTCCACTAATAGTAGATTACACACCGAGGACAGCAATGTAAGAAAAGTCTCAGATCTCATGTAATTGTTGACCAAGGCGAAGCCGAGGCCAACGAACATGTGATCTTAGGCTTATTTACTGTCCGAGGCTAGTATACTATTTTTCTCCTCGACGTAGGTGGAAAGCGGCAACTTCGTTTAGCGCAGCGGGACGAAAATTGACGCTTTCCGTCCGGAGGGGAGAAACATCATTGTACCCCAATTGATTTGAATTGATTTTGTTTTCATTTTGTGATTTACAGGAACAGGTGAGCCTTCCATATGCATGTCCATCGTCGTATTATTTGCTATCAGAGCAGCGATAGTTGAAGCCCGCCGTGAGTCCGGGATTTCGTCTTCTACATGGTTCCACATTGGTTAGTATGCGTTTTAGTCCTAAGAATATAAAGTTTTCAATTGTAAGTACATCATTAATTGCTGTACGTGATTTACAGATGGACCCTATACTTTGGAAAAAATCTGCTTAGCAGCTTCAACAAAGACGGAAGATTTGAAATATTCGTAGTCATTGTTAGAATTCGTTTGAATTTGGAAAAGAATTATTTATTAAAAAAATATATAATTATACTTAGGTATTAATTTCTAAGCTACGCTACGATTACTTGTTTGCTTGTTTGCAAAATAAAAGGTTTCAAAAAATGTTATGCGCATTTCATTTGACAGCACCAGACCCCAGTATTTGAAACAAAAACTTTTCACAAAAAAGTGTTCTAACAATTTTTTCAATCGAAATCATCGAGTTACTATGTTTGAAGTTACTCAATGATCGAAATTCGGATTTTTAGGTAAACGAAAACCGAGGTCAATCTATAAGTACTCTGTGCGTAGAAAGAGAAGGTACTAGAAGGAAGCACGTGTCTTTATTTAATAAGAGATGCACATAGCAAATTAAATTAATAAGTTACATAGCTAGTTAAAAAAAGAGATCGCCTTATTGCTGTCCTTATCGACGTAACCACTTTTTTGTTCTACGACGGCTGTCTGACTCCGGAGTTAGTCATCTAGCTTCATATAAATTGTATAGGATTTTATTGACTATCGCTATCTCATACTACGCTGTTACAAAAATATCGCATACGCAGAAAGGGGCAACCAACATTGATTTTCTCTCGCTCATTCTGTGTATTAGAGTATGTGTTTCGTTTTCGCGACAACTATTATTTTAATACCCGTTCTAGTTATTCTCCTTCTACGGCTATACAAGGTGTTACAAAAATACAAATAAACATTTAAGGGGGTGGTTGATACCATCAAACTGAACAACTTTCATTATGGGACCAATATCAAAATAGCGACAAAAAAATCAGCTGTCCCATACATTTGGCTCGAGTAGGTTTGCAGTTTTGTATGGAAGAGCTGTTTTTTTTTCGATGTGGGTCCCATAGAAAAAGTTGTTCAGTTAGATGGTCTGATCATCCCCTTAAAAAGTGTCAGCATATTGAGATTTATTGTTCACAACTTGTTAAGGCTCTTTTTTCTTCTAACATTTTGGCATCGATCCCGGCAGTGTTGCCTCTGTATTTCTTACCAATGATTTCGATGTTTTCTATCGAGAAAATATCGTTCAAACGTGTTTTGGAAACCAGGGGTGTATTTACAATAATTGCGCCCCTGGGCAAATATGTTTGGCCGCCCCCCATAACGGCACCTTGCAGGCCGCAGGCAGGCCCCTAACCAAGATTCGTATTCACCGTTATTTAAGTGACAAGAGTTGTCGGTTATTACATGACAGTATGCCACGAGCTACACTCAAATCAAGAGCTAACGAAGCGGGGTCAAAATTTGACATAACTGTAATCAGAATTGTATTTTGAGTCTACTATATATAGCAGCAACGTAAAAAATATGAAGCGAGCGAACGAGTCCGAGATTCTTCTATATACGACTTAGCACTAGATACAGACAAGAGCGAGCGAAGCGAGCTCCAAATTTTTCAACATGTAGTGTTGAGTTGGTTATACTTAGAAATCTGTCTATTTCTATATTTATAGCACTGTACGTAAAGACGCTTACAGTGATCAAAATAGAAATAGTTGCCAGAGTGAGCGAAGCCAGCTTGATATTTTTACGTAATAGAACTTGTAGCTCTGTCGCTCTATGCTTGCAATAACAAGAGAAACCAGAGCAATTTTCACAATGTCTGGGCTGTACCTAGAAAACTGTTAGTCTGTAGGCTCAGTCTGTGTTACAATTTCCTCCACATGTGTGCGGCCCTACGGGCCGCCCCCTTCGAATTGGCCGCCCTTAGCACTTGCCCATTTTGCCCTTAGGGGAATGTTTTCTAAAATACGGTCAAAAATAAAATATACTTAATAATAACATGACCTGGGAAGATATCTGCAGTGCCGCCCAAGATCGCAACCGGTGGAGAGCTATTATTCGAGCCCTATTACCCCACGTAAGGGGTAACAGAAAGAGAAGAAGAAGAAGACCTATATTTTAATATTGACCGTATTTTCGAAAACTATTCAGTCCCTATATTTTAATATTGACCGTATTTTCAAAAACGTGTTGTCTAGATCTAGTCCATATTATAGACCATAAATTATGGTCTAGACTCTAGAAGACAAATGTGCTAAACGTGCAAAATTTTGATATTTTACATTTTAATGCCAAATGTTTTAGGGTTCCGAACCCAAAAAGTGACTCACGAGACCCTTTTACAGTACTCTGTGCTATTACTAAGCCTACGTTATCCATCCGTCCGTTGCTAGTACTAAGACTAGGCACGCACGAGCAACTTTTGTCTCAACAACTAATTTGTCTCTCTCATCAATTCTATGAACAATACATAATATGAACGACGAGATATTTCATACAAACCCTATGAGACACAAATTAGTTGCGGACACAAAAGTTGCTCGTGCGCGCCTAGTCTAAATGTTATAATGACTCATCTAGACTAAAGCGTTTTTGCTCATTTCATCACATACGAATGTTTCCACAACTCGCCACAGCTAGACGAATCATGATGACAAGTGTCTCGTTGCCTACCTCAGGAAACGCAAAAAAAATATCAGCTGTCCCATACATTTGAGTCGGGTAGGTACAGCAGTTTTGTATGGGATAGATTATATTTTTTCGCGTTTCCTGAGGTGAAAGTTGTTCAGTTTGATGGTCTGAGTTCACCGTTTCAGTTTGCGGAGGGCTGTCCCTTACACCCTGTAATAGTGTGGCACATTTACAGAATTGCCGATTAATTTTATGGAATAAACATGACACAGGGTAAAACAATCGTTTGAAAGGGGGAGAGCACTTGCTTACTAAATTTTGTTATTGAACCGAGACAACAACGTCTAATAATGTTCGCTTGTAACAGTTCGTCGACAATCGCGCAAGTCTGTATGCAGCTGAACAATTCAGTACCTACGCACCAGTCCAGATGGTTATAAAAGTTATCTTTAAGTATGACTTTTTTCAGTCGGTTTTTTGTTTTCGTTTCGTTAAGTCATGGACAGAATAATATTTAACATTAACGGTGTGGAATATTCAGGTAGGTGTTCGATTTTTTTTTATAAACTATCGACAATAACGATAATTCTTAAAAAAAAAAAACTATGTGTATAATTAAAATCGGGCTGTTATAAACAATAAACGTCGATAAACAATTTCTGAACCTATAATTGTAGGATAGTAATATCCTACATATCCTATATTTTATACTAAGAGTAGATGTTTGCATTGTAGTCCGACTTTTACCCCTTGACGATAAGATTTAAATATTTAATAATGTATGTAGTGCTCGCCCTCGTACTTGTCTATTATACTGTATTGATCTGTATTTCAGTGGGCAAGGAGATCAGTTCAGATCTGTCTCTTGTGGACTACATACGTAACCATGTGGAGCTCAGAGGCACCAAGTACATGTGTCGGGAAGGAGGCTGCGGGGCGTGCATCGTCAGCGCTGTCAAATCTCCCGGCGCTGCACCTATTGCTGTTAATTCGGTGAGCTACTACCCTATTACGTCTTGCTACATTCATTGACCAATAAAATCAAACCAGGAGAGGAAGAAGGAAGAAGAGTGTACATGCGAATACCTTATAAATGTTTTACGACAGAATGGGTTGATCATTTTATTTTTTTCATGCATCCAAATACCACTTTCAAGTGCTGGATGATGATGGGTAGCGGGATCGGTGATAATCGGCCAGTTATGTGCCGGTAGCGTCTGTAGACGCTAGAAGAAAAAGGAGTGGGCAGAGGTCGTGGCTGTCCTCACCGGCGGGGACGTCGATTACGGTGACGACGCGTTGTTATCGTGTTTCCGGTCGCGTTGTGTGAGTTTGCGATTGCGAGTCGTGTCTGTTAGGAAAAAATACCTCTGGTACTACTAGTAAAACTACGCGGTAGGTCTACAGGCAGCAAACGAATTTGAAATGCCTCTCAAAATCCATACAAGGACAAAGCATTAAGTTTTCATTACGTCATCATTGTTATTCCTCAGTGCCTGGTGTCAGTGCTATCGTGCCAAGGATGGGATATAACGACCGTGGAGAAGGTGGGTAACAGACTGGACGGGTACCATCCTCTGCAGACGACTCTCGCGAAGCATAATGGCACCCAATGTGGATATTGCACTCCTGGTTGGATCATGGCCATGTTCAGGTAAGATGTCAATCCGTAACTAACCAAGCAAGAAGAACAATTCGTTCTCAAAAGCCATGGTAGATAAAGTTGAAAATTATATTCGGTTTTTTGAAGGTATGTTTTATGGTGATGGGTGGGAATGAAAACAAATATTAATTTGCAACGTTGGTACTCTTAGCACAATTGATATGCAAAGCCTATGTTGGTAACAAGAAGTTTGGAATCCTCTATAGTGGAGCACAGACTGCCTAACAAGCGGTGAAACATGATAATACTCCTTGGTGGTCGGTAATGATCGTTCTTGTCCGTTGTTGTTTTTAGTGACGTTAACTTTGTCCCTTTCTAATGTATGTCTTGGCATGACGTCACTTAATTGTCGTTCATATCGTTGTGACGTCATTGGAATAGAAAGGGACACACCACACGTAAAATTGGAAATATCGACGACGGAGTCGAACGTAAATTTTCTTGTATCATTGCTTGTAAGGAGGAGTGCTATCCTTTATGATTTTAATCCATGGTTGATAATAACGGTTAAATAATTAGCACGAAGGAAATAAAAATATTGTAGTAGGTTAGAAATACCTATGCAATTGCATGCTAAATATTGCGATTCCGGTTTTATCGCCTTTTCATGTCACCATATTTAATTAAGTCAGGGATAACCTCTGTAATTTGCATTCAAGCGGGTGAATGACATGATTATCACACAACAGCTCGTGTATAATATAGATCTCCTACTGATACAATATAAACCTTATTATTTAGAAACAAAGTTTAAAGTCGCCAATTGTGTCGCATTGTTTCCTCATGTTATTTAATTATAATATAATAGAGTAGCTTTATTTCAAGGACAACGCAGAAAAAACATGTTTTCAATCCATTTGAATACTTAATCCTATTTAGGCTAGTCTAGTATTTATGTTTTTGGCGAATTCTTATTAGCAATTACCATATTTATATCAGAATGAATGAATGAAATATACTTTATTTACACCAAACATAAAATACATTGCACAGGAAACTAAACAGATTATGGTACAAATGAGGTGGTCTTATCGCTAAAAAGCGATTTCTTCCAGACAACCTTATCAGAAAGATGTACTTTCAACATAATTTTTGTCATCCTGAACATTGCTAACGCAGTTCTATGAATATTACAAGTATTTACAATCTTTGTTTTTATAGTTCAAACTAGCCTTAAAATTATATTGGTATTCGGAACAGATAAGATTCTTTTACTATGGTATAGGTTCGCGTTAGAGTATTATTTTCTTTGGTTATTATACGTTTTTTTTATGAATCATTGTTTCTATTATTTTGTGCTGAACTTGTAGACTCGTATTATTCTGTACCACTTGTGTTTGAACACTTGTGTAAATGCATGAAAAAAACTGGTTTGTTCCATGAAAACATGTAAATTTTTTTGTTAACAGTAACATATCTACATGATATTTTATTCAGATTCCAAAAGCAGAATAAATTTAATTTGTTCCAGTTTATTGAAAAGCAAGAAAGACTTAACTATGCGACAAATAGAGCACTCATTAGCAAGCAACATATGCAGATGTACAGGATACAGACCTATCTTGGATGCTTTCAAAAAGTTTGCTTCAGACGCCCCTACACCATTCGAACTATCAGACATAGAAGAATTGTCCATTTGCAAGAAAACTGGAAATCATTGTAGCAAAAGCTCACAATGTGATAATGAGGACTGGTGTTTTGTAACAGAACACGATACGAAACTACCACAAATAACAATGATTAATTTGAAAGATGGTAAAAAATGGTTTAGAGTACAAACGCTGGTTGAAGTATTCAGTATCTTTACTGCTGAGGGCGACGATTCTTACATGCTAGTTGCTGGTAATACGGCTAAAGGTAAATTTTCTCTTTCCGTTTTCGTTGTGAGAAATCTTGCAGTTGTGTTTGCGCATATACCTTCAACTGGTGATTGCATGAAAAGAAACATAAATGTGGGAATGAGGCGAAAGAAGTATCGTCCGGAAATGTAATGTAGCGAGGCGGAGACTGCCTATCAGCGCAAAAAAACATATGGAACAGCTCACTTTTTATTCATTTTTTTTTTATTTATTTATTCACGTTAAATTGTAGGTACATAACAATGTGGATCGTATTACAAAGAAAAGAAAACAGTTTCACTACAAATTTACCCTAAGGCATAGTGGATATAACATTTATTGTTCTGACAGGTTTGCTCCTATAGTAAAAGTTGTTCAGTTTGATGGGTAGAGTATGTGGTTTAAAGGTTATCGTCACGGGACAGGGCGTACTGCGGCACGAATTTCTATTTTAGAGTACACTGCCTACACGCGCCGCTGCGTGCTTGCGTTAGAATAGTAGGGACACAACGCTCAGTGTATTCTAAAATCGCAATTCGCGCCGCCCGCCTTTCCTGCTGCCCCGTGGCTTGGGCCCTGTTTAATAAAAGTAACAAGTGACAATTGACAATGACAATTCAGAGTACATCACTGGTAACTAATGAGTTAATGACGCTAAACTTGCAGTATTCTAAGCTTTTGTATACTTAGATCAAAATAAAATTACAACGTCCCTGATAAAATTAATGGATAGGCGTTACGCGAACATTTCAATCCAGAAAAATGAGGCAAAACAAATGAAAGGTTTACTTCAAATTTGTATGCAAGTGCCCTAGATTTGACAGATAATGGCGCTAGTTTGTATGGACCCAGTGTACCAGTAGTGTGCTTCAACCTTAGACGCTTCAACTAAGGTTGTATACACCACTATTTTAAAGGGTGTCAGATAATGCAGCTAAAACACTTTCCAAAAGGATGATGGGTCGAAAAATTAGATAATGTTTTGGATCTTCCATACAAAAGTGCGGATCAGCTGATCCGATCGATTTTCTTGTTTATCTATCAAAAGGAAAAGTTGTTTCGTTTAATTATCTGAATACACCCTTAAAATGTTTATGGTAATTTAACATTAGTGGTAGTATATAACTTTACTGTGTTTAAAACGTTCTATTATAATTTGGTGCCTATGTTTCAGGAGCTTATCCAATATTGGAATATCCTCGAATATTGATAGACATCAGTGATGTGGCCGAACTGAAAGGTTTTACAACTGATCAAAACTTGATAATCGGCGCAGGGACTACGATTACAGAACTTATAAATATATGCGAAAGCATGGCTATTCAAGAATATTTTGGTTACTTAAAAACACTGTACGATCATTTGAAATTAGTTGCTCATGTCGCTGTTACAAATGTAAGCACCTGTTTTTTAAATAAGTGAGATTCTACTGATATTATACAGTGTGTAACAAAACACCCTCGTAATATTTAAACGATTTGTAAACTTTCTTTATGACGAAAACATTGAGAAAACATTGAGAAAAAATAAACAAAATCGGCTGTTTCATTCAAAACTGCAGTATCGATTCAACTCAAATGTATGCGAAAGCTTTTTTTTTTCGACGTTGTCTCCGTAGTAAAAACTGTTCAGATTGATGGTGCGTGGGTGTTTTGTTACATCTTGTATAAAGTATGTTTAGTAAAGTCGCCTGGAGCACATCTGGAGCATCCCATCCAGGCAATGATTATGTCAAGTGAGAAATGAAGGTACCCATATCTGTTTCGTTACTAAATCGCTAGCACTCAGTTGCAGAAACGCTCATTAGAGTTAATACTCCATTAAATCTCTTGCTAGCTTTTTTTTCAACTAAGTGTTAGACTATTCATGACAGATGTACCTATAAATATGGATGAGGTGATGGAGATGTTTCAGATCGTATAAGTAGCAAGTCAATTTATTCAGGTGATAAAGTTTAGTTTATTTTCAGGTAGGTACAATCGCAGGTAACTTAATGATAAAACATCAACACAACGAGTTTCCATCTGATCTATTTCTGCTTTTCGAAACTATCGGCGCAGAGTTGAATCTACGTAAGTGACATTTTTATTCGTTCCATTATGCTACAGGTTTTATAAAGGTCAACTCAAACAACTCAACAAACTCAATTCAACTCATGTAACAACGACTGAAATCTCTGTAATTTATCTCTGAATTTATGACAAGTTGACCTGACCTGAAATGCAAATTGAACTTTGTGCACTTCGAAAATAACGTTGTTTTTTCAGTCATCTCCCCTGGCACAACGAAGACGGTAAAAATGCAAGAATTTTTAAGCGAAAATATGAAGAGAAAGATAATTTTGAATGTGATGTTGCCACCGATGAGTACTCAATATAAACATGTGACGTACAAAGTAAGTTGTAACATACATACCTACATAAACTAACGACCGTATTGAGTTCGGTGTGGTAAGAAACTTTGCTACAGTTACCAATCGTCTTCTACTGTTACTGTAATACTACCAATTATCACACCATTGGATTTCTTTAAAGATTTCAGGATGGTATGATGTATAGTGACGACAGCTAGCCTTTCATCAACTAAAATACTGTATTTATTCTGTACATTGCTCACCCCGAAATGACGTGGTGAAATAAATGAATCTAATTTTTGGTATGTCGGTGGATTTTAATAATTCACATCATTATTTCAGATAATGCCAAGAGCACAGAATGCACATGCTATTGTCAATGCAGGATTCCAGTATAGACTGGGGAGGAACACAAACAAAGTCAGAGAATGCAGAATCGTTTTCGGCGGATTATCTGCGAAATTTATTAGAGCAAGTTCAACTGAAATGACCTTGTGTGGAAAGGATTTATTCATAAACGAAACTATACAATTAGCTATCAACAGTTTGGAAGGAGAGCTTATAGTTACTGAGAACCCTCCGGAGCCGTCAGCAGCATGTAGGAAACAGCTGGCTTTAAACCTGTTTTATAAAGTAAGTCATCATTATTATCCTTACGTCCCACTGCAGGGCAGAGGTCTACCTCCAGGGAAGATGTATAGGCATGAGTCCAACACGCGTGCCCAATGTGGCTTGGTGGACTATACATCGCATCAGAATTTATTCTTCAGCATTTGAGAGCTGTTGGTTTACGTACATAAGTTAGCAAAACCCATTGCACAGACAGGCATGTCGGTCGTGCGGACTGGAACCCGGACCGTCACGATTAATTGTCCAGTCCTGTCCTCAGCGCCCCACCGTCTCTTTCCTTAAAGTAAGTGTACTGGTTCTTCAGTGATCGTAACGGCGGTGGTGTTATTTATCGTATGGCTTTCAGCAGATCTTAAACATTCTATAGCTAATGTTGTATTATAGCATGAAGTAATACTTTTTCTCTATCGTTTTCAAGGGTTTACTGACTTTGTGTCCTACAAATTTGATTGGAGCTCGTATGCGTTCTGGAGTTATAAAACTGAATGAATCCCGCCCCGTGTCGAGCGCTAAGCAGGTGTACAACACTGACGAATCATTGTGGCCTTTGACGAAACCTATCCAGAAATTGGAAGCATTGGTAAGACATTTTTTGTACTATTTGATAGTTATAATTATAAATTATAGTATATTAACTTACAAATGACTTGATTACTGATATTATTTTACAGATTCAATGCTCTGGTGAAGCTCTTTACACGGAAGACTTGCCATCGTTCCCATATGAGGTCTTTGCTGCCTTTGCACTAAGTACTGTGTCTCTTGGGACTATCGAATCAATAGACGCTAGTAAAGCTCTGGTAAGAGCAACATTCAAATAAATATATGCTTAATTGTAAATGTATCATAATGCTAAGTTAGTAAATGTTTGCAGAACGAACAAGGTGTTATAGCTTTCTATACAGCAAAAGACATACCAGGAATAAACTCTTTTACCCCAGCTACAGGCCACATATTCTATATCACAAACGAAGAAGTACTATGCAGCGGCGAAGTAAAATATTTCAATCAACCAATTGGTATTATTGTTGCTGAGACTCGTCCAATAGCAGAAAGAGCTGCAAAAATGGTTACGGCTACGTACAAAAATGTAAGACAACCTGTCATTGATGTCAAGATTGCTAAAATAGATGCAAATAGAAACCAACTTTTAACGTCGGTTGACGCAAAAACGAGAGGTACAGATGTGGCGAAAGTGATGAGACATGAGACTGTATCACATGGACAATACCATTTTTGTATGGAGACGATAGTATGTGTTTCAAAACCAGTTGAAGAAGGACTCGAAGTATATTCTGCGACTCAATGGATGGACGGCGTACAGCTGATGATATCTCGCGCTCTGAATATGGATTCTAGCAGGTACATCTATATACTTACTAAAGCAATCGTTATCGTTTTACAATTTGTTGCGTAGACGGATTCTTTGAAATTGATTTATTTTTCAGGGTTGATGTATTCGTGCGTAGACTTGGTGGTGCATTCGGTTTAAAGATATCTCGATCAACACAATCGGCGGTAGCTTGTAGTTTGGTAGCTAGCAAACTAAATAGACCGTGTAGGTTCATCCAATCTTTGTCTACCAATTTGAGGGCTGTAGGAAAACGTTATCCATGTTGTGCAGACTTTGAGGTATATGGAACTATTTTAACAATTTTAACTCTATATTCGTTAGTGCTAATTTAATCACTGAATGCAATTTCTACAGGTGGGATTAAACAGTAAAGGCGTGATACAGTATGCAAACCTTAATGTTTATGAAGATAATGGTTTCGATTACAACGAAACACTCTCTATGCTAGGAGCCGATGCACATTACAACTGTTACGATAATTCAAAATGGAATTATAAATGTTACGACACCCTAACTGATACTGCTAAAAACACGTGGTGTAGATCTCCAGGTAAGATATGTATAATAAAAACAACCCCCACTTATTATGAGCCTGTGAGAAAATGTTTCAAGATAATATAGTAGATAAGATAATTTATGGCAAAGCGTCACACGTTTTGTTACAATTAATTATCAGGAATGTACAAGTACAGAATAATGATGATGTTTGCTTACAACAGGCACATTGGAAAGCATCGCAACAGCAGAGTCATTGATAGAACAGATTTCTTACGAACTGTCGCTGGATCCGCTTGAAGTCCGACTGGCTAATTTGAATGAAACTAAGTATGCGGCTCTTAAAGATTTGATAGAGAAAGTAAAGACAAAAGGTGAATACAATGAGCGAAGAGCAGCAGTAAATAAGTTTAATGATGAAAACAGATGGAAAAAGCGCGGTCTCCGGTTCGCACTTCTAAGATGGACACCAGTAGGTGCACAAAATTTTGATGTAAATATGTCTGTTTACCATGGAGACGGATCTATAGCGATCACGCACGGAGGAATCGAAATGGGCCAAGGGGTCAATACGAAGGCAGCACAAGTATGTGCCTACATGTTAAAGATTCCTATGGATAAAATAAAAGTAAAAAGGAACGATACCATATCCGCTCCTAACGGTTTTATAAGTGGTGGAAGCTTAACATCGCAGAATATTACTACTGGAGTCCAGAGATGCTGTGCAGAGCTTCTGAGGAGATTGGAACCTATCAGAAGTCAAATGAATGATCCGACTTGGGAAGATTTGATTATAAAAGCATACGACTCCAATGTCGATTTACAAACTCATGGTTATGTTGGTTTTACTGACACTCAGGAGTATAATATCTATGGTGTTACCTTAGCCGAAGTAGAAGTTGATATATTGACGGGAGAATTTAATGTAATAAGGGTTGATCTAATGCAGGATGTTGGTCGTAGCGTCAGTCCGGATATTGACATTGGTCAGGTAAGAAGTAAATAGGATTTGAGCGTACAATACCATATTTACCGTTGGGTGCTGGTACCAAAAAATTGTTTTGTAAATTTATTAGGTGGAAGGTGCCTTCATTATGGGTCTAGGATACTGGACTTGTGAAAACCTGGTTTATGATGCTATCACTGGCGAAGTTCTTACAGACAGATCATGGCATTATAACGTGCCGCAAGTTCTTGATATACCGCAAGACTTCAGAGTTTACTTCAGGGAAAATTCTTATACTAATGATGCAATTTTTGGAGCTAAAGGTAACATTTACAAAATTTTTCTTTTATTTAGGGCCTGTTTCACCGCTCCCGAATAAGTTCTTATTAGCTTATCTGACTGCTAATTTGACATATTCTTCATACAAAATTTTTCAAATGAGCTGTCTGATAAGCTAACAAGAACTTATTCAAAAGTGGTGAAACAGGACTAATATTATAAATAAATATATGTAATGTGTTTTTTTATGGTTGACGATGCGTGTTGTAAATCTGCCTGTATTTCACTTTTTTAATGAAGTATTTTGCTGATTCTGTATTCTGTATTCTTGTCTGTTTGTATATTCTGTTTTGACGACACTTGTGCTGACTGCTATATTTTAGTGATAAATTTTTTAATGTATTAATTAATGTGATTATTTGTTAAGGAAAAATGGCATATTATGATTTAATTTATATAAATTATATCATAATATGAAATTTTTCCTTAACAAATAATTGAATTATATCAGTCCACGCAAGTCCAGTCCACTAAAATACAATCATTGAACCCCAGCCTCTAGTTCGCTGGGCTACCTCCTGGTTTAACCATGAAATTGGGTAACTTTGTAACAATTTTATTCATTAACTAGTGTTTTCCCGCGACTTCGTCCGCACAAATTATATACCAGATTTTAAGTCAGATCATAAGCTATCAAACAAAAAAAGTTTCATCAAAATCGGTTCAGTAGTTTTTGCGTGATGCGCGATCAAACAAACAAACAAACAAACAAACACACAAACAAACACACAAACAAACAGACAAACAGACAGACAAAATTTCTAAAAAAGGTTGATTTCGAGTCGGGGATATTTAAAAACCATATCGTAATCTTTTTTTTGTAAATATCTTCAATGTACAGACACAGTTCAGTTACAGTTTTATAATAGTTAAGACTATGGCACTTTTTGAGTTGAAAAATAACTTGAACTTTTCTAGTAATCGATCTTAAGACGTAATAGTAGATGGAAATACCTCGGAGGCATCTTTTATTTTTCATTTTACGACTAGATTTATACCATTTACCGAAACTAAAGTCATACCTCAGTATTTTTGGATAGTTCATCTAGTGCAATCATCAACTGAATACACGATTGGAATTACTTCACTCGATAGAAAATCGTCACAAAGATGACGTATTTTCATGCATTTTTAAACATTTTTGGTTTAGAAGAACTTAAAATAGTTTCCGATTGTTGGTATTTATACTCACATATTCAACATCATGGGCGTAGCAATGATTTTTTCCCAGGGGGGGCCAGGCCCAGGTTAGGTCGTTGCAATAAAATGTAAAACCTGGAGCGAGCGACGCGAGCTCAATTTTTTTACGACCTAAAATCTGGAACGAGCATAGCAAGCTCGAGATTTTACATTACTATGGAAAAAGGAGCCAAAACCTAGAGCGAGCGAAGCGAGCTCGAGATTTCACTGAATTCTGGAGCGAGCAAAGCTAAGGGAGCTCGAAATTTTTACTGCAATATAGTAAGATCAGTGTTATAAGACTTAAATCTTGGAGCGAGCGAAGCGAGCTCGAGTTTTTACGACCAAAAATCTAGAACGAGCAAATCAAGCTCGAGATTTTGCTTCACTTAGAAAACATATAGGATCCAAAACCTAGAGCGAGCGAAGCGAGCTCGAGATTTCACTGAATTCTGGAGCGAGCGAAGCTAAGTAAGCTCGAAATTTTACTGCAATGTATCTAGCTGTAGGTCCTTGTGATACAATCGTAGCCAGGAGCAAGCGAAGCGTACTCGAGATTTTACTGTAATATAGTGAGATCAGTGTAATTAGACTTAAATCATGGAGCGAGCGAAGCGAGCTCGAGTTTTTTACGACCTAAAATCTAGAACGAGCAAAGCAAGCTCGAGATTTTGCTTCACTTAGAAAACACATAGGATCCAAAACCTAGAGCGAGCGAAGCGAGCTCGAGATTTCACTGAATTTTGGAGCGAGCGAAGCTAAGTAAGCTCGAAATTTTACTGCAATGTATCTAGCTGTAGGTCCTTGTGATACAATCGTAGCCAGGAGCGAGCGAAGCGAGCTCGAGATTTTACTGTAATATAGTGAGATCAGTGTAATTAGACTTAAATCATGGAGCGAGCGAAGCGAGCTCGAGTTTTTTACGACCTAAAATCTGGAACGAGCAAAGCAAGCTCAAGATTGCTCTAGATACACTATGAAGAGATATACGATCCAAATCCTAGAGCGAGCGAATCGAGCTCGAGATTTCACTTAATTCTGGAGTGAGCGAAGTAAGCTCGAGATTTTACTGCAATGTGTCTAGCCAGGAGCGAGCGAAGCGAGCTCGTGATTTTACAGCAATATAAATTAGATCAGTATGCAGTAGGTTCTAAAGATTTTGCTTCATTATAACTCGATTTCTCCAGCTCATGCCGAGATCGAGGCGATTCGGTCTCTTATTTTTAGTAAGTGATTCATTTGATTTCTGGGGTGGGCCGGGCCCACCCGCCCCCCCCCCCCCCCCCCCCTTGCTACGCCTATGTTCAACATTAGTTTAACTAGTGCAATCATAAATAAAATCTAGAAAAAGTACTTTGGTTAGTTGTTTTTAATCGAAAATACGGCTCACGCACACACTTTTCGGAGCGCTCGGCAATCGCGTTTCTCATAGAAAATATTCGTCTGGACCTATGGCCCCTTAATGAATGAAACCGAATAGTACTGTAGCCACGGGACATTTTAATTACCAAAAAGATTACTGATTGTCATTTAGATATTATCGTAAGGTACAAAATTATTAATATACTAGTGTTTTCCCGCGACTTCGTTCGCACAAATTATATACCAGATTTTAAATCAGATCATAAGCTATCAAACAAAAAAAGTTTCATCAAAATCGGTTCAGTAGTTTTTGCGTGATGCGCGAACAAACAAACAGACAGACAAAATTTCTAAAAAAGGTTGATTTCGAGTCAGAGATACCTAAAAACCATATCGTAATCTTTTTTTGGTAAATATCTTCAATGTACAGACACACTTCAGTTACAGTTTTATAATAGTTAAGAAAAACCTAAGTCTTACAGAACACAACCAGCCGTAAAAAAAAAATTGTATGAAATTTTTAAACCAGTTTAGACCAGTTGCCATACAAAGCTATAAGACCAGGTATAAAGTCAACTTTGATTGGTCTTATACTTTCTATGTCTTATAGCTTTGAATGGCATATTTAGATTGTCTTACTATGAAGTATGGGTATTGAACCAGGGTGAAGAACATGACAGTAGGCCTCGCATGCCAACCCCGAGAAAGCGATAAAAATCGAGACGTGCCTCCATCCTTATTAATTTACGTATGCCAGAACGAGCGCGCATGACGTTTTTCTCGTTTAAACGCTTCGTCTTGGGTGGCATGCTTTCTAGTTGTAACCAATTCACTCTTACATTTTTAATCGGAAGGAAATGAAAATGTACAATATTATTCACAACACAATTTAGAATGATGTGGTTTTCTTTATTTTTCGAAATTAATAAATAATCCTCAAATTTTTCAAAGAAATATTTTATTCTGACCGGAGCCACGCGCTCGTTCGCATCGATTAGTATGAAGAGTCGTGGTCCTGGGATAATACGCCTTAAGAAGCGTTTTCATTTTGTGATTTACAGGAACGGGCGAGCCTTCTATATGCATGTCCATCGTCGTATTATTTGCTATCAGAGCAGCGATAGTTGAAGCCCGCCGTGAGTCCGGGATTTCTTCTACTACATGGTTCCAGATTGGTTAGTATGCGTTTCAGTCCTAAGAATAAAACGTTTTCAATTGTACCTACATCATTAATAGTTCTATACGTAACTTACAGATGGACCCTATACATTGGAAAAAATCTGCTTAGCAGCTTCAACAAAGACGGAAGATTTCAAATATTCGTAATCATTGTTAGAATTCGAAATTTTGAATGTGTGTTTCATTTAAAAAATACATTTGTATTGATTTATAAGCTACGCTACGATTAATAATTTAATATGTTGGTTTGTTTGCAAAATAAAAAGGTTTCAAAAATGTTAATGCGTGTTTCATTTGACAGCACCAGACCCCAGTATTTGAAAGAAAAACTTTTCTCGCAAAAGTGTCCTAACAAAATTCGTAACTACTTTGCTGGACTTAAAAAAATGTGGGGTTTTTAGGGAAAAAGAAGGCCGAGGCCAGCCTATAACTTTTATTGATGACAACTTGTTTAGGCTCTTTTTCTTCTAACATTTTGGCACCGAGCCAGGCAGGGGTGCCTTTGTCTTACCAACTATTCTGATGTCAAGCATTTCATATTTCAAAAGATTTGTGTAAGCATAATATAATACAACAAATCGGAATTTACGACCTTCGATTCAAATACACCATTTCGCTTTTACAAATAAATGGTATTTGTCTCATGTCTGTCAGTAGAGCAAGAAATGAATGAGAAAAGATAAAAAAATATGAAGGACGCAGGCAACTGAATTGAGATAGAAATTAACTCATCTCACCTATGTATTTCCCCAGCATCTGGGTTAAAACAATTCCCACAATTTTCAATTGAAATCCGACTAAACCCTACCTCGAGCGAGTTGATTTAAATATGTCACGTGAAGTTCCCGGGTTTCAGGCGACGGCACTCGGCACTCTTAAATCCCGAACAATTTGAAACGTACGTTTTACTTGAGGAGGATTCCGCTAGAAAGTTTAACCGCACATTGTGACAGTGAAATCCAATGCGTATTTAACATAACGAATGTTTGGCGTAGAGTTGTTGAGAGGTACTTATGTAATGTGACAAGGTCGTTATCCTATAACTCGGGTCGTGTATCTGACGACTGAGCTAATGAAGCTTCGAAGATGTCGTGCAAATCCATGTATGGGTATTACATACTTCAATGTACGCACGCACATAGGTACAGTAGTACCAGGTTTATAAGTCTTACCGATGTACCAATTGACAAATTTTAATACCGCGCTAAATTATATTGACCAATCAGGATGTACTACCTTCAATCCGTTTACGCTATTGGCTAATTTGCTTTCGCGCCCTTATCGCTGCTATCCGACTTTGCACTCTTTGATGACTAAATGACTTCGGGTTTTGTCGGGGGCTCGGGCCTGCTCTGCGCAAACGAAGATTGACGAGCGGACTTATTTTCCTGGTCGTACTGTAAGCTTTTGTAAATAGTTAACACTGTAAAGGAGACGGTTGTACCAGTACTTATAAAACTTGCATATCAACCAAGTTATTATCATGTCAGATCCGTTTGTTCTTAACTTTCGAACTAGAGTCAGACAAATGTGAATTTGAAATGAATTGTTTTATCAAAGGCTCAGCAGTTGTTTGAAGTCCTAAGTAAATCCTCTTAAAATCATCGGCAAAGGTGGATTAATAGGCTTTACGATAAGTTTCTACTGGAGGATCGTAAGTTTTGTTACAGTTTCAAAAGAAAAAACTTTTGGGCTAAATTCCATCAGCTCCGGTAACTAAGGAAGTTTTAATTGGAGGTGACCTTGTTAGTTAGTAGTTACAGCGGATTAAATGTGTTGTTTGTGAAGGGACTTTGGGTACCGCACAACGCTAAAAGTTCTGAAGCTTAGTCGTGACCGCACTTCGTGGAAGAGCCGGGGCTTAGGCAAAAACCTTAAATATATTCCTTTCAGTCAATAAGTAGATTGCCTGAATTCCCTTGCTTTTTCCATTTAATAGTTATTTGTTATGCTAGGCTGCAAAGTTGCTTTTTGGCGCGAGTACTTGTATTGAAACCTGAGCAAGCGAAGGATCCTAGGATCCTAGGACAAATAATAGAATCCTAAGCTCAGCGAAGGTTTCAAAGGTACGAGACGCAGAATAACTTTGCATCCGAGCGAAACACACAACTTTTCACCTCACAACAGCGAGGAAAAAAGTGAATTGCTAAAAAGTACATTTTAAAAAGTTTTTTTTTTCGTGCTGGCCAGTGTCATGAAATAGTTTTAAGCATTTTCAGTGGATTGGCGGCATAGAAAAATATTGAATTGACAGATTCGAATTTCAAAAACTCTTTCCACGCTAGCGGATAAAATGCACTTTTGCACTCAGATTTCGAACGATAAACAGAATCTTTCCGAGCTTGTGAGGTGAAAAACTAATTACACAAATTATTGTTATATCTCGTTGGCCTGAATCTCGGATACCACCAAGAATATTAATCATCCATTGGAATAACTTCTTTCGTAATGATTGTCCGCCTACAGAGGCAATTTGGATTTACGTCGACGGAAATAATCTGGAGATGGGACCCTTGGGCGATCACGTTCATCTTAATTCTGCTTATAAATTGAAACGGAGATTAGGATGTTATTTTGAATTTGTAATCTTTTCCTCCAAAAGTAGGCTATTTAACGTCTAATGCTTTCTAATCTGGGTCTTAGCCAAAAATAAATGTTGCCATTATTTTCTGGTATAAGAATACGAGTACAACACAGAGTACTTCAAAGAAAACACAAAGAAAACTGTAGGCCTACCATAAGTTTACACTGTAGTTTTACTCTACTGTAGTAAACCACAGTTTTTGTATTGACTTTCATACAGCGTTGGCGCCAAGTAGTAACGTAGGTACAGCGAAAACTCATGGTAGGCCTACTGGATTGTTTTCACGTATACGAGGTAAGTGTTTTGGGCAGGACTCCGTCACACATAAGAATAGATACAAATAGTTAATATTATTCACAATATTCTTATGCTGCCGTGTAAGTATCGAGATAAGCACCTAGTTTTTCGCATCGTAAGCGATGCGCTTGCTACACTGCTGGTTAATTATGCCACATGCACTAAAAAAAATCAACTATACGACTACCGACTACCAAATTTATAGAAACGAGTTTCTAGTATTACAATATTTTTCGTTGTCTGTACCATTTAATGGTTAACTGGTACTTATTTGTGTTGTAGCCTTTACGACGAAATTTTAGTTACTGTAACCTTGTTAGGCTGACATTAATATGGAATATGGGCAACTTTATGTTTTGTTTAAGATCAGTATACTAAACATTTTGTATGCTCAACAGAATGAAAAGTATAGGTTACCCACTAATTATTTTATCAAAACTTAACAACACACTTTTTTCGTGTACAGAAATGGTTTACAGTAAAAAAGTTCACATTACAATTTACAATGTGAACCTAAATCATAAGTTCTTCTCTCCCTCGACCACCAGTTCAAATAAGAAGCAACAAAGGTCAAACAACAATTCGTTTTTTATAGAAAACAATTGATATTGTAGAGACACCGATTCATTTTTTAATGTTCCAACAATGCATTTAGTAGATGTAACAATGTATTTCGTATTCTACAGTATACTATAGGTAGTTATTTAATATTATTCGTAACACTTTAGTATAAAGTACAATATTAATGCTTGCGCTTAGTAATTACTAGAAATTGTGTCGTAGGTCGTAGATCATACTAACCATTTGGGTCGTCACATATACGAGTAGCACAATAAAAACTGTACAGTCAACAAAATTCTCGTTAGGGTAACCATTTTTTTTTACAAACTAACACGCTGGTGATTCAAGCTTCATTAGAAACATTTTTGGGAATTTATCGTTTCCTTAGGAAATAATGTATGTGTTAAGTAGTAATTAAGTAATCTGAGCTATGGGTGCTAGTTTGGGTGTTAATTTATAAACCAGTGCTCAAAGTAGAATTCTTCGCTACACTAGAAACATCGTCCTACTCTAGAGGCTGTAACCGTTTTAGATCGACCTCTCTGTTAAAATTTCATCGTTTAACACTCTTAAGTTACATTTGAAAAAAAAATAAAAATTTTGTAGCCTAACTAAAATCATTTCTCATTTAATGAAATTTCTTGTTATATCTCGTCCATCCGGGCACCGGATATTGTTCAATCATTCAGATTTATAGCATAACGGCTTCAAAATAAAGCGATGACTATTCGTTTTTATCGCCATGTCATAGCCAGGAATTGGTGCCGGATAACTGGACAGTAAAAAATTGCTTCCATATTAGGAGAACGGTGAAGCTGCTGTCAATATCATTCTTTATGCTTACTGTCTCGTAGGAATAGTATGAATGAAACTTATAAAAATACTAGCGAATCTCAACCGTATTAGAGTTATTGAGAAAAACTGTTATATTTTATATTACAGTATGCCTTTTTATATCTGACACAATACATAACAATTGTTATCGAGCACACACTTTCCACACTTTCCATATGTTATAGTTTAGGGTGTAATTGCGAAACAATCTAGTTTTTTGTTATTACACGCTTAAAATATGGTTTTATTAGTAGCAAAGCTTCTGAGTACCCAAAAAGGAAAATTGGTCGTGAAATTCTGTTTCTTAAGACTCTGAATATGCTATAGGTGAAATTTGTTCAAACTCACGGTACTCACTAGATGACCTTACTAATAAAGAAGGATAGTTTTGGCAATGTTTCTGACCATCCTTTGAAGGGATATGGTCGTTAAATTATGTATATATGTTGTTATTGACATACAATATAAAATTGCCTATATTAAGCTATGTTTAACTAAAGAATGTACCTAAATATACGCTAGTACTTATAGTTCTATTTAGAAAGGTCGCTTGTATATTTGTGTCAACTAACATAATTTACGGAACGTTCCCGACAAACTTTACCCATTAATGTTGTTGATAGGATTGCCCTGGAACTAGCTAAGATGTAAGGCACCTAAGTACCTAGTATGTAGAAGTACGCATCTGGCACTCTTCTTGGGTGGCCTGTATTTGGTAAACATTGTAACGATATAATGAATAAGACTTAAGAAAAGAGAAGAAACAACTACTTTGCAATATTATAAATCGATGAATATTCATCAATTAATATTATAATATATTTATAGCATAATAATACGTATAAAGTGTCAAAATAAATCAATAAGAAATGTACCTACATAATATGTAATTAACATTTGTGGTATTCTTGGTAAAAATCTTTGCTATAAACTCAATGATTAGATGAATGACCAGAAAGTCTGGTCTTGACAACGTAACACTAGTAATTAAATATTGTAAGTATTTATAAATTTTTAAATATTTATATTTTAGAGCATCAAAACAATTTCTGACGCGGCGGTAGAGTTAAACAAAATTACGTCTAAAAGTTATCTATAGTTGATAAATTATTTTGAATAAAATTTGTCTGTGATTAATTCACGAAATAACTAAAAGTACAGTACTAAATACTCGTAATACCAAAAGGAGTAACACAAAAAATTCAAATAGCCCTTTCTAAAGCAATTCAAAACAATCCGTGTCTAAAGCCGTCTAAATTTGAAATCAAAACGCCTAAATAACATACCTAGCTGACGCAAATGAAGGATAATTATTCTGTTTCGGTGAAAACTAATTTAGCGCTCTGCATAGCGCCGGGAGATTAGAGGAACAATAAATTATCCCTATTAATTAGTTACATGTGATGGATCTGGCGCGTTGCGGTGCGCGGTGACGCGGTAGGAGTTCCACACTTTAGTGATTTATAAAGGAATAGTGGGAGGTGTGAGGTACACAACTTGGTACCTGGGGTAGAAAGTATGTAAAGATTTGTAATTTTACCTAACTAACATTTGATTTTTATTCGGTGGGATCCAGTTTGAAATCAGAACACTATTAGTGCGTTCACACACGATGACGCACTGACGGAGCGGCAGATGTCAGTCCATAGAACCACACCCGGTGCGTCAATGCGTCACCGTGTGTGCTTCTGCGTGCGGTTTCATACAACTCCTTGCTTCACAAATGACGGACTGACGTTTGCTGCTCCGTCAGTGCGTCATTGTATGTGAACACGCTTATTGAATTTCACCGTTTATCTTTTCTGTATTTCTTAGATCGTTTGAAAGCTTCATTTCATGTTTTGTACTTAAGGACATACATAATATATGTATTACATATATTCACACCTGTATCCCATTGGGGTAGACAGAAATAATCAACTTAACCACACCAACTACCTACAACTGCAACGTAACAGCAGCTGTAACAACAACTGCGGCAACTGTTTCGTTTCATTCATAAAAAGAGAAGAGTGATATTCTTAGGGCTATGCCCAGCAGTGGACATCTTTAGGTTGAAATTATGATGATATTTATAATACTACCGGACTGTTTATAAATTACCATGAATAAATAGGTAATTAATATGTTGTTCGCATTATTCAGTTTTTTAATTAAAACGTGCAAATGATTAAGCGCAAAACCTCATAGACCCCAACTGAATTATAGCTAAATAATTAGACTGAAGCAATAATTTTATTATTTTGATACCTAGTTGAAATAATGATTTGTTATCATTTCAGCAATGAATGAAAGCGCTAACGTGCATAAGGACACATTTTAAGAATCTTATTTTGGTAGTAAGTAGGGTGAGTGTGCCTTGCGGTGGTTTGAGATTGATTTCAGTAAATTTTAAATTTTAAAAAACAATATTTTTCATATTTTGAAAAAAAAAACCTAACTATGTTGAAACCATGATAATTCGATTCTACTCTCGATTCGAAACAAATTACTTTCTAGTCTTGCGTTAATTCATTAACACGTTGCATATTCTAGAGATTTTGCAATATAACTACTGCAGTGATATAAATTTCAATCGCAATTCAGAAATGACAGTGAAATCCGAAGAGATGTTAGATCACAATCTCAGGCCATTTAGAAAATTAAAAACAACTGTGTCGCGGAAATGTCTGGCAAGAGTGTTTATTTCAACTCTGGATAGAAAATAGAAAAATTTCAGATAAAGCACTAGTGATAATTTTTCATTCTATATTATGGTTTATTTTATCTAAAGAATCTAAACTATTATGAAACTGTAACTGAAGTGTGTCTGTACATTGAAGATACCGATTTACAAAAAAAGATTACGATATGGTTTTTAGGTATCCCTGACTCGAGATCAACCTTTTTAGAAATTTTGTCTGTCTGTTTGTCTGTTGTTTGTGTGTTTGTTTGTTTGTTTGTTCGCGCATCACGCAAAAACTCCTGAACTGAATTTGATGAAACTTTTTTTGTTTGATAGCTTAAAGCTAAGCTTAGCCTAAAGCTTAGCTTATCTGACTTAAAATCTGGTATATAATTTTTGCGGAGGAAGTCGCGGGTAAACACAAGTTATTAATATTATTTATTTAGCACAGAGTTTGGGCACTGTTAGTTGATGTTCTGAATATTTAGAATATCTCTGTTTAGGTACACCCTCGGGGAATGTGTTATTTTTATAGTAAATTTTTTTGAGATTACGCTACTTCCATACCCTGACTCGGCATTGGCAACGCAGTGCTTAGACACAAAGCAAAAGGTCCTTAATTTATACATTTTTTTTCAAATGTAAAGATTATTGAAGAAAAAAAAATACAAAGTGCGTATCCAATCAAATCCAACCAAATCAAAAATATATCTTACTTACATTTATATGTATTCACAAAATATTTAAAATTGCATTATGATGAAAAAAGAGGTTAGGGTTAAGTACTCAAATTAAGGTGCTACGCAAAGTCGGTGCTCAAATTTGAACAAAAAAATCCATATAATATCAAATTCCACGAATTCCACGGTGCTCCAACTCAAGTTCTATTTCAAATCGGAGCTCTTCGGGGAATACCTCCGCTAAAGTAGTATTTAGTAAGTTAGTAGAAATAGGTAAAACAAATGCAAAAGCTAGTATCAAATTTATAAGGATTACGTCCAACCAGTCATCCTGTATAATCAGTAGATAACCATAGGCATGAAAGCATTAAATTTAATGACCCGGTCACCACACGATTGCATCGCAGTGGCAATTATGCACTGCGTGTTTCTCTCATAATTTCCACATTTGCTTATATCACTCTACTTTACATATTCACACGTTTATTGGTATTCGAAATTAATACATCACCATTGTTTGGTTGAGCTTTATTTAGAAAATGAATAATAAATGAATGAAACCTATGTGTTTTACTTACATAAAGTAAAAAAATAGGAGTGACGGATGATGATGCAGTAGGATGATAGAAAACAGTTCTGGACAATTTCATATATTTAATGAAGTGCACTTATTCAGAGTTAAATACGAGTTTTTGACATAGCAGTTTGGTGGTATGGGAACGACAGGCGAAAGTTCCAGTCGCTTCGTAGCATAAATATAAAAGTGCAGCATAGACAGATATGAAATAAAAATTAAGTTGCAACAGTTCAAATAAGATACCACCACTATCCAGAAGTGGAACACTGAACAGGCTACAAAAAGGCACCTAAGTTTATATCTAGAAAACGATTTCTTCCAGACAACCGTAGAGGAAATAAAGCAAAATGAAATTGGGTCGCTAGTGCAAGTAAAAAGTCGGACATTCGACAGATCTCCCCTTTTTCTTATAAACTGTTGCTATTAGACTATTTTTATTTCTTTGTGGTATTTCTTTGTAATTATTGATGTTTTTTTTCCATGAAACATTACCTATCATGGTACCATCAGCCCATTACCGTACACTGCAGACCATATTATTTATTAAATGGAAATATTTTGTAACGGGTCTTCTAGAAAATATTTCTTTAGGGATAAACTCGCTTTTGTCTTTTCGGTGTGTTTTGTGTCTATACTGGGATTTTTAGGGGTGGAGACCATCAAACTGAACAATTACTTACTATAGAGCAAACCATATCAGAAGAAATATCAGCTGTTCTATACTAAACTGCACTGCAATTAAATCGTATACAATAAAATCATTTTTTCTGCAGTTTCATATTTGCTGTAAAAGTGGTATAGCTTGATGGTCTGAACTACCTCTGAAAATTTGTAAAGTATTTAAAAAATCACCTAGTATATCTGTGTGTCCCAGACCAGTACAAAAAAGTGTCAAAGAAATAAATACATAATTAAACAAATGGAATGGAAAGCCTGGATCGCCTGAATGGTTCGCTTTTCGGTGAAGGAAAACATCGAACAGAGTTTGTCAACAGCTAGAAATATATTTATATTCTGAATATCCTATGATATAAAACTTACCATGTACTTACATAGGTACTGTGCAGTTTGCTGTGTACTCGAGTGCATTCAGTTCCTCAAGAACGTACCTAAGTAGTGGACAGTCAAGTCCACAAACTTGTGGAGAAAACTTTAGATTGTCCTTTACGTGACAAACCCACTTGGAAGTTAACAAGTTTACGCGAGTGAATAAACCGACCGCTTGCGTGTAACTACACTGTAACTACACGTGTTCTATAAAGTAGGAATGTACACTTTAAGACCTTTTTAAGACACCGGTCGAGTCGTAAGCGGCTTGTATCGGTAGTTTGTTTTCACTTTTTACTGGGTTGAGGTCGGATTTAGATAAAACTATATTCTTTGTTAGATATTGGATGCCTGAGTTCAAAAGCTGCATACTCAAGGATGTGGAAGCGTGATTTACCGTTACACTACGATTTCATCCGCACTCTTTTTACTAATAATAAAAAGATAGAGACTGGCGAGAGAGTGTGAGACATACTATAGTGGCCTGGGCACAGTGCGAGGTGGACTGTGTCTAGCAGTGGGATCTGACAGGTTATAACTTAACTTACCTACTACAATTCCGTTCACATTCAATTATTGTTTTATCTGGTTTACTAGTAAGTAATAGAATAACTATGCTATAGTAAAAATCGATATCTAATCTACAATTATATAATAATAATCTATTCTATTCATATAAAATTTGTGTTTACAAACATGGGGTGGATGATTAAGGATATTTGCAAAAATAGGGGGCGTTTGAGACCATTTTTATTAGAATGTCTGTTGGTCTGTGCACGCATCATATAAAAACTACTAAACAGATTTAAGTAAAGTTTTCAAAAAAGCATAGGGCTTAGTCTAGATCTATCATCTATCAACATAAAATACGAAGATGTATATGACGACAAACAATAATTAGTTATACCTACTACTAAACTTGTGAAAAACCTACCTAATAACCACTACTAAATTCTACGATTATCTGTAACGTTTTATTTGTTCAGTATTGAAAAATAATTGAAACAAACACAAAAGAATCGTCACAGAAAGATGTAAATGTTCAGGATCCATCTGCATCCTAAGAGATGTTAAGTTTACATTCTAATTTACAATTATAATTGGCGCATTCTATCTCGCCCTGATGCAGACAGTGAGGATATCCGATTAGTCGCCTCGCTTAGTGAAACCTTCCACTTCAGCTGTTTACGTAATAAATGTGAACCTTTCTTGACCTTATTACAAGAGTGGATTATGCTTGTTGTTGTAACTCAATGACATCAATAGTTATACGGTTGTACTTTATTTGTACTTCATGTTTATTATTTTCTAGAGTGCTTCTCAAAATATTTAAATTATGGAGATCGTATGTAGGATAAGTATACCTATTTAGATTTTAAATTAAAAGTTGAAAATGTAAGTCATAATTCACGGAACGTAAATTTTTAACTTTAGACTTACATTTTCATAACTTTTATCAAAGTTAAGAAGCTGATTATTGTATGCATAAAAGTACAACTCATGAAGATACAGATGCAAAAAAAAATTCTCCAAATAGTATTCAACTTTTTTTTTAGACATGTTTTAAGCTGGTCATGTCGAAGTTCCTCAAAAAATCGGAAAATGAGTCATAACTCGAAAGCTACGAAAAATCGTAGAACACACATGGGGGTGATTCGGATACTCCTCATTATAAAGTATCTAAATTTTACGTTTGAACGTCAACTCCCCGGCCACCCTGTATAAAAATACTACCTGAAAACTAAGTGATGATAAGTGGTGATGTATATTGATTGATTGATTGATGACATTTCTTAATAGATGTTTATTAATCGTAGTCTTGTAGTTATAGCACCTAAAACAAACAAGATAGTGGCGTGTAACGATTTTTGTCTGAATACAGTTTGGCTGTTTTTGTAGGTTTCGGTTTCCACTACATTTGTCCCCAAATCCAGTACTAGGGCGCCTGGCGTGCTTCCAAATGGCGCACGAATATCACCCGTGCCCTAATTTTCTTTCCAACTAAAATTATTTGATCCGTTACAAGATTGCTATCTCCAATCCAAGTCAATAGAAAGTTCTCGTTTGAAATTGACTGTCACAAGAGTTGAAATCTTGGTTGAGACACATCAGAACATCTCTGACTACCTTCTCGGGGAATATAGTCGTGAGCATATTCTTGTACACCTACGAGTTAAAACACGACGTGAAATTAGTGTATTATGTAACTGTTGATCCTATAGGTAGATAACTCAAAGTAATAGTCTCTTTAGATGAATTTAACCTTCACTGAAACATGGCTTTGACATTATTTGTACCCGACTGTCCCAGAAGTAGGGTTAATGTTTTTGTCCCAATTGAATGAAAAAACTCAACTGTCGCATCTGCATGAATAAACATATTTATGAAAGAGTATGAGGAGTCGCGTTGTAGGTCTGCTATAGGGTAGTCGCATCGCGAGTCGATTGTTGGTTGCCCCCTCCCCGGCCTACAACGAAGCTCCAGTGGTGGCTCAAGATAGTGTTCTTTTCGAAAAACAATCCTTGAAGTCACCAAAATACATAAGTTACCGTACAACGTCAAGCACTCTTGCTACAAAAACTAGACATTGGCAAAATCATCACATACCCAAGATGGCAACCATTTTTTTTAAATTTAGAATAGAATATAGAAAGATTATTACGAAGAAATCCTCAATCCGTCGTTCGTTATTTTTTAGCTCTTTCCCCGACACCTCGGCTCGAGTCAGCTCTCCGCAGAAAAACGACTGGCTGACACGAAACCGAATTCCTTTTTTTTATAACTTCCACAAAAAAGATTTATAGCTAAGAAACCTCCTTGGAAGATTCTCTTGCAAAAAATTAATTGCCGTTTGATCAAAGAACGTTGCCGAAACGTGTACGTTCAGAGATTACAAAAGGGATCACTGTGAAACGGATCGCTTCAATGGGCCTTTGTTTTGCACGTTCGTGTAAAAGAGAAACAATTTTCATTTTAACTTTTTCTCTGTGTTTTCCCAATACGTAGGTACACGTAAATTCTGCAACGAAGGATTTTGTGAATAAAGTACTCGGAATAAAGTGTACGCAGGCTCAATATTTGATGAATTTTAGCTTTATGTTGTTTCCAAATCATATTCAAAAAAGAAATCCAATTTTAATACTATATTCAATAAAATTATAAAAACGAAAATGGTTTGATTAAGATTGAGGAGGTTTGAAGAACCTCCTACGTAGACAACGATATCAATGTACGAGTCTACGTCTATGTACGTAGAAAATATAGTTGTCTAATATTACGAGTACAAGAGATTTTTCCTCGTTTTATATGATCAAACTTACTGAAGCGGTTGTCGACACAATCATCATAAAGATCGAAGATACATTTTCCTCAACATACCTGAAACAAAAGAAGAGGAATTGATTATTTATAATGTTATATTATAGTTCCGATGAATTGTAATCTTATTAGGTCCATAAGTATATACAATAAATGTAATAAGTACGAAATGTTACAAATGTAATAAAATGAATAAATCCATAAGTTTCGTACAGTTACTGTCTTCGGTGAACTTTGTAAGCATTGTTCATAACAGGCTGTTTTTCGTTTATAAATGACCCATTTTAGAATCGGCCTCAGTCCTGTGAATCAGATAATCTTTTCACCCCTCCGGGCGGAAAGAGTCAATTTTCGTCCCATTGCGCTAAACGATGTTGCCGCTTTCCACCTCCGTCGATGAGAAAAATAGTATACTAACCTCGGGCAGTGAATAAGAAAGTCTCAGGAGTGCGATTTTTGAATCTCATTCGGTGAGCTCACCTGTTGAAAATGTCAAAATTACAATGGAGATACGCATCTTTCTACTGCTGATTTGTTTTTCAAAAATCGCCCTCCTGTAGTATGATTTTTGAAAGTCAAATCAGCAATAGAAAGACGCATAGTAATCCATAGTAATTTTTACATTTTCAATTGCTGAGCTCACCGAATGAGATTCAAAAATCGCACTCCTGATCACATGTTTGAATTACATGAGACCATTCTTACTTTCCTGCCCTCAGTGTTTAATCTACTATATTTGTGTGTAAAAACCGACATCATACAAAGGGGTTTGTTTAGTAACTCTGCCTTAGTAGGGGTGCACCTGTACTCCAATACAGGTCTTTTCAAATTTTATGATTGTATTATTTTGGTCAAGTAGTACAAGCATGAGAAGAGAAGTAAAATGTTGTGTATGTTGTTGTGCAAGAAGTAAAATGAAGTGTATGTTGGATAAAAAGCAAAATAGATTTTTTCCGAAACACATGTCGTCGGATTCTTCTCACTAAATTCTAGCTCAGACAAACTAATGAAAAACGTTTTAATAAACAATAATAACCTCGTTTTCGTGCTATTTGTTCATAAAAAAAGATTTTTTTAAAATGGAGCTTTTTTAAAAGCAGTTTTTCCCGATTATTCGCCGTGATTCACATTAATTGCAACCACTCTCCGCTCAGTCACGAACATTCACTCTACAATGCCGAGAAAGAGTTACAATTCCCAAAAGGCCCTTCAGACAAACTAATGAGAACGTTAAACGACTCTTTTAAATAATAAAATCTCTCCGGCCTAATGGTGACTCGCATTGCAACCATTGTCCGGGCAGTCATGAGTTCGCGATAATGCCGGCTCCACTCCTTTGTTGTTGCGCAACCATCTGTGTGTAATGTACGCTGCGCTGCGAATGTCACTTTGCTACTGGGTCAATGATTATCTCGTGCAATTTAATGAAACTATAAAAAAGTGCTTTGCGAATACAGCTGCGTTTTATTTTTTACAGGCGTTTTGAAATTCATGTGAAATCAATTAAGAAGACTCTATTTTTAGTCTGTAGGACATTCGTTGGGCATTAAAATGGAAGTAAATTTTATATGTAAAAATTTATAAAATAAGACGACTTTTATAATGTACTTACTAAATATGCCGGGGAAGTTGCCATGCCACTCGAGGTATTGTAAAGCAGCGATTACATTACCCTACATTTAGGGCCGATTTCGGCATACATTGCTTGCTTTGATAGCTACACTTTAAAAAGAGAACAAGTCAGACAATATATACCAAAATCGGCCCTGCATGTTGGGTAATGTAATCGCTGCTTAACAGTTAATAGTACCTATATAGTTTTTGCAACTCGAACAAAGTGAATTGTAGAATATGCAGTTTTGTTGAAAGATCGATTACGTACCTAGTTATGCCAGTGCCAGTGCCTAGCTAAGTATGTCGTCGTCGGTTACGTATACGTTACTGGATAGTATGTACCTCTATAAACACTAAAATACTTCTGTAAAAGATTGCAACTTTAAATAACTGGGGCAACAAGACAGTTGAACAGAAAATTCTTGCAACATTTTAAATACGGTATTCTATAAAAATGAATGAATCGAAAACCAATCTCTGCTGAAAAGCTGCAGCGACGTTGGATGAAAGAGTAATCTCTTTTAGCTCCGGACGTCTCCCGGATTAAATGTTCGTCTCTAATGTAAGACCCGTGAAGACGTTAGAGAACAGAAGTAACTTAACTGAAAACTTACGCGGTGCACTTACACACCCACGTTTGAAAACACACTGGATTCGTTATCTGTTTCAATGTACTTATACAACTTATATTTACCTATTTGTTAAGCCAGATCGGAGGTCTATTGAGGCAGTTTAAAAACATTTTCTAGAAATTGTTTCAGATGTTTTTCAGTTATAATTTTTTAGAAACGTTTATCTGGTTTTGTGTCGAATACTAACGACTAACGATATAGTAAAAAAAAAATCATCAATATACACTCAAAATATTTCTAGAATTATGTTTTCCGAAGTCTGCATCTGGTAGAATATAAATGCATTGAAAATCGCCAGAATAAAATCAAACAAATATTATAATATTTTAGTTCCGTTTATAGTCTTCTTTTTGTAGGATATTATTGTAAAATATTGTTCGATTACGTTTTAAAATATTTTATTTGCTTCTTTTATTAATAAAACTTGTAAGAACACTATAATATTGAACTTCCATTCATAATACTACTTAAATACTTATTGTTGAAATATACAATCATACAATACCTAAAATATTTTTTTTTGGTTTTTATTTAAATATTATTTATAAAATATATCATTTATGAATACGATAATAAACGTCATACATTATACGGGAATCTAACATTAACGATTTATTAAACCCTAAAGTTTCTTCAAAGTTCTTAAACCGACTGTGGTGCTGTGGAGAGGAGACCGTAGGCCCCGGCGGGCGCCGAGATGAATTGGTTTTTGCTAAGATTATGCACGCTGCCAGGCAAGAGACAAAAACGGTGCCGTATGGTGCGGTTGAGATGCTTCTTGTATAAAGTAATTAAGAATATTACAAAATACATCTTATTTCTGTTCTGCTGTTATATTATGCTGCTGTGATTTTCGATTTCTTTTTAAAAGTAATTAAATAAATTGTGGAACCAAAAAACTTAAATATGACAGTAGACTTGGTATTTAACTTCTAAAAATAAAGAATGCCTCATAACTTTTCTTTTTAAATGAGACGTTGAAAGATTTCATTAATGAAAATTCTAAACTTCTAAGTTCTTTTTCCAATTTACTGTGTTGTGACAATGTTATTAAAAAAAATTGAAATCAACGTTTGAAGAAAATTCACTCGAACAAGTATCAGATAAACTTTCTTGTTATAAAAGCACTCAAAGAATTCTATTTTAAACATCGTCTTCAAGTTCAATATACTATTAAAGCTGTCTGAACAGCTGATTTCTTTTTCGTGATTTTGATGTTGGCTCCTTAGTGAAAGTAGTTCAGTTTCATGGTTTAAAGCACCCATTTGATATGTAACGCCTCTAATTTTACACTCTGCATTGTTGAGCAAGTCGTTGCAGTAAAGCTACACGTAGGTTTATAATAATCAACGTCTTGTCATTGCAAAGATGGCGCATCGCACTGGAGGCAGTGCATTTTGAAACATCATGTAAAAATCTATTAAAATAAGTAAGATTCACTTAGTTTAGATTTTGACCCTTCTCATTACGAAATCTTCAGAATTATAAAGCTTATAAACGTCCGGTCCTTCTTTTGGCTTTCTATAGGTGTTTGTTTAGAAATTTTTTTTCAAAATTTGTCATAATCTTAACACTATAGCCGAATAATATCTTCCACCTTCATTTTCATACTTTAAGAGAGATTTTATTGTGTTTGGTTATGGTAAACCACAGAAAAGAGCCTGTGGAAAGCATGAGGAATATTTATAGTTCGACAACTAGAGAAACAAATATACTAATCAAATTAAAATCCAAAGTTATCTTCATCAGTATGATGGCTGAATCTTTTCTGAACCAAATGTATGAACAGATATGCCAAATCGACCATATTAGACGGTAGTAATTTATAGTACCTACTCTGCGATAGCATGCGAGCTACGCAGGCGAAGCCGGTCTCTTTTCTATTGAGGAACATTTTTAAACCAATACCACAGCCAATACACACTTAAATCCTTAAAGATATGAAAGTGAATGTGAAAGATAAGTATTATCCAGCTAGTAATTAATATTACTTCTTATTAGAATTATGCAACCACGTAACGTAAGTACTGTGTACTTTTGCTAAATTCAGAATTATTCATAAGTGTATTTTAGCTACTGCTTGAATACTGAGCTTCAACTCTCAAAATAAATTCCTGTTGTCATTGGAGTTGAGGACGGAAAGTTATAAATAGTTTAATGTTTCGTTGGAAAGTTTCAAATAATATTAGCAGTAAATAAAGGGCTTTATTTATTACGTAACTAGGGGCGGGACTTAGAGAAACTCCCGGCTTCGAGTCCTCCGAAGTGGATTCAGATTCAATTTTAAAAGTTTACAGAGAGAACGACTTCAAACTTTGTCGACCCAAATAAATGTACCTAATGCTCTGTATACCCTATGTATTTCTTTGATCTAGAAAAAGTCGAAGTGTATTGGAACTTAAACGGACAAGTTGAAGAAGTGAAAATGTTTTCACTATCACCGCGTCACGTATTTCTACTCTGAAACCTTCAATATGCTAAAAGTTAGCATTGGAGCGAACGTTTTAAAATTTAGTTGTTATTTGTAGAAAAATGATATCCATCAAGATGTATGGGGAGTTCGGAATCTTTGTGATATGCATGTTATAACTTTTGTATACGTATTATGATACAGACGAATATGATAGAAATACTATCAAATTTTAAAAATAGCCACAAGATATTTTCGTGTAACAAATATTTTAAGTAATATTGACAGCTCAAGTAGAGCAGTTAGCAATATAAAAAAAAAAAAACGGTCTGTCCACTAAATACGATGCTGTTTTTTTCCGCCTTTTTTCACATTATTCGAACAAGAAATTGTAGAGATCTCTTTTGTACGACAAAACGTATCGTTGAAGTAATCTGTTTTTGTCACAAAGGTATTATACCTTACAGAAATAGAGCAACTGACATGAGTTGTCAAATGAAACCGTTTTTGGATGTTTTCAGGAAACTATTCGCAGGCAAAAATTCTAATACTGTCTGTAATTCTGAGTCTAACGTGAAATCGTAATCGTAAACGGATAAATTAATGAAGTAGTGTCAGTATATTTCACAAAATTATTTACGATGTCACTTTAGATTCGCAATTATTCACGGAAACCGAATTGTAAAAATTGGTAAGAGATTAGAAAACGGTTCTATTGCCTCGAACCACGTATCTCTTTCTATTATACAGTGGTGCCGCTAGGTACATCTCGCTCTCTCAGCTGTCAGTTCCTCTATGCCTGGTATAATACCTTTATGGTTTTAGTAATATGAGTATAGGAACTATTATTACCATACTTTTATGACGTTATACAAAACATTCATACATAATAGTTAGTGCAAAAGGCCCGATTTGAAAAATGCAATTTCTGAAGTATATAATAGTGTATACATTGTTTATATAAGTGCATATATTTACCTATGTACCTGCTCAAGTAGGAAATTTCGAACGTATTTTATAAAATACTTTAAAATAATTTACTGCTAATTGATTTAATTGATCGTGAAAATTTGCTACATTTTTATTACGGGCACTATTCCATACAAAAATATCGTATTTAATACGATGCCGATACAATAATACCTACATTGCCGCCAAAGCTACTGGCAAAAGATAAGAAGATAAATCCACGAGACCATCATGGTACATGGTGTAGTCAGAACTTTAGATCAGATTGCGAGACGTTTCATTCCCTTCGGACATTAAGGTTGAAAAAATTCAGGAATAATTATTCACGATTGCCTTAACAGAGGAAATTGGATCGCTTTCAAAGCTGCGTCTTAATCGCACGTTTTAGTAGAAGTTTGACCTTTTACAATTTCAAAAGAAAAAATGATCGATGAATACAAAGTGATGATCAAAAACTGCACACAATTTGCAGGCATATATCTCGAGATACAAGCATGTAAACACTTAGATTGTATGGGTGTTGTATTCCACGGTACAAGAGCTATCCAACGACACCTCACTCGATTGAGTAGGTAACTATAATATAGTTATTTACTTATACATATTATGTACAAAAGTAGGTATACATGTTATGTATAAATACTACCTACTCACCCCGTTTTCGTTGTATGGGATGGGATCATATCGAAAAAAAATTTTCTTTTCTTAATTGTCATTTTTCTATTTTTTTGGTTCTGCCAAACGATTCAATAGGTTCAAAAATGAGGGAGTAATTGAGGCGGGGCATACAGACAGACAGAATGGACGAAAGTAAAAGGGTTCCTTTTTTGACTACTGAACCATAAAAACATCCTGGATGCATAAAGTTTTGTGTATTCTATGTTTTTGGTAGAATCGTAGCAGCTACGGTGCTACGCCGTAGCATATCGTAGTATAGTAAGTTAAGTTAGTAAGTTATAGCCTGTAGAATCCCACTGCAAGGCAAAGGCCTCCTCTCACGAATAAGGGTGAGAGGGAGTGGGCCATACTCCACCACGCGGGCCCAGTGCGTGTTGGTGGAGGCAAGTTAGTGGTCACCTTACCGCCTGGCCACGGGACAGGGCGACCGGCGGCGCGAATTGCGATTTTAGAATACACTGAGCGTTGTGTCCCTACTATTACGCAAGCACGCAGCGGCGCGTAGGCAGTGTATTCTAAAATCGCAAGTCGCGCCGCCGGTCGCCCTGTCCCGTGGCCAGGCGGTTAATGTCAGAGAATTTTCAAGCCGCCAATAGGCCTCTGACTTGGCTTAACGAATAGTTACAACGCCATCTGACGGAACTATCCCAGACCAACTGCTTAACGTGCCTTCCGAAGCACGGAAACGCTCGAGATGAAATACCACTAAACGGTCACCCATCCATAGACTGACCGGATCTGACGTTGCTTAACTTCGGTGATCGTTTCCAATACCGAAGCTCCACTACGCCAACGAGCGCTTATAATAGTATAATTCATTGGAAATTCTTTTTTGTAGCACTACTGGCTTTTCGGCAAAGGAAACAATAGATGGTTCTATTTCAATGCGCTTATTGTTCCCACTATCAGTTAAAAGCGAAGGCGACGGACATTGGAAAGTTTTTAGAGTAGATTCTGATGATGATCATGATGTCTTCCTTGCCGATACGGCTACGGCGACTGCTGCTGGTGTAATGGGCTTCGCTGATGTGGCTAATGTAGCCAATCTTTGCGCCAATCTTTGTCTTTGTAGACAATTTCTAGCACATGAGTAAACCGTACCCTACAGAGACAAACCTGGTAGTCTTTGGGTGAGCGCATCACGTGATCATTTTGTGTGCTAGCACAAATGAGTACAAATGTGCTGGCCTTTTCTTGTAAGTGTCTAGGCATTTCTGGGTACAGTACGACCAGAAAAATAATTCCGCTTGTCAATCTTCGATTGCGCAGAGCAGACCTGGGCCCCGTCAAAAGCCCAAAGCGACAACAATAAAAACGGGTCACTAACAACATAAACCTTAATATCTCGGGAATAATGGTAGCTTATTTAAGTAAAAATCATTTTATAGGAAATTTAATACTACTTCTTAAATTAATACAATTTCTGGTTGTTATAAAGTAATGCCAATAAAAAAGGCTAAAACCTAAGTCTATGATTTTTTGAAAATGAATTTTTTTGTATTCAACATTTATTATTAATGCGGTAATTTTATCACTCACATACACTAAAATATGGGGAAATGTTATATCTGTGACATAAAAATGGTAATTTTAAATTTTTGGTCTGCGATAGAATTGACGCAAACTAAAAATGTTATGCATTAATTTAAGAAGTATTAAATAGTCAAATGAAATACTTTTTAAGTGAATAAGCTATCATTCTAACTTTCCGAGATATTCAGGTATGTTACCCCGTTATTTTGTTGTCGAGTGTAGAATAGCGAAAAGTACGCGAAAACAAAGTGAAACTTGTGTGTCTTCCACCCTCGATCATTGCTTATTACCGGGTGAGAACCAGTCCAAACGCATGTTCATTACAACAATAAATAATAAATTCAAGGCTGAAAACGTAACAAAAACACCACCAAAGAATTAGAGCTTGTTTGGCTTCAGTTTCTAACAAGGACGTGGATATCGAATATCGATTACTTAAGGTTCTTTTTCCCATGTAATGTTAGATACCAGATAGGTAATAACAGAGACCCTTCTGGTTAGAGTTAGCTGAACTAAAAGTCCTTTGTGTTCGTACAAAGGCGTCATCGGATGAATAGGAGTTAGGATGGCTTTTTGGTGCGTGGCTACGATAACTCGCCTTTTCCCTTTGTCAGGCGAGCTCTGTAACTTGGACGGCTTACCTTTGTTTTCATACTTAGGTAACGTCTAAGTAGGAACACAACAATAGTGGCTAATTAACTTCTATCTATACTGTAAACTTTAACAGTCGGTTTATTCTGGAGTATATTTTCTTGACATACCTTTATCATTTATTTATTCTGAAACCTCAGAAAATCCACGTTTTACCAGTAGTACCGAAACTCTGTCCAGTGTGACAGGGGGTGAGCCCGTCGCCACTTATAATGGACAGTGGGTACAATACATGCCTCGAAATTGAAGCATGCAGGTTTCCTCACGATGTTTTCCTTCACCGAATAGCCAGTGGTGTTACAAATTGTACATAAATTCCAAAAAACTCATTGGTACGAGTCGGCCTCGACGGGGATCGAACCATCGCCTCCTGCACGGCAGGCAAGGTTACTCGCCACTGGACCACCACGGCATAATTGATCTAAATAGTTTCGTATAATCTTATGTTTTTAAATAGTGACAATACCACACCAAGATGAACGTGCTCCCTTGCGTGTTCTGCTAGCGCCTTTTGATCTCGCCTCGCTGGGAAATCGCATAGAAACCGTAGTAAGACAACTTAACAATATGCCGGCGGCACATTGAGCGGAGATTAGATATCCGTCGGAAAGCTGTGTAGCTTTATTCACATATTGAAATGTCTATTTCTACTAAAAGGCTTTATTTCCAACGGAAAAGCTTTTCCAACCACACAACAAACGTTAACGTATTCACTGGAAGACAACAATATGCGGGAAAAATGATACAAGCTGAGGAAAAAGGATAAAGTATCTTACGATCAAGGTATCTATATGTATTCCCCAGAGGCAGAAACGCCGAGAAGCTACCTCTCGTTCAGGCTATAAGGGTAACGAAGCCTGGCTTGTCGCAGGCTGAGATCTAAATGTAGAATCATGTTATCTTCAAAGTTAAAAGTATTTGAGCGTCGTCGTGACTTATAAGGCATCAATATCGCGTTTTGGTAAATTGTACGTTTTATAAGATAAGAAATAAAGTCGCTTCTATAGTATGTTGTAGAGTTTCTGGCCGCATATTCTTTATAACGACAACACGTTGGGTCTCAATTCAAGTTCCTATTTTGAATAAGTTACGTTGACTTTGGCTGTGTCCAAAACAACAAAACCTTCTATTGGGTACGATATATCTAAACTATTATAAAAATGTAAAATTAGTGTGTCTGTACATTGAAGATTTACAAAAAAAGGATTACGATATGGTTTTCAGGTGTCCCTGACTCCAAATCTTACATTTCTTTTTTTTTGTATGTCTGTTTGTTTGTGCGAGGGCGAGGGTCACGCAAAAACTACTGAACCGATTTTGATGAAATTGTTGAAGTATTCGTTGATTTATTAATACGGGCCTTGAAGTTACTTTCGAACTTAGACCATTTAACTAGAGACCAGGAGTGCGATTTTTGAATCTCATTCGGTGAGCTCAGCAGTTGAAAATGTCATAATTACTATGGAGATACGCATCTTTCTACTGCTGATTTGACTTTAAAAAATCTCACTCCTGAAGCATGATTTTTGAGAGTCAAATCAGCAGTAGAAAGATGCATATCTCCATAGTAATTTTGACATTTACAACTGCTGACCTCACCGAATGAGATTCAAAAATCGCACTCCTGTCTCGTATTAGCATTCCCCTCTCTGCCAAATTACAAGATCAGGAGGGCTCTGCAAAATTACAAGATCAATTGATCATGTGCATACAATTTTATTCCTTATCACTAAACGAGACAGCCTATAATTGCGGAACAATAACTTCCTAGTTCCTACTAGTCTCGTTTGGGGTTCACACGAGACTAATTTTAATAATCAAAATTAGAATCTCAATCAATCAGAGCTTCAATTTCGAGGAATGTATTGGTATTGTACCCACTGTCCATTATAAGTGGCGACGGGCTCACCCCCCGTCACACTGGACAGATTTTCAGGTACTACTGGTGAAACGTGGATGTTCTGAGGCAACGATATAATGTACTTAGAGTATAGGTCTATGTTCTGAGGTTTCAGCATATCTCTGACTACCCCCTCGGGGAATATAGTCGTGAGCTTATATTAGGCTATGCTTGAATTAGAATCTAAAGTAATGGAATAAAATCCAATGTTGCAGATTTCATGCTACCTCGTCCCCCGCAAAAACTGGCCCAAAAGATTGTTAGTAGAATTACACGCGTAACTTGATCGTCTATGATCAAGAGATTTTGTTAACCTGTAATTTGTACTTGAAAGCTTCCGAGCTTGAGAGCTCGTGAGCATGTGAGATTAGTTTCAAGTAAGTTAATGTGACTATTTATTGGGCAGGTAGATCAGAAGGCGAGATGCAGCAGTAAATGGCTCAAAGCACGGCACTTGGAGAACTAAACGGATTTACGGCTTTCCACACCGCACCGTACCAAGGCGTGAAACCCCACAAATGACCACATGCTATTTCCGTACTTTCTTTCCTTCAACTTGCTTCATGCGGTGTAGTTTAAGGTTAGTAAATATTGATTTCTGGTGAATCAGCTTATATGACCTATTGTAGTATATCAAATTCAAGAATTAGAAAGGTTAAAATAAATAATACAGTAAATTCATTTAAAATTGAAGCCTTAGTGCGATTTGGGTTTTGAAGAAAGTTCCTCATATCTACAGAATAGCTATAATCTAAAATATTATAAAACTGTAACAGAAGTGTGTCTGTTCATTGAAGATATTAATCCTAGAATTAAAACTGTGTATTTTAACGAAAATCTGACTTCACTCAAGCATAGAGATTTGTTCCTACAAGAAAAAGATTACGATATGGTTTTGGGTGTCCCTGACTCCAAATCAACCGTTTTTTTAGAATTGTAATTAATTGTATTGTTCTATATATTCTAGTTCTTATCATAAGGCGCATAAAACCAACACGGCCAGGACTGAAAGGAATGCGGCTGAAGTCTGTCACCGTGAATACCGTAATTGCAAACCGCGTTAGTTTGACCATACCTTAAATTAGGCAATAAACAATTGAAAGTAGTTATGCTTAACACATAATGTAGGCATTAGAGTTAGCACGATCGGCTTAGTGAAAACTAGACTTTAAGAAGCCTTTAGATGTACAAGATGTATTATCTGCAACTTGAATATAAACAATTTACCTTTCTTTCCAGGCGAAGTGCAGTTGCTCTTGTTGGACGGCGACTTGGTTTCGGCCGCCATTTTTTCCTTCTCAGACGACATGCTTACGCGCAGTTCACTTTAGCCGAAAATGTCCAAATCTATGCGACGGCCACGCCCCCTTTCATCACTGTTGTAGGATTTAGAAACGAGATTATGTTTAATTGTCCACGCGACCGCTCCCGAGACCCACTAAAATGATTTAACGAATAATGAACGATGAGTGATATCCAATGAGTTATTGGCAAATAGCCAGCCGACACTATATTGACTTTTACTCATAAAAAACACCTAAACCGCGAAATAGTCAAACACGGATACGGAGATAAGTATGTGTTTACTTTTTAAAATCTAACTTATTTTGACTCGTTTAATTAAAGGCATACGTTGTCAGTGCAGTGATTTTCCTTCATGTTTTGATCAGTGTTGACAAACTGGTGGATCTTTTATGTATTTTCATCCGTGATGTATTAATTGATGGACGCTCACGCTGCGCCGGCGCCGTGACTGTCCGGCCGGGGCGTGTGTGCTGCACAAAGACACTGCAAACATCACGATGACAGTGCAAACAAGCTTCTGACTTTATCTGGAACGCTAATCAGTTCGCTAACATAGTTAATTAGTACTAAATAGAAACTAAATAAGTTTTTACCTCATTAACATCTGCGCAAAGAGGTCAGAATATTACTAACTATCTATCTAATACAATCACAAAACAGTATATTTGAGTAAGTATTTTTAACGTAGAAATCATAATTTTCGTTAGAAAAATATGGAATGACAAGGTAGTTTTGTGGCCTTTGTGGAGTCTGATAGGTTTTTGAATGTGACGATGTGGAATGAGCGACTAGAATTATGCTGAATATTTATACAAAAACTTTTACGAGATTTCATAGAGATTTGCTAAGGTACGGGTAAGTAATATTATTTTCTTTACAAGTAACAGTTTTCCTGATGATATTTTTTTTACATAGCCTGTTCAATGTCCCACTGCTGGGCAAATGCCTCCCCTTTTACTCTCCAATCCTCTCTGTTTCCTGATGTTTAGCTGGTTGAAAGTTTTTTTGCATACATTGACATAAAATCTACGATCTTATGCATACCTATAGTCTAATTGGGCGTGGATGTACATTTGAGATATTTGCAAAAAATAATAATTGGGGGGGTTTAGTATAGGTATATCATGTAATGCATTCAGACTATTAGAATTTGTGTCTGTAAATAATGGCGTTTTAACAAAAGCCTAGTTAGAAAAGCCTAGGTTTTAACAAAAACCTAGCCTATGTAGACTTTATATCATCGCGTTCATCATCCGTTCAAAGTCACAGTGTCTGCGCGTACGCAATCGCAGGCGCCGTCGCTAGTTATTAAAATAGTATTACAATTGAAAAGGATATATCTCATTGACTTTAACCTTCCATGTGTAAAAATTTCAATCAGTTAAAAACACTTTCTGCAACCTGACTCATACTATACCTACAACATTTTATTTTTTTACCTAAACCGATAGATATTAAGTAGTGTTTTATTACCTAGTAAAAACGAGGCCTATAGAAAATTATACAATACCTAGTTCCGTCGCATAAATTGAGCGACGACGACCTGAAAATTACTATCTGCAGAATTAGGGCAAAAGCAGTTGAAAGTGAAAATAAAAACAGCCTTCCCGATTTAGCTGGCCTGGCATTGAGATCTCTTTCATTGTCGACCAGCCATTTAAATTGTAGGCACGAAAATAATAGCAAATTGTAGGTATCGAAGTTGGAGTATCATCGATAAAGTTCTTTCATGACAATGCTTTGTAAAATCTAAAACTTATTGCCATATTCAACGATCTAAAATATTCCTCACATGAACATTAACAGAGATTTATGCATTTATATCGTAACTAGACCTTGAAGCTATTTTACCGCATTATCTTTCACAAGAAAGGAATTCCTGCTGGTTTCTTCCTTTATATCATAAAGTATCTTTCCACAATAAGTGTAATTATGTTATTACTAACGCTAATAACTTAAATAAGTGGTTAACTAGGAGCTAATTGGAAATGCATGACATGTCTTTACGTGGGTTGAGACGACTCGTTAAACGACTTAATTACCAATGTGATTGTGTCTATGGTGTCGTCACATTTCTCAGAGACATAGAAATTTATCAATAGGAACCTGCATATACTACCTATACATCCTTGTTGATCTCAATCAAATTATTTTAGATGTTATCTGTATAGCCACTGAATTCTGTACCGTAGGATCGTAACGGCTTTTACCTCATTCGTTTTTGAACTCTATGTCTATCTCGTAAAAGTCTGTATTTCAATAAAATATTATAAAAGGCTACGGTGCGACGAACTTCTACGAAGGCTATGTGTGTGTAGCAGCGGTTATTGCCACAAGGTTCACTTTTATTGCATTTAAATGACAAAGGTTAATCTTTTATGTATCTACAATGAACTCGATTGACTACGAGTTCTACACGACGTAGTGTAAGGACGTTAACGTTCAAACATAACCTGAAACCTTCGCTGGTCCAGCACGACGGCAGCCACTCACACACATAACCTGTCAATACGCACGAAATCGCAAATGTTACGTAAGCGAACACGATTATAACCTGCAACACTGACGATTACTGTTATTGTTGTGTTCGCGGCGATGAGATGAGGCGGTGGGCACCACGGGGCGCGACTCGGCGCTCTGAGCGCGCAGAGTGCGTCGTGCGGGGCGCGTGTCGCGTGTCGCGTGGGCACGCACAGTCGCGCACGATGAGCCCGGCTCGCCGGAGGCTGCGGCCCGGGCGGGATCGATGCGGGCGGCGGGCGGCGGCGGAGTGCAGCCGGAGGCTGGGAGGCTGCGCCGCGCCCCGCCTCGCGCCCCGGCGGCCGCGCCTGCGCCCCGAGCCTGCCGAGCCCGCCGCGCCGCCGCGCCGCCGCCGGGCGCCCCGGTCGCCGCGCCGCCATACCCGCCGCCGCCAAACGTTTCAATTCCCTTCATCCCGTACTGATTTACGATACGCTCCACCTTATAAGGCAATTTTTTATCTTGGCGAACATATACCATTGATGGAAACGCAATCTTTATGGCTCTCATTAAACTACCGTCTGTAAACAATTTTTTGCCTTACTTATAATTTTTTGCAAGACGCTGTAGTAAACGCAATTATGGAGTATTGCCAACTCATAGTACAATGATTCTGTATCAGCAATTCAGGAGGGATCGAATCTTGTCAGCTTAATTGAAGTGTCAGCTCTGACTAGTTCCCCTACCTCTACTTGAAGTGGTCGAGTTGGTTTAGATTGGGTTAGGATATGTGATGGTGCCCAAACCACGAGGGACAGCAAAGACATGTTGGTGTAGGTTGGGACTACATCAACTTATTCTTCGTGATCATATTTCACGTGACCTTAACAATAAAATCTCAAAAATGACAATATCGAAATAAGATATCTTTATGCAGATAATAAAACTGGTTATTGATGTCAGTACGGGCTCATTTTTCACGAGTTTTCCAATAGCTGCTCATTTGCAAGCGTTTCTTTGTTCAACGCACGTCGATAAAACTGGCAATATTTTATAGGATTACGCCGTCACTTATTCACCATTTGTATAATTTGGTTCTCGTAAAAATTTCTAGTCTGACCTCAACTAATAAATATGAATCTCAGACTCTACGTATCTTGTTTTTGACACATCTGTGCTATTTCTGAAATTCGAGTATTTCTCTTCGTAGCGAGCGAAACGGAAAAACGAAAAAAATAGTTTCCCTCGCTTCTCACATAAATTAAAAAACTTGTCGCTGAAATGCGAACGCCTACACAGAAGGAATGTCAAAAAACCGAGCCTACGTTCAGCAAAAAAGAAATAAACGCGCGAATGCTGAAATCACGGATTCTCTCGATCGTGCCGCACGTTTACGTATTGAGGTTTGAATAAAGGCAGTGCTATTTTTTTTGTCGCTAGTGCCTGGGGAAATTATGACGGTAGGGCCGGGTCGTGCCAACCTATCGAATTTGCCTCATCGCCATTTTCGCTCCAACGCTCAAGTATCACTCGACATTCGACAAATTGTTAGCGGTTACTGCTGAATTTATGATTTCTCATGTCTCAATTTAAACAATGTTTACCAAGGGATTTCAATTAATTAATTCATATGTTTTAAATATTTCGCTCGTGTACCCATTACTCATTATTAAAGGTCTAAATGAGATTAATTCGTTGCCGTTTTAAGTCACAGGCACGTGGTAGGATTTAATATACTCGTATGTAGGATTAAGCTGAATATGTTGTCATTGTAATTAAAAATTTGTAATGTAAAAGGTTGATGTTAGCCACAGAACACCCCACACTTATTCAAGGTGTTAACAAATAAACGTAAATCTTGAAAACGATTTAAATTGATAACTAAACAACATTTTGCATTATTTAAGTTACATTATGAAGTCTCAAATGTTTAACTTACCATTTTCATACAAAATACGAAAATCTTTCTGCCAATATTCAACTATTTACAAAATCTATTCATACAACGCCATTTCAGGGTTCACCTCATTGATCAACCTAATAACAAATTAACTTGTCAAATGTTACAAACGAGAAATCGTTTGTTTTCTCTGAAAAGTCGAAAATGCGAGACAAAAAAGGTTGTTTAAACGAACACATAAGCGAACAATGGTATTGACTCATTTATCAGAACGGGATGGAACAGGAAGACAATAAAAAATACCCTTCCGCCCCGAAGGCCTTTAGAAATGACGCTGTGACGTTTTACGCCACAATGGCAATGGGGACGTCTCGTTTGGGTCGACGAATATAATTTTTCATAAATTTACTGGTTTGATTTCGGTTAGGTGTTCATATTTTAATAAAGTTGATGCGCAGATTTATTGACAGAGCCAGTAAGTTTATGTTCAAACTTCCTATTAGCTTAGCTTCCAATACATTAATTTATTTTGAGTTTGAGTTTGTATTTGATGTGCAATAAAGTATAAATAATTTACTGATTGCTGGTCATCCAAATAATTGTGCTAACATTAAAACGTTGAGCTGGATATAGAGTAAACCTTTTCCTTAGACTGTCCCAATTTTTATAGCCAGTAGGTACTTTCATTTCATCGTAGTATTTCAACAAAAAATTGATTGCTTTAGTATCAAACTCATTTCCGTAGCGACCTTTCGTCTGAAATTAGATTATTTATTGGAATTATCCTGGTATGTATGTTCCCTGTATCAAGTGATAAATCTTGTTGAAAATGTAGATAACGGTGACAATAGGTAGCGTTTCATAGTACACGTAATAAAAGTACGCGTTAGAGCGGTTGCGCACTACGTCGGATCCGAATACGATCCGTGAAAAAACGTATGGATCCGTCAACATTTTTTTTTTTTTTTTGTCCATCAGTTTTTTACGCAACCGCTGTTACTACGTCAAGTAATTTTTTGTTAACGTTTCTCTCACGTAACGTTAACTCCGAACAATTTTAAAAGGAAACATATAAGTGATGGTAGCCCCGTCGTATCGCACGCATATTGGTAAAAGGATACTAACTTATATGTATAAGCATAAGCATATGCTCACGACTATATTCTCCGAGGGGGTAGTCAGAAATATTCTGAATTCTCAGAACATCCACTTTTCACCAGTAGTACCGAAACTCTGTCCAGTGTGACGGGGGGTGCGAGCCCGTCGCCACTTATAATGGACAGTGGGTACAATACATGCCTCGAAATTGAAGCTTGCAGGTTTCCTTCACCGAAAAGCCCGTGGTGTTACAAATCGCTACACTTATATGTAATAGTATATGTAATAGAAATAGCATCATCAGCCTATAAACGTCCCACTGCTGGGTACAAGCCTGTCCACCACGTGTACCCAATGCAGATTGGTAGACTTCAAATAAGCATTAGAATTTCTTCTTCAGGGTATGCAGGTTTCCTCACGTTGTTTTTTTAGCGTTTGGGAGCAGTCATTATTTCATACATAAGTTAGAAATACTCATTGGTACATCCGAACCGAATCCGATCCGAACCACGACCCTCATGATCCATACCGTTCCGCAACGAGTCAGATCTCGTAAAAGGTGAGTAACAACCAACTGAATATTTGATACGAAACATAAATTATGTTTTGAAATTTATTGAATCATGTGTTACTTTGCGGAAATCCATGAATAGCAGGTAGATGATACGGTTGTGTCGAGACCTCCACTTCTAAATACCTAGTAGACAAAGTTGTATTACGTTATGCAATACAACCTGCCCACCAAATAATTTCTACTCTACACGTGTTCTCTACCTGTTATTATGTTTTGTTCAGTTATCGATTTTGTATGTAAACGGCTCTTTGGTTTTGTTTGTTAACACATTGTACACTATGAATTGATGGCTATGCATTTGTAAGTATATAGTTTGCGAGTTTGATTGAACACCCACCGTAATCTGTTTAGTCATATCCTAATTCGGTATGTCAAGTTTTTTTTTGGGGGTCTAAATCGAAAACCATTTCGAGATAATTGTCTCAATAATCATATTTTCTATGTCAGAGATTTTAAAATGAAAGGATTACAGATATTTTTAATAAAATAACGTCGTTTTTCGGTACACGAGTGATGTCACTCGCTGCCCCTGCAAACTCCTTGGTAAACATAAAATCAACTGAAAGTACAAGTTACTTAAGAAAAAAAATATTTTCACAATGACAGAATTTGACATTTGATGTTGCCGTATCTGTTTCCAGCATAGAGTTAGAAAGAGGAGGCAGATGATTTTAAGTTTTTTTTAATATAGCAGTAGTTTTTCTCCATGGAGTTCGAATTATTTTCTCTCCACCATTTTTGCGCGTAGAGATTACAGATCAAAATAATTTAAAAATTAAATTTATATTGATAAACTCGATGAATCGCAATAAAAATGAAATAGGTGTCTTAAAATTATGTCTTCTATCCATAAAAAATATAAAATGAAGACAAAAAAAAAACTTGACGTACCGAATTGCGAAATTTTAGATATTGATATCTTTTTCTTGCATATGGTATGTGCAAATTATTAATATACAAGGTGTTTAAAACTACAAATAAACCTTTAAAGGGTTGGTGTAGACCATCAAACTGAACAACTTTCACTATGGGACCAATATCGAAATAGCGAAAAAAAAAATTTATGTTCTATACTCTACAAATCGACTAGAGCTAAAATATGTATGGGATATGAAATTATTTTTTTCGCGATTTCGATGTTGGTCCCATAGAGAAAGTTGTTCAGTTTGACGGTCTTAACAACCTCCTTAAGAGTTTCAAAAATTTATTGTTACTTATGAAACACCTTGTATAATAGAAGTCAGGTGTTTTTATTTTTATACCAAGTTATCATAATAATATGGCAACATAGCATCAATAAAGACCCTTTCTCATTGACAACTAAATTGAATTCGGTAAAACAAAATTGCAAATAACATGAATATTAATTTTTAGTAACATGAATATTAAATTACGCTTAAAAGAATTATGCCATAGAAGTATTTGGTAATACTAATACATAACCTCAGAAGCACGGTGTAAGGGTACCATTATATACATAATATACTTTGATTATACACAATGTACCCTCGTACAATCGAATAACGTATAATAACGGAATGCGAAGATGCGAACCCAAAGACGTTTACGAGTTCCGTGTCCGTGATATTAATAACTGATAATGATATATGTTACGAGTCATAATAAAAGACAGGACCTTATCGAAACATCGATATTAATGTATCAGGTTGCAAATAGTATGATGCAGAATAAACAAACGGCTGCGATTCCAACAATAAACGTCCACTTTGTGTTGCTTTTGATAAATTTTTTACGTACTGTGATGTAGTTTATATTTATATTACCTACTACAAGAAATATGATCTAAGTGTTACTTTCGTCACTCAATAAAATAGTGCAGCGTTTTTACCAAGCTTTTCACATAAAAGGTATAAAATATGACAAACAAAATACATACAAAAATGATAGCTAAATAAAGACAGCGTTTTCTAACAATTGATTGATAACAATATTATGTTGACTTAAAATATATTATGCATGATATATTGTGACTAAGAGAAGATAAAAAGGTCACGGAAGGGCTCTGCGGAAGCTCGCGTACTTTGTAAACTTTGCTTAGAGGTCGTGGGTTCTCCAGGGACACCGAGTCACAATAGCTATAAAAAAGATGTGCTGAAAAATTGGCCTCTAAGGATACCTGAAATATTCTGGCTTTCTTGATCATTTGATAAATTTTTTGACAGTAAAATAGCAACATAGTACTGTAAAACTACGGTTATGAGGTGGATTGATGATATAACAATAAGCCTTCGAAAGTCCTGAGTGCAATTACCAAAGGATCAGAAGGAATTATTATGTTATTTCCCTTCCTATTATGAGAGTGGTTGACGAATCACGATGCTGACTATGTTTTTAAAAGAATATTATTCCGAGAGCGAAAATGCGCGCTGCATACAAACGTACTATGGTGATATTTTCAATACTAACCAATTAAAGTCAATGAAATTTTGAGGAAACAATCTAGAAACAAATCTCTATGCTTCTATAGAGTCAGATTTTCGTTAAAATATACAGTTTCAATGCTAGGATTAATTTAAGATTTGTATGGAAATCTTTGAGGCACCGTAACTTGAAAACTATACATTTTAACGAAAATCTGACTCCATTCAAGCATCGAAATTTGTTTCTAGATGGTTTCTGCAAATTTCATTGACTTTAATTGGTTAGTATTGAAAATATCACCATAGTACGTTTGTATGGAGCGCGCTCCGAATAAAATACCCTTAATAGCCCAGTTTTGATAGTCTAACAATTCCGGACACCTATTTTGGGCAATCATCGGTCGTTAACTCTTATGCCCATAGTCAATATTTGCATATCATTTTTCCAAGAATTTATTAATGACAGCATGATGGACTATCGATTGCTCCCGGATGTCAGGTTGTTTGAAGATGGCCTTTACTTTATGACATTTCAAAGGTGTCTTACTAATGTTGCAAGACAATAATAAAACCGGTCAAGTGAGAGTCGATCTACTCGCACACCGAGGGTTCTGTAGCACAACACCTTAAGGGGCTATACCTGCCGGTTTTGGGTAATTTTGTAACCATTTTATTCATTAACTATGGCACTTTTTGAGCTGAAATTTAAACTGAACCATCTACAGGATATGAGAAGTGATGTGGTTTTTCTAGAAATCGATTTTAATGAATAAAACCGAAGAAAAGGGACTCTAAAGTCACCCCTTTTTTTCCAGTTGTAACCATTTTACTCTTACATTTTTAATCGGAACAAAATGAAAATTTACTATATTGTTCACAGTACAATTTAGAATGATGTGGTTTTTTTACTTTTTCGAAATTAATAAAAAATCATCGAATTTTTCAAAGAAAACAGCAAAATTCTGACCGGAGCCACGCGCTCTTTCTCATCGATTAGTATGGAGTGTGAGTGAGAGGAGAGTGGTCCACGGCTGATACGCCTTAACATATTAACTTACAGAAACGTTTTTTTTCTCCGGGACCTTAAGCGTGAGACTGACTCGTACTTGGCCGGTTTTTATTAATTGTTGTTATTGTTATACTGTAGAGTTTGCTCTATAATCACACCAAGTTTGACGCTTTTATATATTACTAGTGTTTTCCCGCGACTTCGTCCGCACAAATTATATACCCGATTTTAAGTCAGATCATAAGCTATCAAACAAAAAAAGTTTCATCAAAATCGGTTCAGTAGTTTTTGCGTGATGCGCGATCAAACAAACAAACAAACACACAAACAAACAGACAAACAGACAGACAAAATTTCTAAAAAAGGTTGATTTCGAGTCGGGGATATTTAAAAACCATATCGTAATCTTTTTTTTGTAAATATCTTCAATGTACAGACACAGTTCAGTTACAGTTTTATAATAGTTATTAAGAAAGATGACCGTTGATACGATAGAGCTTGAAGAAAAAACGTTGATAAAAACTAGTTTCTTGTATGAAGACCACCATACATTTTTAAATTTTTGACATTTTTATTATTTTTTAGCAAATGCGCTATAATAACGTACATTCTGTGACAATTTCAATTGTCTAGCTAGCTATTACGACTCAAAAGTTACAGCCCTAAACAGGTAGGACGGACGGACGGATGGACAACGTAGGCTTAGTAATAGGGACCCGTTTTCTCCCTTTGGGTACGGAACCCTAAAAATGTGGTTATACTGGAGAAAGCTTGTCTCATTACTTTTTTCCATTGGTTCTCCATAAACCATTTAAAACTGTACACCTTTTGGTACTCAACGATTCTCTATGTCACAAAAAGGCACCATTATTTCCAGTGAGCATCTCTCGTTTTTTGAGTGTGTAAAATTTTATTGGCAATTCTGTGGATAATTTCTCACATTAAAGTGAGTGAAGGAGACCACATTACGTTAATCGAATCACCATTATCTGAAACCGTAAAAAAGCTTATAGGGAAATAAAGGACGATTCTACACTTTTAGAGGGAGAGTTATCTCGATAAGAGATCGTTATACCTAAGTGCTTTACATTAGTAATAGGGTCTGCTTAAAAAAATCGTTTCAAAGGTAAACTCGAGAAAATATGTCAAATGTTATGGTGTAAAAATGTGACGTTCTCTAGGACCAAGGTCTCCAGATCCCTTACCTTGTTTTCGGTTTTAATTTCCAAGATCTTTAAATGTTTATTTATAGCAATGTATGTAGATTTTGGATAACTCCATACGGAGAACAAGGCTGTGCCCCGATAACGTCACAAATAAACAAATGTTTACTTAAAGTCATCGTCATTTTACCACAAATTATGTATTTAGGAACTATTTAATAAATTGAACCGTCTACGAAACAAACAAAGAGCATGAAATATTACGGAAACATATCATGCTCTCTGACACGCGTTACCAAGAATAAGGACAAATATTACAGCCGTGGCAAAGCTCGTAACAGAGGCATCAGAAAGAAGTATGACAAACATTAGTGCCCCGATTTGTAGGCCCACATGGCCTATATACAGGGAACAAAGACGAAGTCACATCGCCTTGGCACAGGGTTGCCAGATAGAAAAGATAGTTACCCGGCATATTTTTCAATTAGCTTTTTCAAGCATAGAGATGAAAGAACAGAATCAAAGATTTATTCTTCGTATTCTGGCCGTATTTTTAGAATTCGAATAAATAACTTATAACCAGGAAGCTGGAAAGAGTTGTCCATACCTGACGGGCACACTGCCTTACAAGCGGTGAAACATAATTGTACACCACGGAGTTCGGTAATGTTCGTCCTTCTTTCGTAACTTTCCGTCGTCGTTGCCAACGTCAATTTTGTCCCTTTCTCATCCAACGACAAAAAGTTGATAGGAAGGGACACACGTTAAAGGCCTCCGCACATTGCAGCGATATTATCGAGCGATTTTATCGAGCGATATTATCGACAGCGATATAGCGACACCTAACACACTGCAGCGATTCCGCGATTCGCGTCACGCATGCGCCCACCACTGAATGTAGTCGAAAGAGATTGCGTCAGGTTGCGATAATATCGCGGCAGTGTGTGGGATTGAGCGCGTCCCCATACAAAATGTACTAGAAATAAATATCGCTAAATCGCAGCGATAATATCGCTCGATAAAATCGCTGCAATGAGCGGAGGCCTTTAGTCGGAAACAATGACGACGGACATGTACGAAAGAAGGTAGAAAGTTACCGACCGCCATGGATAATTATCGTGTTCCAGTGTTTGTAAAGAGGATTTGTATCCTTTGGTTTAAATCTATAATTTACATAGTAATAGACAACAGAACTTTTAACTTAACTAACGTTTAGTATTACGTTTTTACATTTTTCAAATATTATTAAATTACATTATAAATTCTAGTTTTACTGAAGTACCTATGTTCTGTGAAGTAAAACTTTCTTGTTGTTCTCGATATCTGTATTATATCGTTGTTGATAGAAAGTTTAATAATCGAAAATTGCGGGAAATTCGGGAAAACTTTTGAGAAATAGCAACACTGTTCGCACCTAATGTCCTCTTTGTAATAACTGCTCCTGCTTCTAAAACTGTGTCACTGCTCAGCTGTTACTGCTGTTTTTATTTCCTATTCCTCTTATTTTTCTTTTTCTATCTTGTACAGACAAAAAAAGAGACAATTATCGAGAAGGATATTTCATAGGTCCGAAGGAAGTGTAGGCATTTAACGAATGGTTTTGTAAATAAAACTGCTACAAACGTACGCTTAAAAATTAGTTTACTTAATTTACCTTTAAATACATTTAAATAACGCTCACATGCACTTAACCTACAAGGTTTTTTATTCATACAACAACAATACAAATTGTGTAACATCCATGACCGAACCGGGATTCGAACCTAGGATCTCTGGTTTGACAGTCTGGCGTTGTAACCATTACAACAACCGGGTCGTCATGCCATTTGTAGCTATTATTTCTAACTACACCAAAAGGAATTATGGTCATGAGGTTATGTATGCGTGTTTACGTTTAATTATAGTACTTATTTTACCCTTCTATTTTTAGGTGACTTACGTAAGCAGAAAATGCGAGGTGGAAAACGGCGAAAAATACCCTCATGAAATTGTATTTTCACAAAGTTTTAGAAAAGTTTAACCAGTCTGTGTCTGACCCGTTTGCCTTCACTTGTTTGATAACTCGAGACCTGCTTCGGGCATTACAACTTAGCCAAGTAACGAACGTACACAATATTGTCGTAGAAAGTTGGAAAAACAATAACTTTATTTGAATCCTAGGAATATTATAAATTGACTCATGAATGTATTTATGACCATGTTTTGAATAAAGACTTATACTAACTTGCCTCCACTAATCCACACTGCACCCGCACGGTGGAGTAAAGAGTATCCCCGCTCCCTCTCACGAAAGTATAATATACGTGTTAATGAATAAGCGCAAAACCTCATACACCCCAACTGATTTATAACAAAATAATTCGATTGAAACAATAATTTCATCATTTTGATAGTTAAAATTTAGTTATTCGCATTTTAGGTTTTGAGGCAAAAATTATTTCTTATCATTTCAGACATGAATGAAAGTGCTTACGTGCTCATGGATACATTTAAAGAATCATGCTTTGTTAGTAACGTGCGGTGGTTTGAGATCGAGTTCAGTAAATTTAAAATTATAAACCAAATTAATAAATGTTTAAAAAAAATTATGTTGAAACCATTATAATTCGATTCAGCTCTCGATTCTAAACAAAACTACTTTCTGGTTTTGCGTTAATTCATTAACACACTGTATAACATTCCTCCACCAATTCGAAATTCTGAACTAGTCTCGTCTGTATGGCTCGCTCCGCACTACCATGATTATGTACGTAAGTATAGGTACTTGCTCTGCGCAGTGGATCATAACGTCGCTTGAGAGTGAAAACCTCGTAAGATAATTGGTACCTGGGCGATCGAGCTTTGCTCGGCATCTTTTGTTTGTTTGTGGAAACTGATTTTTTCAAGGATAGACAGATAACTCGTTTATTTCATCAAAACAACAGACCAACAGACCAATTATAAAAGAAATGCTTGCTTATCGTAGTAGAGATAGAATACAGGCTGATGATGATGATAAATGTCATTTCTCTAAATCAGTTCCCCTTATTCTAAAAGAGAAAGCCAGTTTTTTCTGGGTTTGGTCGCGATCCTTCGGTTCTTTTAATATTCCAGCGACACATAAATTTTCCTACAGAATAAATACAAAAGTAAATGTAAATAAAAGCATTACGAGACGTAAGAGGCTTCAGACTGTAATTTTCTCTGCAAAGAAAAGCGGGTAATGTTGTTAGAAATGGGTAAGGACGTAAGTAAAGTTTTGCGGCGTGACGAAGCTCGATATATGCGTGATGTGAGCGTGAAATTACTTCATTTTCATGATATTGCTTCTTATTAAGTATTATATGTAATTAAGGTAAGCTTTGCTTCTTCGCATGATTGCCGAATAAAATTACATCAAAAATCTGATGTTATTGGAACAAACCATCATAATATATCTACAAGGTGTTACAAAAATACAAACAAACCTTTAAGGGGGTGGTTTAGAACATCAGACTCAACAACTTTCACTACGGGACCAATATCGAAATTGCGAAAAAAAAAATGTTCTATACTCTACAAATAGACTCGAGCTAAAATATGTATGGGATATCAGATTTTTTTTTTTCGCAATTTCGATGTTGGTCCCATAGAGAAAGTTGTTCAGTTTGACGGTCTAAACAACCCCCTTAGTTTTAAAATTTTATTCTTATACTTATGTAACACCCTGTATATACCGATATTAAGAAAAAAATAAAATCGGTCAAGTAATTACGATTTATTAAGATTTCCTCAAATGTGGAATGTTACCCAGATAGAAATTTCTAGAAATAAACTTGTGACAAGTTTGTATCAAAGTTTCTAGTTACCACCCAACAAAATAGTATAATGTTTGCTATATGTTTGTTGATACAAACTTGTGTAATCTTTATCATTATCACACTTCCATTTCATTCCTGTAGTAGGCAGCCTAGCTTACGTATAAACCAGATCAGAGTATTCCTTCCATACCGGACTGGAATGGAAGTGTGATGATATAAAGATGACATAAGTTTGCATTAGCAAACATAATACATGTTTGTCGGAGGGTAACTAGAAAGTTTGATATTTAACTTGCCACATGTTTATTCCTAGACGTTGCTATGTGGGTTTGAACCTATAAAAGTATTGTATAAAAATAGCTTTTAGGCTTTCGAAGTATGTTTATATATTCTTTTATTTTAGGTTTTATTAATAAATCTAAAATGTTGTCATGAGGTTACCACTCATCTTAAGTTTTTTGAACTTTTAGGTGTTATACAGGGTTACCTCGGAGCCAGTGCTCATTTTTCTTCCATGCAATCGGAAAAAAACATTTTTTTTTTTTTCGTTGTTGTATTCCTATGAATCTCGGCCGGGATTTAACAATCGGATTTCTTTCTTTATAATCAGACGGTCCAAATCGCCATGGATGTCAACCCCAACCCTCATAACTGTAGTAAGACTCTAATCCGAGTTCTGGAACTTTTTCTGTTATCTTTGGAATTCTTTTGTCACTACTATTTTAATATTTTTGTATAATTGAAACATGATAAAATAAAAAAATACGTACTGTCTTTTTATTTTCAATGGCCTTCATATACGTAAAATTTGCGCACTGTCTTCGAGGTAACCCTGTATATAAGTCAATGTAAAGAATATTAGGTACCATACAATTTAAGATAAACACAACCTATGTCCTGTGGGTCCTATTTAGCATAGTCTCCAAACAACAGACCCGTACGTAAACACGATCACGTTAAATCATGTTTGGTATGCGTGAGGGGGTCCTCTAATAACATCATTTGCTTCCGGAGCCCAGTAAATGATTCTACCGACGACATGTCGACGGGCTATATACCTCATAAATCATCCCAGATTTGAGTTATAACGCCGCCGCTTTTAGTATTAATTTACAATTAACTAACAAAATAACGACAAACACACATCTAAGTCTTTATTCTGTGTCTATACATAGGTAATACTAAAATTGTAAACTTGGCGTCCACGCCAAAACCGAAAAATTATAGGGATACGTAATATACTTTTCGAATCTTTGTTTGTTTGTTTCTGCAGGCATAACTTAAAAACCTGGATTTTCACAAAAGCATAGGGCTAAGTTTGGATTTGAATTTAGCGTTTGTTTCATCGCAATCGGTTCACTCAATCCACCGTTATGAGTGCTTTAATGATTTCATGTTTAGTCCGTGAGCTCTTAGAACAGGATTTGGCTATTGGGTAAAATCGTTTGCATTCGTACCATATTCGTACAATTGATAATTGTTAATGATTTCAAAAAGATCATCATTTGCCGCGATCAAGAAGGTTATATATCCTAGCCGCGATCTTATCTATTACTAGTGTTTACCCGCGACTTCGTCCGCACAAATATATACCAGATTTTAAGTCGGATCATAAGCTATCAAACAAAAAAAGTTTCATCAAAATCGGTTCTGTAGTTTTTGCGTGATGCGCGAACAAACAAACAAACAAACAGACCGACAAAATTTCTAAAAAAGGTGGATTTCGAGTCGGGGATACCTAAAAACCATAATATCGTAATCTTTTTTTTTGTAAATATCTTCAATGTACAGGCATACTTCAGTTACAGTTTTATAATAGTTTAGATAGATTAGATTAGATATTAGATACGATAATCGGCTGCAAGGTAAAATAACCTTACAGCCGAATTCCCACATGTGCTCACGGACTGTATATTATGTTTCAGTGTTCTGTGTCTGCGTGTACAAATTCGCGGGCGACACTAGTATAGGTACACATGGCGACACATCAAGCTACGCAAAACCAACATAAGCTTGCCGCACGACGTTGTACATTACTCTATCTACGCGCGGCCAGCATATTATGGTTTTGCGTAGCTTGATGTGTCGCCGTGTGTACATTAAAACTCTCAAACATGATGCTCAGAATGAAAACTACCGACATTTGTTTTAAGCTTGCCCCTGCAGCAATGCTTACCTTTAGCACATAGAAAGTTTAGTACGTAGAGCGGAAGTGCCGAAAGTTGGCCTTTCGCCTAATAAACACCCTTCATCCCTTAGTCGCATGCTACGACTACGGGAAGAAAAAGTGTGGTCCATACTAAGCCAGAGCCTCGCAAATAACAATTTTCCCAATAAACCGTTCTACCATGATAACCTTCATTTATATTTAGAACAAACACTTTAAAATTAACTTCACTGAAACGCTTTCATTTAACACGGCTCGTGGGGAGACTTCATTAAGGTATTATCTCAACGACTTGTGGCCATAAATTCTCCTTTGTATTAATTTTCGCCGTTCACACTTTAATATTGTCGGTCGCTATTGATTTTCATGTTGCCAATCACAGGGGCTAGTGGTTCGGATTAATTAAAAGGCACAGATGAAGCAGGCCGATGTCTATCGAGGCGAGTTTTTGCTCCAGTGTTCAAAGAGTATCCTGTTTAATTAAGGTCCTTTTCTTGTCCCTTTTAAATGGAGGGCGTGATGTGAGAGAGTAGTTGGGCGGGATAGGAGGTACTTATTCGTCTCGATAACGTATGGGGATACATTTCTTTTTATTTTGTTCAGTCGCCTGTAGAATAGTGCTATAGAAGCTGATCTTAAAGAACGGTCAAGTCTTTCGTTTGGCTGTCGGAAGTTGTATGAAGCATATTTGTTAAGTCATAAATAAGGATGGAGTGCGTGTTTCTTTCTGCGGTGGAATCCTATAGGCTATTTCATTACCATCAACAGTGTGAGAAGAAGTGGGTAACTACAAAAATACAGGGATATAAATAATAGTACATGAAAAAAGGGTGACACGAACCATTTTTTCGACTCTCTTACAACTAAAAACTATCATCCTGCCCCCTATAAATTTTATTTACTTTAATTAACGTTAACCACTATAACATCTGAGAATTCTGAAACGAAATTAAAATGTTAATTGTTCGAAGTTTCTTATTGTTTTAAATTTTTAATGGCCTGCCTAATGTCCGTTTTAAATTTTCTCGTGTAATAAATTCTCATAAAACAGGCTGGGCCCTCAAATATTCCGTGTAAACGAAGCGTTGATAAAATATGCAGAGGCTCGAGAGCCCAGCCAGCGCTAGTTTATGCACAAAATGTTATTCAGCGAGTGAATACCGATAATGTGTTGGATGGTGGATGCCGTCAGAGATGTTCGGAGCGAGAAGAGAGCGTATACACACGGCGACAGGTCAGGTTACCCTGTTTGGACTTTGAACTATTAGAAGTTGAACGCTGCGAATCGTGCGAGAGGGTGCGGTATCTTGCTGTTGTTTCGTCACACGGCACGGCACGGCACGCGTCTATGCAGGCTCTCTATCGCACTATATTGTGTTTTGTACGTAGTGTAGTTATGGGTATATAGGGTGCGTACTCGTAATATGATGTTTCGCCGTGTGTACTTACGTAGGAAGCACATACACGAACTACGGAAAAAAAAACAAGAAAACTGGCTAACGGCATGGAAGCAAAAACATGTTTGGATTTCTTTGAGCAATGATTGATGTGCTCTAAACTTTCTCTAGGGACTAGTCTTACTCTTATTCGTGACTCCAAGTCCCTGATATGTTCAAAGGGACATATTATGAAGGCTGATGATATCAAAAGCAGCTTAGCGGGTCTTGAATAATATTTTATGATATTGTGTGATATTTATTATATTCTATTTTATGATACATATGAAAACATAAGAACTGTAGCAACTGGCGCTTAAGCACTTATGAGAAGATAACATCATGAGTTAGTGCGTTCACACACGATGACGCATTGACGCAGCGGCAGACGTCAGTCCGTCATTTGTGAAGCAAGGAGTTGTATGAAGCCGCACGTAAAAGCACACACGGTGACGCGTTGACGCACCTGGTGTGGTTCTATGGACACACATCTGCCGCTCCGTCAGTGCGTCATCGTGTGTGAACGCACTTGTGGGTACCTATGCATAACAGTCTGAGATTACGATTGTCAAGGGAAGTGTAAAATAAATTAAGACGCTGTTATCCCGTCGAGGCCGTTTTTTGAACACGAACGAAAGTGTTTTAAACTGAGTTTTAAAGTCTGAAATTAAATTATGTCTTATTTAAGGATCGGGCGGATGGGCGACTGTTCTCAATTATACGATTAGATTAAGTTTACTAGATAGAAAAACATCCCAAAGTTACCCCTTTTTGTTATGTTTTTTCAATACTATGATTAAACTGCTGATATTTAACTTTTTATTCTTGTACTTAACTAAATACATTAAATATTTCTAGTGAACTCAGAAGAATTTTTAGCTTAGAAACTCCCATGAGCAAAGATATTGACGAAAAACACGTTTTTTTGCGATCCTGCTTTCAATTGGAGCGGGATGGCTAATTGTAAACTTATGCTTCCAAGAAAGAGACGCTTGCACTGGAATAACCTAGCCTTAAATCTGTGATTCCACCTTTTCCCAGTATCCAGACTGCAGCCAAACAGTCGAAATGACGTTATCGGGCATAAAGTTTAGCAGTATCGGAAACCAGCGGTAGGGGTAAGCAGAGTTCGTGAACAAGATATTTGACGTGGGGCAAGATGGAGATTTCAGAATTTGCTTTCCCCGACACAAATAAAGTGCTTACGTGAAAGCGAGCTCCTCTTGATATATTTAAGTTAAAAACTTTATAACTTTGCTTCTTACCGCTGCGGAATATGCATAACTTTATAATGCTTTGAAATTAAGGATCGTGCATAATAGAAAAGAAAACTAGCTTGTTTAGGTTACGTTCATTTTGTGAACAAGTCTGGATAAAATGTAAAGCACCTAATAACGAGTAGGTATATCAAAAGTTTTTTTTAGTATTTCAACTTTTACCTTTCTTATTCTACAAAGTAAGTACAGAATTGTCGCTTTTCGCCTCCCTTCTTATCAGAACACCGCAGATTAGAGTAATACTTTGCAAGCTGACTAGAACAATCCGTATTTGATGAATTGTTTTTTGTATTTAGAAAACTGGTTAAATTGTCAAGGGTGGTTCAGCATTTGCATTGATATGTTTTATGGAACAGCAGAGGATTTTGCGATTTATATATATAGCTTTAAATTGTTTAGTTTAATCGTAGAGTACTATGAACTGAATCTCATCTGCTTTAGGCAATGAAACAAAACATTCCGTTCGTTTGTATATTTTCGATTTGTATAGGGAACAAAAATAAGGCGTTATTTAATACGTATTGTACTGGTCCAGGTCTACACCAGTAATAAACTACTCTCTAACCATCAGACACATTTTAATATATTGCTTCAAACATAAGGAATCATAATTATAAAGTAACTATCGTTAAAACTTAGCAAACTTCAAAGTTAGAAGTTACAAAGCTCAGACAAATTATGTTAACTAGTATTTTGAGGGAGGGAATTTAGTTCATTCAAATTATCATGTAAATAAAGGGAGATTAGCAATATCTCAGTCGAAATTGACGAATATTTCATTAGAAAATTAAAATTCATCAAATATTGTAATAATGCAAAAATGGCGGAAAATTGAGTTAGCAGAAAACAGCTGATACATCAGTGATGCTTTGTGCGGGGAAAATAGTTTAAAATTTATTCGCTAGGAGGCGCGGAGCAAATTCATCAAGCAAAAATAGGCGTTATGATAGAGTATTAGAGTCTTATGAGCGTGATTAGTCCATAAGTAATTGACACTTTTGACACATGCGCTGTAAGTAATTATTTTGGTTAGGCGGGTTTTCAATAGCGTGCCCAAGCTGCGCAAAAAAGTTCTAAAAGTTGATATGTGAAGTTGGCGCGAGGTGAATTTCCTCTAGCAAAAATGAATCTTATGTCAGGGGAAGATAGCTTAATTCACTAAGTTTGGGCCTTAGATAGTTCGCGCATCAGGCTGTTTGCCTATTTAATTAAGAAGCTAAAATTAAGCATAGAAGTTCATGCAATTTCCACCTTTAATTGGAAGTAAATAAAGATTGATGAGGGAAAATGTAAATAGTTTTTCAAATTGGTACGGGTTATTGGGAAGACAAGATTACCATATAAGGAGACGTTTTCTTGTATGAATTCAAGGGAAAACTAGTAGATTGAAAGAAAGCCTTATAATTATAAAGTTAAGGATCAATTTTGATTGTTCACAAACTGACGACACGAACGACAGGAAAGACTAAAACGACCGCGAAGACGAGAACGACTGCTACGACATAGTGAAGCTTGTATAAATAGGCTCGGTTTGGCGGGAGCGGGGCTTTTTCCGAGAAACCAGCTACGAGTGAACATCTCTTAGTAGTCTTAGTACCAACTTGTGATTTTATTCAGAATTTATTTATTTACTTGAGTTTTGATTGGAGTTTAATTTAATTTGTAGAAATCTAGTAGCTCGTAGCTGAATTTACATGACGAAGTAGTTCATGGGCTGGCTCGGCAGTTTCAAAAGATATTTACTAATATCTTAACCTGGTTGACTGAGACAATATCAGGCGCCATTCTTTACCAACAGGCAAAGTCTCCTAGGTCAAGAGAAGTCCGCCTTGTGAGTCGATTGGGAACTTGTCGAAGAGGGATCATGCCGTTCTAGGCGCCAAAAGACTCATAAGGAAGTCCTTGACTTAGTCCCTAAACCTTATATATATATTTCACTCACCTTTATATTACTCACCTGAAGACTCTCACGATCTATAGGCTTCGGCTGCGTGAGAGAATTCAAACACACATGGAATAGGCTTAGACACACTTAGAGGGCTCCACCCTCGAATCTCTTAGTTCGCTTAGTTCGAAGATTTCCATTGCACCACGGAAATCTTACATCACACACCTACACGATTACATGTAAATGTGAGGCCTACCTCTAGTCTTGCGGAATTTCCTTACACCGGGGAATTTCAAACCTTAGGGAACTTCTTTAGAATAGGAAAATATTTAGACAATGGTTAGATTTACTAGGGTTTTGTTAGAATAATATAGGATAGTGTAGGTATTTAATTTTGACTAGAATCAGAGTAGGTACTGAAAGATTTAGACGTTCAGGTTTACAAATAGGAATGATAAGTACCTAACTTCAGTAGGATTTCATTAATTATTTCAAAAACTTGAGTTATAAGGTTGTTCAGTAGAAATTTACCAGTAGAAATTGGAGCGATGTTCATATAATTTAAAGCAAATTAGTTTCATGATAAATCCTGATTCCAAAGAAGGAAATGACATTATAAATAGAAAACAGTTAATAGTTGACAATATCAAAGTTATAATTCAATATAATATTGCCCAAACAAAATAAGTTCAATCTAAATTTATCGTTTCCTTATAATAATGGGAAATTAGAGTTTCTTATCATACCTACTACTTTGTTATGAGTTGGTGGAACTTTGGGATATAGTGCCTAGTGCCCTCTAGTCAGAAAAATAAATGATTATGGTACATAATAAGTTTTACGGATTTGTATCAGAGTCAAATAAATAAAGGCTTTATCATACTATTCACATGAAAGAGAGAACTTACTTTCAAAGGACCAAGGTTCTATTCATTCAGTTAAATGTCATACTGTTTCTATAAGCTATAGTTTCTGCTTATATTGTCATGTTAGTTTTATGTATATGTACTTACCTTCTAAATGATAATGATGTAGATTCTCAGAATAGGAACTTTACTTTGATTAAACTGTTAACAGAGTTGAGCTTTTGAACTGGTTTATAAAAGGAAAGATATTAAAAGGGAAATTTCACTAATGGATTCCTTAAAGTCACAACTAATATAGAAATTAAGTCTAAGAATTACTAATATAGCTCAAATCAAACTAGAGTCTAAATTAAATAGAAACCAGTCTATTTGGAAAATACCTCTTGTCCATTGTATGACAAGTTACTGACACACTGACAAAGAATTGACTTTAAAATTTACAAGTCTCAACCATCCTTTACTAAACTTGACATACCTGACTAAGACACAATATCTCGGGAAAAGTTTGGAGGAGGGCTGACCAGTTTGGAGACGAGGCCCACTGAAGCTAGAAATATTCTAGCAGGAGGAAATACCACATAAAATAACTCTTGAGAGCGGAATGGCGGGGCTCTCTTCTATACCAAACGAAACAATCATTCTTTTATACTTTGTTGCATTCCCAAGAAAAAAAAAACAAAACAGAAATAAATTTAAATTTTAATAGGTTAGGAAATCTAACACCCTGTATAAGTAAATTGGTAGAGAAATCTAAGTTAACCATTTAACTCACTGTAGGATAAGAAAGGGTCTAAGCTATAGAGGTATTTTGTTTGTTTGACTTCATCGCTTACTAACGGAGAGTTGTAGGCTACAATTTCTGATAATAACTTCATAATCATAGTCAAAAATAGTATTGCGGGCTAGGAAGTTAGGTATTACTTTCAGATTTATGTTATTATTAAGTTTAGGCAATTCTAGGTCTCTATTTGTTAGAATACTAGATAAATCTCAAGTCTGTCGCACCTAGGTTACTATTATACGGTTCACAACGTAGTCTCCTGATTTACTACTAGACGATCAATACTGGCCAAGTTAACGTCTTCAGCTCAAAAATGGGATCATAAATAAGTTTAGGTATAGTTCATAAGTTAGGCTAAGTTAAGTTAATAGGTAGGGATTTTCTATACACTGTTGGCAGCGACCAGTTAGATAATTAGTTTAGGTAGATTTTTTTGCGATCCTGCTTTCAATTGGAGCGGGATGGCTAATTGTAAACTAATGCTTGCAAGAAAGAGACGCTTGCACTGGAATAACCTAGCCTTAATTTGAAAATCAATTAACATAAATAATTTGGAATGACTTTAATTTTGTTATATAATGCAAATCGGCGTCGTGTTGTGTTGATCGAAGCATTGGACTGTGAAGAAGCACGCTGTTATCGCAACTTGATTATTGTGACAAGGAATCCAAGCAGAAAATGTTATTGGACGTAGCAAATAAACTTATTGAGATGGATATTTGAATTGACGTCACTGCGTTTGATGTAATCATTTGTTCTTCGAACAAAATAATTGTAGAATACAAGGACTAAGTAGGTAGGTAAGCCATTACACAATGGGTACGACACGCTCCTGGTCAGTTTTATGTAACTGATCAGGAGCGTGTCGTGTACAGTAACCGTTACAAGCTTTCCAAGAGCTATATTGTCGAACATTTTCTGATTTTTTACTTCAGTATTTTAAAAGTTAGAGGATTTCTAACTTTTGAAACAAATATTAAACATAATATATTATTGAATGACTTATTTTGAAAGACATATTCAACAAAACCTCACTCGATGGGGAAAGAAAAATACTTAAATTGTTTTCCACCCCCTTTCTTTGCATGGGCGTGAAAGAGAGCAAACAAATTATTTTTACCACATTGTGTGAGGTGTCGGCATACAGACAAAATAAACGAAATTATACGGGTTCCTTGTATGGCTACGGAACCCTAAAAACTGATAGTATTGTTTACTGTCATTCTTAAAAGCTTGTAATCTTATCTTAGATCGTATACGGGGTTTTTCTGATATTGTACTTCTAACTGAAGACATATCTTGATTAAATCTTCGTGGTGATGTCGATCTGTCTTTACGAATTTTCAGAGACGTAGCAAACCCGATCTAAACGAGGACAGAATACAGTCCTGTTTAGCTTCTAGTACCTATAAAGTTGACGTCGGACACATCAGGATAACGTTAAGATAGACTAACTAAAGTTTCCTTTCGAGTTAAAGAATTTTTATAGCAATGACGTAGTAAGTGGGATCACACACGATGACGCATTGACGGAGCAGCAGACGTCATTCCGTCATTTGTGAAGCAAGAAGTTTTAAGAAACCGAACGTAGAAGCACACACGGTGACGGATTGACGCACCGTGTGTGCTTCTAAGTGATGCACTTAATATTATAAATGGGAAAGTTTGTGACGATGTTTCACTGTTTGTATGTTTGTGGCTCAATCACGCATAAACGAGTTAACGGGTTTGGACGAAGCTAGTTTGAGTATAAAGCCTTAGTCGCTTGAGATAAAGGTAAATTTGCCATGAAATTGGACATATAACGCGTAGCGCGTCAATATCAAATTGTAAATGTATCTAAAGGTGATAGAGGGAGAAGTGTCAAAAGGATTACCTTCACCCGTATTTTTCTTGGTCTAAGCCTTTCCCGCAATATGTATAACCGACACAATCGTGGCATTTTTTTGTTACAGACTATCACGCGCGTTTTTAACAAACCTCCTTCTAAAGTTCGCATATTTTGACGAGCAACTACGGAACCCTACACAGTTCGTGGCCCGACACGCACTTGGTCGGGTTTTTATTTAAAGCATGGTGAGTCCCAGGATGTAAGCATTAGTAAATATCACACTTTTCCTAGAATTAAACCTTTTAAAGAGCTCTCCCAAAAGCGCCGGGCTTTCCCAAAAACTCGAACGATTCGTACTTTGTTTATTGCGGTTGAAATTTTCACCTCAATTCAAAGAGGGCAGGTACTTTTAAAACTCAAATGGAAAAAGAAATATGCTTTGTGAAAAGGAACCTAGTCAGATCAAAGGTCGGAGTTTCAGCGAAAAAACCTATAAAGGGATTTTTTCGTACCTATTGTTCTTGGTTAATTAATAAAACCTAATTCTAAACTTGATTGTAATTTATTTTTAGAGTCTGTTCTAACAACATGTAGCTTATGCTTTATAAAATAAAAAAGTGTTTTTGGTACCATGCAATGCTATAATCCGGTCAAGGCCGTTTTTGGAATACGAACGAAACATGAAAAACAGTGTTTTAAAGTCTTAAATGAAATAATGTCTTATTTAAGGATCTGGCGGATAGGCGATAGCTCTCAATAACACGATAAGATTAAGTTTACTAGATAGAAAAAAATCCGAAAGTTACCGTTCGCAGAAAGACTAACACGCATTAGGTTTACCTAATTCTCATTATGCCTTCTTCACTTTTACTATAATGCCAAAACTTCCAAAACTTGTTAGGCCTACTTTGCATTACGCTTGAACCGCACATTGCCTGCTTCACTTTTAGACTAAAATGCTTTGGAACAGCACGATAAAAAAAAAGTTGTCTATGACACTTTCATGTCCGCCACCGACGACAGACCACACATACAATGTTGTGATTTAATATAATTTAATTTACTAACATAGTTCTTAGTCAAATTGTTACTGATCTTTTCTATGGACTAGGTACTGAAATAAATAATTACTCTATTCTATTTTTATTTTTTTTACTATTTTGTCTGCCTATTCATTTGAAACAACTCGGTTAAAACGATACTCAAAGGCACCTGCGTCCGAATATCTTCATTAACAAAATATTATTATCAGCAATATTTCCAAGAGTACCTATAAAAAAGTTAAATTAAGAACTGACAGCTAATTATTCTCGACCAGATTCCGACCTTCCTAAGAACAAACAAGCTCCTGAAATGTGGCAACTCAAATTCGAGCTTCTATAAATAATGTTCCCAACTTCTAAATTTTAACCTGAATTATATGAAAATTTATTTAATAGAGCCCAGTAGTGAAGTTACGTTTTTATTTTAAATTATTTATTATTGTACCTTGTACCTGTACCTTGTTACTGTTATAAGAGTATCTTAGAAAATTTAATCCCTACAGAAATGTTGAACAATAAAAAATAGCGAATATATCAGTTTAGTTGTTTATAATTATGATGTTTAGGTTGATTAATTAATAATAATAAAAAGGGGTGCTTCAGACCATCAAACTGAACAACTCATGGGATCAACATTGAAATAGCGAAAAAATATCAGTTGTTTCGTACATTTATATGGAATAGCCGTTTTTTTGCGATTTAGGGTTGAGACACATTGACCGACCGACGGCGACCGACGGGAAGTTGTTGGCAGTCGTCGCCGTCATCGTCAATGTGTCCTGCCTGACCCTTAGATATTGGTCCCCTAGTGTAAGTTGTTCAGTTTTATGATCTGAAGCACCCCTCTAGGTACGAAACTGGGAAGTTGTTCATTAACACCAAGTCTTCAGTATCCACTTGTGCCTCATTGACATTTCGGGATTCTTTGTAATAAGAATCTGTTATTCCATTAGGGGTCCTTATGGCAATCAGTAAGCCTCTATACTAGTTGACAAAATTTGTTCACTACAATATAGCTAGTAAAGCTAAGGAAATGAAATGTATAATGTATCCCACCAAAAACATTTTCATGTAAAATGTTGCCAAGACGAGACTGTCAAAAAGTTATCAAATCTCATGTAAAACCAAGTTTTCTTCAAAAACTCTACACCTTAGTCAAAATATGTGGCTTGACCATCTCGATTTATAGGGCTCCATTTTTCGAGTGCCTTTTTGTGATAGTTCTAGTTTAAATTTCTTCGTAAAATAATTTCCGGAACCCAATAAATCTACGTTTTTCGCTTTTTGTTTTTACTTTCTCTATATAACAAGACTGACAATAAAGCTCATTTCTTTGGCAAAGTCCATTGTTTTCGATTCCGTAATTTTCGTGACAAACGATTTATATTTAGATTGTTTCCTTGATGTTATATTTTCAATTGTTTTGTTTTTACTGACAGAAGGATAACTTACCTTTGTTGATATAAGTGCCTACTTACGATTCTTCTATTTGTTTTGCTGAACGTACCTGAAAAAAATCAATCGTTTTTGGTTAGTTTTATGCTAGATATAGGTTAAAATAAATAGTTTGTTACTAAGAAATCAATATTTTGAGCCAATAACTGTAAAAAGAGTTTAAACTCATCAATTTAGTATTAAAACTAAAGACAAATTCAATACCTATTAACATAATTATAATATCATTGCCTGTTGGCCTGTTGTAATTTTAAAATAAAATTGATGGATGATTTTAAGCGAAGAAAGTGTTTGACGTTGTACAGATATAAATATTATATAGGTGACTTCTTATATATCGCACTCTTAATCGAATACTGACCTAATCCAAATTTTCATTTTTTTGGGAATCGACAAAAAAGTATTTTCGTCAGTCAACATTTTTTTTTAAACGGCTGTAAAATCTTAAGTGAGTGTCGTAGCCAAAAAGTAAAACCTACTGCAGAATCCTGGGAATACGTACTTTAAAGAAATACTATTACAAATATGATATATATTTATATTTCCCTAAATAATACACATAAATTACACCCTTCAGAGATAAGCCTATGTTTGACAAAAAAGTTAAAAAAAACGTTGACCTAACTAAAAATAAGTCTTTATTTTTCAAAAAAAAAGTTTACATTCACTGACTTATTAGGAGTTACGTCGTTTTACGATCAAATTCTCGTTGAAAATGAGTGACTTAAAACACACGGTTTGGCTACATAATTTAAAAAAAAATGAAAAAATGATATAAAAGTAATGGAAAAGTGCTACTATTTGTAAAAAAATACAATCTTTTACACAATAGGTGTCAAAAATCTTAAAATAATCAAACTAATCTTAAACAAATTAATCCATTGTATTTGAGGCTTACATACTACACACTAATTTATTGTACAGTATTTTGATACGAGTTAAAATCTAGTTAAAGAATAGGAATTATCATATTCTTAATGTTTGTGTTTTTTTACGAATGGTACAAAAGGTGCTGTAAATATACGTAGTATATTTAAGTTTTCTGCAACTCTTAACTTTACTTTAGTAGGGGAGACTGGGGCTTGTTGTAACAGTTTTTGGGAAAAAGCTTGTATTTTCAAATTCATAAACTTTTTTAGTATTTTGAATTAGTGTGTGTGTTGAGTAACTATTTGAGCACTATATTCCGATAACAAACCATTTAAAATCCTTTCCTATCCTCCATGAGAGACCATTTAACAAAAAATGGGAGGTGTTACAATTTGCCCCTTCTTTGGGGTAAGTTGTAACAGGCTCGGGGCAGGTTTTAACACTGAGAAACCTTCATTATTTTCGATAAAATGTACGTTTATATTTATTAACTAAACAGTACGAACAAAAATGTTTAATAGTAGATATATTTAAACAGTTTAATCCACGTGTCTATAAGTGTACTTCTAATAATCAACAACTGCATTTCTTTTTGTAACATACCTGAATTAAATAGCTAAATAATCATTATTGTGAATAGATAACACCAAATTTTGATTAAGGCCTTTGTTTCATTGCTATACTTACCTTCTCTTTTACTTTCTTTTCTCTTTTTTCAGGTTTTTCTCTACAAAATATTTTTTTCGGTATGTCAGTTAACACAAGATAGCGTTTTTCTTATCATCGAGGATGAAAAAATCGTTTGAATGGTTATCTTTGGATTTAGAAGGCAGGTAGATTCTATGTTGACTTTATTTGGGCGTTTGAAGGACCAGGAGGAGGATTCAGTAGCTTTAATTTGTGCACTTATTAATAGTTAAAGACTCAATTATATAGTTTTGAGGGTTATTTTGAGCAATTTTTAAGAGTTTCGAAGTTTTTAAGATGTAACGCCAAATCATTTATGATTTCGTTTGTTTCTGTCGAATTTGGATGATTATTGAGATAGCGAGGACCTATTTCGTTATGTTACAACTTGCCCCGAAAATTTGTTACTACATACCCCGCTGACTCATATTTTCATAATGTAAAAATTTCTCAAAAACTACTAACCTATGGAAGAAAAAGAAAGCATAAATTAAAAGCTAGATACATTCTTATTCTATTAGGTAAAAAACAATCAAATATTTATTAAATCTAGAATATGAAAATCAAAATGTACTTGTGCCATTTTTTTATAATACCTGCCCGAAATTGACCATGGGTTCACCACCTCTCATTGCGCTGTCCTATGGGCCACTATCATTACTTACACAATGCCTCATGTTATACGATGAACTTTCACCCTACACATGAATCAAAAATGTTAAAAATTCGCGTTGAAAATTGACTGTTACTTCTTACCCCCGTTACAACAAGCCCCAGTCTCCCCTACTCCGTATTCAGTCTCAGTAGTATAGAGCCTCCAATAAGAGTGTAAGTGTACATTTCTAATTATGAATATAAGCAATACCTACTTTGTCAACTACATGATTTTATTCACTATAAAACACGGAAAAACTTGGTTTTTGTCATCATCATCACTTTAGCCGATAAAAGTCCTCTGCTGAATATAGGCCTTCCCAGAGCATCACCTCATCAACCGGCCCTGCGCTGCCCTAATCCAATAGGTTCGCGCTACCTTCACCAGGTCGTCGGTCCACCTTGTGAAGAGCCTACCAATAAAGTTTTATCTTATCTTATCTTATGCTGCGCTTTCCGGTACTTGATCGTCACTCGAGCCCCATCAGCCATCAACTTAGGAATAATTCTTCCACAGCTTTGTTCATTAAAAGTATTTACAGTTAAGAAATTACTAATAAGAAATTACCAAGGGAATAGGTATGACAACACAATAATATTGTTCATTATGTACAGCAAAATTTTACTACATGTTTCGCCCCATGCTTTTTTGAAACATTATTTAAAATATCGAGTTAGTAGATTTTACATAATACAATGAAAATGCATGCGTGCGTACGTGTTCAAACATGTTGACCAGAAGACTGTATCAAATTATCGGATTGAAATAACATGAGTGGCCTGACGAGTATGATAACGAACCGAGCACATGTAGATCATGGCTATTGTTCAACATTAACCGTGTCACAGGTAAAACTAGTAAATATCATCGAGTTGACCACTATCTTACCTCCACCAACACGTAGTGGGCTCGCGAGGTGGAGTATGGCCCATTTCCTCTCACCCTTATTCGTGAGAGGAGGCCTTTGCCCTGCAGTGGGATTCTATAGGCTATAATTTTTTTTTTTTAACAGGAAATAAAAATAGGAGTGGAATTAGGAAATATCTCGGATATCGATAAGCTTTTGCATCCTCTTTCCATGACGTTTTTATTCCTGAACCAAAGTTGAAGTTGAGTTAGTCATAACTTGTAAATGTCAACCATATTTATCTTCTTTCTCGTGTGAAGGTGTTTAAACTTTGTCCTTTCAATACTTGGCCACCTTTATTCCTCGAGGGGAAGCCTCTATTAGGTCCTGAAGGAAGCAATACACAGAGCACAGACTACACTGCGATAGATATCGAGTGGTTTGCACCTGACCACATCTAGACGCAACCGCTGGCAATATGTCCCATCTCAGCAGATTATATTTGGATCGGCCAACTCCCTTTCGCAATCTATCTAATAACTGCAATCTATCTACTAACCATGCGCCGTCAACCATGTTGTTATATTACAAGATTCACAAAGATAATGTAGTCGTGGGCCCATACTAGTAAAATAGCTGTTACACATACTATACAAGCTGAGTGCAAAGTCTGAGAAATGTTATGTGAGTTAACTCAAAAACTGATGAGATTAATTTGTATGAGAAGCTAATAAAGTGAACTGTCAAACACGGATCAGTCACACAACTTCTGATAACTTTCTATTCTCAATCACTTATAATTATTTTATATATTTTTTAATATTGCTGATACAAAAATGCAATTACTTACTTCCTTACCCTTACTTTTGACAAACATTAAATGCAAAAATATATAAAATATATAAAAATATATAAAGACAAACATCCTCCTTTTTTGAAGTCATCTATAGATTAAGATTCCAAAATTTTGTATCTACTTGAGAAGCCTGTGTTGATTTATTGATTCACTTAAATCGCATTGACCTCCACAACTTTGTTGCTGGCGTTCATGTGCTCTTATGTGGATATCGTAGACATTTTATGCTACAGTTACTTAATGCAAGCACACCATTGTCATTTTGACATTTTAAAGCCGCTTCGAAGGTGGTCGAGCTTTTAATTTCTACATAGTAGAGGAGTAGCTGCTAGTTCTTCCCATAACGTATGCTATACGTTTTCATCTAGCGCTTCTGCATATTCTTATACCTGACGCTGCTTCCGCTGTCTGCTTTCCTTTCGTTTGACCTCAATTATGAACGATTTGCCACTATTAGTACTTAATTAAGAATATATTTTAAGTACAATTTATTTTGATAAGATCCTAAGAATAAGTTTGTACTATTGTATCTTTCGTTTAGTGAAATTATATAAAACAATGATTCTCAATCGTTCACAGGTTACATGGTAATTTACAGCAAGATGAGTAAATTTTTCCATTTTGTTTCAGTTTTAAGCCAACCGAACTTCAGATGTTTTAGTAGTAGAGAGACCTATTCTTAGATGTAACGCGTTATTTCAATTTATTTTTATAAAAGAAAGGCTTAATTCAAAATCAACCGCAAAAAATCTAGAAAATTTTATAAAATAATGACCGATTTGGAAATGAGACAACTTAATTTTGAATCCTTTTAAAGAATAAAGACTCATTTTGAAAACGGTCACGTGAACCGATAATTTTTTTGTAGTATACTGACCTATTTCGTAATAAGTCAATCAAACAGTTTGAACTTTTAGTCAAATAATGACCTAAATCAAATTCGGTCGTTATTGCTTAAATTATTTTCTTAAGATTTTTTAAATATTTGGTCGAATATGGACTTATCTCCAAATCAGTCGTTATTCGACACAGACCCAATCGGTTCTAGTTGACGCAATACTAAATCGGTCATTGTTTGGCTAAAAAAGGGCGCACGTAGCGCTGGAAGAATAAAGACCCAACTAATTTTTGACCCCATTTATTACACGAAATAGGTGTTTTTTTGGGGTCTAGGTTATAAAGCATGCTCTTTTAGGTCGTCCCACTATCATAACTCAAAACACCGAAATTTTGAGTTAGGTCAGTATTCGATTAAGAGTGCGATATGGTTTTTAAGAAAAACAATCATAAACCGCCATCATTTTGATTTGAGCTTCGTTGTAGACCGGGGAGCGGGCAACCGACACGCGACCACCCAATAAGAGACATGCAACATGACTCCAAATTCAATATCGTGTTTCAGGAAAGAACTTAAAACCATTACCCTTATTTTAATTCCTTTATAATACAGTTATAATAATTTTAAATTCAAACAATCATTTCGTTGCTTTAATTTTGTTCTAAAACTGGCCTCTTGGGCTCTTGGGTCATTGTGTAAATTTAATTAAAGCCAAGAAAATTTAGGCAATGGCCTAAAGTTATACACATTACTATGGCGGTTGAATAAATAACCAGAGGGACCTAGGGAAGGTCTACTTATAGTTAATTAACGTTAAAGTCTTTGACCTTAGTTTAATATCCCAGCAGGTATGCAAAAAGGCTAGTTGAAATTACGTAGGGTGATGTAAGGTACGATACAAAAGTGTAATGAGGCGTTCATTAATACCTTTAAAGGGTTACCTGACCTTCCTCTAATGCAAAGGTAAAAATTCGTTTTAAAACCTGTAATTTTAAACTTTTTTGGTGATACCAAGCACAGAATAGATAATAGTAGGTACAGCACTATTTTTAATGACTAAAAAAATTTTAAGCTGGTACTCAGATCATGAGACTAAACAACTTTCCCTACAGAACAACATTTTTACTGTTTTTCGACCAATGTTATAGATTATCTACCTTAAAGACTCACACTCAGTTGCAGAAACGCTCATTAGAGTTAATCCTCCATTAAATCTCTTGCTGTCACTTTTTGTCTTGTTGACGTAGTAAAAACAAGCAAGAGATTTAATGGAAGATTTACTTTAATGAGCGTTTTTGCAACTGAGTGTTAAAGTCTATACATCTAATCTAATCTAATCTAAACCATTATAAAACTGTAACTGAAGTGTGTCTGTACATTGAAGATATTTACAAAAGAAAGATTACGATATGGTTTTTAGGTATCCCTGACTCGAAATCAACCTTTTTTAGAAATGTTGTCAGTCTGTTTGTCTGTTTGTTTGTGTGTTTGTTTGTTCGCGCATCACGCAAAAACTACTGAACAGATTTTGATGAAACTTTTTTGTTTGATAGCTTATGATCTGACTTAAAATCTGGTATATAATTTGTGCGGACGAAGTCGCGGGTAAACACTAGTTATATAGTAAAATTGTAAAACAGCGATGATGTACATTTAAAATATTCGCAAAAAAATTTATTCGGGCGTTTAAGGATACGTGGAATACATTAGGTTATACCATTTTTAGATTTTTTGTCTGTTTTTTGATCGTTTATCTGTTTGTTTCAACAGGCATCACTTAAAAACTACTGAATCGATTTGGATTGTGTTTTAAAAATGCATAGGGCTTAGTTTTAAGTGGAGCCTCTAGTATCACTACATAGTATAAAACAAAGTCGCTTTCTCTGTCCCTATGTCCCTTTGTATGCTTAAATCTTTGAAACTACGCAACGGATTTTGATGCGGTTTTTTTTAATAGATAGAGTGATTCAAGAGGAAGGTTTATAAATGTGCATTGCACCCGTGCAAAGCCGGGGCGGGTCGCTAGTACAATATAAAATAAATTACTCAAGCATTGTTCATTCTGTCTATAAGCTTTATAAATTCCTCCTAGCACTAATAATAAACTGAAATGGAGCAAAGTAGACATTATCTGGAATTACGCTATTGAGATAAAACCGAAGACGAAATAGGACGAGAAATGGTAATAGAAAGTAGTATTAATGCTTAGCTCTATGGTTATTTGATCCCTGGAGTCGTAGAGAGGTTCACGCGGCGAGCATTGTACCTACAGTATGTTCTATTTAACCTATTATAACAAACTAGTGTTTACCCGCGACTTCGTCCGCACAAATTATATATCAGATTTTAAGTCTGATCATAAGCTATCTAACAAAAAAGTTTCATCAAAATCGGTTCAGTAGTTTTTGCGTGATGCCCGAACAAACAAACAAACATACAAACAGACAGACAAAATTTCTAAAAAAGATTGATTTCGAGTCAGGGATACCTAAAAACCATATCTTAATCTTTTTTTTGTAAATATCTTCAATGTACAGACACACTTCAGTTACAGTTTTATAATAGTCTAGATAATGACAAACATTTTATAATGTAAGTAACTATAATGTCTTAACTATAAATTCTAAATATGCTGACGGTTTTTGGAAAAAGGTGATCGGGCCATTAAACTGAACTAACTCTAAACGTAAGACACATACTTTCATACAAAACTGCTAACTGACACGATCCAAATGTATAAGATAGTGTTTTTTTGTGTCGCGATTTCGTTGTTCAGTTTGATGGTCTGTTCATCCTCTTAAAAAACCGCCACTATATAAAGAAAGACATTACAGTTACTTACATTATAAAATGTTTTTACCAATAATTAATGTTAAAAATTAATTCAAAACGTTACAGTTTAATGTTTTATTAAGAACACGGTTTTTCGAAATACTAAAAAAAACCGACTGCATAAAAAACTATTACTTAACTGAAAAGATAAAAACAAGCTCCTTAAATCAGCTATAATAACTTTGAGCAAATTAATACAATTTGAATGTTATTACTTATTAGGTAGGTATCGCAAACGGGGACAAAGAAAAATGACCTATTTGTTGGTTATTGGTTTGTCCCCGCCTGCAATACCTACCTAATAAGTAATAACATTCAAATTGTATTAATTTGCTCAAAGTTATTATAGCTGATTTAAGGAGCTTGTTTTTATCTTTTCAGTTAAGTAATAGTTTTTTATGCAGTCGGGTTTTTTGTTTTTCTAAATAATTAAGTTTATTTCATACTTTTTAGTCTTGTGTCAAAATGGTAGCATAAAAATACTATAATATATATATATATTTGGAATCTGCTCTTCACCAGCTTTCATTTGATACCCATATTGTATTTTTTTCCGAAAAAAATTTTGTTCTCCCCCCTCTATTTTTTTATTCGCATACGCCATATTAAAATAATGTATCCTATGACACTCTCACAATTTTTACGAATCTAACGACATTAAAATCCATCAAGCCGTTTAGGCTGTAGGGCGTGCCAAAGAAATAGACATACAAACATACATACATACATACATACATACATACATACATACATACATACGCTCGAAAAACATAACCCTCCTTCTGTCGCAGTCGGGTAAAAAGTAGAGAAAACAGACGTGTAAAGCTGAGCCCACCGGTTAACTAGCCAGGAACACAAAGATACAGCATGAGTGTTCGTACCTAGCGAACGAAGAAGAACAGAGATATATATTAAAATGTAAGTATACCAAAACAGAGATGGAAGAGGAATGGGGAGGCCTTGTTCAACAGTGAAATAGGCTACGCATCTTTTAAAACTGAGGCTAAAAGACTTGTTTAGAAGAAAAAAGACAAAAAAAAATCGTGAGCTGCCGGTGATTTTGACTATCTGTGGACGTGTAGATATAACTTCGATAGTGCTTAGTAATGATGTTTGACCAAATTTCGGCCGCATTGGGGCTGAGCGGGCATCAGGCACGAACGGAAATCCGACGCGCAAAAATCATTTTAGTGGGAAAATTAAACGTTTTTATTACATTCGAAAACTTTACATTTTTACGGCTGGAGATATTCTGAAACTGTTCATACACTTATTTTTTATAAAGATACCTATTGCTCATTCTGTATGAGTAGCAAAAGTTATTTCTTTGATAATCTGTGCCTAGAGAATCATAAGAAATGGCCACCATGTGGTCAGGCTGACCTTACTTCGTGTTTTGCAGTATTTTTAATCGAATCGTGGAGAAAGACTAAACTACCCTTCAAGATTATTATATCCATCTTACATATTTTAAACGAATTTTGGGTCAATTCCCTCTGAAAGAGCAGCGGCAGGCAGCGCGCGGCATTTTACATAGCATATTGGCCATTCATCTGTTCTGAACTTGTGACACGCTATCTTATCTCACCGTAAAATAGATTAATATGCTAGGTAAAATGCTGCGCGCTGCCGGCTGCGGCTCTTTCTGTGAGAATTGACCCGTAACCTACGAATAAAGAAATAAATATGGAACGATAACTCCGAACAAAATCTCCTTAATTTTTGGCACCATGAGTTTTGGCGGCAAACGCCGTAATTGGAGTCGCCATAATGATTGAGTCTTGCGCGCTTGCGTGGTGTACACCAAAGTTCGTGGGGTCATTTTTTGACGTGAATTATATTTCCATACTAGCTGTGCCCGCGACTTCGTACGCGCAGAGAAGTTCTTAATAATATTAAGAGAAAGAAAAAAATAATAAGAAATGCAAAGAAAGAGAAATAAATAGAAATTTTGAAAAAAAGTATAGAAAGAAATAAAGAAAAAAAATATCGCATTATATTGCCATCATTGTCATCAAATTTAAACATAAAGTAGAATCTCCATACATCTCAAAACTACATCTAAATTGTTTGATAAGTACTTACAAACACTAATTTTAAATCAGAACATGCAGGCAGTACACCTGCAGCATCAGGACTGAGTAATAGGAACCCGAAAAAGAAATGTTTCTTCTTAACCCAACAAATTAACAATTATGAGAAATCTGTAGATTATTAAAGCACACGCACACCCCTACACAGTTACTCATTCTTAGTTTATGTTGACAATACCCTACGGAGTAAGTAGCCGTGAAGAGAACTCTGCTTGATCCTAATAATCTAATTAAAAATCGGCAAATCCTCAAGTCTCATGGCTTAGACAGTCAGGACCCCTGCAGCATCAACACTGAAGAGTTGGAACCCAACGTTTTTTTAAAAATGTTAATTAGTGTTAACAAAAAAGTATTTATGTATTATGTAGGTACGTTACCAGATAGTATTATCAGTTATTGCTTTGTTTCTGACCCCCCTGAGAAGGGAAATATGGTCGTGAGTTTATGTATCTATCTATATGTTATTAGGTAGTGTAGATACATAAAAAAGGATACTGTAACTCCATGTTTAACAAAAACAGTGGTACTACTCCACACTACCATGGTATATAGTGCTCCACGCCTTACGGACTGGCCAATGGCCATGGGACAGGGCGAACTGCGGCGCGAAAACCGATTTTTCAATACACTGAGTGTTGTGTCCGTCGCGTAGGCGAATTGAAAAATCGCTTTTTGCGCTGCAGTTCGCCATGTCTTGTCGCCAGGCCGTCGATACAGCGCCGGATGCTAGGCCGGATGGCGTCCCACACCTAACCAGTTAGTGGTCTAAATTGTTGGTCGTCAGTTCTTCGGAAGACATTATGACCAGCCTGAAATAGGGCTGCCATCCGTCTGCGGTCCGGGTTTCCCCGGATTTGTCCTAGTTTGAAGGGCGTCCGGGGGCGTCCGGGCGGGGCCGTCACAAAAGTAATGTTATGAAAATCTCGAGCTCGCTCCTGGTTTTTGAATCAATTTAGTCGTATATTGCAAAATCTCGAGCTCGCTTCGCTTGCTCAATTTTTTTAGACCATGTTACACTCGCTCCAGTCAGGTTTCAGCTCGTATTTCAACAACCTATTCGTATCGATGTAAATTTAAAAGAAGATTTTATATTGTGCAGTAACGACCAAAGCTGAATTTTACTGTCAAAATACAATTTATCGTGATTGTCCGGGGAAAATTTCAGATTTGACTGAAATGTCCGGGGTTTTTGACGTATTTTTTGACGTATTTGTCCAGCAACGGTGATTTGGCAGTGGCAACCCTAGCCCGGAACGACCCAAAGCGTTTCCTCTCCCAAAGTCAACGCGCAATTTCAGCAATGAAACTTTTAGCTTCGGCTCCCCATGCCCCTGTGGTCTTGACGGTGACTGGAACTAAGATATATTGACGCTTCAAAGCTGAGTACCGGACTTTCTTTTTCGTGGCAGTAAGTTCTGCGGCTGCTCCAGGTGTCCGCGACCTGCGACTGAGGTCTGGCGGGGAAGGTGCTTACGCATGTAGTGTGCCACGGGAGGCACTTGCTTTTCTGCCAGGACACCAAAGCTAGGCCGTAGGCCGTCGGTCTTTTGAAATACACATACACAGAATAGGCACATAAAGTATGATAAGTACAATTCGATTTGTGTAATTTGTACACGCAGTTGGAGTACTAACTTTCATTTACTCAACCTCTGTGAGCTGCTCTGTGAGTAAATTTTTTAATATTTATAACTGTTGATTGTGTAAACCGATTCCGATGTAATAAAGCCTATATATTATGTTAATCCAAACTTCATCCATAAATCAGATTCTATGTATGCACTTGCTGATGAAAATGTGACATTTTCATTGAAAAATAAAAACAAAAAGTTCTGCACCAAGATTCGAAACCATCAACTCGTGTTTGAAAGTCTGACCATATACCGATTACGCTACTGAGCTTTCTGAAGAAAGCGTTGAAAAAAGCAATTAGTATTTAACATACTGAATCTTCGCAAATGCATAAACGCGCAGACCACTGACTTTAAATACTCATAACTTCTGATTGCATTAACTGATTGCGATGAAATAAAGCACAAATGTGAATCCAAATAAAGCCCTATTCTTTTGTGAAAACCGCATTTAAATCGGTTGAGTAGATTTTGTGTGATGCTTGCATTAAATTCAGTGCCGCTCGCGACTTTGTCTAAATACTTATAACTTTTGATTGAATTAACCGATTGCGATGAAATAAAGCTTACACGTTAATCCAAACTAAGCCCTATATTTTTGTGAAAACGCCATCTAAATCGGCTCAGTAGTTTTTAAGTTATGCGTGAATTAAATTCAGTGGCGCTCGCGACTTTTTCTTTAATTACTCATAACTTTTGATTGAATAAACCGATTGCGATGAAACATAGCCTATATTTTAATCTAAGCCATGCCCTACACTTCAGTGAAAACCCCATCCAAATCGGTTCAGTAGTTTTGAAGTGATGCGCGAACAAACAAACAGACAAACAGACAAACAGACAAACAGACAAAAATTCTTAAAATGGTCTTAATGTATTCCATTACGTATCCTAAACACCCCCAATTACTTTTTTTGCAAATATCTTCAATGTACATCATCGCCAGGTTTAGAATTTTATTATATGTATATAGATATATAGATATAGATTTATTTCTTTATTCGTAGCCCGTAACAGTATAAAATGTGTAGGTACTTCTACGTGTTTTCCGCGACCTCGTCTGCACTGAATTTTTATACCAGCCAAATGTTTCAGGTTCAGCGCCTGAGGCGTAAAAAGCTAACAAATAGGTATAGACAGATTCGCAATTTACAACATTCGTAGGGATTTTGCGTTACGAAGAAAGGCTAAAATAATACACTCTGAAAAAAAACGAGAATCAAAACTAAACAAAACAAAACAAGTAACATTAATATCATTGATTCATATTTGTATTGTATAGTTTTGTAAATTAATATTAATTTGTTAAAATTATGATAATAACTAAAATTGTACCCTATTCTAAACACAGTATTTAAACTATTTAATATGTTATTAACAAGCTGTTAATATTTCTAATTAAATTTCACTTGACATCACAGACTTACGAGTAAATTTTCGTTTCCGTGTATGACATTGAATGCCTTGAAGAGGCAGATTGGATTGATTGATTGGCTAGATTTCTGTACCACAAAGTGTGCAATCAACAATGAATATATGAATGAATGAATAAATTGGGTTTGGGTGTCAAGTTTTTTGAAGGGCTGAATCGAAAACCATTTCGAGATAATTGTCTCAATAACAATATTTTCCATGTTAGAGATTTTAAAAAGGAAGGATTACAGATATTTCATTAAAATGTATAGTTTGCAGGTCGTCGAATGATGTCACTCAACGATGTTGATGTTGTTTTTTTGAACGAGCTTGTCTATCGCTAGAGTAATATGTCTATGGTCCCAACGAATATTTTCTACGCGATTGCCCAGCACTCCGAAAAGTGTTGCGTGTAAAGTACTTTTTCTAGATTTTTTAATGATTTCACTAGTTAAACTAATGGTGAATATGTGAGTTTAAATGCAAAAAATCTGAAACTATTTTAAGTTCTTCTAAAACGAAAAAATGTTTAAAAATGCATGAGAATACGTCACCTTTGTGACGATTTTCTATCGAGTGAAGTAATTTCAATCGTGTATTCAGTTTATGATTTCACTAGATAAACTATCCAAAAATACTGAGGTATGACTTTAGTTTCGGTAAATGGTATAAATCTAGTCGTAAAATTAAAATTAAAAGATGCCTCCGAGGTATTTCCACCTACTATTACGCGTTAAGAATAAACCGGTCAAGTAAGAGTCGAGCTACTCGCGCACCGCAGGTTTCGTAGGTAAAAAAGTTTTGTTTTCTACAAGGTGTTTCATAAGTAACAATGAATTTTTGAAACTCTTAAGGGGGTTGTTAAGACCGTCAAACTGAACAACTTTCTCTATGGGACCAACATCGAAATCGCGAAAAAAATAATTTCATATCCCATACATATTTTAGCTCTAGTCGATTTGTAGAGTATAGAACATAATTTTTTTTTTCCCGATTTCGATATTGGTCCCATAGTGAAAGTTGTTCAGTTTGATGGTCACCACCCCCTTAAAGGTTTATTTGTAGTTTTGTAACACCTTGTATAGGACCTTTAGCGCGAGACCGACTTACACTTGGCCCGGTTTATATTATTTGTTGTTATACTGTAGAGTTTACTCTATAATCACACCAAGACGACAAAAATTTTCGCTTTATAGTTTTCCCACACCCACAATATTATAAAAATACCTATCCAACGATGTCCCACAACATGGGATCGACGAGAAAAAAAAATTCGAGCTATCCTAAAAAAATATATTTTTCAAGATTTTATTACCACATTATTTACCACATTGTCGGCGTGATTAATATGTATTGTCAAATTACAACTTTCTAGTACTAAGAGTCTCTGAGCTTAGCCACAGACAGACGGACGGACGGACATGGCGAAACCTGACCTGGAACAATTACCCTAATATACTTTATAGAACCTAATTATAAGCTAAGTATTTGAATATTTGTGAATTTTACTCATAAAACTTAGTTAAACAAGATAATAATTTTGCACCAAAAGTCAAAAGTAGAAAATGCAGAGTCTCTACCGAAGAACCGAATTTAAAACAAGTTAATCAAATGAAAACTTTCTGCTTTTACTTTGTCTCAAACTCAGTTGTGTAACTCGCGTAATAAATGCTGAAACAAAATATTTTACGCTTATTTTCTGTGTAGATAAGAGGATTTTCCTTCTTCGTACGTTTTTAACATACCAAGCAGAGTAAAAGGCAGATTCTTAAAAATCCTATTTATTTACAAATTTATAACTATAAAAACTGCGATATTTTTCTAAAAATGATTATCAAGGTTAACCAACCGCTGAAATAAGACCATCAGATAAGTCGTTTTTATTATACCTACATCACATTATACCTTGCATTGTACGGTAGCGTGACGTGGACATTGACCAAACGAGATCGAGACAGGCCAGCTTCAGGACAGCTTTTGAGATGTGGTGTTGGAGGAGAATGGAGGGGATGAGTTGGACAGAACGAATTACAAATGAAGAGGTATTAAGAATGGTTAAAGAAAAGAGAAATATCTTAAAAACAATTGAAAACCGGAGAGGAAAAATGATCGGACACTTGATACGAAACGACAATTTCTTTAAAACCATACTGGAAGGGAAGATAGAGGGGAAAAGAGGCAGAGGAAGACCCAGACAGAGTTATCTAGCCCAAGTGAAGGAAAAGCTTGATGTCGTGTCGTACCAAGAACTCAAGACACTAGCGGAAAATAAACAAGAGTGGCGAATACTCCACCGACCAGAGCGTAGCTTTTAAATAAGATGATGGTGACATCACATTATAACGGGTGCGTCCACATATAACGAACGAGCCGCTTGCGAGCGGTTCGCGAACGGCGCGCGAGCTGTGCAGTAGCGACGCACGACCATAAAATGCAACCGCTATAATAAAGGCCTCCGCTCATTGCAGCGATTTTATCGAGCGATAATATCGCTGCGATTTTGCGATAATTGTTTCCAGTACATTTTGTATGGGGACGCGCGCGATCCTACACACTGCCGCGATATTATCGAGCAATAATATCGCTGCGATTTTGCGATAATTGTTCTCAGTACATTTTGTATGGGGACGCGCTCGATCCCACGCACTGCCGCGATATTATCGCAACCTGACGCAATCTCTTTCTACTACATTCAGTGGTGTACGAATGCGTGACGCGAATCGCGGAATCGCTGCAGTGTGTAAGGTGTCGCGATATCGCTGTCGATAATATCGCTCGATAATATCGCGGCAATGTGCGGAAGCCTTAATGGTAAGAAAATAATGCCAAAGTCATAAGCGATCCTGTCATTACATATTTCGTTACAGTACTTTATAATTTTATAATAACTATATGGTTTTCACCTCACAAGCTCGGAAAGATTCTGTTTATCATTCGAAATCTGAGTGCATTTTATCCGCTAGCGTGGAAAGAGTTTTTAAAATTCGAATCCATTCGAGTCCATATAAAAAGATAGTAAAACCATACGTGCGAGAAAGACAAAAAGATTATGTTGATTAACATAACGAACTATGCATATTTCCGTGCATATTATTGTCTTCTCTTTTTCTCGTAGGTATAGGTTTGTCCTTCACTATAATTTATTTGAGTGTCAACAAAGAGATTATACCTAAATATAATCCCTTTGAGTAGCAATATCTCTTGTCTTTTCTTTTTCACGTATACCTAGATTTGTCCTTATTTGCATTTGCATATAATTATTTTTCCAGCGTGGGATAAAAATATCATTTAAAATAATACTTATTTAAAATGCATTTTAATAATTAATTCATCTTGTTTACCTATGAGAAGTTATTTCTTTACATTACCTTACATTTCCTGAATTATTTGCGCAGTGTCTTAGTACACACTACACACCAGGACATTTTTTATGCTGATCAATTAGTTTTCAATCAAACTCCTACACGTGACCGCAGTGAGGTGAGACAGTGACTAAATGCAAGAGTAATATAGCTGCAATAGAATGGGACAACGTCATGAAGCGCGATGTTCGCTCTATACATCTAAACTCAGTGCTTGCACCTAACATTTTCCTCGCTGTTGTGAGGTGAAAAGTTGTGTGTTTCGCTCGGCTGCAAAATTATTCTGCGTCTCGTACCTTTGAAACCTTCGCTACGCTCAGGATTCAATATAAGTACTCGCGCCAAAAAACAACTTTGCAGCCTAGCATAACAAATAACTATTTCCTGAAATGAAAGACGTTTCACGTCAAAATTATGTTAGTTATAACCTTACATAGCATATTACTACCTTATTACTACTATCTTTTTGTTTATTCTTCATTTTATAATAAAACATTTTCTAAACCTGATCCTACATTGTAACGTTGTCGTGTAAAGCCTTTGATATCCGTGCATACGTCTAGTCTACCTAGATAAAAGCTAGTAAGCTTTAAACAAAATCGTTATCCCGTAGGATATCAGCCGTATCTCATTTCAGCTCAGCTTCTAGAGAGGTTTTTCACTCTATTTTAAGATAATGCTATACTCTGTAATATTTGAATTGTTCTGTTTAGTACATTGTTGTTTTTTTGGATCACTACCTGCGAAATAAAAAAGGTATTACCTAAACATAATAAATTTTACTATAATACGTATGAAAACTCAATCTTGAGGTCCGGGTTGGAATCCGCAATGTACCAATGAGTTTTTCTAACTTATGTACAGTCAGCAGCAACAAGTATTATACACTTTAGTACTATGACGTAGAACAAAAGTGTATATAACTTATTGATGCACTGTACCTACGTTATACCAACTGTTCTCAAACGGTGAAGGTAAACATCGTGAGGAAAACCTGCATAGGCTGAAGAAGAAATTCCGATGCGTATGTGAAGTCTACCAATCCACATTGGGCACGCGCGGTGGACTAACGCCCATTCACCCTCCCTGAGGGCGGGCCTGTGCCCTGCAGTGGGACGTATATAGGCTGTGATGATGATGATGAATATTTAATAGAGTTCACAAATATTTTAAGGCAATTTTAATTAGCTTTTATTTCAATGTGAAACAGAAAATAATGAATGGATATTGATTGCCATAATAATTGAAATCAGCTCTGCTCGCAATTAATATGGCAATCAATATCGATAATATTTTAATCTATTTTAGTTTTCACGAGAGTGAAGTGCCTGCTTTAAAAAGAGTGTAAAAATTATGTCGTTTATGAATTTTCGCTTAGGATAGGAATTATTAAATCTAGCTTTGCCACTGTCAACTACAGGAAGTACTGGGAGGAGAAAAATTACTTACACAAGAATTAGAAGAAGATAGAGAAGAAGAATAGAAGAAGATGATAAGAATAGAAAGAAGAAGAAGTATGATATACATTGAAATAGAATAGAAGAAGAAAAAAAGAATGATTTAGAATTTTCAATCAAATCATGATATAAACGTGTTCTCTTTTTAGTTATTTTCGGAATAACACTTTTCTAAAACACTTTCTTGGCCGAAAATGCTAAAAAAAGTTTTATAAAATGACATCAAAGGAAAAACGAAGAAATTTTTATTTGTTTTGAAACAACAATAAACGGCATTTTGTGATAATTTCCAGAGGATAAAGCCAGTATTCTGGATAGTTTTAAAAGTAAAATCTCCTTTATTGTAACACAAATCAAACAAATCTCCTTGCTGTTAAATTAAATATTCTAGATGAAATTATTTTACTACCTTCTCTAAAACGTTTGAAAGCAAAAATTAATTTTAGGATTGGGTGTTATCAAAATTAAATTAATTTCAGAAGTATGTGGTGTTTAATTAATAACGAATGCCCCTATGCGAATTCCAAATTATGTTGGATCAAAAATAACCTGAGAAAAGTTTATATAAGTCATTGACCTTAAATACTAAAAGGCAGTAAAACTAAATATTATTTTTCAACAGTTCAACTCCATATCCGTCAAATTTACTATCTACTGTAGATTGGGTTGGGCTATTGCAAGTTAGCAATCGATCAAAAGAGCGTCCGAGTAGACCACTGGCGATAACTTTCAGACCATTATCCCAGTTCGGTCGATGATACTCGTAACTGACATAAAATATAACGTTCAAATTTATTGATACGGATTAAGTAGGCCACTACATTGAAGATCACTCTATAGTATCTGCTATTAAACCGTGAAACAGTGGAATTATCATGAGTTCAACAGAAAACTACAGTTTTTCATAATTATTAAAATATATTGGAATACTGATATGGATATAAAATATATTCGTCTAGTCCAATTTAGAATTCATATACTACGATATCGTATTCCAGAATATTTGTCCATGCGATTTGATCCTGCGAATCCCGGCTTTGCAGGCAGATTCACAACCAACTACCTACATATTGTTTCAGTTGAGGGGCTTATAGAAGAATTTTAATAAGTTCCAAAACTTATGGCAAGGCGATCCCACAAAATCGACCTAAAACCATTCGCCTCGAGGCGGTAGTAAAATATATGTAGTTACAGTAATTCTTTGATGCTCAAGATAAACATGAATTTGTGACCGGTTTGTATACCTACTGTTTAAACGCTGGGCAGCTGAAGAAACCCATTCGCGGCCCAAACTTGCCGCTATAGTTTGACAAACTAGATAAGTATAATTTTCGACCAAGTGTCGATATAATTGGAAACTTACACAATAGCCCTGCACTGCCACCCATATAACACAATCATTCATCGCGATTGTAAGAACAACATTATGTAGGTATTAATCTTTCACAGTACGTGCATGGTTGCGACATAAACTAAAATAAAACATTTTAACAGATGTTTATTTTATTGTTATTTAATTTTAGTTAGTTATATTTTATTGTTATTTATCTTGTGTTATATCAGTTAGTCATATTAAATTCTTTAAAATTGTTTTAAGAATAAAATTATGTCGGCACGGCAGTTAGTAAATTTTAACAGATAAATGTAAATTACCAAAAATAGTATGAAGCTCGAAAAGTAGCGTTATTTGTTACTCTCATTCCTTTGTGTCTCCGTTCAGAAAGTCATGTCATTTCGTTGTTTCTTTGTGTACGTGTAGAAAGACTTTGATCGAAGGAAGAAAGGAAAGACAAAATCACTTTTGCGTTTATAATATTACTGAGTATAGTTAGGGGATTACATTACCTCCTCTATTTTGAAATAATAACATTGCGATAATTATGTAAACGAAAGAAACAAACTAGGTAGGTACGGATAATTTTCCAAACTGCACCAGTCTACATCTTATCATTTATCATAATCAGCCTATAATTGCAGGGCACAGGCCTTCAGGGAGGGTGTGTGATCATTTTCCACCACATGTGCCCAATGCAGATAGGTAGACTTCACATACGGTTCAGAATTTCTACTTCTACGTATGCAGGATTCCTCACGATGTTTTCCGTCACCGTATGAGAGCAGTGACGGTATTACGTACATAAGTTAGAAAAACTCATTGTTTAATGGTTCCTACACTTCATAGGCAGCGCAAAATATTTTTACTCAGCAATCAACAAGCAAACTTCAAATCTCTTATTGCCTACATCCCCTAGAGCGTTTCAATCTAATCTAGCGAATAGGAAACTATTTTTATTAAGCTATATTTAGCACTGAGTGGGTGGTAAGCCAGTCGAGATAAAACTGTTATAGAAGCCACGGTTGTACTGTTCAATCCATATAAGAAGACCCTGACATATTTTTTATATCTGTATGAAATAAGAATGAAAATGGCTCGATTCTTGGACCTTCATAATGTGGATATAACTATAGAGAATCCAGAGTACCACGGGACCTGTCCGCAGAACTGATGTATGGCCTATTTACCAGCGAACATTTCCCAGATGAATATGGAATACCCGTACTAATTGGGGAGAAATAATATTTGGGTTTAACAGTAATTTTGATTGTTCGTAGAACTTTTGAATAATGAATGAATAAAAGCTGATGTAATGGTCAGTTTTGAGAAACAAATATTTTATGATATGATTGACAATAGTATCAATGAATTGCAATGCTTTCATTATATCCCTGTATAGTTAGGTAGTAGTGTTAGGGTAAACTGTTGCATTACTACCCATGATACTGAAAAAAGTGAACCCAGAAACTACAAGAATGGATTTTCCATACTAAATGCAATCAGCTTATTAAGTCATAAAAAGTTTTTTTTTTAAAAGGTCGGTATCATGAGTAAAATCATCCATTAACGTAATGCAACTATCTTGACACAAATTTTATAATCATGACGATTACAAAATTTATTGTTTTATTTATCAGTATAATTTTGCTTCTTGCACTTTTCCAAAATTTTCGAATCAAAAACGATAACATAACAGAAGAGAAAAAAAGGAATCCAAATAACGTTTTATTTAAAAAAACCGTCACAAATGACCTGCCTTTGATTGGTGCAACGATATCTTCGAAACCGATTGAAGGAAAAGAAAGCATTTGACACTCTTAAAAAAAAAACAATCAGTTACTGCTGTTCCAAGGTACCTACTGTAGGTACCTATCCAGAAAAATAGGTAACCCATTTTCGTATTTTTGGAATTTGGTAGATACAATACCAATACATAGCAATCTTCAAAATAGCTGGGAAACAGGCGAGTCGTAATGATCATCGACTGTTCAACCACATAATTAAAATATACCTATGGCTTGTTTGAAGCATCCGACCTGAAGGGATAATACGGCACACTTATGCACTTTTCGGAGAGCTGGTCATTCGCATTTCTCATAGAAAATATTCGTCTGAACCTACGGCCCCTTAATGTAGTGTACAAAAAGGCGGGAACCGCGTCCCATCTTCTGTGTGTACAACAGCTGTTACCTATAGGCCGGGAAGAGCTGGCGAGGGATGAAGCTTGTCAACAAAGCCGTAAATTGACCCAAGTTTACGGAGCCAAATGTTTAATATACGAGAGTTAATTATTTGATTATAACAGATGATTTTTTTACCACTCCTAAAGTTTCACATTTCAAGTCATCAAGTTGGGTGGTACAGACCATCAAACTGAACAACTTTTACTATGGAAGCAAACAAGAATTCAGCTGTGTCATACATTTGGGTCGAGGAGGCATTGCAGTTTAGTTTTTTGCGATTTCAGCTTTGTTCCCATTGTAAAAGATGTTCAATTTGCTGGTCTGAACCACCCCTGAATGTTTCGGAAGAAAAACTATTTGGTTTGGTTGATAAATCAGCCTTCTTGTTAAAGTTTGTATTGAAAAATGTCTCACAAGTAATTTTGGGAGAGAGAGTTAACCATCTCCATATTTTTTTTATTCGTTTATTTATAAATTGTTGTTCTTGGTTAATTCAATTAGAATATTTGTACATAACATTAATCATGGTACCTTGCCAATCGAACTCTGTTCGCTTAAATCGAGTTTTTCCTAAGATGGGAGATATTATTATGAGCTATCTAGATCGATTTTTTGCCCCCATAAACCATAAACTGAAAGTCTTATCGAAATTCTTCGAGCCGTTTTCTAGAATAGATCGTTTAATAGTATTATAACATATAATCTCATTGATATTAAATGTATATGTACACATTAACGCTGCGGATTTGCTGGAAGAAACTTCTTTAGACTTTAATCTCTCTCTTCATACATGACGTCCATTCTGTTTTATTGTCTGTAAAACATCTGTGTTTACAATAAAACAAATCTCTTTTGGGGTGGTCAGAAACTACCAACTAAGCGTGAAGTTGTAGCATGACTCACCTTTGGCACATTTTAAGTAGGTATTCAAGACGAAAAGAGCTAGCCATTTATTTAGTATTTTTAATTTTGCTACAATTTTTACAAACGGTTCCGCAGCTTTAACATCGACAGTGGTGTAACTACTGACTGGCAAAATGCCAAGGGCCCCGATACCCTATCTTCGTACTCGTATTACAAATACGAGCTTTTCTACACACATTTAGTCGATTTTCAGTTTGACTGAGTGAGATCCCACTATATGATTTTGCCAGGGACCTCACAAAGCGGTCGTTCTATGAATTTAGAACTGAAGGCGGAGTGATTACTGTTGTAAGTGGTCAAAGCAAAAATATACCGTGTGTCTTTAAGCTTAACAGAGTTTATGGGACAAGAGCAAATACAGTCCGGGTAATAAGTCCATGGGTCGTACGTATACGCACGTACACAGATTATAGAGTGTTGTCGTCATATTATAACCGTAGATAAGATACCTATTGCTAGACTGCAACACAATGAATGGTTTTTAAAACTGTATATGTTATCGAAAATCTGACTTCACACTTTCTAGATTGTTTCTGAAAAATTTCCTTTTCTTTAATTGGATGGTATTGAAAATATTACCAGATTTCGTTTGTATGGAGAGCGTCAACGGTAATATACCCTTAAGGGTATACCCATCATACTGAACAACTTTTAGGCCGGCTTGCACCAAAAAGTATTTAGTCTTAAACATGTTTAAATATGATGCTGTCACTGTCATTTGTATGAGCATTGTGAGTGACAGAACTATCACTAAATACCTACGTTTAAGCCTAAAAACTGGTGCAAGCCGGGCGTAGTATAGGACCAACCTTGAAATTACGAAAAAAACATCTGTTTCATTCATTTTGGTCGAGTAGCTAATGATATTTTGTATGGGACAGAATTTTTTTCCCGATTTCGATTTGGCTTCAAAGTGATAGTTGTTCAGTTTTATGGTCTGAAGCTCCATGTTCAATATGTGAAGCATTTAATTTTACACCCTGTATATTATATCGTACTACTGTGATAAACGTCTAACGTAATTACGGTAATTAATTACTTACCTATAGTTTCAGCTATTTATAAACGTAAACCAAGACCAATTATTAGTTTTCCGGGAGGAAAAAAAGTTATATGAAGTGCCAAGTAAAGTTTTGGCTATCATAAGACCAGAGACACGTCGGAGTCAAATTAGTGTATTACTAAGAATTCAGAGATTTCATTTATTCTGCATAAATAAAATGTTGTCCACATGTTATTTTTCGTCTAGACTGAAACCCAATTTGCTCAAATAATTTGCGTCATCGTCATCGGAATAAAAAATAAGTCTTCTGAATAATTTGAAGGCTCTAGCGACCTTATTATAAGCTGGTAGTACGTGTGCTCGGCGTGCCACTGTATCAGCCAAAGGTAGGTCGGTGCTTGGCCTATATTTCCTCCTCCTCTTACTCCAGTTTAATGTCACATCCCATCTCTTTTCCGCGTGACGTCATCACGCAACCCCAACGCGCGGTTGTGTGCGTGCATTATCCGTACGCAATCTGTCTATATGTGCGTATTCCGGTGATTATTATGATAGTTCAATCTGATTTGTGATTATTTTTGCTTTCAACGTCCCTTACGTGGTGATACAGATACAGTTATTTACGGTTGTTTGATTTATTTAGGTAAGTTTTTTCAAGACGTATGTATATTTTTTTATACAGACGTTTGGGAAATTGGTCGGGGATTTGGGTAAAATGTTCTTGTCCGATACAGAATCGAGGCTATCATTACAAAAAAATATGTATAATAAACTAAGTGGTAGAAATACTATAGAATGCGATGCACCTACTATTTACATAATATCTTGAATTCAAATTATATCAAATCAATGCAATATCTGTATAGTTCGTTAACTTATCAGTAAATTTAGAAGTTTGAGGGCCTGTTTCACCACTTCTGAATAAGTTCTTGTTTTGACAGATCGTTTGACATATTTCGAATGAAATAAATGTCAAATTATCTGTTAAATAAGCTAACATACCCGGAATTGGTGAAATAGGCCCTGAAAAAAGCAGAACATTGGAAGGCCAATATTTTAACACTATGGCTTGCACAAGTTTCTTGCCAGCATGTGTGAGAGAGAAGAAATGTGATTCGTTTTGGACTTTATTAACTTTAATATTAAAATATAAAATCCTTTAGAAATGTCGGCAAGTTCACTGTTGTAGTTTTATTGTGCTATCGAATGAAATAAACAGTTAATACCCACTGCACTACTTTCAAGCATAACATCTGTAACTTATTTTTCTAATGGTTTCAACTTAAATGCGTTACTTACCTACGGATTAACATAGAAAGTGTCAATGGTGACTCGACCAACAGCAGATTTTTTCCCCCGAAGTTGGCTCCATGGGGAAAGTTGTACATGGTTTAATTTTACAGCCTGTATAACGCGATGTTTACAGCGAAATTCTTGCAAAATAATGGTTACCACTATGCCAAAAAGTTCAGACCCTTTTAAAAAAGATTTCGGTGTCTTTAAGTTTTTATTTATACAAAGGGGTTTAGGTAGAAAAGAGTACTTACGTATGATATGATTGTTAGATTTTAGCTTAATAGTAGGCAGTTCCGCTTCTGAAAAACGTTGGGAAAATTGTAGGCTCTGTTTGATTATTGATTAAGACTTAGATTGCCGGTAAGAAAGTAAAGAAAAAAAAATCAACGTTTGAATAATAATAAATCTTTATTTTCAAGCGATATACCTCCATTCGTTGCAATAATAGGCATCCAACCAATTCAATGGATCGATGGATGGATGGTATCGCATTGAATAGAGAGATGTGGAAGAGTTTAGATCAAATAAAAAAAAAAAATTTGTGGAGACCTTTGCCCAGCCGTGGCAAAAAAAGGTTAAAACAATCTGGCCACAACTGCCACAACCTTTTATTCATTTTATCGCAGTTTTAAACAACTTCTCACAGATGACCGTCAATGGTACCCGACGGCAAAATAATTGACCTAACTTTCGATCAGTGTGGTTAAGGATCTATGAAATAATATTGCCATTCGTAACAATATTAATTTACCCAGCGCGAGCGAGTAATTGTACACTCATTGCCAATGAAATTCAACATTTGCTATGATTCAGTAACATTATTCTGTTTGTTATTTAATGAACTTTACAAAGTTAAATAAAAAGAATACGATCCTGACCTTATTTGAATTTTATACAAATGTTAGGACAACATGTTTGAAAACGTAAACTCAATTAGAAAAGTTTTAATTAGATTTCAAAAGGAATTATAGATATGAATTTTAATACAATACCTATTTGAAACATGTTCTGGTGAGAGAAAGCACGGAAATTTTCTGTTCAGATCAAAGCAATAATTTTATGTCTATGCTATATTTTGTCTGCTCAGTTACAGGTTTCTTCTCCTAAACGGTACTGTAGTTATCATGTTTTTGAAGGGCAAAGAAAATAAGTTTCAGAAGTGTTGCTGGCTTACCAGCCCCCATACTAAGATAAGATAAGTTAATCTGCCCAGCAAGTAGTCACGACAACCAGTTCATCGGTATTTACAATACCTATGCCAGCTTCCTGGGTTCATCACTCACAAATAATTCGACATGAAATAGGTTATGTAAAAATTCATCTAAATGGTCTAAGAAATATTCTCTTCGTAATTGAATTTTCAATTCTGCTTTCAGATGTGCCTACCGCATTATCCCAAGTGTATATTACTAAAAGCAATAGAAGCTAATGCCCTTATCAAAAAAAGTGTTGGCCAAACCTCAGTACCTATCACATAAACTTATTTTTTGGGTAACATTCGCCGGGCCTTATTACGGAGAAATTAAGGTCAAAATAAATTGTATCAAAATCTGTGTAAATAGGTACTCCTTCTCTTCCAATTTCCAAAAATCTTTCAATCCTCGTTCTTGTTTATTTCAAATACATTAATTTAATTTTTATTACAATTATGTTCAGTTGTGATAATTCCAATTACTTATTTATATTATATGATAATAATTGTGTGTAATCGAAAGTTATTTTTAAATATTTTACGTTGATTACCTACTGTTTAAACTGTTAATTAATTCAATTAATTATGTTTCAACCTTTTTATTTTTTATTTTGATGATGCTTGCATGTACTTAGATGATTACAAATTTTGTAACAAAATGTCCAATTAAATATCGTGGTAACTATATGCCTATTGGTGGCATATGCCTATTGTAATAGCTTAAAAACGGTGTATCTATGTTAACAATCCTAAATCTGAATTAAATGAAATAAATAAATAACTAGGTATGAATATCTAAGTATAATAAAAGCCGTATTCCATCCTCCTTCACGCCTGCAAATGGTAATGTAATAAGCTAATGTAGCTATATCTAATGATAATATTGTGTTCAGCTATATTTACTTTGTATGTTAAAGGTTCGTGTAAACAGGCCTTCGACAAACAATACATTGTGACGTTGCCTTGACTTATATCAAGATGACGGACTTTTCTGGTAATATAACATTGTGGATCAATGTGATGGAGTGTGGTAGTAAGCAATATTGTTATGTGATCCTGACGAAATAGCCACAAAATTAGTTCAGACAGTCGCCGTCGTTGGATCAGATCAGAAAAGGATGGAGAGACATCTTGAATGCCTTCCTGAAGACATAGTCAACGTTAGCAATTAGCATCAAATAGAGAGCATCAAAGCAATGGAGCAGTGGCACATAGTGAACCTGCCTGCTGTGCCGGGGGTCGCGGGTTCGAATCCCGTAAAGGACAAATATTTGTATGACGAATATGAATATTTGTACCCAAGTCATGGATGTTTGTATTTATATAATATGTATTCTATATCGTTGTCTAGTTATCATAATACAAGTCCAGGCCAGATTCTGGAACTTTAAATGTGACTAGATAATTTGTGTGACACTGTCCAAGATATTTATTATTATATTATTTATTTAAATACCTACCTACCTATAGGTATTGGTACAAGGAATATACTACTCTCTACGTGTGGTACCTTCCTACCTATGTTTTATTTACAAAATTCTCGGTACCACCTATTTTTTTTGTTATGTATGTAACATAACGCCCTTAGGCGGATCACAGAGATGCTTAATTCAAATGTATACCACCAAATAACCTGTGTATAAAAATAAAAACGTATATTGAATTACTGATAGTTTTATGCTAGGTTTCTTAATCTGAAGACAAAGCACATTTTAGTTTTATTTACCAATTACTAGCTGTGCGTTGCAATGCTCCTTCCACAAGAACCTACCAAAGTTTCATCGCAATCTGATGAAGGACTTAAGAACGCATAGAGGATAAACATACAAACATTCATTTTTATTTATATGTATGAATAGATTTGTAGTCTGCTGTGTGTTACATAGGTTAGCCTGGTAGTCCAAAACTGTTATTATAGCTGTCCAGACTGAATCCAAAGTCAATAAAAATTGCTTTACTTTTCATAATTTAGTTTCGCGAAATATTATTTCACAATTAATTAAACTAATATTTGCTCCTGAAAGTACTTTATACGTTTGCTGGAATTTCGCTTCCGAAACACTGATTTCGCGTGACATAGAATTTCCTGCTCCATAACACCATTTTGTTATCATTCAATTAAACCCTGATGAATTGAAACAGTTAACTTTTGTTTCGCAGACGAATTAATTCTGAGTTTAATTTTATCGCTAGATCACGTTATGTCGAGTTATGTTAATTATTCCATCCGTTATTTTAATTTGATTCGTAAATCGTTCGTTTTTTTAAAGTTGCTTGTTTTACCTTGCCATGGGGAACCGATGGTTGTAAGTTGTATACAGAGTGTGAACTTTATTTTCTTACATAGGTATTTTAGAGGGTAGTTTAGACCATCAATCTGAACAAATTTTACTATGGGAATGAGACCAACTTTGAAATTGCGAAAAAATAATCAGATCTTAACTATTATAAAACCGTAAAATCGTGAGGAATAAAAAAGTAATAACACTCGATAGCGCGATTTAAATGACGTGCAGCGCCATCTATTGACAAAATTGTTTGTTTGTTTGTTTGTTCGCGCATCACGCAAAAACTACTGAACCGATTTTGATGAAACTTTTTTTGTTTGATAGCTTATGATCTGACTTAAAATCTGGTATATAATTTGTGCGGACGAAGTCGCGGGAAAACACTAGTGTTGTATAAAAATGTCAAAAGCTACGAAAAGTTGTTCAGCTTGATGTTCTGAAACACCCCCTTAAGTTTACACCCTGCATAATCACTGTGGAGATTTTGGGGTCATATAACGGTTTTTTGGCTGAAATAATAATGGACTGTCATAACATAACATTATTGTACAGAAGTCCCTTAATAGTACATTATGATACAAGTTCGGTAAGTTGATAATTACAGCCGAGGCGTTATTGCTAGACCGAGCCGTAGGCGAGGTCTACAAGAAAGCCTAGGCTGTAATTATCAAACCGAACGTGTGTCATACGACGTTTTATAACATATTTGCGAGGAAACAAGGAAATAAATAAAACTCGGACATTCATAAACTAATAAATTAGACTAACCTTTTCCGCTGCCTCTGAGAATTCTGGCGGCGTCGAATTAATAAATTCATCACAACTAACGGCATTTTCAAATCAAAACAAAAAAACGTAACAAAAAATAGCGATAAAAAAGCGTGCGGAATAATTTTTACTTGTTCACAAACACAAACTAATAAGAGAACTTCACAAATTAGCGATGCGCGCGCATCAGCGCTTTCTTTTTTCTTATTTTAAGAAATAAGAAAAAAGGCAAAGGTACAAAAACAGCCAGTATTACTAATAAAGTAAATTAATATTGTTTGTTTTGGTTTCACATAAATGGTTGCAATTTATTGTCAAAATTAAATAAATTAAAGAATTAAATGTTTAGTTTATCATATTTTATCTCCCAAAGTTAATTTTATTCATAAAATGTTGACCACTTTTCTGACATAAAAACTCTTTGCTAAGATTTAAAAAAGTACCGTTCGTTTTAGACTCAACCGTCCGTTTTACTTTACATTACAGGACTTGTCCGTAATGAGATACATTACGTTAGTGAAATTGGTCAAATAAGAGACCATTTACGAGCAAATGTGTTATAAAAAACGATTAAAAAAAAATAACAATAATAATGACAATATTTAAAGTATGATTGATAGTGTTAGTAGAAAATACGTGTTTACAAACTCAATTCAAAAATTAATTTATTCAAAAGAAATACCTACGTTACAAGGGAGTATGCGCCAGTATAACGTAGGTTCTCTGATCAAATCGGTTACGCCCTACAGAATGTTGAGGAGCGGAGTACTCGAAATCGATTATGTATAAGACCTGATATCAAATCTAGCCCCAAATACCAATTTCAAGACTTATATCGTGACTAATAAACGTATATCTAGACGGCCCTGTTTAATAAACGCGACAATTGACAATGACAATTCAGAGAACATTGCTGGGTACTAATGACTATAAACTTGCTGTGATTCATGTGCCCTAGCATTGTCAGCAATGTACTCTGAATTGTCATTGTCAATTGTCGCGTTTATTAAACAGGGCCCTGCAAGTAATAAAACATTTCTGAAAATCAGAGAGAAAATTCAGTTTGACGAAATTGTGTTGACCCCTTGTAATGCTCAGATGCCTACAAGCTGTTGTCCAAAACGCGCAAGGAATAAATTTAAAATTTGTTTGAATAAAATAAAGTCGAGAATAATTATTGTAAGTGAAATGAAAAAGTTTATTTTAGTATTTAAAAAAAATTAGTATACTACCTACAAAATATGCAGAATTTGCATCAGTACCTACTTAAGTTGTCTCTTACTTCATTATGAAGCGTCATTTTGATGTACAAGACAATATAAATACTGATGCAACACTTGCAATTAGTATTACGTCGTAATAGTACAGTAATTCTATGTATTCAATGTATGGGGATAACAAACAAATTAATAAAGTTTTGAAACTTATGTGGCATGATACCTTTGTGTGTGGTGTTCAAAACTCACAACTCTCCCTCCCCCTCCCCCTGACGCTTCACCCCCCCCTCGCCTTGAAGTTTGTCCCCGTTAACAGTTTTTTATCTTTTTTGTAAAAACTATAATAGATACAAATAAAATGTCAAAGGTACAAATTATCCTCATTAAATTATACACAAAATAAATAATATGCACTTTCTTCATAGGACTTAACCTTTGAGGGCTAGAGGGACGAGAAAGTAACAACATTTCAAAAGTTATGAAATTTGTATGGCGACCCTCGTGAAAGTTGAAGATAAAAATGAAATGTTTCCATATTCTTAAAAAGCGACCCTGAATACCCTCGGATACAAATTTTCAGTCGGATCGGTGAACCTTTAAAAGCTGCTTTGGCGTTTGAAATTTCCATTGCAGCCATACATATCTATCATAGTTTCCGCGGGCCGTTGACCTCATCCTTCAGGATTCGACCTTCTGAGGAAGTAGAAATATTCATTTTAACACCAAGACATCCTAATGATGATCCCCAAAATAATTTTACTATTCGTTGGTTGAGGGAAACCCGGTGAACAATCCGAGTAGGTATCTATGTACTCTCTATGGAAAGTGGTGGGGATCAACCAGATACCTCCAATTGATCTCCGGGTTCCCCTTTCGGTACAAGGATGAAATTTAGGGATCATCACATGGATGCTTTGGTGATACAGGGAAAACTGACTTCCTCAGAAGGTCGAATCCTGAAGGATGAGGTCAACGGCCCGCGGAAACTATGATAGATATGATGGCTGCCATGGAAATTTCAAACGCCAAAGCAGCTTTTAAAGGTTCACCGATCCGACTGAAAATTTGTATCCGAGGGTATTGGGGGTCGCTTATTAAGAATATGGAATCATTTAATTTTTATCTTCAACTTTCACGAGGGTCGCCATACAAATTTCATAACTTTTGAAATGTTGTTACTTTCTCGTCCCTCTAGCCCTCAAAGGTTAAGTCCTATGAAGAAAGTGCATATCACTTATTTTGTGTAAAATTTAATGAGGATAATTTGTACCTTTGACATTTTTTTTGTATCTATTATAGTTTTTGCAAAAAAGATAAAAAACTGTTAACGGGGACAAACTTCAAGACGAGGGGGGGTGAAGCGTCAGGTGGAGGGGGAGGGAGGGTTGTGAGTTTTGAACACCACACCCAAAGGTATCATGCCACATAAGTTTCAAAACTTTATTAATTTGTTGGTCTGAAAAACACAGAATTACCGAACTATAAGCTACGTACGTAAGCTGCGACGGGCTACGTATACGTAGCATTTTTTTCTCAGTGTATGTATATGGTGGACATAATTTTACGTAACTGCGTCTGCACGACGACGCTGAAAACCCTGCTTGGGAAAAGGCTATATCTATGAGTTGAGGCACAGAAGGGCTTCAGAAGAGCGAAACAGGTGCTGCGTGCACCACGACGTGCACGTTCGGGGATCTCGGTACAAGTCGGTCGAACGCCAGGGGCTCTAGGCAAAGTGACATTCTAATTTCTATTGGCGTTGACGCTAATAGGATACGATAGAATGTATGGATTTGACATTGACGCTCGAAACATTTTGACGTTTGCTTTCGTTATCATACGTCAAGTCCATACAATTTTATGTTTTCTACTGTCGTTAACGCCAATCGAAAGATAGTTTGTCTAGGGGCACTGGAGTGCAATTCTCTAAGATGACATCGCTCTTGAATCCTTTAGGGTTGAACTACACATGGCCGCACGCGATCGCACGCGATCGCGTTCCGTCTATCTTATATGCTCTAGCAAATGACGTTCCTGAGTGACAGAAAAGGATGGATGAAAAAGACGATCGCGTGCGGCCATTGTGTAGTTCAACCCTTAGATCGTCGAAGATGTCATATTAATAAGTTTTACACAACGCGTACCGAATTGACAGCTCGCCAATGATGTTAGCGCTTAGAGAATTGCGCTCCAGTCTCTATTTTTACTGTGCTCCAGGAGTGCCATTTTTGAATCTCGATCGCTGAGCTCAGCAGTTGAAAATGTCAAAATTACTATGGAGATACGCATCTTTCTACTGCTGATTTCACTTTCAAAAATCATACTTCAGGAGTACGATTTTTGAAAGTCTAATCAGCAGATGAAAGATGCGTATCTCCATAATAATATTGTCATTTTCAACTGCTGACCTCACATAAAGAGTTTCAAAAATCACACTCCAGTACCATATTGTGTCGGTATGTGCGTGTCTATGTGTGCCTGATTCGTCTGACGTCTGAAGATGCATATCTCCATAGTAATTTTGTCATTTTCAACTGCTGACCTCACATAAAGAGTTTCAAAAATCACACTCCAGTACCATATTGTGTCGGTATGTGCGTGTCTATGTGTGCCTGATTCGTCTGACTCGTTGCGTAGATCTGCCCTTTACGTCTCCTGTTTTTTTTTTATACAAGTGTCAGTGACGATACATTTTAAAATACAATAGAACTGTGTTAACACAAATTATAGTATAATATGATTGTGTACGTTACGTTTTTATTGCTAAACATATATAACAACAAACATGTACATTTTGAACTCTAATGTAATGAACAAAAGAGTTTGACCTTGTCACTTGTTTGCAGCTTATTTATTTAGTCGACACTTTTCACCAGGGAACGGGTGTAATTATCCTTTAGTTACAACCATGAAGGATAAGGACGGTCAGCAAAAATTCATCGGGACACGCACGAACATTTTACCAAAAATATCGTAATATTAAAAATGAATGATGTCATCATCATTCAAATAAGAAAATAAATCTTATATGATAAAGTTGTTTTTAGGTAGACAAATCTCTGGTGGTAGTAGTAAAAACCACGTCAGAGGCCGTAAGGCGGTCTGAAAAAACTCTGACACCAGCGCCTGCGGCATGATCGCGCGATAAAGCGCTATCGCGCCCTAGCTCCCTCTCTTTTTGCGCGCGAACGAACGAGTTAGCAGGCGCGATAAAACGTTTATAGAGGCACCATGCCGCCGGCGCTGGTCTTGCTGCCCACACGATAAGAAGAAGTAAGACAAAAAATCTGTGGTTCCATACAAAACCACAAACTGGCTCGACCCAAATGTCCCATACATCGACATACGGCAGATTTTGCTCGATTTCGATGTTTGGTCCCATTGTGAAAGTCTGTCAGTTTTATGGTCTGATTACTTTAAATTGTGTACTTACTAAAGATCTCTAGGGTGCTAGGTTAATAAAGGGTTGTTCTGAGGTTTCAGTATATCTCTGACTACCCTCTCGGGTAATATAGTCGGGAGCATTATGCTTATGCTTCTTCTTAATATGCTGAAACTTTTTCAGGGGATGATCAGACTGTCAAACTGAACAACTTTCTCTATGGGACCAACATCGAAATCGCGAAAATAAAAATCTGCTGTCCCATACATTTAGCTCGAGTAGGCTTAAAGTTTTGTATGGAACAGCTGTTTTTTTCGTTATTTCGATGTTGGTGCCATAGAGAAAAGTAGTTAGGTTTGACGGTCGGATCCCCTTAAAAAAGAATCAGGATATTAAGAATAAGGTATATATTTGATGCCGACTGTACCTTCGCCAGCGAGCTTAAATTAACTTTTTAAATTGTCCAAAGCAAAATGTTGGACATTTTAATTTCGCCAATGTGACGTGGACGTGCAACGCTTTGGGCGTGAGTGCCCTTCTAATAACCTCTACAGGGTCCAACTTAATATACTGACACTTTTTAAAGGGAATGATCAGACCATCAAACTGAACAACTTTCTCCATGGGAGCAACATCGAAATCACGAAAAAAAACATGAAAACGCGAAACACACACAAACACGAAACAACACAAACAACAGCTCTCCCATACATTTGGCTCGCGTAGGTTTGCAGCTTTGTATGGAGGGGCAGATTTTTTTTCGCGATTTCGATGTTGCCCATAGAGAGAGTTGTTCAGTTTGATGGTCTGATAATCTCCCTAAAAAAGTGTCAGCATATTAAGAAGGATCCTATATTTTGTAAAATTTTCTACTAAATTTTACAAAGCATTTCTCATCACATAAGGTTTGGTATTGTTTGACTAACCAATTCCGTAGACGAAATTCACAAATTTAGATATTTTCTAGGATCACTATAATAGTGCTACAATCTGGTGTAAGTTTCAGATTTTATAGGGACCTTCTTATTATGCTGACGGTTTTAGGGGAATGATCAGGGGTGCAATTTTTGAAACTCATTCGGTGAGCTCAGCAGTTGAAAATGTCAAAGTTACTATGGAGATTTACATCTTTCTACTGCTGATTTGTCTCTCAAAAAAAACTATACTGCAGGAGTGCGATTTTTGAGATTCAAATCAGCAGTAGAAAGATGCGTATCTCCATAGTAATTTTGACACCGAATGAGATTAAAAAATCGCATTCCAGACCATCAATTCATTCATCATTCATCATTGTTTCATACAAAAATTGCAATCCTGCTCGACCCAAAGGTATGTGACCTATTTCGATGTTGGACATCAATGTTCATTAGTGGACAAAAAAGCACAAAAAAATTACGCACTGTTGCAGTAGTTTAAATATTTTAAAAGAATTATATTCGGGTGAAGTTACTTTCACGAATACTTGTTTTATATCTGAAAAAATATTTTATTTTTGTAGGAACTTGTCTGTATTTTATTTACAATCAATCGTCTATACAGCGTGTAAGGAAAAGTATCATTAACCTTTAAACCACATACTCAACCCATCAGACTGAACAACTTTTACTATGGGAGCAAACTTGTTAGGGCAAAAAATTTATCAGCTGTTCCATACTAAACTGTAGCACCCACTCGACTCAAATGTATGAGATACTTTTTTGGTTCTGACAGGTATACTCTCATAGTAAAAGTTGTACAGTTTGATGGGTAGAGTATGTGGTTTAAAGGTTAATTATACTTTTCCTTACACCCTGTATACAGCCCTCCGAATAATGAATAGTGAAAGTTGTTCAGTTTTATTGTCAGAGTTCAGTATTCGGAGGGCTGTTCCTTACACCCTGTATAAAAAAAATTATTATGTTAAAAATGTAGTTTCCCCAAAACGGAAACAAATATTGCAACGAAAAAATGGTTACGAAAAGAAGTCCAGAAATCACGATGCAAACAAGATAAGCTTCGTTAAACATAAATGATAGTTATTTGTAACAAAAGTTTTTAGTTAAAATGGCGAAGCAAATAAAATAGTAGGTACAAGAGGAGGAAAACAAGAAAAGTGAGTTTTCACAGCACAATGTTCCAGTTTTTTTTCAAACAGCAATTTGATAGCCCTTGGCTTGGTAACGCGAGAGAAAATTCAGTAAAGAAATTTAATAACGCAAGATTGAAAGTTAATTAATTTTCTGTCAGAAAGTTAACTATAACGTTCTATGTAATTTTGTATATTGTTATTAAATACAGCCTATAAAATATATTAAGCATGACCTACAAAAGGTACAGTTAAACCAACGCGGTCTGCGGTCAAGATTACGTTACGTTCACTTTTATTCATGTCAGCAAAATAAGTGAATGCATATTTATAATTATCTTTTACCCACGCGCAAAAGATTATGTAGTTCAAATATGTACACGGCGTTGAACGCTATTTTCAGAAAACAGAGTTCATCATATGGGTAGGTTGAGTATGTACACAAGTAGAGGCTAATTAAAGGACAATAAAGGTGACTTTAAATTTAAAGTGGTCATCTTAATTATTATTTCCCACTTTGGGCCATCAGGGTATGGTCCATTTTTTCTCACTTTAATCCCTGAGGTGCGGTGTTGTATAATAGTAGTTAAGGCTGTAGATATACTATTATAGGTACATATTATGTACTTTTGTGTACTATGTGTACCTATGTGTGGACTACACCAATCCGCATTGGGCACGCGTGGTGGACTGATGCCCATACACCCTCCCTGAGGGTAGGCCTTGGGTTCTGCAGTAAGACGGCACGTATATAGGATCATATGATTCAATGATCAAATGATTATGATGTTGGTCGTCTGTCCAGCGGGCAGCAGGGCGTCCCACACTACTAAGTTCGCTGTCTCCACTCTAGAACTCTGACACCCCACCGGTTGTCAGTTCTTTGGCAGATATGACCAGCCCATTGCCACTTCAGCTTGCAAATTTTCTGAGCCATGTCAACTACTTTAGTTCTCTGACGTATCACTTCATTTTTAATGTGATCTGTCAGAGAAACACCGAGCATAGCTCTCTCCATTGCTCGCTGAGCGACATTAAATTGATGAACTAGTCCTATCGTGAGGTTCCATGTTTCCGCACCATAGGTCATTATTAGCAGGACGCATTGATTCAATACCTTTGTTTTGAGGCATTGTGGTAGAGCCGAAGAAAGTATATATGACGGAGTTTCCCGGAAGCAGCCCATCCTAGTTGGATGCATGTTTTAGGAGTATATTGAATGGAAACAAAACACATTCTCATCTAAAACTCCTGTAAACTAATGGTCTACAGTACAACCATTCTAAAACAATAGAAAGAACGATATCATTGTTTGCTATAATCACAAAGAGTTCATCTCGAGCTGTCCTTCCCAATTTTCCCCCGTCACCTCGGGCCTGGCTGTAATCTTCGGATTACGCCACCGTCAAAGCCTCCGTGAATTAGTCGACCAATATTTTTGTTTTGACAGTATATTACGATTGGTCGGTTCGTAGCAAAGCTATACAAGGTGTTTCATAAGTAACAATAAATTTTTAAAACTCTTAAGGGGGTTGTTTAGACCGTCAAACTGAACAACTTTCTCTATGGGACCAACATCGAAATCGCGAAAAAAATAATTTTATATCCCATACATATTTTAACTCTCGTCGATTTGTAGAGTATAGAACATAAATTTTTTTTTTCGCGATTTCGATATTGGTCCCATAGTGAAAGTTGTTCAGTTTGATGGTCTACACCACCCCCTTAAAGGTTTATTTGTACTTTTGTAACACCTTGTATATAATCTTTTTATTATTGTTTTGAATTTCTATTTAGGTAAGTATAACACTGAATTCACTCACATCAAAACCAGAAATCCTTTTCTTTCTGGGATCAAATTCGAAAACAGGGTTGAGTAAGTTTGCATTTATGTATTGAAGTACAGATTTTTTCTCGCGATTTCAACTTTGGTCCTATAGAAAAACACCCTATTAACTGAACAACTTTCATTATTGAGCCAACATCGAAATCGCGAAAAAAATACAGCCGTCCAGTTTTGTATGAAACAGCTGATTTTTACTACGCGTTTTCGAAGTTTATTCATAGTTGCCGTTTTAGTCGGTGTTTTAATTCAGGACTCCGCCATGAAATCGCCGAGTAATCATCGATCAAAACGCCAGTGTGGAAGCGCTCTTAGAGGCCATCTATCTAACCCTACTTTTCCCGGGACAAAAGAAAAACTGACCCAGTAGTGTTTATTTACTGCATAGAGGGTTAAATTGATCATTAACCCTCTACAGTTCGTCCACATCCAAAGTAACTCCAATCAGACCACTTTAGTTCTTACGTCGTAGTCAATAAGGGTTCTGTTAGGTAAGTTCTTAGGGTGAACGGTTAGGGGTCCGGTACGGGACGCTCATCGTTTGTCATTTGGCTTAGCAAGTAGCTTTACTTAGTTTGTTTAGTTAGGGTTTTGGGCTGTTGGCTCTTGCGTTGTTTCATTAGTAAATTGTTTTACGTTCGCTGGAGAAGTCTTTTAGTTGACACTACTATATGCGAACCTTACAGTCCACCTATGAAAGGAATTAATTCTTATTATTATTATCATTATACATTTTTCCAAAAAATATAATTTTTACTATTTGTTGAAGTATAGATTAAAAACTAGCGGCGCGGCGCCCGCGACTCCGTACGCGCAGACCACTGACTTCAAATACTCATAAATGTTGATTGAATGAACCGATTGCGATGAAATAAAGCCTGTATGTTCATCCAAATTAAGCCTCATCATCATCATCATCATCATCAGCCTATCATCGTCCACTGCTGAACATAGGCCTCTCCCAAGGCTCGCCACAAAACTCTGTCCTCGGCCTTCCTCATCCAGTCGCTCCCCGCTACTTTTTTTTAGTGCAGCGGGCAGCAGGGCGTCCCACACTTCGCCTACCAATACTAAGCTCTATGCCTTTATGAAAACTCTGGCATGCCACGGCCGCCGAGCGACCGCAATGTTTCTTAGTTTTCGTCTGCGGTTTCGAATTATATTATTTCGAAATCGATGCTAACTCTGACAAAACAGCATGGCACTGACAGGACATTTTCGAGTTGTATTTTCTAAGTATACACCACAAATTTTTTATGAGTAACGAACCTTTAAGGGTGTATTCAGACCGTGAATCTGAACAACTTTCCCTAAAGAACATGGGTCGAAAAACGAGAAAATTTTTTGACCTCCCACATAAAAGTGCGGATCGGAAGTTCGATTTTCTATGGGAGGTCCAAACGTTTTTCGACCCATGTTCCTCAGGCAGAGTTGTTCAGATTCACGGTCTGAATACACCCTTAAAGTTTCGTTACTAATTAAAAATTAGTGGTGTATTAATATAGGTATGTTTAGAAAATACCACGAGAAAATATCCTTTCACACATTTGTACTATAGCTACAAAAGTACAAATAATTTATTTTTATTGTATTCTTAAAATCTCTTAAATCTAAAAAGAAAACCCAGTGGAAGGCGTCGGGGTGTCTGTTATAGAAGCAAGCTAATCCCATGATGCACTCCAAGAATGTTAATGTTGTTTTCTTTACGCTGGATGACTTTAGAATCTTGCGGGGAAATTATGATGCGGCGCATAGTAATGCTCTGGTGGCTTTGCCAGAGGGATTTTTGCATGCATTAGAGCAGGCATGTCAAAGTTTTCTTGCGTTGCGTTTTCAAGAATAGGTTCCCGATGCGGCCTGCAAGCGTATAGACTTGACATAGGTACTTTATTATGTAGGTATCACCACTGTATTGAGTCATCACTCACTCACTTGTTATGTAGACTTTTTTACAAGGGTTCTGAAAATTTTTCAATATAAATAGGTACTGTTCTGTTTTAACCCCCGACGCAAAAATAGGGGTGTTATAAGTTTGACGCCTATGTCGGTCTGACTGTTTGTCTGTTTGTCCGTCTGTCTGTCTGTGGCATCGTAGCTCCCAAACGGGTGGACCGATTTCGATGCGTTTTTTTTAATAGAAAGCTGATTTTTGCGAAAGTGTTCCTAGCTTTGTTTCATGAAAATCGGTTTATTAGTTTTCATGTAACTTTAATAATTATGAAATAAAGTTAAATTAAACAGTTTAAAAACCCACCAAAATAATTCGGTCACCTATTATTTTTGATGTAAGCAAATGTATGTTTTACTTCTTAACTCTCTTTAAGATATTTTATGTCAATTAATGTGTCGGGGACCGCAAGTGATTGTAAAAAAATCAATGGTCATTTCATAGCGGTCCCCTACGCATTAATTGACCTAAAATATATTAAGGGTATATTATTCGGAGCGCGCTCCATACAAACGTACTATGGTGATATTTTCAATACTAACCAATTAAAGTCAATGAAATTTTGCAGAAACAATCTAGAAACAAATTTCTATGCTTGTATGGAGTCAGATTTTCGTTAAAATGTATAGTTTTCAAGTTACAGTGCCTCAAAGATTTCCATACAAATCTTAAATTAATCCTAGCATTGAAACTGTATATTTTAACGAAAATCGGATTCTATAGAAGCATAGAAATTTGTTTCTAGGATGTTTCTGCAAAATTTCATTGACTTTAATTGGTTAGTATTGAAAATATCACCATAGTACGTTTGTATGCAGCGCGCATTTTCGCTCTCGGAATAATATTCTCTTAAAGAGAGTTAAGAAGTAAAATAGCTTACATCAAAAATAATAGGTGACCGAATTATTTCTTACTTTTTAAATGTTTGTTTTTGGTGTTGAGGGTTTTTTAAATTTTTAATAATCGTCCTGATCTACGACTACGATAGAGGCAATGAATTTTATTTCTTTATCTTCTTTTGCGCCCTACGGATTCTAACTATCCTTATGCATTTGGCCCACTAGTGACTTTGAGTTCGACATGCCTGCACTAGAGCATGATATTATAATGTCACTTTTTTTTAGTAAGTATTACAATTTAACAGAGAAGGATATTTTTTTCCTTTTACAGCTTTTATGTACCTTGGGCTACACCAAAGAAGAGATTAGCGTGTGCGATACTGCGAGTGAGATAGGAATACGCCATTGCCTACACTATACACATGGGGGGCAGGGAGTGTCCATACGGTATGTATGTAGTGCCTACTAGTTACTCTTTCTAATACTGTTAGCCAATGAGATGTTCGACCCATTCGTACTCAGATTGAAATGCAATTTTTCCCATAGCCTATACCTACCTATTATTATCTATTCATATGACTATACCTCTACCTACCTCATCACGATATGCTCTTTTAAGGCCTCCGCACATTGCAGCGATATTATCGAGCGATATTATCGACAGCGATATTGCGACACCTTACACACTGCAGCGATTCTGCGATTCGCGTCACGCATGCGCCCCACCACTGAATGTAGTCGAAAGAGTTGCGATAATATCGCGGCAGTGTGTGGGATCGAGCGCGTCCCCATACAAAATGTACTGAGAACAATTATCGCAAAATCGCAGTGATATTATCGCTCGATAATATCGCGGCAGTGTGTAGGATCGCGCGCGTCCCCATACAAAATGTACTGGAAACAATTATCGCAAAATCGTAGCGATATTTTCGCTCGATAAAATCGCTGCAATGAGCGGAGGCTTAACTTGAGCTTCGGTGAACGTTCCAAACTTGTTTCAAACATCGTAGCTGTACCACAGAACATTATAATAGGTAGGTAGTACAAAGGTTTTAATAAAATACAAGAGTTTTTAAAAATGAAGAAATTACTCGAATGCTTCATTATTCATGATAGTTTCGTAGCGGTTCCGTAAAAGGGGAGTAGGAATGAAACCTAAGTTTACTTAATGTGCAGAAAGCTTTTGCTCTCGAGTCAGAATTAGCAAATAGCGTGAATTCTGTGCCGGCTCACAAACTAGCAATATATTTCTTGTTACAATGGCAATAAAGTCCATGAAGGCATGAAGTTTAAGTTTCCATTTAAATTCACATGAAAACTCCAGTGTGGGAGAAATCGTTTGTTTATGTAAGTAAGTACGACAATTGTTTGATATTTGGGACCTCGTGTGAAATGAAATACAACCCTTTGCTTAGATATGTTTTGGTTACGGAGAGCTTGTTTAATTTTGTTCTGAGAACAAATAATTCAGCTTAGAACAATATTTGCCTAATTCCTTATGCAAATTGTAAATTGAAGAGCTGGCTTTTGCTTATTATTTATTGGGTAAAATGGGAACAGCAAATTAGTTGATAGGTTAGGTACCTACTTAGTGTAATAGTTCTCTTGCTGACTGTATTTATAGATAAAATAATAATCATGAGACTATGCTGTACGTGGTTTTAGTTAATTTCATTCGTTTTAGGCGCTCTTAGATTATAAATTACATTGTGTTTATGTTTTTGTACTTTGTGCATACGCCTAAAAAGAAATTCCGATGCGTCTGTGAAGTCTATATACCAATCCGCATTGGGCACGCGTGGTGGACTAACGCCCGTACATTCCCGAGGGTAGACCTTTGCCCTGCAGTGGGACGTATATAGGCTTTGATGATGATGTTGATGAATATTAATAAAATAGTATTTGAAAAAAAAGAATCATCAAAATCGGTTCACCCAGTCGAAAACCAAACAAACATTTAAAAAAAAAAAACATAGGTACTTACAGTCGAATTGAGAACCTCCTCTTTTTTTTTTGAAGTCGGTTGAAAAATCAAAAACTACGTCTCCTCAATCAAAGTCAAAAGAATTTATTTAAAAAAATATGTAAAACTCACTTTTCAATTTAGAAGGGATTCCATCTCTATTTAACTCTGCCAGAGTTCATTGTCTTGGACTATTGATAATAATTTAATAACAAAATAAATCAATATACTATCAAATAGCGTTATAATTAATTGCCTGCTTACATTGCCCTTTGACATTCAAATGTCAAATGTCTCGAAAGTTTTTGAGGTGTTTGAAATACAATTATATTCACGTAGGGTTCTAATAAACTCGTAATTGATTTTCACTGTAGAACACCTTTTTACAGGGTGTAAAATTAAATGCGTAACATATTATAAAGGAGGTTCATTCGACCATCGAACTGAACAACTTTTACTATAGAACAAACTTAGAAATTTGCATATGCCAATAGGTAAGCTATCTTGACAAAAATGTATAAAACAGCTGCTTTTTTTTCGATTTCAATCTTGGTCCTGTAGTGACAGTTTGATGTTCTGAAGTACCCTATGAAGTATGTAACGCATTTAAGTTAACATCCTTTTTAGCCCGCTGCGCTGCATTGTCATAAACTCACATAGATAATTAGATATAGATGGCCCGCCCGATGAAATCTTTATCCAGTATTGGAGAAATTGATCTTATTTCTTTTGATTTTTGAATTAGTTCAATTACGTATCGTTAGTACTATAATAACAACCAAACTATTAAAAGGTTATCACTTATCATAGTTCACTGACCTCGCAAAAACGATTCCGAAGTACCACCGTCCTGATCCTGACCTGAAGTTAATCTCATTTTGAACTCTCACTGATTCGATCAAAGCAAATACTAACTCTTCTCCAATAGAAAATCTTATTTATAAGACATGAAAGTAGGTTATCATTTATCGGGCGGCATGTGACTGATAAAGTGGACGGTAAACAAAAGATGCACATCTGAATCCATCTTGCGGATTTCAGAAGAAGCTTTGCGTCCACCGCACCCGCATCGCAGCGGACGGATTTCTTGCTTTGTATGGATTTCTATGGAACTGCGTCCACTGCACCCGCATTACCTATATACGGGAGGGGCGTCGATACTTTTAAATAAAAATACTGATGACGTTATCCGCAGTGAACGCACCGTCAGTGTTCCCATCTTTGGATATTTTCCCCTAATTTTATAGGGTACTAGAGGACCGAGGCGAACTTCGCACCTCCATAAAATCTTCCCGACACACACTTGGCCGTTTTTTATAGCCTATGTTAATCACTGATAATGTAGCATTCTAATGATGAAATAATTATTCAGATCGGTCTAGTAGTTTCGGAGCCTATTCATTACAAACAAACCAACAAAAAATCTAATCTTTCCTCTTTATAATATTACTAGTGTTTACCCGCGACTTCGTCCGCACAAATTACATACCAGTAGGCCTACCATGAGTTTTCACCGTAGTACTTTACTACTTTACGTCACCCATTTTGTATTGAATCTCGTACAGCGCTCATTGTGGTTACGTTGAGAACTAATTTCTATCATACGAATTGGACCATGTGAATTGTCTACCATGAGATTTTAACATCAGTAAAATCTCATGGTAGGCCCTCTGATTTTAAGTCAGATCATAAGCTATCAAACAAAAAAACTTTCATCAAAATCGGTTCAGTTGTTTTTGCGTGATGCGCGAACAAACAAACAAACAAACAGACAGCATTTCTAAAAATTTCGAGTCAGGGATACCTAAAACCATATTGTAATCTTTTTTTTGTAAATATTATCTTCAATGTACAGACACACTTCAGTTACAGTTTTATAATAGTTTAGATAAGTATTAGTATTAGTGTAGATTTTTTCATGTCTATGATATTTTGTAGAGTATTCCCCGTTCATCGAGCGGATGCGATTCAAGCTACTTTAATAGGTACCTAGGTACTTTAAACGGCAATGTCCGAGACCAACTGCAAAACGAACATACTAACGTACCTTCTAAAGCACAGGCGTTCAACATGGAATACCTACCACAAACACAACCAATTCAAAGACTGACTTAACCGAGCGTTCCATAACTGATCGTTTCTAAGCCAAACGTATAGTATTATATAATCTGTGGCCAAACTATACTAAACTAAACGTTAATCGGAAATTTGACTTTAGCAAACAGTTTTACCATGCAAAGCTAGCAATCCTGTTTATTTAATAATCTTGTTAGGGTTAATCGAAAGCCAATAGAGCCTAAGGCATGAAGAGATTGAATCAGTTTCAGTAACGTATAACCGGTAATATAGTATGTTGAATCTCTGATATGTTTGCATGAAGGAACCCTCATCAAATATTAAATATTTGTTACATTTTGTTTGTTTTAAGATCCAAACCATGTTACCAACGGATAGAGGTCAGAATTTGGAAGACTTTTAATCTTTATATTGCTTCTTTTATTATAGGTAGGTACTGGGAAATGTTGTATTGTGTTTTTAACACTATAGGTTAGGTTAGGTTCGGTATGTAGACTGTCACTGCCATTCTGGGTAAGCTCGCTTCATCTTCGACCCCATCTTTGTCCTGAGGACTAGATTGAGGTCAAGAGCAAACCCATTTAAGTACCTATAAAAAAAAAACTATCACTCTGCATTTTTTCATCAGGTATTCGAACCAGAAGTAGGTATTCGAGTTCCGACCGCATGGAGAAAAGAGGGTAGGCCTTGTGGGGACAAGGTGGCCCGAGGGTAGCGCAGGACCGGTCGTTATGGCGATCCTTGGGTGTAGCCTATATCTAGCAGTAGTCGTCTATCGGGCTGAGATGATGATGATGGTGATGATTCGAACCAGGATCGCAAAACAGTCAGAATAATTATAATAATCCTTTAGTAGTCGCAGGACTCCGGTATAAACTTGCGTCCACCCGATTTCCTTCAGAAACCGCCCATACAACGCAGTCGGTGGTTTCTTATGCAGTGCTTTTGTAGGCACAAGGTTAGCCACAGCCACGTATCATCACTATGAGCTTGTTATCACCGGTGCACGAACGATTTATAGACTATAAAATTAGAAGCGTAAACCTGACAACGTACTTAATTACTGCCTCCTTTCTTTGTACTTGATATATTATATAGGTAATAATTCTGTGGGTCCGGTGAATAACGGTCTAACTCAACTTAGATCCAAAATGAGTTTTTAATGCCATAATACTCAATTTTTTTTTCTCTACAAAATGGTGTTACTGAAATATTCATACCTTTAATAATTCCAGAGATAGACTTATTACAAAACGATTTAAGTCCATTTTTTTATCGTGCACAATGGTTGAAATACAGTTAGATCATAAAACCAATGATCATAAAAACATGGATTTATTTCGACTTAAATCCTTCGTCACAATTTATTTTGTTTTGTGACTTATCTGAGTTAAATCAAATTTCAAAAATCTTAATAGTTAATACCTACATAAAAAATCAAGTTTAGCTCATGAATATGATGCGCGTTTGATAGCGGGCTAAGTACGGAAACTGACATCATCTGGGACTGGGGAGAACGCTATACATCTCACTAAAAATGTATGTCGAAAAAGTGAGTTAAACCGTCTATCACCAAATATTTTCTTTTATGTAGTGAGAATAAGAATCACTTAGTATGAATACAATCTGGCGATTTTTTTAAAGGATTGAACTAAGTGATAATGTCAGGTCTTGTTTTAGCTAGGGATTGCCGAACCGCACTTCAAGCATAGGCTTGTACATAGAGTGGTAAAGAAAGAACCTGTTGTTTATTCTTTGAAATTAAATTATTTTTTTCCTAAAATATCGTATATTTTGTATAATAACAACACTGCAAAGCGAACCGAATATCAAACGTGTATTAATATGACAATACACCAGACTGGTCATAAAATTTTGAGGCACAGAATCGTGAGTTCTAACTTGATAAGTTTTTAAGCATGCGTCGCTTTAGAATTGGTTATTGTCTCAGATCACAGCAAACAAGGTTATTGTATTGTTTTTAGAATGGTTTTTTGTTTAATATTTCACTTTCCAGCATTACTGATACCACGCGGCGTTACCCATGTCGCGAAATTTGCATCTAAGCTAGTGTTACCCATAAAAAAATATACATATATTATGATAAAATTACTTATAACGAAATGAATATTTTTTCTAGAAAATGTCTAATTTTTGTGTCATTTAAGTATAATGCTGAATATGGATATTAAAAGCTTAAACAGTGAGCTTAGAAAGTACATTTTGCAAGTGTTTGTTATATTTTTCCACAAAAATAATATTAAATATTTGATTTAAATCTATACGCACAAAATATTACCTTTGTAAAAAAGAATTTAACTCAAAAAACACTTCGTAATTTTGTGATGAGCTTGTTTTACCTAAATAAAACTACGTTTATCAATGCGTTTTGATTCAGTTTACAAAGTTAGTTTTCCGGTGGTGTGTATTAAAGAAAGGGATGGAATTAAAATGAAATTAAAAAATAACATAAACCATTTCACACCAAGGTTATTGTGAAGTGTAAAAGGCCCTAACTCAATTTAAATCATAATGTAACGTATTTTTATTAGTGTCAAAAGGTTTAATTCAACTTCTGAACGAAATATCTCCAGCACGGTAAGTATTTCATAGACTAAACCATATACTAATAAAAGAACATAAAAATATCTAGAAGACACAGTGATTAGCTTGCAAAAATATGAAATGGTTTTCGAGAAAATAATTTTTCATCCCATCTATTCAAAAAGTGTCACTTTAGTCCTCTTTAAGTGCGCCTAAAGTTGCACTTTTTGTTAAGAGACTTTTACAGCGGGCAATGATGAGTTTTGAATTTGGAACATGTATTTTTGCTACATAGGTCCGCGACCAAAGAGACCGAACGCAAATATTAAACTAGAAGCGCCTTTTATTTATTTTCCTCATAGAGGGGGATGAAAAGTAGAGTGTATCACTCGGCCGCAAAATTATTTTTTCCTCGGGCGGCATACTTTGAATCCCTCGCTGCGCTCAGGATTCTACTTTAGAATCCCTCGCTGCGCTCGGGATTCTACTCAAGAATCCTTCGCTATGCTCTGGATTCAAAATAGCGCCCTCGCCTTAAAAATATTATTTTACGCCCTTGTGATACAATCTACTATTTTATACCAAAAAATTATGTTTTTAGGCTCTCCTGTAAAGTTGCATTTTTTGAGTTGGACCGTTATTCACCGGACACACAGAATTCTACGTAACCTGTTGGTGAACCTAATATGTACTTTCTCTATGTGATCAATATCGAAATCGCAAAAAAAATCTTTCTCTTCAAAAAACAGCTGTCCCATACGTTTGGCTTGCTTTGCAGTTTTGTATGGAACAGCTAATTTTTTTTTCGCGATTTCAATGTTGAAGAAATTGGCACAATATTCCATCCTAAAATCTTCAATGTAGAGAGAGATGCAGAGTTTCTGACCACCCCGAAAGAATGCACGTAAGTTCATGTTTGTCCCAGGTCTATACAGGGTGAAACGTAACGAGGAACCCGATTTAAACAATGAAACCAAATAACTTTCACTGAGGAACATGGGTCGACATTTTTTTTTATTTCCCATAGAAAATAGTTCGGCTGATCTGTAGGGCTCGCATGCCAACCCCGAGAAAACGATAAAAATCGAGATGTGCCTCCATCCTTATTATTTTACGTATGCCAGAAAGAGCGCGCACGACGTTTTTCTCGTTTAAGCGCTTTGTCGTGGCTGGCATGCTAGCTGTGCAGCACTTTTGTATGGGAGGTCCAAAATTGGTTTTCGTTTTTCGACCCATGTTCCGTGGGGGAAGTTGTTTGGTTGCATTGTCTGAATACACCCTTGAAGGGAGAGTCCACCGTTATGTTCCACCTCGTATTATGGTCGTTGACCTCAAACTACAACTACAGGACAACTGTTATTTTATTTATTCGCCAGTAGCTTTTATACCGAGGCCTGTTAAGATTGTCACCAACAGACGTAGAGGTCTATACAATGATTCTTATCTATCTGACACAATACACAATACCCAACTATTTAATAGTTTTCTCGGTTCAGAGTACTATCTGCTCACCCTACGTGGTCCAAAATTGGTTTTCGGTTTTCGACCCATGTTCCTTAGAGAAAGTTGTTTGGTTGCATTGTCTGAATACACCCTTGAAGGGAGAGTCCACCGTTATGTTCCACCTCGTATATGGTCGTTGACCTCAAACTACAACTACAGGACAACTGTTATTTTATTTAATCGCCAGTCGCCAGAGGCCTTTAAGATTGTCACCAACAGACGTAGAGGTCTATACAATGATTCTTATCTATCTGACACAATACACAATACCTAACTATCTAAATAGCTTTCTCGGTCCAGAGTACCATCTGCTCACCCTACGTGACCTTTAGAGAAAAGGGTTTAATTAAAGCTAGATTACTTCAAAGAACAGTAACAAAATCTATAAGTATTCGTATTTAATGTTAAGATTCTGTAGATAGTTAAATGTCTACTAATCATAAGATACCTACATATTTTTATTGCTGCCGATATATTAAAACAAAATACAAGGTGAAAACTGAAATTTGTGTTACATTAATATTTCAAGGCGTGGCGTGGTATAGGCCATCAAACTGAATTGGGATCAACATTGAATTTTTTTTTTTTTTTAATATAAATAAAAGAATATATTATAGTATTATGGTCGAATGCACCCCCTTAACTATAATATGTAACGCATTTCAGTTTACATTTACATTGAAATAGCTTTGGTCAATATTTGATATAGATAGGTAAAAAAATAGGATTAATTTTGATTGTAATAAATTGCAACTGACACAAATCGTATCGATAAATGACGTAAACGAGTCTCACACTCAGTTGCAGAAACGCTCATTAAAGTTAATCCTCCATTAAATCTCTTGCTGTCGCTTTTTGTTTTGTTGATGTAGTAAAAGCTAGCAAGAGATTTAAAAGAGGATTTACTTTAATGAGCGTTTCTGCAACTAAGTGTAAAGCTTTCACCAACGCTCTTTCAAAGACCGACTTAAAGGCAAAAATCCACAGTGCCTCGGATTTAGACGAAACTTTGAAAGAGTCTTCCCACATTAACCACATGTCGTCGTAAGGCTTTGTGTTGTATGAAAAATGTCAGTCAAGTACGCCATACTTGAATGCCAAGCCGGGTCAAGACGGAGCATTATCCTGAACACAGACATAAGAATGTTTTACATTTGACTCAGCGCAGCGTGTTTTAAAATATTACATGATGATAAAATTTTATCGATTTCTTAAACTCGTAAAATATTGTACTTTGAGAGCCCTTGAATAGTAAAATTCACCAACAGAAAACTGAGGTTTATTAGAGTCCACTAAATAGATTATTAAAAATATAATATTTATCATCATCATCATCTCAGCCGATAGAGTCAAATGTTGAACATAATAGGCCTCCTCCATGGATCGCGAACACGGCCGGTCCTGCACGGACCTCATAAAATGGGGTTCGGCCGCCTTCAGGCGGTCCCCCTCGTGGGAGCCTACTCACGCCAATGACATCATAGGCACCATGAGTTTTCACTGTACTTTACTACTGTAGTTACGTCGCCAATTTTGAATTGAATTTCGTACAGCGCTTCTAGTGATTACGTCAAGAACTAATTTCTGTCATACGAATTGGCGACGTAACTACAGTAGTAAAGTACAGGGAAAAGTCATGGTAGGCCCTCAGTTAATAATTTCAAGCATATTCTGAGCAGATTCTGTCATTAAATCAAATAAAGAATTTCATCTGAATGAGTGAGCGATTGCGATGAAATGAAAACTCAAAATGTTTTTTAAAGTTAAACTCTTTTTTTGTAAACGTCATCAAAATCGGTTCAGTGGTTTTTAAAATGCTTGCATTGCATTAAGCAAACAAAACAAACCAATAAACAAAAAAAAATATCTTAATGTTTTCTATCACCTACTTACGCTTAATTTGCTGACAGTTTTTAAGGGGATGATCTGACCATCAAACTGAACCACTTTCACTATGGGACCAACATTGAAATCGCAAAAAAGAAATCAACTGTTCCATATAAAACACTGACAAACCTAACCTAATATGGTATACAGGGTCCTTCTTAATATGCTGACACTTTTTTAGGGGGATGATCAGACCGTCGAACTGAACAACTTTCTCTATGGCACCAACATAGAAACCGCAAAAAAAACATCTGCTGTTCCATATAAAACTGCAAACCCACTTGAGCCAAATGTATGGAACAGCAGTTTTTTTTCGGGGTTACGATGTCGGTCCCATAGAGAAAGTTGTTCAGTTTAATGGTCTCGTCATCCTCTTAAAAAAGTGTCAGCATATTAAGAAGGACCCTACGTATAGAATAGCTGTTTTCACTATTTCAATATTGGTCCTATAGTTGTTCAGTTTGTTGGCCTGATCATCTCCTTAAAATCCGTCAGCATATTTATCAAGAAGGACTCTACTTCAAATATTTGTACAGACACGCAAAGATAAGAAGAAAACAGAGTTGTTTTTAAACAATCCGGGGCCTTGACCGCCTAATAACATGCGATTAAAGATAGACTATCGCATAGATAACAATCGCTCCTATAATGTCTTTTGGCGGTGAGTGGTGACAAGGTGGTGACCCGTCGATATGTACGATAAGGAGCTCACATCACATGACTGGCAGTCATTGGCCGCGTTTTCACACGGTGCAGCGATAATACTAGTTGGTATCACGATTTGGATTGGAAAGTGTTAATAGAATAGTCTTTGTAGAGAGTCCGAGCGCGCTGCATGCAAACGAAGTTAAATCAGATTTTCAATGATAACCAAAAATTATTGACTTTGATGCAAGGAAGAGATCGTTCGAGTTTTTTTTCATTATTTATTTAATCAAAGCTTATTGATTCTAACACTCAGCTGCAGAAAAGCTCATTGAAGTTAATCCTCCATAAGGCTGCTTATCCACCAGTGATGTGCGAGGTAGCGAGGCGGTGAGCGAGGAAACAATTCGCCAATAGCGCGCTCGCTCGATCACGTCATTGGGAAATTGAAACACTCTCATTGGACGATTTTTTCCTCGCTCACCGCCTCGCTACCTCGCACATCTCTGGTGGAAAAGCAGCCTTAAATTTATGCTAGCTTTTACTACGTCAACAAGACAAAAAGTGTCAGCAAAAGATTTAATGGAGGATTATCATTAATGAGCGTTTCTGCAACTGAGTATTAATGTGATTGAAATACCGTTTATGGCAACGTAAATAAACCATAATTCTGTCCACAAGTTTTCGTAAAAGTAAAATAAATAAATGTAAGCCGGTATGAAAAAATTAAGCAGAAATGGTTACAGTACGTTTTATTTAATATTGCGGGTTGGCTCTGACTTCCATGCTAGCTCTCTGTCACGAAATAAAAAGATTAATTACATCACCATATTTATCACATCGTCTGTAGCCAAGTAGCGGGGAGCGACTAGATGAGGAAGGCCGAGGACAGAGTTTTGTGGCGCGCCTTGGGAGAGGCCCTATGTTCAGCAGTGGACGATGATAGGCTGATGATGATGATGATGATTTATCACATCACAACATCATGAATACATAATCAACATAATTTCACATATGTTATATTTATGTCTACCGTATGTTACGTTGATATAGAAAACTTGTCATCGATCATATATATATCTTTCTGACGTCATTTTTTTGACTCTATCACCAGACCAACCCCACGGCGTCGGAAGGTGTTCCGTTGCAGAGAAGATGAGGTCAGAAATTCTACAAAAACATATCTTAAACAAAACAAAATATAGGTAAAGGGTGTTAGGATAAACAGTTGCGTTGGTTCAAGGGGTGATTGTAACTCATGAATCTGAACAACTTTTCCAAAGGAACGAAAGGGATTTACGCAAAATAATAACTATTTTCACACAGTAAACGTTCGATCAGCTTTTGCAAATTTCCTAAATGTTTTTTAGGGTAAGTTGTTCAATATTATCGGTACAATATCAACCTGTTTACCCTAACACCTTGTATACAAAGTAGGTACAGTTAGGTAAAAATACAATATTGAATTAAAATTTGTGTAATATTGTCAAGACCAGACATTTCGGTTATTTATTATTAATATGGTATTGTAATTTCTTATGCTTATCTCATAAAATGTATCGCAATCGACTGTTAACTGTATTATTTAGAATTTTAGATTCTAGTAGAATAATAAGATTAAATGAGATAGCATTGTCCACCAATGGGATGCAAGTGGACTACCCGTAGCTCTAATTTTGTATAGCATCTCCTGATGAAAGCGCCCGGAGTGACCGAAGTCTGCATTGTAGGTACGTGCTTGGAATATACACGATTGTCGCATGTTTCGGGTACCAAATATAATATTATACACTACTTACTACCTTTTATCAGCAGCATTGCCTTCGTAGGATACAAAATGAAAATAAAGTTATAATCACAGACTTATGACAGACACAGAAAGATGAGAGCTCGGTGGCGCGTTGCGGAGAGGTATGGACTCTCAATCATGAGGTCCGGGTTCGAATCCGCACGGACAACATGCCACGTACCAATGAGTTTTTCTAACTTATGTACGTGAAGGAAAACATCGTGAGGAAACCTGCATATGCAGAAGAAGAAATTCTGATGCGTATGTGAAGTCTACCAATCCACATTGGGCACGCGTGGTGGACTAACGCCCATACACCCTCCCTGAGGGTAGGTCTGTGCCCTGCAGTGGGACGTATATAGGCTGTGATGATGATGATGATGATGAATCACAGACTTTGAAGCAACCTAATATCTTTTAAATTCGTGATTCCCGTCTCTAATGACAATTCGTTATTATTTTGGACTACTTGTGTTTTGCTATTCTATGTATTTTAAGTGTTTGATTTATGAAGACTCCATTTAATGAGTTGTTTTTGATTAATATGATACGGAGCCTATAGTGCTGCCCTCATCCATATTTATTATTTCTAAACAAATATACAACATTTCCAAAAAACTAGAATGTCGGGACGTGAATATATAAGACTTTCACTACCTCATGGTCTTCTTCTTCACAGTTTACAAGATGTGTTACTATGGATTGTTTTATAAGGTATATGGAACCAGTTGCCAGTAGCAATAAACACTATGAAATATTCGAATACTAGCTAGAATTTATTTGTTTGTTTAGTACTATTACTACTCAACATAACAACAGCGTACTTATATGTACGTTTGAAGCACATTGCTTACTGCAGTGTTATTTCCTAGCAATGCACTTCAAACGCTCATCACCGCATAAGCACGTGTGTCATAATGAGTGAATATACCCGTAGTTGATATAAATCTTAACCAATACAATGACAAAATTAATATCTGTGTAGTATGTGGTTTGTCAGATTTTCGTTATTTACATAATGCATAGTTTTAAAGTAACAGTGGCTTAAAGATTTTCATACAAATCTTTGAGAGAGTAGAATAAAGTGCGCTGCTTTTCCGATTCTGCGCAACATCTTGGTAGAAGCTGGCGGTCTACCACATACGTACGGAATTGCGATCCGGAATTCCAAATCAGAAATTTGATGCCTCCGCAAGTCCGCAATTCCAAACGCAATTGTGGAAGGGGAAAATCCATACGAAAAAGTAATCTTGATTCGGAATTCCGGATCGCAATTCAGTATGTATATAAAGTATAGGTCACTCTGGCGAAACTGGGGCGAACTATGGACGAACCTAAAGAATATTAATGTGTATTTTGGTGAATCTGGTTTATTTTAACTACTGAATCTTACATTACCTACACGTGGTCCTATACGCACTTCCTACTATATTTCTGTAAAATTGTTAATTGCACAACAATATTGTTCGGAGTTCTATGAAAATCCCCTATCTTTATCTGAAGTGCACTAGAAAATAATACTGGATAAGTAATATAAATCATCAAAATATACTTGTAGTTCAATGTTATCTAACTATAATCACGATAATGATTTGAAATAGACAAATAGGTCATCAATCAATAATTGATATAAATAGTAAAACTCTGAAGTTTATAATGCACTTCTAATTCTGCGTTGATGATGGACTTTAAAATGAATACCATCTGTGTTATACTGGCTGCATGCTTCGTAGCCACCCAGGGTATGTACATTGAGCTATATTTTTCAAATTGTAGTTTTGTAGTGTTTTGCCACAAGTCGAAAGTTTGTGAAGTCTATTACAAGGAGACCGTTTAGTGGAGGGTCAATATTTTGTAAAGCTGATAATATTTTGTAATTGAAAATGACATACATTCTACCATACATTCATAATAAAAGTTAACCAAGTAGGGGAATAGATGGTGAAATTGATATCATTAGCATCCTTTTAAACTAAGAGTCTACCCATCAAACTGAACAACTTTTACTGTGGGAGCAAACCGATCGGAGCAAAATAACAATCAGCTGTTGCATACATTTGACTCTAGTAGACGTTGCACTTTAGTATGGGACAACTGATATATTTTTTGCTCCGATCCGATCGGTTTGCTCCCATACTAAAATTGTTCAGTTTGATGGGTAGACTCTTAGTTTAGATGCTAATGATATCAATTTCACCCTGTAGTTGATATTAAATTGTAATTCAAAATGACATGTATAATAGTAGTTTAATTAAGTGTTTCAGTTTCAGACTTGAGTAAAACTAATTAATTCCAAAACAATTGCAAAAGTTTGAACCTACACCTGAGTCCATACACTATGAAGCTTATTTATCATTTCAGTGCAATTTGACAGTCCTTGAAAGATATTTATTTCTTTTTTATTTTGTTGGATTATGTTACAGCAACAGATAACAGATTGTACATAGGTATCCATGTTATATAAATTAATGTGACTAACTTACAGCTATTTAAGGCATTATATCTTCATAGTTTTTCATTTTGAATATTATACAAGAGATATGCATTTTTGTATTATTTGCCCAGGCCGGTCAAACGCTACAGTGCACTTTCGAACTGACGTACATCGCACTTGTATACTTTGAATCTCACAAACTGCGGCATTTCATACCGCGCGAAAGTGTACTCCGAACTAATGAACATCGTACTTTTATACTGTAGTTCTCACGAAATACGGAATTTCAAACATCGCGACATTTTACTTTCAAACTAACGAACATCGTAATGGTATACATCAGATCTCACAAATTCTGGAATTGCATACTTCGAAATTCAGTAGCGGAGTCGATTGGTTAGTATTGAAAATATTATACCTAACATCATTTGTATGCAGCGCACTCGGGCGCTATGCAAGGAATAGTCCTTATTCTCTTTCATTTCTAGATCGCAATAATTTTTTTCTTTTCCAGCTGCCCCAAAATTCACAGAGAGGATTGTAGGGGGTTCCTTGGCAACAGTATCGCAGTACCCGTTTGCCAGTTCACTCTTGTTCTCCCGGAACCTGGTGAACTACTACCAGGCGTGCGCTGGAACCATTCTCACTACGAGAGCAGTGCTTACTGCTGGTCACTGCCTTTAGTGAGTTCACATTTATTTTATACTTGACACCTTTTAAAATATTACTTGGCCGGAGCCCTTGAAAGCGTAAACAGGTAGGTATCACATAATGCTTAGGGGCTTTATTAAATGCGATTGTTTCATTTATTATCTTAACGTTCTTCTATATATTATGTACTTTAAATTCCGTTACGCAATTCTTTAATAAAGGCCTCCGCACATTGCAGCGATTTTATCGAGCGATATTATCGACAGCGATATCGCGACACCTTACACACTGCAGCGATTCCGCGATTCGCGTCACGCATGCGCCCCACCACTGAATGTAGTCGAAAGAGTTGCGATAATATCGCGGCAGTGTGTGGGATCGAGCGCGTCCCCATACAAAATGTACTGAGAACAATTATCGCAAAAAAGCAGCGATATTATCGCTCGATAATATCGCGGCAGTGTAGGATCGCGCGCGTCCCCATACAAAATGTACTGGAAACAATTATCGCAAAATCTCAGCGATATTATCGCTCGATAAAATCGCTGCAATGAGCGGAGGCCTTTAATAGTGCGTGAGAAAGCTGACTGACATGTGTAAAAAGGAGTGAGTGCAGAAATGACGGCGAGAAAAACAACGAGATTAGTAGAGGAAATAAGAATAATTAAGTAATGGAATAAGAGTATGGAGATGATAACGATTGCAAGTCTATTACTGGGCAGTTACGCTGTTCGACTTGGCACGAGGCTTCACTATTTTGTGGTGGATCAAGTGTTTTTTATGCATAAAAAAATTTGTATTCCCCGAGGGGGTAGTCAGAGATATTCTGAAACCTCAGAACATCCACGTTTCACCAGTGATTCCGTGCTTCGGATGGCACGTTAAGCTGTTGGTCCCGGCTACTATCTCTGGTGGTAGTAGTCGTTAAATAAAAACCACGTCAGAGGCCGTAAGGCGGTTTGAATAAACTCTGACACCAGGGCTTGAAGCCCACTCGATAAGAAGAGACCAGTTGTACCGAAAATCTGTCCAGTTTGACGGGGGGTGAGCCCGTCGCCACTTATGATTGACAGTGGGTACAATAATGCCTCGAAATTGAAGCATGCAGGTTTCCTCACGATGTTTTCCTTCACCGAAAAGCCATTGGTGTTTCAAATCGTACATAAATTCCAAAAAACTCATTGGTACGAGTCAGCCTGGACGGGGATCGAACCATCGCCTCCTGCACGGCAGGCAAGGTCACTCACCACTGGACCACCTAATATTTAAGATTAGAATAGAAGAAATAAAATTTTTTACGTAGCCTGTGCAATGTCCCACTGCTGGGCAAAGGCCTCCCCTTTTACTCTCCAATCCTGTCTGTTGTGTGCAACTTCTGGCCAGAAGAAATAATAATGTATTTAATTACAGCGGTGACTCAGCGTCTTATTGGCGCATACGCACTGGCTCCTCATTCGCAAACAGCGGTGGTTCAGTCTACGCTGCTGCCTCACTCGTGGTCAACCCGAACTTCAATCCTAACACCTTGGATTACGACGTGGCCATCATTCGCACGGCTACTGCCATCGTGTACCAGACCAACGCCGTCCAACCTGCCAGCATAGCAGGCACTAACTATAACCTGGCTGATAACTCACCAGTGTTCGCTATTGGATGGGGAACTACTTCTGTAAGTATCATTCATGATTCACGTATTTGTTTCAATCCGTCTTATATTCTAATCTAAAGTAACTACTTGTATTCGAGCAGCATGCTGTGCAACTGTGATTACACAACAAACATTTCCAAAAGCCCCGGCTTCGCACAAATATCACTAAAATATCTACGGCCTGACGACTAAATTATAATTTTTTTAGCGACCCGCCCCAGATTCGTCCGCGTGGTAAATATATGATATACATCCAAGATGTTACAAAAATACAAATAAACATTTGAGGTTTAGACCATCAAACTGAACAACTATCACTATGGGACCAATATCGAAATCGCGAAAAAAAAAATTATGTTCCATACTCTACAAATCTACTAATATGTATTTTCAAAAGTCCCGGCTTCGCACAAATATCACTAAAATATCTACGGCCTGACGACTAAATTATAATTTTTTTAGCGACCCGCCCCAGATTCGTCCGCGTGGTAAATATATGATATACATACAAGGTGTTACAAAAATACAAATAAACATTTGAGCTTTAGACCATCAAACTGAACAACTATCACTATGGGACCAATACCGAAATCGCGAAAAAAAAAATTTAAGTGCCATACTCTACAAATCGACTAGAGCTAAAATATGTATGGGATATCAGATTTTTTTTTCGCGATTTCGATGTTGGTCACATAGAGAAAGTTGTTCAGTTTGACGGTCTAAACAACAAGAGTTTTAAATATTTATTTTTACTTATGAAACACCTTGTATAGCTTCCGGAAGAAATTCTATTAATGACAGTGAAAAGCGTATCAAAATCCGTTGCATAGTTTAGACGAAGTAAGCAGAGAAACAGAAATGATGAGAAAAGATAGACACAAATAGCGACTATGTCTTATACTCTTAGAAAAAGTAATGAGCCTCATGCTTCTACCGTCAAATCCGTAAATAATTATTATAAGTTTCCTAGGCTCAAATTTTCACAATATTACAGATAATTTCGGTAATTAATCAAATTAAAGATTAAAAAACTTTTTTCGGCCGGGACTTGAACCGAGGCTCTGTGCTTTCGTCCAATTCAGCTACCGAGCCATTCTGTCAGAAGTCAAAATTTTTCAACGCTATCTTATTGTTATTTTGTGGTCACATCACATTCAGTAAAATGATAACGATCCTAGGAAGATTATCGATCGGTAGGTAGCTGTGCGATAGGGTCAAGTCGAAGTTTAACTGGTTAATTTCAAACGCTGGCAATTATAATAGCTGTTTATATAGCTTTATGTATCTTATCTTATCTTAACTGTCTTAGGAACAAAAAAATAACGGTTCACTTTATTATAAACTCAAATAACACTCGATAGCGCCATTTAAATGACGTGCAGCGCCATTTAAATGACGTGCAGCGCCATCTATTGACAAAATTGTTTGTTTGTTTGTTTGTTCGCGCATCATGCAAAAACTACTGAACCAATTTTGATGAAACTTTTTTGTTTGATAGCTTATGATCTGACTTAAAATCATAATCATCATCTTATATAATTTGTGCGGACGAAGTCACGGGAAAACACTAGTTAGGTATGATGTACAATTTTTACCCTCCCATAGGTAAACGGAGCTTCATCCGAGCAACTGAGACAAGTGCAGATCTGGACAGTCAACCAATCGATCTGCAGGGCACGTTACATTGAACTGGGATGGACCATCACAGACAACATGGTGTGCTCCGGTTGGCTGGACGTGGGAGGTAGGGACCAGTGCACCGGGGACTCTGGCGGACCTCTAATCCACAACAACGTCATCGTGGGGATCTGCTCCTTCGGGAACCAGTGTGCTCTCGCCCGATACCCTGGCGTCAATACTCGCGTCTCTCGCTTTTCTACTTGGATCCAGAGTAATGCTTGATTGAATTCGTTTTGGTCTTGTTTATAGCGAGAATGTACACAATAAACGTTATAGAATCATTCTTTTTGCATTTTCTTTAACCTAACATAACATGAATAGGTACTCTTTCACGACAAAAAAGAATAATGTGAGTGAACATAATATTGAAATTTTTCAAAAGTTAAGGACACGGACGCTCCTAAGAACGTTTTCCTGTAGCTACAACGATTAAGGCCCTCAATTTCCCGTCCAAAAAACCCATCGCACTGAAAATATATCATAGCATAAGCATAAGCATATGCTCACGACTATATTCCCCGAGGGGGTAGTCAGAGATATTCTGAAACCTCAGAACATCCACGTTTCACCAGTAGTACCGAAACTCTGTCCAGTGTGACGGGGGGTGAGCCCGTCGCCACTTGTAATGGACAGTGGGTACAATACATGCTTCGAAATTGAAGCATGCAGGTTTCCTCACGATGTTTTCCTTCACCGAAAAGCCAGTGGTGTTACAGATCGTACATAAATTCCGAACAACTCATTGGTACGAGTCGGCCTGGACGGGGATCGAACCATCGCCTCCTGCACGGCAGGCAAGGTTACTCGCAACTGGACCAACACGGCGAAATATATCACTGAAAAATAATATCATTATCAGTTCCAAAATAACTTACACACTTCTTAAGAATTTGATAGGTAATCAAAAGCAAGCAATCGACAACAATTAGGTTAAGTGTTCCTGAATGTGAAGATTTGGTAATAGCATTATGTATGTAAACTTATACCTATGACTAAAGATACTATTTGATCTGTAAATCTTCTTGTAAGCAAATAAATAAAATAAATAAAGTACTTTATCTATAACAATGATGAAATGCTGGAACCGTCATTGGCTGGGACGAATTCTTTGTAAATTCAGTAGGTAACCTAAATTTCAGAGCTAATTACGATAATTCCTATAAACCATACCACAGTAGGACCAACTAGGGATTCAGAATGAATCATTGGTGGTTCATTAACCTAATACATTCACCAGTACCCGTTCGCGCCAGCAGTGTTTCCATCAGGAAGGTATGGTTAACTCAGTTGTACAGACATGTGGCGGTAGATCCGTGCCACACCGTGGACACTTCGCCACAAATTAATAATAAGTTACTACGTCTTAGCTATGTTAGTACAAATAATTTGGGAGTTGACTGCATACAATATAAAGCCAGAAGCATGACGCGCGCCTGCGGGTTTGAAATACCCGCGCCTGTCATTTATCCCGCGATGCTGAGCATGATTTGACAGCTCGTCAGCCACTCTACTAAGACAAAGCAAAGTTGCGGCCCGGGTTCGCTGGGTTACCATACGGTTAAATCGATCAATTTGAATAGGGTATCACCGAATAGGTGATTATAGCTGCCCCAAAATCATTCGTTCTTTTACCTATTTCGTTGCGTAAACGTAGAGCCACAAAGTAGAGTAGAGCATTTGTAGACTAGAGTCTACGAATGACAGTTGAGAGCTCGCGTCATCGTAAGTCGCGGGCATCATGTTCGCTACTGTAGAGACAGAGGCGAAGACGCGCTGAAATAGAGATATGGTATAGAGAGACTCGAAGTCGCGGGGTATCATGTTAGCACTGCTGAAATATAAAAAACCAGGTTTAGGGGCGCTGCAATCGACTATAACCTTTAATGATAGAGTTCCAAGTACAAAAATGAGTTCCAAAATGATTTTCCGCAGCATGGCGAGGTTTTTTATATTTCTGGTCGGGCTTTACATCACTTGTTTTTGATTACTAACGAAATTGTAAGGGTATATGCAGACAATGGAACTAAAGAACTTTCACCATCGCGGGGTTTACCCCCGTGAGCGGGTTTCCCCGTTATTACGCCATTACGTGCAATACACTTCCAACCTGGAGCATAGATTCTGCTCTTGCGATTCCACTCTGGACGGCCAAGGAAGGCAAGCCAGAGGTAGGGGGGTGTGTTACTGTCTGTGTGGGTGTGTGTGAGCGCATGTCCTTATGGTCCCCCTGGATAGGGGTTCGCGGTGTCGCCACTCACCGTGAGCTCGCCAGAAGCTGCCCTCGTGGGTTTATTATTATTATTATGTGTCTTACGATCCGTAATCACGGGCAATTAAGTCCCGGACCTTTGGAAGGCGTGCATGGAGCCGAAGCCAACATGTAGAGGCCCGTTCAAAAGACAAGTTAATCTAAATGTAAGGGATACACATGGCGGATACCATCTCCGAGCGCACAATATGATACACACGGGGATGGTCCCCGCCAGGTGCAAAGACTATTGGAGTACGGCGCTATGGCCGCGATGGAAAAATAAGGTCTTGGGCTATGAAGGTGAAAGTTGGATGGATGGATACTGGGCTATGGGAGGAGACTAACGGACGCCTGCCATGACAACTAGTCTCGAAATTGTAAATAGGGCAGGCAGTGACTCGCCGACTCGTCGAGTGGGCCCCATAAAACGGCCGCACGCACAAAGTGCGACAATGGGGCAACATCCCACTGAGCGGCTAAAGGTTGTCGAGAGGTGCGGCACCGGTTTCACCATCGCGGGGTTTACCCCCGTGAGCGGGTTTCCCCGTTATTACGCCATTACGTGCAATACACTTCCAACCTGGAGCATAGGTTCTGCTCTTGCGATTCCACTCTGGACGGCCAATGAAGGCAAGCCAGAGGTAGGGGGGTGTGTTACTGTCTGTATGTGTGTGTGTGAGCGCATGTCTGTATGGTCCCCCTGGATAGGGGTCCGCGGTGTCGCCAATCACCGTCAGCTCGCCACAAGCTGCCCCCGCGGGGTTATTATTATTATTATTATGTAGCAGGATTTTTGTGACGCCCTAATTTATTGTTTCAATATCAGTTAGCCATTTGATAAGCCGGTTTTTCCTATGACGATAAAATCACTATCAACAATTTAATGCTGTGTTTATGTAAATATAAACTACCGAGAACAAAAGCGCATTGCTTAGAATGTAATTAATTATTTAGAACACATAATTCGTTGTTTCCATTGAATGCCAACTAGAAAAACCTACATTGAGCTTGCCATTTAATTTTATTTTCGTTAAAAGTCAAACTCAACAATTTTAACTTGTATTGTTGAATTGTCTATTCTAATCCCATCAAAAACATTTCGTGTAAACAAGTAGCCAAGACTCACAACCCTTTTACTCTTAAAGAGAAGGTTTGACTACATTGTTATGAGTACAAAGTGTAGTGTGTGGGCAGTATACTGCCCACTTAAACAATGTGGTTAAAAGAAATTTACATTTTATCATATTACCATAGGGACTTAAAACGTTTGCAAAGTTTTATGAGAATCGGTTACTTAAAACTCTGGAACAGTGGCTTCCAGAACGCAGTTGCATGAGAAAAATAACAAATTTTAATAGACTAGAATAGAAAACTTTATTTTCGACCAACTGAGATCACAATTTCGTTAGTTAAGTAGTATGTATTCTATTTAGTTATACGCTAAACTTAGTCTGCATGATAAATTTCAGCTTTCCAAGTCTTTGTGAAGTACCTGTTAGGTTTTGATGATCAGCAGTGAGTGAGAAACGAAATCAACAAATACAAATATATTTTATCAACAAATTCGGTTCGAATACATGCGGTATGAGTGATAGTGTTGGGTACAGCTCTATGCACAACACGTAGGTTGTGTCCGTCATACCGATGGCAGCAGGGCTATAAATAAGAAATTGGGTACATTAGTCGTGAGCATATTATGCTTATGCTATGCTTATGCTTCCGCTGGGTACATTTTATTAACGTAACGACCACATGCTATCCTGAAAATTTGAGCTCACAGGTAGTATCCAGACCGAAGTTATGAGCCAATCACGTATCCAATGGGGTTCTATATGTATGGAACAGTGGTTACAGCTATATCATTTTTACAGCGCTCAAAAATACGCCAAACTTCTTCGAGAAAAGGTACGGTAGTGCGCCCCTTTTTTTGGCTCGTCTTGGCGGGGGCACTGTCGTGCCTCCAGATTCAAGAAACTGTTTTAAAGTTTTTCATTCATATATTGAACGTATTTAAAATATTATTCTATTCTTTTTTTTGTATGTCTGATTATGAACTGTTCATGATTGTACAATTAATTAGGTAAATTATTTTATCAAATTCTTCAATAATCTGTGCTTCGGCTTTGGTTATAAATAAGTCAGAAAGAATAGGAAAAATATTTTATACTGTTTGTAAGTGGGGTGAAAATGAAGGTTTCAGTAATTTTATTAGCAGTTCTGGCCGCTGTCGCGGGTAAGATTTTTTTAAATCTTTTCTAAGAAATATTTAGAAGTTTCCCAAATATCATTGCCCATAAATATGTTGTAGCCATGTTGTCCTCGCTTAGAACAATCTTAAGGGTTTTGTATTCATGCTCACTACTGTACAGGGTCCTTTTTAATATGTTGATTGTTTTTAAGAGAATGAACTGAAAAACTTTCTCTATTACCTATACTTCATTCCAAATACGGACGACGAGATTTTCCGATTCCTATTTTGCTTTCTGGCCAATTGTGATTACCAAATGTAATTTATTTATCAGGAAGATATACCATCTGACGTATCTTGGACGTTATTAAAGCTATTTTAAGAATAAATTAGAGTAAGTGCTTCAAAACTCTGTTTCTGTAATTCAAAATAGCCTTAAAATTTCGTTGCTATTTGGAACTTAGTACACGTAGGACCAACGAAGAAATCGCGAAAAAATCTTCCTGCAATCCTACTTGACATAAATGTTTCTTCTGAAATATTATTAATTATTCCACAGCTGAACCATCCAGGGGTTCGGAGAGAATCGTTGGTGGTTCATTAGCCACCATTAGCCAGTACCCGTTTGGGGCAGCTGTGATGGCACTGATGGGAAACGCAGTAATACAGACATGTGGCGGAACTATCATCAACAACAGATCTGTTCTGTCTGCTGCTCACTGCTTTGAGTAAGATATCTTTACCTAAACTAAACCAGAAACCTCGGGTTCTCACCGTACTGTTATATACGAATGCCGAGGAAAGGGAGCCCGTACCTATAGTGTCTGCATAAAAATATCTCAGTACCTATAACGTTTGGCGGATTGAATTATCGGCCAAAAAAGTCTATATGGACCATACTACAGATTGCCAAACATTGTCACATTTACAGCGTTCTTCTTCTTATCGAGTGGGCTGCAAAGCCCTGGTGTCAGAGTTTATTCAAACCGCCCTACGGCTTCTGACGTGGTTTTTATGTAACGACTACTACCACCAGTGACAGTAGCCGGGACCAACAGCTTAACGTGCCATCCGAATCACGGAATGATCTTTCTTTTCAGACAATCAGGTCACTCAGCCTGCAATGTCCTAACCAACTGGGGAAAACGCACAAAGTGACATTTCACTAGGTGCCCCCCGTGGGAATCGAACCCACGACCTCCGTGTCAAGGGCCCAATGCTCTAACCATTAGACCACGGAGGCATTTACAGCGTTGATTTAACAAAATAGGATTACAATTAGTTATAAGTAAATTACTAAGTACGTACTCTCCTACGAATAAATAGGTTTCTTTTTTGCTTGCAGCGTTCGGGTGGCCAGAGATATGAGCCTACGCCTGGGCTCCTCGTTTGCACATAGCGGTGGCACCGTGTACAACGTAGCCCAGATAATTAACCATCCGAACTACAATATGCTTACTATAGAAAGTGACATCGCTATATTACGCAGCACGGCAGCATTCGTCTTTAACAATAATGTACAAGCTGCTAGTATTGCCGGTGCTAACTATAACGTTCCTGACAACGCAGGCGTCTGGGCAATAGGATGGGGAAACACACATGTAAGTTAATAAAGAAGACACTATTTTTACTAAGTGGGAATAGGCATAAATAGGAATAAAAATAGATGACAAGATTGTATTGAGACCTCCGCTTCTAAATACCTAGAAGACAACTTTGTATTACGTTATGCAATAACCTGATCACCAAATAATTTGTACTCTACCCGTGTTTTGCTCCACCAAGGAGCATCCTCAGGAGTTAGACCGATGACAGGACTGGAACGGACTTGGTTGAGCAAAACACGGTGTCGAATGTGACGGTAATTTCTGAGATAAACCTTTTTCATTTTAATTTTTATGGAGTCAGCGCTATTCAATGATTCGTTTAAAATATGTCCCCCGAAGATGAGATCTAAAAAAGCAAGATCAATTTATTGACCCAAAAAACCAACACTAATCCATAAATTACATCCAAATTGGTCTCGAGACATTGAACAAAATAAATATTGATAGATAAATATACAAATACAAAAACAAGAATAACTTGTTTGTTATAGATAGTTATAATTTTAATTTTCATCAATCTTGCAGGATGAAGGCAACCCATCTGAACAACTGCGTCAAGTCCAAATCTGGACTGTCAACCAAAACCTTTGCGTTCAACGTTGGGCCCCATTTGGGATTTCTGCCAACATGTTGTGCGCTGGACGCTTAGACATCGGTGGTGTCGGCACTTGTCGTCGGGACTCTGGTGGTCCTCTGATCCATAACAACGTGATCATCGGTGTCACCTCGTTTGGACCTTGGACCTGCGGAGATGATTTCCGCCCTGAGGTCTACGCACGCGTCTCTCGCTTCACAAGTTGGATTCAATCTAATGCCTAGAAAAGATAATTGATCATAAAATAATTGGAGTGTGTTTGTTTGATGTTTTTTCCATATCCGAGTAAGACATGCTTGTACAACACCTATGCATCGCTAGTTTTTGCTTACTAACAAAATTTTAGGGGTGTAGGATAAAGATTTAAGCATTTTTAGGGATTTTTTTTAACTTTTATATGAAAAGTGCGAATCAGCAGAGGATGGGAGGTCCAAAACAAAGTTCTCGTTTTTCGACCCATTTTCTTTAGGGAAAGATGTTTAGTTCCAAAATAAGAAATATTACCTACAGCAAATAAAGCCTAGATGTTAAAGATCATTGCTACACTTTTGAATAATTTGTATGTCTTTCGAATAACGAGAAGATAGCTTCTAAAAACCAGCAAAATATTGCCCGGCCCAGCGTTTACCTATGGGGATTCGATTACCCAACACGCAGGGCCCGATTTGGCATACATTACTAGGTTTGATCGCTACACTTTAAAATAGAGAGAACCAATCAGGCATTGTATGCCGAAATCGGGCCCGACCAACTGTAAGTGTAATCACTGCTTTCCTTATGAAACTTGACTTCTGGTCCTGCCTCGCCGAGATATCTATTCGTGTACATCTTTGGCGGCGCGGGGCGTGTCGCCGTCAGCCGCCTATCCAATGTGCATGACCTTGAAGTGCCGTTGGATAACATCACACGTTTGAGAAAGGAATGTAGACTCTATATAAAGGAAACAATCATTTGAATGACTAGAGTAAAGTTCGTGTAATTGAGTGACGTCACATTTGCGAGCGAGGTCATGCACATTGTTATCGGCCGCTGCCATTTTGGTGTGAATTTGTCCTTAGTGGTTACTTACTGCCCCCATTAAAGACAGCTGCCCTGCTGTTCAGCATTTTATTCTTAACTGTCGATACTCCGTTAAGAGTTGTAGTACCTGAAAAAATACATTTAACGATAATGACATAAACTTTAAACTATATTCGAACATAAACTAAGTATGATGTACCTATTTGTTAAGCCAGGTGTAGAACGATATATATTGCCATCTCGGTATACGTTTACTATTACTATAATTATACATGATACGTTATACTTAATTTGTCTGTGCCCTACAGTAATATAGGCGTAATATAGGATGATGATGATGATGATTTGTAGAATGTTTTAAGTACATAATAAAATTAATTATCAAGATAAACTCGACGTTTCGTTAACGAATTAATATGCATTCCATGTAGGAATTTCGATCGGATTTGACATGAAATAGATTGGAATCGACGATTCAATTAATTTGGCAGGAGAGTTGATTTATTACCATGTTGCTGTTAGGTAAATCTACATTGGCATGCAGTTCAATATGTTTGTTTGGTTATGATATAAATTCATGATGGCTTGATACATTTTAAGCTACCTATGTAGATAATTTTCATAAGGGCCAGAGCAGAAAACCTGGCCTTCTCACTGCAGCCTATGTTACTTATTTTTAGGGTTCCGTACCCAAAGGGTGAAAACCGTCCGTCCGTCCGTCCTACCTATTTAGGGCTGTAACTTTTGAACCGTAATAGCTAGATAGTTGAAATTTTCACAGAATATGCGTTATTACGGCGGATTTGTGAAAAAATAATAAAAATGTCAAAAATTTAATAATTAAGGGGGGTTCTCAACAAGAAACTACTTTTTATCGATGTTTTTTCTTCTCGCTCTAATGTAAAAACGGTAATTTATACAAGCTTCAAACTTAGTGTGATTATAGAGCAAAATCTACAGTATAACAATAAATAATAAAAACCGGCCAAGTGTGAGTCGCTCTCTCTCTCCGAAAAAAAGTTGTTTCCAAGGGGAGGGTTCTCAACAAGAAACTAGTTTTTATCTACGTTTTCTCGCTTTCTCGCGAGTTGAGGGGGGGGGGGGGGGGGAGTACTGTAATCCTACAAGATCCAAATGTATGGGACAGCAGATTTTTTTGCTATTTCTATATTGGTCCTATATACAAGTTGTTACAAAAATACAAATAAACATTTAACGGGGTGGTTTAGACCATCAAACTGAACAACTTTCACTATAGTACCAATATCGAAATCGTGAAAAAAATACGATGTTCCATACTCTACAAATCGACTCGAGCTAAAATATATATGAGATATCAGATATTTTTTCCCTATTTCGATGTTGTTCCCATAGAGGAAGTTGTTCAGTTTGACGGCCTAAACAACCCCCTTAAGAGTTTTAAATATTTATTTTTACTTATGTAACACTCCTGTATAAAGTTGTTCAGTTTGATGGTCTGATCATCCTATTTAAAAATGTCAGCATATTACAGTTTTTGAGAGTTACGCGGTTATTATTTAATCTAGAATTAACGCGCGGCGCGCGCTCTCACGGTAAGAACCCATGAAAATGTTTAATTCACGATTAGTGTTAGTATTCTATTTGAGTTTGATAATTGTATTTAAAATAATGTCGAATTTTGTTATTAGTGTAAAAATGTTATTTATCTATAATTATTGCATGCCTAATCTAGGTGATTCGAAACTGTCCTTCAATTAAGACCTATTTGTAACCAGTTCTGCAATAAAATTTCGGATATTCATTTAACAATACGCAAACCATTTCCCTACGGTTTATGTAAATACGCATGATGCGCAAAAGCATCCAGCTGCCAAGTCTCTGTCAATTTATTGCTAAAGTGGCAACGACAGGCTCCTCGATTTCATGTTCCTTCGATAGTATTCATGATTCCTGATATGTTTATTCCTCAAAGTATGTTTATCATTGGAATGACGCATGGGTCCTTATATCGATAATATTATTGCTATAGCCGTGGTGGTCCAGTGGCGAGTAACCTTGCGTGCCGTGCAGGAGGCGATGGTTCGATCCCCGTCCAGGCCGACTCGTACCAATGAGTTTTTCGGAATTTATGTACGATTTGTAACACCACTGGCTTTCGGTGACGGAAAACATCGTGAGGAAACCTGCATGCTTCAATTTCGAGGCATGTATTGTACCCACTGTCCATTGTAAGTGGCGACGGGCTCACCCCCCGTCACACTGGACAGTTTCGGTACTACTGGTGAAACGTGGATGTTCTGAGGTTTCAGAATATCTCTGACTACCCCCTCGGGGAATATAGTCGTGAGCATATGCTATGCTATTGCTATAGTATTTTTTTTTCTCTTTTCTTTCAAAATTTTTCTATTACTAATGGAATGCAAATACGGGAAGGAACTGATTCCAGACACACAGTTTACTAGTTTAGGAATCAGTGCTACACCGAATTTAATCTAAATAGCTCAAAAAAGTTTTTCTTTTTTAGGGTTCCGTACCCAATGGGTGAAAATGGGACTCTATTACTAAGCCTACGTTGTCCGTCCTACCTATTTAAGGCTGTAAATTTTGAACCGTAATAGCTAGATAGTTGAATTTTTTACAGAATATGCGTTATTACAACGGATTTGTTAACAAATAATAAAAATACGAAAATAACAAAAAGTTAAAAATTAAGGGGGGTTCTCAACAAGAAACTACTTTTTATCGATGTTTTTTCTTCTCGCTCTAATGTAAAAACGGTAATTTATACAAGCTTCAAACTTAGTGTGATTATAGAACAAACTCTACAGTATAACAATAAATAATAAAAACCGGCCAAGTGTGAGTCGCTCTCTCTCTCCGAAAAAAAGTTGTTTCCAAGTTAATATCTTGTGTTCTGTGGTGGTGTGGTATGGAACCCTCTATGCGCGAGTAGCCCGACTCACACTTGACCGGTTTTATTGGTATCGATTCGGTATTGCCACGACTTAACTTAACTAAATTTATTCCTGTCATTTTCTAACATTCGACTAAGAAAAGAGACAGAAAACCAACAACTGACTTTAGTGCTGTCAAAGTGACGCTACACGCCCAAAACGACTTAAATAAGATGGCGTGCATTATGATGCCATCTTATTTTAGGCGTGTAGCGTCACTTTGACAGCACTAAAGTCAGTTCTTGGTTTTCTGTCTCTTTTCTTAGTCGAATGTTAGAAAATGACAGGAATAAATTTAGTTAAGTTAAGTCGTGGCAATACCGAATCGATACCATTATCTGACTCATGTAACTTGTCAAGGAGCAATTCCTTCCGAACCGTAAACCGTCTTTACAGCGCTTAACTCGGACACGTAAAGTTTACGCGTCTCAAGAAGTAGGTTAACTAGGTTAACTTTGACCACCCTTACCTTCGTTTTCTATTTTACTATTATTGGTTTTCTAGGAACTTTGCTGTCGTGATGTGAAACTATAATTTTTGAGGGAGAGCAATTTTAGAACAACCAATGTATTGATCCTTTATGCATATCAAATTAGTCTGATTATACAGGCTGTAAAGCATTTATGTTTACATCCACCTTTAGAATACAGGGTGATGTGGAATACCGGGTGGCGGTGGTGGGTCCACACCCTGTATTTCCTGTGGATAGTTATACTTACGGTAGTAATTTTAGTTTTCTGTGGTTATATCATAGTCTGAACAACCAAATATCGCTACTTGTGCCCAAAATTTGTCTATTTCGCATACTTATAATTAACAGTGGATAGTACACACGCCTAGAAAATGATGCTTGTAGGTTTCCACACAATGTTTTCCCTTACCTACTGAAAAGCCGGCAACGAAAATTTCTTAACATTTGTCACCTTAATTCATATGCAAATAAGGTTCAAGAGAGTTCAGCAACTGTCGTCGCCATAAGGTACGCATGTTATTAAACGTTAACATCACTTGGATGATTAATCGTATGAACGCAAATCGTTTGCCAAGGAGAGTCATGCTGAGCCAAGTAGCTTCGCTAGAAAAAAATTTGGAAGACCCATGTCATATTTGCACTGTGCTAAGCGAGACATGGTGTCCTATAAAATTGACTACTCGAAGTGGAAATGCTAGGTATAAGTGGAATTGCAAGTGATAGGGTTTAGTCTTTTACTACTTATGAGGACTGGTAACGCGTGTAATTCTACTAACAAACATTTCTGCCACTTTTTGCAGGGGGCGAGGTAACATGCAATCCGCAACTTTGGATTTTATTTCCCATAACTTTAGATTCTAATGTTGAATGCTAAAAATCATGAAAGTAGTCTCGTGTGAACCCCAAACGTTCTAAGTTCGAAATTATTGTTTCGCAATTACAGGCTGTCTCGTTTAGTGATGAGGTATAAAATTTTATGTAAATGCACATGATCAATTGATCTTATACCGTGGCAGAGGGGAAATGCTACCGCAAGGCGAGTCCTTATAATAAATAGTCATAGGGTTGAGTGGACGAAGGTTTTAGCAGATGGACGAACAACCCACGATGACGTCTGGTTCGAATCTCTGCTGCAAATAGAGTCAAAAGACACAGGGACGAACAGGCAGAACCAACTGACACACAGCACAATGTCACAAATGCGGCAGGCATTAATTGTCGCTCCTGAATTGACTTATACAGCCACGAACACGGTTTCTTATCCAAGCAAGCGCTGATGAAACATCTAGTTAGCGAAATAAGGCCTTGTCTAATAATAAGCCGTGGTGGTCCAGTGGCGAGTAACCTTGCCTGCCGTGCAGGAGGCGATGGTTCGATCCCCGTCCAAGCCGACTCGTACCAATGAGTTTTTCGGAATTTATGTACGATTTGTTACACCACTGGCTTTTCGGTGAAGGAAAACATCGTGAGGAAACCTGCATGCTTCAATTTCGAGGCGTGTATTTGTACCCACTGTCCATTATAAGTGGCGACGGGCTCACCCCCCGTCACACTGGACAGAGTTTCGGTACTACTGGTGAAACGTGGATGTTCTGAGGTTCCAGAATATCTTTGACTACCCCCTCGGAGAATATAGTCGTGAGCAGATGTCTAATAATAAGGCCCATGATTAATCACATAAGAAAACATTGTCTTATTCGATATATAAGATCAATCCAAAGACACGAACGTAAGTGGATTAATCAGTAACAAAAGTAGTTTACCAAGTAAAATCCTGCCTAACGTTTCCGTTCAAACAAACAACAAACCTGGTAGTAAAATAACCCACAAGTTTCCCGTGGAGAGTCCATTAGACCTTTGTTCATAATATTATGTATTACTCAATACATAATAAAGTTAGGTATGTATATAAGAGCGAGCGGTGTTCATAAAAGCGATCTTTATAAGAATTCCCCGCGGTTTTATGCTTGAAAACTAATAAAAACCACTAAAGTGCCCGATGTTTTCTTCCATACTAATATTGTAACGTGACCCGAAAGGTCTGTTGTTAAGCTGCGTCCACATCTTTTTTCTGACCTTGAAAATATCGTCTATTGGGTCACGCAGTGGATGTCCCTTCAACCATCATAACAGGGAGTCGCGTTGTAAGTCTGTTTACAAACGGTCGTGTATCGGGCGCTTTTTGGCTTACCTCGAAGCTCCACCATTTTGTATTAGCTTAACAACCCTTGAGATTATGATACTCCCAAAACTCATTCACCTTTGGCGGAAATGTAGTGGTGGAAAAAAGTTATTTCCTGTGTTCATTGCGTAGACAACAGGTAAGGTACCTGTTACTGTTTAGTGTATACACGGCGACACATCATGTTATGCACCCTATATACCCATAACTACACTACGTACAAAACACAAAATAGTGCGGTAGAGCCTGCATAGACGCGGCTGCCAGCGCGGGCGCAGCGTGCCGTGAGATGAAACAACAACACCATACCGCACCCTCTTGCACGATTCGCAGCGTTCAACTTCTAGTAGTTCAAAGTCCAAACAGGGTAACCTGACCTGTCGCCGTGTGTACCTTTATTTACGGTTTATAAATAGCAATAATTTAGATCAGATTCCATAATAATTACACGGGTAGAAGAAAGCTTTTGCAAGGGCATCGTCATGCTAACAATAAAATACAAACAGACATAATTAATTATTAGTGAATAAAAACAGCATTTCCAAACTAAAAATGAATAAAATAAATCCCTCAAGGCTTCAGTACCCTTTCCTTGACATTTTGTATATATTCTATAAAAAATTTCTAAATTGAAAGCTAAGCCTCCACAGTAATGACTTAGGGCCTTTCACTCATCCTTTATGAATAGAGGATCCTTAAATAGATAAGCCGCAGTAGGGTTAACCCTAATAAGTACCTACGTAGGGGAGACGTGTATGTTTTGGCCAAAATTTTCCTTATTTCGAGGTAATTCAATATAAGGATAAAAGCGAGTCAGACGTTGAATAAGGGTCATACATCAGTAGGCTTCGTTGCCCTGTTTATATCGTTTTATTTTTAAATCAACATATCTACGAATTTTTTATATTAATCTTTTCTTTGTAAACTGAGATGTGCGAAACTTTTTTCAGTCGAAGTTACAGGCAGCAGCAAAAATCGAAGAAAATGTGAAGAAAAGACATCATCCGTGTTTCATACATTTCTGGTCCAAATTGTGAAAACGAAAACTAATGCTATATTCTGTTTAGGACTCATCCGTCTATGCATTTATTATATGGGATGAAAGCTGTAGCTGGAAGTAGGTACACCGAAAACATGAAAAAAAAAACTAAGAATGTATGAAAAAAAACAGATTTTTCAAACATGAATAAAACCAAGGATAACGGCTCTACTATAAATGCTTAGACGGATGAGTTCTAACAGAATATGAGTAAGTATAGCATAACCTTTTTGGCCTGCACTTTCATATTTATAACCAGATGGATGATGTCTTAAAATGAAATTAATGTTGAGCGAATTTTACCGTACAATGTTATTGATATCATTTAAAAAAAAGAGGATAAAAAGTAAGCGCACATTACAACGGGTCGCTTCGGAGCGGAGCGGAAAACTGGAGCGTGTCGGGTCGCAATGCATTGACGGATTTTAGCCTGACGTCACACCCTTAATTGACACTGCCTACAAAAAAATTGAAATTGACAAGATGACGTCAGCACATGCGAAATAGAGTCGAGAGCTGCACTACCTTAGTTGCGTGCGGTACATGACTTTTTCAAGAGTTTTTATCCTTCGTCCTGAGATTAATTCTCTTTGTTTCGAAAACATACATTCTAGCGTGTCAATTGTCGTGTCAGGTGTCAGGTAACCACTGAGGCAAACAGTTGGTGGGAGTCAGGGAGTGTCCAAACTGTATATGTAGTAATAGATACTCTTTCTTTTACTGCGCTGAAGTAATACTGCAGACGTTGTAAAAGCATCCTCTTGGTACGTCACAAAACGACGTTTTTTTTTAATGGTATAGATGGGTCTGGGAGGATTTTTGCGCTGCTGCCCACCCTAATGCCTCATGAAATCAGCTAACAATAAAACAAATAGCATGGGATACCTTTACGAAAATAGTATTCGTCACTGAGTCAAAGTCTATACAGAGCTATTTTTTTAATGAATTGCCAGTTTTTTTTTTAGATGGGTATTAGTAAATATTATTAAATAGTATTCTATTTTTATTATTCGACTAAACTAATAAATACTAAATAAAACTAAACTAGTGCACAGCTCTTCAAGTTTTACTGCTTGAAATACATCTAAAATCATGAGTTTACATAAATAAAAAAATAAAAAAAAAGAACTTTATTCATCCACACATTTTGCAGTTGCTTTCATAATACTTGAGTTTACCCGCGACTTCGGCCAAAAGGGTTCTCGTCATCGTAGCGCGATATATCAGATACACCAGATTTTAAGTCTGGACATAAGCTTTCAAACAAAAAAGTTTCATCAAAATTGGTTCAGTAGTTTTTGCGTGATGCACGACACGAACCAACAAACAATCAAACAGACAAAAATTGATTAAAATGTTGTCTACATGGTCCTTCTTAATTATGCTGATACTTTTTAAGGGGATGAGCAGACCATCAAACTGAACAACTTTCTCTATGGGACGAACATCAAAATCTTGAAAAAAAATATCTGTCCCACACATTTGGCTTGAGTAGGTGTGCAGTTTTTCGATTTCGATGATGGTGCCATAGAGAAAATTGTTCAGTTTGACGGTCTGATCATCCCCTTAAAAGTGTCAGCATATTAAGATGGACCCTGTATATAAGTAACAATAAATATTTAAAACTCTTAAGGGGGTTGTTTAGACCGTCAAACTGAACAACTTTATATATGGGACCAACATCGAAATCGCGAAAAAAAATTTGAAATCCCATACATATTTTAGCTCTAGTCGATTTGTAGAGTATGGAACATCAATTTCTTTTTTCGCGATTTCGATATTGGTCCCATAGTGAAAGTTGTTCAGTTTGATGGTCTAAACCACCCCCTTAAAGGTTTATTTGTATTTTTGTAACACCTTGTATATACTGTTTGGTCCATGCCAGGAAAAAAATTAGGTACTTAATCTTTACGACATTGTCAAAGTGTTTGCTGACTGCGATCCAGTATGACTTTAAAAACTATCGGGTTGCACCGTAAAAGATACGTATAGCTTACCGGACCGTTTGTTGAACATACAAAGCACGTAACTAATCCACCTCCATCCGTCTTCCTTCACTACCTACGAGTAGGTAACTTTGCTATATATCAAACCAAACTTTAGGAAATAGTGAAATACGAGTACTTTACCTACCTGATGCCTTTTTTAAACTAAACTCAAACAATTTGTGAATAAGTGTTGCCGATAAATCGTAGAGCGCATAGCATAGCATATGCTCACGACTATATTCCCCGAGGGGGTAGTCAGAGATATTCTGAAACCTCAGAACATCCACGTTTCACCAGTAGTACCGAAACTCTGTCCAGTGTGACGGGGAGTGGGCCCGTCGCCACTTATAATGGACAGTGGGTACAATACATTCCTCGAAATTGAAGCATGCAGGTTTCCTCACGATGTAGATCGTAGAGCGAATCGTGTTTATTTATATAGCGATGAAATCGATAAAGAATGTTTACTTTTAATTATCCCAATTAGTTCAATAATAACTTGAAGTAACACATAGACAATTTTTTTTTATTTGGCTTGCGCTTGGCTTCAGCTCACCAGCCAGCCAGATAAGCGAATTCATTCTTCATAAGACAGAATAGACTCGTCAAGTGTTCAGTTTAATAATATTTCAGGTAGATAACACTTTAATATGTATACATGTTTCCTAATTGACTGCACGTATAATAGAATTAAGACGATTAATAATTGCGCGTTATAATCAGAATGCTTTTAAACAGGGACCGAAACCGGTATCGATAATACCGGTATTTTTTGGTTACAACCAAAATTTTTTTTACAGGTATATTTAAAGGTAACCTTAATATCATTCTACTAATGGTCCGCGTACACAGATATTAGTTTAAATTAAAAATTGAATCTTCCTAAATATAATAAGTATTCAGTTTTTTGAGTAAGTACCTCGTTACTAAATACAAATTAAATTAATTATAATATCAAACTTAAACTCAAACTCAAACGTGAGCATAAACTTAACCATTTTATGATTTTAGGTTAAATAAAATGTAAATAACCATCTCCTTTATTATCTCAACCTGTCCAATGCTGTAGCAACACCAAAAATAGTGCGCGCGTCGCTCGTCAGATGCTCCAACATATTTGCGTCACCCGCTACAACAACGACGTTGTTGAATCAATTTCGTACTTTTGATTAGCAGAAAATAAATTTCATTTTAACTCTCTTTCAATTGAAGGTCATATTTAGGTTACCGGTATTAAAATCGGTTGTTACCTCGATAAAGGTAACATTTAAATAAAGGTTACCGAAAATTTTCGGTCCCTGCTTTTAAATAATAAAATTGATAACGTAAAAAATACGATTTAAAAATAAATTAACCGCCTAACGGTCCACAAATTCTATTTTATTTCCTCCCCATCATTTTGAACTAAAGAAAACAAGAAACCGTTGCCGATCAGATTACAAATCCAACAAATCTTATTTGTACCCGAGTGCCAACGGAATCACTGAAACTCATTCAACTGTAAACGACGCTAAGTTCCTCGGCAAGCTCCGAACTCGCTTTGTTTCAGCTTAAATAGGTCTTTACTGAATTATTTAATTTGTTTCTGCCCAACTTCCAGCTGTTAGGCAGTTGTGACGAATGCCAATGTCAGGCGGAGTTGGCCGAGTGTTGGCGGAGTGGCCCGAACACCTGGATCGATTTTCTGCTTGAACTTGCCTCGGTTCATGTGTGCTTTGAAAGCAACATTGACGAGTACGTTTATAGAACTGATTGTACACGGTCACGGTTGTCGGCAGGCCTTGTTCTAGTCGTACATTAGTAATGACGACTGATAAGTAATGCCAAGGACGGTTCAAAGGTTTACAATGCCACTGGAACTTACCTGTTTTGAGTTGTATAATTCAGTTCAGTAATTAAATATTTGTTTTTTTATTTAAAATATGTTTTTTATGAAAATAAGTATAAAATAATAAGTAGGTAGGATTTCTACAAATGTGCTTGAGGTTGGAGTTTGGCCTCATTCTCTCCGGATGGCACCTAAGCAATGAAGCCGAGGCAGGGGTAGTGAGCAATGACCAATTAGTATAGGTACTTACTTGACTTAATTAAGCTCGCTGTCTTTTTCGCATATACTTTTGGCAGTCAAGTCTTATGAAATGTTATAAATTTTATTTTTTCGGGTTTTTAGGACGGATTCATCCGACTATACGACTTTGTTATAAAACGAAGCAGACATGATATAAACAGTAAAATAAATAAATAAAAGTTAATTATAGCCTGTAGGATCCCACTACAGGACCAAGAATTCTTCCCACGAATAAATGTGAAAGTTGGCCAAACTCATTCACAGGAGCACAGTACGCATTAGAAAATCATATCAATATTCAAAAGCTATGTAGATGTAACAGATTATTTAAACAATTTTTTAAACAACCTGTATGTTTAGTTAGCAGCAAAACTTCATTTTTTTTTCCATACTCGCCGCCTAAAGTTCCTGATTGTCAGTTTTCTAGGAGATATCGATTTTCTACGTTGAATCTAGGAATAATAGCGACCTACATAATAATTAAGTATCGGCAGAGAGTAGACGGGCCTCATTAAGACGCTGCAGGGCCCACTAATGAGAAACAGGTTAATGAGCACAGGCAGGGTTGCGATGGAACTCTTATTTACTACCTACTAGGTACTAAAATAGCACGAAAAAGTAATGAGTTTTAAAATACCTAGGAGTGTTACGGTAGATAGAGAGCGTCTATACATTCCAATACTGCCATTACTACTAACTTTTTACATTTGTATTTTAATTTAGGCTGTGTTTTCCTATAAATTGAAATATAATTATGTTGTTTTGAAATGTTAGTTTTACCTACAGTGGGCAATCAACTTCAGGATTGATGTGGCTGGCCTTTCGTTTACAAAAACACATAAAACCCAGTCTAGGTATAATTTATAAACTATAATTGTCCATTCTAGCGTGTACTTAAATTCGATAGCGTGTACGGATTTTTGACATTGATTTAACTATAAATTACATTTTTCCTTCAATAATGCTTTATGCACAAAAGCTCGTTTAACATACGCTTTCGTGTTTCACGTATCGGCATTGTGCATCAATATGCAGTATGAATAATAGATGAACTTTAGATATTTTACTGCATTTGTGCGGCTCGCTGTTAAAGCGACAACTACTATGGCCAATTGTGTGAACATTTTGCTCGTCGTTTGTTGATATTTTATGTGCTCTAATATCTTCTACGATAGAAATTTTGGTTACTATTAAACTGGTACTGGTATAGCAGTTGGCAATTTTGGAGCGAAAATAGCTGTACAGAACATAATAGAATTGCGTTCTGGATTCCTTGTGTCGCTGACGTGTGAAAGTGTGCTAACTTTAACTATCTCATGAATGCAAAAATCTACTCTAAACTAAAGATAATACGGTAGTTGGTACACTCCTTCTGGTGGATGTCATACTGTGTACTTTTTACCTCCTCCTCTTACCAGTAGGAGAATCTTACCAGTACAAGACGACTATTATAACAAACTGACAAAAAATTAAAATATCTTGTCAAAATAACCTATAGTCTCTCGGGGTAATTGAAACTATGGGGCAATTGCACCTATGGAGCAACTGCACTTATTTTCTTAATTTAAGGTGTTTGCAGAGTTGATACACGCAATCTTACTATTATTAATACCGTCTACGAGTGTTCTACGACAAAGTATTGTATGAAATTGACAATTCTGCAACCACCTTAACAGATGCAGGTCTAGTCATCTAGAAGTTAGGTGTTATGTTAAGCGAAATTGCCCCATAGTGCAATTGCCCCATTACCTTCGTTTCTACTACATGGGACTAAACTTCAAAATCGAAAAGCTTGATTTATAGGTTCGACATTAGGCTAATAAAAATATGGCACTAAGCTACTATAATCAAGGTCAGAGGTAACAAACAATTCCATTCGTCCGTGACACTTTATAGACCTCGAGTCGCCTTCCGAATGTTATTTTTACTACCATACACCAATCGACTTCCGTACACATTAAGTATTCATTGCAGCAAGGGCACGATATACTCGTCCTTCAGTAAATGTAATTTATGTGTCAGAAGCAATAAATTAACATTTTTGCCAATGCTTAGAAGAAAAATAGTATTTTTAGATTAACTTTATTGAACTGCATGACAGTAAAAATGTTAATGCTTTGATAGCTGAGAGTTCAACAATTACAATTTATTATGCCAAATAAAGGTACCTAAAGTGAAAAAACGTTGGGATTTTATTTGGACAATACAAGTCAATCCACTCGTATAAAAGAGAACTTTGCTACAAATGCATGCTTTAATTAAAAGAGTAGTTGGACCAAAGTCCTCGATCACACCGATCCGAAATACGGTCTGTAAACTTCGACAAATATATATTTCATATTACGTTACCATGGACCGTATGCAGAACAACGTCACCGTCAACTCAGAGCAACGTGAAACCATACACTTTATTTTAACAGTATGAAAAACGCACAATGTCAAACAAGCCCAACGTCAAACACGCATAATGTCAAACATTTATCAATCTTCTTTAGGTACCATACTTTCATTCGTACCTTTAACTACAAACTGATTGCAACCAGAGGGTCTACCATGAGTTTTCACTGTACTATGTAGTTACGTCACCAATTCGTATGGCAGAAATTAGTTCTCAACGTAACCACTAGGACGAAATTATTATTAGAGGGCGCTGTACGAAATTCAATACAAAATTGGTGACGCAACTACAGTAGTAGAGTACGGTGAAAAGTCTTGGTAGGCCTACAGTAGGTATATCATCATTCATCAGAGACGAAAATATCACGAAGAATACAAGAAACATTTTTCTATCGAACTAATCAAAGTCAAATGGTCAACTGTGTATAGCAAACTATGCTACAACGTACAGAAAGTGGAACCTTTGTCCGACAATACGAAAGCGAGCCGCGGTCCAACTCGCAACTGCAATTTACTACGCCCTCGTTACGCCAATAGTTTCAACTCTTCTGATCAGGCTAAGTGATGAGATAGAAGCGTCATTCTGATAACTGTGGCGGAGTTTGAGTTGAATAGCCTAAAATGTTGCTAGAGAGCAATAATTTTGATGCAAGAGCAATAATTGCTTCGCTTGTACACTATAATCATAAGCATTAGCATATGCTCACGACTATATTCCCCGAGGGGGTAGTCAGAGATATTCTGCAACCTCAGAACATCCACGTTTCACGTTTCACGTTTCAGTACCAAAACTCTGTCCAGTGTGACAGGGAGTGAGCCCGTCGCCACTTATAATGGACAGTGGGTACCATACTTTCCTATATATGAATATTTTTATGAAATAAGGTATTTGAAATTTTTTTTTTTTAAATACATGCCTCGAAATTGAAGCATGCAGGTTTCGTACACTATAATCGATTTAGTTTTATTGCTACGCGCGCCCGTACGCGTACGGTGTCAAGATTTTCTATTATCACCAATTACCTACCAAAACGAGAGGACAGGTGGGTATTTGATCACGTAAGCAGAGGTGTGTTCGCGTTTTTTATCATACTTGGTCTCTGACACGGACCTGAAAGAAATACGGACCGAGTATTGCACTAAAAAGATGAGAAGCATGCAAGGTAATACAATCTCGTTTGTTCTACACGGGACCTATATACACTCACACACAATGTACCGTATACAATATACCGTCACCTTATGTACCGCGTGACAGCACGCACACAAAAAAAAAGGGTGCTTCACTCATGATTAGATGACATTACGTCTGGTTCTTCTTTTAAGTCTGTGGTCTCTGACAATAAAATAATATCTTCCGCTGACGTCTATGAAAGAAAGCCAAAGCGCCAAATGTTAGTTCGATACCAACTAGTTTGTTAGTTTCAGTCACTGTTTTTTGTGCGCGCAAGTTTTCGCATTTGTGGCTGTCGTCCGAGGGAAAGTTATAGGCGTTGGCGTCGAAGGCTTGCTTTTACGTTACTATTGCCTTTTATTGTTCTCTTGACTTCTACTGTTACAGGACTATGTAATCTTGCTGACTGAGTAAATACATCAATAGTTTTTATTTTTTGACCAGTTGCTGTCAAGCTGGCCTAATTTGACTGTCAGTCAGATGTGCCCTCTTGAGGGGCAAAACAACCCAAGTTATAAAAAATATACAAACGACAGGTTAAAAGAGGTACAAAAGAAAGGTGAGTAGTGGTAATGTACTCTGTGGTAGTGGCATTTTTTGCAAAGAAGAATAAGCATGTTTTATGTTCAGAAATACCTAATGAGAAACTTTTTTTTTTTTTTGTACAACCAACCGCAGGTCTCCGATATTCGACAGAATGAATCCCTTCATCGCCCCGTCATCATAAAATATTAATTATGATTGTGGTAAGAAAACCTTTGAAATTTTAATTTTTTGTTTCCATACATCCGGTATGGAAGCCTGCAGATTTCCTTCATACAGTCTTCTTTTATTTTAGTCAACATTTGGAATATTTCATTCATTCATCTATTCAATAATTGTTTTCCGCAGCGGTATTTTTTCGCGTATCTGTATCTACCTACTCATTCCCAACATTGTACCTCAAACTTCAATCAATCATGGTCAAACTTTTGACCATTATGATTTTGTTAAATTAAAATATGAATTTCTGATGTCGGAATGTAACTACAACTACATTATAAAGTTTATCGTCATAACTGGAACGAAAAGTAACGTGGGGGACAAAGTCTCAACATTTTCCATGCAACAATTTATGTTACTAAATGGGACATTAGCCTACATAGCGCGACACTGGATAGCAATTTTGAAGTAACTTTTACAAATGAGATATGCCAAAAACACTTGGCAATTTCGTAAACAAAAGCGACCCCATCTTGGAGTCGTGGAGTAGTATAATGAAGGTCGGTAATGAACGCCTTTGCCACCGCTGCGTACTTAAAGAAGTTGTCTTCTTTTAAGGCCACCGAAAAATTTTGAAGGAAATATTTTTACAAGGACAAACGAACCTGTGAGAAATTGCAGATTTTTTTTCCTCCAGCTCATTGTAATTTTTGTATCGCTATCCAAATTTTCAGGGGTCATTTAGATCAAATTAAAACGATTCCCGTCAGTGATACCCGAGACAAAGTGATTATGAATGTGATGCCTATAGGAGCAGGTGAGAATCACTCGAAACAAAGAGATTTAGGGAAGATTTTGTCCAGCAGGTGGTTTAAACAACAATTTTTGTGTTTCCGCAATTATTATAAAATTGGTTTGGTAGTCGTCAACAAAATTCGTTGTCATTGGTGATAATTTTCACAATACAAATAATACAGGATGTAAAATTAAAAGCGTTACTTATATCAAAGAGGATGCTTCAGATCATCAAACTGAACAACTGAACAAACCAAAATCAAAATCGCAAAAAAAAAAAACAGCTATTCGAAAGTGAAACTGCAAAAACTCCGCGAATGGTCTTTTTTAACGGCAAAATGATAAGATACAAATCTTACTTTAGATTGTTAGCACATTTTCAGTGTTAAATTAAGAATTCATTTGCTAAAGTTAGTCGCTTCTTGAATGAATATAAAACTCAACTGTCCTTTGGTCTTAATGATGATAGATTAAACGTTTATTCTTCTTCTAACTTGTTTTACATTTTTGAAGGGAACGTTTTTTTATTCATCCAGATAAAAATACTGTCTATACAGCAAAAACATGTATTTATGTAGACGTACACGACTCGTCCAGTTTCTGTATTCCCAGTACTGGAAGAAAGGCCTATGGTAAGGGTCTCGTGGTTGTTATATGTCTCCCTGTGCAATCGATCTGCTTTCAAAGTCGTATGACTGCCACGGTTTAGAGGTGCGAACGCAAATGGTATGAGTTACGCAGATCGTTTTATTGTCACGTCACTTTTATGTCCCGGCTCTACCAGTCTCCAAATTGATAATACTGAGTAATGTTTATATTGAATCCGAAAGACTAGATGATGTAGGTATTGTCGATGAAATGTTGCAGAAATAGTTCAAGATCTAGCTAGATTTAGATAGATTAGATCTAGCTAGTCAAAGTAACAAATTACATCATGTGAATGCTGTCACAGATAAAAGCTAAGAATTTTCTAAAAACCGTTCTAAAAAATGTTCTATCAAATAAGAGATTGAAAAGTTCAGTTTACGAGTGGGATTCGAACCTTCGATATGCCTATCCACCCGGATAGGCTGGATAGGAATCACCGGATTGTCTACCGATTGGTTAACGCAGATCACGCCTCACTATTTAGATGAATCAATCCTTTTCCTACACAAAAGATATTACTTCCTCTTTAATGATTAAACAATGATTATTGCAAAAATAGCCTTGGAAAATTTGCGCCTGTGCCACGACAAACAACGATAATTTAATAGATTTTATATAACACGCTTTCCCTTTCCGCCCACATCTAGTCTAACTATAACTAAATTGTAGCACAAAGTTTGTACTAAAACCTCTTTTGAATTCTCTTAGGTAAGTCCTTGCCTATCAGGGAATTTAGGAAAGTTGTGAAGAACGTCGCAACTTCGCTCGCGATGCCTACAAATATGAAATGTAAATATAACATGTCGGTGCCTAAGTAAAGTCTCGCTAAACTTTCGCTCGTACATTTACTTTTATTACTTTGTGTCGTCATAAATATTGTGTTTAAGTGTGTTGTAATAGTAATAAGAATAAATAAACGATAATAACCTGAAAAAAATTTTTTGTTCATGTAATTAATGATCAAGTTTTTTCAATCATTTAACCATTTCGGTGACCTAGGTTTGACGAAGTTTTTGCCGGTATGACATAGCATAGTATGGTATGATATTGTATGATATAGTTATTTTTTCTTTACTTGGTATAACTCTATCTCTATAACTCTGTCTGTAGAACAGAAAATGTTAAAATTACAAAGTTTTTTTTTTTTTTTATTATTTTATTTATTATTATTTTTTTATTTTTTTTATTTTTATTTAGGGGTTATCTCTGAAACTGCTAAACCGATTGTAACAATTATTTCACTAATAGTAAGCTAAACTATTCTTAGACTATATTTTAATTCGATAAGCGAAACAAGAGCTAGTCGTAAATTATTTACCTTGTGTCAAACTGCTGTATCCATCGGGCGTCATCAGCGGCGTCTCACCACCATTACAGTCGTACATTTTTGTTTATTTTAACAATCACTTCACTCATAAATCGTTACCCCTTAATTTAGTCACCATACAATCATCACTTAACTTTTTGTATTGTTTGTATTTTTTTCAGTATTTTAGGATATTTTAGTTTTAGGATATTAATCGATTATGTAATTTAAAACATTTTGAAATTCTGGTTTGAGAAATATTTAGGTACTTGTTTGATTATAAGTATTGTAATTATCAAGAAGTAGACTTTTAGAAAAAAAATTCTGACCTTGCTACATAGGGTCCTTCTATGCTAACACTTTTTAAGGGGATGATCAGACCGTCAAACTGAACAACTCTCTATGGGACCAAAATCAAAAGCGTGAAAAAATAATTCGTTCAGAGCCGTCTTACTTAGAAGACCCAACAGACCCTCTAGCATGATTTATCTACTTACGCGTAACTCGGCCTTCTTTCACACTACCAAGCGGCAAGTGTGACTGAAATGCGCGGGAAGAGGTAATTTTTCTATGCAGCAAAGTCGCATCGCGCGCGAGTAGAGAAATCATACTATCCCTTCAGGAAAACCCTTTACTGCACCTTTTTACCATTGATTAAGGTCAAAGACATTATTCAATCGCCATAAAGTCAACATTGGATGAAGCTTTGATCCAATTAATTATTTACGGTGCCTAACCTTGAAATCCACTTCAAATTATCGATAGAGTCAACACCAAAAGTTTGCTTTAGAATACACTTTAGTATCATTTATTACGGAAGGTTGATTAAAGTTTGTTAAGCTCCCTTCGGTCACATCGTCCGATCGCACAGTCCGATCGGTCGGACGACAAGGATTGTTTCCCTGTTCGTTCTATTAAATCGGACTTTACAGTCTTAATAGAGGATCCCACTGTCACACATAAGTCTTTCACAAATATGTGAGATGGAGTGATGGACCAAGACCGTCACTGAGGCCTAGGATGGTCTTAGGGTGCGTCCACATCTGACGAAAGCGCCGCAAATGCGCAGCTCGCGAGCCGCTCGCGATCTGCGCGGTTGCATTTTATGCTCGTGGGTCACCACTGCGCAGCTCGCGCGCCGTTCGCGAGGCGCTCGCGAGCGGATCGCGAACTGCTCGTGAGCTGCGCATTCGCGGCGCGTTCGTCAGATGTGGACGCATTCGCTGCGCGTTAGTCAGATGTGGACGCATCTTTAGGTGGTCAATTTTAATACACACACAACCACGGTTGATTATGTTTACAAAATAATTCGACAAATCTAATATAAAACGGTCCATCTTCTTGACTGTTAGTTTACTGTAGAATTACGAGTAACAATACCCTTACAATTTCATTACTTGGCATCCCTGGGGACCTCGCCCATCATAAATCAAGACAAAATAAAGCTCCTCGGAGACCCTCGAGAAGGACGTTATAGTTAAGTATATCAACATTTGTTTTGCTGGAATGTAATAAACTTTTGTTTAAGTGTCGTTATTTGTATTGTTTGTAATGTACTTATTTATTTCGGTACTTAATTTGTACAATACTATTGCTAGACTTAAATAGATCACCTTTTTATTTGGTTCCTGATTTATTTTATTATTGAAGAGAGACGTTTACCCAGCAGTCGTAGTCGGTAGAAAAGACTACTTACTTTAAATTCTAACGTTAAATTATTTCTTTTATAAAAAAAATGTTAAGTTTCAATCTGATATTAATTAACTAAATGCGAAACGCTTTCGTAGAAACGATAGGATCATAGTACCAAAGAACATGGAATTATTTAATATTAGTAATTATTCGTTATTATATCAGCAAGCAACATTATCACTTTTACGTTCGTACTTACATTTGTAAGTGTAAGCTTTTTTCAAAAGTAAAGGGGACCCCAAAAAACTCTAGTGTCCCTTATTTTATTAAAAATGTCACCTGCTTCAGAAACAAAGTTCTGACGTTATTGACTTCACCACCGACCTTCGAGCGAGAAAGACAAATCACATTTTATATCCAATCGGCCACATTAATATTTGATCAGTTTTATTTCTTTCAATATTATTGTCGTCGATCACGCAGCATTCCAAAATACTAGTCAAAATCGATTAAAGTCCTAGACACGGGACGGCGCTTTCTTCGCTAAACGGATCAGCATAGCCATTCATTTTGAACAATAGATGTTGTTCAAATGAATACACGATACCCGGACAGACTACCGCGAAAACAACAAGGTAGGTATCAAAAAAATTGTTATTTTATGGGTCAGCAAATATTAAACAAAATACCAAAATCTATTAGAGATCTACCATTTAATAGATTTAAGAGTGTGTTACATAAGTGGCTTCTTGAACGCATGTTCTATTCCGTTAAAGAATTTCTGGACCAGGATTTGTAATGTCGAAATAAAAATAATAAATAAAAATGTAAATGTAATTAAGTCTTTAAAATGTAAAATTATAAAAAGTTTAGTGTCCTAATGTGTAAGAAACATGTCTGTAGCCACATAGAGCTAACTTTATACTGTCAAATACATTTGCTTGTTGTTTAGATATACAACTGAGCAGAAGAAACTTGTGTAATATTAAGATCTTTTTAATGTACCTGTCTCAATGCAAATAAACCATTCTATTATATTCTATTCTATTCAGCGAGGAAATGCAGCCCGCGTTTTGGGTACCCTTCTACAAGGACCCAACGTCCACCACATCTTAGATTAGTTTAGTTTTAAGTTCCTTTATTTTTGCAAGTAATTTTATGACTCGAATACGGGTCGTAAATTTAAAACGTTCCTATCAAAAACTGAATAACTTTCACTATAAAGCCAACACTGAAATCGTGAAAAAAAAACAGATGTTCATACATTTGGGTCGAGTTGACATTGACGTTTTTATGGACAAAAATTAATATGATTTTATTATTATTTATCGCGATTCCAGTCTTAGCTCCATAATGAATGTTGTTCAGTTTGATGGTACGTAGCACCCCAATTAAAATATGCATTTAATTTTAAAACCTGAAATGCGATTTTTGAAAATCACTCATTCATATCAACGGTAGAAAGAGTCAAAATTGTTAAGGATATGCATCATTGGACCATGAGTCAAAAATAGCATGTGATGCAAATACAAATTTGATTTTGTATTAAAATATCGATTAGGTCACAAAATTTTCAATCTCAGGTTAGAATAAACACACTTTTCCTACCCAACTATTTTCCAAAATTTACGACACTAAAAAAAGATTTTCTTTTCATTATTTCGCGAAACCCGACGCACGTCGACCCGAGCTTGGTGGTGGGTCGCCACTGCCACCACCCCCATAAACCCACCACCATTTCACTGTTCAGTGACATTGAAACATGGGAATATCGTAACATAAATAGGTAGTAGGAATGTTTCTATGTTGTTTTTTCAGTTTAGACTTAATTCTTAATACTTGTTGATTTGTTTTTAAATTGTAGTCTTGACTTAGATTGTTTGAAAACTCGAGTACAAGTCGCCGCTCTTTATTCTGTGGATTTTAATATCATAACGGATAATGAAACTTAAAATGATTGTTATACAGGGTCCTTCTTAACATGCTGACACTTTTTTAAGGGGATGATCTGACTGTCAAACTGAACAACTTTCTCTATGGAACCAACATCGAAATCGCGAAAAAAATCAGCTGTCCCATACATTTGGCCCGAGTAGGTATGCAGTTTTGTATGTTAGAGCAGATTTTTTTTTCGCGAGTTCGATGTTGGTCTCCTAGAAAGTTGTTCAGTTTGACGGTCTGATCATCCTCTTAAAAAAGTGTCAGCATATTAAGTTGTACCCTATATGTGGATCCATGTAAATTGCAAATAGCTTGTTATTCAAGATACATTCTGTAAAAGAGGCTGTTAGCATCCCGAATAATATAAAATAGATTCGGGCCAGCATAATGGGCACCTTTGGGCGGGAAATGATGCGGGGCGGTTTGTTCGATAAGTTATACTTATTTTCAGTGTCTTTATACAGGGTGAAATTGATAAAATTAGCATCCTTTTAAACAAAGAGTCTAACTGAAAAACTTTTACTATGGGAGCAAACCAATCGGAGCAACAAAAAAAAAATTTTCTGTCCCATACTAAACTGCACCCGCCGCCGCTGCCTACACGACTCAAATGTATGGGATAGCAGATTTGTTTTTTGCTTCGATTGGTTTGCTCCCATAGTACGTCCAAGTATTCCGTAGTTATAGGTAATAATTACGTCCAAGATACGTCGGACAGTATTATGTTTCTGATAAATAAATTAAATTTGGTAATCACAATTAGCCAGAAAGCAAAATATGAATCGGAAAATCTCGTCGTCCTTATTTGGAATGGAGTATAAGTTTAATTTACATTGCTATGAGCATAATGAATTAAAATATGACTGTGTCGTAGACAGACGCTTACCGTTCGTAACCGTAGCTCGTAGCCGTAGCCCGTAGAAAGACTACGGGATTTTTACACTCCGTAGCGTAGCGCGTAGGCGAATTGATCGATAGGACGGATTAGACTGCATGGGACATAATATTATTGATTTACTCATATTTAACAGTCTTTGTTTATTGACAGCCATTAATATCAGCCTCTACTGGTGTTTTTTTAATTCCCATGACTTTAGGGTATAAATAAGACCATCAAAGTGAATAAATGTCACTATAAAGCCAACATTGAAATAGCGAAAAAAAAACAGGTTTTTCGTACACTTGGGTCGTATAGCAGGATTTAGTTATACGTTTTTTAAACAGTTTTGTATGGAAAATCAGATTTTTTTTTTACGATTTCGATGTTGGTCCCATATAGAAAGTTGTTCAGTGTGATGGCCTGATAATCTCCTTAAAACCGTCAGCATATTAAGAAGGACCTTGTATAGGCTGATGGTATGATGATAATTTTCAAGCCACTTCCATACTCCTTTATCCTGGTCTAACGAATAGTCTATGTACTTAACAATAAATACGTAACTCAAGTTTATTCCAATGTAAACTTTATCACAGTGTAATAAGGTAGCCGTTTGTTACCTAACTAGGGTACGAACTATGGGAAAACGATAAATTCAATTTATGCTATCGCATCGCGTTCCCTAATGTCTAACTTTAAACCGCACCCGTTGCGAAATAGTCTCTATTGACACGCTGCCTGCCGTTCTACTAATTAAGTCGATATGCTCCAATTTTGTAATGATATTTAGTATTTTTACAGCGGATAAAACTGTTGACATTAAAATTGGGTAAAAAACTGTCCATCACACAATATATATATTTTTGAAAATAATGTTTTCTTCATACATTTCTTTCTTCTTCAACATCCAAAAGTCGGTTCATTTATACTCGTCGGATGCAAAAGTCTCAGTAGTTCGGTAGCAGCTCGGCCCGAACTATTGAGATAAAAAATGTCTCAAAAGTTCCATAGTAGTTCCGGCCTGAACTACGGAGGCCAGTAATGACTCAATAGTTCAGTAGAAGTTCAGAAGTGAACTACGGAGGCCAGTAATGACTCAATAGTTCAGTAGAAGTTCAGAAGTGAACTACGGAGGCCAGTCATGACTCAATAGTTCGGTAGAAGTTCAGACGTGAACTACGGAAGCCAGTAACGACTCAATAGTTCGGTAGAAGTTCAGACGTGAACTACGGAGGCCAGTCACGACTCAATAGTTCGGTAGAAGTTCAGACGTGAACTACGGAGGCCAGTCATGACTCAATAGTTCGGTAGAAGTTCAGACGTGAACTACGGAAGCCAGTAACGACTCAATAGTTCGGTAGAAGTTCAGACGTGAACTACGGAGGCCAGTAATGTCTCAATAATTTGGTAGAAGTTCAGGCCTGAACTATGGAGGCCAGTCTCAATAGTTCGGTCGGTGGAATATCAGGTCCGAACTAATGACACAAAAAGAGTATCAAAAGTACCGAACTACTAAGACTATACTATTTAATTTTGTTATTTTCTGCTTAAACACGATATGAGAGAGAGCTGTTCCTCCCTAAAGTAAAAGAAAAAATGAGTACTGGATTTTGAAATAAACCCTAATATAACCACTGGACCAGAACCCTATTTAACGGTTTCAAACTGTGAATTTCCAACTGTTAACTCATTTAGAACCTTTACTTTAATAATTTATGAGTTTTCGGTAACTGCCAGGCTCTCTGAATAATTAACGAAAGAGTTTACCTCTATCTACCTCTTAGTTTATTCATTTTATTGTAACGAAGCATCTTCAATGTATTTATTCGTTGTATAATATTCATCCGTTAGTTAGTCATCTGTTAGAAGCAAGGTAAGTATCGCCCAAAAATTAAAAGAACTACAAGATACGATAATATATTGAAATAGCGTTAGCTCTGATATCCGTGATTCTCACGCACTTCACTTATAATAGGTACCTAGCTACAGAGGCACAGCAAAGCTTAAAGATATAAATCTTGTTGTTTTGATTTCATTCATTATTTATACAGGGTTGTTAAACAAATCGAGCACGTCTGTTTGCGGCCGTGACCTGGCCACGGTGACCTCGCTACCTTTGCTAATTTGCTTTATCGATTCTCTGGAATTGTGCTGACAAAAGTTACATAGAGTATCCCCAATTAGATCATTCGGACGCAGGTAGAGAATTATTCGAGTGGTGAGGACGACCCTAAGCTTGTATACAAGTTTATAGACCTCCAGTGTCAGGCCTTAAAAACAATATAGGACGATAAAAGGAGTACAAGCATATTGCTCGTTGGTGACTAGACTGTCAGTGGTAATTTACTATTTTTAAAATCATATTTTCGTAAATTTAATTGTTAGAAATGTTAAGAAAACATTTATTAATTTGAGTGAATTCGGTACCGAAATGAAGGGACAAAAAAATGTTCAATCTTTGAACTAATAATTTGATCTTTTACTATACGGTACCTTTTGGTACGGGTTCCAATGTTAGCGCGAAAGTGAACACAATATACTGCATTTGTACCCTTCTCATTCTTGTTATAAACTGTAGGTATTTGTCTATTCTTGGTGTGCAAATAAAGAATATTATTTATGTTGTGTTATGCATTAGCATAGTAAAATTTTCTAAAGGACATCCGGCGTTAAATGACAAATATTGTATACTTCAAAAAGAAATTATGATAAAGCGGCAATACCAAGGCAATAAAAAATAATATCTGACAATTGTCACAGATAAGAGATGACCGGTGTTTCCACAGTTTAGATATTTTAAATGTGTTTTCTTACCAAAATAAGCATCATAAAAATTATTTAAGGGTCCATACATGATAAATGTAATATTACCTACATTATAAAATAATATACAGCTGTATACAACCGTTGGCATTTTTTCTATGCCCGAGGCCGCATCTCCTTTATGCTCTTAAGTATAATTTTTTTTGGGTATATAATTTAATGGCCAAATGGCCAGAATGTTTGAAATCCGAGGAGGGCAAAAGTAGCAAAATCGGTGGCTTTATCCTTAAGCTTTGCCCTCTTCGGAAATGGCATTAACTTTAGAAAATGTTCGATTTCCAATGCTACTGGTAATGCAATTTGCTGTTTCTGCCAATAAGAGGGATTACTGTAATGGTGTAAAGATGGAGCTTTGGGATATTATGAAGCTTCGATTTAACCAGATACCTACTAATTAGTCTGTTTAGACCACGATTAAACAATTGTCACTTGTAGATGTTACAATTCTGGTAATGAGATTGTTGTTTTTTCGTGAAACTGAACATGAACTGTCAATGTTTTTCAGAGATGGTTCGGTTCTGTAACCAGTAGGCAACGCGTATTAGTGTCATTTTATTATTACGCAGGTAGGAAGATACCAACTTGAACAACGTTGTATCTATACCTAGATCTATACATATAATTGCGACCATTTACTTTTGCTTCATGATTGGGACATTTACAATCCCTTTAATGTTTTAGTATTCTAGTCTCTAGCATTTTGAACTAAGTACCCTATAGAATATATTATATAGAATGTTCTTGCTAAGTCCCTATAAGTTTTCATAGCATTTTTTCCGAGTGAGTAGAACATAACAAATGGTCAACTGTTTTCACAAATATACATTGGAAAACTTATAGGTATAAGGCACTTATAGGTAAACTTTATTATAATCGTTTGATTCAAAGCATACAAATTTTCAGGCTACTAACTACATTAGGGTTGTAAATGCAAAGAGCTTGTTGATAAAATCGCCGTGTTTCCTGAAGAGGCTCGTGTTAAACAGATTATAGCGTGCGTCGGCCCTGCCCGCCTTCCGCCCTATTTACAAGTTTGTGGAAACCTTTATAGTCCGCAATAATCAGAACAAACTATGCATGTAACATTAGACATATTATACACTAATGGGTATTTTATTTTTAGTTGGCTTGAATGTTATGTCTTTTATTAATTCTTGTTTAAATAAGTTAGTGTATGCCTTGTTTTTATTTAGCCTGTCCAGTTATCATTCTATAGTGTCAGGGAAAGGTCTCCCCTCTCACTCTTCGATTCTCTCTCTATTGTGTACAAATATTGACCAAAACTACTTAGAAAGGCATCCAGGTTATATTATATTTTTCTTGGTCTACCATTGTTAGAGTCTGTCAAAGAGTCATGGAGCGCAGTATTTTAGGTTAGACACTAAACGATCGTGTTAGAAACACGCTTCAGAACTGGCATGCGGCTGCCGGACGTAAAACAGCTCAGCTGAAATGGAACTGGGCCGGACATATGTCTGTCGTATGCATATTCATAGATATGGGCCAAAATTATCAAAGAAGGGGTCACCCCAGGATTATAATACTGGTTTTGGAGTATACGGTAATAAAGAGTTTCGAATAAAATCGGCTGCTCCAAATAAAATACTGAATAGGTACGCCAACCTACTCATTTCTCACTAGAGCCACTTTAAAGATGTTATTTCGTATCAGTTACTTACTTTATGATTTGTGGATAGTTTCGATTGTATAATATAAAAAGGATCCTCAATACTGATACATTTGAACAAGATATACCTAAGTAAGTACATCAAATTGTAAAAACAAAAAAAATTACTAAATTTATGGCTCAGTGATTTATTTTCGAGTCTCAAACGATAAGCTTTAGATTAAATCGTAAAACAACAGATTTCGTAAATTTTAATACCATTGTTATTATAAAGTACCTAAGTTGGCTCAAACTTTAAGTTTGCGACAACAGCTCGGGCCTCTCGAATATGTTCATTTATCTTAAAACAACTTTGGAACTTGATCGATTAATCAATTTCTAAAGTTACATTTGAGTTAACAACTAGTTACTTAAGATTATTATTTAAAAATGTATTGACTCGTCATTCATGTCTGAAAGAAAACCAAATTGCTAAAAGCGACTGGATATTAAAAAGGGACGGACTTTGCAACTTTGTTTTGTAATACAGTTTTTGAAAGTTACGCGCTTTATACACTCGAGAGCAATGAATCCGGGTAAAGAATGACAGCTTATTTAAATGAAAAGTATTTTATAGACTATTCACTACTTCTTAAATTAAATTAAAAACATTTTTAGTTTTCATTGGTTTGACTTCATAAAAATACATAAATACAAAATTCGTCAATTCTATCGCAGAACAAAAACAGATTTTTTTTTGTCGCAGATGTATTTTGTTCCCACATTTTAGTGTGTGTGAGTGTTATAATAACCAAAGTAATAATTATAAACGTTAAATACTGAAAATTAAATTTTCAAAAAATCGCATTTGTTTAGTTTATAGCTTTTTTTTTATTGGTATTTACTTCACAGCAACCAGAGAAGTTATTCATTTAATTAATAGTATTAAATAATCTATAAAACATTTTTTATTTTACTAAGCTATTATTCTTAGTTTCCGAGATAGGTTTATGTTGCTGGTGACCCGTATTCATTGCTCTCGAGTTATTACGGGATGACTCGTCATCGCCCTGTCAAAATGTAGATTGGTTTATATTATAATGTTTTTATAGGAGTCACGTCGCGGGGTTTGCCTCGAACCCTTGTCTCTCGCGTGGTGTTCGCGCGGTTCGCGTCTCAGCCTGCCACGAGGCTCCAAAATCCTTCTCAGTTGTTCTTACTCAAAAAAAATCCTCGAGATTGGATAGACACTCCCTGAAATAACTTGACACTGGCGAAATCTAACAAGGAAACGCCATTTAATAAAAATAGAATAGAATGTTTTCATAGATTCACTTATCGTTCATCATCAGCCCACAGGGCAGAGCACAGGCCTACCCACAGGAAGGGCGAATGAGCGTTAGAAAGCGTTAGAACAACACGCTTGCCCGCCCAATGCTGATTCATAGACCTCACATACGCATCAGAATTTCTATCATCACCACCAATCAGTATATAATATCTTGGAACCTTAAATGAGCTAAAGAGAAACCATACTAAAAAAGCTAAAATCTAAAGTTTAAGTATACTTACCTCCGTTTTTAAAGAGTTTCTGACCAAACCGAAATGTTACAAGAAAGCATTTTCTACCCGTAAACTCGTAGAACTTGGGAACTTGTGAAACTTTCATTTCATTTTATATTATTAAAGAGGCATAGTTCGATTTAACTTTACTTCATCATAAACTTCTTAAGGCTTATTGCAAAAACAAAAAACCAGTTATCCAAACACTTCTACAGCTCTTCGGCCAAAGTTGTAAAATAAAAGTTATTCGATCTGCTGAGTGCTTTCATAAGTTTCCCGTAGTTCTACATGCTCTATTTATCCCACGTATCTAGGGCACTGAATTTTGTAAAAGTTACGGCTGTTCTTAAACTACAATGTAACATCAAAGGGGTAAGACGCCAAAATAGAAATCATTAAGGGGGCAGCGAACCTCCAGTGCTGCCCTCAATCGTATTTTTTTTTATTTTACTTTTAATTATGTATATGTATACGTTTCCAAAAACAAGAGTGTTACATTGTATTCATTTCAGGTTTTTAATACACTCTTAAACTAAACAAAATGTTTATTTCTAAGCAACAACAAAAAATGGCGCTGCTGTGTAGTTAAATCCACACGGAGAAAAATTACTACTAGTACCTAGTATAATATAAAGCCTCCGCACATTGCAGCGATATTATCGAGCGATTTTATCGAGCGATATTATCGACAGCGATATCGCGACACCTTACACACTACAGCGATTCCACGATTCGCGTCACGCATGGGCACACCACTGAATGTAGTAGAAAGAGATTGCGTCAGGTTGCGATAATATCGCGGCAGTGTGTGGGATCGAGCGCGTCCCCATACAAAATGTACTGAGAACAATTATCGCAAAATCGCAGCAATATTATCGCTCGATAATATCGCGGCAGTGTGTAGGATCGCGCGCGTCCCCATACAAAATGTACTGGAAACAATTATCGCAAAATCGCAGCGATATTATCGCTCGATAAAATCGCTGCAATGACCGGAGGCCCTTATGTGACAACTTTGCACAAAATCGAATTCTGGTAGATTTAACTAAAATCTACTTATTAAGTCTGCTAAAAATAAAATATTAATATTACATACATACGTGTCGAATTGATAACCTCCTTTTTTGTAAGTCGGTTAATAAATAGCCCACAAACACCATATAGGATTAACAAGCCAGGAGGAGAGAGAATATAAATAGTTGTTATATGTATATACCTAGGTATACTCATATTTTCCTTCCTATTCCTCTTTCTCCTACCTTTTGTAAACCAGGGCGGTTACCACATTAGACAAAGAAGTCCAGCGAGCAAGAACTACGTTTCAAATGCGTAAATTTTATAAATCAATCTGAGCAGCGCTTCTGAACACAAACCTTTCATACGTGTGTGGAATAATTTTACTCACAAGATATGACAACGGCAACGCTACGCTAGAACATTTCAGGTTCTCTAAAGTTGAAAATACAAATTGCCTCTGATTGTATAGTAACGTTGCATTTGAAAGTCTGATGCAAATATGGGCGTGAGAAGGCGCGGCGTGGATCAATAAAGGTACTAAAGGTGGGGTATGGGTCGATGGGGCCAGCACGCTCTTCATAACGTCTTTACTTACATTACTAATATTACTATTGTTTAGAAACAATATTGACAGTATGGAAATAAAAGTGTAACGATAGCATGACTTATACTTTGCATTCAACGTAAGAGTCTATCAAATCGAATTTAGTTTGAAGAATCGTTTAGTTTCCTTGTTGAGAGCAAACAGTCTTGCCTTAAGAGGATAGGGGCGGGCTGAAGTGCTAATTTGAAGAATAGGTCACTTTTACAACTGTATACATATTTTTCCGATCCGCCCCACCCATACACCCCACCGACTGGAGTGCGATACAGACAACTGCAGCTCGGACCGATTTTATCGACATAAAATCGAAGAAAACAACATTTCGTATTCCCATGTGTCCTCCTGCAAAACTAAACCGATTTTAATAATTATTCATCCCCTCCGGACGTAAAGCGTCAATTTTCGTCCCGCTGCGCTAAACGAAGTGGTCGCATTCCACGTCCGTCGAGGAGAAAAATAGTATACGAACCTCGGACAGTAAATAAGAAAGCCTCAGATCACATGTTTGTTGTTCATGTGTCATGTAATGTTATTACATGAGATCTGTGGCCTTTCTTACTTTCCTGTCCTCGGTGTGTAATCTACTATTTCAAGAAAAATATGAGAAAGACTTTGGCTATGTCTCTATGTTTATTTTGCTTTTTTTGTTTATATTTGTCAAATTTGTTTTCTGGATGTCTGAAAACGGGCGGTAAAATTGGTCATTTTCGAAGGTCCCTAGTTCATACTGTAATTAATTAAAGCAAAACATAGGGATATAGCAGGGGTAGGTAACATAGATTGTATGGTAAAAACCGTAAAAACATTTTTGCTCTAGTGTCATTAACCAGGGAGGAAACAGGGGAATACGTTTGTATGGAAAAAACTGTACTCGCCTATCCTCTTAATATTTCTGTACCTATAACGTACGTTCCCGTCTAAGGTATTAGGTATTCAATTGAACCGAGAACTTGTGTTTGGTTATGTTGTTCGCTAAAATTGTGATATACAGGGTTTAACAAAACGCTCAAGTAATATTTGAAGGAGTGGTTTAGAGTTTAGACCATCAAACTGAACAACTTTCAGTATGGAGCCAATATCGTGAAAAAGTTATGCATAATTTGCTGTTTATTACAAAAGTGCAGTACCGACTCAACCCAAAAGTATACAGCAGATTAAAAAAGAAAATCGATGTTGTCTTCTTTTTGAATAACGTTGTTCAGTTTGTTGGTTTAAATCATCATTAAATATTACTAGGGTATTTTGTTACACCTCGTATAATTAAATAAAATGAGAGTTTAAGGTTGATTTGTTTTTCGTCTACATATTAAAAAAAAATCATTAGATTCAAGTTCAAATCTGCATCCAACCAATAATTTTTAATTTGTATATTATGTCTTCAGACATTAACAAAAGTGTATAAATTAGGTTCTTTGTCTCTCATTTGCTCACAGCCATAGACTTAAACTCTAGCGATAGACTTGCCCTTTCATAGAAGCAACATGTTCCACTTGAATGAGGTGATTGATTGATTGACCTGATTGATGTTCCCGAGTTCACTTCGTCACTATGACAATGACAGACCGCAATGTGTCATTTTGTGTTGTTTTGTGTGACATGTTGTTTGTTTGAACGAGCTTGTCTATCGCTAGAGTAATATGTCTATGCTCACAGCTAAATAATACAGCAAACTCAAAACACACAGCACTGCAATGCAACTCGTGTCATAGTTTCAAATTGACAATGCATGAAGTCATGCACCGAGGGAGTGGGCGTCTGATGCAGTCGACCGCGTCAGCCTTATAAATGGAATCAAATGACTGCTATACACCGTGGAATCGGGGTTGTTTTGAAGCCGGAATAGGGGTCATGTATAACTACTAGGACTAATAGAACTAGTTCATCAATTCAAGGTCGCTCAGCGAGCTATGGAGAGAGCTATGCTCGTTGTTTCTCTGAGGGATCACATCAGAAATGAAGTGATTCGTCACAGAACTAAAGTGGCTGACATAGCTCAGAAAATTAGCAAGCTGAAGTGGCAATGGGCTGGTCATATCTGCCGAAGAACTGACCACCGATGGGGTGTCAGAGTTCTAGAGTGAAGACCGCGAACTCGTAGGCATAGTGTGGGACGCCCTGCTGCCCGCTGGACATACAACCTAAAAAAAGTAGCGGGGAGCGACTGGATGAGGAAGGCCAAGGACAGAGTTTTGTGGCGCGCCTTGGGAGAGGCCTATGTTCAGCAGTGGACGATGATAGGCTGATGATGATGATGATGATGATAAATACCATATCCAATCGGTATCAAATCAACATGCTGTTTTTTGGTAGTCCTTATCGATTCTGCTTCTTAAAGATTAGTTAGTAAATTTCAGATAGATATATGATGCGCACATAGAAACAAAGTATTACTTAAAAATTGCCTAGTACAGTCATAATACGTTATCGGTCTTGTAAACGATAAGTCATAACCTTATACGGTTCTTCAGACCATCAAACTCTTACTACAGGACCTGCTTTGAAATCGCGAAATAAATATCATCTGCTTCATACATTTTTATCGAGAAGTTTCTATGGAGCATCTTTTTTTTGCCCTCTACAAGTACATACTAGACGCAAGACGGCAGCCTCGAGCACATCTTCTATTTAGCATGAGCCGAGTAGAAGATGTGCTCGACGGAGACTCATTTTCGCTCTCTGTTTGTTTTTAATCCTTTTTTTAAATGTTTTTAGTATAATTTTTAAGTTAGGTATTATGTAGATAAATTTAGGTATTATTTAGATTAATTTTAGAGTGTGTTTGTTAATATTATGTTGCAGTGTAAATAAAAAGTCACATTGTCATTAAATATTATACGTGTAGTCGATTGTAGCGCCCCCAGTACATACTTAAAGAGACGTTCCACATTAAAATAGTTTATGTTTTGTTATAGTTTCTTATACTGATGTTCCCATTATAAGCATAGGGTGTTTTATTATCCTCCTTTCTCGAATAAGAGTAGGGTCGAGTAGGTTTACAGTTTCGTATGGAACAGCAGATTAGTTTTCTATGCTATTACGATTTTCGTTGATTTCGAAGTTCTGATTGATGGCTTATGGTCTGATCATTTTCTTATAGTATCATTATATTAAATTAAACTGTTAAATACTTATACTTCTGTGTTTTTGGTGTAAATAAAGTATATTTGATTCATTCATTCATTCATTCATCTTAACTATTATAAAACCGTAAAAATCGTGATAAAAAAGTAGCGGTTCACTTCATATAAACTCAAATAAAACTCGATAGCGTGATTTAAATGACATGTAGCACCATCTATTGACAAGTTTGTTTGTTCGCGCATCACGCAAAAACTACTGAACCGATTTTGATGAAACTTTTTTTTTTGATAACTTATGATCTGATTAAAAATCTGGTATATAATTTGTGCGGACGAAGACGCGGGAAAACACTAGTATAAGATAAATTTGTATTCTATTCTATTTACGTTTATAGAAAAAAGTGCAGCAATTGAAGTCACAGTCTGAAATTTACAATGCTTGCAGTCATGCATCGAGGGAGTGGGCGCACGACCGACCGCGCCCGCTATAATGTAATCAATTCACTCCGTCCGTTGTACCTGTTTGCTGCGGTGCTCTCATACCGAAGCTTTGATAGGAAATTCGTTTAGTTGATATTGAGTGGAGACCGAGCAGGATACACGAGTAAAAGAAGTGTAATTATGTGATAACTATTTATACTCGTATTAGCAATTTCTTTCCTTCTCTAAGCATAAAAAGCCTCCCAACTCCCAACCGATCCCGGGATCATTTTAAAATTGAAAACCATAATATGGTTTTTACAGATCCCGAAAACAGGTAAAACAAATAAAATAGAGGTAATTTCGCATAGCAGAATTGCAAACGAATAACTTTCTATAAACATTGTCCTTTGTCATTTTAATAATTGGCATAACAAACTATTATTTCCATATAGTTTCTTTGAAAACCTGTCTTTTGAGGTGGAAAGCAAAAGATTTGATAAAAACATTCCCAGAGCCAGACCTGGTAAGAGAGTATCGGAATCACCCTTGAAAGGGTTTTTAGTCAAGTCATTTTAGAGTTTCCTTGTTTGGACACCCTAACAATAATTCATCTATCGCAGCGATAGATGAATTATTGTTAGGGTCAAACCCTAAAATGATTGGACTATTTGTATCCTAGTCATTATTATTAAAAGCTTGTCCTGAGCTGAGATAACTGAAGGAATCTTCAAAAACAATCAATAGAGATTTAATTACGTTACAACAGTTATTAGAATGACACAATTATTTGAGCACGGAATCCTGAACAGACTGTTTTCTTTCAGTCTATGCCATTCGTAATAAATGTGCTCAGAATTATAATTAATTACTCTGTGTCTCGCATTGGGTGGCTAAAGCGATGAAAATATTACATAACGTTGTATTATTAAAGTAGCAAGAATTTTTTCTTTCCTCTTTGTAACGCAGAAATTCCCAGGTCGCGGAGATGTAGCAGTCGTAATTTACCGAGCACCCCCGAAATATTTATGGCCAGAGTTGGGATATAACCTTCTATCCAGAGTTGTACTACACCTTATCTCTCGACTTTTACGAGTAAGTATACGAGTATTGTACCCTCTGTCCTGTAGGATCCACTATCTCGATCCACCAGTGGATTGAATAGGATGCTGAAGTTCACTGTGATCCACCATTAGGCTCAGTGGATCCATGGATTAATAGACTCCACCAGTGGATCGAATTGAATTCTGGAAGCCTCGTGAGATCCACCACAGATTTCTGTGGGACCATAAGTGTTAAAGTGTATTTTTAGATATAAAAAATATCAATATAAATTAATCAATCTAGCTAAAAGAGTATACAAATGACGTTTTATCACTAAAACCGAAGCTAGTTTAAATTTTCTTCGTACTGGGAAATGATACTTACTAGTACTATTATAAGAATATCAGGTCAAAATATAGATACCGTGTATTTTTATTAGGTAACTAAGACAATGACGAGGGTGAGAAAATCGACAAAATTTTGTTTACCCGATTCCAACACATTTTTTTACACCTTTCATTTTAAAACTAAGAAATAGACATTTTCAGTGGAAACGCGCTTCATCACGATTTCTGTTGTAGGTGTGGAAAATGCAAGCTTCTATGTAGAGAACCCAAGCAAAGAATGCAACTATTACTGCGTACCGTAACTCTAGTTTTAAAACTTCACAGCTGTAATTGTGCCACCACTTCTCTTGGTGCCAAATTTCAAGTTTCTACGTAACATAGTTTCGGAGAAAATCGCTTCTGACATACTGACAACGAAGTAATATTCCATAAGTGTTTCGTTTTTAGGGTTCCGTACCTACCCAAAGGGTGAAAACGGGACCCTATTATTAAGCCTACGTTGTCCGTACGTCCGTCTGTTCGTCCGTCCGTCCGTCCGTCCGGCCTACCTATTTAGGGCTGTAACTTTTGAACCATAATAGCTAGCTAGGTTGAAATTTTTACAGAATATGCGTTATTACAGTGGATTTGTTAAAAACAATAAAAAAAATTAAAGTTAAAAATTGAGGGGGGTTCTCAACAAGAAACTAGTTTTTATCAACGTTTTTTCTTAACGCTCTATCGTAAAAACGGTAATACATACAAACGTCAAACTTGGTGTGATTATAGAGCAAACTCTACAGTATAACAACAAATAATAAAAACCGGCCACGTGTTAGTTGGTCTTGCGCTAATGGTCCCGAAGAAAAAAAGGTTTTTTTCCAAGTTAATATGTTGTGTTCTGTGGTGGTGTGGAACGGATCCCTCGGTGCGCGACTAGCCCGACTCGCATTTGACCGGTTTTTATTCAAATTCTCATACGGAATACTAACAACTTTGTTATTCTGGGCTGCGTTCTAACAAACACATTTTTTTATTTGTGCTACGTTGAAAAAGCTTCATAGTCACCCGATGCTCTTCAAATCTCACAATGAACTTTTGTATTTTCTGCTGTATTCCCGACGTTGTTCAGTTCACGCTGAATACACGCGTTTATTGAAACGTGTACAGAATTCTGTTCTTGAACAAACAATAAGTTATCACGTTCATTCTTCGGCACGAGTACCAGACAACAATCAAGCTACATAGCTTTATTCATCAATTTTCATTTCATCGCAGAAAATGTAACAGGGAAATGTATTTAAGTATCTTTGCACGGGTTTTACATAATTTTGGATACATTTGTTAGTATGTTTATGACTGGCAAAGTCGAATATCTTGAACTGAATGTAAGAAGTCATTGAGAAAATGGAAATATATATCTACTCTGACCCGGTCGAGGAAGACCCAAAGAGAAGGTTCCTGAACGGTTGGCCCACGTTACATTTGCTCAGTTGTGGGACACTTTTCAACGGTTCAAATACCGTTTCAACCGTGAGACCAATACTCTACAGTATGACCAGGAAATAATAACCTTCGTCAATATTCGTTTCGTTCGTGGGTCGTCCGGCAGCCAGGTGGGTTGACGACATCTGGAAAAGTACAGGCAAGACCTGGATGCGACTGGCACAGGACCGAGAAGAATGGCAAAATATGGAGGAGGCTTATGCCCTGCAGTGGGTAGATACAGGCTGAAAATGATGATGATGATGAATATTCGTTTGCGCAAAGTCCCCCGACAAAACCCGAAGTCGTTTAGTAATCAAATGGTGCAAACTCGGATGGCAGAGAAAACATTTAGCCAATCGTGGCAAGGGATTGAAGGTGGTACATCCAGATTGGTCGATATAATTTCGCGTGCTACTAAAATTTGTCAACTGCGCAGGTACATCTGTGAGAATTATAAACCTGGTGTATTATACATACTACTGTACCCGTCACCCGTCTCTCACTCGTTCCATTTTATCATAAGTTACGATTTTCAAAATGAGATGACGTCGATCCATGTACAGGGTGTAAGGGACATCCCTTACAAACTGTATAAGCGCATACATAGTATACAGGGTCCTTCTTAATATGCTGACCCTTTTTAAGGAGATGATCAGACCACAAACTGAACAATTTTCTCTATGGCACCAACATCGAAATCCCGAAAAAAAATCAGCTGTCCCATACAAAACTGCCAACCTACTCGAGCCAAATGTATGGGACAGCTGATTTTTTTTTCGCGCTTTCGATATTGGTGCCATAGAGAAAGTTTTTCAGTTTGATGGTCTGATCATCTCCTTAAAAAAGTGTCAGCATATTAAGTTGGACCCTGAAGATAAATAACGATAAACATGACCCACGCCTCCAATGTGCTTTCAAGTGTTTACAAGTCTCACAACGCAGGTGTGTATGCTGAGACATTAATATTTCGATGGCTGAGACAGTCGTTACACAAACATACACGGATTTATTGCTCAACTAACGTTGTCACTAAAAGGCTCAAATCATCATTATCAATATGACCACGGGCCATGTTTTCGGAGTTTATTTATGGACACTAACGGAAGATGAAACTGCAGACAAAGTTATAGATTCAATCTAGAAGTCACAAATGTTTATTCAAACCATAAAGGTATTATACCTTACAGGAATAGAGCAACAAACTTGAGTTGTCAAATGAAACCTTTTTTTGCATGTTTTTGGAGACTATTCGCAGGCAAAAATTCGAATATTGTCTATAATTCTGAGTCTAACGTGAAATTGTGGATAAATTAATGAAGTAGTGTCAGTATATTTCATAAAATTATCTACGATTTCACTTTAGATTCGCAATTATTCACGGACCCGAATTGTAAAAATTAATTAGTGACTAAAAAACGGTCCTATTGCCTCGCGTCACGTATCTCTTTCTATTATACAGTGGTGCCGCTAGGTACATCTCGCTCACTCAGCTGTATGTTCCTCTATTCCTGGTATAATACCTTTATGATTCAAACTGAGGCCACTGAGGGGTGTCAAACCAAGAAGCTGGAAAAGGTATGTCAAACTCACTTATTGACGTCATGTTTCGCCGGAACGTGTTTTCGTTGCAGAGAAGATGCAGCAAGACACTACAGATTATTATGCAATACTGCTCCTCCTTCGTATAGTATTTCCCGTACAGTAATAAAACCCGTACATAATCGTCCCGCATCGGTAACAGGATAGCCGCCGAACGTTCCCGTTGGTTCAACCGTACGTGAAATTACCTCGAGATACCGCGAGCTCATCGGTATCTAAGAACCGTAGCACCCTGTAGGAAAGCCTGTAGGTATGAACTCGCATGCTATAATATGTGTAGTATATGATAATTTTAAATAGTTTGTATTTTATAGGAAATATTCTTCATTGGTCTGCAAACGAAAAAAAAAAAACATAAACGCGATATAGTTTTTTCCTTTTTTTACGTCGGTTTAAAACAAAATTAGTTATTAAGATATACACCGAACTAAAAAAAGTCTACGAAAGCCTAATGCTAAGCCTAAGCCTAAAGAGATGTGCCTAAACCAAAATTAATCTTCGGTACGCTTCATTCACTTTCCTTAGTGTCTCAGAATTTGTTTATGTATCTCGTGCAATCAAACGTCTATCTCAGATAAACGTATCTTATCTATCCTGAGATTTGTCTATTGTAATGCAGCGGTTGTATCGGGTGGTTTGTAAATTCTTAAACACTTCTATATTCATAATTAGTGATTTGGACCTGGACTTTAGACATGTGGAAAGACACGGAAAAATATATCTTTGACAAATACTTTGGTATACTTTACTAGAAAATGTGTAGTTGTAAGAATATTTTATTTAAACCTACCAGAATTAGATTTATAATAAAAAACTTTCTAGTAAAGACTACTGAAATAAAATAGTTATCACAGGTTTTTTTCCGTCAATGTAATTAAGAAATAACATCTGTAATTTGTGGCCACTCTGTTTAATTTATTTTCCGTTCGAACAATACCTACCACACTGGTACCATCACTGATCAATCATCTCTTTAGGCGATTTGAGCAGTCCCGAGAATTAGGTGCTACGCCGTAGTCAACCCGGTGTGACAACGAGGACAAAAGCTGTCTACAGAAAAGCTGCTTCATAAGAACTAGCCAAAAAAGCGGCGCGCACATATAGCGGTCTTGGATAAAGTCGGTCGAACGTCAATACTACCTATCTATTCATTATTACGTGCGCGTCTGTGCGCGCCGGTTCCGCTCGTTACGTGGAGCCGCTTTTCTGAATTATCTCTTTTACGCCGCGAATTCTAAATTCTAAATAAAATTGTGTACACACGGCCTTAGAACAAAGTAAAATTAACCGCTCGCATCCTGGCTTAAGATAACAATTTGATATCGGGCGATATCCCGACCGCGGGACTTGAAGGGTTAATGGATAGGCCTTACGCGAACATTTCAAACCAGAAAAATTAGGCAAAACAAATGAATGTATGCCGTAGATTTGACAGATAAATGTGCTAGTTTGTATGGACCTAGTTGTGTGCTTCAACTTAACGCGCTTTAGGCCTATTCATTAATTTACTTTGATCATCTCTAGCTATACAAAAACCAAAATGGCCGCGCGACGTATAACCTGTTAGAAACGCATAAAAGTATAAGGTGTTTAAAAAGAGTGAGCCTTGCTACATCTGCATGCTTAAAGATGTAGAGTCGGTAGAACTAATAGCAGAGCTCTTACACCGCGAAAGGTATAATGGTCGTGAGTTTACTGTATGTATACGTAACCTGAAAACCATTTATCTTGTATTGTACAATTTTTATTACAAAACTTGTTATAGCATAGTAATGATGATTATGCAAGTTATGTGTACGGCAGCAAGTTAATCCTTTTTTTTAAATAATAAGTCATGCTATTATAAAACGTATCTTTTATGTTATTTGTACAAAAAATTAAAGTATTATCATCTTGTGGTATTAATTTTTAAATCGTCTACAGTAAGTAAACCCAAGTAATTGTTAGCTTACCGTTTAATAATATACAGGCGGAAATTTAAAAGGAATTATTTTTATATCTCGGGAGGATTTCATGGACGGTAGCCCGGTCCTTTAGAAGGATTGTGTGGCGTCACAGGTCCGCTCCGTTACTTTTGTTATTATTACAGTTTATTTCCAAAGTATGCAGAAATATTGTTAAGAAACTATTATAGACATTTGTTGTGTCCCAGAACAGGTAATACCTGAAATGCTAAGGGTGTCACCGTTAGTATTTTAAGTTTAAAATATCGGTATCTGGTATCAATTCGGCTCTATTAAATTTGAGTATCGACTATCGACCACAATCGGAACCCGTAAAGTATAGACCGGACCAAAGGGTTTTAAAAAATTTACTCATTTCAAATTCTTTCTCATATAATGATTGCAGAACTTTCTCGTCCTGCATCTTAACGGAAATTGCAGCAAAACGAAACCGGATTCTATTAAAACCATTCTCTTCAAATTGCCCAGATAACACGCTTCACACATACTACCCTAAAATAAAATATGACAGCCGTTCAGAGAGATTTCGCTCTCCTTTTCAACGGTTCACTTTAATACAGCAATATTTCGTAACACTCCCTATCTCTAGGCGGAATTATAATATCAAGCGGAGGCTTACGACTTTATTGCCCTAATGCATAAAGTAAACCTGAACAACACATAAACTTGACACGAGATAAAATGCCAGAATACTCATTTGTTACGTGAAGACGTAACATTCTCGTTTTAATTTAATTGTAATTAAAAATGACAGAAAAGAAGGATATTTTAGTGAAAAATAAAAGATATGAACTGGTGCCACCTGACGGAGGCTGGGGTTACATGATATGGATAGCTGCAATTATTAATCTTGTGAGTTTGAGTGTATTCTTTCTTTTTTTGTAGAGTCAATGGCATAATATCATTGAATTTGACTTTTAAAGAGGACGCATATTTATCCGCGTCGAACGAGCTGGAGGAGGCGAAATAATCTAATTTTAGAACACCTCGCACACTTATCCGCGGCGAATCGGACAAATCGTCAGAGAAGAATTAAAGGCTTCCGCACATTGCAGCGATATTATCGAGCGATATTATCGACAGCGATATCGCGACACCTTACACACTGCAGCGATTCCGCGATTCGCGTCACGCATGCGCACACCACTGAATGTAGTAGAAATATCGCGGCAGTGTGTGGGATCGAGCGCGTCCCCATACAAAATGTACTGAGAACAATTATCGCAATATCGCAGCGATATTATCGCTCCATAATATCGCGGCAGTGTGTAGGATCGAGCGCGTCCCCATACAAAATGTACTGAGAACAATTATCGTAAAATCGCAGCGATAATATCGCTGCAATGAGCGAGGCCTTTAAAAAGAACTTCGTTTCGTTCGACACCTGCTCCTGCTCCACAGATAGATATGCGTCCACTATTCGAAGTTAACAGGCAAGTGACAATTGTTGGTCAATGGTAAAGAGATTTGTCAGACAGGGTTAGAGCAGCTTGCTTTGTCCAAGATGTGCCGGGCGTTTTGGCTCTTTGGTTTTGGGGTTTCAGTACCTACGATACTAACACTCAGTTGCAGAAACGCTCATTAAAGTTAATCTGCCATGTCACTTTTTGTGTTGTTGACATAGTAAAAGCGAACAATACATTTTATGGAGGATTAACTTTAATGATCGTTTCTGCAACTAGCAGTTAGGGTGGCTGTGTGTATTGATGTAGCTCGGGACCGTGAGTAAATTTTTCTGTTAGATCAATTTAACTCAAATCTTTTCTCAAAAAAGTTCTGTTCTGTTATTATACTGCTTAATCTATAAAATTCTCATTTAACTAAAAATCGCACTCCAGAAAACTTTCTGGAGTGCGATTTTTGAATCTCATTTGGTGAGCTCAGCAGTTGAAAATGTTAAAATAACTATGGAGATATGCATCATTCTACTGCTGAATTGACTTTCAAAAATCATACTATAGGAGAGCGATTTTTGAAACCCCAAAACCAAAGAGCTGTTCTAACCCTGTCTGACAAATCTCTTTACCATTGACCAACAAATGTCAATCGCACTCCAGTTCACTGTTTTGCTCATTTTATGATCGCCCAAAACAAGATTAACTTTTAATTTTCAACCTGTTATTTCAGTCGTCAGGAATGATGTTCATTGGATGTTTTGGCATGATATTCAATGAATTTCTAGTACAATTGAACATGGGATCTACCAGTGTAACGCTTCTCGCTGCTTTCGGCTGCATATCGCTTTCTACTTTGGGTAAATATTATTATTATTAATACACAACTTTACTCTCCTTCTTCTTATCGGCTGCAAAGCCCTGGGGTCAGAGTTTATTCAAACCGCCTTACGGCCTCTGACGTGGTTTTTATGTAACGACTACTACCACCAGTGATAGTAGCCGAGACCAACAGCTTAACGTGCCATCCGAAGCACGGAATCATCTTTCTTTAGTATTCTCTTACTTTACTCTGTAACACCCGTCACACTGGACAGAGTTTCGGATGAAACGTGGATGTTTTGAGGTTTCAGAATATCTCTGACTATCCTCGGGCAATATAGTCGTGAGCATACGCTTTTTACTCTGTAAACATATTTTTGCTTTTTGATACCTCGATTTTTGACTATTTTCCATAGTATTCGATAATTTTTACGGTGTTAAGAAAAAACTGACATCAAATTTTAATAATGGCAATTTTATGTTTTTGTGAAAAGTATTTCCAAATAGCGATACCTATCTGTGAAACAGAAATCCTGCTGTTTTTTCATGTCAATGCGAGGACTCAAGTGTCAAATTGGTTGTATTATTTTAACATCTTTTTATCTCAAACATCTGCACAAAACATAGTCTAAGGAAGGAATACTAAATAGCATAGCAGTCAAAAGTTTTAGTTTCAAGTATTTATTTTACGATTAATATTCACAAAATTTACAACTGGGATGGGTCCTAAAGTAACAACAAAACTCGAAGTGAACTATAGATAGGGCTTGCTATAGGTATACTTAATAATGCACAGTAGGAGCTACACAAAAGTGTGCAGTCATTGAATTTGTTATTAGGCTGCATGTTTGAAATACAGATTATGGTCGTAACTTTTATTATCAATCAGAATATTTACAACAGAAAATAATTAACAATTTTCAGTAAATTACATAATAATATGTAATTACGACCATAATCTGTTTCGGGATGATCAGAAACTTTACTCCAAAGATTGTAGGTATGCTTCATAATCGAACCATCGCCTCCTGCACGGCAGGCAAGGTTACTTGCCACTGGACCACCACGGCTATTGGACCAACATGGCTAATAGGACTATCAAATTGCAGCAAAACGAAACCGGATTCTATTAAAACCATTCTCTACAAATTGCCCAGATAACGCGCTTCACACATCCTACCCTAAAATACTACTAATACTACTACTACTTCATAATTATACAACATTATTTCCAGGATATTTGACAGGACCTCTATTAAAAATAATGGGTTTACGTAAACTGGCTTTGCTGGGAGCATTTTTATTCAATTTGGGAGCATTCTTATTAGTATTCGCTAATACGAAATTGGAACTGTTTATTTATCAAGGTTTTTTACAAGTAAGTATTAAATTAATTTTAAAAATAAATGACTTATTTATACAATAGGGTGTGTTTTTAATCATAAAACAATATATTAACTGTATTTAATGTTTCAGTATGGCGGTATCGGTATACTATATAATCTATCAAGTACATTAATAAATGACTACTTTTTGAGGAAACGTTTTCTATCAGTCAGTATAACTCAAACTGTATCAGGTAATGATAATTGAACTCATTATGCCATAATACACATTTTGCTCAAACAATTTATCTAAATTACCATAAAAACCGTAACAAAATCAGTTGCGTGGTTTAGAAGAAGTAAGTGGTTTTATTTTATACAGGATGTAACAAAACACCCTAGTAATACTTAGGGGGTGCTCCAGACCATCAAACTGAACAACTTCGACTATGGAGCCAACTTCGAAATCGCGATAAAAAACAGCTGTCCCATACATTTGAGTCCAGTCTGTTAGTATTCCTACTGAAGTTTTAAATGAAACAGCTGATTTTTTGTCGCGATTTCATATTTGGCTCCGTATTGAATGGTGTTCTGGTTGATGGTCTGAAGTACTCCCTTTAGTATTGGGGTGTATTGGGGTGGATGGGGTACAAGGGTGTTTTGTTGCGCCCTGTAATATTTAGAGAGATAGGTTATATTGTGCAAGCTATCTGATTCAGATTTCTTGTATGGCTTTGTATCGTACTAATAAGTATCGTTCATAAATATAGCGACACACGACCATTGATCTCTTATATTATAAGAAGTCAGTGAATTCAACGTTGGAAATGATTACAGCTGTAGCTTCGATGATGGCACCACAATTCGTGAAGTGGTCCCTCGAAGAGTTCGGATACAGAGGAACACTGCTGCTGATTTCAGCAATATCTCTCCAGAGCTTTGTCGCTGTGGTGATCATGCAGCCAGTTGAGTGGCATATGACGAGGGTTGAGTTAGCCGGTGACGCTGAAGGTAAGGTACCTATATTCTTCAAAAAAGAATGATAGAATTAGATGATGTGATGACTCATGATCTGCATAAACGTGGCCGGCAGAAATTGGATCACTACTAGAAATTGGACTATAGTGACATTTGTTGCAACGTTTTTTAGCGTATGAAAGTAACATTGCCAAGTTATTTGGAGTTGATTGAGTTGTTTAGTTTGGGTAGAATGCATGTTAGAGACTTAAGTCTCTGTCAGTACAGAGACAGTTTAAAGGCTTCCGCACATTGCAGCGATATTATCGAGCGATATTATCGACAGCGATATCGCGACACCTTACACACTGCAGCGATTCCGCGATTCGCGTCACGCATGCGCCCTTCACTGAATGTAGTAGAAAGAGATTGCGTCAGGTTGCGATAATATCGCGGCAGTGTGTGGGATCGAGCGCGTCCCCATACAAAATGTACTGAGAACAATTATCGCAAAATCGCAGCGATATTATCGCTCGACAATATCGCGGCAGTGTGTAGGATCGCGCGCGTCCCCATACAAAATGTACTGAGAACAATTATCGCAAAATCGCAGCGATAGTGAGCGGAGGCCTTGAGTCAGTACTTAAAACGTATCCGGTATGTGTATAGTATATAAGACTTTTTGCAGAAGATTAACATGGGTGTTTTGTTTTATTATTGAACATATTCAATTGCCTTCCGGTATCTTATTTATTATAATAGCACAACCTTGCTGAGCCTATTGTACTTTTTAATATATATTTTCCCTTTTCCTTGACTATACACAACACAACTAGTCAGATTTCGGTCCCCAGAGTTTTCTTTTAGTTTTTTTTTCACTATGACTTTTTGTCTCTATCAACATGGGTCGAAACCCAAAATGGCAATAGTAAAAATAAATATAATAATCTATCAATTAAAAAAAACATACTTGTAATTTGCAATACAACCTATAATGTCGTAATTGCAAAACAAAAAATATCATCTGTTTCATACAAAACTGAGTTCACTCGACACGACCCAAATGTATGGGACAGCAGATTTTTTTTTCGCTTTTTTTTTTGTTGATCATTTATTTAAAAAACTGACAGCATAATATTATTGTTGCGTATTCTTCTTCAGTGGGTTTCGGTTGGAAGTAATTAAAACGCTTCTGTCTTAATTAAATGCCAACTGCTGGTTCGGGAGTGATCGGAGCTCTTGCTTGTTCGGAGTCTGAAGTCGTAATGCGATGAGTTCGATCGAGTTCGAGTAGTGCCACACCGATTACGACTTCCCCGCTGTATATCTGCCCCGCTAGGCTGTCTCAACTATCGGGGTCGCGCGCAAGCGAAAAGACGGGTTCGCGCCGCCTGCACCAATCGTGTGCGGGCGGGTTTTCCCTTGCGTGATAGTGAGACAGCCTATCGTGCGAGCGAGAGAGCATTCTCCTGATCATTCCCGAATAACAACAGCAAAGAGAAATGGCCTTTATTCAGTAAACTTAAGCTAGTTACAATAGAAAACACCACGTGATAATACAATGCCAAATATTCTGAGGAAATACCACGATACAAATAAATTCAGGTGTTAGCCTAGCCTATAGTTATAAAATCTCTATACATTATCATATTTAGCAAATCTATCGCTAGCCGTCCGTAACAATCTCCTCCCCGCGAAGACTCGTCGGAGCAGCAACCTGAAGGACGGCGAGCTTCCTCGTTGGCCTCAGGAACGTGCCTCCTTGCGTGCGGACGTCAGCGCTGCGGACTCCTCCATCGGGTCCTGGGTATACTCGTTCCACCACCCCTCGGGGCCATGTGTTCCGAGGGAGGTTTGGGTCGACAATCACCACCAGGTCCCCCACCTGTATAGGTCGGATGGGGCGGTGGGCCTCGCCTCTGGGAACGAGGGTGGGTAAGTACTCTCGTACCCACCTGTCCCAGAACAGGTCCGCTAACGCTTGCGTCGCTCTCCAAGTCCGTCGATCAGCGAAGTGGCATAGTCCCGTCGTTGGCAGGCCGGCGGATGACCCCAGCAAGAAATGATTCGGAGTCAGGGCCTCGGGGTCATTGGGGTCGACGGAGACGTGCGTGAGGGGACGCGCGTTGACGCAGTGCTCGGCTTCGGCGAGCAGCGTGATTAATATCTCTTCTTTGGGACATCTCTCCTCCAGGGTCGCGTGCAAGGCGGTCTTAATAGACCGGACCAGTCTCTCCCATGCACCTCCCTGGTTCGGGGCGCCGGGTGGGATAAATCGCCACGCGATTTTCTTTCCGACGCAATATTTTTCCAGCTCGGCGTTCCACTCGTCGTGCGCTTTTCGTAGCTCATGGTTCGCGCCATGGAAGTTGGTGCCGTTGTCACTGTACATGGTGATCGGCCACCCTCGTCTTGCCGCCATCCTTCTCATGGCCATAATAGCCGAATCCGTGTTGAGGCTAGGCACTATTTCCAGGTGGACGGCGCGGGTGGTGAGGCAAGTAAATAGCGCCCCCCACCTCTTCTCTCGCCGTCGGCCGATCGCCACGTTCATGGGGCCGAAATAGTCCAGGCCGCAGTGAGAGAATGGTCTCTGGTAGGCGGCCAATCGTTCCGGGGGTAGGTCGCCTTTCTCTGGAACGTTTGGGGCTGCTTTCCTGATCACACATCGCTGACAGGAGCGGGCTATGGCGCGGGCAGTAGGGCGCAGTCGCAGAATCCAATACTGCTGCCGTAGGTCGTTTATGACTCGCTCCGTGTTGGCGTGATTCGCAGCGATGTGGCTTCGTAGTATCATCAGTCTCGTGAGCTCATGACGGCCGTCCAGTATGCGTGGCCGTTTCGTGTGGGGATGAGCATCGGCGGCACCGATTCGGCCTCTTAGTTTAAGCAGGCCGTTTTCCAATATCGGGTCCAATCGGCGCAGTCGGCTGGATGGAAGTATTGGTTTTCCTTCCTTCAACCTCTTCATTTCGTCAGGAAAGCTTTCTTCCTGGGCACGCTCCAACCAAAGTTCTTCCGCCTTGGCCACGTGGCGCGCCTCCATCTTTCGCGCACCGTGGCACCACTTTTCGGCCATGAACAGCACTATCGCAGTGGCTCGGATCAGGCTGTCGTAGCGGGAGAACCGTTTTATCTCTGGCATGGCGTCATAGTGGGGCGGCGGCGAGTGCATGTAGTTCACACTCGCCTCGTGTTCTGTAGTGTCCTCGGTAATTATCTCTGTGGGCCATGAGTCCTCTGCTCGACGGAGGAAAGCCGGCCCGTGAAACCACCGGTCGCTCGCTTGCACGCTGTCGTCGTTCAAGCGTGTCGCGTCGTCGGCCACGTTCTCCGCCGTGGGTGGCAGCTCGGTGTCTTCGGCGCGCCAGGGTAGGCCAACTTCGTACCGTTGGTCTACACGGTGGGCGGTCATCTTGAACGTTTCTGTCGCCCTTTCGTCCTCGGGGCGGCTTTTGGCGATGGTCGAGACGCCGAGCGCATCAATATCGGAATGCGCTCGTATTATGTCATTCAGTTGTCCGCAGCACATGTGGAGAACCGAGGAGTCTTCCTGCACTCTGATACGTGGCAGTGTGCCGTAGACAACCCAGCCTAGGCTCGTTCTCGATGCGACTGGTTCGTTCTTGCCTCCAGCTTTCAACTGGCGTGAGGCGATCAATTGCCATTGATCGGCTCCCAGCAACAGGCGTGGCCGAGCGTCGTCATAGCACACGTCCGAGGCCTCGATGTGTCCCAGGTGCCTCGCCGCTAATGCTCGCGCTGGTATGGTCTGCCTATGCAGGATCAGGTTCTTCAACGTCCTTGCCTCTATCTTGAAGGCTTGGTCGCCCTTTCCTTTGACGTGGAAAGTAACCCGCTTGCTCTGCTCCTCCTCTCGGCTAGAGTTGACCGTAGTTATGGCCAAGGGTTGCGTCGGGCCGTCGGCTCCAATTTCTGCCGCTAACGCTTGGTCAATCAACGTTATCGTCGATCCTTCGTCGAGAAGCGCGTAGGTGGCCACATGTCCTTTAGGGCCTGAGACGGTAACGGGACATATCTTTAGTAGTACCGTGCGGTCGCCGTGTATGCTCGTATTCGACACGGTCGCTTCCGGTGTCGGTCCCTCTTCGGAGGGTGCTTCTTTTTCGGAGTGAAGCAGCGGGTGGTGAGAGCGGCCGCATTTATCGATGCGGCAATCCTTCAGCTTGCACTGGTAGCGCCTATGCCTGCTTGCTAGGCACTTGAAGCAGTATCCGCTGCCCTTTACCAGCTCCCAGCGTGCTTCGGTGTTCATTTGGATGAACTTCGGACATTTGGGCAAGTCGTGGCTCCCCGTGCATATCAAGCACTCCTTTTTCTGCTCGTCCTCGTGGGTGTTGAACACGTCGCGTCGATTTTCCTGGCGGCGCGGCGGTGCGGGTGGTCTCACCTCGCGACGAGGCGGGGCGGAGGTCGACGTGGATGGTGCGGCGTATGCGTGTTTCAGCGCGCGGTCAGCTTCGCGCATGAGGAAGTTTGACAGCGTAATTACTTCGGGTACGCTGTAGTCTTCAAACTCCTCCGCGTAGTCGCACCATCTCGATCGTAGATGCGGGCTTAGCTTTTCCAAGACGTCCCTCGTAATCATCGGGTTCTGCAAATATCGTCTTCTGTTGATGCTCGTTAGGACGCAGACTACATTCTGTAGTTTTATCGCGAAACTGTTCAGTTCGCTTGCGGAGGTTCCTATCTTCGGAAGGCGCTTCAAGTCGTTCAGCGCCTTATCCACTAGTACCTCCGGTCGGCCGAAACACTGTTCTAGTGTCGTCATGACGATCAGCGGGTTGCTCTCGGTGAACAGAAGCGCAGATACGGCCTCTCGCGCATCGCCTTTCAGGCAGTTTCTCAGCCTCGCCATTGTCTCTGTAGGCGAGTACTGGTACGACGTCATTATGTCGCGCATGGCCGCCTTCAATGGGAGCCATTCGTTCGGAGCTCCATTGAAGGCGGGCAGTTCTAGCGCTTGTTGTGGCGGCGGCCGAGATTGCGTCATTCTCTCCAGTGTCTCAGCTAATTTTTCTATCCCGCGGTCTCTGGATCGGGCGGGCGTCGGTGAGCGATAGCGACGTCTTTCTTCGCGCCGCTCCTTGTCTTCGCTCTGTCGTGTGTCATTCACTTTGTCGGTCGGCTCCTCCCGTCGCTGACGTATATTTCCCGGGGTTTGGATCTCCCCCCGTATACGGTTTCGATCTGCGACGGACTGCCGTATCCATTCGTCCACGCGCTCGTCGCGGTCAATGGGCTCCTCTGGCAGGCTTTCACGTTCGGTTTCTTCCTGCAATGTCGCTATGTCTAGCGCCAGTTTTTTCTTGATCATGGCCGCTTCTAGTTCCAGCTCTTTCTTGCGAATGGCAGCTAAGCGTTCCTCGGCTTCGAATTCGGCTTGTCGAATTCGCGAAGTCGTGCTGGCGTTGGACCGGACTGAGGGCGCCTTTGAGGTGCGGCGGTTCGGCGGATATTCTCCCGTCGCTTGTTCGGTGGAGGTATCTCCGATGGCGGGAATGATGGTGGCCGCGGTGGTTACGGCGGGAACGGTCGTGGAGGTGGCAGGAGGGCTCGTCTCTGCAGTAAGTAGGCGGGAATCCGTAAAACTCGTCGGTACGGACGGCGAAGCCGGAGGGTTCTCGAAGATTCTCCTGTTTCGCGCCTCCTTAGCGATCTCCTCCTGCGTCTGGCTCCTTGTTTTCTTCATTGTTCACGTGTAGCGTGGCCTGGCTGCTTCGACGTAGCACTTAGGTCGGGCTCGGCGGTTCGGCAGCAGGTCAGCTCCTTTTCTTTCTCGTTCAGACGTGTAGCGTGGCCTGACTGCTTCGACGTAGCGCTTGTCGCGCTCGGCGGTTCGGCAGCAGGTCAGCTTGTCTTTTCCTCGATAGTTTCAGACGTGTAGCGTGGCCTGGCTGCTTCGACGTAGCGCTTAGGTCGCGCTTGGCGGTTCGGCAGCAGGTCAGCTCTTTTCTTCAGCAGTGTCAGACGTGTAGCGTGGCCTGGCTGCTTCGACGTAGCACTTAGGTCGGGCTCGGCGGTTCGGCAGCAGGTCAGCTTGTCTTCACAGTAGGTGCCGGTTCTCTTCAGATCCGGCTCGAAGGACCAAATTGTTGCGTATTCTTCTTCAGTGGGTTTCGGTTGGAAGTAATTAAAACGCTTCTGTCTTAATTAAATGCCAACTGCTGGTTCGGGAGTGATCGGAGCTCTTGCTTGTTCGGAGTCTGAAGTCGTAATGCGATGAGTTCGATCGAGTTCGAGTAGTGCCACACCGATTACGACTTCCCCGCTGTATATCTGCCCCGCTAGGCTGTCTCAACTATCGGGGTCGCGCGCAAGCGAAAAGACGGGTTCGCGCCGCCTGCACCAATCGTGTGCGGGCGGGTTTTCCCTTGCGTGAGAGTGAGACAGCCTATCGTGCGAGCGAGAGAGCATTCTCCTGATCATTCCCGAATAACAACAGCAAAGAGAAATGGCCTTTATTCAGTACACTTAAGCTAGTTACAATAGAAAACACCACGTGATAATACAATGCCAAATATTCTGAGGAAATACCACGATACAAATAAATTCAGGTGTTAGCCTAGCCTATAGTTATAAAATCTCTATACATTATCATATTTAGCAAATCTATCGCTAGCCGTCCGTAACAATTATGTTGGACCCCATATAACAACTACACGTTCAAATGAGAATGTAACTTACTACGTTTTAATTCAGCTACGTTTTTGAAACGTAGTTTGAATGGTAGGTACCTACCTACATACAATATAAACCCCTATTTTTATTGTATAGAAGGTATAACACAACACCCTAGGAATATTAAGAAACACACTATATCCAGCAAAAAGAGCTGATGTTGGAGATTTAATGATTTTGACCGATTTCAGAAATGAAGCTTCTCTTAGTGGATGAAAAGACTGATAGTAATAGTAAAAATATAACAACACCTACAATAACTGTGACCAAAATTGATAGTTCATTTGATGATAAAGTTGCAGTCATGTCTGATATTATGGATAATAGTAGACCAGGAGATGGAAGAAAAAAACTGGAATTTAGGTAAGTAAAGTATAAGGCTGCGTGATACGTTAATTTAAATAACCTAATACCTTACAGAAATATCAGCAACTAACATAACTAAAAACGAGTTAAAAAACTCGTAGAAATGTCTAACTAAACGCGGATCGTTTCGTCCTACTCGCCAAATTAATTTTTAGACAAACGATCCGCTTTAAAGTTAGACATTTCTACGAGTTTATACCGCGTTTTTAATTATTTTAGTTTCTGATATTTCAGTCAAGTAGGTTATTTCTTTTTAGTTTTTTGGACAGTGAAGTTCCTTAAAAATTACACACCTAATTGATCATGGGAATCGATTTAGTTACCTACTAGATCTTAGCTAATAAAATATAAATATAGCTATGTCTGTTTTTTTAACTTATTTATTTTATTTTTTTCAACAAAATATTTACAGGTTATTTAATAACACAGCTTATACACAGGGTGTCAGTTAAATTAAATGCGTTGCATAAGGTCTAACAAAATTATTTGAAACTAACAGACCATAGTTTTGTATGGGACAGCTGATATTTTTTTCGCGATGTCGATATTGGTCCCATAGAGAAAGTTGTTTAGTTTAATGGTCTGATACTCCTCTTAAAATAGTTTCAGCTAATTTTGTTAGACCTTATATATCAAAGAGGGTGCTTTAGCTCCGTCAAACTGAACAACTTTCACTAAGACTCCAACAACCAAATCGCGAAAAACAAATCTCCTGCTCCATAGAAAAGGTCGATGTTTACTCGACGTCAATGTAAAAGGCTGACTTTTTTCGTGATTTTTATATTAGCTCAATGTGAAAGTTGTTCAGTTTGATGGTCTGTTTAATATGTAACTAATTTAATTGTACGCCCTGTTTATGCTTTTATACAATATTTTCCAGGAAAATGTTCAGTGAGATGTGGGATGTAGACGTCGTCAGGAAAAGCTTTAGATCGAATGCATTGATCGGTCCATCAGCTTCCTTGGCATTTGAATCCCTGTTCTTTCTTATGTTACCGCAAGCCCTGTACTCCACAGGATGGGACAAAGTAAGGAACTTTAATGTTTTTTTTTATATATGTCAACCATCGTGTCTTAACCTTGAGACTTTACACAACAATGAAAAGAAAACCTAACACTTTCTAACGAAAACAACACACACCCTCTCAAGCACTACTATAAATAAAACGGTACACCATTTTATGGTGATTTTATGGTAAATGGTGACAAAAGAGCCTACATTCAATACATTTAGTGACTTCCGTTACGGACCCCTCTGTGACTGATACCGGACACATTCCACCAATAAATGCTATGTTAAGACGTCATCTTTAGAAAGGAGGATCGCTTTCGCTGTTATCTTTTTTTTTTTATTTAATAGGTACCAAAGATACTAATTTGATGTGCAGTACATAGATATAAACACCACTTGCAGTACAGACTGTACCTACATAGATACCAGACATTTACTGTCTGTGCTTCAACATGAAAGCCTAAATATGCTTAAAATGATACACTTCATAAAGTTCCTTGTTAATAGTTGAAGCAAAGATTTTGACCGCCCAGAAAGAAATATGGTCAGGAGTGTTTGAAGTGAAACTTCCTATGGGAGGGCTTTGAAATTCTGATCCGCGATCTTTTTGTGTGAAGGGAGTTGGAAAATTAAATCGGGAGCGAAAGTTCAAAATTTAAATCTGGAGATGTTTCACATCTGCCGGGCGTCCCGTGACGGCCGTCTTTTTTTATATGGTGTTTAGGTTTTCCTCCAATGTACCTATTCGAGGAAAAGCCAGAGTAATTAAATCTGTGCATAAATTTCACGTTACCTATTAGGTAGGTACAATAATAATTTTCCGCAAAGATTTATCTATGAATTTTCCGGTTACCCGATATAAAACGTTTATAACAGTAGGTAGGTATGTTGTTTGTTCAAAAGTGCATCATTTTCACTAATGCACTCTATAACTTCGTTGGCTCTTAGCGACCCTAAGAGTACTCTGGGATGCAAAATTGTGGCAACAAGTAATTGAAACTGTCGCCTTTATCAAACACAGGACTTTGCTACATGAAAATATTTGTACCAACGTATTATGCGTGTATATTATGTTTGTAAAATATTGGTTATACGGTAGATAAAGTACTGCGCTCTAAATAGTCCACGGACGATAAGATACTACTTTGAAAATAGTCCAATAGAAATGGACCTGGTAATTTTTTTCAAGAATTTTCCATTGCGCCACGGCTGGAATAAATTTGCAGATAATTTCTAAGTATAGTCTGCTCACCTTAGCGCATTCGACAATTTACAACTATAACTATGGAATCGAAATTGGGCATGAATACAGATTAGATAGTTCTTGTAAAACAGAATCAAACACCCATAGATATTAAGTCGTAATAATGCTTCTATCACGAAATAATTTCAGCTCAATGTAAAAAAATAGGGCGTGCCAAACTTCTATATTCTACAGTAAAAACCTTTCTCATTGAACTCTATAGGTACAAAATTTGCCTGTTGTCAAGAATGAAGTAAAATATACTATTGATAGATTAGATTAGATTAGATTCATTTATTTCATATTATAACATGTCACATTCTTACATAAATATTTTACCAATTTTACATAAAATGTCCATTCATAACATGATCGTCAAATATTCCTCATATTCCTCAGCTTTATTTTTATTGTTTTCCAGGACGAGGTGGCTAAGGCTTTATCTCTGGTCGCTTTCGGAGATTTAGCAACGAGACTCTCACTCACATTCTTCAGTAAATGGTTTGTTAAGATCGGAAGCCAAGAAATTTACGTCTTTGGATTAACTATTGCTGTTGCATCGAGACTAGGTAATTAATTTGTTTACTAGTTTTTACCCAACGGTGATCTCTGGTATGTAGAGTCACCCCACAGACCGGTTTTCCCGCCCACTTTACTCTATTATAAAGAATACCTACTTGCCTTAGATCAAAATAAAATGAATGGATAGGCCTTACGCGAACATTTCAAACCAGAAAAATGAGGCAAAACAAATGAAAGGTATACTTCAAATTTGTGTGCAAGTGCCCTAGATTTGACAGATAATGGCGCTAGTTTGTATGGACCAAGTGCACCAGTAGTGTTCTTCAACTTACCGCGGTTTAGGCCTATCCATTAATTTTATTTTGATCTAAGCCTACTTGCATCGGACGACACGGGCTATCCCCCCGTCACATTGGACAGAGTTTCGGTACTAATGGTGAAACGTGGATGTTCAGTTTCAGAATATCTCTGACTACCCCCTCAGGGAATATGGTCGTGAACATAATATGCTTACACTTATTTTATGCATACTTGCATCAAAAATAGCAAATTTTCACGTTCAGTAACAAAGTGCCGCCCTGAGAATTTGTTCCCCTCCCTATGGTGTCCGGTTTCGACTTCGCCTTATGGTGTCGGGTTCGAATAGCAACAATCCAGTCGGGTGTCGTTAAAGGCGACTAATTCCTTCAAGCGCCTTACACATATTTTGATGCTCAAACCACCGCAAACGTCTGAACCCAGTACTTCTGATTGTATCTGTCTCTCGTTCCATAAAAAATTGAAAAGTTAGGACGAGAGAGTGCATTAATTATTTAGAGCTTACACTCAGTGTTGCCAGATCAAATTTTTAACTAATCTAATAGAAATAGAGGTCAAGGTTGAAAAATCCGGAGAAATCCGTAGATGTCCTCTTGAAAAATCCGTAGATCTACAGACTTTTTTTAATGCTTTATCTGACTATTTTGAAGTGGACTGACCCAAAAAATCGCTCTAATTTGGCGAAGAAAATTAAAACTTAGACATGGCGAGAACAATGCCCTGACAACATATCGCACCTTTAAAGGCAAACCGTTACTAAACGAAATTTTTCAAGAATTGAGTTATCAATGCCATCTTTCTTATGATACCATAAACTACAAAATGAATTTGACACTTTCCGTTTTAGGAGAGAGATGGCGCTTTTTAGTGCGGTACTAAACTAAAAAAGAGTGAATAAAGATGACTTGCTAAATGCAAAACTGTGTCTAAACAAATTGTTACATGTTCGTTGAGGAATAATGACGGAAGTTTATAGGAATAGTGTGATTATTTGGATAAACACGCCTGCACATCACGTAAAGGCGATTTTGTCTACTCTTTTTAATTGATAAAGTGTAACATTTTGTTGAGTCACAGTTTTCTTTTTATCAAATTATGCAATTCACACCCCTGGTTTTATCGGTAAAATGTTACATTTAGTATAACTACCCTTTACTTTTATGTTTTCGGATATTTATGCAATTATATTTACCACTAAAGAGTAATTATTGGGTTAGTCACCGTTTTTCTTATCTAGAGAGATAATAATTTTTGGTTAGTTGCAGTTTGCCACTTACATTTCATTTTAAGTAGGTACTATTTTTGTAATTAAATATTGACTTGATACTAAAATCGAATAGTTAATCTTAGTTTAATGGCATTGAGTATCACTTTTATACAAATCGAAAACGAAATAAATGTTGTAATAGTAGGTACCTAATTTAGTTTTAGGTGCAGTGTGTATGTAGGTATTTGAAAATAAAATATATATTTTTTAATAGGTTTTCATGGTAACAATTAAAAAAAACGTTGATTCAGATAATTTCATTTTATTGGTTCTTCACTTTCGTGGCTGCTATGGAAACAAAAAGTTTTTTAAGAGGATAGTTCTTGCAGCAAGCTCCGTACAAACGAAGTACCTACGATTATAATACTTTTTTACTAACCAATCAAAGGAATCAATTTTTTTTAACACGATTTAGATCTTAATCTCTATGCCTGTGGTCAAATTTCCGTTAAAATATAAAGTTCTAATGCTAGGATTAATTTAAGATTTGTAGGTATGGAAATCTTTGAGCCACTGTAAGTTTGAAACTATACATTTTAACGAAAATCTCACACACACCACAGAGATTAGTTTCTAGATCGTATTCAAAATAATATTTTGAAATATGTAACTGACTTTTATTGGTTAGTATTGAAAATATAATCAAACTTCGTATGGAGCACGTTTCCAGGACTATCCTCGAATGAAATGACTGCAGCCCCACAAAAATCGATCTGTGGGTGAGCTGAATCACGTCCCCGATGCAGATTTAAGTTTTTCGCTAAATCTAAGTAATCGAATCGCAACCACAAGCATCACTGTTACTTCATGTTCTTTTTACGGATGAAGTAACTGCGGATACTATCTATGTCAGTAACAAATAAGATCACCGAGCTCAAACAAAAGAGGAAGATCTAACTCATCTAGCTCAGAATCGTCTTCAATTTCATCATCATACAACTTCATAATTTTCATTGAGTAAGTCTACCTCGGGTAAGGACTTTCCCTGAAGTAGATCACAACATAATAATATAGACATAATATTGGCTACCTAGCAATCTTAACAATCCCTAATTAACAATGCAAAATAAATGTATGGATCTCTCTTTGATTTCTAATAAAACATGATTTCGAAAATGTTATTTAATTTATCTTTCCAGGTATAATTAGAAGAAACGCTAACTATATTATTTTCAGTTTGATAGTAAAGTAATATCTTCGAATTATTCATATTTTATATACTTTTTTGTATAATTACAAAATTTACACAGTGACATCATAGTTAATAATCATAATCGAAAAAAAAATTAACGGAAAAGTGTTACTATAAAAATTATAAACCATAATTAATAATGTTCCAATTAAAAAAATAACTTTTCAGAATTCTAATGTAATAAAGTAAAGAAATATCTACACTATAACCTCAAAATACGGCTCAAAGTACAACGTACTTAAATTTTATGACGAAAAAGCTGCTCATATTTCTTTATATTTGCTCCTGTGTAAAATTTGATATTTTTGTTTAGTAACGGTTTGTCTTTAAAGGTGCGATATATAATATTTCTGTCGTGTCTGCATGGCGACAGAAAGTAGAAGGAAGGAGAGGAAAAAGACTAGGGACGAGCCATATTTTACGAAACACAGTGAAATATCAAAAAAAGTAACATTCGTTAAATTTTTTGCGGCTGGGCATCGGCTGGGTATCATTTTATGCAGCAAATTGACATTTTAGAAAGGAATTCAGTTGATTTCTAAAAATCCGTAGATTTGCCATTGAAATCCGTAGATCCGTAGGCCAGGCCAAAAATCCGTAGATCTACGGATAAATCCGTAGTAGGTCTGGCAACGCTGCTTACACTTATGCACTTTCAAATATTCTACAAAGATGAACATTCGCTGTAGTCGGTATCGAAACAAACTATTATAGGTCGACTAGGAAACAAAAACCCATCCAAAATCAATGACATTCCATACACAAGGACTTCGCATCAGTGCGCTATTAACTGGATCGCTTAGTCATTCATTACTGTTTTTAAAAATTTTAAAGGATTAGAATGTCAGCATACAAAAGTGACATTAGAGACATGTGCCATGTTTTGGTTTTGTTATTGTATGTCGTTGTGAGTACATGTCCAAAATCTAAATAATGCCTATTCAGAATATTTATCCTTCACTAGTATGGCCCAAATTCAGTCCAGTGTGACCTTTAATCGACAACGGAAACAACACCTACACTTCTTGAAATTGATCTTTTTCAGATCAGTCTATCGACTCCTTCTGCTGCAGAGGCTTAAATCACTTAAGACCACTATCTCTATCTCTGTGCTAGAATTTGTCCTTTTGACTATGATATCTAACCGACATCAAAAAAGAGGAGGTTCTATGTTCGTCAGTAGGATTTTTTTTTAAATTTTTCTCCGGATTTTTCAACAATTAAAAAAATCCTATTCAACAATTTAATTACGTATGTATACAGAATCAAACTTTAAGAGGATGATCAGACCATGAAACTGAACAACTTTCTCTACAGAATCAAAATCAAAATCGCGAAAAGAAACGGCTTTTCCGTACATTTTGGTCGAGACACGAGAGGTATTGCAGTTTTGCATGAAACAAGAATTTTTTTGCGATTTCGGCTTTGGTCCCATAGAGAAAATTGTTCAGTTTGATGGTCTGATCATGTTCTTTAAAACAATCAGCATATCTATATGTTTGAATATAATATTTATGTGTGCGTATGTATGGTATGTGTATAATTATAATATGTATATTGTTTATATTCTATTTACTGTACCTATCTGTAAATAGGTACAATACCTAGATTAGTGCACCGCCCTATAATTTTTCTCTTTAAATAGTTCTTCCATCCAATGGTTGCATGGAAGAAATTATGTAAGTAATAAGACGGCACTTAATTACCCTTCTCATTCTTTTTATAAACAGTAATTGCCTATCCTTTGGTGTATTTGTTATGTTTGTAATTGAAGCTATCTTCAAATATTATGTTTGTTTATCTTCCAGTTATGTTATGGTCAGAGAATGTAACAGTGATACTAATTTGCATAACAGTCATGGGGATACCACATTGCACCATATCAGTTCTGCCGCCATTAATTATAGCAGAAACATTTACGTCTGCCCAGTTCACGTCAGCCATTGGGATCTTCATGATGATGATCGGAGTATTGAACTTAATCATTGGTCCAGCTATTGGTACGTAGATAATCAGCGTATTTTAATAATACCTAAGTATTTTGGAGAGTGGTGAAATGTGAAGGCTTCGACATGGTGTCCTATCCCATACAAATGAATTTTTTGTTAAAAATTGCAATATATGGCGTTATGGTATCGATTTGTAATTAATGTTTACGTAAAAGTGTAAATTGTTACTATAAATACATGATCTGACTACAAAAAAATCTCATGAGCCTCGGAAAATCAAGCAATTTACTTTGCCCGAAGACTGCCCGCGTTACGGCAGTCGCGTTCCATTGTTTGACGTTGGGCATCTGTACTGTATAGTATTAGGGTAGATCAACTATTTTTTGTCCATACCTAGTCCCAGTCATCTGCATAAATTTTTTTCAATGTTCAGGCTCAATCTCAAGCACAGGTTTTGCTTGCCCCAAAAATTTATGTTTGTTGACAACTAAGGATTGCATTTATTAAATGCATACACGGTTTTGCAAAATTACTTGAATTTTACTTGAATTTTGGCGGTTGTCCGATGGACGCTTTATTTCGTTGTCCCCACGCTTTTTGGTCTATCGGACAACCGCTAAAAACTTCTAGTAGTTCAACACAAATGGTGCAATGCGCATGTGTGTAGAAGAATCATATCATTAGATACAATATCCATCTTTCAAAATTAATGAATGTCAAGAAAAAAGTAATAAAAACGTTTTTTTAAACAGTACTGTGAGGACAAAAAATAGTTATATAATCTGTGGCTTCGAGAACGATTTTGATTTCAATCCGTGCAGAAAAAGTAAAATTTTGGCATTAGGTCTTTTTTTATAAGGCAAACGCAGAAAATAGTTATTTGTTATGCAAAGCTGCAAAGTTGTTTTTTGGCGCGAGTACTTGTATTGAACCTGAGCAAGCGAAAAAAAATTCGGCGCAATAAGGCGGTAAGTAAAGCCTGACCAGAAAAATAAAAAACTTGCTTTGGGGGCGCTACCATCGACTATAACCTTTAATGACAATTTGTTTCTAGTACAAAAATTAGTTTCAATGATTTTCCGCAACATGGCGAAGCTTTTTTTTTCGTGGTAAGGTTTTATAGAAAAATAATGCATAGAGAGATTCGAATTTTAAATACTCTTTCCACGCTAGCGGATAAAATGCACTTTTGCACTCAGATTTATCGTTCGCGCACCTAAAATCCCTTGCCGCTATATTTGCTAATAGTTTCAGTAGGACCCGATATTACACCCTTTTGCTACCGCGTCCGCGTATGATAGATTTTTAATTACCAGATGACTTCAGGTTTAGCCCGAGGACTCTAGTCTGGTGAAACGTGGATGTTCTGAAGTTACAGAATATCTCTGTCTACCCCCTCGGGGAATACAGTCGTGAGCATAAGCTTATGCTCTAGTCTGGTCTGCGCAAACGACGATTGACAACTACCTAATTTTCCTAATCGTCTTACTGTTATAAGTTATCATCATCATCATCATCTCAGCCGTTGGACGTCCACTGCTGGACATACTTAGGCCTTCCCCAAGGATCGCCATAACGATCGGTCCTGCGCTGCCCTCATCCAACGGATTCCCGCCACCTTCACCAGGTATAAGTAATCACTATTATTTCCGCGCAGGCGCTGTTCGAGACATGACGGATAGTTACCCCACCGTGTTCTACATCATCACATCATGCTTCAGCGTCGTTCTTCTGATGTGGACCATCGAGTTAGTCTACAAGAAGAATAAACACCGACGGAAATTACAGGAAATTGCAAGGAAAGAGAGAGCTCTGAAGAAAAATAAAAGTAAAGCATAGTTTTACAGAATTTGTTTTATTTTACATTGATAGAGGAATCTACGCTTTTTGGTTTCCAGGTTTAACCTTAGATCAAAGCAAAATTAATGGTTATAGGCCTAAATTGGTCCATACAAACTAGCACAATTGTCTGTCAAGAGGTTTGAAATGTTCGCGTAAGGCCTATGTATTAATTTTACTTTGATCTAAGGGTTTAACCTATTTTTGCCGTAGGAACAAATTGATAGAAGGATAAGGTTTTCATATATCTTTAGCAACCTTTAATTAATATGTTAAAGATGAGCCTTGCAACAACTGCAGGCATAGAGATACTCGTAAGATAACTTAGTTCTAGCAAATTTGCTTACCACCTCGAAAGGGATTATAATAATTTAATTAAAATGATTGTGAGGTTTATGCGAGTAAATAAATGTATTCAGTGAAGTAGCCCGATATCGGTGGTGTCGGCGAACGCCGCCGACGGCCTCTATGTATATGTCTCCAATAAAAAAATCCTACTCTACAATTTCCCAAAAGGAAATCGCTTCTGGATTTACGCCCAGGGCCCCGAGACTCATGTCCTATATATTTTTTAACTGTCAGAGTTCTGGCTACAATCAAGTCGCAGGTTTATGAAATCTTGAACTCGCTAAAGTTTAAGGTACTGAACCATTTGGGTGCACAGCAGCATCTGAAGCAGCAATGTAGATAAACAGCTCTAGCGACAGTAGTGCTGTGGAATTTCGAGCTAGCTTCCAACTTTTAGTTTCATAAACAGAATTCTGGTTAAGTGGGTACCGTTTAAACAGAATTCTGATAAGTAGGTACCGTTGATTTGCAGTGTGTTGCTATTTTATTCTTATATCAACCATTCTAAAGGATGTAGAAAAGGCCTCGCAATGCTAATTTCACCGAGACGCCTAACGTTTGGTCTAGCGATGCCAATGAATAGTATTCGATCTTCTATTGACATGCTATAGACCCGATAGAAGATCGAATACATTCATTACTAATAATAATTATTGGTAGAGTTAGATTTACTAATCGTGGTGAAGAGATTTGTAAGCGCCGGATGTAACGGAAAATGTATTCAATATAGCGGCTTTTTGAGCTGGAGCCTATGATAATTGAGCCGAATTTCAAAATCTAAAATAACGTTTTTTATTTAGTATTAATGAAAATGAAAAAAAAAAAAAACAAATGAAACAGTTTTGAGCTAAAGTGAGTTATATATTTAGTAGCATTTATTGGCCGGTATTTAGGTCCCTCCAAACCGATTACAAACTTACCTATACGGGACGTTCGTTGTTAGAAAGTAGCTTGGTAGCACCTTCTTGATGATAGCTTTCAAACAATATTCAAATACCGTACGTGCGTACCTGCAACAATAAAACAAGATTAATGCACATTAACATTTTAACGCAGCAGCGCGTTAATTTATCGTGTTCTATGCCACTGTGAACGTTGAAACTTAGCAACATTAACAAACAAAAAATAACCTCAACTGTAAGTACGGTGTTATGTTTATACGGGGTGTAAAAAAGCCGTGGTGGTCCAGTGGCGAGTATAACCTTGCCTGCCGTGCAGGAGGTGATAGTTCGATCCCCGTCCAGGCCGACTCGTACCAATGAGTTTTTCAGAATGGCTTTTCGCTGAAGGAAAACATCGGTGGGAAACCTACATGCCTCAATTTCGAGGCATGGATTGTACCCATTGTCCATTATACGTGGCGACGGGCTCACTTCCCGTCACACTGGACAGAGTTTCGGTACTACTGGTAAAACGTGGATTTTCTGAGGTTTCAGAATATCTCTGACTACCCCCTCGGGGAATATGGTCTATGGGAATATACCTTAGTAAGTGTAAGTATTTAAAGAGAGCCAAAAGCAAGAAAAAAAAAATCTGCTATCATCCACGCGTGCCCTGCAATGCAGATTGGTGTAGGACTGTAGGTACGCATTGGAATTTCTTCATCAGTTTTTCCTTCACCATTTGAGAGCAGTCGTTATTAGTACCTACATAAGTTAAAAAATTCATTGGTACATAGCATGTCGTCCGTGCGGATTCGAACCCGAACCGCAACGATTGAGTTTCCATAGGTACCTCTCCTAACGCGCTACACCGACGCTCTATACTATCTAGAATTACATACCTAACGAAATTTAAAGGGTGGCTGTCTGGTAAAATAGTTCCATGGACAGATGCTCCATAGATGAATGTTATTAATGCAATTATTATAAATACGAAAATTTTCCGCAAATAGACTAGTTATTTTATCAGGTGAGGCTTACAAAGTAAATTTCTAAACACTCACGTATGACATCATTCTTAACATAATTATAATTACAGAGGTGACTTTAATATTATCATGTATAGGTATATATATATACCTAATCATAATAATAATAAAAGAGACGTCCAAGACGAACAGATACTTATATGTAATACATTTAGGAATACAAACCACAGAGAAGATGTTTTTTCTTCTAATAATTATTACTATGCAAAGACTTCTGAGATTCCAATTCGAATGTAATATGTTTACGGTTTTATTTTGTTTACAACATTAGTGGAAAACTTCTAAATAAACAAATAAGGAACACAAATTAATTTAAAACTTGTTAAAATTATAACTTCCTTGCTACTGAAGGTCCAATCAATGGAAAAGATAAACAACTCATAATGATTTCGTCATGATACAGATTGATTGAGACATAATTTTAATAGGCGTAATTAGAATTTAATTTAATATGGTCTCATATTAAAAAGGTGATTGCACAAATGTTTTTTGCGTTTTGTAATAATAATGTTAATTAATTACGCTTATTAGTTTGGATGATTGACTGGCAGTTAATATAGATACGATATTATTATTGTTTTGTGATTGAAAATGAAGAATGCATCGATTTTCGGGAATGCCTGCCACCTAACTAAGCAATTGCCACGTTGGATATCAAATCGTCAATCAAATAGAAATATTTTATTCTAAGTGATTATGTTCCCCATTGTTGCACCATGTTAAGTTACCATAATATTAGTCTCTATTAGTAGAATATCTCTGACCTCGGAAAATATATTTGTCTAAGAACAATAAAGATGCCTTGATCGATAGCTTTGACTGCATCTATTTTCCTAATCGATGTTTTTGAGGGCTCCGTACCCTAAAGCTGAAAACGGAACTCAATTACTAAGCCTACGTTGTCCGTCTGTCCGTCCTACCTATTTAGGGCTGTAACTTTTGAACCGTAATAGCTAGACAGTTGAAATTTTCACAGAATATGTGTTATTGTGGCAGATTAATTAATAAAAAAGTTAAAAATTAAGGGGGTCGTCATACAAGAAACTAGTTTTTATCTACGTTTTTTCTTTTCACTCTGTCGCAAAAACGGTAATACACACAAGCCTGGTGTGATTATAGAGCAAACTCTACAGTATTAAAACAAATAATAAAAACCGGCCAAGTGAGAGCCGGTCTCGCGCTAAAGGTCCCGGAGAAAACAACAAAAAATGTTAAGGCGTATCAGCCGTGGACCACTCTCCTCTCACTCACACTCCATACTAATCGATGAGAAAGAGCGCGTGGCTCCGGTCAGAATTTTGCTGTTTTCTTTGAAAAATTCGATGATTTTTTATTAATTTCGAAAAAGTAAAAAACCACATCATTCTAAATTGTATTGTGAACAATATAGTAAATTTTCATTTTGTTCCGATTAAAAATGTAAGAGTAAAATGGTTACAACTGGAAAAAAAGGGGTGACTTTAGAGTCCCTTTTCTTCGGTTTTATTCATTAAAATCGATTTCTAGAAAAACCACATCACTTCTCATATCCTGTAGATGGTTCAGTTTAAATTTCAGCTCAAAAAGTGCCATAGTTAATGAATAAAATGGTTACAAAATTACCCAAAACCGGCAGGTAGCCCCTTAATGGTGTGGTACGGAAATCGGTGCTCGAGTAGCCCGACTCGCACTTGACCGTTCTTATTATATAGGTTAGGTTACCAACCTATTGACATTGGAATGTGATATTTTATGTTCTTGTTGTTATTTTTCTCTCTCTTCGTTATCTATCTTTCTTTGACCTGAATGTTGACTTCCGAAGTGAATACCACAGACATTTAATTACTTATACGTTCAAAGAGTAAAGATGACTCAGTCAAAAGGAACTTCATAACATTAGGTACCCTTCTTTGCATTAGGAGTTAAAATTTTCGCCCATTTCAACATTAAAATTTATCGAAAAGAAATTATGTAGAAACATCATTTTATTTTTTCCATAGGATATTTCATCCCACTGCTAGGCAATGGCTTCCCCCTTTATCCTCCATGCATCCCTGTCCTGAGCCAGGTCCATCCATTCTTCGTCGAAGGTATCCAGGTCGTCTCTCCATCTCTTAGGGTCGACCCTGACGGCGAAGTCCATTCTCCGGGATCCAAGGTGTTAAGACTTTGGTCCATCTTTCCGGGTGCAATCGACAGACATGATAACACAATCTAAGAAACAAACATAAAAATAATCTAAGAAACAAAAAACAAAGTCGACCAAGAACTCTGAACTATGGCCAAAAGAACATAAACAACTTATGAGGGGACACAGCAGCTGTAGGTAAAATAATGTAGGTACCAAATAATATAAAAACTGAATGTTTTCAAACCTACAAAAATATACATGGCAAATATAACGCACATATTCTATAACATAATATCTAGGAGTATTATGTTTTATCAGACAATTCAATTAAAACATAACATCTGAGCTAACACGAGACAAAAAAGCTGTGTTAACCATTATCTTCAAAGACGACCATATAATTTTAGTGTCAAATTTTGATCCTTAACCAGAATAGCAAATTAATGATTTGATAATCTAGCTTTAAATGCCATGTTTATCACCTTGACCTTCTCACGAAGTTGACCCCGGATAGGGAATCAAACTAAAACGGCAGATTAGTTTTTGTGAAGCTTAGCTAACCCAAACATCAAAGTACTTAACAACCGAGTACTGAACCACCTTTTGACCTTTTCGGGATACTCGCTCACCGAAGGTTTCGTATTCGTAGCACACCACATATTAGGTAAAATACAAAAAAAAGTTTTGATTTTTCTGGACCGGGCCGACTCACACCTGGCCAGTATTTATTATTTGTTGTTATACTGTAGAGTTTTCTAAATAACACCAAATTTGTTATTTGTCAGCAAATCCGCCAAAATAAAGCACGTTCTGTGAATATTTCAACTGTCTGCTATTACGGTTCAAAAGTTATAGCCCCAAATAGGTAGGACAGACAGACGGACGGACTGACAGACGGACAGACGAACAGACGAACAAATGGACGGACGGACAACTTAGGCTTAGTAATAGGTTTCCTTTTTCACCCTCTGTGCTTTGGGTACGGAACGTTAAAATAAAAAGACCGAAAACATGCATTCTACTCCAATACTTATAAAAATAATAACAAAATAGGTTTATTGTGACAAAAGAAAACCTATTAGTGTTATTTTAAGAGAATTTATGAATTTGTCAAACAGAATTAAAATTCCGATAGTTTAACTACACAGGTTGTTAAACTATCGGAATGGATAACCCGAATACCGTGGCACGTTTACTAGACGTGAAAGTCAATTTTCTGGACGAGTTTCTGTCAGCAGTTACCGGGTTATCCATTACTTACTGGACACCCTGTATAGGTAAACAACGGATATGATTGGATTTTATCGGAGTACATTTAGGTATGGCGTCATCATCGATTTAACGCAGACTAAATCGCAGGAACAAGCTAGCCAACATTTGCATCGATCAGCGGCCAAGACACAAGAAAATGAGATTATCTTTCAAGTCTGCTCTCGACCGATATTAATAGACATGATAAAGCGTTTTCGGTTTTTGCTAGTTCAATTACATTTTTCTGCGTTATACAGGGTGTAACAAAACACCATATTTCAGGCCATAAAACTGAAAAACGTTCACTATGGAACCAACTTCGAAATATTGTTATGTTAATGTAATTAATATTGTTTATGTAATTAATATTGTGTAGCATCGCGAGTAGGAAGAAACGCATTTATGTCTAATTGAAGACTGCGTGGAATAGAGAATCTGTTCAATGGTGTTGAATCTCGAATAGGCGGAAAAGCGTTTGTGCAGAACTCAGATCAATCCACTGATTTCTCCTATAAGTTACAATTGGAAAGTCCCGCGTTTCGTGACACCTCATCATCTCAGCCAATGGACGTCCTCTGCTGGACAAAGGGCCTCTCCCAAGGATCGCGATAACGACTGGTCCTGCGCTGCCCTCATCCAACGGATTCCCGCCGCCTTCACCAGGTCGTCGGTCCACCTTGTGGGGCCTACCCACGTCGTCACTCGAGAACTTTTCGGCCCCATCAGCCATCGGTTCTGCGAGCAATGTGCCCCGCACACTGCTACTTTAGACATCGTGATTCGTGACATCTAATGACCCCTAATTTTTATCACAGAAAAATAAATTATACTTATCTATTTTGTAATAAGAACTAGATTTTGGATTAGATTTAATTTAACTGTGTTTGTATGTGAATCTTACTGTGAATGAAATTATTGCTATGTCGACCTCGTTGATGTGTCTAAGGTTTTTCCTCTAATCTCTTATTATAATAATTATAATTGCCTCCAATTTGTACATAAGTTTATTTGACCTACGTTATCTATCTTATCATAAAGTTATCAAATACATTCCCTCAATGAGAAACGTATAATGGTATATTCACAGATACGTTTTATGGGCATATACAAATCGTTCTAGGCATAGACAAAGTAGCCCTGCAGAACTGTGACAAGGTACGAGGTTCCTGGGCGACAGAATTTCCCTTGTTTTTCTAGAAATTTGTCCTGGACCCAAAGATCCCCCAATTTATATTTTTTAACGAAATAGATCGGTTTTCGAAAAAACAAACAAGCGACTCAATTAGAATATAAGATGCATATAATACTTCACGACTACGCCTGTCTTTATATCGATATCTGATACGATTCTGGTACCTTCGCCTCAACAACATTCATTACCTAGTTGACGCCGGCGCCGGTTTAAAAAAACAAATCCTTTCTAAATATATAGGGTCTAACTTAATATGCTGACACTTTTTTAAGGGAATGATCAGACCATCAAACTGAACAACTTTCTCTATGGAACCAACATCGAAATCACGAAAAAAAAATCAGCTGTCCCATACAAAACTGCGAACCGACTCGAGCCAAATGTATGGGACAGATGATTTTTTTTTCGCGATTTCGTTGTTGGTCCCATGGAGAAAGTTGTTCAATTTGATGGTCTGACCGATCATCCCCTTAAAAAAGTGTCAGCATATTAAGAAGGACCCTGTATATTATCAATACAAGATTATCACATATTTGGAGCGATAAACATTATCGCTCTTTATTTTAAAACCTGAAGCAGAGATCTCCCTATCAAAGTGCTGAGAGTAATTTCTGACACTTATCAGATCGCAAATATTTTTTTAGGGTAATCAAACAGTCGGATAGTTCTTGAGATTTGCAAAAACATTTAAGTGTCAATAACGGATTCCGAGTAAACCTTAAAAATATTTAAGTAGATAGAACGTATGGTTGTTTTTATATTAAAACAGTTGTTAGTATAACAATAAGTGCGTTCACACACGATGATGCACTGACGGAGCGGCAGATGTCAGTCCATAGAACCAAACACGGTGGGTCAATGCGTCACTGTGTGTGCTTCTACGTACGGTTTCATACAACTCCTTGCTTCACAAATGACGGACTGACGTCTGCCGCTCCGTCAATGCGTCATCTTGTTTGATCGCACCTAAGGAAGATAAAGTCCAAATGATAATCAGCCCTTTTTAATCTAGTCATAGACGTCACGGTATGGCATAGGCCTAATGCCACGAATAAAGAGAGTGTATAGTATGAATGTTTCTATTCTATTCTATTTTTATTTAATGGCGTTTCCTTGTTAGATTTCGCCAGTGTCAAGTAGTTTGAGAGAGTGTCTATCCAATCTCGAGGATTGTTTTTGAGTATGAACAACTGAGAAAGATTTTAGAGCCTCGTGGCAGGCTGAGACGCGAACCGCGCGAACACCACGCGAGAGACAAGTGTTCGAGGCAAACCCTGCAACGTGACTCAGTATGAATGTTTCATCCAAAACTAAATACATACTAAGCTCTTAAGATGACATACTTATTTTTCTAATGCAGCTGTGGAGTAGATGTTATAATGTCATATATTATATTAGCTTGTAAAACAGATCCGTTACTGACTGACTGACAGACAGACAACACACAGCCTAAACCGCTGAAGATAGAAACATGAAATTTGGAAGACACATTCAAGCAGGATGTAGGGGTCCACTAAGAAAGGATTTTTCGATATTCCCGGCGCATCCTGCGCAAACAAAAAAGGCTCTAATTGTTTGGCAAATTTCTTCATCACGTTGATAAATGTTGTAGAAGCTTTTGCCCGCAACTATGTGCGCGTGGATGTTTTAACGGTTTTGTGCGCGGTACTGTTTTATAAGCATACTAGCTTTTACCCGCGGTAGAAGCTAGAATGCTTATAAAACAGTTCCGTGACTGACAGACAATGCACAGCCTAAACCACTAAAGAGAAAGACATGAAATTTGGAATACATTCTACAGAATAGGTAGGGGTGCACTAAGAACGAATTCGAAATCCACGCGCACGTAGTTTGCGGTCAAAAGCTTCGAGAACATATCAAGGTGATGAAGAAATTAGCCTAACAATTACAGGCTTTTATAATGTTTGCCCAGGCTGTGCCGGACGTTTTGGCGCTCAGTAGCTTAATTGGACGAAAGCACAGCCCTGGTTTGGCAGGTTGCAGGTTCAAGTCCTCCAGTCCCGTCAAAAACATAATTTTTCAAACTTTAATTCTTAAAGTTATATGTCAAGATTGACAGTCGAAGATACGAAAACGTCGAAAAAATTGGAACCAGTACTGGTTCCTAAACCCTATACATATACACGCACACATACATAATTTCTATGGCGCCTCACGCACACCAACTTACGAAACCTGGCCCCTTTTGTTTTATACGGTAAAACAGAGGCTCATTCTAGACATATACTTTTTCTAAGCTTTAATTAATCAGGGTGTAAGTGACAACCTAGCAAATACTGAAACGGTGAACTCAGACCATCAAACTGAACAACGTTCACTATGAAGCCTACCTCAGGAAACGCGAAAAAAAATCAGCTGTCCCATACAAAACTGTTGTACCTACCCGACTAAAATGTACGGGCCTTTTCTTTTGCGTTTCCTGAGGTACGCTCCATAGTGAAAGTTGTTCAGTTTGATGGTCTGAGTTCACCGTTTCAGTATTTGCTAGGCTGTCACTTACACTCTGTACTGTAATTTCTAATTCTTTCTCGAAACTGGAGCTGACGCTTCTAAAGAGACCATCTCCGTATACATTGCGCAACTGAGGCCACTCCCGTTCAGAGGTCATCGGTTTGGACACGTGCTAGAGATAAAAACTGGTATAAACTGGATAGAACCAAGTTGTTTTTAAACTTTGACTAGCCAAAATAATCAGTAAAACACTTCGAGGGATTCGACCTCGGTTCAAGCGAATGTTTTTATTTTCAGTAATTAATAAAAGGTGGAAACACAATATAATGCACACCTAGCTAAGCAACAATCGGTGCATTTGTATTCCTAGTTACTGTTGTTATATCACGCGAATGTGTGTTTTAATTTGAACGTTCAGATGTTCACAGCCTTAGGTCTTCTAAGACTGTGCCCTGCATTAGGAAGTAGGTATACATAGCTATTGTTTACGTACTAGAACATTTTAAAGTGTGTATTCAGATAATGAAACTGAAAAACTTTCCCTAAGGAACATGGGTAGAAAAACGAGAAAAATTCTTGGACCTTCCATACAAATTATATCAAGATAATGCTCTATCTGAATCTGATTTATCACCAAAGATATACCACAAACAGAAACCAGTTTATAAATGAACGGAATATTTTAACGCACTTACTTTGAACTCAAAGTTCGATATTTATAAACTAACGTCATCCGATCTCCTATAAATACATACATGTATTACTTAAGCAACAAACAAAATAATACAAATAGATTGCCATTTTTCCATCATTTTTCATTCTAGTTATATCAACCTTAGACCCTGGTGTGCGTGAGGCGTCATACAACTTATCTCTGTGTGCGTGTATAGCGACACGGTTTATCACCGAGAGTTCGGTATATTTTTCGATGCGTTCGTTGTTTCGACTGTCTATCTAGACATATAACTTATAAAAGATACCAACGTAGGCATTTTAATATTCTCGACATCAACTGATCTAAATCGAGGACGAGTTTTCTCTCATATTTTGTTACTAAGGCGTATCATCCAGGGACCATCTCCATACTAATCGATGCGATCGAGCCCGTGGCTCCGGTCAGAATTTATAAGTTTTCTTGGAAAAATGTGATTTTTTTATTAATTTCGAAAAAGTAAGAAAACCACATCAATCTTAATTGTGTTGTGAACAATAACAGTTGTGTAAATTTTCATTTTCTTCCGATTAAAAATGTAAGAGTAAAACGGTTACAATACAACTGGAAAAAAACGGGTGACTTTAAAAGGGATTAATCAAAAAGAATAAGGAATAAAAATTAATCCAATAAATGTTCTGATTCAATTTAATGATAAATTAAATAAATTCTTCGGTTTTATTCATTAAAATCGATTTCTAGTAAAACCACATCACTTCTCATATCTTGTTGATGGTTCAGTTTATTCTTCAGTTCAAAAAGTGCCATAGTTAATGAATAAAATGGTTACAAAGTTACCAAATTTCATGGTAAAACCAGGAGGTAGCCCCTTCGACTTCATGCAAGGTCACATTAGGCTTTGATCTTTGATTTTTTATGAAATAAATGAATATGAATGTGATCCAAAACCTGATACCTAGTTCGATTATATTCGTGACTAGTTTTTACACGCGACTTCGTCCATGTGAAAGAGTAAAATCCTCTCTTAGTACGCACGGCGACAGATCAACCTACCCATAGTTGGACCTTATGTCCATGAACATAGAGCTCAACTATGGGTAGGTTGATCTGTCGCCGTGTGTACACCTCTATACATCCTCCGTAGAATACTTTCAAGGTGGTTCAATCCAACCAACTGAACAACTTTTAGGAGTATGGGAGCAAACCGGAAATCGCAAAAAAATCTTTGTATGTCGCATTGTAGTCATTGGTTTTCAATAAGTTTATCAAAACCTTACCTACTGATTATGAGGGCAAAATTTATAGTATCGGTTAACAATTTGTTCATTCTGGAAACTATTTAGTTGGAATAAATTAACTTTTGAATGACGTCAATTTGACGAACTAGTTCAAACCGGTTCGGAAATTTTTAATTTAAGTTAAGTTCAATATTAGAACAGCACTAAAATAAAATTTAAATTCGAAGGTAAGTCTAAAAATAAAAAACCTGTATTTGTGTCAATGGTAGACTGTCAGTTTTTGTACCTATGTATAACCTGCATGACCTAAATACTTGCATCGCTGCATAAAATTAACATAATTATGTTTGCTTACTATAATTATTATGTTAAAGAAGATATTATAAAATAAATGTATTTGTAAGTATATTTTTACAAGTACTTAAATCCATATTAACACCTACAACTACAAATTTTAGCAGACTTTATCCTAAAATTAAGTTTGTAGTTGTAGCAATGTTTCTGCACACCCCAAAAGAGATTACAGTCGTGAGTTTATGTATGTATATAATTTAAAAAAAATTGTTAAGTACAAGTAGATTTTAGTTTAATCTATAAGAATTTTATTCGATTTATATTAAAAAAGTCAAGTCTACTAAAAGAAATTGCTGTCACATATAAATTCTACTAGATATTTTTTCCGTGTAAAAGGTTCACGCAGATCGGTAGCCGTATCATGGCAGCGAAATATAGCGCTATCGCGCCTTAGCTCTCTTTTTATTTGCGCACGAACAAGCGAGATAAAACGCGTGACATAAAGCTACGGCCGAACGAAGGTGGAAATTGCTCCAGCATTATCTCATTGACCGAGCAAACGTCACGACTGAAATATATTGTCACTTCCAAATTATTTACAACTCTATTTTAATATGACAATGATTAAATTTAATTGGAAAAACCCTAAGAGAGCGTGTAATTTCTCTATGGGCAATTGAGCAATTTTCTCCCCAACCTACGATGTCTCTAAAACTGATAGGTCATCATCAGCCTACATACGTCTGAACAGCACAGGTCTACTCTCAGGTAGGGTGTAACTGGTAGGTAATTTTGTATAATCACTGAAAGTTACAACCTTCATCGTTATACCAATTATATGAATAGTTAAATCGTGATGCGATACTATTTGACGCTTCATAACAATATTACGGCCCGACAGCACAGTTTGTAGTGAACTTGCCTGGTGTGCCGAGGGTCGCGGGTTCGAAACCCGTAAGGGACAAATATTTGTATGATGAATATTAATATTTGTACCCGAGTCATGGATGTTTGTATCTATTATATGTATTCTATATCGTTGTCTAGTCATCATAATACAAGTCCATGCTAGTTTCTGGTACTTTAAATGTGAAGACTAGATAATTTGTGTGACAATGTCCAAGATATTTATATTAGGTTGTTAGATGATCTTACTACCAAAATCAAGCAGTCTTGTAACACTATAATCTGACAAAGCACTTCATTTATAAGGCTCGTATTATATTAAATTACGTGCAATTCAAGACTAGAACATTGACTTGTAGCAATATATGGCAAGTTCATTGTCTTGAGAGATTTGATGTCATTTGAGAACCTTTATTTCCTATCCTCACACCTTTGAGACGCCATTCCATACAAAACATAACAATTGATAAAATCTTGTCGATTAAAAAGTAGACCAAAAATTGTATCAATATTTATTGATTATAGTTTAACATTTTATTTATAAAAATTAATAGTAACTTTACCTTACAAATTTACTAACACTCAGTTGCAGAAACGCCCATTAGAGTTAATCCTCCATTAAATCTCTTGCTAGCTTTTACTACGTTAACAAGACAAAAAGTGACAGCAAGAGATTTAATGGAAGATTAACTTTAATGAGCGTTTCTGCAAATAAAAATAAGTTACCTTTTTATTTTAAAGGCAATTTATTTAATTCCGGATAAATTTATTTTACTACACCACCCCAACTAATAGTACCCACATAAATGTAACTAATGATTAGAATGGACCAGCCCATTTCTTCACGTGACTTTGTCATAATACCATCCCAAACCTTCATAAAGTTGAGCCTTCCTACAATAATCGCATGCTCAACAATATAGTTGGTAAATAGTAAACCTTTTGACCAGCCCCGGAAGGGATACTATACTAGTCGTGAGTTTATGTATATATGTAGGTAACCTAGAGAAGTAATGAGGTGGTCCATTTTAAGCCGACATACAATTTTCGTAATATTTAACTAATTTAACGTTAAACTCCACGTAAAACCACAGATCACTTAATAGTTACAGAACAGTCTGTTTTCATTGTGAGCGTTACTTGAAGTCCACTTATTAAGGGGCTACCTGCCGGTTTTGGGTAATTTTGTAACCATTTTATTCATTAACTATGGCACTTTTTGAGCTGAAATTTAAACTGAACCATCTACAGGATATGAGAAGTGATGTGGTTTTTCTAGAAATCGATTTTAATGAATAAAACCGAAGAAAAGGGACTCTAAAGTCACCCCTTTTTTTCCAGTTGTAACCATTTTACTCTTACATTTTTAATCAGAACAAAATGAAAATTTACTATATTGTTCACAATACAATTTAAAATGATGTGGTTTTTTTACTTTTTCGAAATTAATAAAAAGTCATCGAATTTTTCAAAGTAAACAGCAAAATTCTGACCGGAGCCACGCGCTCTTTCTCATCGATTAGTATGGAGTGTGAGTGAGAGGAGAGTGGTCCACGGCTGATACGCCTTAAACATCAAATTATTTTTGAAGCTACCACCGCGTCGAAACGTGTTGTCGCATTCGGCTAGAAACTCTGCAATAAATTCTAAAAATATAATAAAACTGAATGTAAGATTAAGACTGATGATCTTCTGTCTATCACTGACAACATTACTATCATATCTAAACGTGAGTTTTTAGTTAAACGTGAGACTTTGCAATAACAGTGTGACGTATGAGCGTGGACAAATAAGAGGAATCAAGTCAAAATTACTCTAATAGCCATAGATTAAATAAAACCAGCACGAGATAAGTTCAAATGTTTGTACAAGCCCCCCGTTCCACGAAATATCGTTGGCTCTATACAGGGTGTAAAATTTAATGCTTTACTTATTAAACAAATTGCTTTAGACCATCAAACTGAACAACTTTCACTATGGGACCAAGCTAGAAACCACGAAAAAAAACAGCTTTCCAATAGGTCAAGCAGTGATTAATGTTTTCTATGGAACAGTTCCACGGTGAAAGTTGTTCAATTTGATGGTCTAACCGGGTTAATTGCTATAGACCATCAAACTGAACAACTTAACTTAAGTGTGTACCAGTAGTTAAAGTTTACACCCTGTGTTCAGGGTGGCCTAGTCTACGTAACAAACAAGATTGAACAATTTTTGGTCTGCTTTATATCTAGCATAGCATAGCATAGCATTTGCTCACGACTATATTCCCCGAGGGATATTGTGAAAACTCAGAACATATCCACGTTTCACTATTAGTACCGAAACTCTGTCCAGTGTGACGAGGAGTGAGCCCGTCGCCACTCGTAATGGACAGTAGGTACAATACATGCATTGAAACTGAAGCATGCAGATTTCCTGCTTACCTTTAGTTACTCTTGGAAATAGTGGAACAAATAAAAAAACTCGCATTCACATTTTATAAATGTATTCCATATGCACAATATTCAGATTCTGAAATGACGAGACCAAAAAATATGGTTACGAAAGCATCAATGTACATTTTCTTGAAAAATTAATTTTAAAAATGGGCAGATTAAACTAAATTACGAATTAAAAAAAAACCCCGACCATCCAAAACATTTAAATTAAAGATAATTCTGATACCAGTGAATCTCAGGGTGTTAATTTTGCGGTCAATGTGGTATTTTTTCAATCGTTCGTATGCCACTGGAATGCGATTGTCCGAGTTTGGGATGCTCAGAATTGTTGGAGGTTATGGCGACATTATATGATTAGGAGTGGAAAATTTTAAAGTCACACGTTCAAATCAGCAGTAGTAAGATTATCTCCATAGTAATTTTTTACATTTTCTGCTGCTAATTTCAACGTTTGACTTTCAAAAATACCACTCCACACGTGTTCTGAAACAGATGGAGCAACCAGTGGTCATAGTATGCCACCCCTGACAAAAGGAGAAAAATCTAGCTTTTCTTTTTTATTATTGATGGGTTTGCTCTTGACCTCTATCTAGTCCCCAGGACAAAGAAGGGGTCGAAGATGTAGCGAGCTTACCCAGGAGTGCACTAGCACTCCTGCACACTGACGGAACGCAGCAAGCTGCTTGGCGCCAGACTCCGGCAGGAGGGTGGTCGCAAGCCAGGCAGCTCCTTGCGGAGCCTACCACACCGCTGTGAGGGATCGTTCAGCCGCCACCACAAACTTGGTAGCTTGTGATGCCATTGGAGGTACAGACTGTGTACAAAGTCTTGGCAAAAAATGAGGGCGCTGTCTCCACGAAAGAACGTCAAAATCAAGCATAACCTGGCAACACCACCATACTAAAATGATTAGTTCCTCAAACACTTATGCCACGACTTTATAGACAGACTATAGATCGCCATCACAGGGTGATCCCATCACCCTTAATGTGATGTGCCTCCGTCTTTGTTACTTTACGTGCCAAAATGAGCGCGCATTACGGACGGTTTTCTCGTTTTGTGACTGGCATGCTAGGCCTACATGATATTTAGAAAGTTCACAAATAATTCGAAAAATGATGTATAGAGTTAACAGTTATTAATTCAATTCATATCATAATCTCGGCTGCAAAAATGTTTATAGACGAAAGTTACTGTATTGAAGATAGATAGCTCCAAGTTTTGAAATAAAATAGCGTTTACAAATTTCAAATTATAGCAGGTTACAATAACTTCATTAATAAAATGAGAACAATCTCATTTGAATCATGCAATCGAAGTTGATACTAAGTGTTCACTGACTGATCGATCAAAGACGCTAAGTAGATCATCTACTGCCGACCTGTCCACACATAGGTGACGCGCGGACTGACAAACAATAAATAAATAATAAAATAACAATAAATAAATACATAATTCAATAAAAAATTACAATCAGTGTCACGAATTGCCAATTAACTCGAATCTCATTAATTAAAATTTGATTTAACAGTGCAAACACAAAACGGTACTACCAACTATCTTGTCAATTTTATCAAAAAGTAATAAAAAAATAAAACAACTTCCGATTAAACCTATTTAATACGTGAACTTCCAATTGACAATAGCAGTGTATGCCGTGCCAGTGAAAATACGCGCTCGTATCAGTTGTTTGTCAATTATGTGTATGGGAAATCCGAGGGTTCTGTTTGCGTTGTAAAATAATTGTATCCTCAATTAAGGTTTTATGCACTAAGCCTTTTGTAAATACAACCTCTATTCGTTTATAACAACAGTGGTTTTATGGGACCACCAGTGGAGTTATATAAAGACGTTGTGATAGATAATAGATTCAAAGGATTGTGAATTTGGGAGGTTACAAGTTGGAGACTTAAAAATGAGTGTGCAAAGTCAGGATACTTGCAGTAGCAATAGTGATGCTGAGAAATATGAAATGGTGCCGCCTGAGGGCGGGTGGGGCTATGTCGTGTGTGTCGGTCTGTCTGTTATATTTGTAAGTACTATACTTTGGATTTGGAATAACTTTTTTTTTTTCGACAAAATTTAGAAACACGCATTTGTGTTGCGTGCGTGCGGTTGCTCAATTATGGTGTGAATTTGAAAATGATCTACAGTTTTTACTATATCATTTTTATTTTTAACACTAAATAATATGGAAAATTATATGTTATTCCTATTTTGAAGATATAGCTGAATTATTGTTTAACGTACAATATAAATATGACGATAATTACCTAATTATTCATGAGTCATGGATGTTTGTATCTATTTATGTATTCTATATCGTTGTCTAGTTATCATAATACAAGTCCAGGCTAGATTCTGGAACTTTAAATGTGACTAGATAATTTGTGTGACACTGTCCAAGATATATTTATTTATATATAAATATATAAATAAATATATTTATAATTATTGTTATCATTTTGCAAAAATTCAAAATTAGCAAACATTTTTAGTAGACTAAGGCCGAGATTCAGAGACGATTTTTTCCGTCTTAGCTCGAGCTAAGCAGGGTCGAAATGTATGGATTTTGACATACGGGAGTTCGAACCTTCGATTAAAATAAAATGAATGGATAGGCCTAAAGTGCGGTAAGTTGAAGCAAACTACTGGTGCACTTGGTACATACAAACTAGCGCCATTATCTGTCAAATCTAGGGCACTTTCATACAAGTGACAAGTAAAAATTTCATTTGTTTTGCCTCATTTTTCTGGTTTGAAATGTTCGCTTAAGGCCTATCCATTCATTTTATTTTGATCGAAGGTTCGAACTATGACTTACAAATCGTCTCTGAATCTCGGCCTAAGACTAATACTTTATTTTTAAATAATGAAAACCAGTCTACTACAAACCAAACATATGTAAAACAATTCGTGAATAGAAAATGTTAAGTTAGGACAGACAGACAGCTATAGCATATGCTCACGACTATATTCCCCGAGGGGGTAGTCAGAGATATTCTGAAACCTCAGAACATCCACGTTTCACCAGTAGTACCGAAACTCTGTCCAGTGTGACGGGGGGTGAGCCCGTCGCCAATTATAATGGACAGTGGGTACAATACACGCCTCGAAATTGAAGCATGCAGGTTTCCTCACGATGTTTTCCTTCACCGAAAAGCCAGTGGTGTAACAAATCGTACATAAATTCCGAAAAACTCATTGGTACGAGTCGGCTTGGACAGGGATCGAACCATCGCCTCCTGCACGGCAGGCAAGGTTACTCGCCACTGGACCACCACGGCTTCTATACGGCTTCTATACGGCACAGACAGCTATAGGCTTATGAATTTGGGTCCGATTGGCACCCTTTCGGTACGAAACCCTAAAAACAACAATTTTAATTTGTAGTAACATTTACTTATGGTTTCGTAGCTCACAAATTCAAACGATATGCTAATAATAATAAGAATTTTTCATGTAACAGCATCGGCATTATCGGGTAAAGGGACGAAACACCTTGGAGGCATCTTTTATTTTTCAGTTTTCGACTCGATTTATACAATTTACCGAAACCAAAGTCATACATCAATATTATTGGATAGTTTATCTTGTGATATCATAAATTGAATACACGACTGGAACTACTTCACTGGATAGAAAATCGTCACAAAGATGACGTATTTCCACATATTAAAAAAAAACTAGTTTTAGAAAAACATAATATTGTTTCCGATTTTTGGTACCTACTCTTACTTATTTATACTCACATTATTCAACATTCGTTTATCTAGTAAAATCATTAAAAAAAATCTATAAAATGTACCTACTTATGTTAATTCTTTTTAAATACGGCACATGCACGCACTTTTCGGAGGGCTGAGCATTTCTCATAGAAAATTGTGGTCTGGCGAAGTCGCGGGCGCACCTAGTTATAAAATTAGATGCTAGATAAGTTTTTCTAGAAAACGTTTTGATCTTCACCGGGATACAAATAAATAATAACAATTAACATTGTAATATTGTAAACATTTCGACTATCACTTCCCTGTTAGTAGCAGGATCGTTGCACTGCACCTTTAACCTTATGCGATAGTCAATTAAGTTGTAACTACTTAGATTAAATCTATTTACCACATTGTAACATGACTGTGAACTAATTGAAGTTATAGTATTTTATAGTTTATAGCTAATTAGCTTCTAATAATCGCGTGGAAAGGTTTTGAATGTACCTAATTTAGTTATTAATTTAAAGGCCGTTCATAAACCTCTTGTTGTTGGCGCCAAGTGTCATTTCCTTTCATTCATAATTATCTTTTAGTCGAAAATGCTCACTCCTTTCCTTTTAGGGTTCCGTAGTCCAACGGAAACCTTTTACTTTCGTACATTCTGGCTGTCTGTCTGTCTGTATACCCCGCCTCAATTACTCCCTCATTTTTGCATGAAAATTATAGTGTACGCTGTAGCGCAACAATCGTCGTAAAAAAATATTGTAACCAAAGATATAATATAGGGGTAGATATAGTAGATTACCCACCGAGGACAGGGAAGTAAGAAAGGTCTCAGATCTCATGTAATTGTCGACCGAGGCGAAGCCGAGGTCAAGAAACATGTGATCTGAGGCTATCTTATTACTGTCCGAGGTCAGTATACTATTTTTCTCCTCGACAGAGGTGGAAAGCGGCAACTTCGTTTAGCGCAGCGGGACGACAATTGACGCTTTCCGTCCAGAGGGAAGAAAAAAGATATAAAAACGCAACTTTTCGTTATGCCCTTAGGATAAGGTTTAGATTTGGTTGAGTTGCTTGAAAAAAAAGTGGTGACTTTCGTTAGCTGATATTACTAGTCTTTAGTTTCAGGTCAATGCCTGTATTTAACAAACATGGTAGGTATCTATACTGCATTTCAAATAAGGGCGAAATTATATTCCGATTCCTGTATAGCTTTCTGGTCCATTCTGAGTAGCAAATATGATTTATTTATGAGAAAGATATACTATCCAACATATCTTGGAGATTACTAAAGCCGTTCTAGGAATAAGTGAGAGGAAGTGTTTCAAATATCTGGTTCTGTAATTCAAAATGGCCTTAAAATTTCGTTGCTATTTGGAATGGTGTATTGATGGCGTTGAACGAAATTAAAACGGTCTAGCGATTGCTTTTAAAGATTTACACAAGTAATTTAAGCTTTTTACGCAACGACTTTGGAAGCCAACCATGGGCGAGTCCGACACGCTCTTAGCGGGTTTTATTCATGTCTTATTTAGATATCTATGATTCATGCCATCTTTTCTCTTCTTTTATTTGGTTCTCATCTCCTAATACAGCCAGCAACATTCATAAACACTCAACTTGTAATTATAACACTCATCTCTCCTCCTTGATTATGAAGTCTGATCCATTTATATCCAGAGTGAAACACGATGAAAACCGGTTATTTTCAACCAGAAGAAATGAAACGCTATTTATAGAAAGTTGTTTACTTCATTAGCTTTTAATTTAATCCACATATACATAGTAAATCAAACGAATGCCCTTTCACTGTACTTTTCCGCTCATCTCCAATTGACTTTATATTTTTAGGTCTCCTTACCCAAAGGGTGCAAACGGAACCCTATTCATAAGCCGTCTATCCGTCAATTCGTCCGTCTGTCCGTCTGTCTGTCTGTCCTACCTATTTTAATTATTAAAAATTATTATTAAAAATGTTAACAAATTGAAAATTACGGGGGTTGTTTCTTCTCCATCTATCGTAAAAAATGGTAAACATAAAGCGTGCAACTTGGTTATTATAAAGCAATCTCTACAGTATAACAACAAATAATAAAGACCGGCCAAGTGTATGTCGGTCTCACGCTAAAGGTCAAGGTCGATCCAGAACAAATCCAGAATCATCTCTGGTTTCATCTGCAGTCATAAGCCGTTTTATACTCGATGGTGCATTACATCTATCCCTTTTTGAGTAGGTACGCTCCTTTGCATATTACGTACGCCATTGCTAAAAAGTTGGTGTACTAAAAGTTTCAGTAACAGGTTTTCGCGTAGATTCGTAAACCTGTAACACCTGTAACGAAATGCTTTTCTATGTTTCAGATAGCGGGAACAGCCCACCAGCCAGTATTTGGTTTCATTTACAACGAATTTCTTGACGAACTAGGAGTCGGAACTGGAGCAGTCACAGTTGTTTACGGAGTATTTCAAGTCACGCTTGCCGTAGCTGGTAAGTTAGACATACGAGTATTTCATACTCATTAGGTCATTAGGTTCTGAGCAGACGATATACCTATTATGAATATATCCGCGACTAACTTTTTAATGCGACAAAAATACGAAGTTGTAAATAATTGAAGTAATAGTTTCAGTCGCGTTGTAGGTCTGCTATTGGGTGGTCGCGTGACGGTTGCCTGGCCTAAAACAGTGGCTCAAGACAGTGTTTTTTTTCCCTTCAAAATACATCACTGCATGTCACCAAATACTTAATTCCAATTAAATTAAAATGTGGTTACATGATATCTTAAGAATACAATTTAAGTACACACATAAACCCTGTAAATTATAAAAACATTAAGGGCCTGTTTCACCACTTCTGGGTAAGTTCTTGTTAGCTTATCCGACAGATAGTTTGACATATTTTGTATGAAATTATGTCAAAATATCTGTCGGATAAGCTAACAAGAACTTATTCATAAGTGGTGAAACAGGCCCTTATACCATGAGATTTAAACAATCACCAACACTAAGATTGGACGCAACAATTTATAAATTAGAATAGAATAGGGAGAAATAGTTTCATTTTAATTAATTAATTATTTATAATCTTGCCTTATTTCTTATCAATGAATAATAGTAATAAGACAATATCGTGACAATATCAGGTTTTTTCATAAATAATGATCGAATTGAATGAAGTGTTTCGTCATATTATAAATGAAATCTATTTAATAACGTTATTGCGACTGCATTTCTGAACCCGTTTCCGAGATACTTTTTATTTATTTTTGCTCACTTAAAATGTGAATTACTTAAATTAGATATGAAATACAACCTTACAAAAGCACAAACACTGAATTAGTTATTCTTTTAGAATTGGTGTTATTATAACTCTGTCTGTAGTGTGATTACATAATTAGGTACATGTTTGAACTTAAATACTTATACCTACTACATAAAACTTAATAGTACTACGGAACTGTATTATTATCATACTATTTGTAATGCTGGAGAAACCAGACCTAAATCATCGTTTTGCCTGGCTTTTTGACATACATCAAAATAGGTGGACCAGAATCTGATGGCAAATAGGAACATACAATTTTAAAGTAAGCAACATTGAGGTAATTATATTAGGGCCCTGTACACATTGCGTCTTTTTGCAGCGCAGAAGTGCTGCAAAAAGTATCGATTGAGTCACGATGCAGCATTGATGCAAACGCGATAAAGCATAGATGCAAACACGAAACAGCCACGATGCAAAAATTTCGTAATATTTGATCAGTTATCCGTCGACAGCCTTTGCCACAATGCACACGCATGTGTGCATCAATACAACATGTGTGTGTGTGCATCGCTAAAATCATGCGTTTGAATCGATACAAACGTCTGTTAATTGCTAGTACAGCAATAAAGTCACTCGATTGGCAAACGCGCGTTTTTATCGCTGCAAAAAATTGTAGTCTGTACTAATTGTACTTTGACTAGACAGATGACAGTTTGACACTACCATGTGAAAATCTCTATTTTTTTAATTTTTATTTTTGTTTTATGAGATTCTGGTCTGCCTAGATATCCGCCTACAGGGTGTAAAATTCAATGCTTTACTTACATACTTCAGGAGTTGCTTCAGACCATCAATACAAACTGAACATTATTCACTGGAAAGAAAATCGAAATTGCGAAAAAATTAAAATCTGCTGAGTAGCCGTTGACGTTTTTAATTACAGCTGAATTTTTTCCGCGATTTCACTGTTGTTGGTCCTATAGTGAAAGTTGTTCAGTTTGATAGTCTTCAGACTTCGTCATTCTGAAGCACCCCCTTTATATGTAATGTATTTCACGTATTAAAATTTACACCTTGTATAATACAGCTATCGAGTCTTCGGCGTGTAGATGGTAAGCGAGATGAGAGTTTGAACAGTCGTTAGAGTGCCCCAAGTGAAATACTAATTGCCAGCCATAGCCTTCAGGTCATTAGGCTGGCGCTAAACTGGCACAGTTATTCTTCGCCAAAGCAGATCTCTAATCATGTACCTACCTATGCGCTCTCCGAGCATTATTGAGTGCCTCAACAATGCCGAGATTAAGACTTCATTGCTTTATCAAATTCTACGCTTGACGACACCCCTACTTCCCATAAAACATACGTCAACGTACATTTTAACACGTTTTATGGCATGTTGTATCCATAAAATTTTATCTTAATAATGTCTAAAAATACTAGTAGCTCTAAGAAATATTTTTTGAGGAAAAAGACTTTGAAATGACTTTAATTTATCTTTTCCTAATCTGTCACTCAGTTTTATAAGGTGCTTTACCGGTAACCTATTCAATTAAGTCATCCAAGTTGTATAAATCTTTGATAGAGTGTAGTAAAGATAGTAACTAATAAAGTTTATTTCTTTTGCAGGATTCTCAGCTAATATAGCCTTGAAGAGGTTATCTCTAAGACAAGTAGGACTTATAGGAGCAGTCATATACACTTTAGCGTCGTTTTTGGCAATATTCGTTGTTTCTACGACGCAACTGATTATAACTAACGGGTTCCTACAAGGCTTGGGTATGGGATTGCTTATTCCCGTCGCCTATACAAGTTTCAACAGTTATTTCACAAAGAAAAAGGTGCTCTATCTCAGTATGTGTAAGGCATCAATTGGACTTATCACAATGATGTATCCGCAGTTCATTAAGTTTACTATTACCGAGTATGGGTTCAGAGGGACTTTAGCTATTATTTGCGCAATATCAGCCCATAGTATATTCGGTGCATTAGTCATGCATCCTGTAAAGTGGCATATGGTGAAGCAAATAAAACCGTGCGAAAAAATTGTCTGTAAGTTACTACCTATGTTTTTTTTTTATTATTAATTTAACACTCCTCATAACATTAATTCGTAGTACTCTTAAAACAATTAAATTAGTATGAAACACAACTACAAAAACGTTAACAGTGAGTTATTAAAGAGTTGAGATAAAATTTCAATCAAATTGATTTTAAATCGAGGTTTAATTAGAATTATCAGCAATTGTATTGTTTGTGCTAATCACTCAATTTTTTCAGTAATTCCACCCACACCCGCCGTAGAAGACAACACAGATAAATTCAATTTCAACAAAGACAATGTCAACAAACTGGATAACACGAAATCGGTTGAAAACTTGTATTTGTTCAATGGTACAGAAAATCATTGTAAAGGATCGGAATTGCTGTTTGTTCCCAAATTAGCCGATTCCAGAAGATTGAGCATTCCCGTGGTTTTGATCTCAGGAAATGGAAAATCCAACAAATTCAATTCCAGTGACAACGTTTACTTAGAGAATTTGTATAAGGCTGCCTCGGTATCCAGTTTAGGGAATTTCGGGAGCATTGCTGCCGAGCCCATGCCGATCATTAAGAATAAGGAGGGCAAATGGTAAAGTGACATTTTAGTTCATTAATTATTCTAGACACGTGGGTTGGGACTTGATTGAGAGTTGAAGGGTCTGTTTAGATTTGGCTAAATGTTAATTACCCTTTTCCCTTTACCTAATGCTCTTATGAAGGTTTCATCCTCAAGTTATGGAAAAGCGACATATTTATAAATAATCTGTATATCCTTGAAAACGCTAGATTATTGTTGCATTTTAATTCAAATTATATTTTTTACGTATAATTTTACTAGTTCAATGTCGATTTATGTAGGTAATGGTATTGACTTCTTGGAAGTTTCTTTGTAAACTATTTTACATCAATAATTAATTTTCTTTTTCAGGCAAACTGTAGCTGATTTCCTAGATTTGACTTTACTTAAAGACTTGGTATATGATAACATTATTGTTGGTATGGCGCTGACTTTCTTCGCCGACCTGACATTCTTTACATTAGAACCTTTGTTTTTGGACAAAAACAACCTTACTCGGGTAAGCTTATATCTCAATATCTAGTGATTTTTATTACATTACAATATTAGAAATATTTTGAACCTAATCCTCTGTTGTTACAGTCGGAAGTTGCCACAATAATTTCAGTAGGAGGAGCAACTGATATGACAGCGAGGCTGTTGTTGGGAGTGTCCGGCCAGTTCTTCCCTATGAACAGCCGATACATGTTCTTTACTGGCGCTTTATTTGCTGCTGTGTTTAGATTAGGTAAGTACTCTGCACTCGTATTAATCTCAGATTGAAGTAGGTGTCATTGTTACCCTTTATTTGTCATTTCTGATGGGCCTCAGGTATGCCTGAGGGGTATGCCCAGTGGGACAGCACTGTAGTACAAGTCTTACCGATGTTGTGCCACCTTCGCGTGCCTGAAATCCCTTGCCGCTATTGGCTAATTATTTTCGTGCCCTTTTCGCCGCCGAAACGTCCATTAATCTGCTATTTGACTTGGAGCGAGAAAGAGATAGATTTAGTAGCACCGGATTATGACTTCAGGTTTTGACGGGGACTTGAATCTTTGTCTGCTTTGAGTAAACGAAGATTGACGAGCGGAATTATTTTTCTAATTATATAATAAGGATGAGATAGGCATTTAGTCCACGACACGTGCCCAGTGCCAATTGGTGGACATCGCATACGCATAACATTGTATTCTTCTGTATTTAAAAGTTTTAGTTCATGTTCTTCTCGATTGCTAAAAAGTTAGCCCTCAAAGAATGGATCTTGAATAGTTCTTGAATTTATATGTTACTAGTGTTTACCCGCGACTTCGTCCGCACAAATTATATACCAGATTTTAAGTCAGATCATAAGCTATCAAACACAAAAAGTTTCATCAAAATCGGTTCAGTAGTTATTGCGTGATGCGCGAACAAACAAACAAACAAACACACAATGTTATCTTATCTTATCTTGTTGTGGGGGCTGGCAGGCCAGCAACACTTCGACCCAGTGGGATCTTTTGTGTTAGCCCCAATACTTTTCGCTTTCCTCACCCTTCAAATACATGGTCAATGAAGGAGGCAATACCATTGAGGGGAAGAAGCCTAAGATCTCCCGGTTTTGGGTATCCATCTCCGATCAACAAACACACAAACAAACAAACAAACAGACAAACAGACAGACAAAATTTCTAAAAGAGGTTGATTTCGAGTCGGGGATACCTAAAAACCATATTGTAATCTTTTTTTTGTAAATATCTTCAATGTACAGAAATACTTCTGTTACAGTTTTATAATAGTTTAGACTATGATAAATGTGTTTTCTTATCAATATACGCCTCTTTAGTATTTTTTTTTATAATAAATGTAATAAATAGTTGATGCCTGACGTTACTTACTTATCAATGAAACGAAGTAGCTATATTATTCTTGGGATAGGCGCATAACATACAATACATTGTATTTATATATTACTTAATTGATTGTTCTCTCAGCAGATTTTTTTTAAAATAAAACAAGACCTGAAATTGTTTTCATATAATTTTTGGTTTGCTTTTTTACGCGCAACCGACAAAGTTCCATTAATTGGAGAACAGATTCTTCAGAAATGTCTGGTCATGATTAGTAATTTGCCAACAAAAAAGGCATGAATTATCTATATTTTTTTACTTCCAAATTATCAGGAACGACAGATTTACAGTAATGACTGCGAAACATTGTAATTTGTTATATTCGTCGTAATGTAATGAAGCGTCAGCAATTTGATTGACATTCGAATTTAAATGGAAATTTCGGTCCAGTTTATCAACGAACGGACGAAACAAAATAACAATCCTTCTATCACGACTTGCAAAACTAGAATACGTTTTTTTGGGTTGGGACTTTGATTAAATTAAAATAGTGAAAGATAGGGTGACTATAGTCTATAGCGCGTGGACGTTTTGCCAAAATTAGTTATTAATACAACCGCACCGTACAGATTCTATGTCTTATACTGATACTTCAGCTATAAAATTTACATCAATACCCCACTATTTTTGTCTTTGTCATCGAGTTAAAAGATTCTAAACGAAAGAGAATAACAAAAACAACGTGACCTTGAGATGACAAAATTTTGCTGAAAAGGCATCAGACTAAAATTGTCTTCAGAAGCTCCACGGCCCACGCCTCGTTCCCAAGTAATTATGATAAATCGTCATTCTTGAATGTTTTTGCGGAGGTATCTAAAGGTATTTTTAGGTCATTTGTCCTCGTTGAAGATTTTTGAAAACCACATTTAAATATTCATAATAACTTACCACTACTTTTTAAAGTATGCTGTTGAAGCAACGCTAGTTTTTAGCAGTTTTATTTTCATTTGATTAGATTTCAATTTCCCGTGTTTTCGGGCTAGATATCATGGCTTCTGTGGCTATATATGATATTTGAAATGAGGCGAATAATAACTTACTTAGGAATGGCTCAGCATTCACTATTATGTTCTTATTTCTTATTCCTACTCCTCCTTATTAGTTGGTTTCAATACAGATTAGAGTCTTCCCAGATTCGCTAAACTTCATTGTTTTGTCTCTGGCCGTTGATACTGATTTAAAGTAGTTACAATTGCAGTGGTAGGAATGAGTGGTCGGCCTATGTCCGTACCTTCTGTCCGTAGTAACTGCGATCGCCAATCCAGCTATTATGCCGATTATGCTGAATCCTTAGAAAAAGTATATGTCTAGAATGAGCCTCACACTTGTTCCGTATAAAACAAAAGGGGCTAACTTTCTTAGGTTGGTGTGCGTGAGGCGCCATACTAATTATGTATGTCTGCGTGTATATGTATAGGGTTTTGGAACCAGTACTGGTTCCTATTTTTTTCGACGCTTTCGTAGCTTTGACTGTCTATCTTGATAATCTAAGGCTGAATCCTCTTTTCATGATGGAGGTATATAGTAACAATTAAATTTTTTTTAAAACCCTGTTGAAAGAGATCCATCAAAAAACCTCTTAGTTAAAAAACACAAATAAAATGTGTTTCATATTATACAGGGTGCTTCAGATCGTCAAACTGAGCTCACTGTGGAGCCAAAATAGAAATCGCGAAAACAAAAAATCTGCTGTTGCATACATTTGGGTCGAGTAGCCAGTGACGTTTTTTAGGGAACAGCGTTTTTTTCGCTATTTCAATGTTGTCGTCATAGTGAACGTTGTTCAGTTTGATTGTCTGAAGCACTACCTAAGATAGCTGTAATAGTAGATTTCACACCGAGGGCAGGAAGGTAAGAAAGGTCTCAGATCTCATGTAATTGACAAACATGTGATCTGAGGCTTTCTTATTTACTGCCCGAGGTTAGTATACTATTTTTCTCCTCGACGGAGGTGGAAAGCGGCAACTTCGTTGAGCACAGCTGGACGAAAATTTACGCTTTCTGTCCGGAGGGGAGAAAAGTATTTAATTTTACACCTGAATAATTAGGTATGTGTATATTTCTAACGTAAGCACTTTCTGTTACAGTATTCATCCAGTTCACCACCTACCTTCCTTTGCTCATACTGACTGGGGTCCTGGGAGGTCTCCGCTCATTGGTGCACATAGCCCAGCCTATTGTCATGGCGGAACATGTGCCTATTGAGAGATACCCTCCGGCTTATGGACTGTACATGCTGCTCGCTGGTGGCATCAGTTTGGGCGTTGGACCTCTTATTGGTAAGCTTTTTGACGGCATTTAAAATTTTGCGACCGTATACCTTTTGGGTTAGTGATTTTGTTACAACCAGTGAATTCGCTGGTTACAACTATAATAGTTTTAAGCGTGGAGTTGTAGCATCTGTTCTATTTTTTTCTTTAACATAACAATGTTCTAAAATGTGTTTCTATAAGTATAAACCTATAGAAGCAAATTTTAGAACATTGTTATGCTATGTTTGCATTATAGATTTCAATAACTTTTCCTATGCTTTCCGAATTACGGTGGTGATTTTTTTACATTATGTTTCATAACACCGTTTTAACTACTTATACCTACTAAAACACGTTTTTTAGTTTGTTACTAGAATACCATCATATAGGCTTCATTATTTAAATTGCATTTGAATAGAAAGAATGGAATATAAATTCAGAATGGTCTAGTTTTACTGCCTTTGCTCTTATTGATGCTAAATACAGTGACTATCGTTGTAAAAATGATTAATTATCCTTATAATGAAAAAAAAAAAGTTAATAAAAAAAAAATCGTCATTTCCTTTTTTTTATTTCAGACAGGTTCTACGAATAATAATTTTTCCTATCTACAAATTGCCGGATGGACGGGTCTAAATTTTTGGTATGCCGCCAACACTACCGGTCTACCGGTACGCGACTAGTATGCAAAAAAGTGGCTTTTTTATCGGACATAATGAATAGATTCCGAATACTAGTTTATTTTCATGTTATTGCACAATGATTGTGAAACAATACGAGTAAGTAGGTATAATATGGGCGTTAGAAATAAAGTTTTACCAAATTAAATAGATACCTAATTTATAGCAACAAACAAGTAGGTAGAACTGTTTTTCTCTTATCATTACTTAAAATATTTGATGGATAGAAAAGCTTTCAAAGAACACAATAATAGAAGATTACCTTCGACGGAGGTGGAAAGCGACAACTTCGTCTAGCGCATCGGGACGAAAAGAGAATTGACGCTTTCCGTCCGGAGGGGAGAAAAACATAACGCGCATGGGCAAAAATGGCCTCGTACTTTAACAGCTCTATGTTCTCTATGCTCTTTGTTCTATTCTCTAAGGCCCTACGACCTCTATTATACTTTCTAGAAATCGCGAAAAAACATCAGCTCGAGTAGCTTTGCAGTTTTGTATGGGTCAGCTAATTTTTTTGGTGATTTCGATGTTGGTCCCATAGAGAAAGTTGTTCAGTTTGACGGTCTGATCATCCCCTTAAAAAAGTGTCAGCATATTAAGAAGGACCCTGTATACACCACTAGTTTTTAATTACTAACGAAACTTTATGAATGTATTCAGAGCATGAATCTGAACTACTTTCCCTAAGGAACATGGGTCGAAAAACTATAAAAAAATTTGGACCTCCTATACAAATGTGCGGATCGGCCGATCGATTTTCTATGAGAGGTAAAAAAAAAAAAACGTTTTTCAACCCATGATCGTCAGGGAAAGTTGTTCAAATTCACGTACACCCGTATTCACACCGTGAATTTGAACAACTTTCCCTGAGGATCATGGGTTGAAAAACGTTTTTTTGAATTTTTTTTGAAAAAATTTCAAATTCACGGTGTGAATACACCCGTATTCACACCGTGAATTTGAACAACTTTCCCTGAGGATCATGGGTTGAAAAACGTTTTTTTTTAACCTTTCATAAGTAGAAAATCGATCGGCCGATCCGCACATTAGTGTAGGAGGTCCAAATTTTTTTATAGTTTTTCGACCCATGTTCCTCAGGGAAAGTTGTTCAGATTCATGCTCTGAATACATCCTTAAAGTTTCATTGCTAATTTAAAACTAGTGATGTGTAATACTCAGGATCAAACCACTTTCGCTGCTAAGCTCAAAACAATGACATTCGCGCAGTGCTAACACTGTGGAATGCTATACGATTCTGACTCAAGGTGTGAGTCATGAGCACTGCGGCCCATATGTCGCTGACCTACCTGGTAGGTCGTCAGCAGTTAATAGCTGACGGTTTTTAGGGTTCCGAAGTCAACAAGGAACCCTTATAGTTTCGCCATGTCCGTCCGTCCGTCCGTCCGTCCGTCCGTCTGTCCGTGGCTTAGCTCAGAGACGCTTAGTACTAGAAAGCTGTAATTTGGCATGGGTACACATATTAATCACGCCGAGAAAGTGGTAAAATAAAATTTTGAAAAATATTTTTTTTAGGGTACCTGTGAAGTGGGGACGCAATTTTTTTTTCTCGTCTATCCCATGGTGTGGGGTATCGTTGGATAGGTCTATTAAAAATACGGTGGGTGTGGGAAAACCATTTTTCGATTTAGGGATCCGTTAGCGAAATATTAAGCTTTAAGGTGCTAATTTTTGTTAGAGTCGAGTGTCCCCCCCCCCCTCTGCCAGCTAAACGGTTGTTTCTAGATATGTGAAAAAATTCATGGCAGTAGTGTATATAATGAAATTAAAAGGAAAACTATCACCGCTATGTTAGCTTTACAAGTTAACGAGTAATAGTCGACCAACTTAAAAAAAGTACTTTTTAGACTTTATTAGCCGTCAAACCGTAGTATAAAACAAAAAGCCCCCTTCTAAGTTCGTATATTGTGACGGGCAACTACGGAACCCTACCCTGCGCGTGGCCCGACACGCACTTGGCCAGTTTTTAAGAGGATAATCAGTCAGACCATCATACTAAACAACTTTCTCTATGGGACCAACGTCGCGTCGAAATCCCGAAAACTGCTGTCCCATACATTTGAGCCGAGTAGCTATTAACATTTTCTATGGAACAGCTGATTTTTTTTCACGTTTTCGATGATGGCTTTATATCTTCACGTCGTTTTGTTTGATGGTTTGAAGCACCCCGTTCGATATGTACTAACGCGTTTATTTTAATACCCTGATCTAACAGTTTTGGAGCGCTACATAGAGTTCAAACTTCAATCCTCCTGACGAATTATATCGAGTCCATAACTGTTTTACGAAAACCCCTTCGTCGAAATCACGGTTCTCAACTGTTTCGTTCGACGAAAGCACTGTTCAACGATAGCACTGTTCGTCGAATGAACCGTTCACCAACGAACGGTCTCTTTGACGAAATAACTCTTTTCCGATGGTACGGTTCGTCGAAAGAACCGTTTCTCTTTGACGAAATAACTCTTTACCGACTTTTATGGACCCAAAAATATAGAGCTATTTTTGTAGACCATATTTGAACCTTGCAGGTTAGGATGGGTATCATTCTTTTATCGAATATGTTTTTCTATATCTAAAGCATCAAATTCTATTTAAAATGTTATACAAACAAAAAACCAAAAACCTTAAATTGGTATCAAACAACTCTATAACTAACTACTAAGGCCATTTCATAAAAACTCGCCAGCTGTTAATATTATTTATTTAAACTATGTGGAAATCTAGTTTCAACCAGTTCATACCACTTTATCGATGTTAAGTTTTATAGATTTACACAGATTTTAAGAATTAAAAACGCAATTAGGTATAATTATGAACCGGTCTTTTCAACTATTAGTTTATGGTTGATGCATATCATTGATATTTACGCAAGTAGTTTGGCTTTTATTTTTTCGTTATGGTTTTTAGGTGTCCTTGACTCCAAACAAAACCACGAATTTTTGGATGTTTTTGTCTGTTTGTTTGTTAGTGAAACTTGATGAAACTTTTTTATTCGAAAGCTTACGTTTAGACTTATAATCTGATAGGTATATCATTTATCTCGCTACGATGACGGGATCCCGGATTTTTAATTACAGAATAATTATTTTCCTTCTCATTCATTTCAGGATTCATTCGTGACTACACGGGCAGCTACGTCATTGCCTTCAATATGCTGACGGCGTGCAACTTATGTTGCGTCGTACCCTGGGCCATAGAAGCTGTTCTAAGATATACCTATAAGAAGACTCCAACCAAGACTCTTGAACCATGAGCGTTATGCCCAGCGTATAAGGTACAAACTATAAAACGATTTCAGGCCAGTAACTGTAATTGATTTGGTGATGTAGCAGACAGTGCTATGTGGGTATTCATTATGAGAAAAATGTAGCAGGTTATGCGATATTGAGCAATACTTAATATTAAATCTATTTAAAGACTTGACCTAAGCCTGGATGTTTAAACAATGAACTGGCTGGATCATTTAGTACTAACAGTGATGATGATGACGATGCTTCATAGGGCCATGTTCGACTGATGACTTTGAGATCTTCGTTGTTGTTGTTGATTTATCAATATAAGTGATATCGTAAAACGTGCATCATTTATCCCATTGTTATTATTATTCGGGTATTGACCCGAATATTACTAGACACAAAAGTACAACTTAGAAGCTAAAATTAACTTAATGGAAAATATTAGGTATGTTCCGTTCACTCATAGCGTTGATGAAAATTATGTACCGACCGACCGACCGACATCATCGAAAGTTTAAAACTCTGGACTTTACACCTTGATATCTTGATATAAAGAAAAATTGAAATTGAATTACTAATCTTTCGAGTGTTCATGATTGTGATAAGAACTATGTAAGGACAGAGTAAGTTTGTAGGACTTCCACAAACGACTGCAGAAAGTGAAAGCCTGTCGCTGCCGTTTACTGAATATCATACGACTGTTAATGGGGATTGTGGAATGATATTTAGTACTAAAATTGTTTTAAGAAAATGACTAGATTTTGAAACTTGAAGGACTACGGCGGAATGTAAAATACAAGAGGAAGGGACATTTCATAATGTGGAACTATTGCCGATCCGATTGCACCGTTCGAGAGCAGTTTTGTATTACGTACCTACATAAGTCCGAAAAAATTATTGGGTACAATTGCATGTCATCCATGCTGATTCAAAACCATTGGTAAATTCGATATTCTAGTAGGTATATAGCGTGCCATTGAGTTTGTCTTACCTTCGTGGTGAAAAAATTGGCCATCCAGAGGTCTTATTATTTCGTAATGACCCGATTAAATCGTTATAAAATCGACAATGGAAGTTCTAATCGATTCTACTTCTTAATATTTAGGTAGTTACTAAATTTCAGTCACTGGACATTGTGATCACAGAAACAAAACATTTCTTTAATCGTCTAGTAGGCATAATCATAATTTATGTTACCAATCTTGTAAAAGATATAATCGGAAACTTACATAATAGCCCTACAGCTTTAGAATGCAATTAGAGTGCAATTTATTACGAATGCCTCTTTGTCTTGTGTTTAGCGTTCCAAAAAGATTGTTATGACATACTTCCAGTAGTTAGATGGAAACAATTGTTAACTACAGTTTTTGAGAGTTACACGGTTATAAATTAAGCTAAAATTTGTTGAATGCATAATTTAATGAAATGCATGGATGAGAGAAAATTAATTTCGGAATAGATAGCAAATTGAATGCAAAATGATATGAAATGCAAGTTAAATGCAAAATTACATGAAATAAGGCAAGATAAATGCACAACACACGCTAAATACTTAACGGTGTGAAATACATAAATAAGAAAAATTATTGCTAAATTGAATGCAAAATCATATGAAATGCAAGTTAAATGCAAAATTACACGAAATGAAGGCAAGATAAATGCACAAAACACGCTAAATACTCAACAGTGTGAAATACATAAATAAGAAGAAATTATTGCTAAATTGAATACAAAATCATAAGAAATGCAAGCTAAATACAAAATTACATGAAATGAAGGCAAGATAAATGCACAACACACGCTAAATACTCAACAGTGTGAAATACATAAATAAGAAGAAATTATTGCTAAATTGAATACAAAATCATTTCCGGCAATGTGCAAATGCGCAAAATGTGCAAAGGGCGCAAGCATGCATGATAAATTGATAATCGATACTAGATATAATTTTATTTTAAATTTTTAATTTTTGTTTTAGAAGGAAGATGTTGTATTATATGATGGCCATTAAGTATGAAAAGAATAAAGTTTGGCTGGGGGTTCTGTCATTCTGTCATAATCTACAAAAGTGTTTGATTTCCAATAAAATTCCTAAATACATAATTTAACACTTACTGCGTTTATTATTGTTTGTTCGTTAGTAGTCGGAGCAAACAAAGAAGAATGAGAGTAGACAGATTTGTCTGCTCTTAAAAATGAACTTTCAGTTTTTAGTCATCATGGAAAAATGGTCATGGTTTGGATCATGGTCTGTTGAAAGACTGCCGAAATACGGGAAACTCGGCTACTCAAAAAACAATAAAAAACGCTGTAAGAACCCGGTTAAATGATTATTTAGCTTAATTGTTAACTGAATTAAATTAGGTATACATTAAGTTGTAAATACCGTTAAAGATCTCATTTAATAAGTTAAAACTAGTCTTATTTTTAAGTTTGATAAATTAAAAAATGTTACGTGGAATTAAAAGTTGTTTGATTTACCTACTAATAAACTTATTTAAACTAGGTACCTACTTACTTATACAACTTACTTAGGTAGGTACGTTATATCCAACGCTCCAAATTATCAATTAAAAATAATGATAATGGGGCGACTAAAAGCTTTGTACCTGCAGAACAGGTCTTCTAATTACAACTATGGGGCAATTGCAACTATGGAGCTTTTGCACTTATAACAATCACGATTTAGTTCTTCTCTATACCAATCTATCTTAGAAGTTGGCGGCAACGACGTCACCTAGAGACATCCTAGATATGCTGGTATAAAGAGAGAAGAGCTGAATCAGGATTCTTAATACTTTATAGTGCAATTATTGCATATCTGTTTCAATTACCCTTAATAACGATAAGCTTTCACTGGTTATGGTCTATTAGATAAGAAACCTACCTACCTACCTACTTTTTGTCCCGATAAAAAGTCTATCCTAGATTTTCGCCTATCAAACAGAGATAACTACATCAAAATAGGTTCAGCTGTTTTCAAGACTATTGAGGACACGATACGATAGAGAAAATTCGAGAAATTTCGTCGTGGCCTGCGGGGTGCCGACAGCTCTGTTAGAGCATGCCCCGGATAGGTCGTGTGAGTTCGAATCCCGCTCGCCGCCCGACATTTTCAATCTTTAATTTGATAGAGAAAATTTTTGAATTGATATTTTTGGTGTACACTTTTCTTAAACATCCATCGCCTGAAAACTTTTCCTACTTCTATGGTTTCGTAGTCAAACAAAGACTGTATGTCTAGTGGAGAAGACACTCTCATGCGTATACTATGTGAAGTCTTCCGATCTGCATTGGGCATGCGTAGTAAACTAACGCCCGAAGACCTTCCATCGAGGGTAGGGCCTGTGCACTGAAGACATCTAATAAGTTCTCTAATGAGACACCAATTAGAAGCGGTGTTATATCTTTAACACAATAAACAAACAATAAAACAGGTCGGACAATCCTCGCTATACTAGTAGTCTAGCAATTGTCAACAACACCACACATTGAACAAAGAAACATTATCTTGCAATACAAATATAAAAACTACAATGAGCGTCCCATTTGTTATAGGCAAGTAACTATAGCTCTTTATCTAGAGCATCCGGCCTCAGACAGTCTAGCTATTGCATCGGTCCAGTCAACTTGAATAGTGATTCTGTATAAAGAAATGAACGAATTGAGAAAACGGAACGAAAATGGTGCCGCAGACCGTGACAAGTGGGGTTGGATGGTTTGTTTTGGCACTATCATTACTTTTGTAAGTACTTTTTTTAGTAATTATAAGCGAAGAACGTAGATATTAATTTAGAATGCATTTCTTTTATTTACGTACGAACAGAAACAAACTTTAGAGATGTTTACACAAGTCAATAACATGAAAGTAAAACAAAATATAAGGTAATCGTAAACTAGCTATCTAAAAAATAGCACACTGATTTTATTTTTAAGATTACTAATGAGAATTACCTGTATCTAGATAAAATTCAGTTCAAGATAAAATGTATTTAAAGATCACATATTACGCAATGATAACATTATTGCTTGATTGGTACTCAATTAAAGTAATCAATCTAAATATAAAATCTAAAAATCAAACGCTCATTAATGGATTTATTTATCAAGCAACAGTTTTAATTGATAAAGATACTTAAATTATGACTAAATATATCTAAAACCGGTCTCTTTTACGTCCATTGACAGGTTAATCTAATCAAACAGTGAATTAAGGTTATAGGGCACTTACTTTTATGCATTCATTATAGCTAGGGTTGCCATCAATAACCACGAATTAGTAATTAGTAGGTACAGAAAATACTATATTTTTATAGCCTAGTAATTTGTAGATAACCTATGGGTACTTGTAGGTCATCATCATCATCTTGTCGGTGGAGCATTCGCCAATCCTGTGTGTTTTCCACTAGTGTCTTGAGTTCTTGATATGACACGACATGCAACCTTTTCCTTCACTTGGACTAGATAACTCTGTTTGGCTCTTCCTCTGCCTCTTTTCCCATCTATCTTCCCTTCCGTTTTAAAGAAATTGTCGTTTCGTATCAAGTGACCGATCATTCTTCCTCTCTGGTTTTGGATTGTTTTTGAAATATTTCTCTTTTCTTTAAAATTCTTAACACCTCTTTATTTGTTATTCGTTCTGTCCAACTCATCCCCTCCATTACATCCTCCTGCCTTATCTTTGCAGAACCCTTTTCTTCCCCTACCTCTATTACTGTTTCCTGCTCCTTGTAAAGTTGGTAAACTATCCTTCTGTCTCTATAGTCAAGCCCTGCTTCTTACTTAATTCTCATCTTTCTTTCCCAATTTACCCTATCAAACGCCTTCTCCAGGTCTATGAATGCAATATGCGTTTCGAGGCCCAGGTCCATACGTCGATCTATTACAAGTACTTGTAATTGTAATTGTACTTGTAGGTACGACATAAAATATTGAGTACCTATAGACCGCAAATAATGAGATAAGGGCAGAACGAGGATGATGATGATCTTTTTACCGAGCTAGACCTGTAAGACACAAACCTTAGTTATATAAGACACAAACATTATAAGGCCAAAAATAATGTAAAATACGCTTGGAAAAAGCAATAAAATAAAAAGAAAACTTTGTACTTTTCTACCGATTTTTATTATTTGCCCCAAATAAGTGGCAACCTAAATTAAAGCATCTATCTTATTACGTATATTTATTTACGGTTTAGATTGCTGGCATTGGCCATGTGAGCTCATTTGGACTAATATACAATGATTTCGTCATCAACACGCATTCGACGGCCAAGTCTTTGACTACTTCACATGGTGTGTTTGCCGTCATGCTGGCAGTGGGAGGTATGTATCTTTTTAGTTTCCAATAAAAAAATACTAAGGAGTCACGCCGCAAACTTGCAAGTTTGGCCAAGATCAGTTGTGTCATTCGCGCGGTTCACGTTTGAGCTTGCCACGAGGCTTCGCCATCTGTTTTTACCCGTCTGCGCGACGCAAAGGAAGGGTACCTAATGTGTTTAACAGCCTATGTATGTATGTAAGTTTGTGCCTTTGTGGCACACTAGAGACCAAACGCCTGGGCCGACTTTGATGATTCTTACGTCAATGTCACTAAAGACATGACAGTAAACAAAATGCAATATGGCGACTACCAGACGCCAAAAGTTGACGAACTATGTCGAGTGGGTATCGTTGAATAGGTATTTGAAAATCATCTTTTGGTCTCACTTATTGCTTCCCTATTATTATTTAAGGCGATGGAAATATGTTTTTAAAATATTATCTGGGTACCTACTTACTATTTCCACTTGACTGTATATGAAGAACTAGGGTGATTGAGATATACTACTTATACAAAAACAATGCGACTATGTCAGTAAGCATGGTATGTGAAGTACTATTATTATTTAAGGCGATGGAAATATGTTTTTAAAATATTATCTGGGTACCTACTTACTATTTCCACTTGACTGTATATGAAGAAATAGGGTGATTGAGATATACTACTTATACAAAAACAATGCGACTATGTCAGTAAGCATGGTATGTGAAGTAGGTACATGATCTCAACAAGAAGCAAAGTAAACTTAGGTCCAGTAGGTAAAAGTAAAAAGAAATGAGACAAAGAGTACTAAAAAGAGAACAAGATATTTACGAAACCACGAACAAAATAAATATACAATGCTACTTATCTATTGTCACACCCTGAGCACTCCATACAACAATCTCACGATACAGTACTGCTACTACTGCTAGAGAAACTAGATGGCTGTATGTGCTTTTTGCTCGGCTCCCCTAAAGTGACCCTCAAAGTTAGGGATGAGGTGCGGTATCAGACGTTAGTGAGGGACAAGGAAGGCAGTAGCCGATCTGTATGTACGAGTAGCACTTACTACTTATTGATATTATGTGCTATTGTTATTAAAGGCAGCAGATTTAATGGATGTTACTTAATAATATCCATAATGGGATGTAGAGCATTACACAATAAAAAGATAAGACTGAGGAAAATTATTTATTTATTTATTTATTTTACACTTTATTGTACACACGGAAATACAGATGAATTAATTAATTATTGAATTATTAATTTTCAATTATTAAAAACAAATAATTTATTCCAGAAACTTAAATACAAATTATTAATTATTTAAATTGGCAACAAGCCTCGTCCAAAAGGATGTACAGCCATATATCCACGACAAGCTTCGTCACAAGAAGGTATACATATATATCCACAACACGTTTCGTCAGCATTATAAAAATAAATAATAATTACACACATTAATCAGCCCTTTCCTCAATAATCGTACCCGGCACAAAGGATCCCATCAAACTAGCTGCGTTTCCGCGCTGGATGGCCAATGAAATCCTCTGCACCAGATACGACCCAGAGCGGACGTCGTTGCCATTTTCCACCAACCTCTTGCCTCTTCAATTATTAAAAATATCTTTATTGCAGGAATAATCCTAAACGTAATGACGAAAAGTTACTCACTAAGGACGGGAGGTTACGTAGGAGCTGTCATCATGATATCTGGTTCCTTTGCTACAATATTTATAACCAACACCAACCAATTGCCAATCACATTTGGAGTCCTACAGGGTATCGGTTTCGGAGTGATGGTTTCCGTATGCTATTCAACGATAAATCACTACTTTGTCAGAAGAAGAACTATGGTAATGAGCATTAGCAAGGCTGTACAAGGGTTCGTTTTGATTTGGTACCCTCATTTATTGAAAAAGATCTTATCACAGTATGGATTTCGAGGAGCTCTACTAATCATATTTGGAATATCTTTAAACACTATCCCAGGAATGACTGTTATGAAAACTGATAGACGCATAAGAAAAATAAGTACAGCAAGTATTTTTTTATATTCTAATAGAATTTTAATGAAGCTATTAACAAATATAAAACATCATAATATAATTGCAGGTAGCAATAAAAATGGCGTAGAACAAGGAACCGAACTAGAAAACATTAATCTAATGGATCGTGTAAATAAAGATGGAGCTATAAATCATCATGTCGATTCTAGTCACAAAAAATCTGCTAATAAAATCTTGTAAGATATTAATTATACTCAGTAATTTGTCAGAAAGATCTTTTAAAACGTCTAGCTCTAGCATATAATTTAATATAATACAGGTGGTCTGTATTATATTACGATTAATAAAATTTTGTTACATATTCATTATACTTCTTTATTTATTTTACATCATTAAACATCTTTAAAAATGTCTTGGGATGATTGGTCTTCGCGGAGCGCTACAAAGACCAATCATTTATCTAAGTGCATATCATATTAAATGCAATTTTGTCACAAGAGTTTACAGCGAAGCGTAAATGAAGAATTATATTATTTATTGCAGTGATGAACTTGTACGTACTTTGAATGTTAAAGTCCTAAAAGATCCTGTATACTGCAACATATGTTTCGGTCAGAGTTTTGTAAATTTCTCTGATTTAACATTCTTCATCTTTCAACCAATGCTGCTGTTCCAACATGGATATAATACAGTTAAGTTTCACATCGACTATTTTTAGTTATAAATATTTTTATAGCTTAGCGTCATTGAAACATTTAAATTTATCAATATTCAGATAAAACAAGTCTATTATTAGATCAAACCTAATAAGACTGATTTAGTTTTCTGATAAGCAGTAAAAGTACGGATTAGCATTATCTAAATAACATTATAATTTGTTATACAGATCTATTACTCATTGTACGCACGGCGACAGGTTAACCTACCCATAGTTGGACCTTATGTCCATGAACATAGAGTTAATCTATGGGTAGGTTGATCTGTCGCCGTGTGTACCTACAACGACCTTCATAACCTTAACAACTGATATTTACAATACGGATGAGTTAACTTGGCACCCCGCTTTTCTTTGTCATCCGTTTCCTTCCAGCGAATGCTCATACTACAGAATATATTTATCTCTCGCTCTCTCTTTATCTCCAGGTGCCAAGTTAACTCGTCCGTGTGGTATGTTATTGTGTTAATTTATCTTTGTCCTGTTTGCAGACGCAAGTGGCTACATGTATATCTATATGTTCTGGAGCAGACGTGGCTGGGCGATGCGCTCTTGCACTAATAAGCAGCGGCATCCATGTCAATACAAGACTGTTATTCTTCGTAGCAACATTCTTCACCCTGTTTTTCAGAATAGGTTGGTTAAATGTCCTATAGTAACAGTATGTACGATAAATTATCAAGTAATTTTATCTTGTTCCGTTTCTTTAAACCAATATCATGTACGAGTATCTCTTTGTTTGATTATCTGACGATAAAATTGTTTTACTGGTACTTAATTGATAAGTGATAAACCAAAAGGCACGAAATGATGAGAATCATTAGGTATATAGCTACTTAAAAATATAATTTCTAGGTATTGCATTACTTTGAGGTGAAATATTTCTTCGGAAAAATAATTGCCACTCGTATACGTACATAACATTGATCGATGATCAAAATATTACAGTTTCTTAGTAGATACCTAATCTAAACTATTATAAAACTGTAACTGAAATGTGTCTGTACATTGAAGATATTTACAAAAAAAAGATTACGATATGGTTTTTAGGTATCTGACTCGAAATCAACCTTTTTTAGAAATGTTGTCTGTCTGTTTATTTGTTTGTTTACGCATCACGCAAAAACTACTGAACCGATTTTAATGAAACATTTTTTGTTTGATATTTTATGAGCTGACTTAAAATCTGGTAAGTATATAATTTGTGTAAACAAAGTCGCGAGTAAACACTAGTAATGTATATAAACATGAATTGGTATCACAAAATAATCTTTTAGTGACATTGAATTTTATATCTCTCTGGTCATGTAAAAGATTGAATGTGTGTCGGAGATCCAAATAAATAATTTTTCTTTCTTTATTTCTTTAATTCAAAAATCCTTGTTTCTCCCCAGCTATACTCCGGTGCATCAACCAATTCGTATGGGTAGCTGTCCTGACAGGAGTGCTCGGTGTTTTGAGGGCCTTCCTCCACGTAGCCAGCCCTCTTGTCATCTCCAATCACGTCTCTCACAAGGACTTCCCCAGCGCATACGCACTCTTCATGCTCACTTCAGGCCTGGTCAACGTTGTTTGTGCTCCACTCATAGGTAAGTTACAACAAAAACTTAGCTTAATATCTAGTAAACATTAAAAACTAATTTTGTTATAGAATTTTAGTTGAACATACACTTAACTAAAGAAAATTAAGGTCACATTGTTAATAAGAATTCCTCGCCCTCACACCATGACGGGATTTCTGTCGTCCCTTCCACGAGCATTCCCTTGATAAATTATACCGCAATCGACTTGAGACCGTAATGAAAAATGACTTTAGCTTCTTAGTGGCTTAGCTGTAGGTATTTTTTATTTACTATCTTGCTAAATTCTATCACCAACAGCCATTGAGTAATTATGTATAGAGCAGACATCGCGAACAAAATCTGTGCACCATGATCAGCAGTGTGGGGCGCGTGCTGGGCGACGAGCGCCTGGCACAGGCTAAGTGAGTTAGAGCGCGTGCACCCTAACGCGTGCTACAAAACATTACTTCTCGGTAGCTTTTCTTGTTAACATAGTACTAGTAACTCAATGCCAACAGCATAATTTTCTGCAGAAGACATTTCAAAAGCAAGAATTTCATCGAGTTGACCGTTCGAGTAGCATGATTAGGAAAAACTGTTACAATATGTTCAAATTGTTATAATAGTTACTTCAACACTTCACTTACAATTAAATTAGGTACTTAAAACTTTATTTATTCAGATAACTTCATACAGAGAGTTAGTAGAAGCAAAATAAAATTACAAACTATAGCACATTACAAACTACCCCGAGGGGGTAGTCAGAGATATTCTGAAAATCCACGTTTCACCAGTAGTATTCGGTACTACTGGTGAGTTTTGACTCGGGTTAAAGTTTCGGACTCTGTCCAGTGTGACGGGGGGTGAGCCCGTCGCCACTTATAATGGACAGTGGGTACAATACACGCCTCGGGATGAAGCATGCAGGTTTCCTCACAATGTTTTCCTTCACCGAAAAGCCAGTGGTGTAACAAATCGTACATAAATTCTGAAAAACTCATTGGTACGAGTCGGCTTTGACGGGGATAGAACCATCGCCTCATGCACGGCAGGCAAGGTTACTCGCCACTGGACCACCACGGCTAACCAAACACACACCAAATTATGTTAGTACTTAATCACTAATTGAGATTAATTTGGTCATCTCAACGATGTGCCTCATTATGGGGCAATCAATCTTTTCAGCAAAAACCTTCAGGATGCCGTTGCTGCTGCCTCGCACTCTATTTAGTAACGACGCAGATTTTTTACGAAGGATGGCTTGTGAAACCCATCCGTTCGGCCTTGAACAAACATCTAAAACGCACTACAAAAACATGGCAGGCGCAACAGTGCCCTGAAGGCTTGTACTGGTTCCGCTGAACTTTTGTGTGAAACTAACCCACAGGCTGCCAGAGTTCATTGAAGTGCAGTATTCTTTAAACAATGTTACCTTAACTGCATCAAAACATCTGGCAAACCTGCGCTCCAGCATGTTAAAACCGAAATGACTAAAATTCTGAGCTAAAATTATGTAAAATTTTTCAGGATTAATGAAAGACGTATACCAGGATTACGTGCCTGCATTCTACACTCTGAGCATTTGCTGTATTCCTTGCTTACTATGTTGGAGTATAGAATACATTGCTACTAAGCGATAACGTGGGACTACGAAGAAGAAATTACTCGGTTGTGAAAGTTTGTATTGGAATTAATAAGTAGGTACCTATATCTTCATGAAAAGCACTGACTGTATACGAATTATTAAGATAATACTATTTTTTTAATGTATTACTTTTACATTTTACCTACTTAGACTGAATAAAATGTTATTTAAAAGCAATTTTTTCCATCAAATAATCCTGAACAAAAAACAACTTTATAAAACCTTGCGTCACATCAACAATAACCGCTAAAGATTTCCACAGATTTCCTTCACTCGCCGCCCAATTCCACATCAATTTAGTTACCTGCCTCAACCTTAGAAAATAAGAAGCTCTGCAAAGATTGAAGCCTTGTTCATAGAAGTCGGGTTCCGTATACGAGCCCGGTTCTATTGTATATAATATAAAGTGTAATTGCCTCACTTGTGTGGAAGTTGTTTCTTGGAACTAGTGGGAGCAAATTGAAGTAGTTGGAATAATAATGTTGCTTGATCCAACAATATGTGACTCCCAGTTACCACGCGACTACAGGTAACGAACATAACAGGAAATAAAAAAAATAAATTATATTAGTTAGAGAAGCGTAACCTAGCAGTTTAACAAATAGCTTCGAAAGTTTATTTTTTATTCTTTTTATTTATATTGGGGCTTTTAACTCTGAGGTTATGTCAGCCCCATCGTGCCTTAACCTTAAGACTCTACACAACAAAGAAAAGAAAACCTGACACTAGCATACACACACACACCCCCTCACGTACTACTCACGGCACTAAAAATAAAAAATAGTACTTACATATAATATACGAATACGTTTACCGTATACAGGGTGTAAGAGTAGGTAGACAATTGAATTACTTTAAAGGACGATTTTTACTCATGGTACTCAATCAAAGGAACGTAAGAGAAATTTGCAAAAAAAGCAGCTTTTGATACAATCGTTCGATCAGTTGATTGCATTTAGTTTGGCAAGTCCTTAGTTTTCTTATAGATTCCTTGGGGAGCGTTGTTCAGTATTATAAGTACACTCACTCTATAAAATTAAGTACCTATTTACGATAACACCCTGATATTCCCACGTCGGACAGCTGGTCACAAACTTGTACCTTTAATAAATTCTCGTTTAAAAATTTAAAACAATTAAACCTGTAAACATATCAAGGACAAGCCTACAAGGGGGATGAAACATCGCTGCTCCAATTAAAGGAGTCTTCAATTAAAACGGGACTGTTATCTTACGTCTCAGTAATAAGGCGAGCTTGTTAAATTTTAACTGCATCATTTGTCTTAACGACCTGTGGCAAAGCGCCTATTTTTTATATTTTACCCTAATAAAACGAAGTCATTCCAACATTCTTTATAAATAATTTTAAAAAGGTTTTAAAATAAAAGTTTTCCAAGAATTAAGAGGATTTTCCTTCTAAAGTTAAAGTTTAGTTGCGGCTAAAGTTTGATATTAAACAATTAAAGTGAACGTAACTTTTTAAACACGATCTTGAAATTAATCTCTGTACTTGTGTTTCCTCAGATTATCATTCAAATTAATAGTTTCAATGTTATACTGGCTCAAAGATTTCCATACAAATTTAAATTAATCCTGGCATTGAAACTAGGTATACTTTAACGGAAATCTTACAAACCACAGGCACAAAGATTAGTTCAAAAAACCCGACTGCGTAAAAAACTATTAACTGAAAAGATAAAAACAAGCTCCTTAAATCAGCTATAATAACTTTGTTTGAGCAAATTAATACAATTTGAATGTTATTACTTATTAGGTAGGTATCGCAAACGGGGACAAAGAAAAATGACCTATTTGTTGGTTATTGGTTTGTCCCCGCCTGCAATACCTACCTAATAAGTAATAACATTCAAATTGTATTAATTTGCTCAAACAAAGTTATTATAGCTGATTTAAGGAGCTTGTTTTTATCTTTCAGTTAATAGTTTTTTATGCAGTCGGGTTTTTTGTTTTTCTAAATAATTTAGTTTATTTCAAACTTTTTAGTCTTGTGTCAAAATGGTAGCATAAAAATACTATAATATATATATATATATTTGGAATCTGCTCTTCACCAGCTTTCATTTGATACCCATATTGTATTTTTTTACGGAAAAAATTTGATTCTCCCCCCTCTCTTTTTTAATTCGCATAAGCCATAGTAAAATAAGGTACCCTATGTCACTCTCACAATTTTTATGAATCTAACGACACCTCATACGTTAAAATCCATCAAGCCGTTTAGGCTGTAGGGCGTGCCAAAGAAATAGACATACAAACATACATACATACATACATACGCTCGAAAAACATAACCCTCCTTCCGTCGCAGTCGGGTAAAAATTGTTTAATATTGAAAATATGATCTAACTTCGTTTGTATGCAGCGCGCTCGGGAACTCTGCACGTACTAGGATTGGTCTTACGATTGGGACTAGATAATCTGTGTGAGCTGTCAAGGGTATTTTCTATCTTATTATTGTTATTATAATCAAAATTAGTTTACGAGTATCGGAATAATCCGGGGGTTTTGCCCAGCAGAGAGATACGATAAAGAAAAAAAATCCTACGCAAATATTTCTCATGTCATTAGAAGACTATGTTATTAAAACATATACCTACAATTCAATGTTTCAACGTTTCGCCGACATTAGACCACCCATGTTGGACAGGGCGGATATTGTATGATAAATTCAGCCTCCGTCATATTACATACTAATTATATAATCTGCGCACGATAGAATGTGACAACGATACAACGATTGCTATGGCAGTCGACTGCTGTAGCAGCTCTGTCATTTTGCATCCTCAGCGCATGGTACCTAGTACCTATATGAGTACGAGTATGTGACAGAGATTGCTATGTCATTGCTATAGAGCGTCCGTGTCACAAAAAGCTAGCTGATTTCGAATGTTATGGCATTCGTGTTTGCAAATGTTTCAACAAAACAATATTATGAACCCTGAAAACAGGGCCAAGCAAAATATATTGGCTACTTTTTCAGAGTTAGCGAGATATTACGTGGGTTGCTTGAAGGACCTATCATTATTAGGTCCTGACGGGAGCAGGTACTTGGGACGTGTATAGAAAACTATATCGATTTAACCTTTATACATCAATGTAAGCAATTTTACCAGTCATTTATGTTGAATACTATCGATAATGGGCATCACAAATGGTATGAACATTTATGGGATAAGTGCGTTCACACACGATGACGTATTGACGGAGCAGCAGACGTCAGTCCGTCATTTGTGAAGCAAGGAGTTGTATGAAACCGCTCGTAGAAGCACACACGGTGACGCATTGACTCACCGGGTGTGGTTCTATGGACTGACATCTGACGCTCCGTTAGTGCGTCATCGTGTGTGAATGCACTAATTTGAATATAAGGTTATTATTGACCCAATCCCGGTTGATGTAATGGTAACCAGAGGTCCTGGTTTCGATTCCGGTTCGGTCATGGATATCTTTGAAGTTTTTTTCGTTGTTATATGGTCACTTGTGGTTTCCATAACAAATATCTGTAGTTCTGCAGAAGATACGCTAAAAGAGGAGACATTGTGAGCTGAATGGGGCAACCGAAGTAAGATTCGCTGCCACTCCAGTTTGGTAACTCTTGCCTCCTTCATCTACTACTAAAGAACATTCACGCGACTATTATATAATTCAATAGAGTAAAAAATTACTCTGAAAACCGATAACAGAGATTTGGTTACGACACCACACGTTCCAATGCGACTATCCCATTTTTCATATTTTAGTACAAAAGTTATCCCATTACTTGAATTTATGCCCAAGTTCATAGCAAAAAATTCATTAAATTGAATGCTGTGAATACTAGGTAGGTACTATTTCAGAATTTCTAACAGCTATTATTTGTGGTTCTGTATCGAAATACATAAAGTATATTAAATTGTTTTTACATTGCTTGGTATCATTACAATAGAAGAATAATCATTCTTTATATAGAAAAGCTGTTACGCGCAACTCCGTCTGCGTAGGCCTTAAAAAGTATCGTAAGATAAGATAAGATAAGATAAATATTCTTTATTTGCACACCAAGAATAGAAAAAATACAATTTAAAACAAGAATGAGAAGGGTACAAAGGGCGGTCTTATCACTAAAAGCGATTTCTTCCAGACAACCATTGAATGGGAGAACTGTTTACAGAGACAAATGCTGCGGCGGTGCACTAGTAGGTATCTATATACCCATCTACATACATAGAGTAAATATAATGTATACATACATACATACATATATAAATACATAAATCTATACATACAAATATAATTATGCTGTTAATATAAAAATAAGAATATAATAGTCAAAAGGACAAATTCTTGTCAAAGAGAGAGATAGTGTTCTTTGAGCAATCTTTTAAATACAGGTAGGGAAGGAGCTTTTCTAATAGACAGAGGTAGTTCACTCCATAAGCGTATCGTATATGTTAATCTAGAACATATTCTATCTAGCTGAATAAAATCATCTAAATCCCTTCAGCCGTTTATGCATGAGTGCATAACAAAACAGATGTACTACAACTTTACGTTGGAAATCCAATCTCACTTAGGTATATTATGATTTCAAAGTTAGGATGCTTAGATATTTGGATGTTAATCTAAGCATCCTAACTTTGAAATCATAATATACCTAAGTGAGATTGTATTTCCAACGTAAAGTTGTAGGATGAGTACATTCTTCTAACTATGTATTCGCTCAAACTGAACGCTAATGATTGAACGGCTTACTTTTGACCTTCAGCATTCGGTGCAACGAATTATCACCTCGATTAGGGATAAATGTCATGTCTAGAACCTTAGTCAAGTTATGGGGAATAAAATCCAAAGTTGCGGATTGCATGTTACCTCGCCCCCCGCAAAAACTGGCAGAAATGTTTGTTAGTAGAATTACAAGCGTTGCCAGTCCTCATTTAAGTAGTCAAAGGCTCTAAAAAGATAAGTATATTTATTGATTTTATCAAATTCGTTTTGAAGTTGACTAAAAAACATGCACCTCTCATTATTTCTTCCATAAACGATATAAAACCGCACAGTACGGTATTGTTCATTAATTGCATCGCGAATCAAAGTACGTGGATGGCTTCGAGCTAAAGTTAATGCCAGCACGGCAAGATCGCTAGCTCTTGAACAGCGAAGGAATTGAGGACAAAGTTATAAGCGTGAGCGTCTTTTGATTGAAAGATGTCAGAAAGTTACTGAAAAATTACTATCTATATCTATCTATACACATAGGGTCCTTCTTAATAATAAGATGCTGACAGCAGATTTTTTTTTTGCGATTTCTGTTTCAGTTTGACGGTCTGATTATCCCTTTAAAAAAGTGTCAGCATATCAAAAAGGATCCTATGTAATAAAGTTCTAATCTTGGCGTAAATGTTCATTGAAGATCTTTGCAAATAAATGTATTGGGGGCTTTTAGGATACCTACGTAATGCAATACATTTAGAACATTTTTAGTATTCTTGTCTGATTCTACTAAACCGATTTGGATACGTTTTTTTTAGAAAAGCATAGGGCTTAGTTTGGAATAACATTTAGGATTTATTTAATCGCAATCGGTTTATTCAATCACAAGTTATGATTACTTAAAGTCAGTGGTCTACGCGCCGCTAGTTTTGAATTCATTATTAAACTTTGTCTTTGATTTCTAAATATCTGCATAATCTGATAATTACATGATTAATAGGAGCCAAGAGCGAATTCTGGATCTGTTCTTATTCGCCACGTCTAAGTATTTCATTGCATAATTAAGGTAGGTAGGTTTAAATCACACGTCTTTCCTAATAATCTTCATCTATCTGTCTATCTATAAGTGTGTGAGTAAGCAGAGACCAAGGCGATCCAACTACTACGATCCTTGCATACATACCTACCTCTTTTGCCTCATTCACATCCATACATCTCTTCATACATGCCCGTCGGTTTCGAGTATGCCGCACCTCCCCTTTTTGTAGGACGCAAACGATCAGAATACGCCCTACGAGGGAATACCCTGTGCCGAAACTTCCACTCACTTTAGCTCCATATATCTCTTTCGCAATCTTCATCATTAAACGTTTTAAGATGATCTATGACCTCCCCAATTTCGTAAAACCAGCTGAAACATTACCCCCCGGTGGGAAGGAGGAATGGACTGTGTGGAAAGCTTTAAACCGCCTGCGGGTGGGAGTGGGCAGGACCAAGGACAATCTTATAAAATGGGGAATTATCCCCCAAAACAGCAACCTATTATGTCAATGCGGACTACAACAAAACACCCCGCACCTAACAGTCTGTGTGCGACAGAGGTGGCAAGATACTGGAGATTGACGATTTGAAGAAGACGTGACATTCCACACGAGAAGAAGAAGAAGAAGATGATCTATGTAATGTATTTAGGCCTGGGAGGCACTTAAGCTAATACGGAAGAATCGATCATTTCATAGGCAGTGTACCTACCTATACTTTGTAAGTGACAGTTGAGTATATATCTAGACAGTTTCATCCTGTAGGTCTACCATGAGTTTTCACCGTACTTTACTACTGTAGTTACGTCACCAATTTTGTATTGAATTTCGTACAGCGCTCCTAGTGGTTACGTTGAGAACTAATTTCTGTCATACGAATCAGCGACGATACTACAGTAGTAAAGTACAGGGAAAACTCATGGTAGGCCCTCTGTACGTACTTCAGGCTTCAGTCTGTAACGTACAGTGAAAACTCATGGTGGCCTACTGGGTAACCAGTCTGACAGTAAATACCAAATTGCCCCTTCTGACAAAAACTTCTTTATCTTCTCTCTTTTTTCTCTCTTATCCTCAAAGTACTCACGTGAAAAAGACACGTGAAACAAATTTTATGAAAAGATAAATTTATTATTTGATGTGTCACATGTACAGATTGTTTGTATATAATGGCCAATGAAAAACAAAACTATAAACTTGTACCAATATCTTTATGGATTTGCACACAAAAAGTAACTATCTCTGCAACAATAGCGTTTTATTGCATAATGATTTGTTGTTTATTGTTTAAAGGTAAAACTGAATAAACAGGTGAAACGCACACGTGACACCGACGACTATCTTTTATTGCTTTTAGGTGGCAAATTACTTAACAACGAATGCAAAATAAAAAGGTTTTAGAGACAAGAAATATTTTAAACACATTTTAATTATGTGAAGTCACTATTTTATGTTTATTTCAAAACGTAGACGTAAAAAGCCTACTATAGGTAGATAAAAGTTTGATCTTTATAAGATCCATCTCTTCTTCTTATGGCGTGGGCAGCAAGCCTTGGTGTCATAGTGTATTCAAACTGCCTTACGGCCTTTGACGTCGTTTTAAAAGTCCATTAAACTTAAAAAGTCCTATTCATTTTAAATCTCTCTCCGTCTTGATTTAAACCAAGCCTTTATAAGCTCTCCTCGCCGTGTAGCGCCTCGAAACTCTCAAATACGTGCCATTCAAGGCAGAGACATCTATTGAAGTAAGCTCGAGATTTTACGCAAATTACTTGAGGAGACCTCATTCCGAATTGGGAGATTTACTTGTATTAATGTTCCTTTATATCCATTTAACTTAGCAAACAGGTAAGATTACCTCTTTGCCTTTATTGATACTTAGAAATTGTATGGAATGATTGTCGAAATAAGTAGATCGACTTTTGTGATGATTTTTGTATTGATCTAGATTTAAAGACTTAGTGTAACATTAAAATATTTTTTTTAAAGCCTTTGATTTGTTAAAGGCACTAAGCAGTTTATGCCAATGTCAAGTGGGTTTTGGCAGTGACATATTTGATTATTAGGACACCCTTAGACAGTGGCGTAGCGTGCCTTAGACCCCTGAATCAAAATTTGTTGGAGGGCCAAAATAAAGGGTACTTAAAGATTTTTCACATAAGGGGAAAAAACTCACGCATTGATTATTAAAATAATAAAATAATTATATATTGATTTAACGTTATTACTACAATTAATACTCATAGGAAACAAACAAATGCTAGCTAGTCAAATAATTAAAATCGAATAAACGCTTTTCTTGCCTTTTTTTCGGCGAACTTATTTATAAATCACTAGTGTTTACCCGCAACTTCGTCCGCACAAATTATATACCAGATATTATTAAGTCAGATCATAAGCTATCAAACAAAAAAAACACGTTTGCTGGCGAAGAAAATTGAATCTTATGTCATTCATTTTACATAATACGTCTCTATTTCAGTATAGGTATATATAAAGTACCTACTTTGTAGAAAGAACCAAAAAGGTTGTAAGGTATTGATCATAGACAATGAAAAAATTATTGCTAGAGCTATTGATGGAAAGAACTAAAACGTAGTGATTACTTGCTCAGTGGGAAAGAACCAAGAAGGAAAAGTGGCCATCCTTCTTTATAAATATCCACGTTACTTTTTGTATGCTACCTATGGCTAATTATAGTCATAATTGTTGATAAAATTTAGAGAAAAATGGATTTGGTCTTCTAAGAATGAGCCTGTAAAAATACCACGCGAGACCCGGCGATGACGTCACTCGATGTCTTAAGCGGTGATTGGTCGTATTAAACCCCTCTATTCTTCTATCCATGCCCGAGACGAGAGTACTTACCTGTGTCAAACAAAAGGTAAGGTAGCCAGTCGGCTACATAACTTTGGATTGGGGACTTCAAATTTGAGTAATTATTGGTCAGCGCGCAAATATAAAAATGTTTAATTTCGTTACCAATATAAGTAGGTAACCTCAATTTTTTTTTCGATATATCTTTTTTCCTCACAGTCAAATTAAATTAAATTACTACCGATGAAAATGGAATCAACCAATAGTTTTTCTGATTAATATTAACTGTAGGTATACATCCACTAAATAAAAATAGGTTGCAAGGTAAGTAATCGAATGTATGGGAAGTGGTCGTCCTTCTTGAAGGGTAAGCGATAGGTACCTACCTACTTAAAAACTTTATGGAATGTAGGTAGGTATTTTCTGAAATAAAACTGTTTTGATTTTAATTTGATTTGATAGTAAGTGTATTTTATGTTATATTATTATATTTTGAGCCCGTAAATATGAATCGTCAATAAAACTTTCTCATTTAAATCTGACACTTTCAAAGTTTATCTTTCTAAGTTTTATAATATTTACATTCAAATGTAAATTGCAGTGCCCTTACAGGGCTCATGTTGCGAACTGTTATTACCTGTATAAGATCTATGTACACCACATGAAGCAATAAATGATTATGATTATGATTATGATTAAGTTTTCAAACTAGGCAAACTATACAACGTGTTAATGAATAAACGTAAAACTAGAAAGCAGTTTGTTTCGAATCGAGAGCAGAATCGAATTATCATGGTTTCATTCAAATTAGGTTTTTTTTTTCAAAATGTACAGGGTGTTAGGTAGAATGATGTAGATATTTTCTGAGCTGATTGAGGGCACCTTTATAATCATTTTAAACCACATATAGTATTATGACAAGTGCCATAGTTTTTAAGTTATTATCAAAAGTTAGTATTTTTGTTTATTACCCAAATTGGGGCGGTTAGAGGTCCATAACATACAAGTTAGTGCCTCAATCAGTTTTATTTTGGTTTTGAATTTAATTGGTTTGTGTTGAAAATATAACCAGACTACGTTTGTATGGAGCGCACCAACGGTAATATACCTTTAAGCGAAAAAATCCCTAAAAATGACTGAGCAAGCAGTATTCCAAGCAATATGGCTGCCAGAATAAATTATAGGTACTTATACCTGTATCTACCAAATTGAACGTCCTTGTGCTTTATATAAACAGCTTTAAGGTTCTACAAACATATACATTAATCTGTTCAAACTGAAGATAACCAGATAACTTTGAGAGGAAAGAAAAAGCGTGTAAAAAGGGAACGGGAATAAATTTATTCATAGGTTCCAACTTAGTTTGCGGATTGGTCAGAGAATTCGCAGTCGTCGCTTAGGATATGGATTGCCATACTTTAAAACAAAACTCGATAGTAGGAGCGCAAACATGGAATATGAATCATTATTTTGTAGACATTGGTATATCTATACAGGGCGTTAGGGTAAACATTTGCATTACCTACTATGAGGTGTGGTTGTACCCATAATACTGATCAACGCTTCCTGAAAACCCTTAGGAAATTCGAAAAAAGAAAACGAATTTTCGTACAAACGTTCTGTCAGCTGATTGCATTTAGAATGGAAAGGTCAAAATTTGTATCGAAAATTTCCTATAGGTTTCTTAGGGAAAATTGCTCAGTATTATGGGTACAATTACCCCTTAAGAGGTTTCCCTGACCGAACGACCTTGACTCTTTCAGAGCCGCCTCACCTCTACTAAGCTACGTGATTTTCGTAGGTATACCTATTTTTGACTGGCTTGTCCTTGATTATGTCACTGCGGTGCCTTCTAATCCAAGGAAATCAAATTCTAAAATCATAAGAATTCGCACCAAATTTAACAATTATCTAATTAACTCATTAAATATTGGTCTTAAAAAAATAGCTTCATAGCAATTATAGATCTTAAAATTGTCTACACAAAGGTGTGTGTTTGAAGTAAAAGTGACTTCAACTTAAAAAGTAGATGCACATAATACTGATTTTTTCCGATATTTAGGTTTTCTTTTGAACACAGGTTTCATATGTTTTTAATCGAAAAATAAGAAATATGATCTATACTATAGCAAATAAAGCCGAGATGTTGAAGATCATTGCTACACTTTTCAATAATTTGTATGTCTTTCAAATAACGAGAAGATAGCTTCTAAAAACCCACAAAATATGGCCCGGCCCTGCGTTTACCTTTGGGGAGCCTCTTAAAGTAATGTATCTGTTTACCCTTACACCCTGTGTATAACATATAACTACGAGTAGATAAACAATCAAGCGTGTAAATATTTATACTCAGGTCGTGGATCCTATGTGCGTTACATACTTTAAGGGCTATTTCAGACCACAACTTTCACTAAGAAGACCAACATTGAAATCGCGAAAAAAAAGTAAGCTGTTCCATTATGATTGGGTCGAGTCGCCATTGTCATTTTCCTTGATAAAGTTTTGTCAAATGTGTGTCAGTTTGATGGTCTGAAACACCCCCTAAATTATAGTAAGAGGTACCAAAGAGAAAGGAATCACTACGGTATTTTATATTCAAAATAATTTGTTATTTTGTGTGCATTGAAAACCATTTGAATTGTGTTGTTAAAATACAAAATACAAATGCATACAATTTTTTGACTGCACTCTTAAAACCCTGCAAAAAAGTTGCTGGTTTTCACAAATAAAGCTTTTTCCTAAAGCTCCGTGTATTAAAGTAAATATTGTTGACCATGGATTAACCATAAATGGAAGCAAAACACGCATTGGCTAATAATTCTGTGATATAAAGATTGGATGAATAAATCTTTCAGACACGTATTCCATACGAAGAAATTGAATTATGCTTCGGAATATAAATATATTATGTCTTCAGATTATATAATAGTAAGTAAGTAAGCTATAGCCTGTAGAATCCCACTGGGGGACAAAGGCCCCTCTCATGAATAAGGGTGAGAAGGAGTGGGCCATTGTGGCAGTGTGCATGTTGGTGGAGGCAAGTTAGTGGTCAACTTGTGGTCAGATAATTTTCAAGCCGCTTCAGGCATCTGACCTGGCCACGGATTACATAAGCTGGCTTAACGATTAGTTACAACGCAGATTATACATGATAGAAATACCATTCAGATTAAAAAGAACTAAAAGTGTACTTACCGAAAATAAGTTTCTCTTTTATGGTAAGTAAGTGTTTTTTTTTTATTCGAAAATGGGTTTGCTCTTGACCTCAATCCAGTCCTGAGGACAAAGATGGGGTCGAAGATGTAGCGAGCTTACCCAGAAGAGCCTCTCACTCTTACTTTAAAGTAATTCGGGTTATATGCGCTCGGAAATTCTGACGCAGGCAGGGCATTCCACTCCTTGGTGTTCAAGTATTTGTTTCATTTGGTCTTTTTTGCCAAATTAATTATATATGCAAATTTATAAAACTATTAGTTATAATATATTAAGTTCTTTCTTTTCTCTGTTTCACAGTCTGTATTTTTAAATAAGTTATAATTTCCAATTATAAATACTTAATTAAGATTGTTACCTACATTTGAATGACTATAACCATATAACTAACATCCAGGAAAGACCATCACCACCCGTTTGCCTTTATTTTATGTCATTTTATCTGGTGCAGTAACAGACAACAGATAACAACAATACAATTGAACAGTACAAATAAACAGACAGTACTTAATCTGAAGCCCAATTAAAACTGTACACAGCTTACTTAATGTTTCATAGATACATAGACAGTTTAAAAAGGATTGTAGATTTGTAGCTTCTTTATAAGTGAACGTTCAAATGAAATGCGTCCATCAAACGTCAGCAGATTAACTTTCCTGTATTTTTATAGACCTAGTTCATAACGTAGTATTCTATAATAGCTGGACTGAGCCTGGACTAACCCGGGCAGGCTGTATCGACCGCAGTTTGGCACTCCACTCGTACAGTGGGCGTTAAAAGTTTGCGCTTAGCTTTACCCGCTTAAAAGGAGTTTTTTTGCAGCTTGTTTAATTAAACGAATGTCAAAACAATTGGTAGTTTGTACCTATACAAAATTTATTCAGTTCCAAGTAAACAGAAACCAAACCCGATTTGTATGGAAATTATAAAAAAAAATGTCTTCGCATAAGTACACAAACTTTCGTCATGAATCAGTCTATGTATTAATGAAAAACTTATCAAAAATCTAACAATAGTTTCTGAGATTAGTCAATACAGACAGACAGAACGACAGAAAAACCCGGTAAGGGACATCAATCTATACCTATCTACTTGCCATGACTGACTGACAGACAAAGCAGAGCCTAAACCACTGAAGGATATTTCGAAAATCTACTCCTAAAGGGGTAATCCACGCGGACGACGTCGCGGGTAAAAGCTCGTTTATAATTTATAATAATTATGATAAAGTGAAATAGTATGTTGAATGGCCTAGTTGCTATTATCATTTACATATTATGTACTTATATTCTGCGTTATATTTTATTCTGACACCATTAAATAAATACTAAAACATTAAGTATTTCAATAAAATTTCATATTACATAAATTGCTCCGCGGTTAAAAAGGCTACCTTAAAATTTACCTATTTCTTCTACTCACTGTACATACGTACTAAACTCTGACACTTCGCTGCGAGTTATAACACGCTGATACCGACCGAATGAGTTTCCAGATAGGGCTGGTAATTTGGCATAGCTGTTGGTACCTTCTGGTTGGAATATCTCAAATTGTTGATATGTCCCAGACATAAAAAATTGGGTCTTGGAAATCCAACTCTTATTTGGATGGATAAACATTTGTGGAAAGGCGGCAGAAACTGTGAAACATTGCATACTTTAGAAGAAGTCCAGAAACAATATTGATTTGCAGTCAAAATCGTGTTAAAATAGTAATTGAAATAAGAGAAAATTTATGACGAGGTGGATGAATTTGGAAAAAGGAAGATAAAGCCTTGGGGATAGGCGAATACAATTTTTTCCATATAAACGTATTCCCCTGTTTCCTCTCTGGATAATGACACTATAGAAAACATTTTTTTACCATACATTCGATGTTACTCTGCTACGTCCCTATGTTTTGCTTCTTTGCATTAATTATTTTAGTTACTGCAGCACTGTAATACTAATAGCACAAATTGAGGGGAGGCCTGGTGACCAGTACAACAGGGGGTCTCTATGACACCCATTACAGGCACCAGTCTCCCACAAACACTACTGATTGTAACGCGATGTAGTCACTAAGCAATTATGTACTCGTTTGTGGTAGACAATAAACATTATTATTATTATATTATCATTAATTACTGTATGAACTATGGGCCTTCGTATCGTGATACGACCGGCAGCAGATTGTGCAAGGAGGAGATGGAAACTCCTCTGCACCTGCTATGTGACTGTGGCCCACTGATGTACAAACGCAGTACTCATCTAGGTAGGCAGGTATTGACACCAGATGAGATACAAACCGTCCCGATCAAGAATCTACTGCGATTTCTGGCCGCAGTGGAGATGGGTAAGGAACTTTAAAAAAAGGGCGTTCACAAAAGGACCAGCGATGGTCTACGTGGCACAGGCTCAGCAAGCCTGTTAAGGCCCACACCCCTCAAATAATAACAATAAAAATGGGCCTTCGAAAATGACAAATTTTACCACCCGTTTTCAGACATCCAGCGAACAAATTTGACGAATATAAACAAAAAAAACACAGTCCTAGCCAAAGTCTTTCTCATATTTTTCTTGAAAGAATTATTAAAATCGTTCAAGTTGTGGAGGAGGAAACAGGGGATTACGAAATGCTGTTTGCGACAATTTTATTTAGATAAAATTGGTCCGAGCTCCAGTTGTCTCTTTCGCACTCTAGTCGGTGGGATGTATGGATGGGGCGGATCTGACAAATGTAGTAGCTACCTATTCTCCAAATTAGCATTTCAGCCCGCCTATCCCCTTAAGGAGAGATCCATTAGGCATGTGTTAACGTATGAATGAAAAACATAAACATGTCGACTACAAACATAATGTATTCTCCTGCCTGCCTCCCACTGGGGTAGACAGACCGCAGAGACAACGGAACGCACCTGGAACGATCCTGACATACCCTTTTTCTTTCTCCACATTCATGCATGCTCGTCGGTTTCGAGTACATCTGACCAGGAGTGCGATTTTTGAATGTCATTCGGTGAGCTCAGCAGTTGAGAATGTCAAAATAACTATTTGGGTAGATCAACTATTTTTTGTCCTCACAGTACTGTTTAAAAAAACGTTTTTATTCCTTTTTTCTTGACATTCATTAATTTTGAAAGATGGATATTGTATCTAATGATATGATTCTTCTACACACATGCACATTTCACCATTTGTGTTGAACTACTAGAAGTTTTTAGCGGTTGTCCGATAGACCAAAAAGCGTGGGGACAACGAAATAAAGCGTCCATCGGACAACCGCCAAAATTCAAGTAATTTTGCAAAACCGTGTATGCATTTAATAAATGCAATCCTTAGTTATTCAACAAACATTAATTTTTGGGGCAAGCAAAACCTGAGCTTGAGATTGAGCCTTGAGCCTGAACTTAGAAAAAATTTTATGCAGATGACTGGGACTAGGTATGGACAAAAAATAGTTGATCTACCCATTTATGGAATTATGCATTTTTCTACTGCTGAGTTGACTTTCAAAAATCATACTACAAAAGAGCGAATTTTGAAAGTCAAATCAGCAGTAAAAAGATGCGTATCTCCGTAGTAATTTTGACATTTTTAACAGCTGAGCTCACCGAATGAAATTCAAAAATCGCACTCCTAGCCTTTTTTAAGCACGTCAACAATTTGGCCAGTATAATAAATGTACATCTGGGCCGACCCGACATTTCCACTTACGCTTGCCTTATAAAATATCCTTGTCGACTTTTCAAATAATATGCTGTGAAGAATCATTGTTTTATTTTATACTCAAGAAGAAACCTTTATTTTACACGACGTAGCACGAGAACACATTGGATGTTGTTTTATCTTTAAAACAAAGAGATAATAAATAACGTTCGTATGTGGAACTAGCACACAATGTTCGTCGAATTAAATGCTATAAATCCAGTGATGCGTTTTTTTTACAGTGCTTTTCTTTTAATTTCGATCCTAATATCGAAATCGACCACTATATTTATATAATACGAGATGATATTTATGAGCTTCTCATGCTGACACAAAAAAACATTGAGGTAATATGTTAACTAGAGAAGCTACCGAGAAGTAATGTTTTGTAACACGAGTTGTAGTGCACGCGCTCTAACCCACTTTGGCTGTGCCAGGCGCTCGTCGCAGCGTGACGCTCCCAGCACGCGCCCCGCACTGCTGATCATGGTGCAAATATTTTGTTCGCGTTGTCTGCTCTATACATAATTACTCAATGCAAAAAAAGGAGAATTTATGAAATCAAACATGAAATTTCATTTTACCTTTGCCCTTTTGGGGTGGTCGAAAATTAGATAAGTACCCTATGAGTACAAACAAGCTACAACTTACAGTTCAGTGACGTTCTCATCACAATATTCAGATTTCTCAATCAAGAAAGCCTAAATTAAAAAAGGAGCAAATCCAATATAATTTTTATTTTTATTTAAGATATTTTAATATTTTTATAGGTTTTTAGAGATCTAAACAAACAAATATTTGAAAAAGAAAAGAAAATCCGGCAAGTTTTACTTTATTTCGATTCTATGTTTAGAACCTGTAAAATAATAAGGTTTTTGTCAAACATTGGAGTAGCGTATTTTTAATTTAGGCTTTCTTTTTTGAGAAATCTTTAATATTGTGATGAGGGCATCACTGAACGCTAAAAGGAGCTTTGAGCCTTGAGAATGGAACCTGACCTGTATAAGAATGGAATGTATTTCTTAGGTATGGATAACGTAAAAAACTACACCAGAAACCGTTGGTAGTTCTGCTGGAAAAATCACAAACAAAAAGGCAAACAGTACCCACCCAAAAATTTACCATCCATAATTTTCCCATCCCAAATTTAACAATCAAATAAAACTGGAGGAAAGGATGAATGAGTATAAAACGCCTCTAAAAGATGAACGACGGACAACCCGGTGACCTAAATACATCCTTTTGTTTTTTTTAAATGATCGCTTTTGTAACATTTTACTGAAATGAAATTTATTAAGACTTTTTGTTCTTCTTTCTTTCTTTATACACGTTTAAAACTTAAATTAAAACGTTCAATTCATGTAAGTGACCATGTTTTCATTTCCAGAAAACTATTCATTACTTACCTGAGAATTATTCTTATGTCATTACTTACAATTACAAGGTTTGGATATGATATTGAAAATCATTGAAGGTACAACTGTCAAAATAGTTTAGTAAGTACCTTCCTAACTCTCTACAATGATCATTATGTACCTACCGATATAGAGCATGAAGGCTTCCGCACATTGCAGCGATATTATCGAGCGATTTTATCGAGCGATATTATCGACAGCAATATCGCGACACCATACACACTGCAGCGATTCCGCGATTCGCGTCACGCATGCGCCCTTCACTGAATGTAGTAGAAAGAGATTGCGTGCGTCAGGTTACGATAATATCGCGGCAGTGTGTGGGATCGAGCGCGTCCCCATACAAAATGTACTGAGAACAAGTATCGCAAAATCGCAGCGATAATATCGCTTGATATTATCGCTGCAATGAGCGGAGGCCTTAATAGAGCATCGGTGGCGCGTTGCGGAGAGCTATGGAAACTTAATCTTAAGGTCCGGGTTCGAATTCGCACGGAAGACATGCCATGCACCAATGAGTTTTTCTAACATGTACGTAATACTGACAGCTCTCAAACGGTGAAGGAAAACATCGTGCCTGTCTGCGTGGTCTAATGGTTAGAGCATTGGGCTCTTGACACGGAGGTCGTGGGTTCGATTCCCACGGCACCTAGTGAAATGTCACTTTGTGCGTTTTTCCCCAGTTGGTTAGGACATTGCAGGCTGAGTCACCTGATTGTCTGAAAAGAAAGATGATTCCGTGCTTCGGATGGCACGTTAAGCTGTTGGCCCCGGCTACTATCACTGGTGGTAGTAGTCGTTACATAAAAACCAAGTCAGAGGCCGTAAGGCGGTTTGAATAAACTCTGACACCAGGGCTTTGCAGCCCACTCGATAAGAAGAAGAAGATCGCTCTATAATATCGCTGCAATGTGCGGAAGCCTTAAATCTTCAAAAGAATCCTAGGCAGATCTTTCTAGACGCAAAAAATAGGCGAGAATTCAATTCACGTACATAAAGTGATGAATCGCCAGCTCAGAAAATGATTGTTTCCATTTTCTACGAACGTAAAACGGTGGGAAAATTTGATAATCCACTTTGGCGAATTGCCAGCTTTTCTGTAGGTGGTATTGTGGTTATACTCGTATTGGAGAGCATCCTTTGGGCATCAGAGGCTAGAAGTCGATTGATTTTGTGTTTATTACCGACTGCGGTCGAAACCATTACCATAAAACTAAAATGCTGCTGTATTTTGAATGGAAAATAAGAATCAAAATTTTCGCAAAGATCTAGTCCTACTTCCTGGTATAGATGTTGAAGATATTATAATGTGTATTGAGAGCGTTGAGAACGAAGTTAAAATCTAGATTAATTATAAACGTGGAAGTGAGACTGTTTGCTAGGCATTGGATGACCTAGACTGAATTATAATAAATGCACAAAGCACAAAGTGAAGAAACAAGAACTGAAGACGGAAAAGATACAGGGTTAGTGAAAATTCCACCAACAAGAGCTGAACTCTTGAAGAGATGTATGGATGTGAATGAGGCAAAAGAGGTATGTAAGGATCGTAGTAGATGGTGTGGTCTGGTCTCTGCCTACCCCACTGGGAAAGAGGCGTGACGTTATAGATAGATAGATAGATAGATAGATAGATAGAAATAATGTATCCTACCTACCTACATAGTAGGTAATTGTAATTTCGAACATTGCATTTTCTTAAAACAACTGGTTCCCGATATGATTTAGCATTCTCACAAACTTTTATAAAAAAAACGTCTCAAAACTCGGGCAATTAGTGTTCTGTACTATCAGTTGTTTTACCCGGGTCGTAGGTGATATACCAGTATAAATTGAGACTTATTAAGTATACGCTCACCGAAGATCAGTTTACACTGGTGGTACTTGTTTTATGCAAAAATGCCTGTGATAGACAGACGGACGGACTGACGGATGGACGGACGTACAGACCGAAACCGAGATGATTCCATAAGTATACCAGTTTGCCAATTTTTGCAATGCACTCGCCCCGTACTTCCCCAGTAGGTACGCTACACATCCTAGGTTTTTTTTTCTAGCCTATTTCATCCCACTACTGCACTGAGTAAAGGCCTCCCCTTTAATCCTCCAACAATCCTGGGCATGCTCTGGCCATGCGTCACCGAAAGCATCCAGATCGTCCCGCCACCTCAACCTAGGACGACCAGGAGTGCGATTTTTGAATCTCATTCGGTGAGCTCAGCAGTTGAAAATATCAAAATTACAACGTAGGTACGCATCTTTCTACTGCTGATTTGACTCTCAAAAATCATGCTTCAGGAGTGCGATTTTTGAAACTCAGTAGAAAGATGCGTATCTTCATAGTAATTTTGACATTTCCAACTGCTGAGCTCACCGAATGAGATTCAAAAATCGCACTCCTGGACACCGACGACCGCTTTCTGCGATCCATAGGGCGTGACAATTCTTGCCCATCTTTCCGGGTGCATTCGACGGATATGGCAATCCTAGGTATAAATTACTTCGTGAAATGAAGCTAACAATTTAAGACTTGAAATTGAAAACAAAGGCGACCACTACCCTTATTATAAATCTGCTCAAGTCTGTGGAAGTCGACGAGAAGTATAAAACCTTATCTGCCAACAATTTCTTGCGGTTTACGACCTATCTTAAGATACAAAGGATTCTCTTTCACTGGCAGTATTATACAGGGTGTAAGAGAACCGCTTCCGAAAACTCAAAGGGTCACATCAATATGAACAACTTTTACTATTGTAACCAACTTAGAGAGCTCAAAAAAAAACTGCTGCCTCATACCTAAACATTTTTCTACCACGCAAAATGTATGGAGGAACAGATTTTTTTTGAGATCTCATAGCTGGTTCCATAGTAAAAGTTGTTCATTATATTGATGGGAACTTTCACCCCTTTGAGTTTCCGGAAGCGGTTGATACCTAATTGAGGCTGATAATTATGATATTTGTCTAAGTTGCTTTCACAACTTTTGGACATGTTCTTGTTAGCTTATCCAACCCTATAGAATATATTATATAATGTTCTTGTATCCAACAGCTCATTTGACAATTCTTCATACAAAAAATGTCTATTGAGCTGTTGGATAAGCTAACAGGAACATATTATCCAAAAGTGGAGAAACAGGCCCTTAGACAAATATCATAATTATCAGCCTGTCATAGAACTTTGCTGAACATAATAATAGCCCTTTCGCACCACAAAACTCTATCCTCGGCCTGTCCTGCCGCATCCAGTCGATGTTGTAATCAAATTAATCACTAGTAATGTAAAGCCCGACCAGAAAATATAAAAAACCTCGCCATGTTGCGGAAAATAATTGGAACTAATTTTTGTACTTGGAACACTAACATTAAAGGTGACAGTCGATTGCAGCGCCCCCAAACCAGGTTTTTATATTCCTGGTCAGGAATCATCAGGTCAAGCCTTTAATTCGGAGCGCGCTCCATACAAACGTACTATGGTGATATTTTCAATACTAACCAATTAAAGTCAATGAAATTTTGCAGAAACAATCTAGAAACAAATTATTATGCTTGTATGGAGTCAGATTTTCGTTAAAATGTATAGTTTTCAAGTTACAGTGCCTCAAAGATATCCATACAAATCTTAAATTAATCCTAGGATTGAAACTGTATATTTTAACGAAAATCTGACTCTATAGAAGCATAGAAATTTGTTTCTAGATTGTTTCTGCAAAATTTCATATTGAAAATATCACCATAGTACGTTTGTATGCAGCGCGCATTTTCGCTCTCGGAATAATATTCTCTTATACTTATGTCAACTTGAATTAAATTTCATTATTTTGTTTGCTAGATTTTGTCAGATTCTCCGAAAAATAAAGACTCATAGCGCCATCTATTTAAATGTTAAATAAATAACTTCTCAAAGCGCCCTCTAACGTAAAATCGTTGTATTACGTGATAACCAAAAGAAGTTCGAAAACAAGTTATCTCGTTCACGTTTTCGTACCGCAGTTTCACTGTATCACTAACAGTTTCTGCACCCCACAATAGATGGCGTTACTTTTCATTTTACAATCCTCAGAGGAAGGATCTCGGCTGAATCCTTCCTAGAGATCAGAGTAGTTCTAATCTTCCGTCAAATTTTTTAATAAATATATATAATATTTTTAATCATAAGATAAATCCCACCTAGATACGTGCCTGGGTATCGACAATTAAGTTAGAAAGAAATTATCAATCTGCAATTTACTTAAGTACCTACTTACCTACTTATTTTACGATAACAATGCTGAATGTTTTATCTTTCGAATCATACTAAGTTTACTTATAAATTGAGTAGTTAGTTAAACTCAATTTATATGCTAAATGCATATTGGCATGGCATACAGGCATGTGGTCATCCAAGCCATTGGCATCCAGCAGGGCGTATTCAGAAACTAAGAATACGTACAGGCTCGCTACCCGCTTAAAAAATCCAGACCAGAAATAAAAAATCTGTTCAGATAAGCAAGGTTTAAATTTATTTTCAACTAATATTACCTAAGTAAAACTTAACAATTTTACGGCAGAAGTCCCGAGTCTCTCTGCAATAACCCACCTGATTGGTCAATATAATATTTTCGCGCGCTATTAAAATTTGTCAACTACGCAGGTACAGTCAGCAGCAAAAAGATGTATGCCTCCTCATGCAAAAGATGTATACACTTTAGTACTACGCGTAGTACTAAAGTGGATACATCTTTATACTACGACGTAGTAAAAGTGCAAACATCTCTTTGCTGTTGACTGTACATCGGGGGAACTTATAGATCTGGTACTACTGTACCTACACCACAGAAACATTATAAGAGGGATTCGAAATGCAAAGTAGCGCATTTGCTTCGGAGACGGCTGTCGCCACTTGTCTTCCCGCTCACGCCGCTACAATTACTGATGCCCTCTCGCTCGCACCACGCCACGCGCCTTATGGTGTTATGCAAATCATTGCATAACCTGTGGCGAAACGTTCCACGCCTACTTTGCACTTCTTATAATGTTCTGTGACCTACACAATATCATGGAACACGCTTACATATCGACCAGAAGATGCCTATTCACTCTTGCCCTAAATAAAGGCATAATTGAAATGTGTATCCTTTAGGGCCTAAATGGCCCTTTAGGGCCTAGGGGCGATGAATTAAAAGGCCTAAAGTTTAGGCCTTTTAATTCATCATGCATCAAACCGTGAACACCAAATTAATGTATAACTATTAAAATAAATAACAGTTTGTACTCTAGAGCCTTGTTTTCATCCCATTTCCATTATTGCCGACCGCACCGCGCCCGTTCAAAAGTTCAAAACAAACGGATGGACAATTAATTGGAAATCAAAGTCAGGTTCGTTCGGGCGTATCAAAAATAACCAGCGACCGCCATCGGCAGGTCAGGGGTAGTGCCAAGCTCGGCCAAGGTCCGACAATCTGGTACGAATAGAACGGATTTATGAAACACTAGTGTTTTCCCGCGACTTCGTCCGCACAAATTATATACCAGATTTTAAGTCAGATCATAAGCTATCAAACAAAAAAAGTTTCATCAAAATCGGTTCAGTAGTTTTTGCGTGATGCGCGATCAAACAAACAAACAAACAAACACACAAACAAACACACAAACAAACACACAAACAAACAGACAAACAGACAGACAAAATTTCTAAAAAAGGTTGATTTCGAGTCGGGGATATTTAAAAACCATATCGTAATCTTTTTTTTGTAAATATCTTCAATGTACAGACACAGTTCAGTTACAGTTTTATAATAGTTAATTAAGACGAAGCTTTGACAACGGAGAAGTTAAACTTTTAATTTTTGTCGATTGAACACTGTGGAATCGGGGTCGTTTTGAAGCCGGAACAGGTTGCTTCAGACCATCAAACTGAACAACTTTTACTATGGGACCAACTTTGAAATCGCGAAAAAGAAATCCGCTCAAGAATCTATACAGCTGGTTTTAAATACGGTCGGAGCCAAAGTTTATGTTACTAACCGCAACGCGTGCATAGGTTTGCCAAATATGGCAAGGTCGCCATGTAAGGATATGCCTATTTGGAGAGGAGTGAAACGACCGAGTGCATGATTGATACTGAATTTATTAGTAACTAGTGTTTTCCTGCTACTTCGTCCGCACAAATTATATACCAGATTTTAAGTCAGATCATAAGCTATCAAACAAGAAAAGTTTCATCTAAATCGGTTCAGTAGTTTTTGCGTGATGTGCGAACAAACAAACAAACTAACAATTTTGTCAATAGATGGCGCTGCACGTCATTTAAATCGCGCTATCGAATGTTATTAGATTTTATATGAAGTAAACCGCTACTTTTTTGTACTCATGATTTTACGGTTTTATAATAGTTAAGAATAATAAAATAATAAGATAAGATAAACTAATAACAATGGATGGATTAAATAGTCTTAGATCTAGGTTACATACTTAGTACACTATGGCTACATTTTTTTTTTGTTCAAAGCACCCTAGTAATACTGATGGAAGTGCTACCATGAAACTGAACAACTTTCACTATGGAAACAACTCCGAAATCAAGAAAAAAATAAACAGCTGTTTCATACTTTATATTACTATTGTGAGACGTGTTTTGCTTTTATTGGTTGGCACACTTTTTTCATTAGCAAAATTTTTGTACCCTAATTGCATTAGGTATCACGAAATATTTTACGACTTTGTACGCACAGACCTCTGAAATATGAAACTTCAGATACCTACTCATAATAAATTTTGAATGAGTCCACCTATTGCAATGAAATAACTCTAATGTTAATCGAAACTAAGCCCTTTGCTTCTGTGAAAACCCCATCCAAATCGGTTCAGTTTAAGTGATGAATGAATGCGAAGAAGTTAAAAGCCACTAGATTTTTCTCTCTGTTTAGTTACTCCGTTCCGTGTGGTTACACAATATTTCTGACCACCCCAAAACGGATTAAATACATAATTAAATAAACGACGTAGATTTTTTTTTGCCGACTCAAAATGGTAATATCTTGGTCCCTATTAGAAAAAAGAGCCAGAGTTTCGGTACTGTGGCGACACGGACTCACCCCCCGTCACACTGGACAGAGTTTCGGTACTACTGGTGAAACGTGGATGTTCTGAGGTTTCAGAATATCTCTGACAACCCTTCGGGGAATATAGTCGTGAGCATATGCGTGCCATTATAAAAAACTTCGCCAATGCGATGCCAACCTACGTAACAGGCTAATCTAAACAAATTATTAGTCGTTTTAACGGACATGCAACAACATTTATGTACTACTGGCGTGTACAAGTATTGACCGAGCACTCGGACATATTTCTGAGAATACAATTACCATATAAAATGCAATACGTACTTTCCCGGCAAATCGATTCAATCCGATGTCGATTTAATTGAAAATTCCTGGAGCAGACTAAATTAATTAATTCATGAAAATAATGACCCTACTGAAATAACACACATTATCTTATCCCAGTTTAAATACAGATGAGTATTATTATGATGAATAGAAAATAGAAAAGTAACGCGGCAAAATGATGTTTGCGTAGGTATCTTCTTTTCTAAAGAAACGGTTTACCGGTTTAACGGTAGAAACCGTTTCTTTACTACTGCTATTGATAGAAGGAAATATACGATACGTATTTGCAGGCAAAAATATTATTTTACTTTGCTTTAAAAATACAATATTTTGAATACTTACAGAAAGATGTGAAAGAAATGCGAGTGAATAACAATTTCGATCATCACAAATTAATCAAAGCTCACAACATTTTATTTTAACTGAAGAAAGGGCCCAAAATATTTTCATTTCATATTCCAGACCATTATTTTTTCTTGCGTGTCTTAAAGAATATCAAAGCTAACATTTTGGTTTTGTCGTTTCATAACACGCTTAGACATCACCGTCGCGTAGGTAGAAATGAAAGCTAATGGCAATTTATATTGTAACCATTTCATCAATCAATAACGTCGATCTCGTTACCTACAAATAGTTTAGACAGTCGACAGCGTCTTTCTTAGGTCGCAAAAATTTTAATAACTTGATTGTGAAACAGTCTTGCATAATGGAGCGTACGAAGAGCCTCTTCTTGTTGGTCTAAACTTTAGATCAATAAAACTGAACAACTTTCACATCGGAGCCAAAAATCTGCTGTTTCATACAATAGTGCAATACCGTCTCGACTCAAATGTATAAGATAGCCGATTCTTTTTTTCAACGTTGTATGTATAAAGGATGTTTTGTTATACACTGTATACGTCCCACTGAAGGATGCAGCCAGGCCTTATATCAGGGAGGGCTTATGGGTGTCAGTCGTAGAAAGAGAAGGAACTAGAAGAAAGCACGTGTCTTGTCTTATATGCAGTATGAGATGCACACCTAGCACAGCAAATTCGCTCTAGTTAAAAAAGGAGATCGCTTCTTATTGCTGTCCTTATCGACGTACCTAGCCACTTTTTTGTTCTACGACGGCTGTCTGACTTCGGAGTCAGACATCTATTTTCATAGAAATTGTATAGGATTTTATGACCATCGCTGTCTCATACGAGGTTACACTGATGTTACGTCTATCAGCGTAAGCGAAAAATACTTCGCCTATGGTGTCAGTCAACCACGCGTGCCCAATGTGGATTGGTAAACTTCACACCTTCATGGGCAACTCATCCCACACACGACTCATCCCGCGGGCTCAGTTGACACCTTTTATTTTGTCGGGGGTGACTCGGCCCATTCATTTCCCAAGGGGTCTACTCATCCCGCGGTGGATGGGGGCGGGAGTGAATGGGGAAACCCCCTTTTCCAACTCAGACGGTTAGGTTAGCGAGGAGCGAAGCGACGAGCATGTTAGGTTTCTTGTGACCACAGCGCACGAGCCGAGCGAGCGGAGCGAGCGGTGCCGCGGTAGCGGCCGGCGAGTGCCAGAACCGAATTGCTACTATTTACCTAATCCACCGCGGGATGAGTTGACCGAGTGGTCCGAGTCGCCCCCAACATAAAAAGTAGCGGTCAACTGAGCCCGCGGGATGAGTCGTGTGTGGGATGAGTTGCCCATGAAGGGAACTTCACATACGGATTCAGTTTTTTTTTTTCAGCTTATGCATATTTAATCACGATGTTTCCCTTCACCGTTTAAGAGCAGACGGTATTACGTATATAAGTTAGAAAACTCATTGATACGTCTGTGTGGATTCGAACCTGGAATCCATGATTGAGTTTCCATACCTCTCCGCAACGCGCCACCGACAGACGCTACCGAGGAAATTAGTTTTGAAATTATTTTCAAACTAATTTTCTCACTCACTTAGATTTAATGCTTTCTCAGCCCTGACTTCAAAAGAAAATGTAGTTAACGTAGGCTAAAACATAAATTAAGACATATTTTTCCGAGGCAAAGGCACACGTCTTGGCACAATGAGGGGGGGCCTCCTTGAAAACACTTTAGTAAAACAATGGACCCTTTCCTTTCTACGTGAAAATGTCAAGCCGAATTTGTAGCTTCTGTTTTTGTTTCGCATTTTTCATAAAACTTTTTAGATAGTTAAGTAACAAGTTTTATTGCATACACAATAAGGCTTAAGTTTATTTGACGGATAGGAATTCGTGACTTTTTTTATGTGGTCTATGTTCGTTTAGTATCGAATAGGTTTTCGTAAGGGCACAGCACTGAGTAAATAACTAAGGGGAAGTGCAAATTCAGTATCGTCGTCGTATATAACGCGTCAATTTTTAACGATTTTTGCCCAGAAATCGTCAATTTTTAACGATTTTGCCCAGAAACGGAATCGGCTGCTGGATACCATACGTTCAGCTACGCCAGGCCAATTAAAGCGGCTTAAAAATGCTCTGACAAAAAGTTTACCTTCGTCGACCAATCATCATATAGCCGTCGCGGTGAAGTATGACACTCACCCTTACTCGTTGGATACTGCAGGCTACAACTTTGAAATAGAACTGTTAATTATAAAATATTTAAAAGTATTTGATTCTAAAATGAGACGCAAGATTTTTTTGACAGCAGCAAACAGGTCGCGAAAACAATTATCCAATAGCGGCAAGGGATTGAAGGCGCGCTATTAAAATTTGTCAACTGCTCAGGTACATCGGTAAGACTTATAAACCTGGTAGCTATTTGTTAGGAGGCAGTTTCGAGGACTGCCAATGCTTCCCCATCCACCCACCACACCCCACGGTGTGGTGGGTGGATGGGGAAGCTTGATACCACCTAAAATGGCATAGAACGGCGATTGCTATTAGCATTGGCAGCTGAAAGCCAAGCTGAAAGTCACCCAAAGGGCAATGGAGAGGGCTATGCTCGGAGTTTCCCTGCGAGATCGGATCAGAAATGAAGCCGCTGAAGAACCAGAGTAGCTGACATAGCCCAAAGAATTGCTAAACTAAAGTGGCAGTGGGCGGGGCACATTGCTCGCAGAACCGATGGCCGATGGGGCCGGAAGGTTCTCGAGTGGCGGCCGCGTACCGGAAAGCGCAGCGTGGGTAGGCCGACGGTGGACCGACGACCTGGTGAAGGCGGCGGGAAACCGTTGGATGAGGGCAGCGCAGGACCGGTCGTTATGGCGATCCTTGGGGGAGGCCTATGTCCAGCAGTGGACGTCCAACGGCTGAGATGAGGATGATGATGATGAAGCTTCCCCAACCAGCCAACCAGCAAGTGGTAGGTACGAACCTTGGCTTAGGAAGAGAGATACGGGGTTGATGGCGCCTGGAAATATCATTGAGTTAAGTACGTACATTACATTTAGAATGCCCACTCTACTGATACATTATTTTATTTACCAATAAGTAGAAAGTATTTGGAAAACCCTCTCTTCATTAAATGTAGCTGTTATTTTCAGTTAGAAAGAAACGTACAACTTCAAAGGTTACCCTAAAGTAAATGTTGCTGTAATAGCCACTTATACGTACGGGCCGGGAAAAAAGGCATCGTTTAGGAGGTGTGATTTAGCGGAATAATTTCTTTGAAGAAATAAATGAGGACTATTAAATAAAACAGATCAATTCAATTTATCTGCTAAGACAAAAGTAGGTAGGTACTTAAATTGAAGTAAATTTCGAGTAATCAGACATAATACCTTGATCAAATACTTTTTACTGAAGCTCCCCGGATACAGGATGTAACAAAACAACCTAGTAATACTTGAGGCGTATCATCCTTGGACCACGACTCTCCATACTAATCGACGCGAACTAGCGCGTGGCTCCGGTCAGAATTTAGCTGTTTTCTTTGAAAAATATAAGATTTTTTTAATATTTTCGAAAAAGTAAGAAAACCACATCATTCTAAATTGTGTTGTGAACAATATTGTAAATTTTCATTTACTTCCGATTAAAAATGCAAGAGTAAAATGGTTACTACTGTAAAAAAAAAAGTTGTGACTTTAGAGTCACTTTTCTTCGGTTTTATAACCGATATATATTATAACCGGTATTAAAACCGATTTCTAGAAAAACCACATCACTTCTCATATCGTGTAGAATTGTAGATGGTTCAGTTTATTTTTCAGCTCAAAAAGTGTCATAGTTAATGAATAAAATGGTTGCAAAGTTACCCAAAATCAGGAGGTAGCTCCTTATGAAAAAAAAACGAAGAAAAGAGACTCTAAAGTCACCCCTTTATTTTTCAGTTGTAACCATTTTACTCTTACATTTTTAATCGGAAGAAAATGAAAATGTACAATTATTGTTCACAACCCAATTTAGAATGACGTGGTTTTCTTACTTTTTCGAAATTAATAAGAAATCATCAAATTTTTCAAAGAAAACAGCTAAATTCTGACCAGAGCCACGCGCTCGTTCGCATCTATTAGTATTGAGAGTCGTGGTCCAGGAATGATAAGCCTTAAGTGGGTGCTTCAGACCATCAAACCGAACAAATTGGAGCCAACACCGAGAAAAAATAAAAAATATGCTATCCCATACATTTGAGTCGAGCCACATATTAATAATAAATTACTACGTAAACTTCAGTTTTGTATTCGACAGCAGATTTTTTTATTTTTTCTTTGTGTTGGCTCCATAGTGAAAGTTGTTCAGTTTAATGGTCTAAAGCGCCCCCTTAAGTATTAGTAGGGTGTTTACACCCTGTAGATATAGAAACCGTTTAAAAAAACTTTCATTCAAGGTAGGTACGTGGTGTTTCATATTTTGTAGCTGAGTAGCATAGATGGTATAGGATATTTCCCGCTGACCTAGTTTTATGCTATAAGTATTCCCCATTCCCCTTTAAAGTTAAATGGCTAAATGCAAAATTGTTCCTATACAGGTTGGTAGGAAAAGTACCACATACTCTAACCATCAAACTGAACAACTTTAAGCATAAGAGCAAACGTGTCAGAACAAAAAAAACAGCTGTCTCATAAATTTTAATCGAGTAGCGCTGGCGCTGCAGTTGGTATGGAACAGCAGATTTCTTTTTTGCGCTGACATGTTTGCTCCCATAGTAAAAGTGGTTCAGTTTGATAGGTAGTGTATGTGGTTTAATGGTTAATGATACTTTAACTTACACCTGTATATGAAATGAAGTTACCTTCAATGAAAAATAACACAGAAACAAATTCAAATAAATATATTTACCATCTCCGTAGTCATTTTGTAGACATTTCTTGACGCAATGGACCAAGAAATAGGGTTAAGAACACTGGAGCAGACTGTGAAGAATAAGTTACCTGAAACAAAGTAAATATAGGTCATTCAGTGCATTTTCTAGAACTTGCCGAGCTTTTGGTGAGATTCAACTGCGCGAAAGGTGGATATTAACACCACAGAGGATTTAACACACTGGCGCGGCGGCTTAGCTTTAAAATTTTAAATTCTCATAAGTTTGGATTGAATTAACCAATTGCTTTGAAGTAAAGCCTAAATTATTATCTAAACTAAGCCCTAATGCACCTGTGTAAACTTTTTCTTCAAATCAGCTCTGTAGTATGGAAAAAACAGATACGCACGCAAGTAGAGCGCATGTTTCCCCGATTTGTTTCCCTTCCCTGGTTGAGAACTCAGTACGATGTACACACGGCGACACATCAAGTACGCAAAACCAAAATAAGCTGGCCGAGCGTCGTTATAAGTTATTCACTCTACGCGCGGTCAGCTTAAATTCGTTTTGCGTAGCTGGATGTGTCGCCGTGTGTACATGAGTTCGAAAAACTCATACTATGCTCGCTCGCTTTGAGGATATCGTGGAACATTTTACTAGATTTATTGCACTGTTATAAAGGTAGAGGGCTAAGCAGCAGATGAAAGCATAACCCCAAGAAGAGGTAATGTAAAACAATATGAATTACTACACATTTGTCTCTCTAATCTCCCTGACCCGAAAACGACATCATCAATTATCATACTATGACGTCATTCAACGTCCAAACTAAAGTACCAGGTCAGTTTCTCGGCTGGATTAGCATTGTTCTGCAAGTATTGTGTGTGGAATGCGGGATTATTGAAAAGGCTTCGGGGCCTCTTGGGGGATTTAGGATTAATTGTGAAGTTTAATGTGAGTTGTTGATATCAACAATGTATTCTCTATTCTATTCATCACGGGCCTTCCATCTAAGTAGATGTTCGAAGTTTGCCTATCCGGGAGCAACAAGGCCTGCCGCATTTGGAGCACTTGTGCTGTGTGTCAGTTGGTGCAGGAGCATGTAAGAGTCCCTCCGTCTTACGGCTAGAGATTCGTACCAGAATTCATCGCAGGTTGAGCGAATGACTGCCAAAACCTTCCTCCACCTAAAGATGAACGCGGACTTGGCCGCACCGTACGCGCCCCAGCCTCGCAGACTTCCACCTTAACCCATCCCTATCAAAAAGTCTCAAGCGTCGAGTCGAATTGTTGTTAAGATAAAACTTAATTTACACAGTCTTCTTAATTACAATTTACAGTACCTACATAAATAAAGATAGGAGCTTCGATCGGACAAAATTAATTGGAACTGCGTTCACGGACGTTATAAACTTGATTAAAAACTTACGCTACGAAGTTAGTAGTGCACGAACCCATTAGCTGAAACAGCTCAGTGTGTATCTGCCAAATAGCTAAAACGAGTAGATAGGAGGGATAACGCTCGTATAATGAATGACACATTAGTATTTCGAACAACTTGCTGCCAAATTAAAGCTAAATACAGGGTGAAAGGTGTCAAAGAGATTTATTAGATTACACTACAGACCAAAATTAAACAATCTTCACTGTGTGATGATGATGTCCTCCACGACGTATCCCTCATTGGTTCCTGGCATGAGCTCGAATGTGACTGGAGCATCCGAGTTTTGTCTTAAAGACCCTGTTACACGTAGCACAGTACAGTTGCCAAGTCGAGTTTTACGTGTAATTGTATGTTGGTTTGTAACGGCTCTTGCGGTCTTGGCGTTTGGCTTCAAGGGTTGCCAGCCAGCCTTGCAGTCTCGAAGTATTCGGTCCCCTCCCTGATAGCTTTTCGCCACTCAGTCAACATCAAAACCGCAAAAATAGGAGCTGTTCCATACGAAACAACAATATCTACTCGACTCCAATGAATGGAATAGCAGACTTTATTTTCCTGATTTAGATGTTGACTCCATAGTGAAAGTCGTTCAGTTTGGTGGTCTTTTTAATCAAATCTCGTAAATCATTATACCTACATTTAATTATCTTGTTAACATTTATTAATAAAAGAAAGTACCAGAGACATTTTCTTCAAACAAAGAGACAATTGTTGTCAAAAATTGTACGGTTCGAAAACATGGGTTGGCTCTCAACTGTCCAAGAGATGTTTAAACAATGAACTAATTGTTTTTCCTCCAATTTGCGGCAGGCTATTATTTATTATGTACTAAACGCTGGCTTTCTTGCTATTTCTTAACCTATGAGAAAAGTACGTTCCATTTGGGAACGTTTTGAGGTGTAGCATAGCAATTCGGTATGTCAAGTTTTTTTTGGTCTTTATTTTTATATTTTTTACGGATAGAAGACATAATTTTAAGACACCTATTTCATTCTTATTGCGATTAATCGAGTTTATCAATATAAATAAATTTTTAAATTATTTTGATCTGTAATCTCTAAGTGCAAAAATGGTGGAGAGAAAATAATTCGAACTCCATGGAGAAAAACTATCTACTGCTATATTTAAAAAAAATTAAACCTGCCTCCTCTTTCTAACTCTATGCTGGAAACAGATACGGCAACATCAAATGTCAAATTCTGACATTGTGAATGTATTTTTTTTCTTAATGGCCGGTTATTTTAAGTTGATTTTATGTTTACCAAGGAGTTCACAGGTATGCCAGTGACGTCACTGAACGGACCGAAAAACGTCGTTATTTTATTAAAAATATCTGTAATCCTTTCATTTTAAAATCTCTGACATATAAAATATGATTATTGAGACAATTATTTCGAAATGGTTTTCGATTCAGCCCTCCAAAAAAAAACTTGACATACCGAATTGCTATGCGTGACCTTCATTAATAATTGATATTTTCTTTTGGAATCGTCAAATAAATAATATATGTACTTGTTAACACTATACAATTACCGTAGTGTACAGTCTATACAATAGACTGCTTATACATTATATTGAACATTTTGCGCCTATTTATTATTTTGTATCTTATACCTACTAAGTTAGGTATAGGTATACCATTTGAGTATTTTGCGTAAGTTTTACGTCAATCAATGTACTACGCCGAATCTGTCAAAAATATACCAACAATGTTCTTATTAATGAATCCTGTTGTACTTAGGTTTGTAATGCCGATGGTTTCCAATCAAATCAAAATAAATAAAACACAACAACATAATAGAAAACATTTGTATAGCGGAGCAGTTACTATACTATCCTTTGCATAGTTTATTATTTTTAATTAAGGCTCTAACTGCTCGTAGAGCTGTCTGTCTGTCTGTCTGTCTGAACATTAACTTTTGAACATTATTATGGCGGATTTCTTAAAAAAATAATAAAAATGACAAAAAGTTAAAAATTTATTCAAGAAACGAATTTTTATCAATGGTTTTTCTTCTTGCTCTATCGTAAAAACGGTAATTCATACAAGCGTCAAACTTGGTGTGATTATAGAACAAACTCTACAGTATAATAACAAATAATAAAAACCGGCCAAGTGTGAGTCGGTCTCGCGCTAAAGGTCCCGGAGAAAACAAAACTTTTTTGTAAGTTAATAGTTATTTTGTGTGGTGGTGTGGTACGGAACCCTCTTTGCGCGAGTAACCCGACTCGCACTTCACCGGTTTTATTTTAAATGGACTCTGAATGGACAGCCTCGCTTAGGGAGCAATTAATAACTGTTTAGTGAGACGTATTTTTTCATTTGAGGTATTTTTTTAACTAGCATAGCATAGCATAGCATATGCTCACGACTACATTCCCCGAGGGGGTAGTCAGAGATATTCTGAAACCTCAGAACATCCACGTTTCACCAGTAGTACCGAAACTCTGTCCAGTGTGACGGGGGTGAGCCCGTTTAACTAAATTTTCAGAAAACTAGTTTCTGATTGATGCCCAATCGACTCTAAATTGTGTTGTTTGACCGTATATTATACCAAGTAACAGAATTGTGCGATCTAATGTAAACATCGAAAGAACAAAACATTGTTACCTGATTCAAAGACTCGTGTACCTATGGGCAATATTTGATTTGTTGAACGATTTTGTATTTCTGTTCAATACCCTAACAAAACAATTCATACGCAACATGAAAATATGTAGTGTATAGTTATAGACTAATATCTATAGTTTTGTGGTAATAAAAACAGTTTACGTCTACCGCTCGGTAAGTAGTTACCTTATAGTACCTACATTACTGCAGTGGCCAGCAAAAGAGGCATTGATGGACGAACGTGTAAATGTGGGCCGAGGCGAAGTCGAGGCACACATACGTAAGTCCATCAATGCGTAGTTGTGGCCAAGGCTTGTATAGTGCTTTTCTCAAACAATGCGCGGAAATTAAATCAATCCAATTTTCCTGTGTTAAAGCTAGTAACTTATTATTAATCTGTGGTTAAAGTGTCCTTTCGTTTTTTTTCATTGTAAAGCTTTCTATTTGCAAGCCAGTTCGAAATTTAAATAAAACCTTTGATAAGTTACCTCCTTGGTTGTCATGTTTCGAAGTAAAAGATCGTTCCATTTTTAATTAACACGACAGATATGAGTTTACCATGTAATTTGTTTGGCTGCTAAACCACGACAGATATGGATTTTCATACAACTTTTGCCAGCCGCTGCTCGCATAGTACAGCAATTTCGAATTATCTCGAAGAAGGTTGTCAAAATAATGCTCTAATTTCGAAGTATGTTTGAGAAAAGTAATAATAAGTACATCGATTAATCGTGTTGTATCATTCACTTAGCTCTAAATTGTCCACTGCTGGACATTAAATTTTAAGGTAAGATTTGCAATAATCTTAATGAATTAATTGATGAAATGGAGGTATTCCTCAACGAAATGGCCCCATTTCATTGTCTGTCCTCGATTTCTGTGCATTATTTGCAAGATTAAGCCTAAGACTAAGCCTTAGTTTGTATCTATATAAATGTATTCTATATCGTTGTCTCGTTATCATAATACAAGTCCAGGCTAGATTCTGGAACTTTAAATGTGACTAGATAATTTGTGTGACACTGTCCAAGATATTTATTTATTTATTTAGGGTCAGCGCACACCTGAACTGTTCAAACAGTTCTCCGCTAGATGTGCGCTGATGCTTATCACGTCCTGTCCTCGGGGTAGGGTAACTGGACAGGGATAGAGCCATTTTGCGCTTCGTCGTTCTAGGTTCGTCTCCGAACACAGACATGGGACAGTGGACTTTTATAGATCTAGATAGAGAAGTGGTCTATGAAGGTCCACACTACATATCTCAGGCGGTGAGTAACAGACTATACTTATCAGATTAGGGTTCTGCCTTAACACATTGTATACATACATTTTATATGACTGCGGATAAAAAAAATCTGCTGTCCCAAACAAAACTGCAGTATCTATTCGACTCAAATATATGATACAGCTGTTTTTTTTTCGCAATTTCGAATATGGTTCCATAGTGAAAGTTGTTCAGTTTGATGAGTAGAATACAATGCTGAAGTTATCCGCTGTGATATATATACCCTGTATAGGTAGGTGCAATTTACTAATACCTTACTCCAACAATAGGTAACAAAAGTGAAAAAATTTCAAACACATTTTTTTACATTCCTTTTGTTCAACTGGCGCTGCAATATTTTTGGTAAAAATTATGGCCACAATACGAGGTAAACTTTAGTGTAAAAAAACTGAGCCGTGAACCGGTGGCACGAGCACGAAATATCTGTCAAAATGGGTGTGGTTATTACCGAAGCGAGTCGAGCCGAATGCTGAGTCGGACTCCAACTAAGATGTTTTGGTAAATTCTCTCTTCTGAGCTTCTGACCTACTTTATTTTAGTAGAGTATCTCGTTTGACATACGATTTTAAATTAAAAAGTGTGCTGATTTTAGTTTGAATAAGCTCTTCAACATCTTTATCTTTCCTTATTACATTATTCTACGAATATTATAATGGTGATAGATTGGTTAGGAAAGTTAGGAGTCTAGGTGACATTCGAAAACTAAACAGCTTTTAGGTACTATGTGAGTAATACTTCATGAAATCATGACCTTAACTCTCTTTTGAAAAATTCAACCAAAAATCAGTAATGTAAATAAATGGGACTATTTTAACGTTCTATTACTGAGATGCTAATACGAATTAACGAATCCGCATACGAATGATGCCGGATATTTAATTGGATTTACCCGCAAAATTCGATAAATCCGCCAAAAATGCGGGCTCAGCGAAACCGAAATTCGATTCGTGTACGATTATAAGTATTCGTATATTATTATATCCTACTTCCGTGCTATTGTGATAACTCGGCGATGCAATAATAAGCTCTCTTGTCATTTTTATTGCATTACATTCACAATTTTATTAGAATGCCAGATTTATGATTTGTTATGAATCTTTTAAACGGGAGGGTATGGTCCCAAGTACCAACAGCCACCTTAATTTTATATAACAGTGTTGTCGTAGTGAATACCTAGGTATTAAAAATTAAAGAAAGTTTCTGGCCGCATCTTGTCTACAACGGAACACCTTCCGAACAGCGCGGTGGTAGAGTTAAAAATTACGTCAGAAAAGCTATCTATGATGAAATTACCTCTATCGTTCTAGCATTACCTATATTTAAATATAAAAATTTGCGTTTGAGTTCACAATACTTACCTAAGTCATTTTGTCTTAAATATCAATTGAAAAGATACCTGTATGGTGCTATACGTAATTGATTTTTGTGATTTACATTCTGATAAGAGATTCATTATTTACATGAAATACTCTGGCCTAAACACAAAATGACTTATTTTATTACTCATTTTTTGTGATCGTATAATATTATAAAGGTTCCAAGGTGTAACAGCGAAAAAGAACCAGCGAATCTACCCCTTTATATTATGTATTTTAATCAATGTCTACGTTCCCTGAAGTCATTAAAATCTGCAAATTATTATAGCTGTTTTAAGTTTAAAACTATCCGTTATAAGTTCTGAAGACTAACATAACTTCGATACAAAGTTTCAAGGACTTATGCAGAACTTAAGAATGTTGAAGTGGGCAGAAGTTCCGAAGCTGCGAACCCTGAGATGTTAGGCATATTTGCACTAGTCAGTCGAAAAATCGGATGTTCCATACAAACCACATTCGACTCGACTCACATTAATCGTGAGAGGAAACATTTGCCCTGCAGTGGGATCCTACAGACTACCTATGAGTTAAAGGTCCTTCCTTACTTTTATGATGGTATGACACAGACTTAAAAGAAGAACCAGACGTAATCTCGTCTAATCATGAGTGAAGCACCCATTTCTTTTGTGTGCGTGCTGTCACGCGGTACATAAGGTGACGGGTTGTAGCACCTGCGCCTAGAGCTAGTGCATCTGTGTGAGTGTAGGTGCCTTGTAGAACAAACGAGATTGTATTACCTTGCATGCTTCACATCTTTTTAGTGCAATATTCGGTCCGTATTTCTTTCAAGTCCGTGGGTATGACGTGGCAAGTGGTGACAGGGGCCCAGACTTTCGACCTATGAAACACTGCATGAGAAAACGTAATCCCTTAGTCGCCTCGTATGATATCCGCGCGCGGCTAAGAACACTTATTATTCTTTCGTAGGCGCGTATGTAGAAATAAAATGGCCCATTCAAACCCACACAGCATTACAATTAAAATCTGTATTGTACCTTTGTTTGTTTACAATATAATAAAATTCAAAGTCCAGATTAACTAACATTTCATTCATGTTTCGGTGTACTGACGTGATAACCCGATTTTGACTTATTTGAGTACATAATAAAATAAATGTAGGACCAAAGTATACCCTTTCAATACGTTTAAAGGCACACGAACGTCTTCGAGCATTTACGAGCAAGATTTATCGATCCCTAAAATAAACTACAGGTCGTAAAACTCTAGATAGGTACCCTAGTTTGTGCCCTAGTCACAGGGGAGAAGAGAATAATTACTGTATTTTCGGCACAATATGATTTTACGGTACGTCAGTCCCTGAACACTTATTTTACAAATTTTCTGTGAAGGTGACGATTTACATATTTTTACCACACTGAAGCTTACAGATAATTCTATATATTTATATGGCTTTACTCTCATTTAATTCAGGGTTATAATAGTCGGTGGTGCGTTGAGGAGAGCTATGGAAACTCAATCTTGAGATCCGGTTTGGAATTCGCACGGACCACATGCCATGTATCATACCAATGAGTTTTTCTAACTTATGCACCTACGTAATACTGACTGCTCTGAAACGGTCATGAAAAACATCGTAAGGAAACCTGCATACGCTGAAAAAGAAATTCCGATGCGTATGTGTGTGAAGTCTACCTATCGTAGACCGTCCTACCTACTACCTACCGTCTAATCATTGAATGACGTTAAGTAAGATTTAGGAGAGCAAAGTTTGTATGAAGTACTGAAGTTGGTATGAAGATTGGTAACTTCTTCAATCATCTAAACATGATAAATAAATGATCACCATCAACGCTGCTCAAATAATAATTGTCTAAATACATTATCCTTGCTACTGATAAGACACCTGATAAGATAATAAAGTAAAATAAAAGTTTTCTAAATTGAAAGGATATACAGTAATTTTATTTCCAATACTTCAAAGCTACAAATCTACCTATATGGCACCGAGCAAAGATGTTTTATTGATAGATTGTTTCCTCACTTCATGAGGCGATATAAAGTCGCGTGACAACATTGATAAATATAACGAGGAGGATGCAACTCAGCCTTTAGATTACTTTGTTCAATCATATTCATAACACGAATAAGGGCTGTTTATCTAGTGATAAGCATGAAAACGGTATGGAGAAAGTTCACCATTATTTATGAAGAGGATAGACAGTCTGAAATGCGAATTTGGAGAATAGGTCACTTTTCTGACTGTATACATATTTGTCCGATCCGCCCCACCCATACACTCCACCGACTAAAGTGCGAAAGAGACAACTACAGCTCGGACCAATTTTATCTACATAAAATCGACGAAAACAGCTTTTCGTATTCCCATTTTTCCTACTCGAAATGAAAACCGATTTTAATCGTTCTTTCAAGAAAAATATGAAAAAGAATGTCCTGTGGACTTACTTCATTTAGTTGCATCCGAGTTCACAGAAGCTGGGCTGGCTAGTTCAAAAACCGCTGTCTGCCTCGAACTTCCCGGGTCTATAAATTAAGGTAGTCAATCCGTCGCGTCGTTGTCCTAATGTTGCTTCCAAGGATTATAGCGTCCTCTTTTTGGTTTCATCGTGGCAATCAATAATTTCTTATTTTCTACTTTATTTGCGGTGCAGAAAGTCTTGACACGGTTGAAACAAGTTTATATCTCCTAGCGAGAAACAATACATAAAACAGAACTATCCTGGTTCATCAGTTGATGTAGTATACAGGGTGTTACGTTATAACTGCCTCCCTTGTTTAATGGTTAAGAGCATTGGGCTCTTGATACGGAGGTCGTGGGTTCGATTCCCACGGGGGGCTCCTAGTGGAATGTTACTGTGTGAGTTTTCCCCCAGTTGGTTAGGACATTGCAGGCCGAATCACCAGATTGTCAGAAAAGAAAGATGATTCCGTGCTTCGGATAGTACGTTAAGTCGTTGGGTCCCGGCAACTATATCTGGTGGTAGTATTCGTTACATTGAAAAACCACGTCAGATTCCGTAAGGCAATTTGAAAGTTGAGAAAATATTAATGTTTCACACATAGGGTCACATTATGTAAGTCTGCGACACAGGCGCCATTTCCACGAGTCATATTTATCGCAGCTATATTCTCGCCAAACCACAATAATCGAGTGTGAGCGTATTCCTGCGATGATATCGCCGTGTAAAGATTAGCTCTTACATTTGGTGGTTTGCCAAGCAAGTATATCGCTGCTATAATATCGCTCGTTACCTTTCAATATCTTGGGAATATAATTATGAAAGTAGGCAGTAATTTGCTTTTGAAACTACTTACTCGCATTTTTTATACTCTGGTTACGTTTTGTTCAATAACTTTTATCATTTCCGAAATATTTAAAAGTCGACGGACTTCCCCTTAGAGAAACTTACCAACCTGACCTTACCTAATAAAAGTTTTTAATTTGGTCGTTACCTTTGTCACTTACGAGAAAAAAAAAACATACGGGTCGAATTGAGAACCTCCTCCTTTTGTTGAAATCGGTTTTAGGAACATATCGTACGTATCGTACGGTTTTCTACACCACTTAGCTTGGGAAAATACCTATGTTTTTTATGTTTCTATGTTCTATTTATAAATATATTTTTTTCAATAGCATAATAAGCTTTATACAGCATAAACTCTATGGTCTCTATTTCATACACTTTAGACTGGCAGCCCGATGTGAAAAAAATTTACAGTAGCCATATAACATCAGAAAAGAAAACAATCGTTTTCTTTTTAATTGAAGCAAATTGCGGCAATGTACATTTTTTACAGCAAAAGTTGCCAGTAATGTACAGCCTACGTAGAATAAAAACTTTTTGGATTCTCGAAAATATTAGACTTGTTTATTAAAACCTTTTTGCATGATTTTATTTTAGTTGCCACATCGAGTTGCAATCTCTGTTTTATATTTAAAAAAAACTGCGTTTAGGGTGAGAGGTTGTTTATTTACGTGTGTTTGTGGGTGCAAACGAGTATTCCAATTAATCTCCAAAACGGCTAGATACGGTTTTCTGTAAAGGGTTTATTGTCATTAATCGGCGATGGTTCTTGGATAGATGTTATGGTGGTAGCTCGCCAGGGGGCGCTGCAATAAACATTTTTCGCTCTTCAAAATTAGTTTTAGCGCATTTTTTTCTCTGAGTCGGCTTGACCGATGAACATGCAGAAATGACATACAAATTCATAATTTTAATTCATAATTCCTTAGAAAAAGTATATGTCTAGAACTTCGATCAACAATATCCAACTAGATAACGCGTCAGCGCTCGAAACATGTCCCGGCAAATAACGCCTCACTATTGGAGTGAGGTCTTATTTTGAATTAGTTGCGTTCGAACAAAGCCAACGTAAGCACGTCTCGCAATGCCGCAGTGTTCCTTTTTTAAATTACTAGGAATTATGGTTGCTTTGAGGTCGAAATTATAATGTATTCGGACTGTTTTCTCGGTTCGTTAATAAAAAAATGTAGTATATTCACGAGGACAGAATTTCTCTTTGATTTTGTATGCGACCCGTTATCTAGTTGTATATTGTTGATCGAAGGTCTAGAATGAGCCTCACTAATATCCCGTATAAAACAAAAGGGGCTAAGTTTCATAAGTTGGTGTGCGTGAGGCGCCCTACAAATTATGTATGTGTGCGTGTATATGTATAGGGTTTAGGAACCAGAACTGGTTCCAATTTTTTTCGACGCTTTCGTATCTTCGACTGTCAATGTTGACATATACTTTATCAAAGCATAATTCATTTATTGCATCATATGGTAATATACAGATATACAGATACACAAATAGACAGATATTTAGACGGTAAAGTAGGAATTTTATGAAAAGTATAAAATAAAAAGCAAAATCTTTTTTTATTTTTATTTAACCCACGACTGATAGAAAGTAGGTAAGTAACGAAAGATAATAAACCAAACCCATACCAAACCCAAGAAAATCCGTCAGGGGCTGAGCGCTCAGGCGCTCTTTATCAGGATAAATTTAATTCTTTCAACAATTTTCGTTTTTCTGTATTTAGGTCTACTTAAACGTGCTCGAAGAAATAGATCGAATAATACTTTGTACTTTGTTTAAAGGAAAATGTTTCGAAATAAATTATGCCAATTTGCGGATCTTCTAAAGTTTAGGGGAAAAAAGTTACTTTTTCTTTACCACTGTCTAAAGGAAAAAGGTGAAAAAAATTGAGGGAACGACGATTTGTGAAATCACAGGGTTCCAACATCTGAAGTCGTCTTAGGGTCCTCCAATTACTTCAGCCAAACGGTCCGTTAGGCACGCACTAAAATGTACTTAGATTAAACCAAAAAAAGGAGGATGCGTTATTTCTGACAATGAACATTACGTAAACAAAAAATATCTTCGCATTTTATATCCGTTTGTTGGGTCTGGGGCTACTCCATGCCAATCAATCCATGGTTCCTTTCCATTTGCTAACACTTTATTACATTGCTTGGATATTTGCCTCCATGTTTGGGTCGAATGGTGTCCGTAATGTACAAAATATTACATGATTAAAATTGCAATTATGTAATGATAGCTCTTGGACAAGTCAACCAAATGAGACCTCCGAGCGTTCGACAGCCAAAAAAGCCTATGTACATAGTCCACTCTAGACCTAGATTTCCAGTGGTGCATTGAATTTGGTCATTCATTCATTCATTTATTTAATGCCATAAATTGTAGGTACATTTCAAGATGATAACATAATAGAGGTACTGATACATTGAGAGCCAAAACAATTTTACCCATAATGGGTGTAGCAAATATAAGTGTTTAAACATACGTAATTAGGTAGGTTAACAACACAATAATTGTATATGGTGAAATTGATATCATTAGCATCCTTTTAAACTAAGAGTCTACCCATCAAACTGAACAACTTTTACTATGGGAACAAACCAATCGGAGCAAAAAAAAATCAGCTGTCCCATACATTTGAGTCGTGTAGGCAGACACGATGCTAATGATATCAATTTCACCCTGTATAGAATATAACTAGTTTCGTACCTACATCCTTAAACTTTACATTTAAAATAGTATGTTGGATGAATTAATAATCATTAGAATTATTATTCCTGCGACGAATCATTGGTTTCATCTAAGCCCAGGTACAAAAGGGTTAATGAAGTCTTTAGACCATTCAATATAATCGGTCTATTGTGTCGGTCCGTTTAATTTGTCATTTTGCCTTCTGAAGAGTTAGGTTTTGGGTGGTTGGTTTTAGTCTAAGAACTCTTTGGTACAGGTATCTACTTCTGTTCAAACTGTTCTAGGGGGACAAGATACCAGGACTTACCGGTACCAAAAGTACAGGTTCTGTACCGGTACCTAATGGTTTTTGCCATTTCGGTACCTGGGTACCGGTACTCCGCGTTACAAATATCGGTACACAAGTCAGGTACCTACCTGCCGCGTATAAAAACGTCTATCCTTTTTAATAGATCTGTTTTTTCTCACTCTAACTAACGTAAATATTTCTTTGGTACATAGAAAGTAATAAGTACAGGTACTACTTCTGGTAAGTACTGCTATGGTACCAATAGTACAGGTAAGACGTCTGGTACAGGCATCACACCAACGGTACCGATTGCGAAAAATACCGGTATTTCAAGCCCTGCAAGATATAATACCTAGTTGACATAGGATGCTAAACTCTATTACCTTAAAATTATATTAACAGTACAACAGTATTATAAAAGAATACAGAAAGTAATAATACAATCTCTTGGGGATACGTATAACGTAACGCTACGAGTTACCAAATTTTTTGACGTGAAATATTACTTTGTAACTTGAAAACTAGATGGTGATCCAATATTCCGATCAAGCAGTAGCGAAGATAATGTTGTTACAATAAGGGTTTTTAAACCGGTTTAAAAATTTATCTAATCAAAATTAATTAAATGCTACAATTGCGTGAATCGTGTCTAATTCGGTAGCTGTAAACATATTTTCAGAATGTGTTTTATGATTGTAATAACAATGCGTGAGTGCCACTGTCAATAAACGAAGGCAATGGTATCGATTCGGTATTGCCACGACTTAACTTAACTAAATTTATTCCTGTCATTTTCTAACATTCGACTAAGAAAAGAGACAGAAATCCAAGAACTGACTTTAGTGCTGTCAAAGTGACGCTACACGCCCAAAAACGACTTAAATAAGATGGCGTGCATTATGATGCCATCTTATTTTTGTTAGAAAATGACAGGAATAAATTTAGTTAAGTTAAGTCGTGGCAATACCGAATCGATACCAATAGCATAGTAATTAGATAGGTAGGTACCCAAAGAGGATATTTACGAATTACGATACTTAACTGTTACTACACTTATTTATTTATTGGTGCATAGGTAACGATAATTAGCAATAAAATGTAACTAACTAAAATAAAACTAGCTTAATAAAATATTTACAATCAAGTCAAATCAATCAAATCAGCCCACATCAGCCACTGCTGGCCTGTGGCCTCCTTTTTATTGCGCTGCTCCTCACGGTCCTATGCCAATCTGTGATCCATGTCTGACCCGCAACCCTTACAATGTTGTCTGACCAAAGCATCGGTGGTCTTCGGACCTCCTTCCTTTTCTTGGTCACCATTCCGTTGTTGCCTTGGTCCACCGGCCGTCTTCTCTTCTAGCCAAATGTCCTACCCATGCCTTTAAACGTGGTGTCGTTACTGCTCGATTAGTTTATATTAGGGAAAGTTAAAGTTATCATAAGAATTTATCTACTCTATCATACTTAAACAAAAATGTAGAAACACAAATATCTACTCTATACTTGAGCGAATGAAAGCATACGTATAGCAAATACTGAAACAGTGATTTCAGATCATCAAACTGAATAACTTTTCACTATGATAGCCACACTCAGGAAACGCAAAAAAAATCAGCTGCTCCATACAAAATAACTGTACCTACTCGACTCAAATGTATGAAACAGTATTTTTTTTTTCACGTTTCCTGAGGGTGGCTCCCTAGTGAAAATTGTTCAGTTTGATGGTCTGAAATCACCGTTTCAGTATTTACTAGGCTGTCACTTGCACCCTGTATATGACAATAAAGATATTTAACAAACAATCAAAAACCCTGTATATTAAACGACGTAATAAAGGTACAATAATAAATGATAGATGGAACTCTATTGTATAGGTCCTGACCTGACATTATTTTCAAAAGTACCTACTCCACTCTACCTATTGGAACAATATAAGTTTGAAAGAAGCTTCGAATACTATGGCATTTCATTTGAATGGAATTGTCATTTGAATGCTGGGCAACGGATTAATCGAATAACTCCATTGCTGAAGTAAAACTGAAACTCAACCGTTTTTCATTTCGGTGAGTTCGTTTTGCTTTGACGGGTCCACTGAACAATTAATCACAACGTTTTAGACGGCTCGATAGCACAGTTGATAGTGAACCTGCGTGCTTTGCTAGGAGTCAGTGGGTTCGAGTCCTGCAAGGGGTAATGACAAAAAAGTCGCAGTCTAGAATTCTTGTAACTTCTGTGTGACAATGTCAAAGATTATTTTTATTTATTTCCGTATGATTGTATAAGGCAACTCAAACTCAACATAATTTTTATAGGAGCTTAAAGCCCACTTGCGATAAGGCTATACCACGTCTTTTATCTCGCTCCGCGCTAAGATAGAAAGAGAGCTAAGACGCGATATCGCGCTGCCATGCTACGGGCACTGAATGCACTATTTGTCTTAGTATTGCACCCTCGCCATTTCGCGGACAGTACACGTGTTAATTCGGGCACAAATTTGCAGGAAATTATAGTTTTTATAGCGAAAATTGTCGAAAGTGCCAGCGAAATTGCGCTCAACCTCTAACTACTTTGTATATTTTTTTGTTTCCTAGCTCCACGTCGAACCCGCATCCGGGCATCCGGCTTTACCGGACCGTCCCACAATCAGATGATTGATTAACCGGCTGAGTAGCCATGTCATGTTTTATGATAAGCAGACCCATAGCCGAGCTGATCTTTAGATTTGTGTGGATAATTGCAGAGGCTGCCAACCTTTTCAAATGAAAATTAGTTATATTACATATAATTGAGGTGTCAGTAATAATAATTTATAAAATTTTACATTCGTTTAAATATCTAAATACACAATTTTTGAAAACAACTACCGTACTAAACAATATTTATTTTATGAATGTTGAGATTAGAAAAAAATAATGGAACAGCAGATTTTTTTAAATACATTTAGTAAAGATATATTGATATATTAAATCTAATTACCCCATTGAGTTTTCGGGAGAGATCTTCTTACACCCTATATTGTATAAGTTGACAGACTTTGGGAGAGGCTAGGTGCCTACTTTAGATGTTAGAGGGGGGTGGGTGGTGAAGCGAGGAAGGAAAGCGCTCACCGCTCAAAAGCCAATTATTATAATATGTTATACTGCCGTAAGAAGCTCACTGTCAATAGCAGATTTGTCTGACTATAGCACAGCTACTCCTTGAATACACGACCTATCTAAGCACTACAGCATGGGTAGCATGCTACGGTTTCTGGTCTATTCTACCTAGGGTTGCCAGATGATCGGGAAATCCGGGAAAGTCCCGGAATTTTGCATGGACCCGTGTCCCGTAATTACACATTAAAGTCCCGGAATTCCCGAATACTAGGAGCTTTAGCCAATACATTATCTTGGGAAATATAGAGCTCTTTTGGCTCGCTCCAGCCTTTGCTTCATGTTTTGTGAATAGCCTGTATAAGTTTGCAAATCGAGTTAATACGTAGTAAAATCTCGAGCTCGCTACGCTCGCTCCAATTTTATATCTTACTAGTGTTTTCCCGCGATTTCGTCCGCACAAATTATATACCAGATTTTAAGTCAGATCATAAGCTATCAAACAAAAAAAGTTTCATCAAAATCGGTTCAGTAGTTTTTGCGTGATGCGCGAACAAACAAACAAACAAATAAACAAACAAACACACAAACAAACAGACAGACAAAATTTCTAAAAAAGGTTGATTTCGAGTCGGGGATACCTAAAAACCATATCGTAATCTTTTTTTGTAAATAACATCAATGTAGGACAACGGACACACTTCAGTTACAGTTTTATAATAGTTTAGATTTCGACAACATAATCTTACCATATTGCATTAAAATCTTGAGGTCGTAGAAAAGTCCAGGAATCTATGCATCCTTCAACCCATCTCAATGACTTCAGTGTTCTAAGAAGTTTCTCAATAATCCCTCTACAAGGGTACTCCTCCGTGCATTAAGTTGTTTCACATAATTCCTTTGGACAAGACATGTATAACAGCCAAAAGTTTTTAATTGAATCACTTATATCGTGCGATTAATCTCCAGAGACTAGTTTAACTAACTGTAGTTTAATTACGGGTTAGATTAAGGTAACCACCCCTAATAATGCTATTAGAACTGACAAGAGACAAGAGACCTTTCTGAGACAAAAGAAAGCTTTTACGCTTAAGGTTTTAGAAAAACATCAAAATGTTACCCTTCTTTTCTCGATGGTTATCTTGTTAATCTTTTATTCATTGTTTGCACAGACCCTATTAATGAACTTGGGAGACGTGCTATCTAAGATATTTACCAGGTCCGCTTTAAAAAACAGCGCAATAGGTTTTAAACGGTTTTTATTCCGTTCAATTTCTTTTTGTGTAACTTTTTAAGTGGATTATTTGGAGAATGTCAGTAATAACATAAATCATTTCTTTCATTATTGAACTGCCATAAAATGTTGGGAACTTTTGCAAGGGAATCAATTGGTTTTATTTTAGTTACCAGCTATAAATAGCATTGGAATTGCGCTTACAAAAAGAATATTCCATAGGTTCTTCGTACCACAATGTCGATCTATACAGGGTGTTACATAAGTAAAAATAAATATTTAAAACTCTTAAGGAGATTGGTTAGACCATCAAACTGAACAACTTTCACTATGGGACCAACATCGAAATCGCGAAAAAAAAACTGATATCCCATACATATTTTAGCTCTAGTCGATTTGTAGAGTATGGAACATCAAATTTTTTTTCCCGATTTCGATATTGTTCCCATAGTGAAAGTTGTTGAGTTTGATGGTCTAAACAACCCCCTTAAATGTTTATTTGTATTTTTGTAACACCTTGTATAGGGTCCTACTTGAAAGGAGATCTTTATAGCGTCCTTCTTGAATGAAGGTTCATTGATACGGGGATGATAAGGCCATCAAACTGTACAACTTTCTCTATGGGACCAACACCGAAACTTAGAAGAAATAAATCTGCTGTTCCATACGAGATACAACACTGCAAGTCTGCAATCCTATCCAAATTTTAATGTAGGTATGGGACTTTCTTTTTTTCGCGCTTTCGATGTTGGTTTCATAGAGAAAGTTATTCAGTTTGATGATCTGATATCCTGTTAAAAACCGTCAACATATTAAGTTGGACCCTGTATGCTTTCGCATTTGTGATGACATGAAACACATGACTATAGCTCTGCTCATCAAACGTTTTCCTTCACGTTTTCAATATCAAATTGAGTTTGAAAATCAATTCAAATTCTCATTCCTTCTTCCAAAAGACGAAACTGTTGACTTTGCAACCACTGCACATTTTAATGAGATAGTTGGAAGTTTGAGAGTTCCACGATTGTTAGTGCGTTCACACACGATGACGCACTGACGGAGCGGCAGATGTCAGTCCATAGAACCACACCCGGTGCGTCAATGCGTCACCGTGTGTGCTTCTACGTGCGGTTTCATACAACTCCTTGCTTCACTAATGACAGACTGACGTCTGCCTCTGCGTCAATGCGTCATCGTGTGTAAACGAAAAAAATATTTTAATGAGTTCTTACCGCATTGTTTAATTGTTTAAGTTCCTGATATTTCTGCTGCGTACCTACAACAGCCTTGAGAGGACCCGTGAGTGATCGTGACACTAACACAAATAATAAAAAAATCTGTAAGAGCTATTTAAAATTTAAAAGTTTAATTTTACTTGGAAGTTGTAAGATGTCTACCAAAAAGAATACCAGTATAATTTAGTAGGACTGTATAAAGGAAGATCTTTGACAGATATATTAATGTAACCTATATACGTAATCTCATGCAAAACGGCACAATCGACGACGGGTACATTTACATTATCAGTCATTCGTTACAAGCGAGTGGCAGAATGAAATATTTCACAGTTAGTTATTTCACCCATTCAGATCAGAGAGGAAAAAGAATTTCATTTAGTTCTACAATTTGATTCGGCTTTATTTATTTTTGTTGTATTTATAAGGTTTATTGTTTTGCATAAATAATGTACATCCATAAACTCATGACCATAATCGCGTCTATGTACGTCAGAAACCCTGCATCAAAGCAATTAAAAAATACAGTTGACAGGTTGAAAGGCTCACTGTTAGCATATTATATCTATGTTTTCAGAATGTGGCTAGCCTTTGGCCCACAAAACATGCGGATGCCTTTCCACCAGAGTTGTGCGATAGGAATCTAATAAGCTGTGCGAGGATGCGCAGCGGAGCTGTGAAACTATGTGACTTTTTCCGCCAAAGCTTTGCGAAAACAATGAGCTGTACGAGGATAAGTAGCAAGAGCTGTGAAATGGACTAACTGTGGGCGCAAGTTGAGCTGAATGTATTAATGCACGCATACCTCGTACAAAATCAAAACTCGCTCTGCTAGGCCCTTTTCTATCAAAACTAGTAAACGTTCTGCGAGGTTTAGAAAATGAAGAAGTATTGGTGGATTTTTTCCTCGCTCACAGCCTAGCGTCCTCGCAAAGCTCTAATAGAAAGCCACCAAGCTTAGTCGCCTCTTACGATAACTGCGGGAAGACCACAAGGCAAAACATTTTCAAAGTAAATGTCAAAATATGAAAAACTTGTTGCTGTTGTCTGGTACCTACCCACACCAATCTTTATATTTTTGAATGTTTCTTTATCGATTTCGCTCTCTTAGTGTTTTTATAAAGATCTCTTTTATTTCAGGATACTATAGTGCTTTATTATCTTTTACAATACCTTTTATAGGTACGTTTTACTGGCTTGCACAGTGTTAATAGTTTCTTCAGCCGTATATTTTTATACGCTATAACTCAAGAGGTAAGTCTTATCTTATTGCAGGTTTATAGGAGGAGTACCTTCAACGCATCCTCTTAGGTCCGATTAAAGTTAATGCTCTTGAAGACAGAAAGTTCTCACAGCTTATCGCAAATAATATTTAAAAAAATAAATTAAAAAAAGCTGCTTTGAAATCGGTCTATTCGTTTTGGCGCCAATTGCGTTAGAGTATACTTTCTTTGGCCAGATGGACACAGACGGATGGGCAAATACACACACAATTAATGTTACTGTTTTTGCATCGGGCGGGTTGGAAATACTGATTCTGAATTTGAGATTATTGATCTTGGAAATTCCTTTTTTTTTTAAAAACGTACTTACCTACGTCATTGATACCTAAAGAAATGGATACTAAATTTTTTACGAATTCATAAAAACGCCTATAACCAATCGTCCTATTTCTCGTGGTTGTTTGTTTTTCCCGAGACTTCACGATTGCCTGTGACGTCTGTTTATTTTGATTAGGATCAACTGGGATGGAGGGATTTATTTCGAGGGAAGGATTATTAAAATCGGTCCAATCGATGCCGAGTTCACCTCGGACACTAACTTATTTATTTATATTTAGGTATAACATTAGATAAAATTGTTTAAAGATATTGGCCGAATACTTGCTTCTAAACATTCACCATGAACATCTGAATATAATTACTATTATATACTTAGGTAGGTACCTACTTTTGAAAAAGTTTTTCAAAAAAAATGGATTTATTATGATTTGTAATCCTTTTCTCGTACTCTATCATATGATAGCCATTTTATCCCTCACTCGTCAATCAAAGTAAAACTAAATACCTACCTACATACCTACATACCTACATACCTGTATGTTCGAAACGTAAGAAAACAGCCTTTCAAAAGCTGCAAGTCATTTGAAGCCTGAAATAGTAACAAATCTGGTAGAACATCGTTTATATTCCAATTTACGTAATAAGACTTACGTCAAAAGACTTAAGCCTGCGTGACAAAGTAGAGAATAGCCTGATTCAGTTGCTATGCCACATGGAATAGAGTTTAGTCGCATCATTTCCTCCGGCTACGACATGAACCAAGTGACATGTGTGGCTGATTTATAGCATCGAATAAGGGGCTGGGTATTAACATACTTGCTACAAGTATGCCTTTAATAAAACCTTATAATTACATAATAAGTACGCAACGTTCTGACAAAATAACGTAGAGCCTGAAAAAGTTTTACCTATTTACACTCAGTTGCAGAAACGCCCATTAAAGTTAATCCTCCATTAAATCTCTAGCTAGCTTTTACTACGTCAACAAGATAAAAAGTGACAGCAATTGATTTAATGGAGGATTCACTTTAAGACGCTCTTATCCCGTCGAGGCCGTTTTTTGAACAAGAACGAAAGTGTTTTAAACTGTGTTTTAAAGTCTGAAATTAAATTATGTCTTATTTAAGGATCGGGCGGATGGGCGACTGTTCTCAATTACACGATTAGATTAAGTTTACTCGATAGAAAAAAATCCCAAAGTTACCCCTTTTTGTTATGTTTTTTCAATACTATGATTAAACTGCTGATATTTAACTTTTTATTCTTGTACTTAACTAAATACATTAAATATTTCTAGTGAACTCAGGAGAAGTTTTAGCTTAGAAACTCCCATGAGCAAAGATATTGACGAAAAACACGTTTTTTTGCGATCTTGCTTTCAATTGGAGCGGGATGGCTAATTGTAAACTTATGCTTGCAAGAAAGAGACGCTTGCAGTGGGATAACCTAGCCTCAATGAGCTTTTCTGCAACTGAGTGTGAGTTATTAAAAATAATTTTTAGTTGTCGAAAACTGCTTTTGAGTTATCTTACAAACCGACCGTATAAACGATTCTTTTTGGCAAACTTGTATTTGTGTTTCATGGCATTTATAAGTTCTAAATAAAGTAAAGGACTCGATCGTTAATTGTGACCACCAGATTTACGATAAATTGGCGTAGACGCATTATGTCCCAATTTATTTACGCCAAATGTGTAATTCGGTGATATATTTTACTAAAGTGATGCTAGTGTTAGGTAGTGAGGTACAACGAAGGGTAAAACTAGGAATGCCTCCTAAATTCATAAATCTTTAAAAAAAACACCTGTGTTCATGGATTGTTAACTTATGCGTGGTTTATCTACTTCAAAGTCATTTTACCGTTCAGTAGCGCCCTCATCATAATATTTAAAGATTTCTCACTATTGGAAACCCACAATGAAAAAGTGTTACTCCGACTTACTATAAAAGCCTAAACGCTATTTTAATATAATCTTTAAAAACCAGTAGAAAACCAATAAATCTACCTAATTTTATGAAAATTGCTTCAAGGCTTTTTAGTAAGTTGGGTTTGCACTTTTTCAATTTAGGTTTTTTGTTTGAGTTATTATATATGTAATATTAAACATTGCGAGGGCACTACTGAACGATAAAATGACTCTTAAGAACCTACTGTAGTGGTGAAATGTCTCTAGAGATACAATGTTCAGCTAAAATTGCAAACCACAGGACTTGAAAGCTAACTACGTTGGTATTGTTGTCTCAGAGGCTCTCTCCCGCGGTTAACTAAAGGAAATAATTGGGACTAGGCCGGTTGGAAATTAATTCGTCGCAGTTTTAACGCTGAATAAAATTTATGATGAATTGAATTGCCTTTTGCGTGAAGTGGACTAATATCGACAGGAACAGAGAGACAGTAGACCTGTGCCTAGTAGTGGAATGGAACAGGTTAAAAAAAGAGGTATTATTATTAATCGCCCATGATTGCAATAAGCGATTTAAACAATATAGCTGCGCTAAACTTGAAGACATAAAAAAGGCAAATTAGGCACTTCTTTTCGTGGCAATAACTCATGTCTTCTCTTATTTATTCTAAGCGGACAAATCTATAGAAAAAAAAAATTGTTGTAGACGTCGTAGTTACGGAACACTAAATAACATTGAATATTAATTGTGACACTCTTCACTTTTATTGCGAGTTTATTTAAATTGATTATTTATTTTACTATTTGAAATAAAAGAATGCTGTAGAACTTTGAAATAAATCACTTTTATTATTCGTACAGTAATCGGGCATAGATTCGACTAGCCTAGTGATCGCTGCGAGAATGAATCGCTTCGAGTCGGGTGTCGTCCTTTTATAAAGATACCCCTTCCAGCCGCACTACCCTACTCAAGTCGCATTCGGTGTTGACAACATGAAATAATACTTTCCCATATATTTGTGGGTAACAGTTAAGGAGAAATAGGCTGGTTGGGTAAAATGATTGTTACAGCTCGGCCATCCGACTTGAAACGAGTCCTCGCGTTTAAATAACAATAAACATAATGTCAATGCAGGTATTTACCAAACCTTTTAATTCACCTAGGTACATTAGCATTAATATCAATGATTGAAAATACCTATCCACGTAACTGTATATAAAGCAAGTTGGTAGACAAAAGTAATATTTTTAAAATGTACTACAGGTGTATCATGCATGCAAATTAACAATATAAGGATATTTCATTAAAAAATAACAATTAAAACCATGCAATATAGTTATAATAATTGTAAGTAAGATTTGGTAAATAGCAAAGATAAATCTGTATAATGAAATTTCAACATCACCTTAAATAAAATGTATAGGTAGGTACATCAACAATATTAATAGGGCGAATTTTTAAAGCGAATGTAAAACCGACAAATAATCACAAAGGAAGCTATAGTATTTATGTACAACTCGATAACCAAAATATAGCATCAATTAGATTAGGTGTGAACATAGCTACTCTTATATCTAGGATGTTAAGTCTTCTTAACATTCATTTGGCACTTCATCGTGCTTCCAAGACATGAACTCTTGAGAGTCATGTTCAGTCATGATCATTTGAATGTGATACATGCTCCAAGGGGTTAGATATTGAACCAGCATCTTAATTAAAATAATATAGGTACCTATCTGTTAGTGAACGTCATAGCAAGCCAGCTTATTTTTTTAATCCTCAGAGCTACTATCACTGCTAGAAATACTATCAGTAGGATCATTGTCAAAGCTAAGCCATGGGAATATTTTATCTACAGACACAATACCTTCGTAGCGTCTTCCTTTCTTAGTCAAGGGAGTATCTTCAATGACATATCGATCATTGGGCAATACTTTTTTAATTCGATATGGTCCTTGACATTTCGATTCAAGTTTTTTCGATTGTCCCGTACCTCCAACTATAGTTCTCAGAACCCTCACCAAGTCGCCTTCTGTATATGTTGTACAATTTTTCCTCCTCCGATCAAACCTCTTTTTGTTTCTCTCCTGATCTTTGTTAATCAAATCCTTATCCTGAGCCCTAGTTTCTTCCAAGGTTTTGTCTATCATTCCTCCTCCCATATCTTCTATAACTTCGTTTAATACACCTTGTGCAGGATTTGTAACCTTTTTGCCAAACAACAACTCAGTGGGCGATTTCTTGGTCACTTCGTGGATGGTAGAGTTAATGCCCATTTGAACGCCTTGAACATAATCATCCCATCTATCTGGATTTTTACCGTGAGACATGGCACTGAGGGCAGAGAGGATCGTGCGGTTGTATCGTTCAACCTGTCCGTTGGCGCGAGGTGTAGCAACCGCGTTCAATACATGCTTAATGCCTGACGCTTGGACAAAAGTTTTAAACTTCTTACTTGTGAAACTAGTGCCCCTATCAGTTATCAAACGGTTGGGAGTTCCAAAGTAGCTGAAAAAGTTCTTGAAGACTTTAATACTTTCCTTGGACTTCGTGCTACGGACTGGCGTTAAATTTACGTATTTTGTGAAGGAGTCAACGATGACTAGTAAATAACAATTTTTCCGCTTGCTACGCACAAAGGGGCCCAGATGGTCGGCATGTACTGTATGAAAGGGAATTTCAACTTTCGGTATCGGGTGAAGTTCCCCTTCTTTTGCTCCAGATGGTACTTTGTGGTGAGCACATTCTAGACAAGCGGAAACGTATTTCTTGGTAAAGCGTCGCAACTTTGGGAACCAATAATACGAACGTAGCCGCTGTAAGGTTTTCTCAAACCCGAAATGACCAACGTCATCATGGTTCGCCTTGAGTAACTGCCAACGAACTCCTCTAGGAACGACCCAACGAATTGTGTTTTCGTCAATGATGCGGTAGACTCTCCCATTTTTTAATTTATATTCTTTGTGAATGCTCGCAACTTTGGCCGTTGATGGATCTTCCAATACATCTTTAATAAGTTTAATCTCAGAGTCTCCTGACTGTATGGTGGTAATCCAGTCCTCAATATTAACTGTTAGAACGTCCAAAGTATATGGCAGTTCCTCTCCATCGAAAACAGGACCTCGACTCAACGCGTCCACATGAGTCATCTTGTCTCCGGCTCGGTATTCAATGTCACAATCGTACTCCAAGAATTGTATCCACCATCTTGAGATTCGTGGAATAAGGTCCCTCTTCGTGAAAGTTGAACGTAGAGCGTTACAATCAGTAACGATTGTGAATTTTACACCGAGCAGGTACACTCTAAATTTGCAAAGTGAACTAACTACTGCGAGCGTCTCGAGTTCGAAGGAGTGGAGTTTTTGTTCGTCGCTAGTAGTTTGTCTGCTATAGTACGCTACTGGCCTCCAAGGATTTGATTCGGAACGTTGCAACAAAATTCCAGCTAAGCCTACTTTGCTTGCGTCTGTATGGAGTTGTGTCTCAGCCGTGTGATCATATAAGGCAAGTACAGGTCTTTCAACCAAATGGCACTTCAAGGTATCAAATGCTTCTTGTTCTGCTGTAGTCCATTGCCAAACAGTGTCCTTTTTCAAAAGATTCGTCAATGGGCGTGCTATCATTGCAAAATCCCTGACGAACCTTCTGAAGAAACTTGCCAGGCCTAGAAACCTTCGGACATCATGTTGATTAGATGGCGTTGGAAATTTCGATACAGCTTCGACCTTTTGTAAGCCAGGTTTGATGCCTTCCTTGCAGACCTCAAATCCTAAAAAATCAATTTTTGCTTGAAAAAAACGGCACTTCTGCATTTTCAGTGTAAGACCACTTTCGCTTAGCAAAGTAAGGACTTCCTCCAGACGAGTTAGACCTTCCTCGAATGAGGCCGCTGGTATCAATATGTCATCCATGTAGATAACCACATATTTGGCTCTCGTAAGTACCTTGTGCATAAGTCTTTGGAACACAGCGGGTGCGTTGGCCAACCCGAAAGGCATACGAGTATATTCATACTGCCCATCGGGTGTGACAAACGCAGTCTTCTCAATAGATTCCTCCGCAATGGGTATTTGATGATATCCTGACGCAAGATCAAGCGTCGTAAAAATCTTCTGCCCAGATAGTTGATCCAACAAATCCTCAATTCTGGGAAGGGGGTAGTGGTCTCGTTTGGTTTTCCTGTTGAGTGCGCGATAGTCCACACAAAGTCGCTTTTCACCAGTTTTCTTATTTACTAAAACAATTGGGCTAGCATAAGGTGACTTCGACTCCCGGACTATCCCGCCATCAATCAGTTCATTTATCATTCCCTTCACCTGTTGTCTCTCTGAATATGACATTCTATAAGGTCGATAAACAACTGGATCCGAATCTTTTAAATCAACAACCAGTTTGTCTAAATTTGTATAGCCCAAATCATGCATACCAGTAGAAAAACAAACTTGATATTTCTTAATCAAATTCTCAATTTTTAGCTTCTCTTTCGAAGTTAATTGCTCGCCGCAGCGTATGACTGGATCGTCGTGAGTTTCGAAATCAGTTGTCACATTCAGAACGTGCTTTACCGCATCGATATATCTAGCTCGCGTAACTTGCATACCTTTCTCCAGGGTTAATGGGTTTGTTCCTAAGTTTTGTATTAACAAAAGACATTTCCCTTGGTGAATTTCGTATTCACCTGGTAAAAGGTAATGTTCCTTTCCCATACATCCCCTCACTGAACCATCAACGTACACATTTCCACTAAATTCTTCATCAGTGTTGACGCGGATAGTCTTTAGTTCGCCAACGTCAACAGTTACATTCTGCTCCGTTTTTAGTAATAATTTAGAATCTGTAAATTGATTTGCTTTTTCAAATTTTAAGTCTGATGCTGTTTTTATAATGCGTACGTTTGGTCGTTCAGTGAAAGTGTGCCCCAAAAGTACAGGGTTGTTTATGAGATGATCATCAACAATCAAAACATCTACCTCTTTTTCAACCACACCTTGAACATCAATGGTAACTAGGACTTTACCTAGAGGTAGGTACGGTACATTTCCTAATCCACGTAATAATGGACCTCCAATGGTTTCCCATTTTAAACCTAGTTTCTGCGCATCCGTTTTGCGAATTAGAGTAGCTTCGCTACCCAAGTCAACATGGCAAGGTATACATTTTCCATCGATTGCGATGACTATCTTATACTTGCTATTCGAATCAAAATTTTCATCCAGTACGTCGTATGTTGGGTCTTTATTCTGAACTGATACAGGTACGATTGTGCTAGGGTTTTCATCCAAAAGCACTCTAAGGACACTTTTATCGCTTTCGGGCTTCACCGTTTTTTTTGGACAATCGGCAATAGCATGGCCAATGAGATGGCAGTATGAACACTGTACAATAGGTTTGGGACATTTAGAGCACGGGTGGCCTTTCTCTTTGCAATTAAAACAAATTAAAGTATCTGAAAATTGGCGTGCTTTTGGTTGAGGAGGCTTTTGATCATTCGGTTTGATGGGTGGACGATTTATGGGATTTTGAATGCTTGGGACTCTCTTATCCTTTCGTATATCTCCGCTATTGTGTACTTGTATCTTAAGTGTCTTAAAGAATTGTAAAACTTGTTCGGGTTTTCCGAAATTAGCTGCTTGTGCACCAACTCTAACTCCCCTATCGTCCACTCCATGCAGTATGCAGTCAATCGCTTCCTTGCCGAAAATTTTGCAGCGGTTTAATAAATTTATTTTTGAGAAGAAATATAATTCTAGAGATTCCCCAAATCGCGCCCTTTTGTTTAACATCTCTGTTAAAAGATCTGCATAATTTTCGGTTGCAGGAAAAGACTCAGTTAGTAATAGCTTCCATTCAGACCATGTTCGCTTGAGAGATGGTAGCCCCTGATACCATAATTTTGCATGGCCAGTAAGCTTTGGCAGCGCATAATGAATCGTCTGCCTATCATTCCAGTTATAAATTTCAGCACACTCGTCTACCTTGCCTAACCAAATAGTAATTGTTTGTTCCTTACACATAGGGTCAAAATCGGGAATGACGTTGTTTAAGACAGGAAAACTATCACGTTCACTGGTTTGATTTTTAAAAACTTTCAAAAATTTTTCAAAAAATAACGATGCTGGATCATACCTTGAACCTCCGTCCCTTCCAGGGCTCCGTCTCCGGTCATCACGGAGCTCCGATTGTCTTCGTCGCTCACGCCTCTCCAATTCTTGGCGTTCGCGCTCCTTTTCCAATTGACTTTCTAGTAAACGCAAGCGCTGTCTCTCCAGATTTAATTCTTCACGAATTTTCTTATGGCGGGTAGAACTACGACTACGACTGCGACTGCGTCTCAAGTTTCCTCTAAAACTACGAGAACGGCTGCGCTCGCGACTCCGTCTTGGAGAAGTCAAAATTCTTTGTCTCTGCCGGCTCGTTCTACCTGGAGTCCTACCGGATTCATGTACATCTGCGTTTGTAGAAATGAGTTGAAGCAGTGGACTCTTCTGCCGTTCATTTCCACAGCCCTCATCAATATCCATGTTTTTGTCCGGATTCTGGAACTTTTTGTGGGCCTGTGACTTTCAGTCCCGCTTCTGAAGCTGTGACACTCTTCACTTTTATTGCGAGTTTATTTAAATTGATTATTTATTTTACTATTTGAAATAAAAGAATGCTGTAGAACTTTGAAATAAATCACTTTTATTATTCGTACAGTAATCGGGCATAGATTCGACTAGCCTAGTGATCGCTGCGAGAATGAATCGCCTTCGAGTCGGGTGTCGTCCTTTTATAAAGATACCCCTTCCAGCCGCACTACCCTACTCAAGTCGCATTCGGTGTTGACAACATGAAATAATACTTTCCCATATATTTGTGGGTAACAGTTAAGGAGAAATAGGCTGGTTGGGTAAAATGATTGTTACATAATATAAAATAATGCTCTGATTCCAAACTAAAGCTGCAATTTTTTTATTATGAAAACCAGCCACCAACTATAAATACGTATAAATGTACATGACGTAGCTGGGAACCGAACCCAGGACCTCTGCACAGAGCACATTCATACAAACCAGACCAGTCCATATCATCATTAAATTTATTAGGTACCATTTGACAGCAGTATTACCTACGAGTATGATTATAGCCAAATCATTTTTTTCCTTTTCGAAATTCTGCAAGAGCAATAATACCAAAAGTAACACTTCTTCAGATAGAAAGACACATAAAAGACTGAAAAATAAATGTAAAAAACATACGTGTTTCAATATCAGATAATCATATTTATATTAAACATCTACTCTTTGTCCTGGAACCAGCCCATGTCCAATGCATACAAATTATTATTGACTTTTATACAATGCTCGTAAATATTATTTTGTTTTTGTATACATAAAGAATGTGCAGGTTTCTATATTTGCCCTAATTTACTTCTTCAGGATACAAGAGTAGCTAGGTAGGTAGGTAGTGTTATATTTTTATTTTACTCAAACAAATGGACAAAGGAAGCGACTTGTATAATAAGAAGCGAATTTATCTGAAACAGCATAAACATAAGCATTATGCTCACGACTATATTCCCCGAGCGGGTAGTCAGAGATATTCGGAAACCTCAGAACATCCACGTTTCACCAGTAGTACCGAAACTATGTCCAGTGTGACAGGGGGTGAGCCCGTCGCCACTTATAATAGACAGTGGGTACAATACATGCCTCGAAATTGAAGCATGCAGGTTTCCTCACGATGTTTTCCTTCACCGAAAAGCCAGTGGTGTTACAAATCATACATAAATTCCGAAAAACTCATTGGTACGAGTCGGCCTGGACGGGGATCGAACCATCGCCTCCTGCACGGCAGGCTACTCGCCACTGGACCACCACGGCTGAAACAGCTACTAGAATAATGGCCATTCAGATATGAAGGGTAACTTTTAATCACTTTTGTGTAAAATTGGTAAATGCCTTATGATTATGCAGCAGACCACGTCCAGTGCATGAAAAAGATCCCCTACTCCTTTCTTCCTTCCTTCTTCTTTTTGTTTTCACTTCTAGGAATATAAGTTTTAGCCAATGATGTCAAGGTGCATTATGACCAAAACTGATAGACGATAAAACCGAGCACTCTAGGGTGAACTTGTAATCGTTAGCATCCTTTTAAACTAAGAGTCTACCTATCAAACTGAACAACTTTTATTATGGGAACATATACCGACTCAAATGTATGCAACCGGTGATTGTGCTCCGATCGGTTGGCTCCCGTAGTAGAAGTTGTTCAGTTTGATGGGTAGACTCTAAGTTCAAAAAGGTGCTAATAGTATCAATTTCACCCTGTAAATGACACTTCTTGCATTAACTACATGCCTACTTCCAACGTTCGAGGTGTTCTCTGGATGTGTAGGTTAAGGTTACCAGTTGATTGTATTGTCTTCGTCGATAATGTTCACATATAGGTACACATATTACCTTGCAAGATTAGTAGGTTGCCATGCAAGTAAAATTAATAATATATTTACAGGACAGAACTAATTCAAATAAAACTCATGGAAAATCAAGCTGGGAACCTGGTTTTGATAGAAAACGTGCCAGTTGGCACGAAAGATAGAGTGCACTACTTGGAACTAAACGTATGAAAGATAACGTTGTACCTACATTTCTACCTATGTCAGAAACACTCTGGAAGTTCCCTTCGTTGTGTCAGAACTAGGATTCTGCCTGGGGGATATGGCGCGTAAATTCACGTTGGATCTAAGACCAAGTTCATGTCGAACATAGCAAAATAATTGACAGGGCGTTCAACGAAATATATTATGTGGAATCACTGTGAATATACAGGGTGTTTCATAAGTAACAATAAATATTTAAAACTCTTAAGGGGATGTTTAGACCGTCAAACTGAACAACTTTCTCTATGGGACCAACATCGAAATCGCGAAAAAAAATTTAGATATCCCATACATAATTATTTTAGCTCTAGTCGATTTGTAGAGTATGGAACATCATTTTTTTTTCGTGATTTCGATATTGGTCCCATAATGAAAGTTGTTCAGTTTGATGGTCAACACCACCCCCATTTGTATTTTTGTAACACCTTGTATATCTACTTGTAGGTAAAGTAGGTACCTACACGTATTCGCTATCATGGCGCCACATGGTATCCAACTTATCGGGAACAATGAGCCGATTGAAAATTTTCCAGTAAGTCGTTTACAATATGCGAAATATGTTTATTGAAACTGTGTCTGATGTTTTTCTACTAAAAGAAAAATAATCTACTTATCTTCATATAACTACGATAGGTACCTATGTTAAATATTCACTGATACGATTTGTGCGTAGGTACGTACAAGACTTGCTTCCAGGTATTCCATTTCGATTAAATCTAGCAATCCCGGGAGGTTCAGAACGCGAGCTAAACCAAAATTACACTGTCAACTTGTAGCTGTAACTTTTATTTCCTGATAAATCGAAGTAGTAGGAATGTACGTACACATTCCACCAAAATCTAACACAAAACTCAAATCTTGAGGGCCTTCTTGATGCTGTTTTGAGACGATGATTTTCTACAGTACACAACGGTGACTCATCAAGCTACGCAGAACAAACATGAGTTTGCCGCGCGACGTTATACAATTACTCTATCTACGCGCGGCCAGCTTATTTTGGTTTTGGGTAGCTTGATGTGTCGCCGTGTGTACGTATAGGAAGGAACCTAGATACTTTTTGTTTTGGGAATCGTTTTAAAATTATATAAATACCAAACGTAGGAAGGCGAAGTTGAAAACAAGCGCAACGTTAATTAAACAAGTATTAAAAGAAAAACGCATAGCAGTAAAAGCATATACATATTACAGCGAGTAAAAGTTAAAAAAAACATCCAACAGCCAACCACGGGTTTCTCGTCAAATCTATACAATTACTATATGGTTTAAAATAGGTTTATACAAAGACTGAAAACTCAATGTCAACAAGTCTGTGACTTTGTAATAAAATAAAAATAATGTACCTAGGCTGTTTACACGTGGAAGGAATAACGGGAACGGGAACCATTAAAAAAGAGGAAAATAAAAATAAAATTACGATACTTTTGCTCTGTCATCTGTCGCTTAATCGTTACCTCAATTAGTGCTGTACCAATATTAATTTTTATCATTTTTAAGATTGCAGGCGACCAAGTAACTACATTAACTATACAAAATCAAAATTTTCGATTATGTATACAGGTTGTAACAAAATACCCCAGTAATATTTAAAGAAGTGGTATCTTAGAGGGTGGTATAGACCATCGAACTATACAAAAGTCAATCAATCAATCAATCAAATATACTTTATTTTACACCAAAATACAAACAGTAAAATACAGAAAGAAAAAACAGTAGGCACAAAAATAAGGCGGTCTTATCGCTAAGAAGCTAAAAGTCACTGTGGAGATGTAGAAAAAACAATCTGCTATTCCATACATTTGAGTCGAGTAGGTAATACTGCAGTTATATGAAACAGCCGATTTTTTTGCGATTTCTTATAATTTATCTGAAATCAGTTTTTTTTTTATTTTTTTATCTTAGACATTGTCACACAAATTATCTAGTCACATTTAAAGTAAGTACCAGAAACTAGTCTGGACTTGTATTAGACAAACATCCAAGACTCGGGTACAAAATAATATTCTTATTCATCATATCTCCATTAAAGTTATTCAGTTTGATGGTCTACTAAAACACACCTTTAAATATTCCTAGGGTGTTTTGTAACAGCCTGTATGAGATATAATTTGTTATTTTGTATTGATAATTAAGTAAAGCGGAACGAGATCACGTCAATATTCTATCAGAAACAACTCACCTGTACCGGGATAGTTCACATCCACTCTGACATCCACTCCCTTTCCTCCAACCTACAAATATACTTATACCTTCATGGACAGGAGATATCTGAGAAAACTTATACACGTATCTCGACCTCAATATACTGATCAAGCAGTAGGTTTAAGCGACCACCACTGTTACAAATATTACATGCTTGGTATGCATGGTTTCTGAAAATTTTAAAACTTAGACAAATCTGGAGGCAGTGCAATACTGGGATATCTATCCCAGTATTGCACTGCCTCCAGATTTGTCTAAGTTTTAAAATTTTCAGATTTCCAAAAATTTCAGGTTATAAATATATATATATAGTAGTCCAACCGATTTCGGTTATGGCGACTGCTGTACTCTCTCACGCCGCACATGTGCTCTCATGTGGCTGGCGTAACCAATTTTTGCCTTAAATGTTCGGCTGCAGAGGGCACACGTCAGCACTCCATCCACATAGTTGTAATGGTAGGCCACAGGTGGGCGGGCCTTTAGCTCATCACGCTTCCTGTCCAGCTCATCACGTCTGCGCTCCTCGAAGTCAAACACGCTATTCTGCACTAGCTGCCTCCACTCGTCTCTGTTTCCAGCACGTCGTTCCCAATCTAAATCTCCGATGCTGCAGTTCTTCATGTGCCTTTTCTGTACATCTTTGAAGCGGAGAAGTTGGCCACCCTGCTTGCGCTTCCCATCTTGAAGCTCCGAGTATAGCGCACGTTTAGCCATCAGGGTACTTCTTAATATGGTTACACTTTTTTAAGGGAATGATCAGACCGTCAAACTGAACAACTTTCTCTATGGCACAAAAATCTAAATCGCGAAAAAAAAAAAATCTGCTGTTCCATACAAAACTGCAAACCTGTTCGAGCTGAATGTCCATGGACAGCAGATTTTTTTTCGCGATTTCGATGTTGGTGCTCCATACAGAAAATGGTTCAATTTGACGGTCTGATCATCCCCTTAAAAAGAATCAGCATAATTAAGTTGGACCCTGTATAAGGTTTAGTGTCGATACTGCTTGGTTAGTGCCGGGGCACGCCCGAGCTCACATTCGTATTTGATTGATAGTGATGGCATTATTTCCGTTCAGTAATTGCATCGCAATCTGTCACTAACTCACGGGAGCAAACAGCTATCTAGATTAGTGCTCTGTTTGGACACCTTGTTTATACAAATATAGTGCTAAAGCCGACTGTACCGCGTTTCTTATTCCATCAAATACAGGACGGTGAGGACGAGAGAGTCCTAAATATTATTTAGCACTATTCTGCGTGCCCGAATGCTTTTATGGTGGTTGCAGAGTTCTCAATTAAGAAAATATATCCAAAAAAAATTTTTTTTGTAAGTAACTACTTTTGTCAAATAAAAACAGTAAGTAGTCAAAATCACCAAGGCGATGAGAAATCAACTAGCCTGCCTGTTTCCAAGAGCTGTTCGAGTCAGTGAGGATCTAAGAGGTCATCTCGATTCGCTTCCGAATCCACCGCACAGTCTCAGTAAAGCCCCATTTCAAGGTCCGTATGCCCTTCTGGGTTCATTCATTCGTACGGTTGACCTATCAGGAAGCTTCAACGACAAACCCTTCTATTATGATTTCTTTACTTGCGCACGACTCGACTATTTTCACACTACTTTACTAACAAGCGCGACACGTGTTTGCTCTCTGAAAAGTGAGAAAAGAGATCATTATTTTCTATGCAACGATGGCGTCTCATGCGCGGCGCGGATAGAGAATCATATGAGCGAGGTAGAGATAGACAGGCAGGTGTGGTCCCTACATTACCCGTAGCATCAACAGGATGCTCCTGGTTATTGAAATTTCGATAAATTTGGAGGTATTTGAAATTTCGAAAAGATTCCACTTACTGCCAGGATTTATCTCTCGATGGTAATCTTCCAATCATCTCTATCCTGGGCAAGCTCTGGTCACTTCTCGTCAAAACATCCAGATCATACCGCCACCTCTTCTTAGGAAGACCTGGACTCCGGCGTACATTTTCTGGCATCCATTCCGTAACAAAACTCAAAATTGATAAATAGGAGAAGCGTTCGACGAGGAGTGATATTTTTGAAAACGTTAAAATCAGCAGTAAAAAATTTCAACCTTACTATGAAGATTATTCGAACATGATTTTGAAAGTGTGAGTTTAAATAGCACTTGTGCTCTGTTAGATCCAGTGAAGGTATGACGTGTGTTCACTATTTGTTTACAATGGCAGATGAGAGCGGCCGCGACACAACATGTGACGTCATTGCGTATTGTCAACGCTCTAATGATGCGTTCATAGTTTAATTAACCCAATTTGCGTTGATTAACGTTTGTGCTGTAAAATTGTTTGATATTGACATTGAGGTTTCGATTTGACGTTATAGTTTGACAGATAGGTATTTATGTATCTCCTGTATTCTGTAACTGTTTACCTACTATTTTAGTTATACCAGTTTATTTATTCATTATTATCTTCATTTTCACATTGCTGAAATCAAAAGGCACAAGCACTGAAAAAATATTAACCTAATAAAAAAATATTGAATAGTCCCTAACTACCGAACTACATATTATGTAATACATATCTAACCAAAATTTGGTTCCAGTTCGGTAAAATTTTAGAAAAGTACGGTTAATTAAACAAAATATTTGGTTAAATTAACAAAACATTTTGTTCAATTAAAAAAAAAATGAAGATAAATTTAATTTAGGTTCATAATTTTTTTTCAGTGCTTGTGCCTTTTGTTTCAGGCGTCGATTGTCGATATAATTTGGCCCCGGCCGTCCAAAATAGTCACCTCGTGGTGAGCGTTTCTTGCGACGTTCGAAGTTTTAATGTTACCTATACATAAGTTCCAAAAACTATTTAAGTGTTAATCCGGGCCCTACTTTAATTTCGCTACGCTTCGTTTATTTTTTCCTTTTATTTCAGTTCTTTTCATAATGCGATTTCCTGGTAGGGTTTCGCAGATCAAGCATCTGATTCTTTTTGTTACAAGAGAGTAGAGATGTCGTTATGAGTTAGTGCTATTGGCGTTTTTCTTATTTATAATTTTAGATATTAAAATAACACTATTGATTATATCCTAAGATATTTTATTCGTATAATGGAATTGTGTACTCGTCGTGGATGTACATTTTGCAAAAATATTAATTAGGGGCGTTCAGAATACGTAATGGTATATTGAGACCAGTTTTAGAATTTTCGTTGTGCATGCATCACATCACACACCGATTTGGATGGAGTTTGCACAAAAGCATTGGGCTTAGTTTAGATTAATTCATGATTCATGCTTCATTACATCGCATTCGGGCTTTGATTAAATTAAAAACCGGAAGATAGGTGACGTTCTTGCATTACGTACTCGAAAAATTGACCTGTTTTTCATGCATCTTACGAGTGAAAAGTAATACCGTGTGATTTGTTTTTTCTTTTTGAATGATTTGAACAACGAGTAAAAGCACACGAAGGCATTGTGGTACCTTAATTCTGCCTAAAATAAAAAAGGTATCTCAATCACACAATGCCGCTTGTATTGCGACTAAGTAAATTAGGCGACGGGGGCTCAATTTATGCGGTCCAGGCTAGTCACCTATCTTCCTATTTTAATTCCTAAATTTCTAAATTAGTCTATGGGTAGGTACTATCGCGGACTTTTCTGCCTATATAAAAATAAAATCGCTGCCCTATTGATGAATAGACCAATGAATGAATAGTTTCCAAACAAAAATTATGCGTGAAATTATGCGAAAAATTGTTTAAGTGATCAGGTGGAAAAGTCCGCGATAGTACCTACATACGTTTATAATAAAATAAGTAGATAATAAATCTTTGCCGTTTCGTAAACAACAACAAAATCCTTCATTCAGTAAAACAGATGGTGTAACCAAATGCAGCTTTTCATATAAGGAGAACTGGTCGAGAAGGATCAGAAAATAGTTATTTGTTATGCTAGGCTGCAAAGTTGTTTTTTGGCGCGAGTACTTGTATTGAAACCTGAGCAAGCGAAGGATTCTAGGATTGAACCACGAGCGGAGCGAGTGGTTCAAATAATAGAATCCTGAGCGTAGCGAAGGTTTCAAAGGTACGAGACGCAGAATAATTTTGCAGCCGAGTGAAACACACAACTTTTCACCTCACAACAGCGAGGAAAATGTTAGGTGCAAGCATTAACTTTAGATCATCATCAGATACATCGCACTTCATGACGTTGTCCCATTCTATTGCGGCGATATAGTACTCTTGCATTTAATCACTGTCTCACTGCGGTCACGTGTAGCAGTTTGATTGAAAAACAAATTATCAGCATAAAAAATGTCCTGGTGTGTACTGAGACACTGCGCAAATAATTCAAGAAATGTAAGGAAATGTAAAGGATTAACTTCTCATAGGTAAACTTGATGAATTAATTATTAAAAAGCATTTTAAATATTATTTTAAACGATATTTTTATCCCACATACTGGGAAAATAACAAAGAGATTTAAACTTATTACTAAATTAAATCTCTTTGGAAAATAATTATATGCAAATGCAAATAAGGACAAACCCATACGTGAAAAAGAGAAGACAAGAGATATTGCTTTTCAAAGAGATTATGTTTAGGTATAATCTCTTTTTTTTCCACTCAAATAAATTATAGTGAAGGACAAATCTATACGCGAAAAAGAGAAGACAATAATATGCACGAATATAAGTATGCAAAGCTTGTCTGTAAGCAACATAATCTTTTTGTCTTTCTCGCACGTATGGTTTTTACTATCTTTTTATCTGGACTGGCAGAATAGACAAATATTGAATAGAAAGATTCGAATTTTAAAAACTCTTTCCACGCTAGTGGATAAAATGCACTTTTGCACTCAGATTTCGAACGATAAAAATAATCTTTCCGAGCTTGTGAGGTGAAAAGTAAATTTGTATTTAGACAAAAAGTAACCTCTTTCTTGCAATAGGCAATAGTGCCGGTGTTGTGTTATGAATGATTTATAATGTTTCTGGACTGTGTATTGTGCTGAATATTGATGGCTTCTTTAAATCTTAAATAGACACAGTACTTTTATGGTCATGTTAGTACATAGATTATGAACCTTAGAGTGCTCGCGAGCCGCTCGCCGCTGCGCAGTAGCGACGCACGAGCATAAAATGCACCCACGCAGATCGCTAGCGGCTCGCGAGCTGCGCATTCGTCGCGCGTTCGTCAGATGTGGACGCACCCTTAGACGAATCATTCATCTAAGTTATAAACATTTAGTCGAGTTCATCCTTGATCATGGAATATGATGCAATGAATAAATAATAGAACCTCCCCACGTGATGAAACTTTTATTTGTCTGGCGTGCCCTGGACAGTCAGCCTCGATACCATTGTTGACTGGCATTCCACCACAGCATGAGTGATTGTCATACGATATTATATAATATAACTCATGCTGACACGAAAAGAGGATCCTTGCTACTGTAGTTGGAACAAAAAAAATCTATAAAAAATTATACATAAGTAATCTATTAAAATAATTCGGTACCTATGTCAAGTTTTTTTTGGGAGTGCTGAATCGAAAACCATTTTGAGATAATTGTCTCAACAACAATATTACTATGTCAGAGATTTTGAGAGAGAGAGATTTTTGATGAAATAAGGTCGTTTTTCGGTCCAACGGGTGACGTCACTTGCAGGACCTGTAAACTCCTTGGTAAACTAAAAATCTACTTAAAATAACTGGCCATTAGGAAAAAAATATATGAAAGACGTGAATTGCAGGATAAAGACTATCTCAATGTCTTACTTATAGTGTGTCATAGTGCAAATTATTCAGCTTGATGTTATAAAACACCCCTTTTAAATGTAGAATTGTTTCTAAGTAAGGCCAGCATCATAGAAATCGAACCCTGGCGCTTATAAAGATTTAGAAGGGTCAGGTTTTTGTGAAGCTGACTGTACATCCAAAATAAATGTTGTGATAATACTAACCCCAGTACCGATATAAAATGTTAAAGATACAACAAACCAAACATTTTTACCATTTAAAAAGCAAAACGCAATAACATAACAAATAATAACGTACCAACCAACATACGAGTGTACATTCAACGCAAGGAATTTAATACAGAACCGTCTATAGTTCATTTCATTTATACCAGTCCCAACACAAAACTCTTAAAACTTAAGAGTTAGGTACGAAAATTGCTTGTTTTGCAGACATTGTGTGTGGAACAATATGTACGCACGGCGACAGATCAACCTACCCATAGTTCGACCTTATGTCCATGAACATAGAGTTCAACTATGGGTAGGTTGATCTGTCGCCGTGTGTACACGAGGAATAACGATGGAACAGTAAATCGACTCTTTGTTATGTGCGCATTACTGTATAGTGACATATTATACAGGAAGTTGAATAAAATACTGTTTTAAATGGAACTATAAATAGTTTGGGCTTGTTTCACCACTTTTGGATAAGTTCTTGTTAGCTAATCCGACAGCTCATTTGACATATTTTGTAAGAAGAATGTGTAAAATGAGCTGTCGGATAAGCTAACAAGAACTTACTTGGAAGTGGTGAAAGAGGCCCTTAATGTCCTCGGCTATCTTCTACAATATAAATATTGTTGATTATCAATATTTTACAGCCATTGTGCTATTTCAAATCAAATTAAAGATTAAAAAATTTAAGTTTCAGGGGAGGGTTTTGAATTTGAACCTGAAATCTTCCAAACCGGGGAATTGCTTTTTAGTTGTAGGGAAGATGCGGCCAGAAACTCTACAACTCGCATCTTTTAAGAGAATATTATTCCGAGAGCGAAAATGCGCGCTGCATACAAACGTACTATGGTGATATTTTCAATACTAACCAATTTAAGTCAATGAAATTTTGCAGAAACAATCTAGAAACAAATCTCTATGCTTCTATAGAGTCAGATTTTCGTTAAAATATACAGTTTCAATGATAGGATTAATTTAAGATTTGTATGGAAATCTTTGAGGCACTGTAACTTGAAAACAAAGAATATACAACCTGAAATCTTCCAAACCGGGGAATTTCTTTTTAGTTGTAGGGAAGACATTTAGACATTTTAACGAAAATCTGACTCCATACAAGCATAGAAATTTGTTTCTAGATTGTTTCTGCAAAATTTCATTGACTTTAATTGGTTAGCATTGAAAATATCACCATAGTACGTTTGTATGGAGCGCGCTCCGAATAATATACCCTTAATCTAAACTATTATAAAACTGTAACTGAAGAGTGTCTGTACCTACATTGAAGATATTTACAAAAAAAGATTACGACATGGTTTTAGGTACCATCCCTGACTCGAAATCAACCTTTCTTAGAAATTGTTCTGTCTGTTTGTTTGTTTGTTCGCGCATCACGCAAAAACTACTGAACCGATTTTGATGAAACTTTTTTTGTTTGATAGCTTATGATCTGACTTAAAATCTGGTATATAATTTGTGCGGACGAAGTCGCGGGTAAACACTAGTTTAATTATAAAAGTAGTTTCTTGTATGGGAAATTTTATTTTTATTATTTGAAAGCAAATCCAACATGATAAAATTAATAACACATATTATTCTGGTAACACAATCATTTATCACCAATTATAACCTGGCTACAGATATATTAGATACGTACTTTAGGCATACTTTAGAATTGAACCATTGGACGGAGAATCGACTGTCGGAGAAATGTGTCAGAATCATAAAGGTATTATGCCCGACGGCCCGGTAGCTCAGTCGGTAGTGAACCTGCCTGCTGTGCCGAGGATCGCGGGTTCGAATCCCGTAAGGGACAAATATTTGTATGATAAATATGAATATTTTGTACCCGAGTCATGGATGCTTGTATCTATATATAAAAAAAAAAAAAATAATAATAATAATAATATATGTATTCTATATCGTTGTCTAGTTATCATAATACAAGTCCAAGATTCTGGAACTTTAAACTAGACTATAAGAGACTAGATAATTTGTGTGACAATGTCCAAGATATTTATTTATTTATTTTTATTTATTATACCAGGAATAGAGGAACTGACAGCTGAGTGAGCGAGATGTACCTAGCGGCTTCGATCAAAATAAAATGAATGGATAGGCCTAAAGCGCGGTAAGTTGAAGCAAACTACTGGTGCACTTGGTACATACAAACTAGCGCCATTATCTGTCAAATCTAGGGCACTTTCATACAAGTGACAAGTAAAAATTTCATTTGTTTTGCCTCATTTTTCTGGTTTGAAATGTTCGCTTAAGGCCTATCCATTCATTTTATTTTGATCGAAGCCTAGCGGCACCACTGTTTAATAGAAAGAGATACGTGACGCCAGGCAATAGAACCGTTTTTTAGTCAATTATTAATTTTTACAATTCGGTTTCCGTGAATAATTGCGAATCTAAAGTGAAATCGTAGATAATTTTATGAAGTAACTACTTCATTAATTTATCTACAGTTTCACGTTAGACTCAGAATTATAGACAGTATTCAAATTGCCTGTGAATAGTCTCAAAAAAACATCCAAAAACGGTTTCATTTGACAACTCATGTTTGTTGCTCTATTTCTGTAAGGTATAATACCTTTATGGTCAGAATGATCAGAATCGTACAGACGGATGGACAGATTACATTTGCTGTTCCATATATTTTGTTTTGATCTCTATACCAAAACCTTCTAAGTCATCGAAGTACCATACCATACCAGTCCTCTTCTCGGTACCATAATGGTTATTGATTTCTATAGTCTGAAAACCCGTTGCTGAAAATCCTCTCTATGCAAAATAGTCTGTACTTTTTAATACAATTCCCACTTTTAATACATTTCTAACACACTGTATTCGCTTAAACAGAGAGTGTTTGTATTTAGTACAATGCTCTCTGTTCTAAATTAATTTCTGCTTCAAATATATCCTTTAGTCGACGTTGGTGTGAATAAGCAAGTACCTACTGAAGTGGGGTTTCGTACTCTCTCCCTGGAAAGCTGATTATTTGTGGATCCCTTCTCCGAGAACCCACAATAAAGAGCTTATTTTGTACCAAGCCACTAAAACAGTTAGGTACTATGTGATTCATTACCTCAATCTATTTATCTATAACGTCACGCCTCTTTTCTTGAGTTGTAGGCAGAGTCAAGGCCATTTGCTACGATCGTTGCGTGCCTATCTCACCACATTCACATCTATAGGGGGTCCCGTAAATCGACGTCAAGCCGGAAACGGGTGATAGAGGCCAAATCATAATAGTTACCAGAAAAATAAAAAAATATTTCTAAGTCATGATTTTTTAAAATTATACTTAGGCATTTTTAATGTACATTCCGTGATGGTTTTTTTAGCTCCTGTTGCTACAAATCTTTACTTTTGTTCAATTTTATTTTTCTTATGTAATCCTGAATATAGCTAATTTAACCTGTTGCTTTGAATTCACAGGGTGTACAATGTCTCAAAAAGAAATTGCCTATAATTTAAAAAAATCATGGGTTAGATTTTATTTTTTATTTTTCTGGTAACTATTATGATTTGGCCTAACACCCGATTCTGGCTTAACGTCGAATTACGGGACATCCTGTATACGTCTCTTCATACATGCCAGCCGTATTCGAGGACCACGCACCTCACCTTTCTGTAAGAAATAACCGATTTGATCAGAGTACGTCTTATGATGGCGCTCTCAGCCAACGCTTCCATTCAAATTCGCACAATAGATCTCTTTCGTACATCTGCTGTAATTCATCCTCTACATCAGGGGTCGGCAAGTAATTTTAAGTGGGGTCTGGATACATTTGAAAAATTGAAGATCCAGAGAAAACGTTCAAGGTCACAGTGGACCCCCGTGCTCCATCGCGCTTTCTTGCGCTACACAAGCATATAAACTATCTATCTACCTACTAACTATGACAAATCAAATCAGTCTGGCTATTACTTGTAAAATACTAGAATAAATGATAAGGGAGGTGCTCAAACATGTTGAGTATTTCTCATTCTGTCTTTCAAAGTAATCCCTACAACATACAACACATACTTCGCATGGAACGCATTTCAACAGAATTCATCTTTAGCAACAGCGTTGTTCTTTCAGTATTTAATTATTAAGGGCCTATGTTGAAAAATTATTGAAGTGAAAGGGGCGTGTGATAGCTTATATTACTGTCTGATGCGAGAGAAAGAGATGGGGCGGCGCGCGCCCCTGGAACGACGCAAGCGCAAAAACATACTTGATTTTATTGTGATTGTACTAAATAAATAAGTTCAATTCTGCTCTAATCAAAATTTATAAAATTTCAATCTGTTTTTTTTTTTAATTATGTCTCGTGTTTCCATTATTCACCGTTTAGCAGTTCCTAACTTCAATAATATGTTCAATTTACACATATTATCCACAAATCATACTCATACTGTTAGTAGGTACTTCATGATATCTGATGCTTTGAAGAATCCTATTTTTTTCACATATCTTCTTAATGGCCATGTATTTATTCAGTAAGCAAATTCATCATATAGGCATAACGAGGCGGCCTGATAAAATCTAAATTTCCCCTCCAAAGATATTCGTTTTCATTCAGCCACTGGCCCACATAATAGGTACCATACACATTTTAACAAGCTTCGTGCATTTCTTTAGACTGAAATATGGCAATACCTTCCTTAAAGCTCTTCCACTGAAACCTAGCTGCAAATGAGTGTCAATTTACTAAATGTGCTCGCATCACGGACGCAAACGGCATTTCCCGTCCTTCACCTACTAAGTACAAGTACAGGATGTTACCATAATTTAGGTGCCTCTTTTTAGGTTATATACAGGTCAATACCTAACTACTTAAAGAAAAAATCTGTCGAATAAAAAATATTCGTATATTAATAAAAAGCGTAGGTAAGCGTAAAGTCAGAAATGAAATCATTCTCCCCACAAACCAAATGAACAGACGTAGACGTCGCCACCACCGGCTGCCTATCTAAAGTGAATTGGGCTGGACACCTCTACGGCATGTCAGATGACCTATGGGTCAAAATCACTACCAACTGGACCCCAGAAAAACTGAATTGACATCGAGGCAGACCTAGAAGAAGGTGGCGGGACAAAATCTATAGCTTCTTAAAGAACTGGCCTATCGAAGCGCAAAACCTGGACGCATGGAGAGAACGGAGTTACGGAGTCCTTTGCCCAACAGTGTTACAGCGACAGTTGACATAATAAATAATAAAAAAAATCCTAAAAGTGTTTGAGAGTAGTTAAGTGTTCAGATTCAAATAAAAATCGTAAAAGGATAAGATATAATACATAAAATAAAATAACAAGCATTTTTGTTGACTACAAAACGTTTTAAGCATCGATACAATAACGCTCAACTGGTTGAAGCTTGCCAATATTGTTTTATCGCCTCTCTACTGCACGGTTCTATCTATGGATTTATCTGTACTCTATACCGATATTTTATTTTATGGTAGAGGCGATGGATGACCTATTAATATTACTTACGGGTGTAACATAAATTCGATACCTACATTTTTAAACGGTTACTTCAGACCATGAAGCTGAGCAAATTTCACTATGGAAATCACGAAATAAATTGTTGTTTTTCCATAGAAAACGACAAAGGTCTTTCACACCCAAATCTAGGTATGCGACGGCTGATTTTCGCGTTCTAAATATAATTATGATGACGGTAAGGCAAGCAAAACACCTCTTTCAGTAGTCTTACACTCGTTGAAGAAACGCTCATTAAAGTTAATCTCTTGCTAAATTTTACTACCTAAGTCTACAAGACAAAAAGTGACAGCATGAGATTTAATGGATGGTTATCTTTAATGAGCTTTTTGCAACTGAGTGTTAGAGTTTTGTTTGTACAATAAATACTCTTTGTTTTTTCCTTTCGTTACCAGCATTATTATCACGTCCGTGTATTTTTACCATTTCATTCCAACCCTTTTAGCAATTTAGGCGTGAATGAAAAATAAACAGTAAACATTTCTTTTATATTTGCTACAAAGTCAGAGGTCCTAAACCTTCTAAACAAAACAAGTGATTGCTACAAACTAAACCCCGTAGGGCCGAACGCTAGACAAATGGAAAACAGGATAGAACCCAAGTAATCCGTACCCCAAATCTTTTCAATACAAAATAATTTTATTATTTCTACATTCACTGAATACAATGCTCATTTGTTGAGGCAAATGCGGGTAGGTATTATTTTCTGGTTCAAATATATTACTGTATCCATTTAATCTAATCAGAACAGATTGGTTTGTTCATGAGATTGCTTTCAAAATATTTTAGCGGAAAATTACACTTTTTTTCTATCTGGGGGAGAGCCTTTTTACTATAATTATGATGACGATAATGTCCTCAACGACGTATCCGTCGACGTCGACCCTCGTTGAGTCGACGCGTGAGCTCAGATTTGGCTAAAAAATTCCACCCAGGGACATTAGAATGTAGGTATTAATTTTTCCCGTTTGATCTCATATCTACTCAAAAACCTCTCAAATGCAAAACTTTCAAAGAGTCGTGTCTTTTATTGCTTTCAATCCTTCTACAAAATTCTTCTTTTTTCTTCTTTCCTTGTCAATTGTTCTACAATGGTGTTTCTTTCTATATTTTATCGGCCAGATGTTCGGCTGGCCTGGCAGCATCCTGTGTAGCTTTATTAAGGTCCTCTCTCGTGCAGGTGTTCGGACTCAAGGGACACTCCAGCAGGTGTCCTATGTACTGGATAGGTTCGCCGCATTCACACTGCGTTAGGCCAGGACCAATGCATAAATTTTGTCTCCAACGGCCAACGTGAATGCGCGTGACGGCGCCGGCGTTCTGTAAATTTGAACTCACAGGTACTATCTAGACCGAAAATATGAGCGCTCATAAATACGCCGAATCTCTTCGAGAAAAGGTACGTTAGTGCGCCGGAATAAGGTCCTATGAGCATGGGGATGGTCTCATTCGATCCAGCGTAAAAAAATACATAGAAAATGACACGTGCGTCACTCGCCTATTTTGTAAAATATGTATTTTCCAAAATTTCCCCCTACCCATACCCCCTGGAAGGGGTAGAACCCAAAAATGTTGGTGGACTCTGCAGATACTCATTTCTAGTGCCAACATAAAGTTTATGAAACAGTTTCATTGATGTACAAATTTTTCCTCCAAACGGTCATTATTTAGCTTACTTGCCTAATACCTGGTACTAATACGGTCCATCTAAGAGTCGGCAAACTTTTAAGCTGGAAGAGCCAGCCTCATTAAAAATATTTAAAGATCCAGGAATTTAGGTTTTTGCGTCTATACTTACATTAAATTGAAATCAAATAAATGGGGTAAAGAAACGGTAAGAAATTAAAAGTAGAATATATTAATCATTAATTATTTATGCGTAATTAAAATAAAATATAGTATTAAAATATAGCGATGCTTGAGAAAATTATATTTCTTGAAAGAGCCACATGCGGCTTGAGACCTCTGATCTAAGACATAATACAGTAAGCGCTCGCGCTTGGCCGACAAAGTAATTAAACTCCGCCTAGTCGATTGACATGCCGTCCCTGTAGAAAAGAGGCTTTATCTACCGTAAGAATAATTAAATCTATTCTTATTGTAAGACCCTTCCTAGCAATGAGTATCCCTTCTGTATTGTCAAAATGTTAATGTACTCATAATACAATTTAATTTTGCATATCATACGTGCAAGTTTAAAAAGTTTCTCACTTCCTACAACGTAACTTGCCACCACCATTTTGAAAAGTGGTCTAGAACTTGCAAATTTTATTTGCGCAAGACAGTTATTTTCTAGTTTAACCACTTTCTGACATGCATGTGCATACTTGATATTATCTGGTCATCTATATTTATAAATATAACAGTTCCGTGACTGACTGACTAACAGACAACGCACGCACTATCCCGCTAGAGAAAAATGAAACTTGGGAAAAATATTCTACGGAGGATGCACCCCTATGCACTAAGAAAGGATTTTCTGATATTCTAATTTCACGCAGACAAAGTAGCGGGCAAAAGGTAGTTTTGTATAAACATTGTTTTTCTGACTACATCTTTGTTCCAGCTATAACCTTCTATAGACAAATCAAATTAAAGAAGGAAAAATTTGTCTCAGGTAGGTACTCTTCCAAACCGGGGAAATGCGTTATCCAGTTTCGCTACCGCTTCTGTAGACAGCCCAAAATTGGTGAAAATCTTATAAGTAGTGAAAACAAGTCTTGACAGAAAGCAAAAGTGTTGCACGAATCGCTAAATAAAAATTATCGCATTCGATAATGAGTATCTATAGACTAATGGTTCGTGTTAAAAAGGTATGAAGGCAATTTGTATTTCGAAATATCACTGTTAAAAATGTTATTCAGTTATGGATTCGATTGAATAATTTCAAAATACTTAACACTTCAAAATATTTCTTCTAACATTCGACTATACTTCTAAATTCTGCTCTTTTTGTTTTAATTTCCTTTTAATCTATAAATCTGCCACTAGATACACTACGGTAATTTCCCATGGCACTACTGGGAACAGAGGGATTTTCTGCAATTTCAGAGTTTATCCACCAGAAAAAGCTATTCAATGAGATTAGATCTATTTCTACATTAGTTTTCAGTAACTATATCTGAAAAGTCAGCCGTAAAACACATATCTATGTCATCAATCAAGCTGCTAGATGCTAGAGGCCCAGAGCTTTATGGATGAAACCACGCAAAATAGAGAAAGATGGTTCAGTATAATATAAGACGACACGGGGGACACAACTGGATGCAGAAGGCGAAGGGATATAATGTCTGATGGATGGAATAATTTCGTAACAATATTTTTATTGCTTAATACATAAATCTCCACCAATCCGCACTGGGCACGCGTGGTGGAGTGTGGCCCACTCCCTCTCACCAGTATTCGTGAGAGGAGGCCTTTGCCTTCTTGCATCTCGGGGATAAATATTTGTATAATTAATTATGAATATTTGTACCCGAGTTATGGATGTTTCTATCTTTATATGTATTCTGTATCGTAGTCTAAATTCTGGTAGGAACTTTAAATGTGACTATACTAATAGAACTTTAAATGTGAATAGACTAATTTGTGCACGACAGAACCTAATATTGACTATTTTGTACATAGCCTTTACATTATTTCGTTTTAATTCATTTTATTATACCTTTTATATTAGTAAGATAAGTTAGATTAAGTTTTCTCCTTTTAAATAAACATTATTTTCCAATTAGGATTAGGGCCTAGCTAATAAGATTGTAAACTGGTTCGGATAGGGAGTCTTTATCATTCCTTATGTGATCTCGCTAGTGATTCCATCCCTAAACGCTTAGGTACACATTTTCTAATAAGAAATATTACATAGAACAAGTAAATAACCCAATTAGACTCATATTAGAACTTACGCAAATAAGCTTCACTATCTGATTAGAAAGGAAGGAATCCTAGCGAAAATAAGCGATAGAAAGAGACAGATCACTCCATCTCTGTCAGCGCATACAGGCGAGCGAGGGGAGCCCCGGCGCCCGCAACTTGCGGTATGAGGAAGCGGGGGCCGGGGTAATATAAATATTGAAACGTTTTCGCGCGCTCCTCACTTTATTATGCGCCGGCGGATGATGCACATGTTATTTTTAGATTAAGAAAACGATTAGCTATAGAATGAATATTGTTTGTCAAACATAGATATTAAGATCTTTGAGTAAAATAAAGATTTGAGTCGAGGGGAAGAGTGCGGGGTGAGGAGGGGTGGTCGCTCGAAAATGATATAAAAATGGCGCCAAATCGGCACGAAATTCTTTCCGGATCCAGCACTCGAGAAGAAAACACTTGGAAGAAAGAAAACTGCGACCACTAGCCCTCTCTACCCTACCCTCCAGCCTGGCTCACCGTACTGAAGAAATTATCGGCATTTTTATTGAAGAAAACCCACCGAAATACCTACCATACAGTCCACGCTTCACATTTTGGTCCTCCGGGAGCCGAATAAAGAAGAACCAGCGAAGAATATCGAAGATAAACGAAGAGAAAAACTGAATATTGAAGAGATTTTGAAGAATCGAAGATGCCGATCACCACAAGGAGCCAGTCTGGGAGGGAGGGCGACGGGTCGCAGACGACGTCGCAAAACACGTCCAACCCTACAACGAGCGCCGAGTCGAGCGCAACTGGGTCCGGAACCACGACGACGGCTACAACCACGACGTCGGGCGCCACGACCACAACGCAAGACACAACATTGAAGCCGTCGAAAGCGCCATCAAGACCACCGTCGAGAGCGCCGTCACGCCGCTCCACCGCCTCCCGCAAGAGGCTCCTCGCGGAGCTGGAGGCCAAGGAGAGCGTGGCGGAGCTCGAAAGAGAGCAGCTACGTGTTGCTACTGAAATAGCGAGACTTCGGCTGGCGAAGATCCAAGCAGAGATGGAATCGTCGGACGAAGAAGAAGAAAAAGAAGATCAAGAAGAATCCTCCGTTCGTGTTGAAGAATGGTTGAAGAAACAAGATGAAGAACGAAGAGCGACGTCACCCCCGCCCCGCACGAAGCGGGAAGCACCAAGGACGAATGTACGAGGACAGGACGACCACCGAAGTGGTCCCCAGGGCAAGGAAGAGCCCGGGCCTGCGCGTCACATCTCTGAACTGGCGGAGGCCATCACCCAGGCCATGAGATCTGTAACGAGGGAGGCGCCGAAATATATTCAAGAACTACCTATCTTCAACGGACAATCGAACGCGTGGCTGCCGTTCAAGGCAGCATATGAAGACACGTCAAAAGGATTCACGAACACCGAAAACATCGCAAGATTGAGAAGAAGTCTCCGGGGCGCCGCACTAGAAGCAGTCCAGAGCCTGCTCCTATCCAACCCGGAGCCGGGCGTCATCATCGCAACGCTCGAGAGAAGATTTGGTCGCCCAGAAGCTATCGTCCTGGGCGAAATGGACAAGATAAGAACACTACAGAAGATAGGAGACAACCCACGCGATCTCCTACTGTTTGCAAACAAAATAGCAAACATCGTCGCAACAGTAGAAGCCTTGAAGAAAATTGAATACCTGTACAATCCTGAAATGGCGCGAAACGTAGTGGACAAGCTATCACCGATCCTGAGAAGCAAATGGTTCGACTACGCCGCCCGAAACAAAGAAGATATCCCCGAGCTGAAGCGACTGGCCGCCTTCCTCAACGAAGAAGCAGACAAATGCGGTGCCTACGCTTCACTCGAGAACATTCATGAAGAGAAATTCAAGAAAAGAACGCAAGAAAGAACATTGAACATGAACGCAAACACACTACGCTGCCCGGCGTGCGACGGACCACACAACCTGCACGACTGTAAGAAGTTTTTGGCTGCCAGCACGGACGAGCGATGGGAAATAGCGAAGAAAAGTCGCGTCTGTTTCCGATGCCTGCGCAACAATCACCGACACTCAGACTGCAGAGCCAAGGCGTGCGGCCACCAGGGCTGCACCATATCGCACCACAAGCTTCTCCATCAGTCAAGACCGAAGACTGAAGAGCCACCGCGTAGCGAAGAACCACCACGTCGCACACAAGAGCCACCGCACCGCGAAAAAGTCGGCTCTACGTACGAAGACGCAAATAACACAGCGAGCAACGGCACCGCACGGCGCGCTTATCTGAAAATCGTTCCTGTAGTTCTCACCGCCGCCAATGGAAATGAAGTAGAAACGTTCGCGCTACTCGACGAGGGCTCCACTATCACAATCATCGACGAGAAGATAACACAAGAACTCAACGTCGACGGGCCCGCCGATCCAATGCGCGTCCGAGGTGTGAGCGGGACAGAGCTACAGTATCCGAAAAGCAAGCGCATCAATCTGAAAATCCGCGGCAAGCACGCAGACGAAACATTCGACCTACGCGACGCACGCACCGTACGAGGCCTCGACTTCGCTACTCAAAGGGTCACTAGAAGAGACGTTGAAGACTGTCCGCATTTGAATCAAATTCAAAATGAACTCGTATACGAAGAGGCGCATCCGAAGTTACTCATCGGGCAAGACAACTGGGACTTGATCATCTCGGGTGCGGTGCGAGCGGGACGGAAAGATAAGCCCGTCGCATCGTACACACGGCTGGGATGGGTGCTTCACGGCTGCCGATCGTCTCTGGCGTATCCAGTCACCTTCTGCGGTCACATCAGCCTCGAAGAAGAACATGAAGACAACATGGAGAATATGATGAAGAATTATTTCGAGTTAGAATCAATCGGAATAGAAAAACGAGTACAGAAGAGCGATCCAGAGCAGCGCGCACTGAAAATTTTGGATGAAACTAGCCGCCGCCTGCCCGACGGACGCTTCGAAACAAGACTTCTATGGAGAGAAGACGAAATGAAGATTCCAAACAACTACGAAAACTCACTCAAACGGCTGCACAACTTAGAGAAGAAACTAGACCGAGATGAAGACCTCAAACAGAAATATGAAGAAAGAATGCGAAACCTCTTCACTTCGGGCTACGCCGAGGAAGCTACCACGCCACCGGTACCAAACAAAACGTGGTACCTACCCCACTTCGCGGTCATTAACCCCGCGAAGCCGAAGATACGAGTGGTACACGACGCCGCAGCGAAGACAGCCGGACGCAGCCTCAACGACATGCTGCTCTCCGGTCCAGACCTACTGCAATCGCTGCCGGGAGTCGTGATGCGCTTCCGTCAACACCAACACGCCGTCTCAGCCGACATAAAGGAGATGTTTATGCAAATAAGGGTTCAAGAAGACGACAGAGACGCACTACGTTTCCTGTGGCGAGGCGACGAAAGAGGGAACCAGCGACCGCGAGAGTACCGCATGACGTCGGTAATCTTCGGCGCGACGTCATCACCTTGCACCGCGCTGTACGTGAAGAACAGAAACGCATCCGACTTCAAAGAAGAGTATCCTGCCGCCGCGCGAGCCATAGAGAAGAACCACTACATGGACGACTACATAACAAGCTTCCCGACCGCGAGCGAAGCCAAAGAAGTATCGAAAACAGTCGACTACATTCATCGGCAAGCCGGCTTCGAGCTACGCGGATGGGTGTCGAATACAACGTCAGTAGTACAGCAGTTTGCCGCCGACTCAGGTGGCGCCACGGTCTCTATCGGCGGGAGCGAAGCTGAGAAGACACTCGGACTCTTATGGGACGTCAAGACAGACTGCATCGGTTTCAAGCTGAACACACACAAGACACCTAAAGAAGTACTCGGCGCCGAGCGACCGCCGACGAAGAGAGAGGCATTGAGTATAATAATGTCTCTGTTCGACCCGCTGGGACTAGTCTCACCTGTCACCACCCCGGCGAAACGCATAATGCAAGAAACGTGGCGATACGGGACGAGCTGGGACGAACCACTGCCGAGCGAGCTACAGAACAAATGGTACGAGTGGCTACGAGTGCTACGAAACATCGAGGAGCTACGAATCCCACGCTGCTACGACATCGAGCCGGCGAGCGCGCGCGACCTACACACGTTCGTAGACGCGAGCGAAGAAGCCTACGCCGCCGCCGTGTACTGGCGGATCGAACGAGCCGACGGAAGCGTGCAGGTGGCCCTGGCCGCGGCGAAGAGTCGAGTCACACCACTGAAACCTATCTCCATCCCTCGACTGGAGCTGCAAGCCGCGCTGCTGGGCGCACGCCTAGCCGACACCACCGCACGCGAACACGAGTTCGACGTGAGAAGAAAGTACTATTGGAGCGACTCGCGGACGGCGCTAGCATGGATTCGGTCGGAGCCGCGTGCGTACAAGACGTTCGTAGCGCACCGCCTCGCCGAAATAGAAGATCTTACGAAGAAAAACGAGTGGAGATGGCTGCCTACGGCTGACAACGTGGCCGACGACGCTACGCGCGCTACGCCGGCCGGTTTCAACGCTACGCACCGATGGTACAACGGGCCGAGCTTCCTACGACAACAAGAACAAGAATGGCCTCGAGAAACGAAGACTGAAGCACCGAAGACAGGAGAAGAGAGGGAGACATGTCACGTCACCCATCAGCGACCTGACCACGCTCACCTGCCTCGAGTCGAGCGATTTTCGTCATTCACACGCTTGCTACGAGCTACGGCGCGCGTGCTACAGTTCATCGATTTGTGTCGAAAGAAGAAAAATGAAACAGTATTGGCTACGAAACGCAAACGAACAAAAGAAAACAAGAAAAACGACGCAGACTGGAACAAAAACAAGAAAAATGACAAGAAAACACGCAAGAGCGAGACAACATACGTGAAGAAAAGAGACAGCAACATCATCGGGATCGAAGCGCACTATCTCATTCGCGCCGAGAAACTATGGTGGAAAGCTGTACAGGAAGATTGTTTTTATGAAGATTTGCGTCGAGTAAGGAGCGGCGCGGCGCCCCACCTCGGAGACAAGCTGTCGGCGCTGTCAGTGGTCATCGGAGAAGACGGAGTTCTACGGCTCAAAGGAAGAATTCACGCCTCACCTGACATCGACGAAGAGACTGCGAGCCCGACCGTACTCGACGGGAAACACTTCTTCACGCGACTGTACATACAACACGTACACGAGCGACTACACCATGGCGGTATCGAGACCGTCGTGAATGAGCTACGACAACGACTATGGGTACTGAAGATACGACCGACGGTGCGCGACGTCATCAAACACTGTCAACCATGCAAGATAAGAAGAGCGAAGCCTACGTCTCCGGCCACCGGCGACCTGCCCCCTGCGCGTGTATCTCACCACGCGAGGGCCTTCAGTTTCACGGGCCTCGACTACTTCGGCCCCGTGGAAGTCACCGTCGGACGGCACCACGAGAAGAGATGGGTCGCGCTCTTCACCTGCATGACGTCGCGAGCCGTACACCTGGAGGTCGCCGCCTCGCTGAGCGCCGACTCAGCGATCTGCGCCCTGCGGAGGTTCGTGGCACGAAGAGGAGTGCCTAAGGAGCTGTGGAGTGACAACGCGACGTGCTTCAAGGCGGCGGAGAAGGAGCTCGCCGAGGCCGCACTGGCGGCGGTCAGCGAGGAGGCGACGGCGCGGCGCATCACCTGGCGCTACGTCCCCCCGGCCTCCCCCTTCATGGCCGGCGCGTGGGAGCGCATGGTACGCACCGTGAAGGAGGCGCTGCGCGTCACGCTCCACGAGCAGTACCCTAGCGACGAGACTCTGCTCACCCTGCTCGCCGAGGCGGAAAACACCGTCAACTCCCGCCCACTCACACACGTGGCGGTGACACCAGAGGAACCAGAGGCGCTGACACCCAACCACATCCTGGTGGGACCCAACTCACACGTCCCACCACCTGGCGAGTTCACCGCAGACGACCTCACCGCGCGCAAGCACTGGCGGCGCGCTCAACGCCTGGCGGACGTCTTCTGGAGTCGCTGGGTCAAGGAGTACCAGCCGCTACTCCAACAGCGGCGGGAGCCTCACACGACCGGCGCACCACCCGCTGTCGGCGACCTGGTGCTCATCTGCGACCCCAACCTGCCTCGCAACACATGGCCGAGAGGACGAGTCGTCGCGATCTACCCAGGGCGAGACGGCGAGGTGAGGATCGTGGACGTCGAGACCAGCAACGGGCACGTCCTCCGAAGACCGACCAAGAGAATCGTCGTGCTACCTGTTGGATCGCAGAGCTGCGACGGCGGGAGAAATGTGCACGACAGAACCTAATATTGACTATTTTGTACATAGCCTTTACATTATTTCGTTTTAATTCATTTTATTATACCTTTTATATTAGTAAGATAAGTTAGATTAAGTTTTCTCCTTTTAAATAAACATTATTTTCCAATTAGGATTAGGGCCTAGCTAATAAGATTGTAAACTGGTTCGGATAGGGAGTCTTTATCATTCCTTATGTGATCTCGCTAGTGATTCCATCCCTAAACGCTTAGGTACACATTTTCTAATAAGAAATATTACATAGAACAAGTAAATAACCCAATTAGACTCATATTAGAACTTACGCAAATAAGCTTCACTATCTGATTAGAAAGGAAGGAATCCTAGCGAAAATAAGCGATAGAAAGAGACAGATCACTCCATCTCTGTCAGCGCATACAGGCGAGCGAGGGGAGCCCCGGCGCCCGCAACTTGCGGTATGAGGAAGCGGGGGCCGGGGTAATATAAATATTGAAACGTTTTCGCGCGCTCCTCACTTTATTATGCGCCGGCGGATGATGCACATGTTATTTTTAGATTAAGAAAACGATTAGCTATAGAATGAATATTGTTTGTCAAACATAGATATTAAGATCTTTGAGTAAAATAAAGATTTGAGTCGAGGGGAAGAGTGCGGGGTGAGGAGGGGTGGTCGCTCGAAAATGATATAAAAATGGCGCCAAATCGGCACGAAATTCTTTCCGGATCCAGCACTCGAGAAGAAAACACTTGGAAGAAAGAAAACTGCGACCACTAGCCCTCTCTACCCTACCCTCCAGCCTGGCTCACCGTACTGAAGAAATTATCGGCATTTTTATTGAAGAAAACCCACCGAAATACCTACCATACAGTCCACGCTTCACATAATTTGTTTGAAAATGTCCAAGATAATTCTCTATATTGCGTCAAAAAATAATGAACTATATAAATTACAAAATTAAAAATGTACATCAATTTGAACAACTAGAATATTCTGAGGCATTTTTGGACCATTCCAAGGAGGCATTCCAAGATACATATTTATTTATAAATTGTTTATTGTTTATAAGTGCTAAATGATCGACTTCAAAGTCAAAGTCAAAAGTCAAAATTTTTATTCAAAATAATATCACATAGATAACTTTTTGACGTCATTTTTGATTCTACCACCGCTTCGGAAGGTGTTCCGTTGTAGAGAAGATGCGGCCAGAAACTCTACAACACACTTCTTTTAAACAAAACAAAATATACAAAGTACAAATATTAAATTACATAGTGTAACATTCATATTATAAATTACGATTTCGCACCGTTGTATTGTATATTTTGTAAAAAAATATGATTTTCAAAAATACCTCCTGGCGCCTAATGCCGGTCAGGCTGACCGGGGTTATCCGCTATAGTTTTCTAAAATACCTTTCGTCGTCTAAAATACATCGACTTATACACAGAGGTCCATCATCACTGGCCTGTCAACCTCTGCAGAGGATACATCAACTCATGCAGCTACCATTATTAACCCACCTACTTCAGCATCGGCGACAACTTGCCATAGCTAGCTCTTCTTTCTCTGGCCTACCTGTCGCTGCAGTAAGGAGAACTACTGGCATTAGAACCGTTGTAACCGGGATTTCCCTACATGAGGCATAGCATTTTGATGCAAAGGTTCTTCAAAATAAGATTGGTGCTTACATTCCAGCTTCAACCAAAGATTAGTTATGTTTGTTAAAAATAACAATTTCTATGAGGTACCTACGTTCTTTGTAAAAGAAATGTAACTTGATAAGGATAAGGTGTCCGTGTGGTATCGGCTAAGAGTAGCACCATCCCATTTCCTCCCGTGGGTGTCGAAAAAGGCGACTGAGGGATCTACCGGAGGATGGGCAGCAGCATCCTCTGAGTACAAACATTCAATCCAACTGCGATCGCCAACCCGCCTGCCAAGCGTGGCGATTATGGCAAATCCCCCCATTTTTGGGGAGGCATATGTCCAGCAGTGGACGTTTATCGGCTGATATGATGATGATGATGATGAAGGATAAGGTATTGTCCTTTAAGCTATTAAGGTTTGTTCTCACCGGCGGTATTTGAAGAAAGTAAACTATTATTTTTCAGTCAGTAGGCAGAGACATTGAGGCGGACGGGTTCGCATGGGATAAGATTAGCACAGGACCGTGACAATTAGAGGAATACAAATTAAGGTGTGCCCAGCACCAGACCAGAAGGTATAGTCTATTACAAAAATCACATATATCATCACCATCAGCATATCATTTCCCAATACAGGGCACAAGTCTACCTTCAAGATCACATTATACAAGCTTAAAAAAATGACATAATAACAAATATTAATGCACGCCGAGCGGTGGGTATCAATCACCACGCATTGGGTGCCTAAAGATGGTAGTCGAGGTCGAGGTAGACCCCGGAAAAGTTGGAGACGAGTTGGATGCCTATTGCAGCGAATGGAGGAATGATGCCTTGGATAGGTGTGGAAGAGTTTAGGGGAGACCTTTGCCCAGCAGTAGGACGAAATAGGTTAAAAACAGTAATAATTTCATTTTATTCCTCGGTGAACCATGCCCGTTTAGATATTTGTGTGTTCGCTTCCGAGTCTTCAGATGTTCTGCGTTAGCTTGCTATAAATGATTCTAGTGAAAAACCACCTCTAATCTAAACCCGCTGAAAGGAATATTAACCCCATGGTACGACGCACAAGGCTCTCCGATGTCAGTCAAGAATATGAATATCTTTATTTCATCCAGTTTATATTTATGATCTAAAACTAGGCTAGTTTTAATATAAATTATACGCAAACAATATTATAAAATGCTAAAAATATGTTACCTGTGGGGTTGTAAATTAATATTTTGTGTGTTGTGTCTCACTCAATAGAATAGAAAGTTGTGTTGTTGAGTTACCTTGTGGCGGACTCTTTGCTCACCGATAAAACTCTATGAGAGGTGGAGAGTTGCCTTGACGACAAGCCGTCAGAAAAATAACTTTCATATTTTTTCACTCGCAATTTATTAATTCGAATAATGTTATTATTTTTATGTTCAATTCTATCGTCATTATAATTGCATCATCCTAACTTAATTATCGCGTTCTTATTTCAAACTTCATCTCTCCCGAGCTTCATTCATCTGCGCCCTATCTCCGAATCTTCTCCGCCTATCTGCCGGCAACTATCCCCACAACCTCACGTGTTAAAAAGCCTCATATTGCAATATTTTAACAGAATTTCCGGTAACGTTTCTAACTAAGAATTTTAATTGTTAGCTTGTTTTATGCTTAACTTTGAGCAGGTCCCAGTTTCATCCTTAGATAAAACACAATTTGTTACTCCAAACTATCATTTTGTTTTATATAATATGATTCGTGGTTCCAGTATAATACACGAATAAAGGCACAGTGCTATTTTCAGAGTTATTACCAAATGTTGACCTCTGAAAATCTGTCAGAATATTTGAGACCAATAACTTACCTATTTATGCCACTAAGCCTATTTAGCCTCACTGATTGTTCCAAGTCTTGTCCCAAGTAGTTCCAAGTCTAGTCTCATCTATTTATATACAAATTCACATAAAATGCGATATCTTATAGTAAATTCGTACTGATCAAATTGAAATCGAAGGACAAAATAAATGCAGCAGTCAATTGTTTTATTGCATTCTTTTCCCGTTTTAAAATAAACTTAACTCGGAAAGAAAAGGTCGTTTATTCTTCTATTGTGTTCCAACGAGGGATGAATTCTGTCAAAGGAGAGGCCCGTAATGGGGGCCTATCAATAACTTCTTTGGTTTTACGTTATTTACAGTTTTATGTTCTTGATGATGAAATATATATTCTGAAAAGGAACTGCAGATGGTATATAGGATGTTTTTTTTTACCTTTTACAAATTTTCAGGGGTGGCTCAGAACATCAAACTGAACTTCTTTTGTTATGGTAGCAAACATGAAATTGAAAAAAAAAAACAGCTGTTCCATATTATCTGTAATGCCTACTCGACTCCAATACAAATGAGCCAGTTTTTTTTTGTTGCTATTTCATATTTGCTCCCATAGTAAAAGTTGTTCAGTTTAATGGGTAGACTCTTAGTTTAAAAGGATGCTAATGCTATCAATTTCACCCTGTATAAATAGAAACAAGTTAAAATACACCCACCACATTAGGTAATAGCGTTTGACATAAAATCAATAGGTTAATCTCCTTCATTGCATAACTCGATGTAATACAACTTTAATCCTGTTCGTAAAGCCGACGTCATCTGTATGCAAAATTTAACCTAAATGCAATATTATGTGTGCTGTGCCGAGATTGAAACATAAACTAATTTAAGGTTACGGGTAGAGTACAGTCAGCAGCAAAAAGATGTATGCCTCCTCATGCAAAAGATGTATACACTTTAGTACTACGCGTAGTACTAAAGTGTGTGATATAGTAATCACATACCCTCACGTAAGGTACTGAGATAGCAGAAGAGAGATAAAACGAGGATATAATCATGTGTAATCTCCTGCTAGCTCAGCTATAATATCACGTACAAGATAGTATATAGGCTTAGGTTAACTAGTCATAAGGGTCGATCTAAGATGGAGTAAAGGATGTCCGTTCAAAGTGTGTTTCAATTGCACCCCTGCAACCCACTATATTTCATGGCGACCGTGACATAGTACGCGAGTGAGTTCCAGATAAGAAGATGAAGACGACCATGGGTGCTGATCAAAGGTACAAATACTGTTTACTTATATGGATTGGAAGTCGAATTTGAAGAAATGTTACTACTGCGTGTGCCGGTGCCGGCAGGCCGGCCCTATTCCTTGCTATCGAAATAGGATGGGGATTTTTAAGCAAGACGAAACAATGCGATATGCTGCTGTATCTTCCGTTCCGGAGCATTAAATACTGCCGAATCAACGAAGAAGCCAATAATTATGTACAAGTATCTACTAGACGTATTGTTATGAAAGGAGTTCGAAGCCGTGAATCGCAAGACTGGAGGAATTAATATGGATGCCGTCTAAAAATGTTGATGCACTCGCAGATGCCAGATGGAACGAGACATGTAATTGAGGGATCCTCGTTGATTTCAGTGTAGTTAATTATTTTGTGTTGTGCTGTGAATCACTAAGTTATGCTGTGTTAGCTTGCAAAGGACAAAAAGTGCGTCGGCCTAAGGTGCTAACCTAGGGTAAGTCATGTGTACTAACAGTTTATGTAAATGTATATTATGTGTTCTGACATAAGTAAAGCACTTTCTATGTAGCACGATATTTCAGCGAGATTTTTTTATGTAATATTAGAAGGATACGAGACGATCGCAAAATGGCTAGTTTTGATTTAGAAACCGCTTTGTTGATGATTCCGGTAGTTAATAACGAGGAGCATTTAGTAAAACAATTGATAGACGGATTAGAATTTTATAAGACATTCATAAAGGAAGCGGATCATCCAATATTAATTAAATTTGTTCTAAAAACAAGGTTGTCAAGCAGTGCAAAACTAAAACTACAATCAAATTACGCCACTGTAGAACAGTTGATTAATGATTTAAAAAGTTATCTTTTACCTAAAAGGTCTTATACGGCGATATTGTCGCGCTTATTTAAATGTAGACAGGCTGACCAGTCTATAAACGACTATGGAAGTGAGATAGAGAGATTATTTTCCGAACTAACTATTGCACAAGCAGATGGAAATGACTTAGCATTCAATATTTTGAAGCCTATCAATGAAAACATAGCCATCAGAAGGTTCGCGGAAGGTTTAAATGATGGCCGGTTGAGTACGGTTATTTCTTGCCGTCCAGTTACTTCTATTCGAGAAGCAATCTCTCTAGCCTTAGAGGAAGAGGAGCGTGTTCAAAAACGTCCCCAACAATGCTGCAGTTTTTTTGAGTCATGTTCTGATAATCAGAGTTATAATTATTGTATGAATCAGTGTTGTGCTAGCGACAATGTGCAGTGTCAGCAAGGTCAAGTGCGGATGAATGATGGAAATGCACACGAACCACTAAACTTGCAAGATAAGCAAGGTCGAGCAGTTGCTCATAGTAAGCAAAATCAATATTGTGTAAAAAATACATCTGAGTATGGGAGTGCGGATGAATCGGTTAATTCATTTTATTGTCCCTCAAACGTAAATCAAAGTGGCAAAGTATTAACTTTTAATAATAACAGTTTTGTAAAATTCGCCTGTTTAGGTAAAAACATTAAGTTGATAGCGGACACAGGCGCATCTATATCAATTTTGAAATACAAGTGGATAGAACAGTTTCCCGAAATTAAAATCCATAAGGACGATTTATCTATTAAAGGCGTTAGTGGCTCTCTACGTTCGCTAGGCTGTGTGTATTTAGATATTGAGTATAATAATTTGAGGTTTAGGCACAAGTTTTATGTATTCAAAGGGTTGCAATGTACGTCAGACGGAATTTTAGGAGAGGATTTTCTGAGGAAGTATAAGGGCGTTATAGATTATGAGTCGAGGTGCTTAAGTTTAAAACATAATAATGGTGATAGAATAAGTATTAATTATATTAATTATACTGATAATGCTGATGCTCACGCATTGACTATAGCTTTGGACAAAATGAAGAAAGGTAATTCAGGATTTGTAGGTTTAGTGGATAGTTTTAATTACAGTGCATTAAATAGCAAGCCAAGTTGGAGGAGTAGAAGTAATTTACAGTCAAGTTTTGGCCCACCAAAGGTGGAAAAAGGAGCGAAGGAAGCACAGAATCGTATTGAATTAAATTTCTGTAGTGAAAAAGAATTAGAAGAAATATACAAATCTTCTTCAGGAAATCAGCCAAGCCATAAAAAGAAAGTACTTATGTCGGGGCATACGATATACTTCAATCAAGATTCTCTATTAGCGAAAAGACGCATAGACGAGTCGTTACGAGAACTTGGAAAAATTTGTAAAGAGCATAATATTGTAGAAATTGAGATTTTTAAGTATGATAGAAATAAGGCACAAACCGACGAATTGTATAAAGTTATGAGAAATTATTGTAATTTACCACGATTATGTATAAAACAAGGTGTGAAAAAGGTTTATAATACAGACATGATTAAAACAATATTAAAAAATTACCATTTGCTAAATACAAAAAGACATGTTGGAATAACGGAAATGGTAAACCATATAAAACAAAAATATTATTGGAAAGGAATGCTTAATGATATTGCTGACTATGTTACCAAATGTAAATTTTGTAAATAAAGCGTCCAAATGTAAATTTTGTATATTTAAAAGTAACTCAAATTGTTATTAACATTATTTTGTAATAGAAGAAACGAAATTCAGCAACAGAATCAGATAATATAAGAGGTAGTTATGAATGAAATGTTTTTTTTTTTAAATGTAAGTAGTCAGAAATAATAGTTACTATAAGTGAGTTCACTGAGAATAGAATTTGTAATTCAAGATGTAATAATATAAGAAGCAATGTAAATTGGTATTTGATAGATGTAAATTCCACATAGTTGTAAGGAAATTTGTTATTTTTATAAATGTTAAAATGTTATGTATAGAAAAATCAAAAAACAAAATTTTTAAAGGGGAAGGGAAGGCCCTACTTTTCGGGGGAGGTGTGATATAGTAATCACATACCCTCACGTAAGGTACTGAGATAGCAGAAGAGAGATAAAACGAGGATATAATCATGTGTAATCTCCTGCTAGCTCAGCTATAATATCACGTACAAGATAGTATATAGGCTTAGGTTAACTAGTCATAAGGGTCGATCTAAGATGGAGTAAAGGATGTCCGTTCAAAGTGTGTTTCAATTGCACCCCTGCAACCCACTATATTTCAAGTGTATACATCTTTTTACTACGACGTAGTAAAAGTGCATACATCTTTTTGCTGCTGACTGTACCTACCTACGGTCAAACTAAAAGGTTTCCTGATAGTCTTACCCGAAGAGTTCGGTGCGATTTTTAATGGACTTGTTAAATTAACAAATTGGAAAGAGAGATATAATATAATAGACCACATATTTTTTTTGTATCGCCTATTGAATAAATATAAAAGATTTGGTTAAAAATAAGCTTTACGTATTTTCGATTTAATTTATTATAAATTTTTACGGAAAGAGGACAATTTCAATGAATTCTATGGAAATGTAAAATTATGATTTAAATTCTGACTCAGGAAAATAAAATGTATCCCATTCAACGTAGCTTGTATTGTTTCAGTATCTTTCAAATAACAATAACTCGAGAAATAATGGATAGAAAAATCTAACAATTTTATATTAGCTTTGTATCACATAATCTTCAATTGGTAGTTTGTGTGGTTTCAAAAGTGGCTTTAAATTTTTTCTCTTTATGAAATGCCAATGTAGGATTCGCATGCCACCCCCGAGAAAACGATAAAAATCAAGATATGCCTCCATCCTTATTATTTTACGTATGCCAGAAAGAGCGCGCATGACGTTTTCTCGTTTAAACGCAGATGACTGACTTTTTACCGGTGAATAGAAATAAATAAATTAGGTAATGTCTTGGACATTGTCGCACAAATTATCTGGTCCCATTTAAAGTACCAGAAGTCCAGAGCCTATAGTCTTTAATCATAAAAGACCCCTCGGTCCCCCAAAATCATCATAATGTGCGCAATAACATTGTGTAATGTGCAATAAAGTCTAATTTACTAGACATATTTTATTATTAGTGACCCCCTCCAAAGTTTCAGGCTGCGACCGCGCCTGCACTCAACCGGGGTCGGTTCAACCTCTAGATCACTCCGCGGTTAATTTTACTGGCATATTTTGATGCAACTGGAAACAAAATCGAAACGACATGTCGCAGTTTTGTCAGATCCGAGAACAAGAAAAACAGTCTCGATATCGTCTCGTTTTCGTCTTGACTCGCTTACCGAATTCGGTATGTCAAGTTTTTTTTTGTCTTCATTTTTATATTTTTTACGGACAGAAGACATAATTTTAAGGGTACCTATTTCATTCTTATTGCGATTCATCGAGTTTATCAATATAAATTTAATTTTTAAATTATTTTGATCTGTAATCTCTGAGTGCAAAAATGGTGGAGAGAAAATAATTCGAACTCCATGGAGAAAAACTACATACAGCTGTATTTAAAAAAATTAAAACCTGCCTCCTCTTTCTAACTCTATGCTGGAAAAAGATACGGCAACATCAAATGTCAAATTCTGACATTGTGAAAGTATTTTTTTTTCTTAATGGCCGGTTATTTTAAGTTGATTTTATGTTTACCAAGGAGTTCAGAGGTATGCCAGTGACGTCACTGCACGGACCGACAAACGACGTTATTTTATTAAAAATATCTGTAATCCTTTCATTTTAAAATCTCTGACATAGAAAATATGATTATTGAGACAATTATCTCGAAATGGTTTTCAATTCAGCCCTCCAAAAAAAAACTTGACATACCGAATTGATAGCTCGGTAACGTTTCTGTTATCGCAAACCATGCATGTCTTACGGGCTTAACGACTTAACGGCTACTACAGTGTTAACCCTCTTTGAATACCTAGATTTAAATTAAACCTGGAGTCAAACACTAATCTCCATAAATAAGACTAGCAATTCAGTTCTCAGGAATGGATCCTTCAAATCCTAAGTACACTATTATTACGACGACGTAGCGTCAATTATCTGGCTGTCCCAGGCTTCCAGCCATCGGGGCCACTTTATCCGATTATAGTTCATTCCAAATACAAAGCCCCACCGTCCAAGCCAATTTCTCACCTAAAACAAAGTCGTAAGAGTTATTTCAGGGGGCTTCCTATGTAGGATGGGCAATAAGTGCGTCCTCCGATTGCAACTGCATTAATATTCACTTACAAAGGGTGCTCTAGCACCCTTGTTAGGTAGAACCTAGGTATCTAGGCAAGCGAAAGTAGGTCATATGGCTTAGAACACAAAAGTGAAGCTGTATATTTTTATTTGCGTCGTGTAGGGTGCTAATTAATTGGTTTATGTGCACCAGCGAGATGAGAGCTTACAAAAAGAAGTTTTTGCTTTCGAGTGATGGTAGGAATATAGTAAAGAAAGTAACTAATTCATTTTGATGAAGTACCTACAAAACTTAATAATTTTTTCAAAACAGCAAACAGTTTTTTTGTGAATGTAACATCACTAAGATGTTATATGGCTAATGGATATAGATCCTGCGTTGAAAAGGGAAGATCTTCCACTAGGCTTAGTGTGAAGCCTGGGGACCGGCCGTGGTCCAACAGTTCTTAGTTTGACATTGTATACATATCGAATCTCTGTGATTATTTATCTTGCGCGATTTATGTCTCGCATTCGATTGTGAACCTTATTTGTAGTAGATTACGAGTTACTTATTTACGGTGAACGGGAGCATATTTCCGAGAGCGACGATATCGCCATCTGTTAGCTTCTTTGCTATAACTTGTGGGTGTTGACATCTATGGCAAGTCCCCACATGTACCATATCACTAAGATGTTATAATGGCTGTAGAAAAAGAGTTTGGAAAGGAAACTCGCCTTCAAAGATAATATTTAATTTTGTAGTGGGTCCATCGCCACATTTAAAGTACTTACCTACAATGCCTACAATATATAAATAGGTATTTATAAGCAGTCTCGTGAAGACCTTGCGAAGCTACGCCTGCACGTGTGACCTAAAAACCAGGCGTTTTCCTCTCAAAGGGTAAACAAAGATAGCCAGTGGATGTAACAAAATTACTGTTTTTTGCTGTACCTAGAGGCGAGGCGGGTCGAGTCCTATCTGGCGAGAAACTAAGCAGAAAGAACACTTTTTTTCTACTCATTTTTCTAACTAAGAACAAATGTGAACTAATGTCAAACCACATTCCAATTTTGCTTCGGGGAACTACCGGTATACCTAGCAGCATTTATTCTGTACTTTTATGTCGAATTTTAGAAGTAGTACAGATAGAGATTAGAAAAAAAATCGTACATATTTTTATGTAATATCAAAAGCAAATATCATAGCAAAGGCGTAGTGTAGGTAAGCAGCTTTATTTGTAGTTTTGTAATTATTTTGTTGTCGCTTCGCAATGAAGTACAAAAAACAAATGGATCGACACGAAACGAAAACTAACATCTCGTTTTGCGGTCGGAGCAGGAACAGTAATACTCGCATATCTCAAGATTCTCAAGTTTGACTTGCACTTGGTGAGTAAAATCGATTGGTAAACTTTGGGTCAAGATATAACTCATTTCTTGAATTCGGTATGTCAAGTTTTTTTTTGGAGGGCTGAATCGAAAACCATTTCGAAATAACTCGCTACCCCGGCCGAATAAAGTGGTAAAGTGCGATTACCACTATTTTATTTTTATTTCATTTTTAGCTTCCTTACATCCTACTACATCACTCAGATTTATTTTATTAAATTCTGTAATGTATATGCAAAGTTATTTAAAAAAAAGTATATTTGTACGTAAAAGATTTGTAAGATGATTCCGAAGAAGATGGCTGCTATGATAGGTTACGCCAAGCTAACAGAATCGATGTTTACGTACACAGCTGTTACCACTTTGTTCGCCGGAAATGTTTGATTTCGCTAGAAGCAAACTTTATTGAGCCTTTCTTAGTCATTATTTTAATAAATAGCTATTATGCAATGTTTTATTACTTAAAAGTTTTAAAATTTCAAGAAACGTATTTTAACTTAATTTCTGTAGATAAAGTGTTATTGTAAACCCAAATAGGTAGCGCAATTTGATTTTGGTCACTGAATTGCAAGCGACATGGAATCTTCTCTATTCGTATGTAATCATATCAGCCAAACAAAGGATAGGGAAACTGACCCAAGTTCGAAGGCGAAGACTGGTTTGATGATAACGATAGATCATTGACAGAAGCGAGCTCAAAACACCGAGCCCTATTGGGACGCCTGCGTCGTTGACGCAGATACTCCCAAGAGGAACATGTAGTTAGAGATAAAGAAAAGCAATGCCTCGCACGCAGCGGACCCATACACGAAAAGTTAAGGATCTGGAAGTAAGGAGGTGGAAAGCCAAGGCAGATTACATTCTTTCACAGTCAACCCGATTTGGTTTACTTTACGTTGACGAAGAAAATATAATCGGTTGCATGCCATTTGTTAAAGTACCACTTAAATCTCTGGACGATACGCACTGACTAACTTCAAAAGAAGACATGGCGAATCATTGTTTCAATATAGGGCTTCAACCGGATACTTATTGTTGATCGACTAGCTGAACTACACCAACTACAACACGACAGAGTAAGTTAAACTTCATGTAAGTTTAAAGATTTCTGAAGTATCTGACTTCTGCGAGCCAATGAAAAATTTAATGGAATTCAATAAAGTATTGAGTACTAAGTCACTCACGCCAATGCCTGGAGAGATTGTCACGGCACTGAAACGGCAACAAAACAACAAAATAGTCAGTATTGACGACATAATATCGAGAGAGTTCTGTTCTTGAAGTGTGGAGGAAAGAGGCTGCATAACACCCCGTGGACAATGTTTTGTGGAATGTAGAACTAGGATGATGTACCTACTAGGCGATTTTTATATCTTTCGCTTCCGCTACTTGTATATGAACACGGGAGACCGTCCCAACAGCAATTCCTACAGGGCATCTGGCTGTATTGCATTCCTGGCAAATTCGTCACTAAAGTTCCTCTGAATCAACTTTATGTCCGCTTTCGAAGCCAGAAAGCCAATTTGTCTTCAGGCCTGAAAGAGGAATTTGTGCAGCAATCTTCAGTCTGTGACAACTCAACTATAGTGAAGAGTAAGAAGCAAAGCTAACTGCTTCATCTCTGAATCTAGAAAAGGCTTTCGAATGTATTCTTCGCGATGCCCTATGGTTGCTCCTAGAAATGTTTGTAAGGCTAATGCTCCTTCTGCACGACAATAATGATAACATGTTTTGTGATAGTGAAAGGCAAGCAGACACAGTTTAGTTTTAGTTTATCACCTGTGGAGCTAAGTAAGGATAAATATTTTGTCCACCTTGTCTGTTCGCCTTGTACTTTCCCGTGGTAGTTTGAGTAACCATATAGCAAACTTTAACATGCGCTTTAGGACTGATGGAAGGCAACTTGACCAGCATCATGGCCCAGATCAAAATCTTTCATGACATTATCACAGAGACAACGTATACGTAGCTGTACTTTGTTTTCTTGCGGCTTCTCCGTGGAGTCATGAGGACATGATGCATGCTGTAGGTACCGAAAGAAAACCGAGATTAATTTCCTTGGACAACTGCAGACTAAATATGCGCTCAGATGTTGAAAAGTTTAAACACATTTTATAGGAACTACCCTAACCGAACAGATAAAGGGATCTAGATGTTGAGAGCAACGATATAATTGGCGCTACTTCCGCAGTCTTCGGGAAGCTGCAGCTGAAGCTTTTCCGATCACACGACATCCAAAAGCCAACTCAGATCCTGCCCGACCTTCTGTACTTAGCCGAAAAGTGGCGTTTAAGTATATCGCGGCCACATTTACTGTGACAATGACATCGACGTTGGATACACCAAAATGTGTATAATACTATCACTGCAAAGATTAGCTACGTCAACCACATCTAGGAACACCAACGAAGCCTATCATACCGCCAGCAGTCGCTCGAGCTGTATCGGCGTGAAAATCAGTCATTAAATCCGAGTTATTAGCCAAAAACCGTAATTACAAATGTTATTTAACATGTTGATTGATGGTACTGGTGATTGTTTTTGCTAAAATTTACAGTTTTCCCGTGAAATATTTATTTATTTACGAGTTTTCTGACAAAAAGCATATAAATTACATTAATTTTACCTGTTTTGCTATATCCGCATACAAAAAATTACTTATTACCTTAAATACGTATAATCTAGATACTTAAACGTTTGAAACAATGAAATAACCGAATAAGGTGGTAAAAACGCATTGCAACAGCTACATTTCACAGGAAGTGTTGATAAAAACGTACGTAAACTCGCATTACTTTACAAAAGTTCTATGAATTTCGGACGAATAAAGTCGTAATAGTTGTTTACACTTAAGAGAAGCATATCAATTTAAAAAGAATAAAAATGTAATAGGTTTTTTAAATATATTTCTTGTTTCGAGGAAATTAAGTAAATACAAATTATACCAGTTATTAATAAAAAATATGCCGCGTTTTTTGATACCTAGATCTCTGAAATCGGGCTAGCAGATCCGACATAAATGCGATTTGAACGTTTTTAATTTTTTCTGTAAAATGTGAATTTTGATAATACCACTTTATTCGGCTGGGGTAGCGAACTGTCTCAATAATCATATTTTCTACGTCAAAGATTTTAAAATGAAAGGATTACAAATATTTTTAATAAAATAACGTCGTTTTTCGGTACGTCCAGTGACGTCACTGGCATACCTGTGAACTCCTTGTTAAACATAAAATCAACATGAAATAACCGGCCATTAAGAAAAAAAACACAATTCACAATGTCAGAATTTGACATTTGATGTTGCCGTATCTGTTTCCAGCATAGAGTTAGAAAGAGGAGGCACGTTTTATTTTTTTTAAATATAGCAGTAGGTAGTGTTTCTCCATGGAGTTCGAATTATTTTTTCTCCACCATTTTTGCACTTAGAGATTACAGATCAAAATAATTTAAAAATTAAATTTATATTGATAAACTCGATGAATCGCAATAAAAATGAAATAGGCGTCTTAAAATTATGTCTTCTATCCGTAAAAAATATAAAAATGACGACCAAAAAAAACTTGACATACCGAATTATACCTCATACTACATAAATAGGCATAAGCATATCATGCTCAAGACTATATTCCCCCAAGGGGTAGTCAGAGATATTCTGAAACCTCAGAACATCCAGGTTTCACCAGTAGTACCAATATACTTCCTTCCTTTTCTTTGGCTTCCTATTTAGGAACCAGATTAAATGGCAAGATTGCAATTCCTGGTATATTTTGATCGATACCTACTTACAGATGAAATTAACATACCCAGAAGTAACTTACACCATGTCAACAGATGCAAATTGCAATTTAAAGGCCATTCTAAGAACTCTAAGTAGAAGTGCCAGAGCCCAGAATTCTCTGACAACAAGCTGGACCACTAATTTGCCTCCACCAATCTGTCCACATACTGTATGGCCCATACTCTTTCATCCTTATTCGTGAGAGCAGGCCTTTGCCCTGCAGTGGGGTCCTTATATCAATAACTTAGATATTTATGATGTAACTTACTCCTTGAATATAGCAGGCACCTTAATTTCTTCGAAGTAAATTGTTATCGATTTAGCTTTGTAGTTTACCTGAAAATAAAGAAAATGGTTTTAATGAAGGTTAATGTTTTTCCACTATTACAATATTTTATACAGTATTTTATAGTAGAGTCTGCTAAGATATTTTTCTCCATGTAGGGTTGTGAAAATTCCAGAGTGGCTCACACAATAGGGTTGTCTAAAGTGGCCGCTAACTAACAAAACGGGTCGCGAACTAAGACGACACAATGGCTTGGTTCACTTCCCTCCTGGCTTCACTGTAAAACACTATGTTCTACTTTCTTTAGAGAGAGCTGTGTTACCGAAGTGTCGTTATTTGATAAATGTTGTACATGGGGATGAATGGCATCCGTACCTACTTCTTTATGCGTTTTGAATGGTTGGTAGTCGTAGGTTCCAAGGTTTTTGACCACCCCAAACGGGAATTATCGTCGCTTTGTTGATTTAAATGAATGAATATAAATGGTCCCAAATCCAGCAAATCGCGTAATCGATAACTGAACAATGTTATTTTGATGCGTTCAAAATATTTTTCTCCGTACTAAATACTATACATTTGGACAAGCGATTTATTTTGATTTTTTTTAAAATGATGTTTCAAAGTTTTTTTACGAAGGGAAACTAAGCAATCGGCCTAAGGGAATCCAGGGGACACGACCTCAGCTCAGGGCGTTTCAGATCATAAAGATCGTTCGAGACACTGTACCTATCTAACATCACCAAAGGAACACACATGTTAAATCAGCCCGCGTAGCATGTTGCGCTTGTGACGGCTATATCGGGGCTCTATCACGTTCATTCGCGCACAAATAGAAAGGGTGCTAAATCACGATAGCGCTATTATCACGCTACCGTGCTACGGGGGCACCACCGGCTGCATGGCAACGCGTAGCGCTGTCGCGTCTTAGCTATCTTTCCTTTTGCGAGCGAACGGACGAGATAAAAGGCGTGATAATATAGCGTTATCGGGCACATCATGAGGACCCCACGGCTACTTTTCAGCTAGGAAAGAGCTTGTGTGAGAAATTGACAACATGTTGTGATGGCTATGAAGCGGGACTGCCTGACTGAACTATGCTAAAAAGCTTTTCTAAGCCGCTGTTTTAATATTTCTCAAGAATTTTTTATTTGGCATAGCATAGCATATGCTCACGACTATATTCCCCGAGGGGGTAGTCAGAGATATTCTGAAACCTCAGAACATCCGCTCCGCTTCCGTTTTTTATTTTAAGTACGAAAATTACTTTTAACGGTGCACAGTATGTTTTTTGACCTGAAAAGCGGTCATGGTCGTTTTATTCGTGTAATCGTTAGTGTTAATCATTTTGAAACTGAGAGTAGACCTCCCGTGCGTCAAGTCTTCTTAATTCTTCTTAATATTGAGTTGTGATTTTTTAATTTTTTTTTTCAAAATATCGCTATAACTTCCAAATAATCCGGTTTTTTTCTTTTTTCTCAATTTAGTATAATAAAACAATAAACGAGGTATTTTATACACATTACAAAAGTTCTCGAACATTTATGTTAATGACGAAATTATACATTTTATTGTTTTTCGTTTTTTATTTTTTATTTCTATATAGTCAGTTATTGGGGTTCCATTTTTACTTTTCAATATTAAGAGCCATACTATTGATGTCTAATAAAAAAATCAGATCTAAATCTCGTAGGATATAGGAGTTATTAACAAATTCTTCTAAAAAATCTAAAATTATAAGAAAAAAACATTAGAAGTTAATAACTCCTATATCCTACCAGATTTAGATCTGATTTTTTTTGTGTACATCAATAGTATGGCTCTTAATATTGAAAAGTAAAAATTGAACCCCAATAACTGAATATAAAGAAATAAAAAATAAAAAACGAGAAACTATAAAATGTATAATTTCGTCATTAACATAAATGTTCGAGAACTTTTGTAATGTGTATAAAATACCTCGTTTAATGTTTTATTATACTAAATTGAGAAAAAAGAAGAAAACCGGATTATTTGGAAGTTATAGCGATATTTTGAAAAAAAAAAAAAAAAAAATTATAACTCAATATTAAGAATAATTAAGAAGACTTGACGCACGGGAGGTCTACTCTCAGTTTCAAAATGATTAACACTAACGATTACACGAATAAAACGACCATGACCGCTTTTCAGGTCAAAAAACATACTGTGCGGTGTCCTTGTTTGCCTACTAAAAAGGACCCTATACATACAAGAAATAATGAAAACAGAAACTCTCATGCATTGTGGTTCAGGTGTATTAAGTTGTATGAGTACCTAATTGAGTATGACCCACCTTCGTTGTTCCACACACGATTTCTTTCTTTATTTTATTGATCAAGGATTGCCGAAAAAGTATAAAATTTGACATTAAATTCATTCAACTTCTGGAATAAAATATCTTTTGTCACGCCTCAAACTATTTTGATAGTACCCAATTTCATAGTCACTGGTTGAACGGCTCAGACGTGAAAGTGGAACAAACAAACTAGTTAATTTATAAGATAAAAAACTGGCCAAGTGCGTGTCGGGCCACGCGCAGGGTAGGGTTCCGTAGTTGCCCGTCACAATATACGAACTTAGAAGGGGGCTTTTTGTTTTATACTACGGTTTGACGGCTAATAAAGTCTAAAAAGTGCATTTTTTAAGTTGGTCGACAATTACTCGTTAACTTGTAAAGCTAACTTAGCGGTGATAGTTTTCCTTTTAATTTCATTATATACACTACTGCCATGAATTTTTTCACATATCCAGAAACAACCGTTTAGCTGGCAGAGGGGGGGGGGACACTCGACTCTAACAAAAATTTGCACCTTAAAGCTTAATATTTAGCTAACGGATCCCTAAATCGAAAAATGGTTTTCCCACACCCACCGTATTTTTAAAAGACCTATCCAACGATACCCCACACCATGGGATAGACGAGAAAAAAAAATTGCATCCCCACTTCACGGGTAGGGGAGGTACCCTAAAAAAAAATATTTTTCAAAACTTTGTTTTACCACTTTCTCGGCGTGATTAATATGTGTATTCATGCCAAATTACAGCTTTCTAGTACTAAGCGTCTCTGAGCTAAGCCGCGGACAGACGGACGGACGGACATGGCGAAACTATAAGGGTTCCTTGTTGACTTCGGAACCCTAAAAATGAGAATGATTATTTAAATAAAAAATAATATTATCGAAACATGCTGAGGATGCAAGTGGTTTATTTTTTGTAAATCAGTTGACACGGAATCCTCACTGCGCTAGTTCGACTCGCACTTGGTCGGTTCTTACATTTATAATCTCACTAATATTATAAATGCGAAAGTTTGTGACGATGTTTAGATGTTTGGATGTTTGTGACTCAATCACGCATAAACGGCTGAACGGATTTGGATGAAATTTGGCACACAGATAGAAGGTGTTCTGGATTAACACATAGGATACTTTTTAAAGGTTCTCGCAGAGTCGCGGAGTCGCGGGCAACAGCTAGTATTAGTATATTGGAACAAACAAATAAACTAACTAAAACGTGTTGTGTGTCAAAGATTATATCAAACATGGATTATGAATAACCGTAAAAGAGTTTTAGTTTAGTTTCTGCAACATTTGCCGTAATGTCCAGATGTTTCAGGTTCTGTTCGAGGCAGACATGACAGCCCGATGATAAATGAGAGTCCGCGGAGTTGCTGTGTCGACGTCTCTCTAATAGTAAAAGCTTTCTTAGAAAGGGAGTCTCCGGTCTACCATGATTTGCCTTGAATATAGGTCAAGCAGAAAATATGCTCATTTATTTTGATTATGCCGAATTACATGTTCAGATTTTGATAGAGATTGATACGAATTTTCACGACATTTCAACATACACTCACGACCATGATCCCTTTGGAGTGTTTAAACACTTTACAGCAACACTGAACATTGCAGGTTACATGATGGAATGACGTGTCAAGTTTTTCGGGTGGGTTGGCTAGTTTTTTGTTTACAAAAACACTGTTTAAGAAATCTTATAATTTAGATAACTAGGTACTTATTACCTAAGTAAGTACTAAAATAAAATCAATTTATAATTTCATACATGTGTTTAGGAAATTGCAAATTTACAGTTTGACATTCCCATGTGGTTCAGACCTTGTAACGGTTAAGATTTAAATTATTAATGGAATTATTGATACGAACTAACATTGTACTTATTATAATCCTTGTATGGCAATTTCTGAGTCGATATTTAGTATACATATTAAACTTATTAATAAATAATTAATTAGTTAGTTAGTTAGTTAATATACAAGTAGTTAATTCTGAAATCAATATCATTTTGTCCGACAAGTAAGATAACTTGTGGTCTTTCAGATGTCAAACGTCCTTAGTTCCTTGTGAATTTTAATTAAAATCGATGGGTCACAGAAATTGGCTACAACACATTTTAAAGTTTTATACTATTAAACAGTATATCCAATTTATGACTTGAAATCCTTTTCCTAGGTTAATTCTGTTTTGGCTTTGTATTTGCCTATTTTTGTTGTTGGATAACTTCAAGGAATAAGACATCTTGCTGAAACACTGTTTTGTAAGCGAGAAGATAGATTTCTTGATTTTTGCCGAACCGAACTAGGTTAATACTACCAGTGTCCTTAGTATGATGCGCGCAATAAGGCTTTATCAAGTATTTTTATCTCGTTCGTTCGCGCGGAAATAGAAAGAGAGCTAAGGCGCAATAGCGCTATATCATGCTTCCATACTACGACCGCAGCTACGTTAACTGCGTGGGCTATATATAATTCTAATAGGTATACAATGTGCATAGCCCTTAACAGTTCGCGGCTGGAGCAATCCAATTAGAGGATTAGCCAACATTAAAGTGGGGTGAAGTCAGGCGTCACTGCCATGGCACAGTGCCGGCCCTCCGTTATTGTCCGCTCATTATTTCTATGAATATCGGCTTTCTAATACAGAGTGAACCAAAAAACCAGCACGAGACGTCAAATTGGCATTCAGATAATCCAAGAAGCCATGAGATATTCAAAGTAAACTCTCACTTTGAATCCCACACTGAAATCGAAATACATATCAACTGTTCCAAGCGCGTTTGTAGAGTTGAATTTGTTGTAGAAAGACAATAGTCTATCTATACTATACCATACAAACTTCTTGAGACATACCTATTATGTAGTTAGACTGATTTTGCTACATAATAACTCGATTGTTGCGGTCCTTTTGTTTCACACACAAATCAACTCGATTTCAGAGTTGAACTCAGTACTCAGTATTAGAGCGTAGAACCAAAACACCAGGGACGTTGTTTTGCAAAACACAAAGACTGCACGAGCGAAGCGATCACGAAAATTCGCCATATATTTTGAACCCTGGTTCAGACTTTCTTTTGACTACGTACTGGATCTCCAACTCCAAACTGAAATCTGCAAAATTATTTCGGCCTTGTTTTGAATTTTATAAAAAACACTTCTCTTCTCGAGTTTTATCGGCCCCTAGAACCAGGGGGCAACGCTTTTTCATAGTTTGTCGTCTACTAAAATACCTGAATTATGGTATTTTGGTCCATCCTGTGTAAAAACCACAAAATGCTGTTAACTTGAGCCAAAGTTTATCAGAGGTTTAGACATGACCACAATTCTCATTAAGGTTAAGAGGCACAATTTCCATTACAATAAGGGTATTACGCATGTATATTACGATTCGGTTTTTCCATAAAATGTCGTGTAATACTAGCGATGTACAGGCGATGTGTGTAATCGTATGCCGATGACAAAAAAAGAAAATAAATTGTATTGTAGCAAAAAAACTAATTTTTGTCTTTATGTCAATCCTATTGCTCGTACCTATATATTAGTTAGACAATACCTTTTCCAGCTTTCTGCTCTTATAAGATGAGTACAAAAAATACACAATAGGTATTATTCCTATATGGATAATGTTATATCGACCTTTTAATGGCAATATACATATAATTATAAGAATACAAGTTTCTGGAAATCGATTAGGTATTACATTAAGAAAATAAAACCTTTCAAGATTAATAAAGAAAGATCCTACATACCCTTTGAGGTCTCGGATAATTTTATAGACCTGTTTCACCACTCTTGTTATTCTATTCTATATTTTAAAAAATGGCTGCCATCTTGGGTATGTGATGATTTTGCCAATGTCGAGTTTTTATAGCAAAAGTGCTTGACGTTGTACGGTTATATTGATATTTTGGTGACTTCAAGGGTTGTTCTTATAAAAGAACAATATCCTGAGCCACCACTGGAGTTCCACTGTGGACCGGGGATGTGGATGGGGCAACCGACACGACCACCCAATAGCAGAGCCACAGAGCAACTCCCACTCTTGTTAGCTTATCCGACAGATATTTTGACATATTTTGTATGAAAGATATGTCAAAATATCTGTCGGATAAGCTAACAAGAACTTACTCAGAAGTGGTGAAACAGGCACTTATTCTACACGTGCCCAAGAATCGTAGAAAGTTATAGCACGTAAAACAATACCTACTTACAGTGTGAGAGAAATTAAATGCCGTGACTGATTTGAAGGGAACGTATACTATAGGGCTTCACGTAGCCTCGTAGTGAGTGTAGATGACCCAAGAAATAAATACTGCTCTAAATACAGTGTGTGAAACTGTATGTACTCACGCACATTGCTACAAATATTATCAACACGTGTTCACTTCAAACGGGTAAGAATAGAGTGCAAAATATAACGTTTTTAATATAAACCGGAGATAATATTGGGTATTATATTTATTTCAGAAGATATTTTAACAAACTGAAACCTAAACTGTATCATATCATAAGATGTTCATATATTTAATTTGAGTGTTCAACCCTAAGGTTCAACCAATGAGGATCTCCAATGCTATAGCAAATGCGTCAAAACTATTAATAATCTTATTCTTTATGATTTACTAATAATTTTCCTTTTTGAATTGTTAAAATCGGTTCAGTAATTCCAAAGTTATTGAGGTTTGAAGTTAGCCGCTCCGTGCCCGAAAAAAATAATTCCTGCCAACTCGTGTGACGTCAGCGCACCCGCTCGTACTGCGGTTGTATGGTATTTTGGCTATTTTTGCATTAAAAGTCTCATATCTCGGTTATGGTGCGTCCTACGTCGAAAATGAATATGACCAAAAATGATCCTATAGACAAGTACTAAATGATGTGTACATAAAAAGTGGAGGTCATGAAGACACTTTTAATTTAAAGAGTATTTAAAGACCTAGAACCAACGTTATTTTATTACTGAAGCCCGTGGCGGCCAAAGTTAAATATCCAGTGGCTCGAATTTAGGAGTGAGAGGACCATGGTACTCCACCATTACTCACTCCATGGTGGAGGGGGACTTGGTAAGACCCCTCTCCCCTCCCGTATTAAAAAGAAATTTGAGCACAGTGTTAGGTACGCCTTTTGTCGTTGGCGCAACGCCTTTTATGTCAGGCGATGCCGCGGCCGATGTTTCTGATCGTTGTTTGTAGTTTTTGTTTTTGGTTGTCTTTGCTACTTTTTGCTACTTTTCGGTTTTTTTTTATTTCGGCAGTTTTTGGTAGTTTCATGTAGAAGTTGGTAGTTTTTAGTACTACTTTTGGTTTTGTTTGGTAGTTTTTGGTTGTTGTAGGTAGGCAGATTTTTATCTTTTTGGTTGTTGTTGGTACTTGGTCTACTCGGACAATATAAACAACTCGAACAAAGTGGTTAACTCGAACAACTCAGGCAACTTGGTCAACTCGGACAACATGAACAACTTGGTCGACTCAAACAACTTGGTCAACCCGGACATCATAAACAACTCGAACTTGGTCAACTTGGCCAACTCGAACAACATGAACAATTTGGTTAACTCAGATAACTCAGGCAACTTGGTCAACTTGGACAACAAAAACAACTTGGTCAAATCGCACAACATGAACAACTTGGTCAACTCAAACAACTTGGTCAACCCTGACAACATAAACAACTAACTTGGTCAACTTGGCCAAATCGAACAACGTAAACAACTTGGTTAACTCGAACAACTCGGACAAAATAACCAACTTGGTCAACTTGAACTACTTGTCAATGTCAACCCGGAAAACAAACAACTCGAACAACATAAACAACTCAATTAACTTGGGAAACTCTAACTTGGTCAACTTGGCCAACACGTACAACTTGTTTTGCTCGGAAAACTCGAATAACATGGGACAACTCGGATAACATAAAAAAGTTAAGCAAGTTGTTCATGCATGACGTCTGAGTTGACCAAGTTTTTCTAGTTGACCAAGTTGTTTAAGTTGTCCGAGTTGACAAAGTAACTTTGTCAGAATGTAGTTCCAGTACTTCGAGTTACTGATATTGTCCGAGTTGACCAAGTTGTTTGAATGAATGAAATATACTTTCATTTACCTACACCAAAATACTAATGGTACAAATAAGGCGGTCTTATCGCTAAAAACGGCACGCCGGGTGAAATTAGTCGGCGCTGGTGTTTTTTTTGTAAAATTAATACTATAGGTGTTAAATGTATTATCTAGAAGCTCCAGAAGCCGGAAATATTAAAATAAGCCATAAAAAAAAATGCTCACAGTTTAAAGGTTTTTACAACTACAAACGCGATCTCTCAGCATTCAAAACCAATCCGAGTGTAGAAAAAACAATGGGATTCGTATTAGCAGGAATCGCTAGACTAATCCCGGCAAGTGTAGCCCTGAGAACACATCCTTCTTATCTCGCCAATAGGCAAGCACATCTCTCAAAATCGACAACTCCTTGGCATCGAACTTAAGCTTGTTATCTCCGGCATCATTTCGAGAAATCTGATTCTGAAGACTCTCTGCCAGCGCTGGCCACCAAAAATAACGTCATTGGGAACCGGCGGCACTGATATGGATAACCAACGCCGCCAACCAAATGAACGATTGGCGTCGTCAACAGAGAGCCCATATAAATTACAGTTTAGCCCAGTAACTAGTGCTGGCAGTGAACTTGGCTGTCGGCGCCAGCAGCTAACTTGGCAACCGGTGCCACCAGCACCTAGCTTGGCAAGCAACGCCAACGGCAGCTACTTTGTCAAGCAGCGCCACCGGCAACTAGCTTGGCAAGCAGCGCCGGCACTGAGATGGATAACCAGCGCCGGCACTGATATGGATAACCAGCGCCGGCATCCAAATGAGCGACTGGCGCTATCAACAGAGCCCATGTAATACAGTTTAGCCCAGTAACTAGTGCTGGCAGCCAACTTTGACAGCCAAGTTCCCAGGCGCCAGCAGCCAGCTCGGCAACGGCACCATTTACCATTCCCGGAAAAAGGGGTGCTGACGGCGGCTAGCTTGGCAACCAGCGCCGGCACTGATATTAATATCCAGCGCTGACAATCAAATGAGCGACTGGCGCTATCAGCGGGAAGCCTATATGTAAAGTACAGTTTAACCCGGTAACAAGCGCCCGCGTCGGCAGCCAACTTGGCTGTCGGCACTGGCAGCCAGCTCGGCAACCGGTGGCGACGGCATCTACCTCGAAAAACGGGGTGCTGACAGCAACTTGCTTGGCAACCAGCGCCAGCACTGATGTAAATAATCAGCGCCGACAATCAAATGAGCGACTGGCGCTATGAGCGGGAAGCCTATAGCTCGGCAGCCCGCGCCGCCGGCACTTAACTCGGCAACCAGGGCGCTGCCAGCAGCTAGCTTGGCAAGCAGTGCCGGAAAACAAATGAGCGACTGGCACCGTCAGCGTCAGCGGAGAGTAGCCCTTGTAAAGTACAGTTTAAGCCTGTAACTAGCGCCAGCTGCCAACTTGGCTGTCAGCGCTGGCGTCGTCAACAAAGAGCCCATGTAAAGTACATTTTAGCCCGTCAACTAGCGCCGGAAGACGGCACGCACACAGCAACCACGGCAACCGGCGGCGGCGGCGGCACGGGTAACCCGGCGTGGCGGCGCTGCGCCGGCGCGGGTCCACCTGAAAACTTGAAACATGTTGTCCGAGTTGACCAAGTTGTTCATGATGTCTGAGTTGACCAAGTTGTTCGAGTTGTTTATGTTATCCAAGTTGTTGTCAACTCGGACAGAGTTGACCAAGTTGTTCATGATGTCTGAGTTGACAAGTTGTTCGAGTTGTTTATGTTATCCAAGTTGTTGTCAACTCGGACAGAGTTGACCAAGTTGTTCATGATGTCTGAGTTGACCAAATTGTTCGAGTTGTTTATGTTATCCAAGTTGTTGTCAACTCAGACAGAGTTGACCAAGTTGTTCATTATGTCTGAGTTGGCCAAGTTGTTCGAGTTGTTTATGTTGTCCGAGTTGTTGACCTGAGTTTTTCGAGTAGTTCAATCATGTTGTTCGAGTTGTGTGTTGTCTGAGTTGACCAAGTTGTTCATGTTGTTAGAGTTGGCAAAGTTGTTCATGTTGTTCGAGTAGGTAAGGTTGTTCATGTTACTTCATACATACCCACAACTGCATACATAGCTACCTACAAAAAACACACTTACTTAACAAAATTAGCTGAATCTATTTTAAGGGGATGATCTGACCATCAAACTGAACAACTTTCTCTATGGGACCAATATCGAAAGCGGGAAAAATAAAATCTGCGGTCCCATACATTTCGGTCGAGTAGGTTCGTATGAAACAGCTGTTTTTTTTCGCGATATTAGATCGATATTGGTCCCATAGAGAAAGTTGTTGAGTTTGATGGTCTGATCATGCCCTTAAAATAGTTTCAGCTAATATTGTTCGAGCTTATATTTGATTGACTGATTTATTAAACTACATACATACCTACTTACAAACCTACGTACCCCCCCCCCCCCCCATCCCCCCTTCATAATTTGCCCTATTCACCAATCCGGGCGGGTCGACCACTACCTTTTCGCCCTGTGTTGAAGGCGACATGACCCCTAGTCCTAGTCGTGTGTCTTGAGGCGAAGTGGCAACTCGCCTTGAGGCGAGATTTTTTACTGGCGAGAAGTCAACTAATTCACCAAAAATACTAAAAACTACCATGTGTCTACCAGAAATTAAAAAAAAATACCAAAGGATGCAAAAATAACAACAAAACTACCAACAACAATCACAGAGTACTAAAAATACTAAAACGACTAACAACAATCAAAAAGTACTTAATACTACCAACAACACCCAAAAACTACCAGAAACTACCAAAGGTAACGAAAACTACTAAAAGGAGCCAATAAGTAGGTACAATAACAATAAAAAACTACCAACCACCACAAAAACTACCAAAACACCCAAAAACAACCAACAAAACTCAAAAACGACCAGAAATTACAAAAGGTACCAAAAACTTCCAACAAGCTCCAAAAACTACCAGAAACTACCAACAACAACCAAAAGGTACTAAAACCACCAGATACCTACAACTAAAACTAACGCCAACTACCAAAAAGTACTAAAAACTACCAAAGCAAAACCAATATTTACAACAACAACCAAAAACTACCAACCACAACCAAAAAGTACTATAACCACCAAATACAACAAAAACTAAAGCCAACAACCAAAAAGTTTACAACAACAACCAAAAACTACCAACTACAACCAAAAAGTACTATAAACCATCAAATACTACCAACAACAAGCAAAAAGTACTAAAAGCACAATAAGTAAGACAACAACCAAAAACTGCCCACAACAGCCAAAAAAGTACTAAAAACAATCAAACCTACCTATAGCTACCAACCACAACCAAGCGACCCCCATCGCTCGGGGGCTATTTATGTTTGCCTGAACCTCCTACCTAAATTAATAGCACTATACATGGAGTCTCCTCTCCCCCATCAGTGGTGGGAGGAAGGGGGTGGAGGGAGGGGGTTTAATGGAGGCATGGGAGGGAGATGAGTGTGTCGGGGAACCCTCCCCCCCTAAATTCGTGCCGTTGGACACTAAACTTTAGCCTCCATGGGCTCTAGTAGTAAAATATCGATGGTTCCAGGACATAAAATATTCTTAAAATTTTAGGTGTCTGTATGACTTCCACTTTTTATGTACGCAATATGTAGAAATTGTCCATACGAGCATTTTTTGTAATATGCACTTTTGACGTGAGACGCACCATAGCCGAGATATAAAGCTATAATGCCATAATACCTTACAAGCGCAGTACTAACGGGTGCGATGACGTCACGCACCTTGCCGCCAGCTAGTTCAACAGTTGCTACATTCAATTGCTCATAGCTCGCTCATTTTTCGTCGTAGAAAAAAAATAAAAACACCAATGTTTTGGATTTTTCTTGTACTTTAATACTACATTCAAAATAAAAAACCTCGGAGATCCTCATTGTTCAACGAAAGTAAAATCAAGCAAAAAGATTAAATAATAAACAAGTACAATATTTTAGAGAATCCAAAAAGTTTTTACTCCAAGTAGATTGTAAATTACTGGCAACTTTTGCTGAAAAAATTTACATTGCCGCCATTTGCTTCAATTAACAAAGAAAAAAAAAAAAAAAGAGATCAAAGAGTTTCTGCTGTAAAGAGAATATGAACGCTACATACGAAAATTCTTTTTTATTTCGTACCAAAGGATTATTAAAAGGATAGAAGGATTTTATTTAGGATTAGGATTAGGATAAATAGCATTTTAGTCTCAAACAATTATTAGAAATCGTTTTTCCAGATTTTCCTGAACTATTAATAACGTAGTATTTCAAAAAATACGACATACTAGAGTAGGTAGCTATTGGCATCCTGTCCATGATAGCTGATAGGTTGGACTGTCGCTACGTTGCAGACTTCACGTGGTGCACGGTTCAAAGTAATCAGTTTAATTTTATTGTTATTTAATGTTACTAACATAGTTGATAAGACCTATTAACACAAATGGATTTAGGTACTATGGTCTGAAATAAATGATTATAATAATAATAATAGCAAAAGAAATGTACAATTCATGTAGGTATGTAAAAAAATTGTGTTAGTAGGTTTTATGTAACGACTACTACCACGAGAGATAGCAGCCGAGACCACCGGCTTAATGCGCCATCCAAAGCACGAAATCATCTTTCTTTTCAGACAATCAGGAGATTTATTCTACAGTGTCCTAACCACGCACAAAGTAACATTTCACTAGGTGTCCCCCATGGGAATCGAATCCATGACATCCTTGTCAAGAGCCCAGTGCTCTTAAACATTAGACCACGGAAGTGGCTATTAGTTCACTAGAACGGCGATTCAATTGTCGCCGTTTCAATTTAGGCACAAACAAAAGGTACGTAAAACTGAAATGACTTCCCAGGGTTCTAGATTCCTAAATACTATACAAGCGAAATACCTCGTGACTAGTACCATGTGGCGTAGCAACAGACGATCGAACCACCCCTTGACCTTCTTATCGCGGTATTCGGTACTGATTGTTACGTCACGTGACGTCACCCTACGTCACTAGTCGTTATCCAGTTTTATTGAAGTTCACTTTGGCTATACACTCCTACGATTTTAGTGTTTTCGCTTTGTATTGATAACCTACAAAAGGTTTATGCTTTAATCAAGAGTAAGAAATAAGCTGAAGATTGCTCCATACAAACGAAGTTTCGTAATATTTTCCATACTAACCAATTCGGTATGTAAAGTTTTTTTTTGGAGGGCTGAATCGAAAACCATTTCGAGATAATTGTCTCAATAATCATATTTTCTATGTCAGAGATTTTAAAATGAAAGGATTACAGATATTTTTAATAAAATAACGTCGTTCTTCGGTCCGTGCAGTGACGTCACTGGCATACCTCTGAACTCCTTGGTAAACATAAAATCAACTTAAAATAACCGGCCATTAAGAAAAAAAAATACTTTTACAATGTCAGAATTTGACATTATTTTGATGTTGCCGTATCTTTTTCCAGCATAGAGTTAGAAAGAGGAGGCAGGTTTTAATTTTTTTTAATACAGCTGTAGGTAGGTTTTTCTCCATGGAGTTCGAATTATTTTCTCTCCACCATTTATGCACTTAGAGATTACAGAACAAAATTAAAATTAAAAATTAAATTTATATTGATAAACTCGATGAATCGCAATGAGCGTTTTTCTTTTTGTTTTATAGGGGATCGATAGATGGCGCTACGGTCTGTGCGAAGAAACGTCAACATTTCAAAAAGTGTTTCTTTAAAATAGTAAAGAGTGAAAAGATGATCAAGAAGATGCCAACGCATCTTTTAATGACATCTTTTATTATTTACTAATCATTTTAATCGAAAATTCTAAACTTTTACGCCTGACATGGCTGAATGGGCTCGACCCCTTGGCATTAAAAAAAAAAAGCAGGCACAGACTTGAACAGATTTTGACAGGATCTCGCTTACAGCTCTATGGGGCGATAAACATGTCATCTGTCGAGTTTTTTAGGAACTAAATTTAAAAAAGAAAAGAAAAACGCTCATAAGAATGAAATAGGTATCTTAAAATTATGTCTTCTGTCCGTAAAAAATATAAAAATGAAGACCAAAAAAAACTTGACATACCGAATTAAGGGCCATAAGGGCCTGTGTCGAAAAATAATTGAAGCGAAATGAGCGTGAGATAGCTTATATTACTGCCTGATGCGAGAGAAAGAGATGAGCGGCGCGCGCGCCTGAAACGACGCAAGCGTAAAACAAACTTTATTTAATTGTGATTGAACTATTTATGTAAGTTCAATTCTGCTCTAGCCAAACTTTAAAAAATATCAATCACTTTTTTTAAGTCTCGTGTTTCTATTATTCTATTCACCTTTTAGCAGTTCCGAGCGTTTATCGATAAATACGGAGGCTGCTTTGGCTTGTTTTTCTATCGAGAAAAGGGGCTGTAATCAAAACTTCAATTATAAGTTCAATTTACACATATCCGCAAATCATACTCCTACTGTTAGTACTTCATGATATATGATGCTTTGAAGAATCCTATTTTTTTCACATATTTGATACAAGTAAAAATTTTTTTTTTTTAACCAACTAGCGCGACATGCCCCGGCTTAGCAGGGTGCAATGCACATTAAACCTTCCTCTTGAATCACTCTATCTATAAAAAAACCCGATAAAATCCGTTGCGTAATTTTAAAGGTCTAAGCATACATAGGGACAGACAGACAGCGGGAAGCGACTTTGCTTGATACTATGTAGAGATCTAGAAACTAATCCCTATGTTTGTATGTTGTCAATATAAACAGTTTCAATGCTAGGATTAGGTAATTTATGATTTGTATGGAAATCTTTGAGGCCGCACTGTAACTTTAAAACTATAAATTTTAACGAAAATTTGACAACATAGAGAGAGATTAGTTTCTAGATTGTTTCTGAAAAAAATCATTGACTTTAATTGAAAGTATAACCAAACTTGGTTTGTATAGAGCGCGCAGTCCGTTCCGCTGACTCACCAGCCAGCAGTTTGCGTCTTTTGCGTCTTTTTGCGTCCTTGCAGCTTGCAGTAGCTGTAGCGCTGGATCCCTCATATGCTGACAGCATCTAGCTCTACAGCTACTCGATAGAGACGTTAGTGAGCTCAGAGTATTTCAATGAATGCAATTGAGCTTATAGTTAGGTTAGGTTAGGTTAACGACTATATTCCCCGAGGGGGTTAGTCAGAGATATTGTGAAACTTGAGAACATCCACGTTTCACCAGTAGTACCGAAACTCTGTCCAGTGTGACGGGGGGTGAGCCCGTCGCCACTTATAATGAACAGTGGGTACAATACATGCCTGGAAATTGAAGCATGCAGGTGCAGGTAGTTAGGTTTGGAACATTACAAAAAATTTTACGATGAAACACCTAATTTAAGTTAGGAATTTATTTTCATTTGATGCTTTTTGATAGTCAACATACACGTACTTTATTCGAAATGGATGAGTTATTGGTATCATCGGTATATGCTCACGACTATATTCCCCGAGGGGGTAGTCAGAGTTATTCTGAAACCATAATATCCACGTTTCACTAGTAGTACCGAAACTCTGTCCAGTGTGAAGGGGAGTGAGCCCGTCGCCACTTATAATGGACAGTGGGTACAATACTTTTGATGTGAGACAGTTGAACGCAGGTTTCCTCACGATGTTTTTTCCTTTACCGAAAAGCCTGTGGTGATACAAATCGTAAATAAATTCCGAAAAACTCATTGGTACGAGTCAGCCTGGACGACGTTCGGACCATCGCCTCCTGCACGGCAGGCAAGGTTACTCGCCACTGAACCACCACGGTTATTGGTACTAATTGTTTAACACATACTATAAGGTAGGCACTAATCTATTTATAGTTTAATATTTTACTAGTATTTACCCGTGACTTCGTCCGCACAAATTATATACCAGATTTTAAGTCAGATCATAAGCTATCAAAGAAAAAAAGTTTCATCAAAATCGGTTCAGTAGTTTTTGCGTGATGCGCGAACAAACAAACAAACAGACAGACAAAATTTCTAAAAAGGTTTATTTCGATTCAGGGATACCTAAAAACCATATCGTAATTTTTTTTTGTAAATATCTTCAATGTACAGACACACTTCAGTTACAGTTTTATAATAGTTTAGATTAGATTTTATTTTTGTTTGAATTTAAAATACGTAGTCAAGTTTGGATAGGGCTCTGCTCTATTCGAAATCAAATTAAGTAATTCATGACTGCACTCAGTGAACTAGCATTTGCATGCACGACAAAATCGCTCGAATCTCAATGCTCGTATGTAAATCTTGCGACTCCACGGTAACACGATTTTGTACAATTCAATCATGTTGAATATTACATTAACCATTAACCAACAGAATATCAGTACTAACAATCTTCACACTCAGAAATCACCAAAAGCTTCGCAGATTCCCATTGTGTGTGTATTGCTCCTGACCGATTTCGGTCGCGACGACTGCTTACTAACACAACTTTAAGGATGTATTCAGACATTGAAACTAAACAACTTTCCCTGAGGAACATGGGATGGGATGGGACCTTCTGATCCGCACTTTTGTATGGAAGGTCCCAAAACATTCTTATTTTTCGTCCCATGTTCCAACTCCGTTGTTGGCGTTGATGGGCCCTCATATGGCTAACATAGCCAATCTTCTTCCCACTGTATTATGTATGTGACAACAATTTTATAATGTATGGCAGATTTTACTCGAAAATTTGTTGTTCTATGGTAAAGGGGTGGTCTGAAGCATCCCTTAACCTTCTAGATTTGGGTAACTTTGTATAACCATTTTATTCATTAACTATGCCACTTTTTGAGCTTAAAAATAAACTGAATAAATCGATTTTAATGAATAAAACCGAAGAAAAGGGACTCTAAAGTCACCCCTTTTTTTCCAGTTTTCCATTTTACTATTATATTTTTAATCGGAAGAAAATGAAAATTTACAATATTGTTCACAACACAATTTGGAATGACGCGGTTTTCTTACTTTTTCGAAATTATTAAAAAAATCATCTAATTTTACAAAGAAAACAGCTAAGCCACGCGCTCGTTCGCATCGATTAGTATGGATAGTCGTGGTCCAGTAAAATATTATATAGGTAGATCGTATAAATAGTATAATTTTTGAGTACATCAGTGTAGTTGACCAAAATAAGCTTCGAGCATTATCTCTACTACATCAATCCTTACCCGCTTTACTAAAAGACAGCACTTTCAGACTCCATTTGCTCTCTGCCCACGTCTTACCGATTTATTAGTCTATAGAATACCTGTGTTATGTTTTCCAAATATTTTGAAAACTTTTTCCATTCATTGAATGAAGTATCGCTCGAGTTCGTTCATAAACCATGCTTTTACTATTCCAAACAGAACTTCGTATTCGTATACAAGGTGTTACAAAACTACAAATAAACCTTTAAGGGGGTGGTGTAGACCATCAAACTGAACAACTTTCACTATGGGACCAATATCGAAATCGGGAAAAAAAAAATTATGTTCTCTAATCTACAAAATATCGACTAGAGCTAAAATATGTATGGGATATGAAATTATTTATTTCGCGATTTCGATGTTGGTCCCATAGAGAAAGTTGTTCAGTTTGACGGTCTTACTTAACAACCCCCTTAAGAGTTTCAAAAATGTATTGTTACTTATGAAACACCTTGTATAAGTAACTGGTTCTTCTAAACTTGTGCATAATTTTTAAGGACAAGATCCAGACCATCAAACTGAACACATTTATTCATGGGACAGAAATCTAAATGATCGTGAAAAAAAATCCCGTGACCCAATCAGAATTTTTTTCAAGGCCCTTCTCTAAAAAGAGGGTATATTTTATAAATCTTAATCTTAACTATCTTAACTATTATAATAAAACCGTAAAATCATGAGGAACAAAAAAGTAGCGGTTTACTTCATATAAAATCAAATAACATTCAATAGCGCGATTTAAAAGACATGCAGCGCCATCTATTGACAAAATTGTTAGTTTGTTTGTTTGTTCGCACATCACGCAAAAACTACTGAACCAATTTTGATGAAACTTTTTTTGTTTGATAGCTTATGATCTGACTTAAAATCTGGTATATAATTTGTGCGGACGAAGTCGCGGGAAAACACTAGTTATACTATAATGATGCTATAACATGGAAAGTTTTAGCGCATGCGCATGCATTAAATTTTCATTCAAAGTTTGAGGAATTTATGAAATCTGATGATCCGATTGCGTATTCAGAATATGATTCTATTACCTATAGTGCGATCTATACTTGTCTTTCTATTGGATTTGTTTGATTGCGTCGTCGGAGAGAGTATAATGATAAAATTGATTTAGCTTTTATCCGCAGATCATACGACATTTTGTACGTAGATTATACGGCAACAGCATTTCAATTGTTTTGACACAATTGAAACGACGATGATATTTACGCATAGATAAATTAACCTAGAAGCACAGCTGGAAGCAATGAATACTATATAGGTACTTTACAGGACGCCGAGGTATTTTTTCAAAAGAGTAATTGTTTTTGTTGTCATTAGTTCCATCTTCTCCTTAGTTCCATTAGTAAGATAATTACAGAGTAACGGTAGTAATTTTACACAGAGTAATATAATTACTACCGTAACTACAAGTAAGTACCTAATGGGTAATTCGATCATAGAGATATATCCAAAATGGGCGATCATGTATGAAGCTGCTTATGGATGTAACAGACCTACCTAAGATAATAAATAATATGAGATCATTTCGAGATAAATCCCTGAAAACGTTGAGCATGTATGAAACGACATTATAATGTATGTTGTAGAGGTATGATAATAATCAGGAGCGATCAGTTGTCTATGCCTAGCCTAACCCAATAGGACATAGGGGTAAATATAAACAGGGTCCTTATTAATATGCTGACAATTTTTTAAGGTGATGATCAGACCATCAAAATGAATAACTTTCTCTATGGCACCAACATTCGCAAACAAAAATTCTGCTGCTCCATACAAAACTGCAATCCTACTCGAGCCAAATGTATGGGACAGCAGATTTAATTGCGATTTCAATGTTAGTCCCATAGTGAAAGTTGTTCAGTATGACTGTCTGATCATCCCCTTAAAAAATTGTCAGCATATAAAGGCGGACCGACCCTATAATGTTTGAAACTAATGACGTCATTCAGCACCTATATAGTAATATAATTTGGAGGAATTTGTTTGTAATTAATCGCAAGTCTAAATGTAATTGTCACTTTATCCGGAAACTTTTTACGATTTAATTGGATCAACGTTGAAGCCTCGTCATCTTGAGGTTAGACATGTCAATTTCCCTGTCATCAACTTACTCGTAGTCAAAATTTTTGTATAATTATATAATGTTCTTGCTCGTAGTTGTTAACAAGATTGTAATAAAGTTACGTGAGTGCTATGAAATGATTAAAGGCCTCCACTCATTGCAACGATTTTATCGAGCGATAATATCGCTCCGATAATTGTTTCCAGTACATTTTGTATGGGGACGCGCGCGATCCCACACACTGCCGCGATATTATCGCAACTCTTTCGACTACATTCAGTGGTGGGGCGCATGCGTGACGCCAATCGCGGAATCGCTGCAGTGTGTAAGGTGTCGCGATATCTTCTGTCGATAATATCACTCGATAATATCGCTGCAATGTGCGGAGGCCTTAAAATATATACGTTACAAAGGGGATGCTTCCGACCATCAAACTGAACAACTTTCAGTCACTATGGAGCCAAAAACGAAATCACGAAAAAATAAATCAGCTGTTCTATAGAAAATATAAGCTACGAGTGCTCTAACCAAAAATGTGTATTTTTTTTAGGGATTTCGATTTTGGCTTTATAGTGAAAGTTGTTCAGGATGATAATCTGAAGCACCCCCTTTGATACGTAACGTATTTAATTTCACAGCCTGTAGGTATAGGTACCTACGCAAATAACTGTTCTGGCAGGAACTCGCCAAAGAAATATGTTAGGGCAACCATTTGTTTCTGAAATATCCTGAAACCTTTAACATGAGTAAAATTTTTCTTATACACGCTCATAGTTTGCTGACGTGTCATACATTTTAACACGAATGTTCGAGATGTGGTCAACTCCCGTTGCTTTACTCAAAGTATGAACAAAAGATTAATTAGGTTTTCGATCAGTATTCATCGCACGAAAGCTGGTGGGTCGTACCCTTTCCGATCGAAGGAATGGAGCTAGGTTTATTTACGTTGTGGTTATTTAAAATATCACTAAATTGGAGAACATTACTCGTTGGCTGTTTATTGATAGTAAAGTGTTATTGATTGATGGATTATTGACAGACAAAAAGGCTGATTTATGAGAATGTATCTAACAAAAACATTAAACAACTCCCAATCTCTCGACTCAAAATCAAAACCGGAATCAGTGGAACCAAACTTTCTTCAAACATATCGCAAAAACCAGCGTTGAAACAACAAAAACATGAATTGATAACGATTTCTTCGTTCTGGAGCTACGATGACGATTATAGACAGAAAAACCCACTTACAAATATGTGTATAATAATCACAAATTCAGATAAAGGAAAGGACTCAAACAACAGGTAGAGAATTTATGGTCCCATATACGGAAAGTGCATGAAGGTCAATTGATAAAAGTGTAAAGGTAAAAACATATAATACAAAAACTAAGCCCTAAGGGAGGTCCCAGCTTCCTAAAATCTTTAAATTTTTTACGTTTGTATATCATTTGTTTCGTAAACAAAGAGGAAAGTTTTGCAACAACGGTAGTACGGACCTTTGAATTAAAACCATTTTGAGTAGGGAAACCTTTTTGTGTTAACATTTAAATCAAGTATCATTAGTGGGAGTAAAAGTTTAGTTAACTATTGTATTGTAGGTATCGTTATCGTATCGAACTTGAATTGAGAACATCCACCAAATCTGAAAACCGTTCCTGCAGAGTCGATAACGGAAAAAGAAATTCGAGAAAACAATTTAGTTTTTCCCATGTTTTCCCATAAAAACACGTCCCTTTGCTTATCAAGTGCGTGCATAAGAATTAGACTTAAATGTTTTATTAATCAATTTAAATGTTTATTCATTTTGGGAAAAATTACTGAATAATTACAGGTTTGGGTAATAAAAAAAAAGACATTGCCAACTAAAAGTTTCACAGGTAAAAATTTTTAAACTTAGTTTGAAGAGGTTAGTTTCCAAGGTCTTAAATAAAGATTTAAAAAAAAAAAATAAGGTTACATAATAAACTTCTCTTTTATTTTTATCAATGTGTCTGTGTGGAACATTGGTGTGGAAAATAAATATAAAACATTTTGTGAATATATTTTTATCGTAAATCATTTTGTTAGGTATCGTTTCTGCAATGATTGCAGACTTTGCGATTATTGATTTACACTTTTTTTTTCAACACCTTTTGTATCTACAATAATTATTTTTTTGGAGACAGGGCGAAATCTTTTATATTTTTGTTTTTTTAAGGAATTTTGTACATAACTAACTAACTAGATGAGACATAAATTGTTGGTTTTAGTTTGCCATTACAGACGCGAAATAATTGGTAAATCCGTGTGATTTCTTATCATCCTATAAATAGGTAGTTCGAGCTAGTTATAACAAACCTAACCACCAAATCTGAAAACATTCAGAATGTCGAAGTTATAATTGTTTTTATTGTCACCTCCTTCGATCGGAAGCAAAATGCTACAATAGAGTTCAATTCAGCAAGTACCTAAACATTATGCAACGAAGGAATTACTGTCTAATCCAGTGTTGAGCCCATAAGGCTTCCTTCTAAATAGGTCACCTTGTTTCAAACAGTGAAAAATTCGACGTTTCTCCCATCTATTTAAAAAAGAAAGTTGTAAACTGAACATTTGCTGAGTTGCATTCAATTTTCGATGTAAGTCTTATTAGATCAATACAAGTATCATCTTTTAAACACTTTTAGACAAACTACCTCTTTAAAAATAATAGCTATGTTTCTTAAAGAATAAGTCCCTTTAATTTCGTACTACATTTATAGGAAAGCAAAATTAAAAAAATCTTTACATTTTCTTTGGGATGCTGCGAGAGATTATTATTTCTTATAGCTTTAATATTCATTCATACTAGGTTTACCTTAGTACAAACGCAGGCTCAAACAAACACAAAACGCGTATTTGAAGCCTGTAGAAGTTTATTTGATGCCTGATCTATGGTACATCGAATTTACCATTTTACAGAAGAACAATATTAGTAGACATTTCTTTTTGACTCCACATGCTGTCACAAATAAAACTATCTAACAAAGGCCAGAAATAGTACAGTACTAAAAATTCTGATGTATGAGCATGTGAAGTCCGCCTATCAGCATTTGCTCACGTGGTGGCTTGTTGATAAACGATTATACCATTATGATATGAGGGAAGGGTAGTATAGAGGACCGTTTCTACTTGCTCCTACTGGGCCCTCCGACTGGTAGAAACACAAGGACTTAATATATGTCCTTATGCTAATATCCTGACTATTCATGATGACCTCATATCCTATTATGAAATTATTATCAAATACTTTTAACTCATGACTCAATTTGTAAATATACTTACAATAATCGTTCCTAGTTAGATAAGATACCAACGATTTGTTTAACTAAACCACCTGTTAGCGAAGTGGCCATAATAGGTACTAATAAATCGTTTATTGGCACGTAGCCAGAGAAAAGATACAGCTTCTGAGAGTAAGCAAAACAACACGTGCTCGATTATGATTCTCAGGCTTCTTTTGTATCAATTTTATATCTTGAATTTCTATTGTTATAAATACATATATCTAAGCCTGAACACAGCATATTATAATTATAAGAGTACAAACTTGATCAGCGCAGCGTGAGTATTCCCACCACAAGGTGGACCTTAGACCTGATGAAAGCCGCGGGAACCCGTTGGATGAGGGCAACGCAGTACTGGTCGTTGTGGCGATCCTTGGGGGAGGCCTATGTCCAGCAGTGGACGTCTAGCGCCTTTGTGATGTGATCGGCTGATATCCCCAGCCTTGGGGCCGTAGATAATTTTTTTTACTTCAATATGCTTGCGCTTGGCTTCAGCTCACCTGATGGAAAGTTTAGATGAAGCCAAAGATATAGCTCGCCCACCCAGAAAAAAAACCATCAATTCTTCTTTTAAAAAATATATCCTGATTGTATTTGCTTGGAAACACAGATGCAGGGAGAGAGTTCCAAACCTTACCGATTCTCATTATAAAAGACAACGCTTACCTTTTTGTACGGATTGTTTGAATATCTACACTTACGCATGGATGCAGTCTAGCACTACGTCTTTGCGTACATTGGTGAAGGGGGATGGTGGAATCAGGTCATGTAGATCCTGAGCACATTCGCAAATATGGTACACCGGATATAATATGGTGTACAGAATTTGAAACCTCTCAAAGCTCAAAACACAGCACAACTTTGCCCTTTACAATATTTTACCTAACTACATTATTTCAGATTCGTAGAATGTACAAACTTTACTGTATTCGCTGCATTTTTCGTGGAATTTAAAATAGGAAAAACGTATTTCAAGGAATATTAGTTATGCTATTGCTCGAGGCTTTTTCATTTTAACTAATAATACAGGGTGTAAGTGACAGCCTAGTAAATACTGAAACGGTGAATTCAGACCATCAAACTGAACAACTTTCACTATGGAGCCACACTCAGGAAATCAGCTGCTCCATACAAAACAGCTGTACCGACTCTACTCAAATGTATGGAGCGGCTGATTTTGATTCGCGTTTCCTGAGGGTGACTCCATAGTGAAAGCTGTTCAGTTTGATTGTCTGAATTCACCGTTTCAGTATTTGCTAGGCTGTCCCTTTACCCTGTACACTGATTTCAAATAAGTTACACGCGAAAGTCAGACATTTTAAAATTATATTCATGTTTCGTCCTCGAGATTAGCATATATTTACTTGTAGTAGCACACACGGTGTCGCCAGAGAGCACTGAATTTGAGGAAAAAAAATAAAAATTTTGTTTATGTCTGCAGTGTCTGACAGCTCTCTTGCCATTCACATTTCAGTGCTTCGCCAGTAGACATATTTTTTTCTTACAGCTTTTTTCTGCTGCTATTTCTTTTGCAAAATGGGGAAAAGAAGACACTTGGATAAGGATGATGAAGATTACATGCGTACAAAATCAAAAACTTGAAGAGAAAGTTGTTAAAGCGCGGTCGCCACCGTCACCCACGCTGGGTACCCAGGTTCACCGCCGCGCCATGATTCTTGCGAGTCTTCGATAAACACCCAATGTAGGTTTATTTACTAACTCGAAAAGACAGACTTTGTGGCACTAACATTGCGTACGAAATCCTTCTGCGGGCAACCATTTGGGTTGTCACTTTATGGATAGACCTTGTATATAAATATAATAATTGCCTTTCGAGATGTACCTACAACAACAATCATAATATTCATTATGTACAATACACGTGTATGATTAGCATTATGCGGACTGCCTGAGGGGTTTTCACTTCGCTAATTTACGTGAAATCATTTAGTGTTGCGGGCAGTTTTTGGGACTGTCACTACACTAAGGTCGTGACCTACTGATCCTGGTTCAACGAACCTAACGAGTAAATTATCTGTAAAGATAAAGAATGACGATTGACCATTTGGACTATCATTTATCAATATAATGGAATATCATTTAGGTCACCTTGGTATCCTAGTATACATTGCCTATCTACTGAACGCATTATGACATATTCGCATTCCGGATTTCATCATTGTACTTATTCATATCCAATGTACATTATAGTCCTTATTGTACTTACCAACAGATTTAAGATGGTTATTTCAGACGGCCCTCAATTAGAATCGGAGCAGGAGAACGTTCGAGGTGATTTATTAAATCCCGAATTATGTTTGGAAGACAATGCCAGCCTGGTCACTGCGACCGCGTCACCTCCACCACCGCCGAAGAACGTAAAGTAACAGTACATATGCTCACGCCTTTGTCCCACTACTGGGGTAGGCAGAGACATCAGATCTCCACATGCTACGATTGCTGACACACATCTCTCGCCTCATCAACATCCATAAGTCTCTTCATAGAAGCTCGTCGGTTAAATGAACCTGTCCCGTCAACAAACGGCGCAGGCCCGACACCGATTCCTGGGCCGCTCGACCAGGTTGTGGAACCACAACCAATCCTTGGACTAGATAAAGAATTACTTGAAATATTGGAACTGACCCTTCTTACACGAAAACTTTCGTCAAAGATATTCAGACTGATCTGGCAATACGTTTTCAGCACGTAGCCACTACAGGGTTATCAAAGGATCTTCGTAAAGAACTTCTTAAAAAGTATTTGCCTCCTGCAAATTGCGCATTAGTTGATGCGTCGGAACTTAACCCTGAGGTTCTGTTTCAGAAGCTGTTCTGACGGAACATAAGGGCATAATTATACAGAATTACAGCATACCTAAATATTTTTCGAACAGACTTACCTGAGACGCAGTAAGGACACCATCTCAGACTGTGAAAAAGACACATCCTTCCAAACAGAAGCCTTTAAACTGGAAGGCTCCTCCTCCGTTCCGCAGGGGAACCCGAGAGTGAAGTATCCTGCTCAGATGGGTCAGCACGCCAACTCTTCGAGGACATCGTCACAACGGACGTAGAGGTACACGTTACGTCAATAATCATGGTAACACATGCTGGCCGCTTATATTGTTTTTATAAGCAGTGGGAAAAGATCACCACTGATCCTATTATACTTTCTTAGATAGTGGGCTACAAAATACCTTTCTTTTTTCAAGCCCCGTTGTTCAATATTTACCACCACATAATATAATACATTACCTATTATTCTGAAAAAGTCCAGTTCGAACAGTCAGTTAAATCTGATTGACTGATCTTTTAGCAAATGGTGCTATTTTGCAGTGTTCACCATGTGACGGCCTGTTTTTATCAAGTATATTTTTAATACCCAAACCGAATGGTAAAATGAGATTTATAAAAAATTTAAAAAGTTTCTAAACACAATATCATTTCAAGCTTGGAATTTTATCGTACAGTTCTTAAGCTAATTGACAAAAGACTGTTTTTAGCTAGTTTAGATTGAAAGATGCATATTTTTTTGATAAAAATACAAGACGAATCTACTAGAATGAAATGGGAAATTGTTTGAATTCAATGTGTTGGCTTTCGGCCTCAATATCTGCACCGTACCTGTAACAAAATTACTCAGGTCCTGTGGCTATTAAATTTATCAACCATTTATTTGGAAGATATTTTGTTAATTGCTCAAAGCTTTTCTGCTTGTGTCCAAAACATCACTGATACTGTTCGGTTGCTTAAGGCATTAGAGTTCATAATAAATACTGATTAAAGTAACTTCCATCCAAACGCAAATTGTTTGTGATTGTTTTGAATATGATTGAAAGATGGTATTTCCTTGTGAAGATAATTTATTTTGCCGAGAGCAAAGTTGACAACAAAGTTTCTTGTTAGAGTAAAAACAAAGAGTAAAGATGGCGGGCGGTCTCAGCCGACCATAGAGCACTACGCGGGTCCGTTCCATAGCGTAGGCTACGTGTGTGGGATGTTAGGGTACGTTCCGAACATCCTCCCCCCCCTTGAAAACTTGTTTTTCAAGCGGCTCATGGGATTCTTCTCCTTCTAGAGCACATATTTTTGTAAAAGCTCTTTTTATGATTCCTTTCTTCGTGAAAACATCGACGACTCTCGTGATTCCATCCCGTCCTGGATATAGTCGATGCACTCGACCCAGCAGCCATTTCATTGGTGGTAATTGCTCGTCCTTTATTATGACGAGATCTCCTTCTTTGACGCTTGGTCCATTTGTTCGCCATTTGACACGCTGCTGGAGGTTGGACAGGAACTCTTTGGTCCAACGATTCCAAAAATGCTGCCGCAGACGTTCGATAAGCTCGTAGCGGTTGACAGTAAGACGCTCGACGATTGGTGACGGCAGTGAAGTTAATGGACGCCCAATTAGGAAGTGCCCAGGAGTTAATGGTGTTAAATCGGAAGGATTTGACGATAAAGAATGGAGTGGACGTGAGTTTAAAATTGCCTCAATTTGAACGAACAATGTGCTTAATTCTTCGAAAGTAAGACTGGTGTTGCCAATAATACGTTTGAGATGAAATTTAGCGGCTTTCACGCCTGCCTCCCAGATCCCTCCAAAGTTAGGAGAATATGCCGGGCTGAACTTAAAAACTATACCCTCGCTGCACGCGAACTCGCTGACCTCTCGCTTAGACGTTTTAAGTAATCTGTTCAACTCACTGTTTGCCCCTACAAAATTTTTACCATTATCACAGTATATCGTTCGTGGTTTTCCACGTCGCGATATAAATCTGCGAAGACACAAAATAAACGCATTCGTTGATAGGTCACTAACGACTTCTAGATGTAAGGCTTTTGTCGAAAAGCATACAAAGATGCATAAGTAGCATTTAATAGAACTAGCTCCGCGACCTTTGCGGCTAGAAATTAAAAACGGTCCCGCAAAATCGGTGCCACACGTTTCGAAGGGCAAAGCAGGCGTAACACGTGGTTCGGGTAAGTTTCCCATTAACGGTTGTAAAGTTTTACCTTTAAATCTGGTACATATGATGCATTTATTAACAGTTTTTGTAGCTAAATTCCTACCACCAGTAGGCCAGAACTGATCACGCACACAACTCAACAACTGTTGCGGACCACAATGAAATAAATGTTGATGTTCCTTTTCAAACAGCAATTTACTGAAAGGATGCTTTCCATCAATTAAAATTGGAAATTTCTTATCATAAGGGCAATGTGAAGCATTTTGTATACGCCCACCAACACGTAGAATACCCTCGGGATCCAGAAATGGGTTCAGTGACAGTATGTTTGACTTATTGTTAAGTGGTTTGTTGTTACGCAAAGAATTTAAGTCTTTAGCAAAGGAATCTATTTGTGATTGTTTAGCTAGTGTAAATAATGATTTTTGTAACTCTTCATTGGTAAGTTCACTGTTTGATTTTATAGTTTTATTTTTACAATTATTGATGAACCTCAAAACATAAGCAAAAATTCTTTGTAGTTTATTTAACTTTGAATACTTATAGAATGGTACTATATTTTGTTCACATTGAATATTAAGTGTAAGTGTAACCTTTGTTTCAGGTAGTGATACGTTTTCGAAACCATTTGCGGGCCATTCATTTTCAGGCTTTGACAAGAAGGATGGGCCATTTTTTTTTTTTTTTTTTTTTTTTTTTTATTTATTATTATTACATAGGTTACAATGAACCTTCCACCAGATAGAGCTATCCTTTAGTTGTTGTGGGGACACTCCTCGGGAGGCCATGTCAGCTGGATTTAAATTGGTAGGTACATGACGCCACGCATTTTCATCAGTAAGATCACGAATTTGATCAATACGATTACAAACATAAGTTTTTAAGGTTTTAGGTTGCGTTTTAAGCCAACCCAAAACTATAGTAGAGTCACACCAAAAAACGGATCGCGATACACTGACTTTGAGAGATTTTATGACTTTATCATATAGCTTAGCGCCTAAGAGAGCTCCTAGCAATTCTAGACGTGGAATTGTCATCTCTGGTTTTATGGGAGCTACCCTGGCTTTAGCACACAACAGACTGACTTTGACAGTTTTCTTGGAACAATCGTTAGACTTTAAATATAAGCAGGCACCATAAGCGGCCTGTGAGGCATCTGTAAAACAGTGGATTTCTATATTAGTTGGAATATCACACAGAACGTGTCTCGGTACTTCAAGGGTTAAAAATTGGTTTAAATTATTGACAAATACTTCCCAAGAAGTCTTAACGTCTTCGGGTACAGCCTCGTCCCAATCTAATTTAATTAGCCACAATTTTTGTAATAATATCTTTGGACTTATTGTACAAGCAGAAAGTAAACCAAGAGGATCGAAAATTTTACAAGCAGTTGACAATATGTTTCGTTTAGTTACCTTTGGAACGGTTTCAACCCCTGCCGAAAATTGTAAGTTGTCCGTTTCAGGAGACCATTTCAAGCCTAAAACGGTAGATTCTTTACTGAAGTCTTGAGTCTGATTTATAGTAGGAATATTCTCAAATATTTCAGGCACATTAGTTCTGAATTTTCGTAACGGTAAGCAAGCTTCTGACAATTTTTGAGTAACACCCTTTATGATATGTTGTAATTCTGATTTCGAATCAGACCCAGTATTCAAATCGTCTACATAAAAGGAATGCCTAATAACATTTGCGATGGTTTCGTCAGTGCACTCATCAGCAAGCTGCACCAAACATCTTGTAGCTAAGTAGGGAGCTGAAGCTGTTCCATAGGTTATTGTATTGAGCTGCAGTATTCTTACTGGCTGAGCTTCATTGTCCCTCCAAAATATAAGTTGTAAATTGCGTTGCGATTCGTCTAAGTTTAGGCAACGATACATTTTCTCAATATCACCGGTTACTACGTATTTGTTTTGCCTAAATCTCAATAAGATAGACATTAAGTCGTCCTGCACCACTGGACCAACAAACATGATGTCATTTAAAGATTTACCTGATGACGTTCGAAAAGAGGCATTAAAAACGACTCGTAAGCGTGTGGTCTCACTGCTTTCTCGAATGACGGCGTGGTGAGGGAGATAATAACCGAATTTAGGACGTTCTACTTCTGATAGGTGACCAAGCCTTTCGTATTCATGAATAAATTCCGCGTATTCTTCCTTACGACCGGATTTTGACAATCTTTTCTCTAAATTGTAAAAACGCATTTTAACCAGGTTGTGCGAGTCCCCAAGAGCAACCTCTGGTTCTTCCCGCAACGGCATTTTAAGACAAAATTTACCATTTTCTAGTCGCTTTGTATTTTGAGTAAAATGAGTTTCGCAGAACTCTTCTTCCTTTGACAACAATTTAGAAGATGAAGGCAACTCTTCAACTTTCCAAAATCTTTCGAGAGAGTCCCTAATATCCTGAGTAAAGTTACAATAGACGTTAGAAGTAGGGGTAGGGGCTTCTCCAGTTGGACCAGCTACTAGCCATCCGAATTTCGAGTGTTGTAGTGTGGGTTTGTTTCGCCCTAATTTGATTTGGTCGCATTTGACAATATCCCAAAACACATCAGCGCCCAACAGTAAATCAATTTCAGAAGGACGAAAGAAGGTCGGGTCTGCAAGTTGAATCTTTGGTGGCATGTTGAACTTAGAAACATCCACCTGTACGCTAGGCAATCGACTTGTGATTTGAGGAATAACATGACATGAGACGTCGACATAGAATGAATTGACACGAGACTTTACCCGCAGCTTACAAGACTGAACAGCATTAGTCAAAGAATTATTAATTCCTAAAATAGAAACTGAGTTTGATTGACAACAAGAAATATTCATAAGCTTTTGCATTTTCTCAGTTAAAAATGAAGACTGGCTGCCACTGTCCAATAGCGCTTTGGCAAGGTAAGTTTTGTTACTTTTAAGATCTACCAATTCAACTTCAGCTGTACATAGCAATACTTGTCCCGTCATTACGGCGGACAATGACACTTTAGGCGATGGAGGTGTTTCAGGTGGTTTCTGAGGTGACCGTCCTCTCTGATTATTATTGTTTGGATTGTTGTTCGCGTTGTTGTTCAAATTGTTGTTCCTTGCATTGTTGTTGTTTACATTATTATTGTTGTTGTTGTTTGCATTATTGTTGTTGTTGTTTTCATTATTGTTGTTAGTATTATCGTTGTTGTTGTAAGTATTATCATTATCTTGTTGTTTATGTAATAATGTGTTGTGCCTTTTTTTGCAGATCCTACATGGTCCTAGGCGACAACGAGCTTGATGATGGCCGGGACGAAGACAATTCACACAAAGATTATGCTTCGAAACTAAACCCGATCTCACATTAATTGACATGTCTTTGAATTTGTTGCATTCATGAACATGATGATTGTCTTTGTTGCATACAACACAATTTCTATTAAAGTTATTCGACTGTTCATAAGTTGAAAAGAACGTTTTTGTGGATTTAAAATCCCTTTGTTGTGGTCGTTCAGCTCGTACGTGATCAGATCGGCCATGCTGTAAAGTTTCTAAAACATCTGCACGATCACGCAAGAAACGAAGAAAATCACTAAGTGTCGGAGAAACTTGTAACGTGTTACGATGCTCTTCCCAATTCCGACATGTGGCGCCATCTAGTTTGGCGGTCATAAGATAAATGATTAAAGTGTCCCAATGTTGTACGGGCTCCTTCAAGTCATCTAACGCACTTATGTTTTTAGTATAATAATCAATCATATAATGTAACGATTTATGAGACTCCTTTACTATAGGATCAAAAGTAAACAAAGACTTGACATGATTGTTTACTAAAATTCGTTTGTTGTTGTAACGTTCGCAAATTAATGACCATGCTAAATGATAATTAGAAGCGGTAAAATTCAGAGACTTGATGACTACGGAAGCTCCTCCCTCCAGAGAGGACCGCAGATAATGAAATTTATTTATAAGCGGAATAGTTTCATTGTTATGTATTAATGACTCAAACGTGTCTCTGAACTCTAACCACCTTAAGTAGTTACCATCAAAAGTAGGCAATTTAATAGTAGGCAATTTGATATTGCATGTGTTTATATTTGACGCACCACTCGAACTAGTACGGGACCTATGATCATCATCGCGGTCCGATTTTGACTTTAATTTGTTGACCGATTCAATTATGTTTTCTGATATTGCAATGTACTTAAAAATGAGACTTTCAATTTGGTCGCGTTCGGCAACTTGATCAATGACATCCGATGAACACCGTTCAATTTTTGTTTGAACGTTATCCACAGCATCGATCAGCTCTCGAAACCTACCTAATTTTAACTGAAGTTCACGAAGTTGTATATCATCAATTTTAGACAGTTCAACCAGGTTTAACACGTCAACATATTTTTGAAACACAGTCACTCTTGATTTAATTGTACCACGTTGTTGAATTAAAGATTTTAAGTCACTTTGTTCCGTCATCGTTAATGGTAAGAACGACACAAAAGTAAGTTGAACAGATACAGGTTACTACTGAGTAAAGAAATAAATCTCAAACCATAGTAGGCCGTTACCACGGCTGGGAATGAGCGAGAAGTCAGCAGTCCCCACGCAGCGCAGTATAGTCCCAGCGAGCCGTGACGAGCAGTCGATGACCCGTGCACCGCTGATTGAAGCGTTGGGATCTTGAAGGCGGCAGCGTTACTCGCAGACGCACTGAAAACGGTCGGCAAAACAATTTTGAAGCAGATGCCTTGGGTTAGGTGCGTGCGGCAAAGAAAGAAGTGCTTTGAATGCAAAAACGAAGCGTTTTGAAAATAAAGTTAAGTTTGAGGTTGTACAATTGTTAGTTTGAATAGACGATGCTAGTTGGACTCTAAATATAGCTTTAATGACACTGATGAAGTGAGTGTAGGTTGCTAGCTTGAAGCAGCAGATAGGCAACCTAGGGCTTGGACAAGCCTTAGCACTTCTAGATGATGAGGCTCTCGGCTTAGCGTTAAGATGATAGATGTATGTTGAAGCGGCCGTGCTTCCAGGCTTGAAAAATGTTAGTTTGTACGCAGAAGAAAGCGCGTGCGCTTTGTTTAGTTGCACATAGAATTAGGTACCCACCTAAACAGACAATTTTCACAAAATGAGGCAATCCTAAACCCATCCACGCATTCCAAAAAACACTCGTAAAAATAGACTAAAATTGGGCGTACTTCCCATGCAATCCATATAAGGCCGGCGCAGGGTGGCGCAGGCGTGATTTGATTACTTGTTCAGTTGCGCAGGCGTCTTCTAGAATGTGGATGAGGATTTCGATTTTCGTCGCTTGTCCGATCCGACCTCGTGTGTAAATTGGTAGACAGGTACGTGCAGGTTTCCGAAAACGAAGTTGTCTGCTTTCTTCCTTTTAAGTATCTCGTCGGGGCCTCCAAAATGTTTTGAATATGATTGAAAGATGGTATTTCCTTGTGAAGATAATTTATTTTGCCGAGAGCAAAGTTGACAACAAAGTTTCTTGTTAGAGTAAAAAGCAAAGAGTAAAAGATGGCGGGCGGTCTCAGCCGACCATAGAGCACTTTTTTTTTTTTTTTTTTTTTAATTTATTGGAGGCATTGGCGATATTGCCATCCGCCTAAATATTTTACAACTTAAAACATAAATGCAAATTAACAAAGGAAAAAAACTTACAAACTAATACCTACCTACCTATCTAGTACAAGAAATTAAATTTTATGAGAGTGAGAACTACATCCCCTCTACCAAGAAGATGTAAAACCCAACCCTACAATTTGCCCACTGTATCCTTAATGAATTCATACAAGACAGTGTACAATTTTGTATGTTTTAATAATCCTTGAACAGTTGAAGGAATATTTCTAGTTTTTAGTATATCCTGACAATAACATATAAACAATATACGTTGCAAAGAAAACTTAGGACATTCCAAAATCAAATGCTGAAGATCACAGAATTGTTCACTACAGTGGGGACAAGATGAATTTTCAGATAGTTTCAAACGATGGAGATGAGCTGGAAATTTGCAATGTCCAATACGAAGTCTACTGATAAGAGTTATAAAATGTCTCTCAGGATATCTAGTGCCCTTCTCAAACCATGCTTTAGAGCTAGGAGATGGAACTATTTCAGCTAACCATTTTCCCTTTATCATTCTGGTACTGTTTAAAGAAATGGACCAACGAGTAAACATATTATTTTTAATAAAAATAACATAATCTGAATAGGGCACCCGATATGAACAAATCGCAGCCTGTTCAGTTGACTTAGCAAGGGCGTCCACTAACTCATTCCCTAAAATTCCTGAATGACCAGGTACCCAACAAAATTCGACTTCAAATCCAACTTCCTTTAAAAAATACACTGCTTTTCTAATTACATAAGTAAGGTAATTTACTTTGGCACTTACTGATTTATTAAAAATAGCCTTTAACGCACTCATTGAATCAGATAGGATAAGTATTTTCTTAATTAAAGTACTAGTAGTTTGTACCTTTTGTACAATATATTCTAGAGCATGAACTATAGCTAAAGTCTCAGCAGAAAAAATTGAAAAATAATTGTTACATTTAAAGACCCTACCATATTTACAAAAAGAATCATAAAAAGCAAAACTAGTCACATCATTCGTCTTGGAACCATCGGTATATATTTGAATATAATCTTGCTTACTATCTAAATATTCAAGAAATTCATACTTATTTTCGAATCTAGACAGATTAACCCATAGAGCACTACGCGGGTCCGTTCCATAGCGTATACTCCGATCATTTTAGGGTTTGACCCTGACAGTAATTCATCTATCGCTGAAACTTTGCAGTGTGATAAAGTGAAGTATAAAGATTACGGTTGACAAAATATCTAGGATTTTTTTTTGTTGGAAGTTAGGTTTTTGTACGTAAACATAAAAATCACTTATAGCTCTCGGCGGAAAACTGTTCCATCCGAAATTCCTTTGGTATATGCCAGTATATACTATTTACCATAGATATGTAACGGTATCTATGAATATTTCGATTTAAGGAAGGGAGAATCAAAAAAATACAGTTTTTAATCCATAACTTTTTCAGGAATATTAGTCCATCTATTTTTGACTTTTTGTCAGTATTAATATCTTTACTTATATCGTCTTGCACAATTATCTAGAATCGTTTCGTATTCGATCATAGTTTTATGATTTTTGGGCAAATAAATTACTTCGGAAAACTGTTCCATCCGTTTTTATTAATTTACAAGTTACAGTACACTCTAATAAAACAGGGCTCATAAGAATCTAGAAAAATTTCGCCCTTATAAATTTTTTTTTCAATAATTTTCGTCCCGCCTGTGCAAGGCCGCCATTTACGATATTATTTGACTACAAGACAGATCGTGTGAAGACCTTTAAAACGAGCCCAAACTCGGGTATATTCGACCAAAAACTGGGCATGTAAGACCATTTTAAAGATTTAGCCGACAATTTGTCCGCCATCTTGAAAAACGTAAACATTTCGTATCTTTTGAACGAAAGCTCCGATCGGGACGGGGTTTTTTGCATTAGGTGAAGCGCGAATGGGCTTCTCTGATAGAGAACGTAAAATGTGAAAGAATGTATAAAATGTACGATATTATTTGACCACAAGACAGATAGTGCGAAGACCTTTAAAACGAGCCCAAACTCGGGTATAATTGACCAAAAACTGGGCATGTAAGACCATTTTAAAGATTTAGCCGACAATTTGTCCGCCATCTTGAAAAACGTAAACATTTCGTATCTTTTGAACGAAAGCTCCGATCATGACGGGGTTTTTTGCGTTAGGTGAAGCGCGAATGAGTGTCTCTGATGTAGAGGTAGAATTTGGTAGTTTTTTGAATTTTTTGGTTCTTTTGGTAGTTTTTGGTTCTCTTGGTAGTTTTTGGTAGATTTTGGTAGTTGTTGGTTCTTTTGGTACAATTTGGTAGGTTTTGGTAGAATATCGTAGTTTTTGGTAGATTTTGGTATTTTTTGGTTCTTTTGGTAGAATTTCGTAGTTTTTGGTAGTTTTTGGTTCTTTTGGTAGATTTTGGTAGTCTTTGGATCTTTTGGTAGTTTTTGGTAGAATTTCGTAGTTTTTGGTAGATTTTGGTAGTTTTTCATTCTTTTGGTAGAATTTGCTAGTTGCTGGTTCTTTTGGTGATTTTTGGTTGATTTTGATACTTTTTGGTTCCTTTGGTAGTTTTTGATAGAATTTGGTATTATTTTATCAAATTCTACCAAAAGAATCAAAAACTACCACATTCTACCAAAGAACAAAAACTACCAAAATCTACCAAAAACGATCAAAATCTACCAAAAACTACCGAAATCAACCAAAATTTACCAAATTCTAGCAAAAGAACGAAATACTACCAAAAGAACCAAAAACTAACAAAATCTAGCAAAAGAACGAAAAACTGCCAAATTCTACCCAAAGAACCAAAATCTACCAAATGCTACCAAAAGAACCAAAAAATACCAAAATCTACCAAAAACTACGAAATTCTACCAAAACCTACCAAATTGTACCAAAAGAACCAACAACTACCAAAATCTACCAAAAACTACCAAGAGAACCAAAAAATTCAAAAAACTACCAAATTCTACCTCTACATCAGAGACACCCATTCGCGCTTCACCTAACGCAAAAAACCCCGTCATGATCGGAGCTTTCGTTCAAAAGATACGAAATGTTTACGTTTTTCAAGATGGCGGACAAATTGTCGGCTAAATCTTTAAAATGGTCTTACATGCCCAGTTTTTGGTCGATTATACCCGAGTTTGGGCTCGTTTTAAAGGTCTTCCCACAATCTGTCTTGTGGTCAAATAATATCGTACATTTTATACATTCTTTCACATTTTACGTTCTCTATCAGAGAGGCCCATTCGCGCTTCACCTAATGCAAAAAACCCCGTCCCGATCGGAGCTTTCGTTCAAAAGATACGAAATGTTTACGTTTTTCAAGATGGCGGACAAAATGTCGGCTAAATCTTTAAAATGGTCTTACATGCCCAGTTTTTGGTCGAATATACCCGAGTTTGGGCTCGTTTTAAAGGTCTTCACACGATCTGTCTTGTAGTCAAATAATATCGTAAATGGCGCTCGTAAATGGCGGCCTTGCACGGGCGGGACGAAAATTATTGAAAAAAAATTTAATAAGGGCGAAATTTTTCTAGATTCTTATGAGCCCTGTTTTATTAGAGTGTACTGTAACTTGTAAATTAATAAAAACGGATGGAACAGTTTTCCGAAGTAATTTATTTGCCCAAAAATCATAAAACTATGATCGAAAACGAAAATATTCTAGATAATTGTGCAAGACGATATAAGTAAAGATATTAATACTGACAAAAAGTCAAAAATAGATGGACTAATATTCCTGAAAAAGTTATGGATTAAAAACTGTATTTTTTTGATTCTCCCTTCCTTAAATCGAAATATTCATAGATACCGTTACATATCTATGCTAAATAGTATATACTGGCATATACCAAAGGAATTTCGGATGGAACAGTTTTCCGCCGAGAGCTATAAGTGATTTTTATGTTTACGTACAAAAACCTAACTTCCAACAAAAAAAAATCCTAGATTTTTTGTCAACCGTAATCTTTATACTTCACTTTATCACACTGCAAAGTTGCAGCGATGGAAGAATTATTGTTAGGGTGTCCATACAAGGATACGCTAAAATGATCGGACTAGTAGGCTTAATTACGTGTGTGTGGTGTTAGGGTACGTTCCGAACAGTGATACATATTATATTATTGAACTCACAAAAAAATTACCAACTTGTCTTACCACCAGATATAATATTAAAAGTACCTACATAAAAGAAATAACACGATTTCAAACTTTACGGCGCTGCCAAATTAGATATTTTGCTCGGCTTATAGGTCTTCTTACATCGGTCTGTCCAGCCATCCAATATGGCTGGTTATAATATAACCTTTAATGTAGGTATTATACCTACAAGATAATTTGAAACATGTAATTTTTTAAACTTGATAATTACGACATGTATACCAGAAAGTTTAGCTTCCTGTTTAGAATGGTAGTCAAAGGCGATTATTAACTCGGTTAATATTTCTAGCGATAATGCCTCAACGACTGGGGCGGCGTGCGGTAATGAAAGAGACAGTGGTATGTCGAATGAGGAGGAATGTTTACAGCACATTAACTACTTATAGATCCTAGCCGCATTTTTTGGACTCAAGACTTTTGCCAAAACTCTTTTTGTGGTTGCCAAATCTTTTTTTGAAAAGATAACGTCATCTTTTATATCAACCGTATTGTATGGACGGTATTTATTTACCTCACTTACACAAGTTACTAACGATAGATGGCAATGGTGCGAATCAAGAAAAGGACATGTTTTTTGTCTCTTATCTTAACTATTATATTATATAAGAGCTGATATTATCAGCCCAAAGGACAATGCAATTGCAGATGCGGAGTTCCGGAGAAACCGTCCAGACATTGAAAGGGAACTCGCTGACTACAAATTTCAAAAAATGTTACGGGTATTCGGTAATCCCGCCGATATAGTAGATATTTTTTGCTAACCGCATAAATAGAAAGTGTCATAAATATAGTATATCATGGCATCGTGATTCCGATGCTTTTGCCATCACCGCTTTTACCATCTCATAGTCTTACTTTTACTTTTATGGGTTTCCACCCTTCTTGATTATATTAAGGAAACTTCGTAAAATTATTAACGAAAAGGCTAAAGGTATTATTGCTGTCCCATTATGGCCCACACAACCGTGGTACCCTCTCTTTGAGAGTCTCCTCATGTTACGGCCGTTAATACTGAAACCTTATAAAAACTAACTCTTTATGTGTACCACCAGCTTACCTTGGTTGCCGGGCTCTTGTTCGGACGTCACTGTTGAGGAGAGGTGTTCCACCATCTTCACTCGACATTATGTTAGCATCTCTTTAGGAAAGCTCCATTAAGCAGTACAATTCCTGTTTAAAAAGGTGTTTTTAGTTCTGTAACAGGCAGCGTATGAACGTTTATGACAACGGTTCCTAACGTAGACATAGATTCTATTGATATCGTTGGTTCCTAATTTATTTCATTTTCTAACTAAACTTTATAACAGCTGTGCCAAGTAGGCCCCTTAAGTACCCTTAATAGTTGTAGATCTGCTCTTTCACTAATGCTTGGTCCGCAAATCAGAATCGATGATCGAGTCAAACGTTTTTATTTTCAAAGGCGTGTTTAGGTCACGACCTCCGCTGCAAAAATACAACTTAACTTGGATGTGTCCGTTGATTTAGATTACTTTACTAGTCTGTATCCAGATCAAGAACTGATACTGGAAAACATATTTAATAAACTAAATACCCTTTTATTTTTCGTTTCGGGTCATAAAATGCAAACGTTTTCGAAGATATTGAAAAGAGAACATAAGATAATATGATAATTAAAATTCCTGACCTGATAATGACATCTCGTCCTAACTCAGTGCGTCCGCTCCTAATTCTTCCATTTTTCCATGGGAAACCACAAATTTTCCCGGTTGTTAATTACCTGCTAGATATGACTAGCAGTTTACGATCTAAAGAAGAACTTCTTTTCTTCAGCCTAAAGAAACCTCATAAGCCCGTCTCGTTTCAGACACTGGGCCGTTGGGTTAAAAATATTCTGCGTAGTTCAGACATTAACATGCCAATATTTACTGCTCACAGTACTGAGCACGCTGCCACATACAAGGCTCTTAAGTTAGGCGTTAACTTAAACTTATAAGGAAGACTGCCGGTTGGCAAGTGGCAAGTCGATCAATCACCTTCCGCAAATTCTTATAACCGAATTGCTATAAATGACTCTAGCGTGCATATATTTGCTAGAAGTTTATTAAGCAAATCTCGTAATGATTAAATAGTATTAAGTCTCTAAGTTAATTGTTTGTTATAATCGATGCTAATGATTTAGCGATCCTATTTCATTAAATGTTAAAGATTGTTTATCTATTACAATATTGATTCTTCTAATAAGAAGATCATTATTTTATGTTTTGTTAAAAGATATTTCACGTCTTTCACAAATGCCTCTCAATATCTACAAGTAAATATATGCTAATCTCGAGGACGAAACATGAATATAATTAATGATTAAACGAACTTACCTGTATGTGAAGTTCTATCATAATTATATGAGATGTTTCGTCCGAAGAGATTAGCATCCCGCCCTTCCCTGTGTTATACACCTTCCCATACATGTTACATATTGCTAAATGGACATGAAATATCTAATACTTATTACTAATCTCCGAACTAAATGACAAGAGAGCTGTCAGACACTGCAGACATAAACAAAATTTTTATTTTTTTTCCTCAAATTCAGTGCTCTCTGGCGACACCGTGTGTGCTACTACAAGTAAATATATGCTAATCTCTTCGGACGAAACATCTCATATAATTATGATAGAACTTCACATACAGGTAAGTTCGTTTAATCATTAATTATATCTTCATCCTATCCTATAGTTATCTGAAAGAAATGCCGTTTAGATATGTCATTTAGATAAAACATTGCGTTTTTGGCCGAAAAGATAAGAGCACTTTTTACTTAAATAATAGTAATTTAGTGGTTTTTTTTTTCAATCCTATTTCAACCCCTACTGGGCAAAGGCCTCCCCTTACTCTCCCACTCGTTCCTGTTTTGGGGAACCTCTGCACATTGGTCGGTAAATTTATCCAGGTCATCCCGCCATCTCTTCCTGGGTCGAACCGGATGACTGCGACCGTTTTCGAAGATCCTGAAAGATGGGCAAAATGGTCATGGCCACGGACCTGAAAAAAAGACGGACGTAATGTGACACTAAAAAGATGTGAAGCATCCTAGGTCCTACATTTTCGTTTATTCTACAAGGGATCTACACTCACACAGATGCACTAGCTCTAGGCGCAGGTCCTACAACCCGTCACCATTATGTACCGCGTGAGCGTGACAGCACGCACACAAAAAAAATGGGTGCTTCACTTGTGATTAGACGAGATTACGTCCGTCTTTTTTTCAGGTCCGTCGTCCTGGCTTTATGGTTTTGCCCATTTTTCAGGATGCATTCGACAGACATGCCTGTTAAATTCAGAAGGTAACAAAAACTTCTGCATTTTATAGGCATGTTTGTCAACTTACGTCTGTATAGTTAGTAGGTATACCGTATGTAAAGTTAAATCCATGCCATCAACGAATTTTCAATATGATGGCGAAACAATGACGTCACAGAATGGCTACAAAATTAATTGAAAATATATTACAAAAGTTACTTTATGTGAGGGAAAATTTAACAATAAATTGATTTTCGTTTTTGGTTCCACTACAGTTTTAGTAAAAATCTGTTGTACCGAAAAATTCTAACACAATTACTTTATATTTTGACGTTACTACAAAAATGATTCATTTAGCTACCTCCTACCTAGAATTTAATAATATTACGCCTGTTTACTATACAGGATGTCAACATAAATGCTTTACATTCTTAAGGGGGTGCTTCAGACCATAAAACCGTAATAACTTTCACTATGAGGGGACACCAACATCAAAGAAAATATCAAACATTGAAATCGCGAAAAAAAAATCACCCGTTCCTAATATAATAGAAAACGTCAAACGTTTTATTTCGGGATTTCGAAGTTGGTCCCATCGTAAAAGTTGTACAGTTTCATGGTCTGAAGCACCCCCTAAAGTATGACTGTAACGCATTTAAGTTTACACCCTGTACACTATAAAAACATACAATATATTAAGTATAGTAGTAGTAGTGTGCGTGCAGGCACTCTACTAATACTATACTTAATATTATATTATATCAACAAAGTTGTGATCACTCCAAAGAAAATCAACTTTGTAGTCACGGACCTGAAAAAAGACGGACGTAATGTGACACTAGAAAGATGTGAAGCATGCAAGGTCCTACATTTTCGTTTGTTCGACAAGGGACCTACACTCACACAGATGCACTAGCTCTAGGCGCAGGTCCGACACCCGTCACCATTATTGTACCGCGTGACAGCACGCACACAAAAGAAATGGGTGCTTCACTCGTGATTAGACGAGATTACGTCCGTCTTTTTTTCAGGTCCGTGTTTGTAGTTTACATATTCACATGCGCGCGCCTCTGTGTTTCACGCTAACTAAATAAAGCGGGAGCATGAAAATTTCAAAAAGCTATTTACAAAACAAGTAAGTACCTACCTACTGTTCTAAAATTTTCAATTTTGCTTGGCGTCAGTTGTGTGTAACAACATGTTGCTTACAGAATGCTTCCTGCAACTAAATTTTAAAACGTCATCTTAGTAGGTTACACAAAATCGAAAACTTATACACTAAATCACTATATAAGAAAGAGTCCTAATTATGTACGTTAATATACCTTTTGTATTAAAAAAATTGTACAGTAATAATACTTAGGTATTCATAATTATTAGGTTTTTCATAATACCTCCACTGCACTTCCTTATGAAAGTTAATTTTACTATCGACCAAAAAAAAACGTTCTTTAATAAGCATTGAGTAAGTAATATGGTTTAAATATTAAATAAATAAAAAATAAAAAAACATAACCGTCTTCCTGGCGCAGGCGGGTAAAAATAAGCGATACTTACTGCATTATTTTTCGATTTCATTTTTATTAATTTACTAGCGACCTGTCCCAGCTTCCCACGGGTGCAATGCACACAATGAGCGTTTTTTTTCGTTTCATAGTAGATCGATAGATGACGCTATACGGTCTATGCGAATCTATGTCAAACACTGAAAAATTATCTTTCCCCGAAATGAGGGTAAAAGTGAAGTGAAAAAAAAAACAAAAATCTTTTGGAACATAATGAAACATATTTTTTATGATATTTAACTATATTTCTTATGCTAATTTACTCTTTAAGGTGATACAAGACTACAATTTGACTAAAATAAATATAAAAACTCTTTGATCATAAGGCAAAATCTGAAATTAAACTGGCAATAAGAAAACTTGAGCTGTCAAATGTCATTGTCAATCAAACTCGTATCGTAGCATTTACTTTGTCGTGTTTGTTTGTTTAATTCAAACTGTTTTTCTGAAAAACAACGAAAAAGGACTGTATTTTTGGCTAAGAAAGAAATCGAAAATAATTTCAAATTCAATTTTTTGATGACGTCTTCTAAATCCAAACCAAAGAGAATGAAATGTCTACGTTTTTAAGTCTATAGGTGACATTGCAGAGGAAGTTTTTGCTTGACAGTTTGTCGTACAGACAGCCATCTATTGAGTTATAAGAAAACGGTATTAAAAAAAAACGCTCATTATTAACCTTCTTTTTTTTTAATTTGATTTTTTCTGACATCCTAGGCATCATGGCCGTAAAGAAAATTTTTAAGAAATAAAAATAAAAGTCAAATTATGATTCGATTCAGGCTCAGGCAAAGGAAGTGCATTCAGCCTAGCTTGTAATTTTTCTGTAAGTAGTTTTTAAAATAATTAGTAAAATAATGGATATAAAAATATGATAATTTTTACATTAGCTTTCTAATACCATCTTATCTCGAAATGATTTTCGAATTTTAGTACCTTTTACAAAAGAAATGTCCATTTTACAAATATTTTTGAAATAAATTTTTATTGTTAGCAACGCATAGGTACTAATTTAGTTATGATCACAATTCAAAAGACGTTATTCAAATGAAAGGAAAACAAATCGTTCCAATGCGGTCTCTACTTATGAATGGAATACCAAAGTTCTACGGAATTCTAGCACTAATTCCAATGAAATTGAATCGTGAAACCGTTCTAGCAGAATATTCAATTAGTATTTCAATGCTGTTTTATGGCTTAGTCATTAAACTCATTAGATTAGACGTCACTATCAACACATTCGTTCGAGGATATTGGATCACGCAGAATTTACAATTAGTATAATAATAAATAAATACAAAACCTATTCTTTCTTTTCATAAACAAAATCAACTTACAATTGGCGGAGTAATCGCGTAACAACGTAGAAAGAGAAGCGAAAAATACTTCGCCTATGCGTAACAAACATACAAAAAAAAACATACGGGTCGAATTGAGAACCTCCTCCTTTTTTTTGAAGTCTGTTAAAAAGAAACGAAATGTCACGTCCATGGATGCAACATTTTTAACCCCTTTCATTCCCTATGGTTTACAATACAAGTTCGTTCACTTCCTTCACTTCAACTTATTACAAGCAACCATCAACCTTATGGTAGTGAACATATTTTTTGAGGTTATTATAGGATTTCGAGAGAAATTATATCCATATAGAAGTGACATTCCATTTTTTACAAACCGGTAAACCGCTTTGAATATCTACACTACAACGTGTGATGATCAAGATTTGATTATCGAGACGATGAAGGTACAAAGGTTTAAAATATACAAAGATACGCCTATCTCCGCGTACTTCGTCAACACTATTTTTTTAAAGTTTTAATTCTGTGATGCAGAATCAATCCAAAGTTTAAAATTTTTACTTTACGTTATCTTTTTAAGAGCTTAGTACCTATATCTATTTACGTACGTAGAAACAACGGTAGACATTTCCATTTCAGCATCAGTTGAAACCCGCTTCGATTAAGTGAAATAATTAAAACGTAGGTACACTACAATACAATCAAGGTCTTTATTGTTTCTCCATCCCGCTCTATTAACTCCAGCTAAAATGTCACCAATAAATTCTTTAGTAGTCTTTTCCCATTGGACATAAATTGTTTCCAGTAACTTCATCAGATGGCATAGATTCTTTCAGTGTGCCAGAAGTGTGTTCGAATGAACCCATGTTAGGTCAAAAAACTTCATCATCAGCCTAATATACGTCCCACTGCAGGGCACAGGTCTACCCTCAGGGAGGGTGAATGGGCGTTAGTCCACCACGCGTGCCCAATGCGGATTGGTAGAACTCACATATGCATCAGAATTTCTTCTTCTGCATATGCAGGTTTCCTCACGATGTTTTCTTTCACCGTTTGAGAGCAGTCGGTAATACGTACATAAGTTAGAAAAACTCATTGGTACGTGGCATGTTGTCCGTGCCGATTCGAACCCGGACCTCATGATTGAGAGTCCATAGCTCTCCGCAACGCGCCACCGAGCTCTTTTTTCACCGAGCAAAAAATATGGAATGGAAAACACCTATTTTCTATTTAGTTGGACCATAAGGTTTAAAATGTAGGTTTTTTAAATATTTTTTTTATTAATACTTTTGATATTGTTACTATACTTAATATAAGATACATATACCGATACTAAAATAATAAGCCAATCCGAGTTTACTGTACTGTAGCTCTTCGGATCTTCTAACCCAAAGCATTCTCCGATACTGTTCACCTACTCTGAATTGGAAATGGAATGTCAACTGCCCTCGACTTGACAAGCAGCTGTCGACGAGTGTCCAAACAGACAAATGGACACCATGTTTGCTTCTCCATAAATAGGGGCGTACTTAAGATGAATTGGGTGGCAGAGTGATTCCATCAATCTTAAGTTTTGGCCCTGTTTGTAATTATTTTTTGGACAGTTGGATTTATGAACTTTGATAGAAAACCGTACCTATTTAAAAACTTAGGCTGGCTTGCACCAAAAAGTATTTAGGCTTCAACATGTTTAAATATGATGCTGTCACTGTCATTTGTACGAGCAGTGTGAAAGACAGAACTATCACTAAATACGTTTAAGGCTAAATAGTTGTTGGTGCAAGCCGGGCTAAGTTTTGTAATTATGTTGAACTATTTGCAAGACCAATACGATTTTTCTTTTTATTTCGTAATTTTTGAATATCATTCATGACATTCCGGTTTTAATATTGGCAATTCTATGTTTTAGACACTTCTTATATAAAATATGTAGGTAATGTTAGCGGAAAAGTGGTTTCTTGCGGACTCCTCTGCGTGCTCTATGGATCGCCCTCCTGCACTCTGAAGTTGACAAGACATACGTCACTTCCTCCCCGCTCCCCGCGCGACGCGCATACGCAAATCTGTACCGCTCCGATAGTTTTGTATAATTATTGAGGAAAAGTATATTAAAATGTATCTAAAACTGTCCAGAGAGTTTCCCTTCTATTAGTAATTACGATTTATTATCTCTTTTTAACCACCTAGCACCCACCTACAATGAAGCACCCACCCATCGAAAACGTGAATTATATGTGATAAATTGAGCTGCCTGTCTGTAAATTAAACTGACATGCACATGAAAATAACCAATCATTTTGAAAACTCACTAGAAAACAAACTAGTAAACTCGAGATAAGTAACATTTATAACAAGTACCTACATACAGAACTGGATACGTGCCTGCCGATTATCTACTATTATATATGCCTAACCTACGTAAGAACAAAATAGCAATAAATATGGCTAAGTGTAATGAAATTAATGTAAAAGAACTGTGTGCTTCAATCGTTTTATAATGTTACAGAAAAATAAACAATAAAATCAACTAAGAAACAAGAGAAGTGCCAACAATGAGTCATAAGTACATAATTTAATAAAATTTCATAACTACCATTTGTGATTTTTAAACAACGCTTTCGCAATTAAAAAAATATTTGCACAGCGGTAGAGTACGAACTAAAATAATCAGCAAAGGAACAGCATTAAATTACAATAATTAAAGACATAAAATTAAATATTCTAATAACGCTCATTGAACCAATTGTGTCAACGTCTACGTAATGCAAATTTTATTGATACAAACAATACATTAACCAACCAACTTTGTTTGACCGCTCTTCACGTATCACATGTTCTACTACATATAAAGGTTAGCAACCTGGCAAATAAGTATGCAAAATCCGTGAAATCACATGACTTGGATCATCTGGTTTTAGACAAACCTCGTGACCATGTCTAAACTTTGTACAGTCTTTAGAATGTATACAAAGTAATCCAGCCTACATTTCTGAAGGTTTTCCCCTACACAAAGTGTACAAAATCGATAGATAAGTTATCTAGGTAATATACTACGTGATAAGAAGCATTATAAGCGACTTTACCGTCGCATTTCTGAGCTAAGTAAGGGCGTGTGCATAAAAGTGGCTATAAATGGAGATGAGACGAGGTAGGTGCTTTCCATCAAGGTGAAGATAGTTTAGCGGATTCATTTTTAAAAGTTGCACCGACTCTCTTTTAAGACAACATGTTTTATATTATTTTGGTCCTATTATTAATAATAAGTTTCGGTACTACTAGTGAAACGTGGATGTTCTGAGGTTTCAGAATATCTCTGATTCGGGGAATATAGTCTTGAGCATATGCCTAAGCTTATGCTTTTAATAATGATTAGTCCCTAACTAGGTCCCTAACCACCAAGACTGTTAGAGAGTGTTGTATACTTATCTACATAATACATAAAACGTAATATAAGTAAATAGCTCACCCCCCGTCACACTGGACAGAGTTTCGGTACTTCTGGTGAAACGTGGATGTTCTGATGTTTCAGAATATCTCTGACTACCCCCTCGGGGAATATAGTCGTGAGCATATGCTTATGCTTATAAGTAAATAGTCCTACACAATGACAGTCATCATCATTATCATCACAGCATATACACGTCCCACTGCAGGGCACAGCGCCTACCCTCAGGGATGGTGTATGGGCGTTAGTCCACTACGCGTGCCCAATGCGGATTGGTCGACTTCACATATGGATCGGAATTTCTTCTTCAGCGTATGCAGGCTTCACGATGTTTTCCTTCGCCGTTTGAGAGCAGTGTCGGTTTTACGTACAACAGTTAGAAAAACTCATTGGTATATGGCATGTGGTCCGTGCGGATTCGAACCCGGACCTCAAGATTGGGTTTTCATTGCTCTCCGCAACGCGTCACCGAGCGACACTCTTTTATAAAATTTATTAACACTGAAGGGTTATTAAACGTTTATATAATAGGCAGATTTCTATCTATACATATAATAAAATTCTAAACTTGGCGATGATGTACATTGAAGATATTTGCAAAAAAATTAATTGGTGGTGTTTAGGATACGTAATGGAATACATTAAGACCATTTTTAGAATTTTTGTCTGTTTGTCTGTTTGTCTGTTTGTCTGTTTGTCTGTTTGTCTGTTTGTTTGTTCGCGCATCACGGAAAATCTACTGAACCGATTTGGATGGGGTTTTCACTAAAGTATAGGGCATGGTTTGGTTTAAAATATAGGCAATGTTTCATCGCAATCGGTTCATTCAATCAAAAGTTACGCATAACTTAAAAACCACTTAACCGATTTTAATGGGGTTTTCAGAAAAATATAGGGCTTAGTTTGTATTAACGTGTAGGCTTTATTTCATCGCAATCGGTTAATTAAATCAAAAGTTATGAATATTTAAAGTCAGTGGTCTGCGTATATTGAGTAGCGGGTGCCGCAATCAAGCGTAACGCAGAACGGATTTGGATGAAATTTGGCACACAGATAAATAATTTTTATACCGGTAATGCGTTCCTGTGGGATAATTTTCAATGATTACCATTTCGACATATGCATTGGGGAAGATTCTGTATGGTAAATACTAATTGCTTTTTTCAACGCTTTCTTCAGAAAGCTCAGTAGCGTATTTGGTGAATGCTCAGACTTTCAAATACGAGTCGATGGTTCCAATCTTGATGCAGAACTTTTTGTGTTTTTATTTTTTTACTCATCATAATCATGAAAATATCACATTTCATCAGCAAGAGCATAGGAGAATCTGAAGTTTACACAATCAAAAGTTATGAGTATTTAAAAATATACTCACAGTGTTTGAGTAATACAAATTACGCAAATCTAATTGTACTTATCATACTTTATGTGCCTATTCTGTGTATGTGTAGGTATTTCAAAAGACCGGCGGTAAGAGGCCGGACGGCCTATAGCTTTGGTCTCCTGGCAGAAAGGCAAGTGCCTCCTGTGGCACACTACATGCAAGTAAGCACCTTCGCAGCCAGACCTCAGTCGCACGTCACGGACACCTGGAGCAGCCGCTGAACTTGCTCCCACTAATAAGAGAGTCCGGTACTCAGCCTTGGAGCGTCAAATCTCTTTGTTTTTGTCACCGTCAAGACCACAGGGCCATGGGGAGCCGAAGCTAAAAGCGTCATTGCTAAAATTGCGCGTCGACTTTGCGAGAGGAAATGTGCTCCCGCTCTGGGTCGTTTCGGCCGGGCTGGTCATAATGTCTGCCGAAGAACTGACGACCAAAAATTTAGACCATTAACCGGTTAGGTGTGGGACGCCATCCGGCGCTGTATCGACGACCTAACGGCCAGGAGTCGGCACAGGACGAACTGCAGCGCAAAAAGCTATTTTTAATCCGCCTACGCGACGGACACAACACTCAGTGTAGTATTGAAAAATTTTTAAAAATTATTTAAATCGCTTTTCGCGCCGCAGTTCGCCCTGTCCCATGGCCATTGGTCAGGCCATAGGACAGTAGCAGGCAGTTAGCGTGGAGTAGTATATACCAAGGGTGAGAGCAGGCGACCGCGGGGCGACCCACACACACGTGGCGGCGCACCGTCGCGTCGACGCTGAGCTACGAGCAGCCGGGTTGAGTTGGCGCGACATTAGTACACCAGGCGCAGGACAGGGAGAGGTAGCGGCGTCTCACGAGGGCCCTCTGTACCATCGGGGTACCATAGGAGAACAACAACAACAACAACACTATATACCATGGTAGTGTGGAGTACTATGTACCGTGATAGCTCGGAGCGACTGGACGAGGAAGGAAGAGGATAGTATTGTGACGCGCCTTGGGAGAGTCCTATGCTCAGCAGTGAACAATGACAGGTTGATGATAACGATACTTGCATCTGTTTTTGTAAAACATGCAGTTACAGTATCCTTTTTTATGTAGGTACCTACGCTACCTAATTACACATAGATACATACAAAAACTGACGACCATATTTCCCTTTCTAGGGGGGTCAGAAACAATGCAATAACTGAGAATACTGTCTGGTAACAATAGTACCGGAAATACTTTTTTGTTAACAGTTGACATGATAAAAAAATAACATTGGGTTCCAACTCTTCAGTGTTGATGCTGCAGGGGTCCTGACTGTCTAAGCCATGAGACTTGAGGATTTGCGAATTAGATTATTAGGATCAAGCAGAGTCCTCTTCACGGCTACCTACTCCGTAGGAAAGCGGTTCCCGAATGGTGTTCCGCGGAACCCTGGGGTTCCCTAAGAGGCTTTCAGGGTTTCCGCGAAAATTCAAGATTTCGATGTTTTTTAGAAGTAAAATAAGCGATAGTTTAGGAGTAGGCTGAATGCTGCACCAGACCTCTGCATCCAATTTTCAGACATAAAAGCTGACTTCAATGTTATTTCAAGGAAAACGATGAAAAGATTTAATTCATCACATGGGTACCTAAGTTAAGTAAATTGCTTTTTGTTCCATTCTAACTAAACAAAATATGTTATCTTAAAAAGTCCTTTTACAGTCAAACTATACTTACAAAACGCGAACATCAATCCAAAAAGCCTCAGTATAGGAGAGTCAACATAAACGAATGAGTTACTGTGTAGGGGTGTGTGTCTGTGCTTTAAGAAATCTATCAAGCAATTTAGATGTAGTTTTGAGAAATGTGTGGAGATTCTACTTTATGTTTTAATTAGATGGCAATGATGGCAATATTATGCGAAAAATGTTTTCTTTATTTCTTTCTTAACTTTTTTTTTAATTTTATTTCTCTTTCTTTGCATTTCTTACTATTGTTTTCTTTCTCTTAATATTATTAAGAACTTCTCTGCGCGTACGAAGTCGCGGGCACAGCTAGTAATTAATAAAAAACAAATTTCCCGAACGGATGACTCATTAATTATCTATCAATCTAATTGGCGGGAATTATAACCGATCCTATCGCTTCACCAGAATTGTCGTATAGATTTTTATAAACCCGGAGAGTCGGGTGCAAGGGTACCTACGATAAAATGATGTCAATACAAAACTCTAATAATTATAGCGAACATCAGAGGCTGTCCCAGAATCGAGGAAATTAAGACACTATAGTCCGTTCGCGTTAAGAAAATAGTGATTTCAGTTTTAAAATTTATTGTTGAACGAGTCACGCAAAATACACAACCGTTTTGTTCACAGTGACCAGTTCACAGTGACCAGTTGAAATCTGACCTTCGAACAAAACGGTTGTGTATTTTGCGTGACTCGTTCAACAATATATTTTAAAACTGAAATCACTATTTTCTTAACGCGAACGGACTATAGTGATATTTTTACCACATATCACTATTTTACAAGTCTTTCTATCTTGAAACAATATGCTAAAAGTAAGCCTTGCTACAACCACTAGTTACTACAAAAGCTAGTTGTAGATAAATTGCTGACCACCAGGGGATTATGGTTACGAGTTTATGTAGGCATGTATGTAAGTAGTTAGAAAAAAGTTTGTCAGGTTTTACGTTTATTTGTTGACACCATTTAGCTGAACAGACATTGTGACACAAATTACATCTGGTCCCATTTGAAGTACGTACTAGAATATCTACTAGAATCCCATTTATAGTCCAGACTTGTATTATGATGACATTATGATGAATCCAAACATCCATGACTTGGGTTCAAATATTCGTTCTTTTACGTTTGTATTCGTTCGTTTAGCAATAGGTAGGTAGAGATGCAACGATAATAACTATGTGTCAATTATGTAGTGGACATAATGTAACTGACAATTGACGGAGCTGATTATAGTACAGCTGTATAATTATGAGCTGCAGTCTGAATATCTCAACTGCATATTAAAACCGTAGATAAAATCAAAAACGCTGATTCGTTGTCACGCCTACGAATGCATGTATAGAAATGTAAAACAAGCTCAAAAAGTGGCACCAAAAAAAGTGTACCGTGTTCTAAATTCCTAGCCGCCAAAACTCATACAAAATGTCATTTTTCAAAGGGTGTCAAAAATTATGTGGATTTTGTTTAGAGTTACTCTTCTATAGTTATTTTTATTCGTAGTGTCACGCTCATTACTATCCAGAGACTCTACTTTAGATTTATGCAAAACCATCCATCGCAAAAAATGCTCTGTTCACTCGCTGGCCGAGACCGACACACACTTGGCCGGTTTTTATTATTATACTGTAGGATTTGTTCTATAATCACACCAAGTTTGACGCTTATATGTATTACCGTTTTTACGATAGAAAGAGAAGAAAAAACGTTGATAAAAATAAGAATCTTGTATGAGGACCCCCTTTAATTTTTAACTTTTTGTAACCGTTATTATTTGTTAGAAAATGCGCCATAATAACGCACATTCTGTGAAAATTTCAAATGTCTTGCTATTACAGTTCAAAAGTTACAGTTAGAGCCCAAGTAGGACAGACGGACAGAAGAACGGACGGACGGACGGTCGGACAGCGTAGGGTCCCGTTTTCACCCTTCTGGTACGGAACGGAACCGTAAAAATGAATAAATGAAACACGTTTGGACGCATTGCACTCTGTATGAGGTACATATACTCACTGCTGCATTGAAGTAAAATAACCTATTGTGTGTTTGTCGGAATTAGTCACGGCGATAAATGCATAGAGCTAAGAATAGTGGTAGAAGAGGAAGCTTTTGTTCGCTCCATCCAACTTGACAATTATACCATATTATACGGTCGTCCGTCTCATCGCGTTTCATAACGGTGCGGTCACACAGACATGGCCACATTGATAATAGACAAATGAAATGTTTTATGAAACTTTTAATTCTCTTCTCCGAAAAACGCGTCGCGCGCGTGTATAAAAATCATACTAGATGTGCTGAAGTTGGGACTTAGACCTTGTTTTCCATGCGTGTGGCTTTTCCCTTCTTCACGCCTAGCCTGGCTGAATATTTTTCCTGTTCAGTGGAGGGACCTCCCAAGTTGCACCCCCATATGCGTTATACGTGCGCAAGCGTTGTTACACTCCTTACAACAAGAACGAGACTAGAATACTTACAACGACTATAGTCGAATTTGTGACACGCCTTTTGTCTATTATTCCAGTTTCTACCGAATAAGATGAACGTCGTTTGTAATACAATAGAACCAAATGTAGCTCAAATAAATAACGTCAATGATAGATAATAATCTGACATTAACAACGTTTGGGTTGTATTGTAGCATGTCGTAACAATTTGTCTTCCAAAAGACTATAAACCTTAGGGAATACTATATAGCAAACTAAAGATTTTTGGCGTTAGAACGATAGGTACCAGGAATTATATTCTAGTGGTCATACTTTTAATACTATTTTTCTTCGACATGATAATAGCACTTACATAACTCTAAAAACAATAAAACACTCTCAAGTAGCCAGACCACTTCAAACGTGCCTCTTAACAATTTATTGGCTTCATCCTCTTAACCCTTCTTCGTCCGTGTACAAACGGTCAGCCAGAAGAATAACGTAACGCTGGGGCTGAGTTTATGAAATGTTATAAAATCAACATCAAACTGAGAGCAATGAACCGGAACGAACCAATAAACATGCTTGTATTTGTGTAATATTTCTGTGAGATTCCTGGAATAGAATACACCGCCCTAGTGTTTGCATTAGGTATCGTACGATATAAAGAAATTTGTGGGAGCTATGTGGATGCGAGATGCTCAGGATAGATGAGGGTGGCATTAACGAATGGAGGCATGTACCCAGCAGTGGGTGAATTCTGGCTGTGGATGATAATGATGATCGTACGAAGCGACTAAGCAGTAATTTCGTCCACTAAAATACAGCAAAATAGTTTTGGCACTGCGATGAAATGTGAGTATTGATTTTGAATATCTCAGACCACTGCCTCGGGAAATACAGTCGTGAGCATTATGCTAAAACACAGCAAAAGTTACCTATACTCAACAACAAAAGAGTGTCTTTTGTTTAAAATTTTTGATCTCGGATTCCATTTCAGAATATCTTATCTGCCTCCTTCTACAATGGCAATAAAGATCTATCCAAAAGCTGAAGTTAATAGTAAATTACATATCATATCAATTAATAATGATCACTCTCGAACATTGCTGTGCCCAACCGGGTTCTTATACCTATGGAGGTGCTACTTGGGAATGTTCCTCCATTGAAAAGGGAAGATCTTCCACCAGGCTTAGTGTGAAGCTTAGGGACCGGCCGTGGTCCAACAGTTCTTAGTTGGACCTTGTATATATATCGAATCTCTGTGATTATTTCTCTTGCGCGATTTATGTCTCGCATTCGATTGTGAACCTTATTTGTAGTAGGTTACGAGCTACGTATTTACGGTGAACGTTGTCTTGTATCGAGCATATTTCTGAGAGCGACGGTAGCGCCATCTGTTAGCTTCTTTTGCTATAACTTGTGGGTGTTGACATCTATGGCAAGTTCCCACAGTACTCCCCCCTCAGACCGGAGGTCGTTGAGTGGTTTGAAGTGTGCAGTCTGTATCCATGTAGGTGCAGGGCTCCAGTCAAGCGAGTCTGACGAGCGATGTGCTGCGAGTGTGTGCATCTGTCAGGGAGACTAGTCCTGATGTGATGCGGGTGAGTGACAGGCGTGGAGAAGGCGGGCAGAAATGCCACGTGGAGGTGAGCTCAGACACGTGGGCTGCGGGAGATCCTTCTATGCAGACGCTGACTGTCGTTGAGGAAGCTGCAGGCCCAGGAAGCGGTGTGAAGACAGCTGCGATGGACCTGGTGTGGGCTTCGGGTTGCTGGCGTGACTGCTACTTGTTTGACCTGGTCGAGGGGTGTGAAGGGGTTGGTTGAAGCTCGTTGCTGCTATGTGTTGATGCTGCTCTGCGGATGTTCAGGTTGTTATGTTCTTTGTCGAGGGTCACCAATATGGAGGTGCTACTTGGGAATGTTCCTCCATTGAAAAGGGAAGATCTTCCACCAGGCTTAGTGTGAAGCCTGGGGACCGGCCGTGGTCCAACAGTTCTTAGTTGGACCTTGTATATATATCGAATCTCTGTGATTATTTCTCTTGCGCGATTTATGTCTCGCATTCGATTGTGAACCTTATTTGTAGTAGGTTACGAGCTACGTATTTACGGTGAACGTTGTCTTGTATGGAGCATATTTCTGAGAGCGACGGTAGCGCCATCTGTTAGCTTCTTTTGCTATAACTTGTGGGTGTTGACATCTATGGCAAGTTCCCACATACCTTTTATTACTATGTTATGTATACATGCTATGTATGCAATGAATAAATGAACTAAAGCTATTTATTATTCCAGTGCTAGAAACAGAATCTAGTTATGTTTATAGTTACCAATTGGCAATTTCATTTCTCATAGCTCAATTCTCAAAGTGTGAAATTCAATACCTGATAAGGAACTGGTCTGCAAAGCGCATTCCACAGCTAGCAGCTGTAGCTAGAGAATGAGATAAACTTGCATTATATTATGCTCATATTCGATTACGGCGACTGCTTGCTTAGTTATAAAAGCAGTCAGGTAAGCAGGACATATTTAAGTGCATACGTGTGTGCGCTAAACTTCGAGCCTTTTCAGGAAAAACATCGTAAACGCCGATCTGTAATTTTACAAAAGACGGTCTTGATTTAACGAAAATAAAGTCTTCTCTTGCACAATTACAAATCGGCGCTTATGATGTTTTTCCTGAAAAGGCTTGGAAGATGCACTCTCACGTCCTCCTGGTTGGAAAGGGAAACAAGGAGTAACTTGAAACATTGGAATTTGGAAAGTAAATTTGTTGAAGTTGCACCAGTGTACATCAATAAATAATATACCTGATAATAATCAAAGGGCTGGTTTAGACCATCAAACATTATTTCACAATGATAGCAAATGTGAAATTCTAAAAAAATATATTATTTAAAGTTTGCTACCATTGTAAAGTTGTTTAGCAGTCTAAACTACCCGTTATTAAAAATATGTACACTCCTTCCTTGTTAAGGTACAGTTCTAATTAAACTGCAATCGACTGTAGCACTAATTCGAAAATAAACATTATAAGGATCTTATTATCTTCGCTTAATTACATCTCCATCATTGTGGATTATCTTACATTAGAGCTCATATTGTCTTTATCACAATAGCAAACGTTAAACAATGCAAACTTAATCCATCGCTATCAAGTTCAGAACAATCAATTATACAACTAATGAAGATAATGTAATCATTAAGCGAGCTATAGCTAAATGTGCAGAACACATCACATGACCTGATAAGGTATCAATACATGAGTTACTTGAGGTCATGACCCCTGTGTTCAGCCACCAAGTTCGGTAGATATATTATGGCATTATTCCAAACGTGTTAATGTCGGACTATTTCATGTGCATTGCCGTGTGTTAATGATCATTGATTACTATCTATAATTATCATTACCTTTCGCAAAAGCACAGAATCGGAATAAAATAAATCGAAAAAAACAAATACCTAATTACAGCGTAATTTTTTAATCTACACGAATATACTTACAACTGTAACTTAAAAATTATGTGTGTCGGTACGGTGAAATATTTACAAAAAATGGTTTCGATATGGTGTTTGTTTAGCTGGTGTCCCGACTCCAAATCATAGATTATTTTATCTGTCTTTTTGTTTTGTTTATTAGTTCGAGCATCACGCAAAACCTACTGAACCAATTTTGATGAAACTTTTTATGTTTAAAAGCTAATAAATAGACTTAGAAACTGGTAGCTACGATGAAAGGAACCGGTAATGCGGACCAAGTCGCGGGCAAAGGTTTGTGAAGATTATAAAACTGACCAACATTAATTATGGGAGCAATGGTTCAGCAATTACCATCAATTCTTTTCGTCATGCTCTAGAATAGCCTGAGTTTTCACAATGTCATAGTCCATGAATATACAGGATGTAAAATTAAATGCGTATCAAACTGAGCAACTTTTACTATATGGGACGAACTCTGAAATCGCGAAAATAAAATCAGCTGTTTCATACAGTTCGGTCACAGGTCGAGTAACTACTGACATTTTTTATAAATAAAAAAAATAAAATAAAAAAAAATATTTTCAGACAACATGATCCAGAGTGTTAGAGGTCTATGGAACAGCTGATTTTTTTCGCGCTTTCAACGTTCGCCCCGTATGTAGTGAATGTTGTTCAGTTTAATGATTTGAAGCACCCTATTTTTTTATATGTAACTATACATGTGTTATATGTAAAATGAAAATAAGTATTATACCTACGACGTAGAAAGAGAAGGAACTAGAAGAAAGCACGTGTCTTGTCATATCACTCAGTAGATGCACATAGCAAATTCGCTCTAGTTAAAAAAGGAGATCGCTACTTATTGCTGTCCTTATCGACGTAGCCACTTTTTTGTTCTACGACGGCTCTCTGACTCCGGAGTCAGACATCTATTTTCATACAAATTGTATGGGATTTTATGACTATCGCTGTCTCATACGCGGTTTCACTTGATGTTACGTCTATCAGCGTAAGCGAAAAATACTTCGCCTATGACCTATGATTACATAACAGTAGGTATGGTAAACATAAACAATTTACTTCATGACTCAGCTAAGTACAGACTATAAATAACAACTACGTTGCATTATACCTCGCAATAATAACCTACCCCAACCGCAGACCGGTGAAACCTTTGAACTTTTATAAACCAGAATTTTTTTTTCTGTCCTTTAAAAACTCCTTTCGTACTGAAAGCATATACGAGAGAATGCAGTAATACGCTCCAATACTCCTATAGCGGGACCAAGCTCAAAGCGATGGGAGTTTCAGGGAGTTTTATAAATAGCATCGCATTCGCGCACTACTCGCTGGCCGTATGCGTAGGGTTGCCACTACTTGCCACCCATATATATTATAGTTTCATAATATATGTAATATACGAAAAATAAATATTTAAAACTCTAAGGACCGTTTAGACCGTCAAACTTAACAACTTTCTCTTTGAGACCAACATCGAAATTGCGAAAAAAAAACGGAAATCTCATTATTTTAGCTCTAGTCGATTTGTAGAGTATGGAACATACATTTTTTTTCGCGATTTCGATATTGGTCCCATAGTGAAAATTGATCAGTTTCATGGTCTAAACCACCCTCTTAAAGGTTTATTTGTATTTTTGTAACACCTTGTATAATCTTGAAAAAAAACAAATTACTGAAAAAACTATATTTTTATAGCTCATTCAACTGTCGCATTTGATGAAAATGAAAGTTAGTTTTTGTTTGTTAAATTTAACTAAACTCACGATATTTAAAATTTTTCGTATGTATGCCGACCCCACTGTAATGGGATGAAGGCAGGGAGAATGAAGATGTAGTTAATAAACACATACATAATCTCTCAGTTAAACCTGGTAAAATTTAAAATGAGTTTGGAAAAATCGAGTAGAAAGTAATATAGTTTAAAGATAATTTTTTTTATTTTTATTTTTTAACCTGTTTCGTAATACCTACATATTTTCAAGAAATCCATAAAATAATGACATTAAATAAAATTAATCTGTAGGTACTTTTATTCCTTGAATTTTCCGAAAGTACTACATAATTTTATTGAAAAAATAAGAAATTTTAACCAAAAAAGGTGGCAACCCTAATTATACTACTGAATCACTGTGGGCTTTGCAGCTACGACGCTACGACCTTTGCTAAGTCTTGTAGTCCTATATATAAACATTAGGGTCCTTCTTAATATTTATTAAGTGTAATATTTTAAATTATATTTTTAAAGTATTGTAAAGTAGTTACCTGTGACATTGTAATAATTGTGTAATAGTTGACTTATTTTGTTGAATTATTAATATTTGTTAGTTCCTTAACTGTGATGTAATCTTTGACATGTTAAATGAATCTAATTAATTATTACTATTGCTACTTGTAATGACTGTTAAATTTTATGTGTTTTGTTAATATTCTATACAGCTATTGTTGTCTTTGAATAAATAAATTGAAATTGAAATTGAAATATGCTGACAGTTTTTTAAAAGGATGATCAGACCATCAAACTGAACAACTTTCTTAACCAATCTCTAAATATCGTGAAAAAAAGTCAGTTGTTCCATACAAAACTGCAATCTTACTAGACCCATTATGTAAGTATAGAACATGACTTCGGCCCCATAGAGAACGTTGTTCAGTTTTATGGTCTGCGATCATCCTATTAAAAAACCGTCATCATATTTAATACGTATTATGTGACACTCTGGGCCGGACTATGTCAGTCGAATGCATACGGAGAGATGGCTCAAAATCATCACAGGCGATCACACAAAAACGATGACCATTCAGGAAACCCATTCCCCAGGATGTAGCTTTGAGGCTGGCTTTGATATTGACCCGGAAAAATAGGAGAGTTTGAGAGTTGATCCGTAGTTGCACCCGATATACAAGATTAGATAGTGAAAAGGGATTCCTTAACCCACAGACACCCACACCCACTTTTTAGTGGCACACTGGACATACGACGTAAAAAATATGATAAGAAGAAACTAAAAGCTTGACATTCCTGAAAAACAGGTAAACTCATAAAAAATCTATACAATTAAGAATTAAACTTAGTTAGCTTAGAACACTATACGAGAACGAATTTTATTTATAATTACGGTTTTATAATTATTTATAACTAGTGTTTTCCCGCGACTTCGTCCGCACAAATTATGTATTTACTTACCAGATTTTAAGTCAGATCATAAGCTATCTAACAAAAAAAAATTCATCAAAATCGATTCAGTCGTTTTTGCGTGATGCGCGAACAAACAAACAAACAAACAAACACACAAACAAACAGTCAAACATACAGACAACATTTCTAAAAAAGGTTTATTTCGAGTAAGGGATACTTAAAAACCATATCGTAATCTTTTTTTTGTAAATATCTTCAATGTACAGACACACTTCAGTTACAGTTTTATAAAAGTTTAGATTAGATTATTTGTATTGAGAACAACGTTGTTGTCAATTTTATCTTTTGCCTACAAAATTTAAAATTTCCATCTAAAATGAATAAGCGCATAACCTCAAACAGCCTCATACAACCCAACAGATTTATAACAAAATAATTAGATTGAAACAATAATTCCATTATATTGATACCTAGTTCAAATGTAAAGTTATTCGCAATTTAAGTTTTGAGACAAAAATGATTTCTTATCATTTCAGCAATGAATGTAAGCGCTAACGTGCTCATGGATACATTTTAAGAATCTTGTTTTGGTAGTAAGTAGGGTGAGAGTGCCCGAGCGGTGGTTGGAGATCGAGTTTAATAAATAAACAAACATTTTAAAAACAAATTATTTAATATTTTGAAAAAAATTCTTATGTTGAAATCATGATAATTCCATTCTGCTCTCTATTCTTAACAAACTACTTTCCAGTTTACGTTAATTCATTTAACACGTTGTATAGATAAAGTTCTTAAATGTGATAGTCTTATCATGCGCTTAATAATATAATAGTTTCAACTAATTTTGTTGTTGGTACCATATTATGTACCAAATATACATTCAACGCAGTACGGGCCGAACTAAGTATCGTACCGTAACCATAGACTATGTCTATACTATGACTCTAGTAATATCGTTGATCGTAACATAAACTATTTTGGTCAGCACAACTGTTATCCGTCAATGAAACAAGTACCTAATATCCTATACACAAACAGTGCATTGTTCTAACGGATTCGATACGTCGATGCTACGTTAGATAACTTGATTCTCGTGCCAAATATTGGTAGCACTTCACGTATGTTACTTCGCTATAATACCTAAAGAGTGTAAAGTAAGAGGAATAAGAATAAGAACATTTTATTTTAAACTTAAATGTGCTAAATATTAAACGAGGGCTTCTTCAGACCATCAAACTGAACAACTTTACCTATTGAAACAACATCTAAATAAAAAAAGAGACAAAAAAATCCATAGAAAACGTCAATAGATAGTTGGGACTCTATAAGGTCTAACAAAATTAAGTGAAACTATTTTAAGGGGATGATCAGACCATCAAACTGAACAACTTTCTCTATGGGACCAATATCGAAATAGCGAAAAAAAAATCAGCTGTTCCATACAAACTTACTCGACCTAAATGTATGGGGCTGCCGATTTTTTTTTGGCCATTTCGATATTGGTCCCATAGACAAAGTTGTTCAGTTTGATGGTCTGATCATCCCCTTAAAATAGTTTCACCTAATTTTGTTAGACCTTATATTCTACCCAAATGTATGAAAAATAATTTTCTCATTATTTCGATGTTGGTTCCAAAGTTTAAGTTGTTCAGTTTAATGGTCCAACCATTTGTTCGTAGGTCCAACCCCCTTTAGTATGTAACGCATTACATTCTGCATAATACACACAAACGCATTTCATATCGCAAATGCTCTTGACCTTGCTTTGCTATTGTCCACATAGTTCGATACAAACACTTGACTGATTTCTACTGGCGTATAGTTCACAAATAAATGCGTACCTACACTACAAACAATGCAATGAAAAAATACACTATTTGCATTTCATTGTTTTATTACTACCTGACCTGACCCTGGTCTTCGATTACTCCGTTTAAGTAAAGTTAATTGCTAAATAGTAACTACTTTTTAGCTGAAATGTTGTAGAGTTCAGCAATTTCCAAGAAAAGTATTTAAAAGTACTGATGTAGACTTTACAAATATATAAAGTAGCCTAAAGGCGTAATTTTAATTTAAAAAAAAACTAAACTAGACTTTACCTAAATGTTAGGCGAATTTGTTATCACTTTAAAAAATTTCAGAGGTAGTAGAGACAGACCATCAAACTGAACAACGTTTACTACATACAGGGTGAAATCGATATCATTAGCATCCCTTTAAACTAAAAAAAGTAAATTGCTAAATAGTACCTACTTTTTAGCTGAAATATTGTAGAGTTCAGCAATTTCCAAGAAAAGTATTTAAAAGTACTGATTTAGACTTTACAAATATATAAAGTAGCCTAAAGGCGTAATTTTAATTTAAAAAAAACTAAACTAGACTTTACCTAAATGTTAGGCGAATTTGTTATCACTTTAAAAATTTTCAGAGGTAGTGCAGACAGACCATCAAACTGAACAACTTTTACTACATACAGGGTGAAATCGATATCATCAGCATCCTTTTATACTAAAAAGTCTACCCATCAAACTTAACAACTTTTACTTGCCGCAGATGCGGATGAGGAGCAAACCAATCGCGGATTGGTTTGCTCCCATAGTAAAAGTTGTTAAGTTTGATGGGTAGACTCTTAGTTTAAAAGGATGCTAATGATATCAATTTCACCCTGTAGATTAATATGTATATTTAATTTTTTACTATTTACCTTCAGCAGTTTCAGCACATTCCTTTTTGTATACAAAATTGTCATAAAAGTAATCGAGTTTACGGAGTACTTATCTATTTGTATACGACCCATCAATACGATTTCAATAAATTCGACAGAAAACTAAAACACTATTTTTTTTTAATTTAACTCACGCTGATTCGTATATACCTACCTAGCGAAAACCGTGTGGAAATCAAATAAAATAGCACTCCTCTGGTCTGGTATACTCCGGAATCTCACGCTTGTTCGTGAGATACTGATGAAGATAGGACTTCAGTGTGAGAAAAAGAAACATCGAGGAAAGAGAAGCCGTAGGCGAGCACGTAATAAATAAACGTTAGTGCAAGTTACAGTTTCGTACTTATTTAAAAACAAGTTTAGCATATTTGTAGGGGTATAGTTGTTGCAGCACATTCCATGCTTTACGTGTCACTGCATTATTCAACATCACTAGCGTAAACCTTTTTTCCATTTTATTATTTTCTCACTATCGATCGCCGGTGACTTCGCCTAAACGCATTCTGCAGAAGCTTTCTCGGAAACGAGTTTAAGGTCCTCCACATACCGGAATTCCGAAACAGAATTGTGATTTTGTATAGGATTTGATGCGTCCTTAATTCCGAACGGAATTCTGGATGGGGGAAAATACATACGAAATCGTAATCCTGATCGGAATCCCGAATCGGAACTCACTTTAAAATGTAGTTTGTAATTGTAGCAAGGTTTCTTGACCACTCCGACTCAAGGATTATGATCGGTCGGATTATAGAGTATTTCGCGACTCTGATATCGCGTAGAAGGGTGAGAGAGCAAGCATAATCCACCTGCTCTGGCCTTCATGTGCCCTATGTTGACATTGATTTTTAAGATTAGGTGTCGACTTGAAACGGTAGGCATTTCATTATTATTGACGTTTGTTACTAGAATGTGTTTTTAGGGTTGAACCTCATTTAATGATCGCACGCGGCCGTGCTATCGCGCGTGATCGCGTTCCGTCTGTCTTAAAATTGGATGAAGTTCTGCAAAAAAGATCCAACCCACTATAGAGCCCATAGTGGGTTGGATCTTTTTTGCAGAACTGCGTCCTTATATGCTCTAGCAAATGACGTTCCTGAGTGACAGAAAGGATGGAGCGACGGAAAAATGCGATGCGGTGCTGTGTGATGTAATTCAACCCTTATCGAGCTTTTTAGGGTTCCGTACCCAAAGGGTGAAAACGGAACCCTGTTATAACGTAGGCACGTTGCCCGATCGTCCGTAACTTTTGAACCGTAATATCTAGACAGTTGTAATTTTCACAGAATGTGCGTTATTATGCCGTGGTGGTCCAGTGGCGAGTAACCTTGCCTGCCGTGCAGGAGGCGATGGTTCGATCCCCGTCCAAGCCGACTCGTACCAATGAGTTTTTCGGAATTTATGTACGATTTGTAACACCACTGGCTTTTCGGTGAAGGAAAAACATCGTGAGGAAACCTACATGCTTCAATTTCGAGGCATGTATTGTACCCACTGTCCATTACAAGTGGCGACGGGCTCACCCCCCGTCACACTGGACAGCGTTTCGGTACTACTGGTGAAACGTGGATGTTCTGAGGTTTCAGAATATCTCTGACTACCCCTTCGGGGAATATAGTCGTGAGCATATGCTATGCGTTATTATGGCAGATTTTCTTACAAATAATAAACGTGACAATAAGTTAAAAATAAAGGCCGTCCTCATACAAGAAACTAGTTTTTACACACTATAAGAGAGCTACCACTGGCTTTTCGGTGAAGGAAAACATCGTGAGGAAACCTGCATGCTTCAATTTCGAGGCATGTATTGTACTCACTGTCCATTATAAGTGGCGACGGGCTCACCGCCCGTCATACTGGACAGACTTACGGTACTACTGGTGAAACGTGGATATTCTGAGGTTTCAGAATATTTCTGACTACCCCCTCGGGGAATATAGTCGTGAGCATATACTTATGCTTATAAAACAGGTATAAAATCCCAAAGAGTTTAATAACAAATGTATATCTCCCACTCTCCCAATCAAAAGATGGTCCCACTGATTTTCACAGCTTGTTTCCCTAAAGCGGTCTCCACTATGCAAACTAGAACTGCACAATATGCTGGAGTTTTCACAATTCCTCCTGCAGCGTTCTAAAGAATTGTTTGCGAAGGGAAATCCTGTTGTTTCGCTCCTTTTATGTAGAGTGCAAAGGTAAAGTATTTTAGCATAAGTATGCATAGCATAAGCGTATGCTCACTAAAATATTCTTTTAGAGATATTCGCATACTAGCTGTTGCCTGTGACTTTTCTTGCGTTGTCTTTGTTTATTTTTGTTGATTTTACTGGTAATACCAACCTTTACCTAAAGTAGGGTCCCAACCTGGGGTCCTCGGATACTGCCATTTTTCCGCTTCGTCGGCATCGAACGCGACTTTTTGGCAGCTTCCTCAGTCCGCATATTATTATGGCAAGAATCTAGCATTTGTGGTTCTGGTTAAGAAACGATGATTTAGCAGCTATATTAACGTTTCTCAACCTTTCAGAGCGAAGCGGTCGCTATCACCCCCACCACCCGTCGTGTCACAAATAGCCCAAAAAATGAATAAATGTATACTTGCCCCGTCACTTAAATTTAATTTTGTATGATTATAATTTAAACTCAATAATCAAAAGGACGTTTCGTTAGGGTCTTACACTTATTTTGACAATAGCGAGCGATCTACGGGTTGCGTTGCGATTGCGACTCCCAGCTTGAGAAACTATATGCGCATAGATGATATCCTAAGTAAATATCCCACAGAGTATGATATCTATTCGGTGACACTTCTGCTATAACTGCATGAGTAAATACACCACAGAGACACGGCTTTGAACAATCGCGCTACTGGACAAACTACGGGAGACATTGAACGATCTGTGTCGCCGTGTGTATGCACGGCTACAGATCAACCTACCCATAGTTGGACCTTATGTCCATGAACATAGAGTTCAACTATGGGTAGGTTGATCTGTCGCCGTGGGTACACGTAGTCATTTTGTGCGCTCATAGCCCCTCCAACAGAGACATCGCTTTTAGGAGCGTAATACATGATCAGTTGTTGGTGATGAGTTTTTCGGAATTTATGTACAATTTGTAACACCAATGGCTTTTCGGTGAAGGTATGGAGGTGGTACTTGGGAATGTTCCTCCATTGAAAAGGGAAGATCTTCCACCAGGCTTAGTGTGAAGCCTGGGGACCGGCCGTGGTCCAACAGTTCTTAGTTGGACCTTGTATATATATCGAATCTCTGTGATTATTTCTCTTGCGCGATTTATGTCTCGCATTCGATTGTGAACCTTATTTGTAGTAGGTTACGAGTTACGTATTTACGGTGAACGTTGTCTTAGTATGGAGCATATTTCTGAGAGCGACGGTAGCGCCATCTGTTAGCTTCTTTGCTATAACTTGTGGGTGTTGACATCTATGGTAAGTCCCCACAAAGGAAAACATCATGAGGAAACCGGCATGCTTCAATTTCGAGGCATGTTTTGTACCCACTGTCCATTATAAGTGGCGACGGGCTCACCCCCCGTCATACTGGACAGAGTTTAGGTACTACTGGTGAAACGTGGATGTTCTGAGGTTTCAGAATATTTCTGACTACCCCCCTCGGGGAATATAGTCGTGAGCATATTATTATGCTACTACATGATCACGTGACGCGCTTCTGACTACCCCCTCGGGGAACATAGTCGTGGGCATATTATTATGCTACTACATGATCACGTGACGCGCTTCTGACTACCCCCTCGGGGAACATAGTCGTGGGCATATTATTATGCTACTACATGATCACGTGACGCGCCTGCCCACGATTGTTCGAAGCCGTGTCTCTCTGTGGTGTATTTACTCATGTGGCAATGGTAATAGCAGTATAGTGTCAGTGTCACCGAATAAATATCATACTCTGTGATAGTGTACTGCCCAAACAACACCATTAATAGTGTGGATACTATAGTTTGTATCAAGGTAAAAAAATATACATAAAATATTATGAACTCCTGCTATTGAAAACGATGACGCATTACGTGTACCTAAACGTAATCAAACAAGCTCAAAATAACGTTCCAAAAGATGTAAAATACCACATTTCCTAAAAATGGACGTCTTCTGTGAAAATAAAGTAGGTAGAATGTCAATACCGAATGTTTACCGATAATAAGCTAGAGCTGTTTGCTTATACGCATGTGCTATTTGTAGGTAGATAGACCAGGTATATTTGTGGAGTAATGTCAACAAATGTGTCGTCTAACAGTTTACTTTATTTCATTAGTATCGAACTAGGGATAAAATAATTTGGTAAGTAAGTAGGTACCTATCTTAGCAAGATATTAATCAGACTTCAATTTCGACAAATCGGGTTTACAGAGATACTCAACAAATTTCTTTAAGGGTATATTATTCGGAGCGCACTCCATACAAACGTACTATGGTGATATTTTCAATACTAACCAATTAAAGTCAATGACATTTTGCAGAAATAATCTAGAAACAAATTTATGCTTGTATGGAGTCAGATTTTCGTTAAAATGTATAGTTTTCAAGTAACAGTGCCTTAAAGATTTCCATACAAATCTTAAATTAATCCTAGCATTAAAACTGTATATTTTAACGAAAATCTGACTCTATAGAAGCATAGAGATTTGATTCTAGATTCTTTCTGCAAAATTTGATTGACTTTAATTGGTTATAGTATTGAAAATATCACCATAGTACGTTTATATGCAGCGCGCATTTTCGCTCTCGGAATAATATTCTCTTAATAAGTCCACCACTCATTCCTATCGCATTAACTCCTGATTCAGATGTTAACAGGAGGTCTTCTTCTTATCGTGTCGACTTCAAACTTTGAACAAAGTCGCTAAATAGTACCTTGCCAGAAGTGGGCAACCGATACTGCACCTTTCCAGGAGGTGGGAATGAGTGGTGGGCGTTAAACCCCCTCGTATGTTTGGAAGGGGCCTCAACATTTGACTTTTTGTCTGTTGCAAGTGTTGTTTTGTGTTATAAAATCCGCCATAATAACGCGCTGTTGTGTCAAAATTTCAACCATCTAAGCTATTATTTTTCAAAAGATACAGCCCCTTATAGGTAGGACAGACGGACGGACGGACAGCGTAGGCTTATGAATAGGGTCCCGTTGGCAACCTTTGGGTATGGAACCCTAAAAATGCATTCTCGAACTGCTCCCATTCCCACAAAATTATATTCAAGCACTTCATTTTAGTTAGGTATAAAAGCGCAAAAAATGTTTCTCATTAATACAAACACATCAATTTCCCGAAAGTTGTTCTCTTTTCGTACATAATATAAGCTTCATGCACAATTTTAAACTCTATTCACGGGTGAACCTACATTGAGCCAGCGTACCTTTGTTAGCTTTCCACAGATTCGAAAACACCCACGTTTGTTACGCTCCAAAATGTTGTGCGAAACTCCGAAAAATACACAGGAGTGCGAAGTATTAAATCTAGTTGGTTTACCTTTGCACTTAAGCGGGTTACAAAAGCTGGTTTTGCCTAATTATGTAGTTAAATATCCTCCGGTATGTGAAAATGCCCCTGCAGAACAAACGTGAGTTTTGAAAGCGTAGTTTTAATTCTTTTTGGGATTAAAGTTAAAGCGCTGGTAAAGTAGCCGGCACAAAAAAAAGTGTGAATCAAATGCTACTAACACCATTCCAAATAGCAACGAAATATTAATGCTATTTTGAATTTCAGAAACAGAGATTTGAAACACTTACTCTCACTTATTCTAAAAACAGCTTTAATGACGTCCAAGATACGTCTAATAGTATATCTTTCTGATAAATAAATCATATTTGCTGATCACAATTGGCCAGGAAGGAAATTAGGAATAGGAAAATTTCGTCGTCCTTATTAGGAATGTAGTATAGTACTTATATGATAAGGTTTGAAGCCAATAATAATCCTACCAGAGGGTCTACCACATACAGGGTTGCAGCGGGAAAGTAGACCTAGATCCGTTAACAGCTTGTAATTATGTCCTATCCAAAAATTAACACCTTTCGAGATATTCGACTTTTAATATTTTTTTTAAATACCACCCTGATGGAAAGATTTAAACAGTTGCTTTAGTTTACTGAACTTATGGGATAAAGGTACGCAAAAAAATAAATTGCTCTACATACTTTTCATACAAAAGTTCGATTTAGGTATGGCAAGTCAACATTTGTTTGTTTGCTTATTTCCTAAAGGTTCTTTTGGGAAAGTTGTTCATGCAATTGTTTGTACATCCTGTAGATGTACTATTCATCGAGACTTTATATCAAGAAGTCTATTTCAAATTAATTTTATAATTATAAGCCGTAACATTATAAAATATCTATTAAGTATAACAAAAAGCAATTTCAACGCCAATTAGTAGTCATTTAATTAATTTCTAAAATTATATTACGAGGTAATTTTAGAAGATTTTTGTAAATCTTGTTTAACTTTGTGATTTGAATTGACCTTGAACTTTGCTCGGAATTTAACACAAAAGGCTAAAACCTGTATATTGCACAGCTGCAGTCGAGAATACAATCAACAATCTTTTTTATCTGACTTCTTTGAAAAATTCCTTGACCTAAGCTTGATTTACATTTCTCACTTAGAGTTTGTAAAATTATTCAGGTCTCAAAATGTTAGAAATACCTGATTGCAGGTACCTTATCACCATCATCACAGCCTATAATACCCAGTGCAGGGCACAGGCCTACCCTCATGGAGGGTGTATGGACGTTAGTCCACCACGTGTGTCCAATGCAGATTGGTAGACTTCACATACGCATCGGAATTTCTTCTTCAGCGTATGCAGGTTTCCTCACGACGTTTTCCTTCACCGTTTGGGAGCAGTCGGTATCACGTACATAATAAAGTTAGAAAAACTAATTGGTACATGGCATGTGGTCCGTACGGATTCGAACCCGGATCTCAAGCCACAATCACAGATCGAATGCCACAACCGCCCGTGGCCAAACTTGCAACGTGATTACGTGACTCCATGTACCTACTTACTGCGTAAATATATTTGAAGTACCTACTTCAAATATATTTACGCAGTAAGTAGGTACCCACCTGGGTATTAATTAATTATTGATTTTCACATTAAAATCTAATGTAGCAAGCAGTAATACTAACCTGAATCAGGGAGCAATTTGCCCTTCAATTCGACGTCGCTCTCCGCCGATGTGGCCCCATAATTCTTGTAAGTCTTTCCCGCGGGCTCCTCGAATTTCGTCACCTTGAAGCGTTCCGACATCTTCATACACTATTTGGTCACTAATTGTACACAACTTCCCACACACTATTAAATAATATTTTTTTTTGAAAACTATTACACTCACTGTTATTAATAACTATACACTTAGATATGATTATGTACTTAGATATGCATTATGATATGCCTGATTGTTTTAATTGCAATGTAGTTCACTCTTCCTCCATTTTCCTGAGATAATAATTGATTGATTTAGGTACCTACTCCATGATACTAATATTTCTAGTTTGTTGAACTTATTTTCCTGCGATAAAACTCGAGACGATGATAACCCTAGCTTGATTTACACAAATTCCTTTGAAACTGAAAAAAGGTTAAACTTAAAAAAAAAGGTTTCCTTTGCTGTTTTAGCACAGGACTTTAGTAACGCTTCCGCTTTTGGCCTGTTTCATATGCAGCAAACATGGACAGAATCTGTCTTTAACTGCAGTCATAAAATTATAGAGGGTCCTTCTTAATATGATGACACGTTTTTAAGAGGATAGTCAGACCATCAAACTGAACAACTTTCTCTATGGGACCAAGCTCGAAATCGCGAAATTAAAACTGCTGTTCCATACAAAACTGCAAACAGACTTGAGCCAAATGTATAGAGACAGCAGATTTTATTTCGCGATTTCGATGTTGATCCCATTGATAAAGTTGTTCAGTTTGACGGTCTGATCATCCCCTTAAAAAAGTGTCTGCATATTAAGAAGGACCCTGTATACCAACCATACTAAATAGGGTTCATATACTCGTACCAGTAAACCAAATAAAGTATATTTTTACGTTTTAACAACTAGTATTATTGTGAACTCTTTTATAGTTCTAACGAACGGATTCCGTGGTCGACGCTGCAGTCAAGTCAAAAATGCGATGTAATTTACTATAATGCACTTTGTAACTAAATTACCTACTGCAGTGAAGAAATTATTCCATTTTACGGCCGCCAGTACAATGTCCAATTCACAAGAGTGAACTGACGTACACAACTGGCTAGTTTCAAAACATGTAAGATGTAAGTATACGTTTAATTTCGTGAATTTTACGTTTGTTTTCTTTTTAGGGTTCCGTACCCAAAGGGTGAAAACGGGACCCTATTACTAAGCCTACGTTGTCCGTCCGTCCGTCCTACCTGTTTAGGGCCGTAACTTATGAACCGTAATAGCTAGATAGTTGCAATTTTCACAGAATATGCTTCATTTATGCGGATTTGACAACAAATAATAAAATTGGCAAAAAGTTATAAATTTAGGAGGGTTCTCAACAAAAAACTTGTTTTTATCAACGTTTTTTCTTCTCGCTCTATCGTAAAAACGGTAATACATACTTCAAATTTGGTGTAATTATAGAGCAAATTCTAGAGTATAACAACAAATAATGAAAACCGGCCAAGTGTGAGTCGATCTCGCGCTAAAGGTCCCGGGGATTTTTTTTATTCTAAGTTAATATGGTAACATGTATGAATGAATCATTTAAGAAGAAGGGAATCAATGTTAATGTGAATAAGACGAAAGTAATGGTTATCGAGCGCGATGAAACAGTGACTGAATGTAAGATTATGATAGGTGATGAAAGGCTAGAGCAAGTCAGTGAGTTTGTGTACTTGGGTTGTATGTTCACAAGAGACGGAAAGTACGACGAAGATATAGAGAGAAGAGTGAAAGCAGGAAATAGGATTAATGGAGCCTTGCACACCTTCGTGAAGAGTCAAACTATGTCCATAAAGGCTCGTTTGGCGGTTCACGAGGGTGTGTTGGCACCAACTTTAATGTATGGAAGTGAGAGTTGGGTATGGCAGAAGAAGCATGAATCTAGAATAAATGCTGTTGAAATGCGCTCCCTGCGTAGTATGTGTGGTGTGACTTTAAAGGACCGGTTACGGAACAGTGTGATTAGAGAAAGATGTGGTCTGAAAGAAGATGTAGTGACAAGGATTGAAAAAGGAATGTTGAGGTGGTTTGGCCATGTGGAAAGAATGAGCCAAAGTAGGCTGACGTATGAAATCTACAAGGAAAGTGTGAATGGAATGGTTGAAAGGGGTCGCCCTAGGTGCACGTACGCTGACCAAAATAGGATGCGTACTGAAGAAGGGCCAAATAAAATGTACCCGGAACCGACGAGCATGTATGAAGAGACTTATGAATGTTGAGGAGGCGAAAGATGTGTGTCAGAATCGTAGCATGTGGCGATCTATTGTCTCTGCCTACCCCAGTAGTGGGACATAGGCGTGAGCATATGTATGTATGTATGTATGTAATATGTTGTGTGGTGCTGATATTGTGGTACAGAACCCTCGGTGCGCGAGTAGCCCGACTCGCTCTTGACTGGTTTATAATTATTTTACCAGCACAGATAGTAAAATTGACCTACGCTACGCTAATACCACAGTATTATACTATTAAGCCTAATAGTAATACTGTGCTAATACGCTTAACAAGGTAGCTGGGTAGTCGGAGCAATATTTCTGACTACTTTCTGACTATTACGGTCGTTCTCTAGTGACATTGGACATTGTCATCAATGGTAACATTGTCACACAGATTAGTCCCAATCGAAGTACCATAGACTTAAACTCTAGCGATAGACTTGCCCTTCCATAGAAGCAACATGTTCCACTTGAATGAGGTGTACGCACCTGATTGATGTTCCCGAGTTCACTTCATCACTATGGCAATGACAGACCGCAATGTGTCATTTTGTGTTGTTTTGTGTGACATGTTGTTTGTTTGAACGAGCTTGTCTATCGCTAGAGTAACATGTCTATGACCACAACCTGTCCACTAGACTTGATTTTGAAGATAAAACAACGATATCTGTAGAATAGATATGTTGGACTTTTAGACGTGATAACTCACGTACCTACCTAAGTATACAAACATTCATGACTTGTGTACGAATTATACGAATATTTGGCCCTTACCTTTGCTGAAACTTAACAATGTTGTTGAGGGTAGGTATGATATTATATTATGCATATAGAACATAGAAGTACCTAATACCTTTACATTATGTAGAGATGGAGATAAAACCTCTACAATCTCTCTGGTTACCAGTGAATAAAAAAGGTAGAAACAATTTTGGCTACCATTAGGAAAGGTTACATCGATCGATTGTTTATTTAAGTTTAGAATTTTCGCTCCAAAATTGCTAAAAGATAATATTATTTTCTCGACGGTCCGGACAGGTCTTAAAATGATTTATTGTAGCTTTCTGTATTGCTTTAATAAACAGCAGAAAATTTATTTTTATCGGACTGAAATGGGGGTATAATATTTAAACCGAAGGTAAATCAAACTATTTGAATTCATACTTTTCTATTAGGGAAGTATAGGATCTTAATAGGAAATATTTTTTTTATTTGTGACACCAAATAAGTACAATTTAGTCTAATATTCATCTATGACTCACTAAAACATACCTACTAGAATAACATATTATTTACAAATAGCATATAAACGCAAGTAGTATAGGCTAGTATATAAAAATTAATTTTTAAAATTCTTATCTTATTTTTTCTAAGAAAATGAGGTGCCTAAGTGTTCAGCCTCATCTGGCAGCAAGGAATCGAATTTTTTCACGCTCTATCCTATCCTATTAGTCGCTCAGAAATGTCATAAGATTTATAAGAATAAAAATACTTTCTTTAATCAAAAAGGCAGTCCTTAAAATCTTTTCAGTTTCTTTATAATGTGATTTCCAATGAAGTTAGCGAAGTTTGGATGATGACGTCATCATTACCGACTCTACCTTTGTCTTTGATGCTAGGTTTTACTTTTAACGATAAAGCGGTTTAAATCCTTTGTCTGTCGAAAAGCTTTTCTTTTATATTCGAATAACAATCGCTAAGTTAAACGATATCTTTTGAATTACATCTAGGTAGAGTTCTTTGAACTTTTTAGGACTATTTTATCGTATCTCTCTATCAATTCGTGATAGAGTTGTATAAGTACTAAACACAATTAAGTCATTGTTTTAATTTTGATCAGTATTTTCAACTTCTTTTGAAGCTCTTTGTTTTACAATGAAAATTTTTCTGTATGGAGAGAAGGATTGTTTTTGTATCATGATTTGATTAGGTAAGTAGTTAATGTCAAAAGTCGCTTACTTTTATCTGGCTTTACAGCTCAAGTATTTTGTTCTTCCATTACCGGCCCATAACCCATAAGATAAGATAAATATTATTCTTTATTCGCACACCAAAATACACAAAAAACAACAACAATAAACACGAACAAGAAGGGAACAAAAGGCGGCCTTATCCATAAAAGTGATTTCTTCCATACAACCAGTCATCCCAATCCCAGTCAGTCCAATCAGACCTTAGATGTAATTTGGGATAGAAAATGATCCCGAAATTATCGTATCTCGTTACTCACGGTCTCACGGAATCTCCCAGGCCCAAGTTGAACATTGACAAAACTTTAGTTAGTTAATCAGCGGCCAACTAAGGTTAAATGGAAACTAGCAAGGTCCAGTACGTTTTTGTTACAACCGTACAAACTTTCCAAGACGCAATTTCAAGTAACTTTGCTATCTACTAACTTGTTTATAAGAACTAGTTGAAAGTAATATTATTACTTACTTATAAATAATATTCTAACATAATAAGATGGATTTCAAAAAGTTACATAGGTTACAAAATGCTGTTCTTTTATCAACAAACGTTTTTCAGATATTATAACAATATACCTGTATTGTAATATTTATACCTACAGCAGCTTTAATCTCAAAAAGTTTAATCTCAAAAACTCCGAAGATATATGGGGTATGTCGCTTAAGTTGTTTGGATCTGTCATTGGTGTCCTGTCACCTTACTTGGCATCAATATTTAACATCTGCATCGATCAAGGTACTTTTCCCGATCTTATGAAACATAGTAAAGTCGTACCTCTCTTTAAATCAGGCAATAGACATGATCCCAACAATTATAGACCTGTCTCAATTTTACCAGTTCTCAGCAAGGTTTTTGAAAAGATTATTCTCAATCAAATGCTGTCTCATTTCAATCTAAATAAACTGCTGCATGATCAGCAGTTCGGGTTTACCAAAGGACGCTCGACTACAGACGCAGGTGTTACTCTGATTCAGCACATATTCAACGCTTGGGAGGAGCACCAAAATGCGATAGGCGTCTTTTGCGATCTTTCCAAAGCATTTGATTGCGTTGATCATAAAACTTTGCTGTTAAAACTAAAACATTACGGAATTAGTGGTAGAGCTCTTGATTTGATGGACTCCTACTTAAAAAACAGAGTCCAAAAAGTGCTAGTGAATGGATCTAAATCATCTGGATCACATGTGCAAACAGGCGTGCCACAGGGTTCTTGGGCCCGTTCCTTTTTTTGGTCTACATAAATGATTTGCCACATATGGTACAAAACTTGTCGAACATAGTATTATTTGCTGACGATACTTCTCTGATTTTTAAAGTAAATAGGAAGGACCAAGAACTTGACGACGTAAATGATACCCTTCAACAAGTTTTGAACTGGTTTAACGCAAATAATCTCGCACTTAATGCAAAAAAAACGAAATGTATAAAATTTGTTTTGCAATTGTAGATAATCAAGTAATTTTAAACAGGAATAGTCTAGATTTTGTTGATAATACAGTGTTTTTGGGAATAACGATTGACTCTAGGCTGCAATGGGGTTCCCACATTGAAACTCTGGCTGGTAGGCTAAGTTCTGCAGCATATGCAGTCAGAAAAATTAAACAACTAACTGATATTAAAACTGCCAGACTCGTATATTTCAGTTACTTTCATAGTATCATGTCCTATGGTATTTTATTGTGGGGTCGTGCTGCAGACATTGAGACAATCTTTATCCTACAGAAACGGGCAATTCGAGCAATATATGGTTTGCGCTGTCGTGATTCGCTTCGCGACCTTTTTAAGGAAATTAATATTTTAACAGTTTATGGACAGTTTATTTATGAAAACATTTTATATGTAAGAAAAAATTTGTCTTTGTTTCCAAAAAATTGTGATGTCCATAATTACAACACTCGAAACAAAAATAAACTGATATCTCCGCACTTTCGGCTTAGTAGGGTCAACACGTCTTTCATGGGTCACTGTATACGTTGTTATAAAAATCCCCGAGACCATTTTGAATCTTTCCGAAAACATGTTTAAAACTAAGATCAAAAATGTTATCTGTAAGAAAGCGTATTATAAACTGGATGATTATTTAAATGATCAAAATGCTTGGGTCTGAGGTCACTAACTTATAGTTTATTTACATTACTGTAAAGTATCAACTATTTTATTAGATAGACTATGTATTATTGTATACATAACAGTAGCTTAAGAATTTATATTGTAATAGTTTTAAGTCTTGTTATGTTGTAGAGTTTCTGGCCGCATCTTCTCTACAGCGACAACACGTTCCGACGCGGTGGTAGCTTAAAAAAGATCTGACGTTTAATAAGTGTGCTTCAAGCTCCTATATTGAATAAATTATATTGACTTTGACTTTAGCGTGTTTGGCTATGATTGCTTGACCAGTTAGAAAACCATCTACAAAAACACGTGAAATTATTTCTTATTATACAGGGTGTTACATAAGTAAGAATAAATTTTTAAAACTCTTAACTAAACTAAACTCTTGTTTAGACCGTCAAACTGAACAACTTTCTCTTTGGGACCAACAACGAAATCGCGAAAAAAAAAACTGATATCCCATACACATTTTAGCTCTAGTCGATTTGTAGAGTATGGAACGTCATTATTTTTTTCGCGATTTCGATATTGGTCCCATAGTGAAAGTTGTTCAGTTTGATGGTCTACACCACCCCCTTAAAGGTTTATCTGTATTTTTGTAACACCTCGTATGGAACATCAATTTTTTTTTTCGCGATTTCGATATTGATCCCATAGTGAAAGTTGTTCAGTTTGATGGTCTACACTACCCCCTTAAAGGTTTATTTGTATTTTTGTAACACCTTGTATAGCAAAAGTATTGTCTTTGATTTGGCGTGTCGACGTCTAGTCTAATCGCACAAAATTTTTTACAACAGCAGAAATTTTATTAAAAAGAAGTCTGTAGTAAAATTCGTTTTATTCCGATAACAAAACGATGGAGGCGAGCGAAAGCTAGTAAGTACCTACTAGATAAAGTTAGAACTCCGTCTGTTTTCATGAAATATAAACGGTATCCTATTTTCATCTAGGAATATCTTCCCAATTTTTCTGTATCACTGAAAGTATCTCTACTTCACGTTGCTGTGTTTTATATGAAAATTAGATCAGCGCTACTCACTTTCCTATTCCCTAATGTGTTGGAGAAAGAGTTACCTATTTAATATTTTGTCGGGCTATCTATCTACAATTCTACATGCTTATAGGCACACCCGGGCACGCCATAGAACGATCTTACGATATTTGAATTTTACTACTACAGAAACAAGATAGGGTAGACACACCCGCCGTCCTAACAACAATTAATCGTAATTCATAAGTTGATACGGATCTTTTTTGAACTGTTATATGAATGGACATAATAATATTATAGCCCTCTTTTTTAACTTCGAACCGGTCTAACTATTTACCTTGACTTTACATTATACATCAATATTTGAAGTTGAGGAAATGCGTGCATGTCGAAATGCGTATGTACGAACTGCTCATTGCATAAATTCGTGTGTGTGTGTGATAAGATATCTGATGTTAGAGGGGAGAGGAGTAGGAAGTGGCCATTCTCTATGTAGTACTATTGTGCATTCTGTGCTACAGGTGGATATTGAGCCAAAGATTATGTATCGTAGCACATCTAGTAGAAGATTATGGGACGACAATGAACGGTCTATTGCCTCATACTACGGTCAATTGGAGGAATATGATATTCGGAAGGTAAATCATACATCAGAGTCCACAAACGTTCCAGAGGAAAGCTGAACAACTGGTATTACCTCAAGTACCATTATTTTGAAAGCTAGTTACGTCACTTTTGATGTTAACTGTAACCAAAACCGGTGAGTTTGACGTAATATTCTGAAGAGACTGTTGAAGTGAAGAAACAAGAGATGAAGTCAGGTTTGTCTGAGATGCCGATATTAATGGTCTCTAGTAGAGACTCTCTATCTAGAGTTTAACCTGCAATTTATTTAGGTAATCGAGGAGGACCTAATCTTACTTGCCCCTTCCATTACATAAAAACAAGATGCACTATCTCTTTTAGTACATTTTATCTGAATTGATATGTTTATTATCATCAGGATGACGCATGGCGCGATACCAAAACCAATTCAGAACTTCAGAAGATATGCGTTCGAGTGTATACTATTTGATCATTTTTAGAGCGTTGATTGTACGTAAACTCGTACTCGACACGTTCAAGTAAAAGTTTACATAATGGATCGCGGAATTCTGAAATTACATACTTTACTTACATCGCCATTGTATAGACATCCTCATAAATAATTCTATAAATATATCGGGTGACAATTGGCCAATACCGACCGAATCCGGTACGCTGCACGCCGCTGTGCTATAGGGTTGTCAGAGCATTTTCCGGCAAAGCCGGACAAACCCATTGAAAAGAAAATTTGGTTTCGTGTCGTGCCAACGTTCCGAGAAGGGAACTGGCTAGATATAATTTTTAAAACCCGTTAAACCCCTGTTGTACATTACAACAATAGGTGGAGCCGCGCGATATGTTCCACGTCTCGCTCGTTCTGGCTGCGTAATAATCACGCAGGCAGTTAGAAGTGTGATTTTTTAACATCATACAATCAACTCCGGCAGTGGAAAATGTCAAAATTACTATGGAGATTAATGCATCTTTCCTACTGCCGAGTTAATCGTATGATATTCAGAAATCGCACTTCAGAGCGAGCGAATCAGGCGCAATCGCGCGCGAATCTAGTTAGATCATAGAAAAAGAAGAGACTAGAACTGTCATTAAAATAAACGCACAAACGCGATTAACTTATACGCTAATTACAAAGAGTGAGCGAGAGAAAATCTATGTTGGTCCTTTTCTGCGTATGGGATATTTATTTGTCTGACTAGGTTGAAATTGCTTGCAAATCTGGCTACTAAGTCAAACAAAGGCATAATTTTTGTATATTTTTGTCATATATCCACCCCTTTCCAGTATACGCGCTCAGCTTATCTAGATAATTATTAAGTCAATAAGTTAGATAGTTCTGCAATATCATTACCAAAAAGCCGGACATGCGGGATTTGCAAAAATATACCTATGTGCAGACCGTAAAAAACCAATCACGTACGGCTTTAAAGTCGGGAGCCTGGCAACCCTAATGCAGGGACGGACAAATGACACCTAATTGATATGTATTGAAAACAACGAATTGATAACCACGGTCGTTGAATGATGGAGATGATGATACACAGAGGTTATTGAGTATTGATACATGCTTTATGTTATGTACCTACGTTCATGACCTGCTAACCCAAGATCCGACCGTAAATTTATGCACCTATTTGTTTGGTGAAAGAAGTGTGATTTAAGTGAAAGTTTATACAGGGGTTCATACAACGCCGCTGGGTTGTATAGCAAAATCTTGCCGCAAGTATCTTTACCATGATGATTTATGGTACCATTTTTTCCACCGATTTGTTTGGGAAGTAAATGAGATGCCATCTGAAGGAGACCAATCCAAAAAACTGTAAAAACTAGGGTGCCACCCACCTCTCAGTCTGCGACAACTTCGCAACTTTAGGGTTAAAAATGACTTCTTTGAACCTGGCAAGTGGCAACCCTAGAGTTGCGGCAGACTGAGAAGTGGCAACCCTAGTTTTTCCAGTTCTTTACATCGGTCTCCTTCAGATGGCACCTCAATTACTTCCCAAACAGATACGTGGAAAAAATGGTACCATAAATCATCATGGTAAAGGTACTCGCAGGAAAATTTTGCTAAGCAATCCGGCTGCGCGGCGTTGTATAAACCCCTGTTTATAAGCATTCACTTAAATCACATTTTGTTCATCAAACAAATAGGCGCATAATTTTGCGGTCGGATCTTGTTATATGCTACGAATTATATTGATTTTAATGATTCATGCATGATTGATAAGTGATAAAAGAGATGAATTGTTTTGTATCTGTCAATTAGCAAGTGATTATTCAGCGGTACTATAACATAATTTGTTATACAGGATGTAAATTTTAATGCTCTACATAATTTAGGAGGTGCTTCAGACCATCAAACTGAACAACGTTTTTTGATGTTGGTTCCATAGTAAAAGTTGTTCAGTTTGATGGTTTAAAGTACCCCTTTAAGTACTTACTTAAGGGGGTGCTTCGTTACATATTACGTAACGCGTTTAAGTTTAAAGTGGTTTAAATGTTAAAAAGCATTTTAAAATGTGATGTTAACGCCAGCTGTTGTTAAACAGGATGTCCTTTGTAGGTATTTCTTTATTAAATTACTTAGATGAAACCAAAAGGGACGACGGAACTCACCGAGAGCCGAATAAAATCCAGTGGACTTATTTATATTTTATCGATGCTCTTCGTTGGTTCTCACATGCACAGAAAAGAGAGCGAAGCCGGGTTCTCTGTTCTGTGACGTTTAATGCATCCAATAAAAACATCGATTTCCTACATATTTATTACGTTAGCATTAGGTATACTTGAACATTTAGAGTATTCTCTGCGTTTTGCTAAGTAGCTAAACTATTAAGTACCTATAGATAATTTATTGCTAATTCGTCCTTTCATTTTCATAATGACAAGGATATCGTTCCTCTCGTTCCCTCTTTATTTGATTACACAATGTATGAAATTCACACTTCTTCCTCTTTTTGGTTTCATTTAAGATAAATTAGCATCTTTGAAAAAGGGGTCAGAGCAAGGTTTCTGACGGCCCTTTGTAAAATTATAAACCATTTACCCTTTTGCTCCTTACAATCACAGTTTTAATAACATAAACACTCGAATCTAAAGCTGCCGTACGTTTTTTCATCACTTCTGATTTATTTTTTTGTTTGGTTTCCTAGAATAATCTTTTTTCTAGGAATTGGAAGCCAATAATGGTTCAAACTTTTGACGAGAATAGAGCACTGACATTTCAACAAGTTTATTAATAAACTTCTCATTCGTAATAATATCTATCATATTCATAACCGAAGGTCAATTTATCACTAACTACATAATATACTTTTCGACCGTGGCTTCGCCTGTAAACAAATCGTTTCGATTTAAAACATTTATGAGTAAGTATACATGATGTCAAAAACACCCTAAGTACCTAATAAATAAGATAATTGTTTATTGTTTTCTCTATGTTGGCTCCATAGTGAAAGTTGTTTGATGGTCTACTATGGTGTTTTGTTACAGCCTGTATATCCAAATGTCATTAAAATCGATTCAGTAGCTTTCTGCAGATATAACAAAACACGTGACACTTGGATTCATACTATTGTGGTTGGAATGGTTAATAACCTTATTGATATGCAATAAGGAAAAATAACAATACCTAATAGTGATAAGTATAGGTAATAGAGTTTAATTCTTTTGTTAAGACATGCTGTTTGTCTTGTTTATATTATAACGTAGTGGAATACGTTTAGACAATTTTTTTGTGTGTTTGTTAATGTTTTTCTATTTGTCTGAACCGATTTGGATAGGGTTTTCACAGAAGTAAAATACTAAGTTAGATTTACATTTATCCTTTGTTTGTTTCATCGCAATCGGTTTATTCAATGAAAATGTATATAGTATTTAAAGTCAGTGGTCTACGCGTACGAAGTCGCGGGAGCTGCTAATCTACATTAATACTATTTGAAAAAAAAAAATTTTGTTTGTTTGTTTGTTTGTATTGAATATAGGCTCCGAAAACACTAGACCGATCTGAATAATTCTTTCACCATTAGAATGCTACATTATCCTTGATTAGCATAGGCTAAAAACGGCCAAGTGTGTGTCGGAAAGATTCTAAGGCGGTACGAAGTTCGCCGCGGTCTATACTAGTCTATCATAATTGTATTGTTTATAAGCTAAGTATACCTACAATTTACTTTATTATGTGATATAGAAATTCTTATTCACGATGATATTACGTTTTAAATAAAAACCTCACCGTAATTTTTTTCCGCTGCAAAGATTCATAAAACCGTCATTGAAGGAGGACAATAAGGATTGTTTTTTAAACTCAATAAGCAAAATTACGTGGTTCAAAATGGGTTCAAAGAGAAAAAAAGATTTGAATGGCTAAGAAAATTACAAAAGTTTGTATCGAATTGTCAAAGGTCGAGCAAAAAATGAAATTGAAAGTGAGAAGAAACATCTAAGAAATTCTTTTGTAGTCTCTTCCATTGTTACTTTACCAGGTGTTCTAATATTAATCAAAAACTTGTGGCATTTCATTATTTTCCCCCTTCAATTGCTAATTTACGAAAGAATGAGTTAAGTAACCAAACATAGTTATTTATTAAATATTTAAAAAACAACAACTTTATCAGTATCATAAAACACAACTCAGCGGGAAATACTGATAACATAATCCGATTGATCTTTCGCTGCGACCTTGAACGAGCTATGAATGAACTAACCTATTATCATTCACAAGAACGAGTATTTGTGTATTCCTCCATGTCTGCCGCGCTCGCCTGGCTCACCTGCCTTCAGTTCAGTTTACAGAGGCAGGCTTAGCGTATCTAATCTAGTTAGTGTCAACCCTGATGTCACCTCACGAAGCCGGCCACATGCCGCGAAAAAAAGTTCAACAAACTTAACCTTAAAACTGCAAAACTTAACATCTAGCTGAACCATTGAACGGAACGTGGCATTTCATAAACAGCTTGTTTTTGTTTACAATAAACGCACTCCGTTTCAGGTCTCGCAATGCGTTAAAGTTTCACGTAAACTTTGTTAGCACGACAGTTTTTATGGAACACAAGTGGTGTTAATTGGTACGTTTTTATAGTATTTTCTGTAGGTGTTTATAGTATTTTGAGTGATGTTTACACACACGACGCGGGACTCGGTCCGGTGTTGGAGTTACCGCGGTGGGCACGGCGGCTTCGCGCGACGGTTGGCACTCGTCTGAGCCTGACCAGACTACCAGTGCCAGACGCGCGCCGACTCCCTGCGCAATAACTACACACTCTGTACGCGACTGTACTCCAACATAGTTTTAACTATGAATACTATAGTTAGTAACTGAGTTGCAGAAAATAGTAATTGAAAAACTTGTGATACCGTACGGTTCAGTGGTTGCATTGGAATTTTGAATTATTCAGGAGTTTTTTCGTCGTGTTTCGAATTCATAATCTATTGGGATAACGTTATGAATCTCGCTAGAGAATCTGTTCTATTGTAATCTGCTTGCATAGTATTTCATCACTATGTAATGTACTGTAAGTACGTTACATAAAACCACAAACTAACCCTAGACTACGTATAATGAATGCCGAGACAGTTATCTGTTCATAAAAATTGGGTGTTCATTCATCACATAGATTTAAAACTTTTGGCTTACGCTGAAAGATGGAGCCAAGAAATCGAAAGCGAGATAGCCAGCTGTGAAACCATATGTAAACAAAAAAGACAAAACATTATTTTTTGTTTCGGTCACCGGGGCCGGTTTTTGTGTTTGGCAAGCTGTCAATTCTATAGAATGTTTGCTAAACAAATGGTCTTTTAGTCACAGACTTAAAAAAAGAAGAACCAGGCGTAATCTTGTCTAATCACGAATGAAGCACCCATTTCTTTTGTGTGCGTGCTGTCACGCACGCGGTACATAAGGTGACGGGTTGTAGCACCTGCGCCTAGAGCTAGTGCATCTGTGTCAGTGTATGTCCCTTGTACAACAAAGGAGATTGTAGTACCTTGCATGCTTCACATCTTTTTAGTGCAATATTCGGTCCGTATTTCTTTCAAGTCCGTGCTTTTAGTATGAAAAAGTCAAACTATTGCTGTTCCATATGCGGCCACGATATAGCTTAATCTAGAGTGTAAATCTATGATTCATCACTATCAGCATTTATGAGTCATTTTGAAAACAACTAGAAAACAAACACAGCAACGAATGTAGTGTACTTACAACTGGCAGGAGTTATAAGGAACTAGGTGTGCCTAATTGCGAACTTGTTGTATAGAAATGGCCCCTTACCTAGAACCACTTCAGTCTAAAGACAAGAGCCTGGATGCTGTAGAATCTGGAGTGTGGTGTAGACAGACCACTTACCCTATGGACTTGTAATTTCAATTACAAATATGGAAATATGATTAAATTTTAAGAGTTTTAATAATCCGAATTTCATTTTAAAATTCCTAAACATAGCACTAAAAGTCTAAAACACAGCCTTAACACGTTGTAAAAAAAAATTCTGCTTTATTATTTTTAAATAGTTGGGTGATTGAATAATAAAACACAATATGAAATATCACCATCATCAGCCAATATACGTCCCACCCACTGCAGGGCATAGGCATACCCTGATGGAGAGTTTTTGAAACATGATAATGCTATTGACTAAATCATAATTTAATAAATTTAAACATTACCTAAACTAAGACATTTAAAACTATTTTAACAACTGCGTTGGTTTGCGTTGTGACTGTTTGTAATCTGAAATGAATAAAAACAATACATATAGGGTCCAACTTAATATGCTGACAGTTTTTTAGGAGGATGATCAGACCATCAAACTGAACAACTTTCTCTATGGGACCAACATCGAAATCGCAAATACAAATTCAGCTGTCCTATATGTTTGGCTCTAGTCGGATTGCAGTTTAGTATGGAACAACTGATTATATTTTTCGCGATTTGGATGTTGCTCCCATAGAGAAAGTTGTTCAGTTTCACGGTCTGATCATCCCCTTAAAAAAGTGTCAGCATATTAAGAAGGTCCCTGTATACGTAGGTATTCCTATTAAAAGTATGTCACTCAAAAAGCTATATTTACTTTTCCTGATGCCCTAGGACCTTGTTTTTATACAACGCTATCATTTGTACGACTTTACAGTGCGCCTTATCCTCAACCTCTACATTTCAGCTAGTGGCATTCATTTGAAATGTTCGCATTCGATGTCTAGCGGATCGTTAATCTATGTGTACATATAGTACGAGCAGACCTCGAGTTGAGAACCACTGACCTGCAGTAATGGCAAATTCTAAGTGACTGACTTCTTTTCATGAATTTTAAAGCTTCTGAAAGAAATGTTAAGTTGCTTTAAGATCGCTTTTACTGTCTTTAATGCTACTTCGTTTATACAACGTGTACCGTTTTTAATAGGGGTATAGTGGTACAGTTATGCATGACTCATGAGTTGACATGAGTTGTAGGTAAGTCTTAGATACACTCTTTAGCACCTTTTCACAACTTACCTAATACCGATAGTAATTATAGTACCTACTCTGTGCTAATCATGTCAAAACGTTATTTCATACTAGCTCAACTCCGTCTGAGTGGACCTTAAAAAAATATCCTATGTGTCAAGTCAATACAGAAAATATTCTATCTGCGTGCCGAATTTCATCCAAATCCGTTCAGCCGTTTATGCGTGATTGAGTGACAAATATCCAAACATCCAAAGACATTATTTATAATATTAGACAGATAATAGTCCACGGTGTATTCATCATTAATTATTATGCTTAGTGCAATGCATGGGCGTACTATTCATAATATACAGGGTCCAACTTAATATGCTGACACTTTTTAAAGAAGGACCCTATATATTTACTTGATTTGTCTTCTAAATCCATGATCAGATCATATATTGGTAATCAAGAATGTACCTATTAGACTTGGAGTCAGACTCTACCATTACATGTCTAAGCATATGATTCAATCCTTGACTTATTATTATCATTATCAGCCTATTATAGGGTCCTTCTTTATATGCTGACACTTTTTTAAGGGGAAGATCACCAGACCGTCAAACTGAAAACCTTTATCTATGGCATAGCGAGCAAGGCAATCGTGAAACGAACAATAGCACAAGCTTACTTTGGCAACTTTGGCAACACCAGTGACCGTTAGTGATAAACGATAGTTATAAGCTAACATTAACAAAGTAACAAATACAAAAATCTTTATTTTTCTCACCACAGACACATGAGACGTGTGGCATATATTTAGTCTTAGTTCTTTGCTTTTTAAATGTGGAGATTTTTTAATTGGCGTTTAGATTTATTATAAAGAAGTTTAACAAAATTGTAATGCTGTATATCTTCCTAAATTAAATAAAAAGTAAATGACACCAATATCGAAATCGCGAAATAAAATCATCTCTCGTAAATTGTTGTTGTTTCAGTCTCATTTTATAATCTTAGCAAATTTTTGTCCAAATATGGACACAATAAACCCCTTAATAACCCACACGAATCAAGTATGAATGCTGTTGGTGGCACTAATAGGTACGTTGTATTCTAAAATCTTTGTATTATTAACAGAATACAAAATCCTTGGTTGTATTTTATTCATAAACTATTCGTATTTGGTATGTTTACGGTCAGCTAGTACAAAAAGAGCTCTTTTGGTTGTCAATTTTAGAACGTTGATTGCAGAATCTAACGAATCTAACCTAATCTTCCCTGACCGAACGACCTTGACTCTTCCAGAGCCGCCTCACCTCTACTAAACTAGGTACATAATTTTAGTAGGTATACCTATTTTTGACCGGCTTGTCCTTCATTATGTTACTGTGGTGCCTTCTAATCCAAGGGAATCACATTCTAAAATCATAAGAATTCGCACCAAATTTAACAATTATCTAATTAACTCATTAAATATTGGCCTTAAAAAAAATTTGCTTTATAGCTATTTTAGATCTTCATATTGTCTACACAAAGGTGTGTATCTCAAGTAAAAGTGACTTCAATTTAAAAAGTAGATGCACATAATACACATTTTTTGCAACATTTTGGCTTTCCTTTAAACACAGGTTTCATATGTATTTTATTGAAAAATAAGAAATATGATCTATAGCAAATAAAGCCGAGATGTTGAAGATCATTGCTACACTTTTCAATAATTTGTATGTCTTTCAAATAACGAGAAGATAGCTCCTAAAAACTAGCAAAATATGGCCCGGCCCTGCGTTTGCCTATGGGGAGCCTCTTAATATAAGATATCAAACATAGATTAATATGATATCAAATTTAAAGTAGGTACTATAGGTACCTTTTTTGTTTGACCGTCTGAAACAGCCACATCGAAAGCTTTCTGGTCCTAATAAAAGGGATACAAAATCACTATTGTATACCTGTGCTAGACATATAAAAAAAAAATTAATTGAACGTAAAACATCCAATTAACTGATATTTTAATACGCTCTAGTAATTAAGTTGTGTAACAACGGCCTTTGTGATTTCCTTCAAATATTTAGTTAGTAAATACGTAATAATATGTTACTTTACAGGCTGTATCTTAGAGATCTTTAGTGATGAAACAATTACGATTTAAATTAATGGTATTCGGGGATTATCGGCATTTAGCGATTAATCGAGATTATCTTTGCGATTATTTAACGATAACGTCTATTAGTTAAATTTAATTTTAAATATAAACGTATCCGACATCTAAACAATCGAAAACGTGAAAAAACATCTGTCTTCTGCAAGTATAAAAACCGAAAAAAGAAATAGACTGAGATCGGAGAACTAACAAATATTATGTTTTATCTATATCTATATCAATACTCTATACTTATAAAGAGGAAAGATTTGAATTTTGTTTGTTTGTTTGTATTGAATATTAGCCTTTTAAACTACTGGACCGATCTGAATAATTCTTTCACCATTAGAATGCTACATTAAATTTGAATGAGTGTCTGTGTGACCGATTTGTTTGTTGGGTATGTTAATGTACCTATGTTAAATGTAGGTATCCCATAGAAGCACTTAGTTTAAATTAATGTTAGTTACTCTTTTCATTTGTGAATATTTTATATTTTGTATGTTTCCTTTTTTCTTTTCTTTATTGTACCTTAAACAGTTTTTAAAACGTGTTATCATGTAATTGGCGTTGTAAAATTGAAATGTTGTTGTATTCGAAATTAAGTATTTTGCTGTTTGATAACCAATAAAGATAAATTAAATAAAAAAATTAAATTATTCGTGATTAACGTAGGCTAAAAAAACGGCCAAGTGTGTGTCAGGAAAATTCTATGGCGGTACGAACTTGGTGTATTGAGTATGGTTGAAATAATTGTAAACGTAATCGTAATCGACGGTTATTTAGAGCATTAATCGAAATCGTAATAGCTGAGTGATAATCGTTGCATCACTAAATAAAGATGATAGGGATAAAGATGCTCTCTTACTTACTTATTTAATTACTGACTTAATTATTAATTGTTGGGCTGTAAGTTATTGCAAAGATTTAGTGTAGTTGATGGTTAGTTGGTTGGGATGGCTGGTTGGTTGGTTGGTATGGTTGTTACTAAACTGGCAGAAATGTTGTGGGGGTAGTACCTGATGTGTTGGGTACATTTTTTTTATTTATTTATTTGGGATTACAAACAGAGTCATATATAAACTTATAAACAAACACTGTAACAAACAGACTAACAAACACTTACAAAACGCAAAACATACAAGAGACGATAAGTACAATAAACTAATAAGAAATTATAAAGAGGAAACAACATTTATCCACCATTTATCTTTATAGAAGCAGTTCGCCAATTTTTCTTTTAATTTTGGTAAGTCAGTATAAGAAAATAAAGAAAACTTCTAAACAAACAACACAATGTTTTATTAAGGTGTGAACATACAATCTACAAGGTTATACTTTACGTGCCAACGGTATCTAAAATTTGCAAATATGCTAAGTAGTGTAGGTACACCACAATACATAGGGCTGTCTTCAATCAGAAAGCGATGAAAAGGACAAACGTGTTTTTTTACCAAGTATAGCAAAATACGTTATTTTCACAAAATATAAGGTACATAAATAACGGTAAATAACAAAAAATTTAAGTAAGTATTGCTAATTTTTATATACATACTTACTAGCGACCCGTCCCAGCTTTGCATGTACATATAATAAGGTTTATGATACACGAACTTTCCAGAAGAAATTATTTTAATGACTGTGAAAACCGTATCGAAATCCGTTGCGTGGTTTAGAAGGAAAATAGAAATGAAGGATGAGGACAACATTATTCTCTATTGTTTTGTGTATGTACATGGTATGTACAATAGGTCGTAACGATGATGACACCTTAGATCAAAGTAAAATTAATGGATTGGCCTTACGCGAACATCTGCGAACATTTAAAACCAGAAAAATGAGGCAAAACAAACGAATGGTATACTTACTTTAAATTTGTACGCAATTGCCCTAGTTCTGACAGGCAATTGTGCTAAGTTTGTATGGACCAATTGCCCTAGTATTGTGCTGAGTCACGTTGCAGGGTTTGCCTCGAACACTTGTCTCTCGCGTGGTGTTCGCGCGGTTCGCGTCTCAGCCTGCTACGAGGCTCCAAAATCCTTCTCAGTTGTTCTTACTCGAAAACAATCCTCGAGATTGGATAGACACTCCCTCAAACTACTTGACACTGGCGAAATCTAACAAGGAAACGCCATTAAATAAAAATAGAATAGAATAGTATTGTGCTTCAACTTAACGCGCTTTAGGTGGATTGATCTTAGGATGACAATGGCTTATCCATGACATTTGACACCTGCCTCTAAAAATTACGTAAACAGACAGACGGACGGTCATAACGATATTTACCCATATACCTAATTATCAAACAATCTTGTAGATACCCTATAAAACATAGGCGAAGTATTTCGCTTACTCTTTCTACGCTATATAAAGAGTTAACCTAAAGCTGCCTATGAAAATCAATCAATCTCACGCCCATCAGAACAATTGTTACTGAAATAGTTAAATCATTTAAAGGAGCATTGACCATTGTCGTTGTCGTGCCGAGTGCCACCATTACGTGTTAAGGAGTAATTTCAGAGCAATAACCTAACCTAAATAAACCTATGAAATTACTTGAAAACTTTGTGAAACCTTTTATAAAAATACCGAATTTACAAATACAAATATTTATTTCAAGTTTACTGTTTATTTCACGCCCATCGAACTAATTAAAATCTCTTTTTTTAGATCCAGCACAAGTCGATTTCCTTTCTCTAGGCAAGTCGTTCTAAAAAAGAATAAAAAGCTCCATATTTGAATAACGAATGGCAGTTATCTGTCAAAATTTTTGAGTGGCGTGTGAACGAGTTGCGTCGCGGTTTTTAGGGAAAATTTTATTATTATATTCAAATCAAAATAAGCCATGTCGTCAGCAAACAGATTAGGAGAAATCGATGTCAACGAAATATCTAATATCGATATAACATTGATGACGCTTCGGAAGCCGACCGAGTTGAAGAAAGTAATTGATTCGGTACAGAAGCCTGTTCGAGCGGTTCCAAAGAATGGGTTACCGATATGGTTCAGGTTGGGGCTGGAGAGTAAACTCCCTGTTCCACCCATGCCAAAGGGTAGAATTATATTTTCCCGCGGACGAATCGGCGAAGATGTAAGTAGAAGCGTCTTTGAAAGGTATTATGTTGGTGTAAACATTCTTAAGCCTGCGCGGAGACGGGGCTTCATTTTAAATGTTTGTCATGCAAATTCCGATGCCTTATCTTTAAAGATTCACGGATGAGGCAATAAATAGCGGCTTTGTGAGGTCATAAATCAAACATTTAGCTGTCTCGTCTCTTTATACATCAACGCTTTGTTTCGTTAGAATAATGTTCGAATAATACAGTTTTCAGACATAACTTTCTTGGATGGAATCGAGAAATAACATGGGCATTTCATGACCAGTAGGTAACTAATATGTTGTTTTTATTTGATATTTTATATAAGATATTATATATAAGATATTACTTTATATTATATATAAGATATTATTTGGAGATATTATTTTGATATTTTATATAAGGCAAGTCCGGGTTCAAGAACTATACAGCTATTGGTAATCTTCCATTGATAACAGGTTATGGTTTCAGAACCACATACAGCCTTATAAATAAGCTATTTCATAATAAAAACCTACGAATAAGAGAATGTATAGAAGTATAAATGAAGCTCAAAAAGTGACACCAAAAAAATTGTAACGCGTTCTAAATTTGTTCTTTAAAAATTGTAACTCGCCGCCAAAACTCATACAAAATGTCATTTTTCATGGGGTGCCAAAAATGATTTCGATTTTGTTTGGAGTTACTCTTCCATATTTATTTCTTATTCGTGGATAAAAACTCATGATTATGTATCATTTAATTCAGAAACTATTCAAATCAAATCAAATCAAATATTCTTTATTTTACACTAAAATATAAACAGTAAAATACAGAGATAAAAAAAACAAGAGGCACAAAATAAGGCGGTCTTATCGCTAAGAAGCCATTTCTTCCAGACAAACTTAGGGTAGAGGAAACGGTGAACGAAGAATGGTAGGCGGTGTTTCCATACAAATTATCAAAAAGGAGCCGTTATCAACAAAAAGCAATTATACATAATAAACCTATATATCGTCTCATACTGAAAAACATCCACTTAACTTCGACATAGGCCCATAATTCGGTTTTAATTATTAAAAAATAAATACATTGTGCTTTGCTTTAGTTAGTTAGACTATTATTCATAATACAGTGCTTTAGTGAACTTCTAAAATTCAACTTGGAAGACAAGCTGAGTTGGTTCAAAATGTAAATTGGTGTCTAAAGTTTCATAAAGTTAAATCGTGCAGTTTAATTTAAAGGTGTTTTCAGTTTAAGATGTTTTCTTTTATTTCAGTACCTATTTTATTTAGGTGATTGTGAATCTACAGCTACTCAAGGCAATCGATACTTAATGTACATTATTTTTATGGTGAGTACAAATATAATTTTGTACTCAAGTCTTGGATGCTCATATTTATATATATATATACAGATTGTTAGGAAAAGTATCATAAAGGTGGTTGGAGAGCTGTCAATTTCATACAAAACTTTGTCGTAGAACACTCGTAGACGGTGTTAATAAAAGTAATGTTTTATATATTCGAAAAATAGCTTAGAAAATCTAGATTGCGCGTATCAAATAATATTTACAATTTATAATACAATTACGTAGATATAATAGTTTGGACAATAGATTCTGATACTTCGATTGGAACTAAATACTCTGTATGACAATGCCTAAGATATTTTGGCAACGCAATGACGTATGATAGGTCACCCTGTCGCCAACTAAAACACTGTAATAGACACCTTATCTCTACAAAATTACAATATAATCTATTTTATCCAAGCTTCAGTCTCGAAAACCTCGTACCCACTGAAAACGCTTAAAATCCTTTTTAAGAGGCCCAGCCGCTTTCATTATGCTAATGCGGCGCTATTCAAGGCAATGAAAGCGCGGCCGTGTATAGGAAGCTTTCCTGTGATAAATCTACTTAGCGCGGTAATGTTTCCCATACAAACATGTGTGGTTTGAGTCAGTTTTACTTTGTTATTTTGAAGGTTAGGTGTTGTGTTTGCTTACTGTTTTAGGCTTAACCCTTAAACAGGCCTTGGCCACCATATTTAAATTCAATAATGAACCTTATTGTAAGTTTTTAGTAGGTACATTGTCAGTTACTTTTATGTGGTCGATAAATCGTACTATGCCTGTTTAAGGGTTAAGGTGGTTTCCGTCCACACAAAACTTTGTCGTAGAACACTCGTAGATGGTATTAATAAAACTAATGTTAAATATATGGAAAAATTGCTTAGAAAATCTAGATTGCGCGTATCAAATAATAGTTACAATTTATGATATAATTACGAAGATTTTGAAATTTTGATTTTGAGGCTTTGAAATTTTGTGTGAATAATTTCAAAGCTTGATATCTTCGTAATTATAAATTGTACATATTATTTGATACGCGCATTACGCGCAATCTAGATTTTCTAAGCTATTTTTCCATACATAAAACATTACTTTTATTAACACCGTCTATGAGTGTTATACGACAAAGTTTTGTATGAAATTGACAGCAGCTCTCCAACCACATTAAGTTGTCTTTTTTGTCTCGTTATTAGTAGGTATAAGTAGATTGGTACAAGCTTAACCGATATTGACAATCAGGGAGTAATTGTAGCATAATTTGAGGTTGCCAAATTCGAATTTGGAGTAACTTTGATGATCTAAACTTCTATTTTGGATATTTAGAAGGGCGTTTTTTGATGAGAAATAAAAATGCGTACGGTAGCCATATGAGAGTCAGTTTCTTGAAACTCGATGGCGCTGAATCTAAATAAGTCATAAAAAATATATTTAGGAAAAAATTCGAAAGGCTGAAAAACAAATTGCTTATGAAAATTATTGGGTGTTTCGAGTTTTGTGTCGTTTTTGGGTACCGGGACCAAAAGGCGCCAAACGGGACCCTATTCGAGCTTCGGCGGAACAAAAATTCGAGATTTAAGACCGTAGAATTTTATTCTTAATTTTTTATTTATAAGTCATAGGAACTCCAAATGGGTGCTAAGGTTTAAAAAAAACCTCCACTCAGCGGGACCCTTCTTTACTAAGGTACTTAGCCCAGTCATTTTACGGAGTTTTCTTAGAAGAGGTGGGGAGTAATTAAGAATGGTACTTTTAATCTGTAACCGGTATCATTTAGTGACAAAAAGACTTTCTGAAAACTAATTTAAAAAAATTCACTACGCAACATAGAAATCCAAATTGTACCTCCCAGAAGCTTTAAAGCTTTATGAGCCAATTTGAGCATAGAAATATGCAACAATTAAAAAAAAATCACGTCAGCAAGAACCCAAAATTTAAAAATGTTCATTAATCGAAAATTTTGAAGCGATCGAAGTCAAAATAGAAATGATTTTAATTTATAGGCTTTATAGCTGTTACCTAATTTTAAGATTTAAACAAAGGAATGTGACCTTCAGGCGTAATAGGAATACTCACGTGATTTAATATAATAAAACAGCCAAGTACGTGTCGGGCCACGCATAGGTGTAGAATTTGGTAGTCATGCGCATCTATTATAAGTATTAATGAATGAAATTAATGAAATATACTTTATTTACACCAAACATAAAATACATTGCACAGGAAAGTAAACAGATTATGGTACAAATGAGGTGGTCTTATCGCTAAAAAGCTATTTCTTCCAGACAACCTTAGCCAACCTTATTATTATAACATTACCTAATAGTGGTAGGTACTCAGGTTTACGAGTTTTTACTTGGGTTCGATTTTATACTCTTTTAGTTTCATCTATGACATGTATATCATAGTGCATTCTTAAAATCTCCTATTTGTAAAATGTAACTCCTCGAGAAAAACTAAAGCTTTCTAAATAATGTAGGCGAGCACTATAATTCTGATGTTTTTTACAAAATAAGACCTCAATCTGTAAAATAATAAGATATGAGTTTTAAAATATTATGAGTTTTTGCAAACGGCAGCTGCTCAAAATCACTTTTTAAAAACTAGTAAAACTCATATTTTTGAAAAACATTAAATAAGAAATTTTAAATTTGCAGCGACGATGTGGAATACCAGCAATAAAGTGAGTGTAGAAAATAATAATATGACACCCGGATATTTCATGTTTTAAACTCAGGCTATGCCTTTTAGCGTTACTTAGTAGACTTCCGCTCAACTACAGTTAGGTATACTATAGCCACCTATAGCTATCATTTCCACCCTATACTAAATTAGGTAGCTGTGTCTACTAGCATCCATTTTGCCGTCGAAAATGTTTACAAATTCTGCGAAATTGTTTTAATTGTTTACACTACGTGATTGTGGTTTAAGGAAATTTTGGAACGAAATGTAATTTATTTTCATTTAATTCCGGGATTATATTAAATAGACTTTAAGCTCTATCTTGGATGAAATGCTTTGTTTTACCTTACCTACCTAGCATAGGTACAATCATAATAAAGATACCTATTATCTTTATTTTGATTAATTTTTTCATTTTATCCCAACAAGATACTTATATTACTTTGTAATCCTAGACAATAAGATACTAGACGGAGCCAGAGGGGGACAGACTAAAATTATAGCTTCGAAAATAAGTTTCAAATATTGTCACAATTCACAAATTTGTGAATATTAACGTTCAGCTAAGAAATAAAATGTATATCTATCATCATCATCAGCCTACGTATATGCCCCCTATGCCCCACTATGGCAGGGCACAAGTCTACCCTCTAGATCACCCATCTTGGGCGTTTTTGTCCAGCACGCAAGCCCAATGTGGACTGGCCAGACTTCCTTCACATACACATCCGAATTTCTTCTTCAGTTGTATGCAGGTTTCCTCACGATGTTTTTTTTTCACCGTTTGAGAGCAGTCGGTAATACGTAGGTACATAAGTCAGAAATTCAGAAAGTCAGAAAAAGCCGTGGTGGTCCAGTGGCGAGTAACCTTGCCTTCCGTGCAGGAGGCGATGGTTCGATCCCCGTCCAGGCCGACTCGTATCAATGAGTTTTTCGGAATTTATGTACGATTTGTAACACCGCTGGCTTTTCGGTGAAGGAAACCTGCATGCTTCAATTTCGAGGCATGTATTGTCTGTCCATTACATAAGTGGCGACGGGCTCACCCCCTGTCACACTGGACAGAGTTTCGGTACTACAGGTGACAGGTGGAACGAGGATGTTCTGAGGTTTCAGGATATCTCTGACTACCCTTTCGGGAATATAGTCGTGAGCATATGCTTATCTGTCAGAAATTCTCATTGGTAGACATGGCCTGTCGTCCGTGAGGATTTGAACCCGGAACTCATGTTTGAGTGCCCATACCTACCCCTCCGCAACGCGCTACTGATCCTGAAATACCTATATATCTACACTCGCTATTTATTAACTTTTAGCACTTTGTTTCTACATTATGACACGTGAAGACACGCTTTTGGGATTTCCAATATCAAATGTACAGCAAACTTTACCTTAAGATTACGTTGAATGTTAAATACGTCACGTTCGCTATAATTAAGGGAATGGACGAACTAATGATGGTAATAATTAGGTTCAGCCGTGAACATTAATACTTGATGTTCTAAGCTATGAGCGAATAGTCAATCATTTTCGTCTGAAAGCAAAAAGAATCGTTTTCAGACTTATAAAAACATCTAGGTTGACTTTGACAAACACGCCGGTTTATATAATAGCATCAACCTAGACAGATGTCGCGGACGCGACTATACTCCATTCAGGAATTAGAGCGACAAAATGTAAACAACGATGATACCAGTGTAGAAAATACCATCTCGAGATGGAAGAAAACTTATCTCCGGAATGAATAACAGTAAATTATCTACTCTACTCGCCAAGGATTACGACAAATGATATGTTAATTTTGGATGGAATATAATTAAAAAATACGCAAGCTATAATTTATTTTATATTAAAAGAAAGCGTGACTGTAAATATTTTATTTCGTGGTCTGGCAACAATCAGATATTTGAGACCTTTGGTTCGTTTTAACAAAGTTCTTAAAGAAAAAGATTTTATATTTTGAAAACGCATCTCTTGATTGTTTAATACCTTCGTCTGAGTCCGTATGCTATGCGCGGATGCTACGCATAGCACAAAAACCCCACACAGGCAGAGTAGCGGGCTACATAACATAATTTAAAAATTTCATTCAAATTGTCACGATTGTTTATATTATTTATAGATAGACGATAAATTTTTAATGCCAACGCAATTTATTAAATGCCGTGCCGACATAATTGTATTCTTAAAAAATGTACCAAAGGTTTCTGACCACGTAATGTCACTTTGACAGTGACGTTTCTTTGTTTACATTTTGTCGCTCTAATTCCTGAACGGAGTATAATCCCATATTTGGCTCAATTGCTATTGACAGTTAGCTTAGACCATAATTATGGTTATATAACTAGGGACCAGCCTTGCGGTAGCATTTCTCCTCTGCCAAGTCATGTGCATTTAAGTACATACAATTTTATACCTTATCACTAAACGAGACAGCCTATAATTGCGGATCAAAAAATTCAAAAAAGGCTCGTTTGGGGTTCACACGAGACTATTTTTAGCAATCGAAATTGGAATCTAAAGTTATGAAACAAAATCCAAGGTTAAGGATTTCATGTCAAGGTAGCATGATAAAAGTCCCCGGCAAAAAGTGGCAGAAAATTTTGTTAGTAGAATTACACGCGTAACTCGTCCATAGTTATATGGTCTCTAACCCCTCCCACAACAACCTACACTCTACTCTACTCAACAACTCCCTAAGTGTCTAACTTAGGAACATCGAAGATTTTCTATTGATCCATCCATCCATCCATCCATCACAGCCCTTGATCAGTCCGTCTTCGGACATAGGCCTCCATATTTCTCCATGACGTCCTGTTCCTCGCCCTCTGCATCCAGTTGGGACCCGCGTGTCTCCTAATATCATTAACCCATCTTTCTGGTGGGCGGCCTCCAGGGCCGGATTAAGCCATGCCGAGGCCCCTAGGCAATGCAAGGCCCGGGGCCCCTATCTCCATGGGTGAAGCAATTATTTTTTCCTATGGTCGCAGTAAAATAACCACCAGCCAAACAACACAATAAAAACACTAAAATGTGGAGAGATTAAAGTGAGCTCGAGCTTTTAATATCATAAAGTCGTTGCGCAATGCGATCTAAATCCTGGACCGAGCAAAGCGATCTCGAATTTTTCATCATTGCAACAACCGTCTCAAACCAAGAGCGAGCAAAGCGAGCTCGAGGTTTTAATACAATATTATAAAGTCACGTTTCGTAATGCGACAAAAATTCTGGAACGAGCGAAGAAGACATCTGAAATACAGTTGTCTCTTACTTTTCATATTTCCTTTGTCTGGGGTGGGCCTAAATCTTTAAGTTTTCGCTTACTTTTCTCCCGAGCCGCGGGATCTACTGATGAGATCATTGCAACACCATCTAAAACCAAGAGCGAGCGAAGCGAGCTCAAGATTTTTAACTGCAATATTATAAAATCGTTGCGCAATGTGATCTGAACCTTGGAGCAAGCGAAGCAAGCTCGAGGTTTTAATACCATATTAGAAAGTCGTTGCGTAATGCAATCTTAATCCTGGAACGAGAGAAGCAAGCTCAAGATTTTACTGCAATTATTGCAGTGTCTCCAGCTCGCTTCGCTATTATGAAAAATAAGAGTCAACTAAAATACAGTTGTCTCTTATTTTTCGTAATTCTTTTTAAGTCTCGGGTGGGCCTAAATCTTTGAGTTTTCACTTATTTTTCTCCCGAGCCGCGGGGCCCCTTGGCAGCTGTGGGCCCATAGGCTGCAGCCTACTTTGTCTCTATGGTTAATCCGGCACTGGCGGCCTCTACCACGCGTGGTTTCTCTGGGCCTCCACTCCAGTGTTCTTCTGGTCCAACGCTCAGTGCAACGTGACCCGCCCATCTCCACTTCCGGCGTTCTATAGTGGCTACCACATCCACGACCTTTGTATTTTGCCGAATCCACTCATTGCGCTTACGGTCTAGCAGCGCGATGCCGAGCATTGCTCTCTCCATTGCTCGTTGCGCAAACTCGGAGTTTTTAGGCGGACTTTTCAGTCAGTGTAGTAGCCTCCATGCCGTAGGTAAGAACCGGGAGGATACACTGGTTGTACACTCTCGTCTTGAGGTATTGTGGTATATTTTTGGAGCCCAGTATATGTTTATTTGCCCCATATGCGGATCAGCCTTGAGCTATCTTGCGATCGACTTCGGCTGTTTGGTTTTCGGAGCCAAGATCACATATCAGCAAACACAGGGTCTGATGATCACCAGGCTACTCGAAAGATTTTATAATTCTCGCATTGTTACGTGCTTCATGCTTATAACTTACATCACACACATCACACTAACATTAGTGATGAAATTATACAGCTAACCGATGTGAGTCCGGTGAACCGGTCCAGTGGCGAGTAACCTTGCCTGCCGTGCAGGAGGTGATGGTTCGATCCCCGTCCAGGCCGACTCGTACCAGTGAGTTTTTCGGAATTTATGTAAGTACGATTTGTAACACATCGTGAAGGAAAACATCGTGAGGAAACCTGCATGCTTCAATTTCGAGGCATGTATTGTACTCATTGTCCATTATAAGTGGCGACGGCGGCTCACCCCCCGTTACACTGGACAGAGTTTCGGTACTACTGGTGAAAAGTGGATGTTCTGAGGTTTCAGAATATCTCTGACTACCCCCTCGGGGAATATAGTCACGAGCATATGCTTATGCTTATATGCACTGTTTTGCAATTAGGAGAGCCTTCTTGCATTTTGCATACAGTGCAAATAATTAATCATAAAATCAAAAGATAGCTACGGAATTAGCGACGCTCGTAGAGTTAGCTACGATTAATGGAAATGAGAAAATTGAAGGCACTCTAGGCAAAATGTTTTACACCGTGTACACGCACAAACTCATAAAATATTATCCCTCACATCGGTTAGCTGTATAATTTCATCACTAATGTTAGTGTGATGTGTGTGATGTAAGTTATAAGCATGAAGCACGTAACAATGCGAGAATTATAAAATCTTTCGAGTAGCCTGGTGATCATCAGACCCTGTGTTTGAATCATCAGACCCTGTGTGTCAATGAGTTTTTCGGAATTTATGTACGATTTGTTACACCACTGGCTTTTCGGTGAAAGAAAACATCGTGAGGAAACCTTCATGCTTCCATTTCGAGGCGTGTATTGTATCCACTGTCCATTATAAGTGGCGACGGGCTCACCCCCCATCACACTGGACAGTGTTTCGGTACTTCTGGTAAAACGTGGATGTTCTGAGGTTTCAGAATATCTCTGACTACCCCCTCGGGGAATATAGTCGTGAGCATATGATCACTGCAATGCAGACAAAATTATAAGAATAACAATAATCATCATCTTATTTAGAGCTACGTTCTTGTCGGTGGAGCATTCGCCAATCCGGTCTCTTTTCCGCCAGTTCCTTGAATTCCTGATACGACAAATCAAACTTATCTTTCACCTGTGCTACATTTGCCAAAATATGGGTGCAATAATAACGAGAAACTAATTTCTTTTAGGTAGCCACTTTATTAGCCTGCCATATGAACCTTGAAATGGTTGTGATACGTACAATTCTTTGATTAGGATTGGAGGACTTGAGGAGAAAGTCGACCGGGACATTTAGAATAAATAGACATAGGTTATGAAGCTAGTGTACCAGAGGCCTATCGTGGGTTTCTGTAGCTCGCTCCGTAATTTTTTGTGTACTTATTATCTATATAGAGAAACAGAAATCGAAAGATCAGCTCGAAATTTTGTAGCTCAATTATTCTGGTTGTGGTCAGAAATCTTGTCCATGCAAAAATTGAAACATGGAGCGAGCTCAACTTTTCCCCTCAATATGAATCGCTTGTAGCCAGAACTTTATCCGTACAAAACAATGCACCTTGTAAAAGCGATGGAGCGAGCGAAGCCAGCTTGACTTGAATCAATTTTTCAGTAGGATCATGAAACTAGGTATTCGTACTTCCCAATTTCAAACATCTAAATAAAACAGCGAGCTCAATCACGTATTGAATTAACTCGCGGCTGGAAACCGGGTAAATATAATTAGTGAACGTGTATCGAAACTAAACTAAAAGGTCACGTGGAATTTATGGCGCCCTAACTCTGATTTAGTACGCGCCGGCCGCTAGTGGAGAGGAAAAGTGATTTTCTTCTGTTAATAAAGTGTTTTTGTGACGGTGTTTACCTCTTAATGACACATATAAGTCTGTTTAACTGCAGGTTTTTCTTTTAATTTATGATAAAAACAGGTAATGCGGCGCCTCTGTCGTTTTTCTGGTGGATGCTATTCTAAGGCTGTCTTGGATGGGTGATCATGGATGTATGGATTATCCATACATAGAAAATGCTGTTTGATGAGTGAGTGATGATGAGTTTTGACCAATCGATGATTGTAGTGTAATAGATGAATGAATGAGTGTAAAAAGTAACATATTTCAGTCTTAAATTAAAATAGGAAGGACCATCGAAGAAATAATCTTCGTGCGCGTTGACCGTGCACCCCTCTAAGCTCGCTTAAAACAACCACAAACCAACTACCCACCAAATGTTTTCTTGCAGGTGCGTCGCGTCGGTCTCGGCCGCGACGGTCCACCCCCATCCTTCGACCTCACCGACCCTTACTGCAACAACGTTTCTTACGACTACGTGCCCATGCATGACCCCCACCTGGCTCACCACTTCTCCCGGAAACTGGCTCGGAACAGGATGAAAGTACTGGGCTATTGCACCAAAGATGGCAGAGCTGTCTGTTCTTTGAAAGAGTTCAACCAATATAGAAAATATTTGTATAATCAGTATATGGATCGGATTCACATGGAGATGACGAAATTGGTAAGTATTATGGGTTGACAAATGCAAGGTGTAAGTGTAAAAAATAACATTACTTTGAAGGGTGATAGTACTCATGGTACTGAACTTTCGCGAAGGGATGTAAGGGAAATTAGCAAACAAATTTTAATATGTTTCCATACTCTACAATCGTTCGATCAGCTGATTGCATTTAGTATGGCAAGTCCACACAGTTATGATCCATTTCGCATAGATAGTAAAATAGTAGTAACCAAGATTTTGATATTCCTACAGTTCATAAAATTATTATTAAAAACTGTACCGATAATGTAACTCAAATTATAATTTTATCGCAAAAACAAACTTACGCATAATCTCATCAAACGGTGCTAATTCAACTAAATACAAAGTAGGTAGGTACGATGCGTAAATTTAATTAGTTCATGTAAAATTTTAATTAACATTTAAAGTAATGATTAAGTACTTCGTTAACTTTAAATGTAAACTTAATGTGGTTACTGATAACAACATTGTATCTATTTTGATCGTGATTTCTTGATATTTTGTAGCCGAGGTCTTAATTTAATTACAGCTAATATATTTTTACATAAAAACATCAATAAAACACTAAGGTTAAATCGCAGCTTAAACTAACCATCATCATCAGCCTGCTGATAGAATCCATCACGCGAGCCATTGGGCGGATTGGAAGACTTCACATACGTATCAGAATTTCTTCTTCAACGTATGCAGGTTTCCTCTCAAATTTCTTCCTTCATTTTCCTTCACCGTTTGGGAACAGTCGGAAATATGTACACAAGTTAGATTACTCATTGGTACATATTATTATGGCATATCGTTTGTGCGGATTTGAACCCAGACCTCATGTTTGAGTGTCTAGCTCCACCTCCACCTCTCCGCAACGCGCCAACGAAGCTTTATTTTTAAATGGAAAATTTAAGTACAAAGTAAAAATTCATTTTATAAAAAGTTAAAAGTTGTAACTAATTTAATGACAGGATGAGCGTGCCCGAGATGACTTGACCCTGAAAAAAGTGGACGTGGACGTAGCCCGAAGACTGACGGCCTTCAACAAGGCCGAGAGGGCAAGGGAACATCTTGAGCAGCACGCCCAGCACCATCGCGATGAGTGGGCAGAGAAGAAGAGACTGTAAGTCGATAAATTCACTCTCTTTCCATCCTGTCACGTGAAATTTATGGCGCCCTAACTCTGATTATGTGTACGAGCCGGCCGCTTGTGTAGAGGAAATGTGATTTTCTTCTGTTAATAAAGTGTTTTAGTGACGATGTTTTTACCTCTTAATGAAGTACCTATATAAGTCTGTCCAACTGGAGTTTTTCTCTTGGTTGTTGGTGATCAAAATAGGTATAGACATATCCCGTTTGGTGGTGGCGGGGTCAGTCATCCGCGTCTTTTCTCCACTTTGCCCTATTTCTAACGTCGGTCGTCTTTGAAGTTTTTAACTACATCTTTATATGCCTGTTATGTCTAGACCTCGAGAGTTTTCTTTTTCTGTTTATGTAATAAATCCATTAAATTAAAGATAGCTATCCACCACCCACAACCATAACTCTAGAACTCATGAACACACCCAGGAAACGTTATGTTCTATAACAATAGAAATTCAGGCTTAATAATTCAATACTTTTAAATCAGGATCAACTGTTAAACCCACTGGCATATACTCTAGCGATAGACAAGCTCGTTCAAACAAACAACATGTCACACAAAACAACACAAAATTACACATTGCGGTCTTTCATTGCCATAGTGACGAAGTAAACTCGGGAACATTAATGCGGTGGTGCGCCCACAGCATTCAAGTGGAACATGTTGCTTCTATGAAAGGGCCTGTCTATCGCTTCAGTATATATCAGTGGTTAAACCCTATAAATAAACTATAGTAGAAGGAATCGCAGAATTCAATTTGGGTGATTGATAAATTCCAATATTCCGTCACCAAATAGCTAGAGAACTGGAAGACATGCGGCACACGAACCGTAACGATAGTTCGACGGCTCTTTGAGATGCCTCGAGGAAATCTTTGGGACAGATGAACATTTGGAACTACTCGACAACATCGAAAGATGCAAATGTTTGCGGTTTCGTTCAGGAAACTTAGCCATTTAGTTGTATGTAATTAAATTGAGAGACAATACGGACAGCATGTGAACCTTTGAGCCGGGGTTGCGCAGGGCAGGGGGGGCTTTTTAGTTAGTGACAGCCTGATGACTTGCATGCGGATTATATCTTGTGTGTTGCCATTGATGAAACTTGTAGTGGATATGATTTTGGGTTGATGAAGGGGTTGCGGACTTGCCGATTCGTTTTTTGTTGTTGCGATGAATTATTTAACATGTTTAATTAAATTGATGTGCTGCAGATCGCGGTCAATTGTCTCTGTCTATCCCAATAGGACAAAAGCGTGTATAAGTGTGGAAGGCTATATAATTAAACAAACAAAACGTATTATTTTTATTACTCGGTTAAAACATAAAATATGGTTAAACTTTGTATGTTTTTCTGTACACATATTAATGAACGTGACTGTGCGTGGCCTAGGTATTACTATACATATTAATCTACTCTCATCGAAGTACCTACATCAAGCTATTTTACGTAATTTGTTACCAAAAATCCTTCTAAACATCTTATATTGATACGCAGAATTAAGGAATTACTTAATTTATAGCCTTTATTTTAACGATTATCTTATACTAATTTTTTAGCAAACCAAAATATGTAATTTTAAATGCCATTTTATATTAAGTACCATGATACCAAGGTATTCCGTAGATTATCTACGCCACTAAATTAACCAAATGAAGAATAATGTTGTTTACGCAGTTCCGCAATAAGCAAGCAGTAAAAACCTTGTTTAGATTAGAGATCTGATGACCCAGTTTAGTAGATATTGCTCCGATGGTCATCAAAATATTATAATTAAGTTGGGATAGGATTTCATTATCACTAATCCTAAACCCAGGAAGGCTGTAACTTAATATAATTAAATATAATTAATCGTTACTATTTGGGTAGATATTTTCATTGAACATCAATCTAAGTATTACCACTATTATGTGAGCCATGAACATAACTAAGTATACAGGTATATCACCACTATTCTAAGAGCCAAATCTACTCACTGACTCATGACGATATCTCCAAATCTGTAAAGCCTAAAAACTTGTTTTAACATAACATAACACATACACACAGTTATACATACACACGACACCACATAGGACACACACACCACACCGCATAGGTATTGTGGTTTCTCTTGACGTTATACACCACTTCTGAAAATTTACATTTCTCGAAAGGACTAACTACTACTCGCCTACAGTACTGGAGACTTCGCATGCCACCCCGAGAAAACGATAAAAATCGAGATATGCCTCCTTCCTTATTATTTCACGTATGCCAGAAAGAGCGCGCATGACATTTTCTTGTTTAAACGCTTTATCGTGGGTGGCATGCTGCTGAGCTGGAATGTACCATTTTTGGAAATTTTAATTTACATAAGTTATGTATGTTTTCCGTTTTATTGTGTTTTAAAGTATAATTGATTGATTGATTGATGTACATAAACATAGATCAGTATCCCTTTCGAGATGGTCAGAAACATTCCTACAACTACCAGCTGTGTTGATTGTAGTTGTAACAATTTTTGAAGGTTTCAAGAGTAAAGAACGACTAAATTGTTAATATATCCTACCTAAGGAAACACGGTACGGCAATGAATGTTGTAGAAGTTAGTACAAATTGTTCTGATATCTATTACAATACAAGTACCTACGTAGTTAGTAAAGCAATATAGTTCCAAGCAAGCTAGATTATTGTGTAGTAAGACAGTGTGCTTATGAACTAACTTGAGAAACTCTAACTTTTGCCATGTCTACGAATAAGCGACGATACATGGAAGGTTCAAATATCCTGTATACATGTAATCTGTAGTATCATTTTGCAGAATTTCGTTTTAAACATCTGAATGCCAAATATGGCGATTGGTTAGTTAAGGTCAGAAACAAACAAATAACGAAGCCTACGAATTTAAATTCGCTGTCAATTACGAGGTTTTAGGCGAGATACAGGGTCCAACTAATAGGCTGACACTTTTTTAAGGGAATGATCAGACCATCAAACTGAACAACTTTATCTATGGGACCAACATTGAAATCACGAACAAAAAAACAACTGTTTTGAATGGGACAAGTGTTTTTTTTTTCGCGATTTCGATGTTGGTCCCATACCTAGAGAAAGTTGTTCAGATTGAAGGTCTAGCCATCCCCTTAAAAAAGTGTCAGCATATTAAGAAGGACCCTATATAAAATTACAGATTAGCGTTTAAATGAGTAGTGAGAAATACAGCCGAGACAATACAATACAATGAGACAATCAACACAGAATGAGAGGTAAAGCCCGACCAGAAAAACAAAAAAACCTGCGCTAGAATCGACTACAGCTTTTAATTACAATATTTCAAGTAAAAAAATTCGGTCCAATGATTTTCTGCAACGTGGCGAGCTTTTTATTTTCTGGTCAGGCTTTAACATCACGTTCGCGCTATAGATGAGCGAATCCCCCTCCCGCACCGCTCCGCTACCTAAGGAACATACTCGTTAAGCGCTAGACGTGTAGTAACTAGACTCTTATTTGAAAATAAAACCAAACCGTCAAAAATTATGTTGTAGGCATACAAATTATAAGGGAAAAAACTAGGGAAAAAACAATAGATATAATTTTAAATTCGCAATATAAACTCTTCCTAAAGGCAAAGCGTGGAAACTAAATGAAAACAAAGTGTCGCCATTAATCAGTCTGTTCCCTCCTCACGTACCGCTTGTTTAGCCCCTTTTTCCTCACTTAGATATATTTGACCAAATCTCATTAGTTAGCGAATAAATTCATACCTACTGACCCTAGTCAATTAGACACGATTCTTAGAATTGGTGGTTGTTTTAGCAATGATACTCGAAAAAAACTTGGCTATTTTTACCCGACTGCGCCAGAAGGAGTGTTATGTTTTTCGAGCGTATGTATGTATGTATGTATATATGTATGTATGTATGTATGTTTGTATGTCTATTTCTTTGGCACGCCTTACAGCCTAAACGGCTTGATGGATTTTAACGTATGAGGTGTCGTTAGATTCGTAAAAATCGTGAGAGTGTCATAGGGTACATTATTTTAATATGGCGTATGCGAATTAAAAAAGAGAGGGGGGAGAATCAAATATTTTTCCTAAAAAAATACAATATGGGTATCAAATGAAAGCTGGTGGAGAGCAGATTCCAAATATATATATATTTTAGTATTTTTATGCTACCATTTTGACACAAGACTAAAAAGTATGAAATAAACTAAATTATTTAGAAAAACAAAAAACCCGACTGCATAAAAAACTATTAACTGAAAAGATAAAAACAAGCTCCTTAAATCAACTATAATAACTTTGTTTGAGCAAATTAATACAATTTGAATGTTATTACTTATTAGGTAGGTATTGCAGGCCCCCACAAACCAATAACCAACAAATAGGTCATTTTTCTTTGTCCCCGCCTGCAATACCTACCTAATAAGTAATAACATTCAAATTGTATTAATTTGCTCAAACAAAGTTATTATAGTTGATTTAAGGAGCTTGTTTTTATCTTTTCAGTTAATAGTTTTTATGCAGTCGGGTTTTTTGTTTTTCTTAATAATATAGTTTTATAAGTACCTATTTAATTGTTTTTAAACGTAACATGGTTTTGTTGTATCTATGTCTAATAACCCTGGAGGACAGAGGTTCTACGAACGACCGTCTTTTTCCAGGAATTGACTGAAACGTAATATGTGAAACTGATATGATGTTTTTAAGAAATATTCTTTGTACTGTCTATTAGAGAAAGAACATCAAGCATTACCATTAAGTGGTTCAATTTCAACTCTTATGATACACAGAATAAGAACTCTAGTATAGTCATCTTTCAAAAAAGATAAACGTTTTCTTGGCCAACTTTACACTCTGCGGTCTTTAGAAATTAATTTCCATCTTGATACATACAGTGTATAGGGCTTGTAGAATATAAATTCAAGGCTCAGACTTTGTCTCTTTTAAGGTGGCAAATACAGTGAAAAGAACACAATATGTAAAACAAACATTAGGTACTTTAACATTCCAAAGCCCTCCTTTGGTCATAAACGAACAAGGAAAATTAAATGTCAATAATGCTGGATGGCAGGAAGAATAACCACGTTAATTAAATACACACAAAACCGTCTAGGGGGTCCCTCACCCCATCACATTTGGGGGGGAGAGTTTTTAGATATTGTCTCTTCTGAGTATGTACTTATGTACCTGTAGGATCGTCGATGAAGATTTCTTACCTTTATTAATATGATAATAAGGATCAGAAGTGTTCATCAACTTTTTTTTGTACGTCGTTCCAAATTTCACGTTTTTCAATTATAGGCTATAGTGATTGATGAGTCACTTGTTTCGCATTCTACTATTTTTTTCTAAATAGTTAAAAGAAACTAGATTTTGCCCGCAATTTCGTCCGCACCGGCTCCCGTTATTGTACCTAGATAAAATATATCAGTTTTTAAATCTAATCATAAGCTTTTAAACACAAACAGTTGCATAGAAATCGGTCCTTTAGTTTTTGCGTGATGCTCGAAGAAACACAAACTTTTACAGTTTTATAATAGACAAAAACATAGTGCCTAGGTTTTGAAAATTAAACTGTCGACTAAAAGTTTTTACTCATATAAAACATATCAATGCATTAATGTCATATAAATTGGTAAATAAATACTTTTGGGAATTGAAATTTAATATTAGGAACAGTTTCCCTTAGCGATTTTTGCAATAGGGTTTACCTATCATGAATGTTTAATTTGACAAAAGAAGCGAACACCCAAAGAGTAATATAAGTATATTAGAAAAGAGAACCCACTCGTGGCAACGTATGCATCCACCTTATGTCAAATTGAAAGCTACCTAACTCCATCTATGTTCCCGTTCTGTTATTAAACCTATACTATACATACCTACATATATCTACTCATACGTATACATATTATTGTTTTGAATGCTAGTTTTCGTTCAATCCCGCACCGATCCTGTTAAATTTCAGTCTCCCTACTATTTCTGTAATCTGTATATTGGTGAGAGAACAACAGAAACTCCAGAACATCACTAAATCGGCACGAAATTGAACTAAAACTACAAACAACACGCACATAACACAAATAGGCAGCCATCTTGTGAATTTGGCAATTTGACATTGACATAGACCATAAAATCTTTTTTTTTCGTAGTTTGCAGAACGTAATACTAGATGGCTGCACTTTCTATGCAAACTACATTGAAGATACCTGCCAAAAGGCAAATGTCCTCCCACTGCGAACACCCCTGAGAAATTTTCCGGTTACTTTCAAAGAAGATACCTATAAACGCGAAGTAGCGAAAGAGATCTGTCAGGATCGTAGCAGATGGCGTTCTATTGTCTCTGCCTACCCCAATTTGAGACAGGCGCGAGAATTTAAATACTTTATAAAATTATTATTTTCTTGGTAGGCACAGTATGTTTTTTGACCTGAAAAGCGGTCATGGTCGTTTTATTCGTGTAATCGTTAGTGTTAATCATTTTGAAACTGAGAGTAGAACTCCCGTGCGTCAAGTCTTCTTAATTCTTCTTAATATTGAGTTGTGATTTTTTAATTTTTTTTTTCAAAATATCGCTATAACTTCCAAATAATCCGGTTTTCTTCTTTTTTCTCAATTTAGTATAATAAAACAATAAACGAGGTATTTTATACACATTACAAAAGTTCTCGAACATTTATGTTAATGACGAAATTATACATTTTATTGTTTTTCGTTTTTTATTTTTTATTTCTATATAGTCAGTTATTGGGGTTCCATTTTTACTTTTCAACATTAAGAGCCATACTATTGATGTCTAATAAAAAAATCAGATCTAAATCTCGTAGGATATAGGAGTTATTAACTAATTCTTCTAAAAGTTCTAAAATTATCAGAAAAAAACATTAGAAGTTAATAACTCCTATATCCTACCAGATTTAGATCTGTTTTTTTTTGTATACATCAATAGTATGGCTCTTAATATTGAAAAGTAAAAATTGAACCCCAATAACTGAATATAAAGAAATAAAAAATAAAAAATGAGAAACTATAAAATGTATAATTTCGTCATTAACATAAATGTTCGAGAACTTTTGTAATGTGTATAAAATACCTCGTTTAATGTTTTATTATACTAAATTGAGAAAAAAGAAGAAAACCGGATTATTTGGAAGTTATAGCGATATTTTGAAAAAAAAATTAAAAAATCACAACTCAATATTAAGAAGAATTAAGAAGACTTGACGCACGGGAGTTCTACTCTCAGTTTCAAAATGATTAACACTAACGATTACACGAATAAAACGACCATGACCGCTTTTCAGGTCAAAAAACATACTGTGGTAGGTACGCATAGCATATGCTCACGACTATATTCCCCGAGGTAGTTAAGTCAGATATATTAGATATATTCTGAAACCTCAGAACATCCACGATTCACCAGTAGTACCGAAACTCTGTCCCGTCGTCGTTTTCTTGGTACGTATGGGAAATATTTCTCCATTAACAAAATGTTGACATCCTATATTTGTAGACTATTTACGAATCTGCAGAAAACCAATTTTTGAAAATATTGTGTTGTGATTTTAATCCAGAATAAATGACAAGGATGACTGTGCAAGAACTGATACCTGATACAACTATTAAACCAATATGCTTAATCTCAATACGAACACCATTAGGTAGAGACAATGCATGCCGAAATTGTAAACAATTTAACCGTCGCGTTGCATTCCGAATTGTAATTATGTATGTCGATATTTGTATTCTCTGTTAGTGCTTGTTTGCCAACTACTCACGTGATGCAGTCTAGTGCTTTAATATATGCACTAAATGTCTAAATACTAAGCAGAAGGGTTACTACCTACCTCATTCATACTAAAAGGCTTTGAGACAAGCACGGACCTGAAAGAAATACGGATCGAGTATTGCACTAAAAAGATGTGAAGCATGCAAGGTTATACAGTCTCGTTTGTTCTACAAGGGACCTACACTCACACAGATGCACTAGCTCTAGGCGCAGGTCCGACACCCGTCACCATTATGTACCGCGTGACAGCACGCACACAAAAGAAATGGGTGCTTCACTCATGATTAGATGACATTACGTCTGGTTCTTCTTTAAGTCTGTGGAGACAAGTATGATACTCAAACCATCCCGATCAAAAACTTATATTGATTCTTGACTGCAGTAGGGTAATACCCTACTAATGTAGGGAACTGTAAAAGGGGCGTTCACAAAAGACCAGCGATGGTCAAAGTGGCACAGGTAATAATAATTGAGACAACTAGACTTACGTAATTACGTCCATTGTCTATTAAAAATGGTGACAACCTCAGCCTCACTACCTGACACCTGTCACACAGTCTGACAGAGTTTGGCCACTACTAGTGGAATTATTCTGAATATTATGGCGAATTTAGAATACCTATCTCAAATCGTGAGCATATGGTTTGCTTGCAAAAGACTAAAACTACTACGGCAGCGCGCAAAGCACTTTTATCTTTATTCACTGGCATTTATTACCCATATTTCAAACGTTAAACATGGTCCACGTTTTGTGGGTTTTGTTCGTAAATCATTTTGTTAACACCTTGTATGAAGTGAACTTTCTGTACCATCTGTATATTGTTCTCTTAGTTCTCCAACTCACAAACTTGGTAGAATTTACATAACGTATTTAGGCTGCATCATTCGTCAAGCCTCTTCAATCAACCTTGTTTCACAATAATGCAGTTTGGAACTATTACTTTTCGAACTAATTTCTTTGTGTGAAGCTTTTACGAATAATTCCTTATTTCGTACCTACTGCCTTTTATGCTGACACTTTTTACGGGGATGATCAGACCGTCAAATTGAACAACTTTCTCTATGGCAACAAAATCGAAACCGTGAAAAAAAAACAGCTGTTCCATACAAAACTGCAAAAGTATTTGAGCCAAATTCATGGGACAGGGATCATTCATCTTTTTTAAGAAGTCAGCATATTAAGAAGGTCCCTGTATCAGTCAGATGTATTTTACATACTTTATGATATTCAATTTCCAGAGTTAATGTAAGAAGTCAATAATACCCCTTAGGTATTCCCTCACCAAGAGATGAGGGAGTCCTGGTTCCACTTACGTGCAACAGTGGGGAAGATAGTGACCGGGTGGAAATGATGTAAGAAGTAGGTAGGTATACCTACTGGGGGAAAGTGGAACGTAACCGCATTGCAACAGTGCTACAGTACTGCAACAGAAACCAAAAACAAGCATCAAAAAGTAGATGATAATTGGTGCATCCATTATTTGTGACGTATACAAATATTTATTTAATTTTTAACCCGCATTAATGCGACGACGGGAACCGCTATAAAATGATATAATTGATTTTTCTTTCGGCAGTCACCACATTTCATAATTTTTTACAATTTGCTTTAATACTGCTGAACCGATTTTAATGAAACAAAGCTAAGACACATAAAAAAATACCTTTCTATTACAAAAAACCGCATCGAAATCGGTCCAAACGTTTGGGAGTTACATACAATGCTACAAACAGATAGACAGACAGACAGACAAACTTATTACCTCTTTTTGCGTTTGGGGTTAACAAATTGGCATCTTCACACGCGCGCCGTCTCACTCGCACGCGCGTTTGTGCATCTTGCTCGGCTCCAGTTTCACTCGAAATGCGGGTGTGAGGTGCGGTAACTGAAGTTAGTGAAGGGCAGGGAGTGGCCATTCCGTACCCTACTACCACTTCTGTAGCTACTGTAAAAGGTACTGTTATCTATTCTGTGACATATTTTAGAAAACAATTAGGAATAATTACTCAACGCTACTCCGGTAGGTACAATGAGAAGTTATAAATAACTACTAAGTATACACTGAATAACAACCACACGTACATAAACCTAGACAAATTGATAATTAACGCGCGGCGTGGAGCCAGACGTGTACCGCAATACAATAGTCAAGCAGTAGCGATCAATACATTTTCGTACAAATTAACGCAATACTAGAAAACTGCTTGTACATAACCGATTGGAATTAAACACTATTTTAATAATAATAATAAAAAAAATATCTTTTAAAAAATCGACTTTTCTTCTCGCGATGCTTGAACAATACTGCCACAGATGGCGACGGCACACGTTCCATCCCTCTCACACGCGGATCAGATTCAGGATCAGATCAGAGAAATCTAACTCTCATAAACAAGTTTCTCTGATGCTATCAGTACTAACGAGTTTCTGGAAACTTAAGTGCGATTTTAAAACCTCTGGCTGTTCGGTGAATGAAAACCTACATGCTTCAATGCAGGGTGTAAGGAGAAGTATTATTAACCTTTAAACCACACACTCTACCAATCAAACTGAACAACTTTTACTATGGGCGAAAACCTTTCAGCGCAAAAAAAATCTGCTGTTCCAACCAAACTGAAATGCCTACTCGACTGAAACGTATGGAACATCTGTTTTTTTTTGTTCTGACATGTTTACTCCCATTTGATGGGTATAGTATGTGGTGTAAAGGTTAGGATACTTTTCCTTACACCCTTTCTATGTAGGTGTATCAGCAAAATGAACGTGCTCTTCACAGGGTGGATTAATCACCATCATTATGTTTAGTTCCACTACTGCCTGGTCCGTGTATTGAGCCTGTAATGAATTTCCTTCGTGAAGGATCTTTTGCCATTATTACGGTTTTCGTCGGTTTCAAAGCAAACATTACTTTAATGTTGCTCTTTGCGTATGTAGACATCAAATTACTTATCAACTGTATGTTCCTTTACAGAGTGATCAGAACTTAGCTACAACTAGTTAGCGTGTATATACTTATTGTTTTCTGAAAATTACATTCTATACCTACACAATGACTTCGCATCGCGGGTTTATGCTTTGTTTTACATTACTGTTTTGTGACCGAATACATTTGAAAGATTTGATAGGACTGTAATGTCAGCGGTAATGTATGACAGCCGAGCATAACTGATGCATACTAAGGTAACATTAGAGACACGTGCCAGTTTTTGGTAACAAAATTTTAAAAGACAGAAGTGCATGAAGATGAATGTGAATGAGGCTAAAGAGGTGTGTCAGAGTCGTAGCGTGTGGCGGGCCGTGGTCTCTGCCTACCCCCATGGAACCATGGCGTGAGCTTATTAAAAAAATTAAAATGTTTGCAAAAATAAAAATCGTTATTTATTATGTAATAAATACACAAAAGGAGAACATAGTGGACAGCAGTTAGTACATTTTAAGATTAAGAGTAATAGTGGTCCCAGTGAACCTGTAGGCGGTTTTAACAATGTTCAATAATCGTCAAGTGACACCATGTGCATTTATTTATATTTATATAAAATATGGCTGGCTGGCTTTTCGGTGAAGGAAAACATCGTGAGGAAACCTGCATGCTTCAATTTCGAGGCGTGTATTGTACTCACTGTCCATTATAAGTGGCGACGGGCTCACCCCCCGTCACACTGGACAGAGTTTCGGTACTACTGGTGAAACGTGGATGTTCTGAGGATTCAGAATATCTCTGACTACCCCCTCGGGGAATATAGTCGTGAGCATATGCTATGCTATGCTATATAAAATAAAAATAATTACTTAAGTAAGTAAATAGTTTTAAACTTCGTTCAGAAGTTTAAATGTTCTTTTATTGTATGATGTGGTGACTCCATGTGTATAGAATGTCATTGGTTTTCCGGTTATAAATATTTTATACATACCTACATAAAATCACGAAAATAATCCCATTTCGGGGTCAGAAACTTTGCTACAACTAAAATTTTACAAGGTTAACATTTTCGAAGAAACGAAAGAAGATTTTTTTCGCTCACACAAAGAATACACTTTCAGGTTCTTCAAAGCATAAACAGAGAAAAATAATGATTTGGATCTAACTAAGGATCTTGCTTATTTAAAAAATAAAAATGTGGAGAAAAAAGCGTATATTTATTCCGTAGAGATTTCATTCGGCGAATATCGCACGTAAATCAAAAGCTTTTCCAACACGTTTTTAATTAGAAGAAACTCTAGGAAGGTAGAGCCGTTGCTAAGCCTCGCACTCACTCATTCACCCAGATTTATGCCAAGAATTTTAAGACCTAAACTGAGGTTTAGATTTACATTTTACATTTAAATGGAGTACTTCCTGCTTGAATCGCTGGATTCGGGATATCTCAAATGTTTAAGTAACGTTATACTTAAGGGTATATTATTCGGAGCGCGCTCCATACAAACGTACTATGGTGATATTTTCAATACTAACCAATTAAAGTCAATGAAATTTTGCAGAAACAATGTAGAAACAAATTTCTATGCTTGTATGGAGTCAGATTTTCGTTAAAATGTATAGTTTTCAAGTTACAGTGTCTCAAAGATTTCCATACAAATCTTAAATTAATCCTAGCATTGAAACTGTATATTTTAACGAAAATCTGACTCTATAGAAGCATAGAGATTTGTTTCTAGATTGTGTCTGCAAAATTACATTGACTTTAATTGGTTAGTATTGAAAATATCACCATAGTACGTTTGTATGCAGCGCGCATTTTCGCTCTCGGAATAATATTCTCTTAAGGATTTCTATTTTGTAGGTATGTAATTAATCGTACTGCTATGGTGTACCTATCTGATAAACGGTGTGGCCGATAAAAACACTACATGAGGAGATTAGCATAAATAAAACCTATCTGGGAACTTTAGATGCATAGGTACGTTTCCTAAAATTGAGACTCATAGTAAATTTCAAGCATTTTGTTTAATAATTGGAAACTATGTGAAACACAAACTGCGAGGCAAGGACGGACCATCAAACTGAACAACTTTCACTATAGAACCAACATCAGGAAATGCGAAAAAAAAATCACCTGCTCCGTACAAAACAGCTGTACTTATTCGACTCAAATGTATGAAACAGCTGATTTTTTCACATTTCCTGAGGTTGGCTCCATAGTGAAAGTTGTTCAGTTTGATGGTCTGAATTCACCGTTCCAGTATTTGCTAGGCTGTCACTTATACCCTGTATATTAAATCGAATGTGTCTCCTTTTACTCAAAACTAAATTTGCATTTCAGTGCAAAAGAGCAAGAAAAGAAAATACAAGCACGAATGAAATACTTAGCAGAGTTTAATGAGAAACAGCGTAAAGAGCGGGCGGCGAGAGGAGCCGAGAAAGAGAACAGACTCAAACAGAGAGTGCAGGCCGCTGCAGAAATGGAACTCCGACGTAAAATAACCATGGTGCGGCAGTGGAGAGCGAACGAGAAGAAGCGATTGAACCGACTCAAGAAGGAAAAGGAAGCGACACAGCATCGCTTGGATAAAGAGGTAATACTGTACTGTACCTGTAAATTGTATTCTAATCTACTGAATAGAATAGAATATGAATAATTTGCTTTAAAACAGGTATGACTTAAAATGAACTTCATCTGTTCTGTTGAGCTTTAGATAATTAATCCCTTAGATTATCAAGATAGACAGTCAAAGCTACGAAAGCGTCGAAAAAAATAGGAACCAGTACTGGTTCCAAATCCCTATACATACTTCGATCAAAATAAAATGAATGGATAGGCCTTAAGCGAACATTTCAAACCAGAAAAATGAGGCAAAACAAATGAAATTTTTACTTGTCACTTGTATGAAAGTGCCCTAGATTTGACAGATAATGGCGCTAGTTTGTATGTACCAAGTGCACCAGTAGTTTGCTTCAACTTACCGCGCTTTAGGCCTATCCATTCATTTTATTTTGATCGAAGTATACATATACACGCACACAAACATAATTAGTATGGCGCCTCACGCACACCAACCTAAGAAAGTTAGCCCCTTTTGTTTTATACGGAACAAGTGTGAGGCTCATTCTAGACATATACTTTTTCTAAGATTAATCCATAATTCATACTTTATTTAGCATCACTCAAACATTATTAACAGGAATATTCTCCACGATCTCTTAAAAGAAGCTGTGAGGCACACTTTATCATAAAAGTATTCAGCCAATGTTTTGTTTGTATCTTGTTAGTTTTCCGTTAAAATACAGGGTGTAAACTTAAATGCGTTACATACCTACTACTTTATGGGGTACTTCAGACCATCAAACTGAACGACTTTTACTATGGAACGAAAAAAAACACTGTTTCACACGTTTTGGACTACTACAGCTATTGATATTTTCTATGGAATAGCTAATTTTCTTTTCGCGAAAAGTTACCGTGTTAAAAGATTTTCATACAAATCTTAAATTAATCCTAGCATTGAGAATATTTTAACGGAAATCTGACAAAATATAGACACAGAGATTTGTTTCTAGATCGTGTTATAAAAATTTCATTAACTTTAATTGGTTAATAATTAATATTGAAAATAAGACAAAACTTCGCTTGGTCGCAGTTCGAATATTTATTTAACTAAGTGTATATTTTAGGCCAACGAGAAATGGACGTCGCGAGTCGGGGCGCAAAATAAGAAGATTCTCGAAGAATCTTTGCTGCTGAAACTGTACACCGATGACATGCACGCTGGAGCCATGAGGAGAGCCAAGTACTTGACATATGCCTACATTAATACTTGATATAAAATCTGTTCTGAATCTGAATTTGTGAAGTTAGCAATAAAATGCATGGCTATAACGAGGATGCGTCTACATCTGGCGAATGCGCAGCTAGCTAGCCGCCCGCGAGCTTCGCCGTGCGTTCATTTTATGCTCCTGGGTCGCTCCTGCGCCGCCCGCGCACGCAGCGCGCTCTCTGTACAGGGTGTAAGGAAAGATATCATTAACCTATAAATTACATACTCTACTCATCAAACTGAACAACTTTTACTATGGGAGAAAACCTGTCAGCACAAAAAAAAACATCTGTTCCATATTAAACTTCAATGTCTACTCGACACAAACTTATGGAACAGCAGATTATTTTTTGTTCTGACGGGTTTGTTCCCATAGTAAAAGTTGATCATGGTTGTTTGATGAGTAGAGTATGTAGTTTAAAGGTTAATTGATACTTTTCCTTACACTCTGTATAAGCTTTTCATGAGTTGCACTAAAGAGGCACACCAAACAATTTGCGAGCTGCGCATATCGTGAATCCGCTTCGACCAAAATAATAATGCGCTACATGCGTGAATACGGTACATTAACTTTCTGATCAAATTTAAGACATGTGATATGCATGACGCACAACATAGCTGTGACATGTTTATATTCAATAATAATTATTTGAAATAAATTTTATGGTTCTAGAACTAGGTGTTTAGGTATACATAAAACGACCCTATCTATTATAGTTTGATTCTCCTAGCCAGACATACGGTAGAATTCGTAACACGCTACACGCACACGGAAACCACCAAACGGATCGTAGCAAATGTACCTACTTTGATGGAAACAGTTTTCCAGAATGTACCAAGGTACTAATTGAGTTCTTCGTTGCTCCAGGAAAGCAGAAGTATACGCCTACACCACAGATCTCAAGCTGCAACGCGTCCGACTGATCAACTGGAAACTGCTGCATGGAGGCGACGTGAAGGCTGCCCAGCTCGTGAAGAAGATGGGCTACGAGTTTGAAAAGGTTTGCTTCTACTATGTGTGAACGGAGGAAAGAGAATGTGGGGTAGACCGTCAATATCAAATTATAATATAATGGCTATATCAGCAAACTCTGTTTTTCAATATAATTTATTCTGGCATTCTATCCTTAATAATATGCAATTGTTCATATCAATCAATTTCAATTAAAATCATACGAGTACGTTCCTCCTCCATCATGACGAAAAGAAAATTTTTACTTGTAAATTCTTGGCGACTTGACTTCATGATTATCGTGTCCTTCCTTAGTCTATTCATTACCTACCTACTTATATAACAAAATTGCTTCTTAAATCAATGTTCTTAACAGATGTAATTTTAATCTAGACTTGCGTACGAATGTTTTCTTCAAACAATTCATGTGTACCTACATACGCTTTTTTTGTTCTTAAAGAGCTTGGCCTGAGGCCGTGTCGCTCTGTAAGTTTCTCCGGTTAATAGGTACACAGATATTTAACAATAAATATGTTGACGACCTATAAACCCTTGAGGTCAGAAACGGCTACAACTAAAATCTTTCAAAGTCACAATTGTTAAGGTTTAGGTGATTCTATTTAAATACCTTGAAATTAGGAATAATGTAGGTATAAATTACAGTCAAAACGTGGTGCCAAAGGCATGAGTCCCGAGCGGGCTCAGCGCCTCGCTTCCGAGGCGATGGCCAACGCAATCTCGACGAGAGGTGACCCGCTGATGATCCTCGGGCAAGCCCGCGCTAGGATGGACATGGAAACCGTTCTACCGTCTGCGCCGATCAAACTGCTTGATGAGGTTGGTTTTTTAATCTCAATTTCCAAAAGTGAATAGATTCCCGGCGTTCTAGGATCTCTCCCATACCTAACCTTCCAATCATCATCACTGCAGGACACAAGCCAATCAGGGAGGGTGTATTTTCTCAGGTCACCACGCGTGCTCAATTGCGGATTAGTGGACTACACATACGCAACAGAATTTATTCCTCAGCGTATGCAGGTTTCCGCAAGATGTTTTCTTTCACCGTTTTAGACCAGTCGGTATTACGTACATACCCTACAATACAAATCGTTTAAAAACCACGAATTTTCTTGAAAGAGAAGCTAATGGCATGGTGAACTATTTGAAAGTTTCCTTTGAATTTAATATAGCCATGCACAGACACGAAAGGGTGTGAGCGAAAAGAAATACAATTTTCGACACCATTTGACCTCCGAACTAAAAGCTACTATAACGACTTACCTACCTACTGATTAAATAACTACCTATCATACTAGATGAGTTATACTTCTTCTTCTTTCGTGTCAGCATGAGCTATAATCGCATGACAATTTCTCATGATTTAGTGGATAGATTAGCTAGTCAGCAAATCAGCAAAGGTAGTATGGAGGTTGAATGCCCAGGGCGCCCCAGACGAACTCTGATTTCGTTGGTCGAGGAATCGCTTTCCTTGCTATCTGGAGTTACACTGAAAACGACCTATCGTCCACCTCTTTTATAGATGCTTGAGACAGCAGTATTGGACTTTGCCCGACGTCGTGTCCACCTACTACTTCTAGATGTTGAAAACGTGGTGCATCATCGTGCAGCACTCGTCTTCTTCCAGATCTACCGACCTGCTCCGCCGAAGAAACGGTGAGCAACTTTAATAAAATGTCAGGATGCTAGACGTGCATGGTACTACATGAAAAAAAAAAAATCTCATTGTAAAATTTTAAATGTGTTAATGATTAACGCCATTTTATTTACGGTACTCTAACCGCTCATGGCAATTTGGGCTTTCTAAACTAAAATCTTTTGCATCTTTCTAGATCCAAAGTTCCACGCTGGTCAATTCAGGTGGCAAGAGAGTTGACTCGTCAGTTCACAAACGTGCGCAATGAAGGCAATTCCATTGTTTTCGGTGAAATCGTCAATATTGCTTCCGATGATACCACGGAGCAAGAAATGAAGAGTGCGAGAGATCGCCTTCCTACACCTGTGGTATGAATAATTAGTTTTCTAGCTTACTGCGCGTAGGTACTGGTGTGTCGCCGGTTTCCGCCATCACGCGCTATTTTTCTAGTTGACGCGTATTCAACCGACCGTTGGGCCCGGAACGTTCTGCAGGTGTGTCCCTACACTAATTGACTGCACGCTTGAGTTTTTCATTATCAATATAATATCTTATCCATCATACAAATTAAACTGAGGAGTGTTCAGAACGGCCTCATATACATTTTATTTTTAACAGCCATCAATGACGAAGTTAGCTGAAGTAACGTTTACTGATCGCGTTGAAGACCTCCCCGATCCTGTCTCTGTGGCAAGCTACTTACCTGAAAGAAGAAAACTCTTAGAGGTGATATTTTTTTTTTGTAAAAATACGAATGATTCTTTCAATGTTTGTGGACAGGTCCTGGTCCAGGACTCTGTCCTTTTAACAACTTATTTTGTTGTAGATGGTGAATGCAGCAGCGAAACTTTTGTCTCGGTTCGTCAGTCAACGGGTTCATAAGGCTATGGACGTGACCGTGGGGAAAGTTACTCTTCCATATATTAGGCACCCAAGTTAGTATTATTCTCTTTCAATGGAAAACATTTCATTTTATGAAAGGTACCAAGCTTCGAAAGCCATTTGGAGATTATGTGATGTAAAGCTTAAGTATATAAAATCATCAGATTTTTCTATTCATTATTTAAGTTCTGGAGTTATTTGAAAAATATTCGCAGTGTTCGGACTCGTCAACTTTAGTGAAAGCCCACAATTTGTACCTATGTTAGATTTGCATGCCAAGCCTCATTCAATAGTATGAAAACCACTGGCCCGGCGCTTTTTTTTTGTCATTTTTCGAGGAATGCAAATTTTCTGAAAGCACCTACCTCTGCAGGGGCTCCTATCTGTCATTCACTCACAGCTGTGATTGTCGTTGATTTCATCGGCATAGATTTGTCTGAAAAGATTGGGCTGATCTCCATGCCCGCTGACTTAGCATGAAAGTGCGCATTTTTAGTTTTTACTTTTATTTTAGTGGAATGGGGTGAAGCGGTGGAAAGCCTCTCCGACGCTGTTGTGAACAACCGCGTGAGTAACGAATGTGGTGACGTCAGACGAGCCGGCGAGTTTCTCTCCCACCGTATACTGCGCGCGCTCCAGAATGAGATGAAGGCCGAAAAGCAAAGAAGGGTAAGACCACCAATTTGGTTAGGTAGCTGTTTTAGTATAAGATTATACTAACATTATACAGGTATAAACTTAAATGCGCGAACTTTTATTATCGGTCCAATATTGAAATAGTGAAAAAAACTGCTATTCCACACATTGGAATTTTAGCAGGTAGCTGTTGACATTTTCTATGGAACAACCAATTTTTTTTTGCGATTTCAATATTGGCCCCATAGTAAAAGTTGTACGTTTGGATGGCCTGAAGCACCCATTTCAGTATGTATTAACGCATACCTACCTAACCTAACTATTACCAGTATAATATTAAGTACGTGAAACTATAATTACCAGGCTGGATCGGCGCATTGCAGAACACAGTCATCATCACAGCCTATATACGTCCCACTGCCTACCCTCAGGTAGGGTGTATGGTCGCCAGTCCATCACATCATTCGCATCAGAATTTCAGCGTATGTAGGTTTCTTCACGATGTTTTCCTTCACCGTTTGAGAGCAGTCGGTATTACGTAGGTACATAAGTTATAAAAATTCATCGGTACATGACATGTGGTCCGTGCGGATTCGAACCCGGACCTCAAGATTGAGTTTCCATAGCTCTCCGCAACGCGCCACCGACGCAGAGGTTCCCGGAATTTATCAGTGTGACTGGAGTCAATATATCCTATGATATTAGTCATATCGGCTAAAATAACACGTATCCAGGGCCCCCAAATTTTTTCATCGTTTCTCAATCCCTACGGCCCAAAGTGCTTGATGTAGCCGCTAATTTCATCACTAAAACAAAATAATTACTATCTTACAGAAGAACAGCGGCATGTCTGACGAACTAACAGATAAGAAAGACTTCTATACTCCTGGCTAACTTTCAAGATTTGATATTTATTCTACGATGTAGCGGCAGATTTTGAATCTTTGTTACAATTTTCTCTAAGTGTAGCGACACACCTGCGGAACTTACGGCGCCGAACGTAACCAATATACATATTAATCTATGGCCGAACGTTCGGTTCTACTAGGAAAAATGGCGCGTAGTGGTGTGTCGCCGGTTTAAGGAAAAGCATTGCACGCGTATTCAACCGAACGTTTCGCTGGTGTGTCGCTACACTTAATCGTTTTGTTAGTTAAAAGTTTACGAATCGATAAATTCGTATTGTTAATCTTTGTTTTGTTTTTCAATAAACTTTGAATAATTAAAATTTTATGTTAGTTTAATTTTGGCTTTCCTTCAAGATATGGTTTTAGGTCAGCCACATACATTCTGATTCGGAATTGTGATTTTTTATGGGTTTGATGCCTCCGTAATTCCGTAGGATCTTACTCTAATATACAGGGTCCAACTTAATATGCTGACACTTTTTTAAGGGATTGATCAGACCATCAAACTGAACAACGTTCTTTAATGGACCAAAATCGAAATCTACTTCTGATGCCGACTGTCCACGAAATGTCATTTTATATGAATCAATGTTGCGAGATATTATTGCATTTTCCAGGTTTATTAGAAGCAGAATGTGTAAATTAACCATACAGACAGATACCTGGCATCAAGCACTAAATGGCGACATTAATTTCAACGACTCATATAGTCAAACAAGAGAGGGCCCCGCTGGAAATTAAAAACTTAAAAATGCAATAACTTTTAAACCAAACCAGCTAGATCAAATCTTTTGATACAGTTTTAATAGGAATTCAGAGCACTAAATATTGATGTAACATTTTAATCATTTTTGTCCATAATAAAGGAGGGCCCCGCTGGGCGGACGCTAGCTTAGATTTGATATAACTCCGTTATCTTTGAAGCACTAAATATAAGGCCATACATATTCAGAGAGCACTAAATGATTAGCTAGGTTTCAAAGCCATAGGGCCGAGGGCCCCGCTGGACATACGGACATGCTGTTACATACAAAACTGCAAACATACTCGAACCAAAAATGACAGCTGTTTTTTTTCGCGATTTCTATGTTGGTCCTATAAAGAAAGTTGTTCAGTTTGACGGTCTGTTCATCCCCAAAAAGAAGTGTCATCATTTAAGAAGGATATAATAATAATTCCGCATGTATGTGGCGGGCCTTAGCAGTACCTATACAGGGTGTTACAAAACACCCTAGTAATACGTAACGGGGCGCTTTAAACCGAAACTGAACAACTTTCACTATGGAGCCAACACCGAAAACGCGAAAAAAAATCTGAAGCACCCCTTAAATATTACTAGGATGTTTTGTTACACCCTGTAGGCACCTACTCGAGTAGTTTTTGGGCATATCGATCAACACTCGAAACTTGAAGAACGTAATTTTGCTGAAGTGTTCAAACGTGATCAGCGTCCGATATCATATAACGCAGCGCACTTGTCAAGGGATACGCAAGTAGCTACTTTTTAACCGAGTTTCTCTTTGACACGCAGATAAAAGGGGAGGAAGTGTTTAGAGGATCGGCGCAAAGAATTGTTATAAACTAAGCTAATCTCGCGACTCGAATTTCTTTTGAATCGCTGAGCTAAAGAGATTGCAAAGATGCTCCGCTCTCTGAGTGGAATCCTGCAGATTATCTTGGGTTTGAGAAATAGAAAAAAAAATAGAATATACCACATTAAATAAGGTTAATCAGATAACTCCCAGGGGGAGCGTGCCATTCATTTCTCTGTGATAAAACTAGGTAGTCGCCATCAGTCACCGGTCGGTTTGCTACTTGCCCCCTTTCTGGTTTTGTCTACTAACAAGAAGAATATTAGTGCTTAATTTTAATAAATTCTTAATAGTGAAAGATACCATTGAACAACAGAGGAACATAAATTTAGAACTTCAACACATTATTCTACCCTACAAACCTTCTTTTTACTTTGATCGAAGTACAAAACATTGTAATATATTGTAATACATTGTAACATACCTAAGTCTGTGTACAAAACACGAGTTCAAATATAATTAATAATCGCTACAGCTACGCTTGACTTAATTCCACTACCTACCTAATACGTGGCAAATTGTCCCATCCTGGTTCTGTTCCTAGATCACCCTGTAAACAAGTTAGGTACTACCATGGAGTAAGAGGAGATGGCATATCGGCTTGTTTCTATAGAAAATTATGTCGCCGACAAAGGGGGTGAGGGACGGGTGAGGGGAGACAAAAGCATTAGGGGAGCGTGTAATTTCTCTATGGTATACCAACAACCGCAGTACAAACTAGTGCCCAGTTGGTGGTTTCAGTGCTAACTTTGATACACCATCCAACCACTTTGATACACATACCACCAAGAGGAGCGTGTAATTTCTCTATGGGTACTACCGAATCAAAATCATAACATAATTAAACGTTGTCTTACCTACTGCGCACAATCTATTATATGACCTACTGGACTAATTTCGATTTTAACACGTTCGTGGGCAGTGCAAATCCTGAAATGTCACTGGAAATTCCCATACAAATTCACACGACTGTCAAAACCGTACTGACAATACTCAGCCTAAATGACATCGAAGATTGTGACAGTACGGTAATAGCCATAGTACGGTAATGGCCGAACTGCCACTGCTATTACTGAATAGTATTAACATCAGTGACAGTACGGTTATTGCAGTAGTACGGTAATGGCCGTACTGCCACTGCTATTACTGAATAGTATTAACATCAGTGACAGTACGGTTATTGCAGTTGTACTGTAATGGCCGTACTGCCACTGCTATACTGAATAATATTAACATCAGTGACAGTACGGTTATAGCTGTACGGTATTGGCCGTAATATCACTGATTTCAATGCATTTACATTAATGTTAGTGACAGTACGGTTGTAGCATAATTAACAAATTACCAAAAGTATCACTATAACAGTATTAGTCTCTAAATAAATCTCTAAATCTATTCAATAAAAGACGTTTAATTATAGTAATTTTTTTGAAAATAAGTACGGTAATATTATCACGAACTTAAGTATTTTGAGTTTAATGAGTTTACCTTAGATAAATACCTAACCTAGTGAAACGTGGATGTTCTGAGGTTTCAGAATATCTCTGACTACCTCAGGGAATATATAGTCATGAGCATATGCTTCGCTAGGCTATGCCTTAGATAGGTGATTGGTCTTCGCAGCGAAATCATCATCCATCATAAAATGGATCTTCTTTAGGACTTTAGCTCTAGATCATCTGGACACTGGCGTGATGCTTGTCTTCTCTTTTCGCAATCGAGGGATTTAAAGAGAAAAAATAACATTGAGCACAAGCACAACATAAACCATAATACCATTCTTCCTATGGGTGTCGTACGAGATAGGGATAGATACGAAAGATAAGGTTTCTTATGCGTGATCGAAGAAATTGATTATACCTAATATGTAGGTATTGTATGAATAACCCATTATTCAAAAAATTATCACAACGATTTTTGTTTTAATATCTTACCAAATTTTACTTTGCGATACAAAATAGTCAGGTTGGTACGATATTGCGTTATCATATATACATATTTTTGTCACAAAAATGTTTGTTACTGCAATTTACTACGTTTTTTGAATATAATATGTAAATTTATGAATATAATATGTGTATTATCAATTAAGCTTATCACAGGTCACTTTTACTGCGGAAGTAATCCGCATAAACAAGCGCACACGCTCCCTGCGACGATATGCCGTTCATACAAAAACGACGGTCAAAACCGTACTGTCAGTGTGTGCACTATTGATTTTGCAAGTGTGAGGCCCCAAACAAAAGGTTTCTACAACGCTTAATTTTGGCAGTAGTGCAGTGGAATGCCTACACAGAATGGCAGTAGGCGTGGTTTACCCGGTAATCGTATGAAAAACAGTCTGTTACGACCGTAGTGTTTTTTAATGGAGCTTGAATACGAACGGTTTATACCGTACTGTCAATTTTCACAATCCATTTTTACGGTAATAGCCGTCACTGCCCACGAACGTGTTAAGTAGGTATAATGAATTAGGTAGGTTTATATGCTTAGATCAAAGTAAAATTAATGGATAGGCCTAAAGCGCTTTAAGTTGAAGCACACTACTAGGGCAATTGGTCCATACAAACTAGCACAATTGTCTGTCACAACTATGGAAATTGGGTACAAATTTGAAGTATGTTCGCGTAAGACCTATCTATTAATTTTACTTTGATCTAAGGGTATATGCATATTTTGATAATACCAATGACCTGTAGGCCGTATTGATCGTTTTTCCCATTTGTTTCCCGTGGTCCTACCGAAATAGTTCTGCTAGTAGTACCAAGGACAATTTTTTTGGCCCGTAGTTCTACCAGTCGAACCACGGTGGTGTAGCCACACGGGCAATTCACATTACATATGTGGTTCGACTCGTAGTACCAGCGGCAAATTCCTCCGTGTTTCTACTATACCTAGTATATATATAAACCTTTTCTAGGGGATCGATAGATAGTGCTACGGTCTGCGCGAATAAAAGTCAAAATAAGTACTCTGTGGTCAAAATTACAAAATGGTGTACGTAGTACTTACTAGTTTCATGACAAAATGTCTTTAAATAATAAAGAGGGAAAAGACTTCAGTCTGTGGGAAATAAAATATGGAGGGAACCCCATTCAAATCGGTTCACTATTAGTTTTTATGTGATGCGAGCACAAACAAACAGAGAAACCAATAAATACTTACAAAAAATTCTAAAATATTTTTCATTCAATATTTTTAGCACTATCTTGACCAAAATAATCTGGCCACGCCTAGGTAGAGTAATGTACTTATGTTTGTTCTGTGAATGTACCTCAGAATGTACCTAACATCCGAGCTAAGTTTAAGATGGGAACATTGACCAAGAATGTTTGGGAACCACCAACTTTTGACCCGATTTCGAACCAATATTGGCCCTCCTTTAACATCTAGGTACCTAAAATCTCTTTTCAACAATTAAAAACAAAACGCCACTCAATCAATTTCAAAAATCGAAATGTCAGGGCAGTGTTAAAATTTCAGGTAAAAATGTAAAACACTGAAACTAAAATTTCACTCAACAAACTACCACTTTGGCACCTAACATCTTCAAATTTAGAACAAACACCGTGATGCAGCTTCTACACGAGCACCAGACAGTTATGGCAGTGGTTAAGGACATGTCTATGAAAGAAGTAACATCGGACAATATGGAAGTGAGGGAGAAGAAGTCCTCAGATGGATCGTTGCTGTTGATGAATCCGGTGGCGAGTGGGGATAATGTGGCGACGGGATTGAGTTCCGCCCATAGGCTGAAGGAAGAACTGCCCCCGCTTGTACCTTGCTGTGAAGGGAGAGAATTGCAGGTATGTCGTTAATATATTTTCTCCCCTCCGGACGGAATGCGTAAATTGTCGTACCGCTGCGCTAAACGAAGTTGCCGCTTTCTACCTCCGTCGAGGAGAAGAATAGTATACTAACCTCGGACAGTAAATAAGAAAGCCTCAGATCACATGTTTGTTGTTGTTGTTGATCTGAGACCTTTCTTACTTTCCTGTCCTCGGTGTGTAATCTATAATCAATCCAAAGACGTTATATGAAGACATTATTTTCTTAGTGCCGGTGTATGCTTTGTATTCCAAAGACAGTTCTAGACAATTCTGAAGATCTTAAAATGCTAGACAATCTTAGACAATACGTATGCCAGCTTCCTGGTAAATGTCGATTAACGAGGGTCAACTGAGAATCACATAAAACTAAATGAAATGAAATTATTCTGTTATTTCGATTGATCAATAATGATAGGTAGGTACTTCGAATTTATTCAATAACTAACTTAAGAGAACTTATGCGATATTTACGACCTATCAACAAACTTAGATTGATAATTGTTAACTAATGTAGGTGTGTGTTGACCACTAGATAGATAAAAAAAAACATTTAAGTAACAATAAAGGTTGAATGGTAGCTTAGAATGAGTTGTTAACCTTTGCAGTGATTTCTCACAGCATCGATTTCTCTCTGCAGTGATTCTCTCTGCGATGAGTCTCTCTGCAGTGATTCTCTTTACGGTGAGTCTCTCTGCAGTGACTTTTTATCTTTAACCCTTAATCAGGCCTTGGCCACCATATTTAAATTCAATAATGAACCTTATTGTAAGTTTTTAGTAGGTACATTGTCAGTTACTTTTATGTGGTCGATAAATCGTACTATGCCTGATTAAGGGTTAAAGCACATCCTAGTAACCGCAGTCTGTGATTGCTTTGCTACTGCTAAGGAATGCATCTTTAGGCAGAAGACTATCGTTGATAATTCTTCCTGAGGAAGTTATGTCGAAAATTATTGATATTGAATAACATTCTTCATATTATATTCAATGTGTATGTATAATGCTAAATTTCCGATTGATTCCTTTGAACTGTACTTTGCCGAAACATCAAAGCAATATTTTTCCAAGTAAAACCCACAGTAGTTCACAAGGGCACAAAAGCCATCTGTCAAATTGTTTAGTCAGACTTGCACAAAAACTATTTTAACTAAATCCCTCCTATTCTGGTAGAAACGACGTACAAACTATCTACCTAGTTAATTATGTTTAACGAAATAAAAACAGTGCAACCTGTCTCCACAAATTGGAATGGTCCAATAAGTAGGTAAGAATAACAATTTTGGTTCTCCAGACAATAAGTACAAAAAAGTAGGAATGATCTGTTGTTGAAAACCCTAAGAAAAGGAAATGTTTATTGTTTCCACTATTCTTCGAATTAAATACGTTCAAATTTCTTAAGTGGTTTTTTGGCTTAGATATTGGAACCGATAGGTGTAAGTACGTAAATCATTATCATCACAGCCTATATACGTCCCACTGCAGGGCACAGTCCTATCCTCAGGGACGATGTATGGGCGTTAGTCCACCACGCGTGCCCAATGCGGATTGGTAGACTGCACACACGCATCGGAATTTTTTCTTCAGCGTATGCAGGTTTCCTCACGATGTTTTCCCATCACCGTTTGAGAGCAGCAGGTATTACTAATTATAGTACTCTGTGGTATTACGTATGTGGGGACTTGTCATAGATGTCAACACCCACAAGTTATAGCAAAAAGAAGCTAACAGATGGCAATACCGTCGCTCTCGGAAATATGCTCCATACAAAGACAGCATTCACCGTAAATACGTAACTCGTAACCTACTACGGTTCACAATCGAATGCGAGACATAAATCGCGCAATAGAAATAATCACAGAGATTCGATATAATACAAGGTCCAACTAAGAACTGTTGGAACACGGCCGGTCCCCAGGCTTCACACTAAGCCTGGTGGAAGATCTTCCATTTTCAATATAAGTTAGAAAAACTCATAGGTACATGGCATGTGGTACGTGCAGATTCGAACCTGGACCTCAAGATTGAGTTTCCATATTAGCTCTCCGCAACGCGCCACCAACGACGCTCTTAGTAGATAAGTACTTACCACATTTAATTAGACCATTAAAATTCTAAATTTCTCTCGTTTTAACCCCGGAGAACGTGTTGGTCGTATTCACACCGAATCGCATTTTAGGGTACATTTGGAATAGGGGTCCTGTCCGACTCTCTTGATTGATGAAGTCCAATGCGGGTCAGTTTTTGTTCGACCACGAAAACGCGCGGTATTGAAATTGGACACTGATTAAATACCGATCCTTTGTGTCCGTGTAATGGAATGTTTCTTTTAGATCTTCGGATCGAATTTTCAAATATCCTACTTAGGTTTTTATTAGCTACCTAAATAAGCAGAGAGAATCCAATTAAAACCCAGAGTCGAGTTAATGTCATCAGACAAATATTCGCTACCTACCTAAAAATATACATATAATGCTACATACACACGCTCGCGCGAGCTTAGGCGAGCCCGCTGTACATCGACTCTTCTATAAAGAAAACTAGTACCTAACAACTTATAGCCGAGTCGATATGCAGCACAGCGGACTCGCTTAAGCTCGCGCGAGCGTGTGCTATGGAGGTAGCATAACAAATGGGGCCTTTTTGACCATCCGCATGCAAGCCTCGTGCGAGACCCGACTGTCAAACCGGCTGGTTTTGAAAAGGACCGTAAGACCTGGGTTAAGCTTAACCGGTTCAGAACCAACCACGGAAGGACTAACTATCACCTCCACAAGTGGGGTTTGAGGGAGTCTCCAACCTGCGACTGCGGGGCACCTGACCAGACCCTCTCCCATGTGGTAAACGAGTGCACTCTGCGCCGTTTCCCCGGTGGAATCGAAGAACTCCACAGGCTAACCCCGGCAGCGGAAGACTGGCTGAAACACCTCGACCTCGAAATTTAACCCCCCCCCCCCCCCCCCCCCCTCCCTTGGATCCAAGCAGGAAGACAAAAATGCCATACGATATGATGATGAGCATTACAAAAATTCAACTTCCATTAAAGCTCCACACTATAGCAGTTATTAGCGTTTTCCTAAGAACCTCATTACCTCATCGCGCAACACGAAATCGCATTTTTGGACGCTTCATCCTTTTCTGTCGCTCTGGAACGTTATTTGCTATAGCGAGAAAGATCGGGATCGACAGCACCGGCGGTGCTGCGACCATTCTCGCTCTAGCAAATGACACGCTACGGAACAGGATAGTGCGTGAAAAAATGCGATACCGTGCTGCCAGATGAGGCTCAATCCTAAGAAGCTTTAAGGGTATATTACCGTTGACGCCGCGCTCCATAAAAACGTAGTCTGGTTATATTTTCAATACTAAACAATTAATGTCAATGTAATTTTTCAGAAACAATCTAGAAATTAATCTCTATGTTTGTATGAAGTCAGATTTTCGTTAAAATTTATAGTTTTAAAGTTACAGTGCCTCAAAGATTTCCATACAAATCTTAAATTAATCCTAAGCATTAAAACTGTATATTTTAACGAAAATCTGACTTCATACGAACATAGATATTAGTTTCTAGATTGTTTCTGAAAAATTTCTTTGTTTTTAATTAGATATGTAGTATTGAAAATATCACCAGACTACGTTTGTATGCAGCGCGCATTTGCGCGTTTATACGGTTAGGTTAACTGAATACTAAATAATTGTTAAGGGTCGGCACTACCCTAATCGGGCCAAACAGGGTTCGGCGTTCCGACTTTTGAGGATAGTAAATAGCTATATTTAGAAACAAAATTAAGACCATCGCTTCTCTAAAAGATGAAGTACAAGATGAACAAAAAAAATTTCAGTAAAATTGTGTAGTTACATCAGAAAGTAATCGAGAATTTCATGAAAAACTCTAGAATAGCACTGCCGCGTTCCGAGTCCTGTGATTTAGTGAAACAAAATAAAACAACAAAATATATTTATAATCAATGGCAAAACATCAAAGAACACTTTAAACAAATCAGTTTTTCGATACGACTTCTAGTTTTTTTGCAATTTGTTACCAAAAATCACATATTTTTTTGGACGTTTTCTTCATACAAATTACTATGGGCCGTCAATCGTTCGAAATCATTGCGAATAGACCGGTGACCGGCAACACCCAACCCTGTCTTACTAAGATTAATGAACAAATCCATTTTTAGCTAAAGTAGGCAAAGTAACTTATAAAAAACCGGGCAAGTGGATGTCGGGCCACATGCAGTGTAGGGTTCCGTAGTTGCCCGTCACGATATGTGGACTTAGAAGTGCATTTTATAAATTGGTCGACTATTACTCGTTAATTTTTGTCCCCTTTATTATAATAGAATAACTGTAAGTTTATTACTATTGTTACTAGCAAACTAAGGATTGATAATCTGAAATCATCATCATCATCAGATAAGAATGGAATAAGAGTGAATTCTGTACCGTAGTAAGTAACGTCAAGTCATTTGCACGACAGAATTTTGCGCGAAAAGACATTGCGCGACACAAGAAAACCCAAAGGAATTTCTTAAAAGTTACTTTTCGGGCACTGTTTGGTAGTTTTTGGTTATTTTGGTAATTTATGGTAGTTTTTGGTAAATTTTCGTACAAAAGTAACAAAAAAGTTATTTTGGTAGATTTTCGTACTTTTTGGTAGATTATTGTTATTTTAGTAATTTTTCTTACTTTTTAGTGGTTTATGGTTAATTTGGTACTTTTTGGTTCATCTCATTTCATTCATTTATTTACCTTAATTTGTAGGTAGGTATATAAGTTACAGATGGTAAGTAAGTACAGAGTACCTATTAGTCACACTACAATATAATTGATAAACATTAAGAAAAAAAACAGATTTAAACAATAGGTGCCAGACAATAACTTAACTAACACCTTTCACTACTACAATTAAATTAGTTAAATGTTATAAAATCAGTTCAATGTGATTAGTTAAAAATTATAATAACCTATTGACTATTGAGGTACCTACAAATAATCGGTCTGCAACACATTTTTTTCTACTCAGATTGATGCCTGTTTGTTTACTTATACTGAAGAAACTAATTAAAATCATAGAGACACTGTTCGATTAATAATTCTTTAACCTTCTTCAGAAATTTCTTTTCGGCTTTAATGTCATCTGGTATTTTACTATACACAAGAACAGTATTCGACTTTATTTTGTAGTCCTTTGCATCGATGCTAGTCGGTAATTTGGTACCAGTAGCTCATTTTTGCGAGTTAAATTTAATCTCTTGCTACGGAATACTACGGGGTATCGTCTCACGATTTTGCACAGATCGAGGATATACGAAGCTGTCACAGTGAGTAATTTAAAGTCGGTAAACAAGGATCGGCATGACACCCTTACTGACTGAATTCCTCTTACGATTCGAATGTACCTCAACAAATATTTTATTTATGTCAACAAACCCACCCCGTAGCCAAGCCGTCAAGAACTCTTTTGTTTTTATGGTAGTTTTTGGTAATTTTCATTCTTCTATCAAATATTATCAAAAAGTATAAAAATCTACCAAAATAACCAAAAACTACGAAAATGTACCAAAATAACCAGAAACAACGAAAAACTACCAAACTAACCAAAAACTACAAATAAAAACCAGAAACAACAAAAAATAATTACTAAACTCTACCAAAAACTACCAAAACCTACCAAAAGAACCAAAAACTACCAAAATAACCTAAAGAACTATTGACATTGTACAAATTTTTTTTTATCTTTAAAATTACTTCTTGTTAATATTGCTGTGCCCTTTCAGGATTCATGTACCCACTTTAGCTACTAAGTAACACCTATATGTTCTTGTGTCGCACAATGTCCTTCAGCGTGACCAAAATTACTGCTGAAATCTACCAAAATCTACCAGCCCTGTTTCAAATTCTACCAAATAATATTTATGTTTTACAGATGGTTAAAATTTAATATAAAACACGTTTTTGAACAAAATATTATAAATTTTATCTAAACGCTCATCATTACACATGTTATTTTCGCATTTTTGAATAATTTTTATTGGTTTTCATCACTTTGTAACATGGATGCTTCAATTTTCAAATAAATATTAAATTTGGTCGTCCCTATGCAAGTTTAAATTTAGTACAGTTTTCTGTGTCTCATAAGCAGAGTCAGAAATTTTGGTAGCACTTTTAATACCTATGTCAAAAGTTCAGTTTGATGAGTAGAATACATGCTGGAGTTATCCGCAGTGATAAAAAATTACCCGTATATCGACATTATTGGAAGTCGATAAACATGCAATCCCTTTGACGTATTAAAAGTGCTAGGTACCAAAATTCCAACTCTGTTCAGAAGCCCTCTTTTGTAAAAAAAACAACATTAGGCGATATGATTAATATTTGCTGTATTATGATTAATATGTAGGTACTAGAAGTGAGTTCGGTGGCGCGTTGCGGAGAGGTATGGACTCTCAATCAAGAGGTCCGCGTTCGAATCCGCACGGACAACATGCCACGTACCAATGAGTTTTTCTAACTTATGTACGTATTACCGACTGCTCTCAAATGGTGAACGAAAACATCTTGAGGAAACCTGCATATGCAGACGAAGAAATTCTGATGTATATGTAAAGTCTACCAATCCGCATTGGGCATGCGTGGTGGACTTACGCCCAAACACCCTCCTAGAAGGTAGGCCTGTGCCCTGCAGTGGGACGTAGGTATACAGGGTGTTACATAAGTAAGAATAAATTTTTTAAATTCTTAAGGGGGTTGTTTAGACCGTCAAACTGAACATCTTTCTCTATGGGACCAACATCGAAATCGCCAAAAAAATAATCTGATATCCCATAAATTTTTAGCTCAAGTCGATTTGTAGAGTATAGAACATAAATAATTTTTTTCGCGATTTCGATATTGGTCCCATAGTGAAAGTTGTTGAGTTTGATGGTCTAAACCACCCCCTTAAATGTTTATTTGTAACACCTTGTATAGGCTGATGATTATGATGATGATGTACTAGAAGTTCCGGAAAACTTGCAAACCCTGCCATCTCAGCCATTTGTATTGCCAGCTTAGATTTTATTAGCCTGAATCCTTGCATTTTTAAATATATTAACATTTTCGAATACCCAATTTCTACTAAAATCTACTAAACAATTTTGCCCTAAATCTACCAATACAGAAGAAATCTACTAAAAGTCGTCACACTGATGTCCTTTTGCGCAAATGTTTTTGAAGGCAATCGTTCCAGTTACTGCAAAATTAACTTTTATTCCGTGCTTAAAATATTATATCTGACGATGATTTAATGATGATAAAATATTACTAACCCAGTTTGCTAATGGGTAGATCAACTATTTTTTGTCCTCACAGTACTGTTTAAAAAAACGTTTTTATTCCTTTTTTCTTGACATTCATTAATTTTGAAAAATGGATATTGTATCTAATGATATGATTCTTCTACACACATGCACATTGCACCATCTGTGTGGAACTACTAGAAGTTTTTAGCGGTTGTCCGATAGACCAAAAAGCGTGGGGACAACGAAATAAAGCGTCCATCAGACAACCGCCAAAATTCAAGTAAAATTCAAGTAATTTTACAAAACCGTGTATGCATTTAATAAATGCAATCCTTAGTTATTCAACAAACATTAATTTTTGGGGCAAGCAAAACCTGAGCTTGAGATTGAGCCTGAACATTGAAAAAAATTTATGCAGATGACTGGGACTAGGTATGGACAAAAAATAGTTGATCTACCCTAATACCAATAATATTAAACTTATAATAATTTAAGTTTTTTTAAGCCTTAGTAATACTGTGATCTAATTAGTTGGAAACTTGGAACTTTGGAACCCATCCTATCCTACCACCAGGGGTGATCTTTGATCACTCACATTATAGGTCCATCACGGTACTGTACTGTTGATGTAAATGTCAATTTCGACCTACGGCTCTCAAATCCAGATGCTGCAGGATTATTGCCACGCACAACCAAACATTCAACATTAATTTAATGTGGTAAAATCTGCCTGTACCCTAAATTCGGTCGGACCTACGAACCTGCCAGGATAGGGTTGGCCGACCAGACTTTTTAGTCCTTACTAATTGGACTCTAGACCAACAGACTAGTTACGTCCTTTAATTCAACGAGGTAAAATGTTGTGTCACCAGGTAGGGTTCACTTTTTCCTTCACACCAGTAAACATGCCAGCCAAGCTGTGCCGCACGCTGCAGCCGACCAAGTTTTTTGCAAGAAATTTATTACCAAAAGTTATAAAATTGATTTGTTCATTAATCTTATAAGATAGAGTTGAGTGTTGTTGGCCACCGGTCTTTTTCTTTTGACAGATATGTCAAACGGGCCGTAGGTAGTGCCGACCCTTAAGTAAATGACTTTATTTATTATGACTGATATAGTTAACTCTGATCGATTTAGCAAAAGTAGCCCGCGTCGATAAAAGAGGAAACACACAAATCATTGACTAAGAAATTCTGTAAGTTACGTCTGTTTTAGGTACTTACCTACTTACCTAAAATAAGTATTTATTTGTGCAGATCATCTCATTTCCATTCTCTTTATTCGATTATCTTTATTCATGAAGAATAAATGCGACCTTTGTTTCTGAATATTTCACGAATCTGTCTTGTAAGGGCTGCTTCTCAGAAATGAAAGCTTTCTTAATGTATCCAGTACCAGTCCTTTTTTTATTTACAATTCCAATGAGATTCTTAACAACATTAATTTTGGCGAGAATATGGCTGTGCTTGGGCTAATCTGAGATTTATTTTATGGAACGCAAATACTTAGATACAATACCTATAGGTACATTAGGTATTCTTATCTACCTACTTATGTTTTTTTTATAACATTATCTCCCGTTTTAAGTGTTCGTTGACACTAAAACGATTTTTTAGTTATTTAAGTAAGTGCCTACCTAAAATCACGGACCTGAAAAAAAGACGGACGTAATCTCGTCTAATCACGAGTGAAGCACCCATTTCTTTTGTGTGCGTGCTGTCACGCGGTACAATAATGGTGACGGGTGTCGAACCTGCACCTAGAGCTAGTGCATCTGTGTGAGTGTAGGTCCCTTGTCGAACAAACGAAAATGTAGGACCTTGCATGCTTCACATCTTTCTAGTGTCACATTAAGTCCGTCTTTTTTCAGGTCCGTGCCTAAAATGTGAAAACATATAAGTAGCGTCTTTAGATGGCAATGGTAAAGATTTTTCAACGGTAAAGATGAAAAAAATGTATTATTTGTATCTATCTAAAAGGCAGCAGCAGCTAAAGCGTTCATCAGAACGTTTGGATCAGCCATTCGCTGAAACGCATAAAAGCTCTACTTAGAAAATCTTTAAATAAGTACCTATTAACGTACCTAGTCGTACGATAATTAATAAGTAGGTAATGCCCCTTTCACACGAGGGCAGGGAAGTGGGGGCAGGACGTGGAGCAGGGCAGTTGGGAAGGCAGTTGCCATTCAGACTTCGGGCAGTTAGACCCGACAGCTCAGTCCGCGAGCTTATATATAGGTAATTTGAGTTTCGTTTTGATTACTTTCAAATTAGGTAATATTCAGTATTTCCATTTAGTTTTCCTCTAAATCTGAGAGTCCTACAAGAGTTAATTTTTATGTTCAATAATATAGCTTTTTTATAAAAACTCATTTTCTTTTTAAACCTTTATCAGTTTGATGTTAAACTGTAACCCATTGTCAATTTGGAGGGATCAATTTGTAATTAAAAAACGACGACAGCACGACCAAAAATCCTATCTTGGTGCACTGCACTGCCCTCGCGTTCACACGGGGGCAGTCGCGAAGTCGCGAGGCAGTCGAGAGAAATAGGTGGGGGGGAAGCGAACTACCCTCTAAAAATAGACCGGCTGTCTATTCACTGCCCTGCGCTGCTGGTTACTGCCATGACAGTACCTACTGTCCTGCCTCGGCACGGCTGTTCACACGAGTGCAGTACAGTCCTGCTTTCACTGCCCCGCCCTCGTATGAAAAGGGCATAACGACGGATAACATTCAATACTTCCTAAGCCACATTGACTTCATTTTGCAGTAGAGGGGGAAAAAGTTCCTATTTTTTACACCTAATATTACGTAGGTACACCTAACACTCATTTCAAACAAAAGTGGGATGCGAGGTATTGTCGGTTAACCATCGATAAGCAATTTATTAACGTGGCTCTAACTTATCCGAAATATTTTTTCAATCCATTTATTTACTTGCTTGTATTCTATTCAATTCTATTTTTAAAAAAATGGCTGCCATCTTTGGTTAATGATGATTTTGCCAATGTCGAGTTTTTATAGCAAAAGTGCTTGACGTTGTACGGTATTGTAGATATTTTGGTGACATCAAGGGTTGTTCTTTTAAAAGAACACTATCTTGAGCCACCACTGGAGCCCCGTTGTCGAGCTGGGAGGGGGCAACCAACAAACGTGACTGCCCTATAGCAGATCCACAACGCGACTCCTACTTGCTTGTAATTATGACGACTCTGGTAAAACGTAAGTAGGATAGTGTTTCTATAACTCGAAACAAAGATAATGTACGCCGCATTTTTACACATTTATCCAGATCAACGAAGATATGGTACGCACCGGCCTGTCAGCTATCTCGGTGAAACACGACAACAGTGTTATCCAAAGTTTGAGCATGTCGCGAGCTTGTGAGCGGATGCAAGTCCCGCCCGGACTTGTGAAGGTAACTAGCAATGTCCGGCTCGAAGGTCCAACGAATATTAGGCGTAGAATTCTATAGTTAGTTTAGATCAGGAAGTGGAATTACAAAAGGTAAATTCTTCAGTAGGTTAGTGGAAATTTTGCCCAACTTGAACATAAACTGTAAGGATCTCTCAGGATCTGTAAGGCACTGTAAGGATTCTAAGGGTAGTTAGGTACCGCATCTATTTTTTTGGCTATTCGAACTGTTGTGTAGTGTGTAGGTAAGCGAAGAGTAAATACCAAATCATTCCTTATTGGCTACATCTAAGATAATTAATTGATTCCTTCGTATATCTAGGGTTCCACCCCGTTGGGACCTAGGCATGTATGTGTGAGACAACTTATTTCTATGGCAACTTTAACATAACATTTATCATCATTAACAGTCTTTCATTTACGTGATTGTCCGCAGCATCGTAATTCGTTCCGCTGTCTCCATCGACCTGACCTGAAGCGCGTTCCATACCTGCGTCGGATGTCGCCAGACGAACTAGAAACTCTGTTCCAAGGTTACTCTGAATTCAAGAGGTCTGCTAAAAACGGTGGGTATCTAATGTTATTTCATGTACTTACCTTGTACCAACATAAGCATAGTCAAATTTTACCGAAGATGTTCTATGGAGCGCTATGTCTGTCTATCTGTCGGGAGATTTGAATTCTTGCCATCTCTCAGAAAATAAAAGATCTGTTTTAAAAAATTTTAACACGGTAAATAGCTATCCGAAAATTACTCAATGTTTTCTACTGAAAATATTTCAGAAACTCGCGAAGAAACCACTAGAGCTTTGCTGTTGCCAGATGAAAATAATCTGATTAAAAAGAAAAGAGAAAAAGAAGCTACTGGTCCTGAAGATGGTAAGTTATGCGTTGAATGCGTGCATCAACATTTTGTAGGCGAAAACGCTATTGCGCACACCCCTCACCCCACCACATTGGTCATGTTGTTTGCCAGGTATAGTGTATCTTATTACCATCTTACTGGTGGACAAAGGTTCCTCCTTTTTCAAAATGAGAGAGAGTAGTTACCTACCTAGGTAATATGATATTCCACCACTCCAGTATTTGTTACAGGTACCAGGAAAGTAGGTAGGTACATTCTCCCGATTTCTTAACCAATGAAAAACCACTTTTATTTTAGGAATATCAATTAATTTACCTACTTTCCCATGTATCCATTTACATTGTATTCAAAATAACCAGTAGTATCTATATGACCATTTGAACAAAAATATTGCCAAACTTTTGTCCCAATAAAAACTAGCAAGTTTCGACCCTTGACAATTGCTAAGGTCCTAAAGGAACAATAAATAACTAAACTCGACGGCTCGTGCTCGGGTAGTTAGCTGTTTAGAAGTCTAGAGAAGAATCTAATTAAAACAACTTGGGTAGTAAATGTACACGGCGACAGATCAACCTACCTATTGAACTCTATGTTCATGGACATAGAGTTCAACTGTGGGTAGGTTTATCCTGTCGTCGTGTGAACACCAATTATGGGTCAGACACGTGGGCTGTGGCACTTTTCTGTTCAATATATTATGTCTTTTAGGTCACAGTTTCAACATCGAGTTAACATATTATCGTACTTACCCATATTCACACAAATATCATAAATATCGAAAGTGTCACTGTCTCTGTAGGTTTGTTAGGCAGGCACCTACGATAGTTATCTTTTCAGGGAACCCAAACCGCTAAATCATTCTTGATAAAGGGGTTTGTTTGTAAATTTTTATAATGGGTGCTGAACTAGTCCCGATGTCATTCTCCAGTCTTTATGTCCATTTACCTCCATAACGTGACACTTTGTATTCAATTTCTTGCCTCTTTATATTATGCCCTTAATCATCCCTTAATCCAAATATTTAAATGTCATTATGCGACAAACCCCTTTGGCATTTGGCTTTGGCAAGACGGACATTATAGGCATAAAAATGTTAAGTAAACGATGTCGTGCGTTTCTGTCCTCTATCTGGTGTGTATTTATTATATTATGCTTGTTTGTATGGGTTTTACGTCTTAACTACTAGACCGATTTCCATAAAGTTTGGTAGTAACTATACCTTATCTTTTTTGATTGAAAGGCAATTTACACCAGATTTTATCCTCAGAACATGGTTCACATTATTTGGTACGTAACCTATCTCAAAATGAACGATATTCCGATAAACACTAATGGACTGGATGGTTGATAAAAGCTATTCGCGTGGAGTATGTGTACCTACCTACTACCAATGAAATGAACCTACATAATGTTCCTGTATTGGCAACGAATGTGCTATTAGTATTCAGTGCCTTCACTGAACAGGCATCTTGCACTAAACGTTCAAACATCTGGTTGGCAAACGTTTAGACTATTAAATTTAAAACGACTTAAATTACGATGTCATCGCATGTAGGTAATACAGTTTTATGTGGGAATATAAAAGTTCTTAACGTGACTATCGTTATCCCTGCCCTCCATAGACATTAACTTCTAATTGAATAGGTAATCAATCCGTTTCGGTAGGTACTAACTAGGTACCAAGGTACTAGATAAACGTGGATGTTCTGAGCTTTGAGAAGGTCTCTGACTAACCCTTTGGGGAATATAGTCGTGGGCATATGCCATAATCCGAATGAATACCTATTCAGTTTTTTTGCATGTTCCACCGACAAATAGGCATTGTAGTTGGACCTCTACACCCCATCCTCGAGACGCACTCTCGCGCCGAAGACGTGCCAGTCGGCATGAGGCTGCACGGCACCCGCGCTCGCCTCTACACGTCCGTGCTGGCGGGCGCCAGGGCCGGCGACCAGCTCGAGTGAGTCGCACTAGAATATAAATAATTGTAACGAACACGTGCCAGCCGGCATGAGGCTGCACGGCACCCGCGCTCGCCTCTACACGTCCGTGCTGGCGGGTGCCAGGGCCGGCGACCAGCTCGAGTGAGTCGCAATCTTACTTAACTATTATAAAACCGTAATTAAATTCACGAGGAACAAAAAAGTAGCGGTTCTCTTCATATAAACTCAAATAACACTCGATAGCGCGAGTTAAATGACGTGCAGCGCCATCTATTGACAAAATTGTTAGTTTGTTCGCGCATCACGCAAAAACTATTGAACCGATTTTGATGAAACTTTTTTGTTTGATAGATTATGATCTGACTTAAAATCTGGTATATAATTTGTGCAAACGAAGTCGCGGGAAAACACTAGTAGAATATATACCTAATTGATAATGAACTCAATGACTAGGCACCTATTTAAATACTTAGATTTGAAAATAGAGTGCAAGAAGTAAACGTCACAGGCTAGAACGAGTTAAATCGTTCTAGGTCACAGGGACAGGGATCTCTTGCACGCATTTCAACTCTATTTCAATTTCCATTGAGTTCATTATCAATTGAATAATGAAAACTGCTCGAGTAGTTCTCCGCTAGTTGTGTGCTGACCCTTAGAATATATCACCTGTTACCACAGTCTTTGATAAAGTATATGTCAAGATTGACAGTCGAAGATACGAAAGCGTCGAAAAAAATTGGAACCAGGACTGGTTCCTAAACCCTATACATATACACGCACACATACAAAATTTGTATGGCGCCTCACGCACACCAACCTATGAAACTTAGCCCCTTTTGTTTTATACGGTAAAACAGTGAGGCTCATTCTAGACATATACTTTTTCTAAGACCACAGTCTTGTTTTTACATGTTTTTCTTTTACAGTGCTCAGCTAGCCAATGAAGAGCTAGACACATGCGTGCCCGATGAGATCGTCCCCGAGGACGAGGTCCAACTAAACGAGGAACTGCAGATCATTCTCCCGCCGAGGTGCGATGACGTGATGGCAGAGTCTTCCGCCACCAACGATAGCATAATCACCAGTTAATATCGACTCTACGACAAAAACTATTTTGCTAATACAGAAAAGAAAGACTAAAGAAAATTATAAGGTATTTAAAACCAAAATTTGATGAGATTTAGTCTGAAACAAAGTATTAGCCGGAAAGTGCGAACGAAAATGTACTGGCTAAAACAGAGATCTAGAAAAAGATTGGGCCGGTTAATCATGTATTTACATTGGATGATGAAAGACATTCTAAAAGGGTTCTGAAGCTGCTGCTGTAAATTTAAGACATTATTCGTAATGGTACCTAATCAGATAGCAATTGACAACATTTCTTTGTTTGATGCTGTGTAATTGACTGATAAAATTTAATAAAACTAAAAATGCTGGATTGGAACCAAATGTTTCTTTGTATTTTTCCTACTTTTGTTAAATTTCTAATAGGTAAGTACGTTGAACAGAGTTGTCCATTTCATACAAAACTCGTAGAACACTCGTAGATTGTATTAATAAAAGTAATGCTTTATATATGGAAAAACAGCTTAGAAAATCTAGATTGCGCGTCTCAAATAACATTTAAAATTTATAATATAATTACGAAATCAGGCTTTGAAATTTTGTATGAATAATTTCACTACTGTAACGACATGAATTCATAACTCCAAACCCATTTTACCCTTTTTTATAAATAAAAACAACAGTATAGGTGTGAATTTATATTGAATAACTTTTCTACATTATCATACAGCAGACTGTAAATCAACCCACACATCCCAAGTAAAACCAACGCAGTTGGCTTGTGCCATATTATTTACTCATTTACATATCAAGTGCTCAATAACGCTACAAATTTAATTGCACTTCATTCGTTTATTCTAATAGAAATCGGTTGTGTATACAGGAAATTTTGTGACTCCTTAGAAACTTGTTTTCTATATTTATGGACTTGTGACCACGGGATTTACCACCGAAGCAATGTTTTTATTCCATTTGAATGAACTTAACAAACGTTCAATCAGCTGATTGCATTTAGTACGGAAAATCCAATTTTTTTTGCTAATTTCCTATCGGTTTCTTAGGAGAGTTGTTCAGTTTCATGGGTACAATCAGCCAATAAAATAACGCAACTGTTAACCCTAACCCTCAGTTGTAACCATAGAGAAATTACACGCTCCCCTTGGTTGTAACACACATGTTAATTTACTCACACATTTTTGTGTAAGTTTAGTTCACAGGAGAATCAGGATATTATTTAGTAATCATCTAAAAAGTTTGACAATATTTTAACATCGCTTCGTCAGATCTCACCAGTGCCTAAACTGTTGTGCCAAAATAGACATTCAAGATTTCTCTAATTTTCTAATCAAATAGCGTGTCGATTGTACCCTCTTCGAATTAAGATTATTTATTATATTTAAGGCTATACAAGAACATAAGCACTGGGCATCACGTGGTCACTGAAATTATCTTACGTTGGTAGTCAATAGGAGACACTTAGGCTCGGCGCAAACGAGCCACCGACAAGCAGTTCACACGCTTTTCCATACATTTTGTAGGGACTCGCTGCACGCGTGTGGCCGGTTGCCGTGATCGCGACTACAAAAGCCACCGGTGTGGCTGTGGCCCGTAGCTCGTTTGCGCCGAACCTTAGACAGTATTGCATTACTGGTTGCCATTCTCTGAATAACTACTTGAACAGCACACGTACTACAAAACATTCAATTTAAATTTGGCGTAACATGGCCTACACTGAATATTGTCAAGTTAATTCGAGATATCGATTTGGCAACCAAATTACATGCGACTATCCAAAAAAATCAATAAAAATAGTACTCAATCTTTCATTATACATAAAATAAACTTTATATCACAAAGATTAGGTGAGATTTATAGGTAGCTCATACATTTTTGACATATTCGTAACAAACAAATGTTTAACTAAAGGTCATGAAATTAGATAAGAACAACATTTAAAATAAAGACCATAATTTAATAAATTTCAAGATAAGAGATGCCAAATATATTTGAATACAAAAGATAACAACGTAATTTCCAGAAAGGTATTAAATAGATTTATGAGCTCACATAACTTTGAGGAAATGTTAAACATTAATACGAAAATCATCCAGGACTTAGAAATGAGAATACCAGCCGAGCACTTGAATCATTGTATTATTAACAAAACATAATTATTACGAAAATTTTCATGAAAACAGTGTTAGAAGAAAAAGTAATGTCAACTAACTCCAGAAACATTTTAATAATGACCTCTCGCTCTGATTTCTCGTAAAGCGAGAAGACATGTCCGGATGGCGTAGGACACCCATTAAAGTACGGATGGATCAAACTAATCTCGGCTAATATCCGGTTCTGATACGTATGTGATGTCTACCAATTCGCATTAGGCACGCAAGGTGCCCAATCACCCTCCATGAGGGTAGGCCTGTGCCCTGCAGTGGGACGTATACTATATAGGGTGATACAACTGCCTCCGTGGTCTAATGGTTAGAGCATTGGGCTCTTGACACGGAGGTCGTGGGTTCGATTCCCACGGGGGGCACCTAGTGAAATGTCACTTTGTGCGTTATTCCCCAGTTGGTTAGGACATTGCAGGCTGAGTCACCTGATTGTCTGAAAAGAAAGATGATTCCGTGCTTCGGATGGCACGTTAAGCTGTTGTTCCCGGCTACTATCACTGGTGGTAGTAGTCGTTACATAAAAACCACGTCAGAGGCCGTAAGGCGGTTTGAATAAACTCTGTAACCAGGGCTTTGCAGCCCACTCGATAAGAAGAAGGGTGATGATTAAATAGTCAAGCATTGTAACGAGTTTTATCGCGTTTGTGATTATTTTGAGTGTCCGATATTCCCGCACAATGTATTTTACTTGAAACAACCGCATTACTTCCAAAAACTAAGGTCATACTGAACAAAACCAGTGTAAAATGGCAGTGTTCTCATTTCTACGTCCGCGTCCTTCAAGCCCCACCAACTGAATGTTCCCCGAAACATTCCCGAATCACATCTAAAGCTGAAAGCATAAACGTCGCGTTACAACTAGAGTTCAAAATCTGGCTTCATTACTGCATACAAAAAATCAACATCCAATCAAAGACTGTAAAAAATACTCTTCATTATGTACATACATATTGTAAAACGTCAATATGTACACTGTTTTACAATAATCTGTAATCGCAGCTTGACTGTTGAGAAATAATACTACTGACGTTTGTTGGATATCATTTGCTAGTAAGTTAACACCTTCCGATCCTATCTATCCGATTTCATCTACATTAGTGCAACAATATGTGAATTTCTCTTAAATATATCGAGCTAATGTTGCCGATTAACAGTAGACTATCGAATAGTCTATCGATAGTAGATCTATAGTAAGAATATCGATCGGGAACACTACCTTCCGATATTATCGATTGTAATCGATATGTAAGTATTTGACACAGTCAATAGTATTGTCACGATCCGAATTATCTAGTATGACCTTTTACAGATCAAAACTATCGTTTGTAATTCTATCGATACTTCGGCAACACTATCTGGAGTGCGATTTTTGAATCTCATTCGGTGAGCTCAGCAGTTGAAAATGTCAAAATAACTATGGAGATATGCATCTTTCTACTGCGGATTTGACTTCCAAAAATCATAATTCAGGCGAGTGATTTTTTAAAGTCAAATAAGCAGTAGAAAGATGCGTATCTCCGTAGTAATTTTGACATATACAACAGCTGAGCTCACCGAATGAGATTCAAAAATCGTACTCCTGAAGCTCAAATAGGACGGATATGATCAAAAAGTGTAAATGGTGTTTAATTATTTAGATCAGACGTTCAAAGATTACAACGCAACAGTCAAGCCACTTACAAATAATACTCATCTCGAATAGCGCAAGCGTGCAATTAGCTATTACCTTAACTATCTGTAATAAACAATATTGCGTTCAATCAACTCACGACTGCACATTATTCAATTGATTACTAATGCATTAGAAACTTCCAATTTCTACCTTACTATACATACAAAAGTTGGAGGTAAACATTAAATTAAATAATAATAAAAAAATTTACTCTAAGTAATCATTTCCTTTTTAAATAACATAAAAAAATAATAATCAAATATTTCGATACAACAAACTTCTAATTTTTAAATTAAATAATGGAATAATTGATTTGTTTGTTATGTGACAAATAGCTTGATCACCGATTGTTTAGCTAACTAATAATTGAGTAGTCCTTGAGACACACTGTAGGACACAGTCTTGTGTTTGCACCATCACTGAGTGTTTACTTTGTTTTAAAATTACCATATATCAAATCGATCGACACTGGTTCACATAGGAATTATTATATTCGACGGCACGGGCGCAGCTTACTTAAATTAAATGGCATCGAAATCCTCACCTGAAACAAATTAAATAAACGAATTAGAATAGAAAGCATATGCTCACGACTATATTCACCGAGGGGGTAGTCAGAGATATTCTGAAACCTCAGAACATCCACGTTTCACCTGTAGTACCGAAACTCTGTCCAGTGTGACAGTGGGTGAGCCCGTCGCCACTTGTAATGGACAGTGGGTACAATACATGCCTCGAAATTGAAGCATGCAGGTTTCCTCACGATGTTTTCCTTCACCGAAAAGCCAGTGGTGTTACAAATCGTACATAAATTCCGAAAAACTCATTGGTACGAGTCAGCCTGGACAGGGATCGAACCATCGCCTCCTGCACGGCAGGCAAGGTTACTCGCCACTGGACCACCACGGCTACTCCACTGGACCACCAAGGCTACTTAATTAAATTAGAATAGAAAGGGATGTGAAAATAGCAGGAACTAGCCGTCATCCGCGACTTAGGCGCGGTTCATACAGAAGAGACGTGTGGCGGTGGCGGATAGTCAAAGTAACACAATTATAAACCTTATAGTACGTAGCATAGCGTCGTTTGGAGAATTACGCCCGCTGCGACGTCACCTGGAGGCGCGGGCGCGATTCTCCTTTACGACAAAAATGACGCTATGCTACGTACTATACTATAAGGTTTATAATTGTGTTACTTTGACTATCCGCCACCGCCACACGTCTCTTCTGTATAAACCATGGCTTAGTCTGCGTTAGTCGTGACATATCCTTATCTGTGTGCTAAATGAAATCCGTTCAGCCGTTTGTGGGATTGAGTCACAACCACCAAAACTTTCACACTTATAACATTAGTATGATGATAGCAAGTGTCCGTGTGATTTTGAAATGAAATGACACAGGTGCGGTACAATTCATCTCCATCACATTTTTTAAATGATTGATTTTGCATATTTTTGACTTTTACACAGCTTGGTATACAATTAGCGACCGTATGTTAAGGTCGCCATGGCGCGGGCCCGCGTCTCGACTCCGTCTGTATGCTATACGCCCTAGTTTATCAATTCTTTGGGCTATTTCGGCAACTCGGCTTCTTCTGTGAATCTCTTCATTTCTCATTCGATCTCGCAGGGAATCTCCGAGCATAGCCATCCATTGCCCTTTGGAGCCAAGTAATCGAAAGCGAGATAAGCAGTTGTGAATCCTTATGTAAACAAAAAAGACAAAAACTATTTTTTGTTTCGGCCACCGTGGCCGGTTTTTGTGTTTGGCAAGCTGTCAATCCTATAGAATGTTTGCCAAACAAATCGTCTTTTAGTATACAAAAGTCAAACTATTGCGGTTCCATGTGCGGCAATGATATGGCTTAATCTAGAGTGTAAATCTATGACAAAATAGCACTAGGTAAGTGTGACGGACGTACCGTGGCGACTGGAGGCGGCAGAGTGTGCGCGCCGCCTACTCCGCAGCTCATAACTTGTGGTTGCTGGTGAGCCACGTGAGGCCCTCGTACAGGCCGTCGCCGGAGGTCGCGCACGACGGCTGCACGTACCAGTTGCGGTCCCTGATGCGCGTCAACCCGAGCTTCTCTTGTATCTCGTGCGGCTTCATCGCTGAAAATGTTTATTTACTTATTGTTAATATAAAACAGTTCCGTGACATTCAATGCAGTCTAAACGACTGAGGATAGAACCATTAAATTTGGAACATACTTATATTCTACAGAGGATGTAGGGTTGCACTATAAAATGATTTTTCCGAAATAGTCCTATAAAGAAGTACAAGGGGGCTTCGAAGTTTTCCGAAATCCACACGGACGAAGTCGCGGGCTAAAACTATTCTAGTTTAACCCTTTCACTGCCATTGTAATGAAACAATATGGTGTCATCGATGCCAAGCAACAAAATACATACAAACATAAGGAATCCAAAAAATTAAGGATTTTATGAATAGGTATCGAACATTAGCGGACAGTGATTACTGATTATAGATACAACAGTGATCAATCAACTAGTTGTTCATCCAGTACAGTTCAATTGAACGTTAACATGCAGCCAGTGCGGACGCACTTTTGATACCAAGTATTATTTACTTCAGCCATCTGAAAGAGAACACCAGCAGAGCTCTAACAATCACCTTCGTCAGTCGCTGTTGAACCCAAAAGCATGATTATAATAGAAATAGAACTTATCAGCCATTGTCTATTTCTAAGCGTTAAATCAATGTAGCATAGCATATGCTCAGGACTATATTCCCCGAGGGGGTAGTCAAAGATATTCTGAAACCTCAAAACATCCACGTTCGTTAGTTTCGGTACTACTGGTGAAACGTGGATGTTCTGTTAAATCAATATAACAACTAAAATTCCACATGAAATCAAATAATTCTTTAAATAACTTCAGAATTAAATATGCATAGCTGAATACGATGACCCGCCGTGATTTCTACACGTGTCGAGTGGCGAGCGAGAATATAAAAAGCATTGCTGGTGTACAGCGTAATCTCTGTCGCATAATTTAATTTAGTTTGTCACCGCGATACAGAACATTGCGAACTCAAAGGTCAGGGTCATTTCCGACGACTGATAATATCTACCCACTTTTTCCTTTTTAGTTATATTTTATTTGCCATTCTTTCAAGCATTTTTGTTTGGATACTGGGAAAATGAAGTCGTTAATGGAGATGAACACTATCTACTGAGAGCAAGCCGAGAGTCACATCTTATCACGGAGTACTTATCCGAAATTACCTACGTCTCGCGTCTAGGCTCCATCCGTTAATATGCAAAAAGGGCACCGTAAATAATACATTATGGTACAAGTGTGTAATGTTTACCGCTGAGGCACCATTGAGACCCGAGCCGCGAGGCGAGGGTCTTAAGAGAGCGGAGGACAGACGTGTATCATACGACGTTTTTCAACACACTTGTGAAGAAAATAATACTAAAAAATAATTTTATTTAGTAGATAAAAAGTTTATTTTGTACTATTGAATTATACTATTGTATCTTTTTTTACTTATCGAAACTTTTTTAAGAACAAAGCAACTCGACCAATAAAAAAATACCTATAACTCACTTGTGAATAATAGTAATGAAAAAGTCACAGTTTGATTACAGGTGTCATTATGGGCCTTATTGCAGTGAAATTAGAGTCATTTTATGAGCAAGTGTGTTGAAAAAGTACTTTTAGCATTTCTGACCAGAAGCGCTATTTTCGAATCGTGAGATGCAAAATCATGATCGAATTATGTATAATCTCCATAGTAAGATTTGAACCTGTGACTTTCAAAAATAGCACTCCAGAGTAGAGTAAACATTCAAAGGCATTATAAAGTCGTATTGTACTTTACATATAATATATCAAATTGTACCATTATAAATTCTGAGAAACGGTTTTCTTTCAGGCATTGTTCTCAATTATGACCTTGTAGTTTACTTTACGTCATGCATACCTCATTAGCTCAAACGATTTCTCTGTAGGCACCGGTCTGTACGAATATTGATAAGAGTCCCCCTCTTAACTCGCATATACCACTACAAGGAATACCGTTGATTCCGCGACACATACCGTCAGGCAAGTCCTGCTTGTTGGCGAAGATGAGAATGATGGCGTCGCGCATTTCTCTGTCGTTGATGATCCTGTGCAATTCCTGGCGCGCCTCGTCAATGCGGTCTCGGTCCGCGCAGTCAACCACGAATATTAGACCTTGAGTGCCTGCAAACGTAACATAGCAATCATTAGGTCATCTCTGGAATTCGGTACATTTTGATTAGGAAGGTTAACATTTTGATGGCAAGGTGTATTACCCGGTCTTCCGCTACCGGGGTAACTTATGGAGTTATTTAGTTCCATTATAGAAACGGCGTAGACCAAACCCTCAACCACGTGGTAAATGGGTGCACATTTACCCCGCGTGTCCCGCAGTCGAACATTTACGAATCCGCCAGACCCCAATTGTAAATATAGTTGGTTCTTCCATGGTTAGTTTAGTTTACTTCCTTTGAGTAGTAAGACCTTGGTTAAGCTAAACTAAGAGCTAATAAAGTTCAATATTCGTTCGAATCGGGGTCGTTTTGAATCGAAACAGGGTGTTTCAGTTAAGACCATAAAACTGAACAATTTCCACTATTTAAAACAAGTGTTCCGGCTTTAAAACGACCCCGATTCCACGGTGTATAATACACACCTGTGTAGTAATGCCTCCAGAGCGGTCGTATTTTGTCCTGCCCCCCGACGTCCCACACGTTGAATTTTACGTTCTTATACGTAACAGTTTCTACGTTGAAGCCCACCGTCGGTATCGTTGTGACTGACTGACCTAATTTTAATTTATATAAAATTGCTGGAAAACCAAGTGTTCAGGAAATCATTATGGCAGTCTATAAAGTTACTCTGTCATTATAACTCGTTTCTAACGCCAATTTTATTTACGTCACTCAAAGACAATTTTACTATAAATGTATCTTTAAGTGCTTTGAGAATATATAATATATCTTTGGGTAAATGATATATCCAAAGATTATTGATTTTACTTTTATTATTGACTGTCCCTGTTGCTGTCCCTGTACGTATGCGTCATTTATATAATATGACTGAATATAAAAATAAACATAATCGACAGTGTGGTAGACAATTATTGCCTTCAAATAAAACTTTGCCGACTTTCTTTTGGGTTAAAGTGAAATCCTCAGAAACAAATTATTCAAGCGATGTTTTTAACTTTGAAGGTAGTGTTTTCTCATCGACCTTTTCAGCATATTTCGCTTCATCGCGTGTTTTTTTACCTCTTCTGCCTTTTAGATTTCAGAAGTTTTGTTAATAAAATCATGGTTCTAATGAACTAGTGAATTCACGATGACTGTTTTCTAGAAAATAAGCTTACATATTCAAAGTAACTCTCAGTTTCCAACTCTTCCTTACAATAAAAAATATACACAGTAGCTACACAGTTTCCATTGCATTGAAATGGTATTAATTAACTTCATTTAATCCGTTTATAATTGTTCGGATTCCACAAAGAATCAGATAGCAATAACGTATCTGTTTTAATATGGAACTGAGCAGCTAGCATAGCGTGCCATACATGAGCATTCGACTGAGCGTGAAATTATCCCGTTTTGTGTCGTATTAAAAGTATGCCTTGCTAACATTGCATTAAGCGAGTTACAGTCATCTGTATTAAGATGTTATGGGTTTTTTTAAGCATTATTAGCATCGAATACTAGTCTTGTTCGAATTAAGACTAGTTAAATAATGAATGTCAAGGGGACGAGATAGGCAAATATTATGAACAATAGATGAACAAGCTATTTTTTACCAAAGTAAACCATGTTTATAACCTTATTGTATATAACAGTGCTTCTTTTTATAACCTTATTACATTGGACTATGCCCGAATACGGCGTCAATGACCTGAAATTGCAAAACTAACATCTATACTATTGATTCCTTATAAGGACAAAACGATTTTCCGATTCCTATTTAGCATTCTGGCTAATTCTGCGCCCACTGCATGGTGCCACGATAAACGTTTTATCGCGCCTGCTAGCTCATTCGTTCGCGCGCAAAAAGAAAGGGAGCTAGGGCGCGATGGCGCTTTATCGCGCCATCATGCCGCGGGCGCTGATTAGATTAGATATACTATCCGAATCTTGGACAGTACTTAAGCTGTTCTAAGCATAAGTAAGAGTAAAAAATCTCTGTTTTTGTAATTCAAAATAGCCTTAGAATATCGTTGCTATTTGGAATGGAGTACTAAGAACAGAAGTTATGAATATATCAGTCCTCGCCGACTTAATCTCAAAAGCATGTTACCACAAAATTTCCAGCATTACGTAAAGTCGTTCAGCGAGCTATTTCGTAGCTTCCATGCCCGCCATATGAATCGAAAGGTAGGGGAGACTGGGGCTTGTTGTAACGGGGGTAAGAAGTAACAGTCAATTTTCAACGCGAATTTTTAACATATTTGATTCATGTGTAGGGTGAAAGTTCATCTTATAACGACAGGCATTGTTTAAGTATTGATAGTTCCCCGTAGGACAGCGCAATGAGAGGTGGTGAACCCATGGTCAATTTCGGGCAGGTATTATAAAAAAATAACACAAGTAAATTTTGATTTTCATGTTCTAGGTTTAACAAATATTTGATTGTTTTTAACCTAATAGAATAAGAATATATCTAGCTTTTAATTTATTCTTTCGTTTTCTTCCATAGGTTAATAGTTTTTGAGAAATTTTGACATTATGAAAATATGAGTCAGCGGGGTACGTAGTAACAAATTTTCGGGGCAAGTTGTAACAAAACGATATGGGTCCTAGCTACCTCAATAATCATCTAAATTCGACAGAAACAGACGCAATCGTAAATAATTTGGCATTACATCTTGAAACCCCTAAATTGCTCAAAATAACCCCCAAAAGAGTCTTAAACAATTAATAAGTGCACAATTGAAGCTACTGTTCTCCCCCTGGTCCTTCAAACGCCCAAATAAAGCCAACACAGAATCTACCTGCCTTCTAAATCCAAGGATAATCATTCAAAAGAACTTTTCATCCTCTGTGATAAGAAAAACACGGTCTTGTGTTAACTTTACACCGGAAAATGATATGTTTTAGAAAAAACCCATAATAAAAGAAAAAAGAAAGTAAAAAGAAGGAAAGTGTAGCAATAAAGCAAAGGCTAAATCAAAATTTGGTGGATATCTATTCCCAATAATTATTATTGAGCTATTTTGTTCAGGTATGTTACAAGGAGAAATGCTGTTGTTGATCATTATAAGTACACTTATAGACACGTGGATTAAAATGTTTAAATCTTTTTATTATTAAAAATGTTCGTTAATACTGTTTAGTTAATAAATATAAACGTATATTTTATCGAAAATAATGGCGGATTCTCATTGTTACAACCTGCCCCGAGCCTGTTACAACTTACCCCAAAGACGGGGCAAATTGTAACACCTCCCATTTTTTAATAAATGGTCTCTCACGGAGGATAGGAAGGGATTTTAAAAGGTTTGCTATTTGAATATAGTGCTCAAATAGTTACTCAACATACACACTAATTCAAAATTTTGAAAATGTTTATCAATTGGAAAATATAAGCATTTTCCCAAAAACTGTTACAACAAGCCCCAGTCTCCCCTACTTTACCACTTAACATATTAATAGGCTCTCACCGCCTGGTGGTATCCTTTTACGTGAAAACTTGCCTAGAATTGTAAATAGATGTTTATGGAGAATAGCGGACTATAAAAAAGATGGGTTTTAGAACAACTACATACATGACATACATAACTACATACTCAAGACCATAATCATATTCGGAGTGATCAGAAACTTAGTTAACTGCAAACTATACTCGCAGCAAGGCTCACATTTAGATACTCAAAGTTTCGGGGTAATGACGTGTTAGGGTTGACACATATACCGACGGCGACCGACGGCCGGGCCTTACAAAAATGTAATTTAGTATGGGAAGCCGTCCGCCGTCGTCGCTGTGTCGACGTGATGATGTTAACCCTTAAGTGATGATAGCTGTCCACGAAAACACTGCATAAGAAATCTTATCTTCAGTCTCCTCGTAAGACACCCACAGAAATAAATAGGGTGGTCCATTAAAAATCATGCGGCTTAATTCTGATTGTTCCATAAACGTTGTTATTAGTAATTAACATTTCATTTCGAATGATTTCATGGTTGGCAAAGCTTAAATTGACAATATTATTTTATGTATTATTGATTATAAACATGTTACAGCCATGTTGAGCTATTTCGAATCAAATTAAAGATTGAAAAATTTGTCTCGGGCGGGACTTGTAGTGGGACGGGTAGTGGACTCGGTGGTGTAATTGGTTAGCACGTTTCCCCGGTTTGGAAGAGCGTGGGTTTAAGTCCCGCCCGAGACAAATTTTTCAATCTTTAATTTGATTATTTTATGGTTTCACAAACAAGAAGTCCTAAGACTGTTTTGTTGCCAATCTACTCTGAAATTACTAATAAAGTCTACTCAGACATTAAATTGTACAAAGGATACTAGTCTTCCCCGCTGCGTCTAGGCCCAGCATCAATATCCTCATCTCCTTGTTGCCGAAGATCTTCGATAATAGCTTCCCCATCGTGCTGAGCTCGCCTCAACCGCACTACTGGAATTACATAAAAACATATTATGAATACATGTATAACACTTAGCAAACACTTAACTATAATATTCATCATCATCATCTCAGCCGATGGACGTCCACTGCTGGACATAGGCCTCCCCCAAGGATCGGTCCTGCGCTGCCCTCATCCAACGGTTTCCCGCCGCCTTCACCAGGTCGTCGGTCCACCGTGTGGGTCTACCCACGCTGCGCTTTCCGGTACGCGGCCGCCACTCGAGAACCTTCCGGCCCCATCGGCCATCGGTTATGCTATTAATACTATAATATTAATGCGACGAAAATGACAGGGATTTTAAAAATATCTCTAGGCAATATGCAGCAGTTATTCGGAAGACAATATTAAATTCTTGATTATACATATTTCTCGCAATGTTTTCCTTATAATGCCAACAAAAACAAGCAAGTAACAAAATATACAAACCAAGTATTTAAAATTTAAATGATATTTGATCATTTAAATCCTAACGTTCCGTAAAATTCTAATCTATATTATAAAATTATCAATAAACATTAATTAATTTAAGGTTAATAATGATGTCGAATCAACAGAATTGAGTTACGATGAAACTTACTTGAAAAACCAAGAAGTTTTAGATTTTAGTCTTAAGGCTAAATCCTTATTAATTCTTGAAAATTATTAATAAAACTCGATAAAAGCAAACCCGATGAAAAGACCAACTTGTGAGTACTTTGGAAGTTGTTGCTAACTGAAGGCAACTGTAAATGTGGAGTGGAATGGTATTTGTTGGTCAACTTCAATGCTATTTCACGCCATATTGGCTATTTCTTTTCTTTATTCAACGAACTTGCAGTCTCATTCAGCTTTATGTAACAGCTGGCATACATACAATTTCTTATTAAATACATATACATCATAGCCAGTATACATGAAAATATATGACGACACGGTTGGTGTAATGGTTACCACGCCGGACTGCCAAATCAGGGGTTCGAATCCCGATTCGGTCATCGATTATATGTTTCTGCCGTTGTTGTATGATTTCCATAATAAAGCCTAGTAGTTTACTTGGAATCATTACAATCATTACAATGTATGTGCCTTAAGCTGTACGTTATTTTTTGATATGAGAATACGTAAATCATGACATTATTATAAAGTTTATGAGTACACAAAATAAATTAGGGCAAACAGTGAGGGATGGGGGGAGTATCTGTGAGTTCATAAACGACATTGCGGGATAGTATGTCAGCCTGGTCAGCCAACTTGTATAGTTCAAGCGTTTTCAAACTGCCAAATTAGACAACATCATCAATCAGCATTACGTTTCAAGGAAAGTGCCTTCAAAAGCACGTTGCTAATTACTTTACGATAACCATGAACCTTGCAGATTTCTGCAATTTCCCAAGATAATCCTTAGGGTCCCAGGAGGATGGTTTTCCTATCGCAATCGAAGTTACAGCTAATAAGCTCCGATCGTTAAAAGCAAGACCAGCATTAACTTATTTCATTAAACTTCCTCCCTAGTTGGATTACGTTTCTAAATTGGTCTATCCGTTGGATTATTTTCTATTTACCGTAGACTTTCTAATTTGCTTCTGATCACTTAGAAAGGAATGAAACTAAGTGGATGCACACGTTATTATAAACAACGCTTACAAATAAAATGTTCACTGTATTGGCTACAAATCTTCATTGCACAAAATTATTTGTCAAAATTATCACGATATAATTTATAATTAATGGACTCTTGCTTGTGCTTGCACTGCATTTATGCCAGTGTCAAGTAGTTTGTGGGAGTATCTATCCCAATATCAAGGATTGTTTTTGAATAAAGATAGTCTCGTGGCAATATCAAATGCGAACCGCGTGAATAACAACCGTTCAAAACTTAAAACTTGACCCCAATGACATTAGTAACTTGACCCGTCCAAATTCTTGTCCTTTTAGAACAAAGATGAACCAAAACATTGAAACCATGTCAACGATCAACTAATCGATCTTTCAATAGCTAAAATTGATCAAGCACATGTCTTAATGTATTTGGCCTACAATCGTCGAGTGACGTCATTAATCACAGCTGGAACCGGGACAGTGCTATCGGAAGCCGTCTATCGGGAACGTAGGTACCTACTGGCGAAACTGATAGCATGTAATATTATATTGTAGGTACACTTGGCTGATAACTTGTCCTGTATCAAGAACAGAAGTAAAAAATAACGAGCTAAGTTGTTCATGTGACATGAGATATCGATATGAACATGTCTTAGTTTCTACCAAATTAAATATAGGTACGAAGAATAGTTTTAGAAGAATTTTTATTGTGTCGTGTGTGGTCGCGACAGCTCAGTTAGAGTAAGTTTAGTTTAGTTAGTTTAGTTAGCTCGGTAATAATTAATGCATGAAGCGGGTTCAAATCCTGTTTGCCTCATAGCTTTAAAACGTACTATGAACTCTACACACATAAACTCACGACCGTTATTTATAGACGTGGTCAGAATCATTGCTACCACTATCAACTTTCTGTTTCAGTTTCAGAGGGCCTACCATGAGTTGTTCCTGTGCTTTACTACTGTAGTTACGTCGCCAATTCGTATGACAGAAATTAGTTCTCAACGTAACCACCATGAGCGCTGTACGAAATTCAATACAAAATTGGTGACGTTACTACAGTAGTAAAGCACGGTGAAAACTCATGGTAGACCTACAGGATGGAATGACGTGTCAAGTGGTGAGTGGTGTAGAATTCTACATAATATACATTTTTGACATAACGCTCTTAATAGCAGACTAAAAATAGATCCCAGTTAGAAAAATTATTAATAAGCGATTAATTTCGAGAAGTTCACAAAAAACACGAACCACGTCAGAGGCCTTAAGGGGCGGGCGGTCTGAAAAAACTCTGAGATCAGGGTTTGCCCTCACGATAAGAAGAGAAAAAAAAAACATTATTATCATACATGAAACCAGATTTGACCTACAAAATGTTTAAGAGCGATGCCTACAATACTCTATACAGGCAAGAGATGCAACTAGCATTCTAACTGAAACGCTTGACGTGGAACTGCGTGTATAATCTTCCATTGTACGTCCCACTAGACACCTACTTTCTCATCTGTCGACGCCCTATTTGCAGTACACCGCTAAATATAGATAGGCCCTTTTACCGTATAAGATCTGTGCCGAGAGAGTTAATGCCGGCTCAGTAGCACATCTAACAAGTATACGCTTGGAAAATCGAACGACGTTATCAACATCAACTCCAAAGATAATAAGTATTATTTCTCCCCTCCGGACGGAAAGCGTCAATTTTCGTCCCGCTGCGCTAAACGAAGTTGCCGCTTTCCACCTTCGTCGAGGAGAAAAATAGTATACTAACCTCGGGCAGTAAATAAGAAAGCCTCAGATCACCTCACGGCCTCCTCACATTAATAACGCGGGGCAAGTGCGGATTGGTGGAGGTAAGTTAGTTACTAATATGTGGGCGTCCAGTCAAAAAGGGTCCAGTTCCAAGGGTCGGGTTTTGAGTTAAGGTTAGATTCGCTATCTAGATTATTCAAATGATCATAATGGAATGGAATTAATAAAAAAGGCGGGTTAAAATGCTGACAAGTGGACTCTTCTTGCGTGGACGCCCACGTATACTTAGTCTTACTAGGTAAATTATACTTTTTAATTTAAATAAAAGAGGCAGGTAACTTAACAATACAGTATTATTTTACTTTCAACCCACTTGACAAAGTAATTATACCCACATTCTCAAATTATAAGCACAGAGAAATCGATAGCTTGAGCTATTTTTAGACATGGCTATAAATTACTCATGCATGACTTAATATTTTTTACCATTGTAATTGATAAAGAGTATACTGTGAAAACTGTGAACCGAAATGCCATTAATCTAAAGTCAGATATTTTGGCGTGGCTTCATGCCTCGTTACCGAAAAACAACATTGTTAAGTGAAATTTTAAGTACAAACTTCTTTAAGAACCGTAACAATGTAGAGCAGTCGGGTAGATAACATTAACTTATGCCCTTACCTAGACACGAGAAGGAAGGTAATTTTCCTGCCAGAAATGATAAATATTTTCTCCTGTTACGCATATAAAAAGCTGATAAAGGAAACAACATAGCAGTAATAGGTTGCTAATGTTGCTATACTATGCTGTATGCTCTACTGTGATTAATGTTGATTCGATGGATATACGGAGACCGATCAATCAACCTACCACATGGACACAGAGTTCAACTATGGGTAGGTTATCACCATGTGGACTAACGCTTCGAAATCTTATTTTGAATAATAATTATCCTTCAAAGTGACATTTTGAACGGTCAATGGATAAAACTTCGTTGAATTAAATTAAAATATAGTACGATACAAAAAAATCCCCATGCACGGAAATTAATTTACATAAAATTTAAAAGGTAGGGAAACGATGAATAACATGCTCATTCATGGCCAACAAGCAAAACGAACAACACCTAATGCAGGTACACTGTAGACTGTACAAAGTCAATAAGCAAATATAGCGTTAACGTCGTGCCACGATGTCATAAACTGAAACGAATCTACGTCAGCGGTTCGAACACGAAACCCTAAATTGGGTCGCACATCCTAAACGTTACATTTAAGAACAAAATTGAACATGTTTGAATACTGACAGTTAACCTCAACTATACGCATTTAACAACTGTAATGTAAGATAACGAATAGGTTAAACGAGACGAAAGGCCAAGCCTTTTGCTCGAACCTAAACTTTCGTCTTTTAGTTTTAATTTTACGAGCGATTCGGGGTATAAGAAATATGGACGATTCTTTTGAAATAATGGGCGGAATCGACATCATTTATCAAGTTTATACAAGGTCAAAAAATAATACAAATGCTACTCATATTACCGCATACCATTTAGACAGGCACTACTAGTTACCACACAGCAACTACGAGTATCAGTAAATCACCAGTTAGCTAACAAGTGACGTAATCATTAACTTAACATGACTTCGCAACAAGGAAACTGCCCTCGCGCAAATTAGTCGCTATCAGACAATTAATTTCTCGGCCGAAGGGAGCAAAGTCTATAACCTCTACAAAAACTTGAAGACTCGGCAGTTTAAGAACAAAAAGGCAAAATTAATGAGGCAGTTCTTAATCACGCGGTCGGGTCTAAAACAATTGCTCCCAAAAAGCCTGGTTAAGCTCTCATTAATCACGAAGGAATTAGTAGTTGAGATAAATGTTTCACTACCAATTATGATATCATGGCCTCATGGGACTATAAAGTACCTACTATTTGTACAAAGTGATTGAACCGTTTGAAATTGCATCTAGTTCACCCGAGAAATAATCTCGTTGAACAGAAAATGAGAATTCAATACAGCAAGGGCGGTGCCACACAAATGCCAGCCGTCTGACCCATCAACCCACGATGCCTCGGCTCACCCTTCTATTTCCGTCAGGTCAGCGCTAAGGGCGTTAACAATTTTCATGCCATTTCCCCTACCGAGCCAATTGCAACTTGCAGACAACGCTTTTATTGCATTACCAATACAGGGTAAATTTTCATTCTGCGCCTGTCGACGCCACGTTCTAGCGTAGGGCTGTGTTTTGCGTATTGCATTTTACCGATTGCATTGCAAGTTTGAAGTTAATCGGAAATAAATCCCTTAAAAAAATATGAGGCTCAAAACAGCTCTCCTTTTCGACCGGTCCTGCACAGTATTTCTAGTTCTTGCTAGGTCGATTATGTTAGGATTGGGCTAAGTAATTGTTGGCTTTCCGTGTAGCTACAAAAGGTAGATCTTTGATCAAATTTCTTCAAGAAGTATCGAGACCTATTTATATAAATTATGATAGGCAATATTGTCAAACACATCGTGCACTAGGCGTACTAAAATTTTATTTATTCCCGATAATACATCTTCCCTCCCCTAGCAGTCTAAGTAACAAAACAAAGAATAACGTAGAACCAATATCAATAAAAAGCTAAGCCAGCTCCGATCCTAATATCCTAGTGTGGACAGACAACCTAACGGCTACGGGTGTTGGACAGTCGCCAATTACTAGAACGACGTTCCCATTCATTCATCTCGCTTCGAGCGGGGCGGGACAAATCTTCAGGTTTAGCTGATAGTCAATTTACGGGACATAGATAAATTAGCTTCCTTATAGACCAGCCTGACTGGTATGATAAGGAACTGTGTTCTTGCTTATTAAAGTCTATTAACTATCATTATGGTTCGAATAAAAGGGACGGGTTCATTTACTGGACACTGGACAGTTTGGGCACTGTAGTCAAAATGTGGATGATCTAAATGATTTGTTTATAATATCTCCGTCTCCCCCTCTGGACGTGAATGCTTAAAAATGCAGTGCATATAGCTATCGTACCTTGATTATCATAATAATGCTTATCGATGTAAGAAATGCGAACAAATATTAAAATAAAGTTTGACAGAATTTTTATCACCAGCGCGATAAATCCCATCAGCGGGAATATTTTACATTTTGCGCTAATATTTCATACAAATTCCTAGCGTTATTTAGTAACCGCTTGGCTCATTTCCAATCAACAAAATGTATTCAGTAAATTTGCATAATTGAAACCTGATTATAATAAATGGTTGTCAAGGAGCTATTAGCTTGTAATATAACAACATAATATTACTAAAACATTTGTATTTACTATCAGGTGGTTCTTTACATCTTCCGTTTCCGACATGGTAAAGACAAAGGTAAAGGAAATGCATATAATGCAAACTGCAGAGCTTCCATAGTGGCTGCGGATATAAGCCATAATTCTTCAGTATTTGTATGTATTCCGCACTAACAATGGCGAAGCGTGCCAAATTCATTTTCCGTTCAATATCAAAGCGGTTTAAATGTTCATAGTAAGTTTCCTGTTCCTATCTTCAAATTACAAACAAACTAAACTTCTTGAGTCTAAAGACGACGACCCACTTTCTCGTATGTGCGATACGAAAGTTAACAACTTAAACCTTATAAATCTATGGCTTTTAATAGTTAATGCCACACCGGCAGAACCTGTCCAGTTACTAGCTCAATTTATTAGTAGGTTAGTGAAAAAAACGTACCTATTCGCGGACCGTGACCGTCTCTGCGGCCATCGGCTAACGGTAAATAATCCAGCTTGTGTGACGATAACCGCAGTTAGCGATAAAGTTAGTGATTCAATAGGTAATGTTGAATGGACATGAAGCTAATTATGATGATATAATAATGAAATGACTCATGCCACCGAGCGTGAACGCTAACTTAACGTTATTAATTTCGGATAATGCTGTGTTTATTAAAACTGGTTCAATATCACATCACTGCAGTTTTTTTTCATTTATCTACAAAGAGCATGTCGCTAATTTTAGAAAAATTATGTTTCAAAGTAATACCTAAGAACGATACAAACGACAAACCGACAGTTTCCATCAAAGTAGACTTAACCCAGTTTCAGAATAGGTTTACTATCTATGTACAAATAAACTGAACCTAAAAGAAGAAACAGATGTTTCGCTTTGGTTTTAAAATTCACGAGTCGAACTTTGAACAGACAGGCGGAACAGTTGCCATTCTCTACGTTTCGTAGATTATGAATCAAATATTGGAGCAACATAAAATTAACGTTTTGAGATCTTTGATTTTCCTCAGTGTGGACAATCGAATTTGTTACAATAAGATGATAGATTAGTTATTCGAACGGAGACGAAATACATTCGAGCATACACGACAAAATAAAGTTTGTTGTAAATCTGACTAAAAAGCCTGCACACGCTGAAAAAGAAATTCTGATGCCATACGCATCAAGTCCGCTGAGGTGAAAAAATTCCCAGACACACTTGTCATGAGGTCTCTGTCCCATCAGTGGGAACGATAGCTGCTACTGATGATAAACAGGGCCAATAATAAATAACTCAGGAAAGAGCGAGTTTAAACAAACAAGCAACTTTTGGTGAAAAATCAAGATAAAACGGAAATTTGTGTAACTGTGAAATGATCGTCAAGCGGAATGGAGATAAGGCACAGATTGTACCCGAGTCGCGTGACAGTAGCAATTGTTGGGTAAGATACGAGAAATGATAAACTTCAAAGATGTCCCATGAAAATAAACGTTTGAAGTTTGCTCATCGTTCGGTCATAGAGCATAGCAAGTTTATGTTTACCTTGTTGAAGACTGTTGACTCTTCTGAGCAAGTATATTGACCATATTCGACACAACGCCACGAAGTTGTGTCAGTGTGGAAGGAAAAGTAAATACTGCATTGAGGCATGAGTGTTACTGGTCGATGGTCTTCATATGTGTGTATGGTAGATATCACGATTCATGCAATAACAGTCAGCAAATGACAGCAACACACAAGTTTGAATGGGGAACCACAGCAACTTCCAATATAGTGAGTATTGCCACAGATTAATAATAAGTTACTACATTATAGCGCCGGAAACTATACACGTGGTAACGATACGTTATAATTATAACGAATGTCGCCAATTCATTTCTGTCTAACATATTAAAATGTTATTTTAACAACAACAATTTGGCTGCAAAGACTGGTGGAGATACAAATTGTAATTATCCATAGCTAAAATGTAATAAAGCAAACAAAATAGAAAAGCTAGGTTGGGGTCGAAAGCTCGAAAGTCAACGGTTATTGCTATAAGACACGAACCATAAAGTTTTCAATAATATTTTGAAAACAAGAAATATATTTTCAGAGCACAGCGTAGGTATTTTATTTTACTCTCCGTCGTCGACGGCAACATGGCGACACCTAGTCTGACCAAGGAAATATTGCGGCATTATCATAAAAACGATTTAGATATCAAACCCTTTGACAAAACCGTGCAACGTGCCTGTATTTGACGACCGCTAGTTACATTAAATGGAAAAACAAAATAATGTTTTATTTTAACTAAAAAGAATTTGTATGTTTTAAATTTTTTTGAGCCGGGTCAGGATTAATTTGAGAAAGTTCCTTTGACCGAAATCCAATTATGTCTGATGTTCTGAACATTTGTTAGTGACAAGTTCTACTTAAGGATCAAGAGCTATATCAACCGTATGTTATTTACCTATTTATCGAATTTTTTTTACCTTTTTAAGCGCATATTACGACAGGCCGCAGCACAAAAATCTTCCCAAATCGCTTCTATACAATTTATACGAACTATCGCATATTACACCGCCCGCGCCGGGCCGCCAGCGGGTAAAAAATCCGTCAATATGTCTGTGAATGTGTTGCGACTTGCGATCCGGCACGCTCTAGTGTGCAAAGTAAGCATTTTCCGCTGCGATGCGGCCCGCTCCGACCCGGAGTAATATGCGGTTTTTTTTATAACGACATTAGCCATCAACCTTGTCAGCGTGAAGGCAAAAAGGTTATCCAATTTTATGAAGGCACATTTACGTCGTCAAGACGTTTACAACCGTACAGCAAATGCTCACGGCGCCAGCATTTTTACTGTAGGCTATATTCATCAATGAAAAAGAAATGTATGTTTAGTGGTACTCAAATTCTAGGCTTAGGATTGTATTAACTCAAACAGAATAATCCAAAATGTTGTGAGTCAAAACAACTGTAAACTGTAACATATTGAAATAAATATAAATGAAATAAATAACGCACACACATTGTAATGATCCCAAGTAAGCCTTATAGGCTTTTTGTTATGGAAACCATACAACAAACGGCACAAACATATAACTTCCATGACTGAAGCGGGATTCGAAACCGGGACCCTGGTTTGGCAGTCCTGCGTGGCAACCATTACACCCACTGGGTCGTCTACTCTTTTATACTCGTTTAACTTGTTCGCTAATCTGAGATTACGGAAATTGTAAAAGTCATCTGCATAAGTTGACAAAGAGTAAATAAGGGAGACTTTATGCTCGTGACGGGAAGTTCTAACATTGCGAACGACCGATGACGTCATAGCAAAAAGTCGCGGCGAAAACACTTCGGTATCTAAAGCCGGTTTAACAATCAATAAACGTATACTTTTAGAAACCAAAAGCAAATTTGAGCTTTAAAACCACATGAACAACCACATGTTATAACCATCAGAAGAGAATTCCATTTGCGAAAATTACTTTAGATACATTGTTTGCTTTCATGAACGTTTTAAAATATGTTAATATCAAATATGAACATTTGGTACGCGATCTACTTATTTTATCTCCTTCTCGTATGAGAATGAACAGTATCACATTGTTAACGGAGCTCGTTTAATCCACGTCGTGTGAATTCTTTTGAGATTTATTGTATCGTTTCAGCAGGATTAAGAGTTATCCGACTGTGTCGGGCGGCCGTGAGGAATGATGAACGTTAACCGAACCGACGGTTTAGAGAAACGCGAAACGATATGATTGATGAAACTCTTTGAATTTGATGACGATAAAATGTGTTAGGATAACTGACGGCATCGTAAAGAGAAATTTTATATCTTACTACCAAAAGTATATTTAAATCAAGAATAGACACATACATTTCTATGATCCCAAACTGAAGTTAGAATATACTTTTTAACAACGACACAAACATGTAACATCCATGAAAGAACCGGTATTCGAACTCAGGACCTGAGGTTTGTCAATCCAGCGAAGTAACCATTACACCAACCGGATCGTCCGGGAATATTGTAAAATCTATTTTGTGTGATATTTAATATTTTAGAGTCAGATTAAACCAAAGAACTATACGTTTCCAAAAGTTACTTTGATATCGTTCAATGAGATTTCGATTTGAAATTTCCATAATTACAAATCGTGTTATGGCTAAAAACAATGTTTTCTTCCGAGTAGATATTAGGCAGCATCTCCTTGCTACAAATCTGTGATAGTTTACTTGCCTACACTTGCCTTCTACTAACCTAGGCACTTGCCTACTGCAGAGTACTTCTGGTCGACTGTCTTTTATGGCTCCGTTGCCCCTCCAAACGTCATTTCTGTAGTTTGGCAGGATTTATTGCAGGGATAACATTTTAGGGGAGATTCTATTACTTAACTTGAACACCATGCTGACAGATTTATTTATTTGGGATGTTTTAATTAACTTTCCGCTTGACATTGAATGGGTATTTATACTATTTCTGAATCTTAGTACTTATCGAAACTGGAAATAATATAAGGTTATAGGGTGTCAAACAGAAATGGCCGTGAACTCGTTATACATTATGTTATCAAGTTAATTACCTCAATGAAAAAATATAAATAAAACCTAGGTACATTCTTCAATAAAATTGTAATAAAAATGGCTCCCATCCCTATACCCAATACTCAAAAAGACCAACTTTCTTTAGAACTCAACAAATTACTTCGAAGATAGGTAGTTCATCTCGTAGAATGAAGGCAACATCCTCAGAAATCTTTGAAGGATTCAAATACGCGATTCTATGTTCAATAATAAACACGGTGCAAGCTGTGGGAGCTTTTATATGGCAGCATATTAAATGCTTTATACGACGAAAGTGGGAAGATACGTAGGTACATTTATATTAACGAACGACTTTCTCTGTTCATATCTATTCAGTGTTCGAATACAAAGAGTTTAGTAGAAAGTGAACGTTGGAGATAATTACGTTAAATTGCCAAAGATAGACTGGCTTAAGATCGGATCGAAGAAGGATTAATCATTAAAAGAGATTTAAATACAGCTATTTTGAGAAGGAAACTCATTAAGAGCTCTCCTTCACCATGACCAAAATATGCATTCATCATCATTAAGGTCATTCATCTCTATTGATCATCCTCAAGGACATAATATGGCTTCAAACGTATCTCCGGTCACGTCAGAGAGATGAGCATAACTCACAATCTGGGCCATTCCAATTGTTTCTAGCTTATCAAGCAAATTGATAATCGCAAGAAGGAATCCCACACAGTGCAGTTTTCAGTCTGATTTGTAGGAACGCTGCAACCTTGCTCTGTTATCCAAACAAGTAGCTGGCCAAGCGAATATTAAATAGTCTCTAAATATTACTAGAGTGGAGTGTAGTTAAAGATTTACGGTGAACCATAAAGTGGAAGCAAGACGGAAGACTTTACTGCACTTCCCTGCGCTGCATTTTGTGATAACACTCACGAAACCGCGTTTTACGTAATAACCAACTAGGGTTGTCAATAACATTTGCAGGAACATCTATACAAATATACTGAAAGCTTTAACTAATCTTTTGTAAAAGGTAAATATCAATAAACCTGTGTAATTATTTGAAATTAAGAATTTATCGAGCATTCCCTTTACAAAAATAAATTTTAAATACAGCCGGTGCATAGCGTGCCGTTTTAAAAGCTTTCAGCCGCTTTTAGGTTAATGGTTTAATAGCGACGTGCATGTGCGAAGCGGTATCATAAATTCTGTACACTGGATTTAACGACTGGACAGAACAGGCCCTATCTGAAGAAGGCCCTATCGAAACTACTAATAAGTAAATGTTATTACACTTTAAGTGAGTATTTGAATGACTCTGTATAAATAGACGTAAGAACTTTAATTGTATGCCCTTGCGGCGGGACATAGCTGGACCGACGACGATGTAACAACATTTATACCTATGCTCCACAATAAATATATTTTCAATATATTTTCATTTTCAAGATATTCTAGAATCGGTTTATTTTCTAACTGGCGAAATTGGGTCGATTGGGATGTCAAGCTCTCCGATAACCCGTGTAGATAATTCCGAATTTCAAGTAATGAAACCTTTAGATAGAACTGAAAGTGTCATCCCTTGACAAACACAAACTTAGCCCAGATACCTATATTGATTTTGGATGCGACCGGCTCAGCAATGATTGCCTACCTCTAAACAATTTAGAGAGGGTTCCTAAGGATTACAACACTGCTTCCATCTCGCCGAGACCCACTAGTAACGTGATAAATTAACCTCTAACCTCTATTCAAATAGTAATAGAGTTCAAAAGCTGAATGACAAGATGCCTACGCCCAGACTAGGGGTCACAAAACCGGTTTCACCGAAACCCGAAAAACCGGGTAAACCGGTTTTGATGACAATTTCCAAAACCGGGTTTCAGTTTAGCCAAAACCGCGGTTTTCGATTTTTCGGTTTTGTCATACATGTTCCCTGAACTCGCTCGACATTGGCAGAAATTCAAGGCTAGAAACAAGCAAAACGCTTAGTAAACGTTTGGAGCTCCTCGACGACGACCCGATGTTCGAAAATGAAGTCTTTTTGCTTTGATCAAAATTAAAATGTGGGAACTAACAACCAAGTTCTCGTATAAACTGCTCACCATGGTGCAGCAATTAAGACGACTTCAGGTTGACAAAAGAAAGCAGTGGTCACGATCTTGCTTAAGAACCATCACCGCCGCCTGATCAGTCTACTTTCTCAAGTCTACAACTGTTCGCCAAGCCTCTGTGAAATTATCCTTTTCTTGGATGAGTATCAGCCTGGCGAACAGCCAGACTTCCGGAAAATTCTTTCCGACTCATCGACGATAGACCACATTCATGCAGTCAAGCAGCTGAGAGAAGGATGCAGAGATTTCCACTACCTTGTTTGACACCGACAGTGTTGAGCACTTGGTCATGTTTCATTCTCTCCATAAAATATTGACAAGAGATATGTGGATATCCTCCAGGAGCTGTAAAGTTATACAGATGTATAACATGAATTAACATGACTCGTTCCAAGTCGCTTACAAGTCAAGAACAAAGAGATATGGCGCCTAGGTACTATACTAGGCATAAATCACTGGTTGAATCGAATACGAAGGCGGGTAAGCGGATCACAAATTTGAAGAAGAGATAGGCAGGATACTTGGAAGATGGGAAGGCGGCCGGTGCATGGTCTAAGACATTATCTCAGTGGAAGCCAAGAGAACGACGGAGGTCAATAAGGTGGCCTATCACCACGTCAGTCTGATGGCATTGTGAATGTGAAGAGTTTACATTGGATCAGATTAGCACAGATCTTTGAAGAATGGCACAATAAGAAGGATACACACTACACAGCACAGGTTTGCCCGCCCAGCAGTGGGCTGATTCGACTGATTAATTTTGTTAGTTCAATCGAATGAACTAACATTACGTACTTTATTTCGTTATACCTGTCATACGCCGACTAAATAGGTAAGATTTGTTTTATTTCAAAACTGATTAAGTATATTACTAACAATAAGAGTGATACAAATGTATCAAAAATGCTTCAATTGTGTAAAAACAACGTTTTATTTAAAAACAAAATGAAAACCGAAAACAAAACCGAAAAACCGGAAAACCGGTTTTGTCATAAAATGAAAACCGAAAAACCGGTTTTCAAATATTACTCCGGTTTTGTGACCCCTAGCCCAGACAGCTGTGCTGTGACGGCGCAATGGGAAGCCCAGATGTATGCCGGTTACGTAATCAGATTAAACGGTATTTGTGTCACGACGCTTGTTAGTCTTGTCATAAAGTTTATCTATCAATGACGATACAATCCTCGCTGTTCGTGTGAACTAGTTGTTTTATCGAGTAATTAGAGAGATACCTACTGCTTGAGATAGACGTTGTGTCAAGGCTAATCGATTAAACATGCATTTATTGGGTAAATCAATATACAAAATATACAAAAAAACCGTGGTGGTCCAGTGGCGAGTAACCTTGCCTGCCGTGCCGGAGGCGGTGGTTCGATCCCCCCGTCCAAGCCGACTCGTACCAATGAGTTTTTCGGAAGTTATGTACGATTTGAAACACCACTGGCTTTTCGGTGAAGGAAAACATCGTGAGGAAACCTGCATGCTTCAATTTCGAGGCATTTATTGTACGTGTCCATTAAAAGTGGCGACGGGCTCACCCCCCGTCACACTGGACAGAGTTTCGGTACTACTGGTGAAACGTGGATGTTCTGAGGTTTCAGAATATCTCTGACTACCCCCTCGGGGAAAATATTCGTGAGCATATGTTAAATATACAATGCTAGATTTGGATTGAATAGAAAGTTTTAAAGGAAATGTATAACATCATATTATAATACATTAAATCTACAATGAATGTGTAAAATAAACTTTGTTAATTTACTCTTACCATTTTTTAAGTAACAATTGTTACTCTTTTCATGGCTAAACAGCTGAACCAAACTTGACGTTTGGCGGACAGTTTGTTTGTATCCTGAAGACGGAAAGAAGCATAAAAATTACACGCGAACAAAATCGCAGATATCTGTTACCCTTGGAATATGTCTAAAAAGGATCGATTACGCATCGGCATGATATCAAGCAAAAACTACAAACTTCCCTAAATGGGTTTGACATTGGACATTATATATTTCTTCATATTAGCTTTATAGAAATACTAAATTCAAAGACCTAACCAGATCAGCTCGGAAAAATACTGACAAATCAGCTTTAGTTCGACACAGTACAATGCCATTGCCGATGCAAAAATTCCACGGCACAAAACATTATCAACAATTTTCGCATGAGTGAACATCCTGGTTTGTACGATAACCATATTCATAGCTGGATTTAGGTAGGTTTGTATAATATGTCGTATCACACTCAGCAAAGCGAAGAGAACATAAACTGTTTGCTTAAAATCATACAGTAAAATGTCTCACCTTATTTTTAAAATTAACTAGATCCTCATAAGCTATAAATAATGTAGAACCGAATGAAAAGTTAATGACTACGAAAGGGCATGAGCCTGTGTTATAGCAATAAACGGGGTATTTAAAAACAATGTTTTGGTTAGCCAACGCGTTGAAAGGTTAAGAGGGTTATAATAATACTAGTGTTTACCCACGACTTCGTCCGCACAAATTATATACCAGATTTTAAGTCAGATCATAAGCTATCAAACAAAAAAAGTTTCATCAAAATCGGTTCAGTAGTTTTTGCGTGATGCGCGAACAAACAAACAAACAAACAAACACAAACAAACAGACAGACAAAATTTCTAAAAAAGGTTGATTTCGAGTCAGGAATACCTAAAAACCATATCGTAATCTTTTTTTTGGAAATATCTTCAATGTACAGACACACTTCAGTTACAGTTTTATAATAGTTTAGATGAAAGGTCTTAATGTGTACAAGCCCAACAATACAACACAACATCTCTAAACAATGACTATAAATATTACACATTACTTGCAATAAACTAAGAAACAAATGGAATAACTAGGTAACAGCAATTTATATCGTAAATTAAGGGTCGGCACTACCCTAATCGGGCAAAACAGGGTTCGGCGTTCCGACTTTTGAGGATAGTAAATAGCTATATTTAGAAACAAAATTAAGACCATCGCTTCTCTAAAAGATGAAGTACAAGATGAACAAAAAAAATTTCAGTAAAATTGTGTAGTTACATCAGAAAGTAATCGAGAATTTCATGAAAAACTCTAGAATAGCACTGCCGCGTTCCGAGTCCTGTGATTTAGTGAAACGAAATAAAACAACAAAATATATTTATAATCAATGGCAAAACATCAAAGAACACTTTAAACAAATCAGTTTTTCGATATGACTTCTAGTTTTTTTGCAATTTGTTACCAAAAATCACATATTTTTTTGGATGTTTTCTTCATACAAATTACTATGGGCCGTCAATCGTTCGAAATCATTGCGAATAGTCCGGTGACCGGCAAAACCCAACCCTGTCTTAGAAGATTAATGAACAATTCCATTTTTAGCTAAAGTAGGCAAAGTAACTTATAAAAAACCGGGCAAGTGGGTGTCGGGCCACATGCAGTGTAGGGTTCCGTAGTTGCCCGTCACGATATGTGGACTTAGAAGTGCATTTTATAAATTGGTCGACTATTACTCGTAAATTTTTGTCCCCTTTATTATATTAGAATAACTGTAAGTTTATTACTATTGTTACTAGCAAACTAAGGATTGATAATCTGAATTCATCATCATCATCGTCAGATATGTTTTAAATAAGAATGGAATAAGAGTGAATTCTGTACCGTAGTAGGTGACTCAAACGATTGACTTCGAAAGTCATTTGCACGACAGAATTTTGCGCGAAAAGACATTGCGCGATACAAGAAAACACAAAGGAATTTCACAAAAGTTACTGTCTGGTCACTGTTTGGTAGTTTTTGGTTATTTTGGTAATTTATGGTAGTTTTTGAGTCTTTCGGTAGTTTTTGGTAAATTTTCGTACAAAAATATCCAAAAAGTTATTTTGGTAGATTTTCGTACTTTTTGGTAGTTTATGGTTAATTTGGTACTTTTTGGTTTATCTCATTTCATTTCATTTATTTACCTTAAATTGTAGGTAGGTACATAAGTTACAGATGGTAAGTACAGAGTACCTATTAGTCACACTACAACATAATTTATAAACATTAAGAAAAAAATAGATTTAAACAATAGGTGCCGGACAATAACTTAATTATTTATTTTTTATTTTTATTTATTTCCTTTTTGGAGAACTTACAGCTAAACAACAATTGGATTTCAAAAGACAAATTGATAGTCAGATGCTGACAACAAGTTCCCACATATAAAAATAGAAAGAAAAAAAAGAAGACATATAATAAGCAATGTTAAAACATCTCTAGGGTATAACAACATTATTATGGGCCATCAAAAAAGCTACATGCTAGAATATTTTTAACTCTATTGGTGCTTGTACAAAACAAATCAATATCGAAGTCCATGCAAATGTCGTTGACTACCACCTTTCAGTACTACAATTAAATTAGTTAAATGTTATAAAGTCAGTTCAATGTGATTAGTTAAAAATTATAATAACCTTATTGAGGTACAAATAATCGATCTGCAACCTGCAACACATTTTTTTCTACTCAGATTGATGCCTGTTTGTTTACTTATACTGAAGAAACTAATTAAAATCATAGGGACACTGTTCGATTAATAATTCTTTTACCTTCTTCAGAAATTTCTTGTCGGCTTTAATGTCATCTGGTATTTTACTATACACAAGAACAGTATTCGACTTTATTTTGTAGTCCTTTGCATCGATGCTAGTCGGTAATTTGGTACCAGTAGCTCATTTTTGCGAGTTACATTTAATCTCTTGCTACGGAATACTACGGGGTATCGTCTCACGATTTTGCACGGATCGAGGATATATACAACAAAGCTGTCACAGTGAGTAATTTAAAGTCGGTAAACAAGGATCGGCATGACACCCTTACTGACTGAATTCCGCTTACGATTCGAATGCACCTCTTTTGCAAAACAAATATTTTATTTATGTCAACAGATCCACCCCGTAGCCAAGCCGTCAAGAACTCTTTTGTTTTTATGGTAGTTTTTGGTAATTTTCATTTTTCTATCAAATATTACCAAAAAGTATAAAAATCTACAAAAATAACCAAAAACTACGAAAATCTACCAAAATAACCAGAAACAACGAAAAACTACCAAACTAACAAAAAACTACCAAAAAACCAGAAACAACAAAAAATATTTACTAAACTCTACCAAAAACTACCAAAACCTACCAAAAGAACCAAAAATTACCAAAAGAACCTAAAGAACTATTGACATTGTACTAAATTTTTTTTATCTTTAAAATTACTTCTTGTTAATATTGCTGTGCCCTTTTAGGATTCATAAACCCACTTTAGCTACTAAGTAACACCTATATTATGTTCTTGTGTAGCACAATGTCCTTCAGCGTGACTAAAATTACTGCTGAAATCTACCAAAATCTACCAGTCCTGTTTCAAATTCTACTTAAATTCTACCAAATAATATTTATGTCGTTACAGATGGTCAAAATTTTATATGAAACACGTTTTTGTACAAAATATTATAAATTTTATCTAAACGCTCATCATTACACATGTTATTTTCGCATTTTTGTATAATTTTTATTGGTTTTTATCACTTTGTAACATGGATGCTTTAATTTTCAAATATATATTAAATTAGGTCGTCCCTATGCAAGTTTAAATTTAGTACAGTTTTCTGTGTCTCATAAGCAGAATCCGAAATTTTGGTAGCACTTTTAATAATGTCAAACGGATTGCACGTTTATCGACTTCCGATTGTGTCGATATACGGGAAATTTTTTATCACTGCGGTTAACTCCAGCATGTATTCTACTCATCAAACTGAACAACTTTCACTATGGAGCTAACTTCAAAAGAGCGAAAAAAAAATCTGCTGTCCTATACAAAACTGCAGTACCTACATATTCGACTCAAATGTATGGTACAGCTGATTTATTTTCGCTATTTTGAAGTTCGATACCATGCTGAAGTTATCCGCAGTGATATAAAATATACTTACCCGTATATCGACATTATTGGAAGTCGATAAACATGCAATGCCTTTGACATATTAAAAGTGCTAGGTACCAAAATTCCAACTCTGCTCAGAAGCCCTCTTTTGTAAAAAAAAACAACATTAGGCGATATGATTAATATTTGCTGTACTAGAAGTGAGTTCGGTGGCGCGTTGCGGAGAGGACTCTCAATCAAGAGGTCCGAGTTCGAATCCGCACGGACAACATGCCACGTACCAATGAGTTTTTCTAACTTATGTACGTATTACCGACTGCTCTCAAATGGTGAACGAAAACATCGTGAGGAAACCTGCATATGCAGACGAAGAAATTCTGATGTATATTATGTGAAGTCTACCAATCCGCATCGGGCACGCGTGGTGGACTAACGCCCAAACACCCTCCTAGAAGGTAGGCCTGTGCCCTGCAGTGGGACGTATATAGGCTGATGATTATGATGATGATGTACTAGAAGTTCCGGAAAACTTGCAAACCCTGCAATCGTTTTCTCAGCCATTCGTATTGCCAGCTTAGATTTTATTAGACGGAATCCTTGCATTTTTAAATACATAAAATTTACGAATACCCAATTTCAACTAAAATCTACTAAACAATTTTGCCCTAAATCTACCAATAAAGAAGAAATCTACTAAAAGTGGTCACACTGATGTCCTTTTGCGCAAATGTTTTTGAAGGCAATCGTTCCAGTTACTGCAAAATTTACTTTTATTCCGTGCTTAAAATATTATATCTGACGATGATTATGATGATAAAAGATTACAAACCCTTCGTTTGCTAATACCTAAACTTATAATAATTTCTTTATTTTGTAAAAAGTTTTAATTTGTTCTGTTATAATAATTTTAAGTTTTTTTTAGCCTGAGTAATACTGTGATCTAATTAGTTGGAACCCATCCTATCATACCACCAGGGGTGATCTTTGATCAGTCACATTATAGGTCCATTACGCACGGTACTGTACTGTTGCTGTAAATGTCAATTTCGACCTACGGCTCTCAAATCCAGATGCTGCAGGAGTATTGCCACGCACAACCAAACATTCAACATTAATTTAATGTGGTAAAATCTGCCTTTCGGGTAGTAGGTACCCTAAATTCGGTCGGACCTACGAACCTGCCAGGATAGGATCGGCCGACCAGACTTTTTAGGCCTTACTAATTGGCCTCTAGACCAACAGACTAGTTACGTCCTTTAACTCAACGATTTAAAATGTTGTGTCACCAGGTAGGGTTCTCTTTTTTCTTCACACCAGTAAACGTGCCAGCCAAGCTGCGCCGCGCGCTGCAGCCGACCAAGTTTTTTGCAAGAAATTTATTACCAAAAGCTATCAAATTGATTTGTTCATTAATCTTATAAGATAGGGTTGAGTGTTGTCGGCCACCGGTCTTTTTCTTTTGACAGATATGTCAAACGGGCCGTAGGTAGTGCCGACCCTTAAACAGGAGCATAAGTTCTACCAGCCAGCCCAGGTAGCAAACGACCAGAATTTGTGTCGTAGCCACAAATCGTGCTGAGCGTACCGCAAAAATCTGTACCGACACGAAACCACGTTCGAATGTATAACCATTTCGGTATTTTATCGTCCCCATTGTTGGTAACTAATGAAGCGAATTTGTGCCAAAAGTAAATGTAACCTGTATTTGTAAAAGTATATCTTTAACATAAATTTCTGCGATTATTTTGAATCTACTTTGAATAGATGTAAGATGATACATAAAAATAATAAATCAATCAAATCAGCCCACACCAATCCACTGCTGGGCATAGGCCTCCTTTTTATTGCGCAATAACAGCAACGAATTTTGTTTCGCCGCTCCGTCACACTAGAACAGCTGGATCGGCTTCGATCAAACCAGCCTATGCTTATGCCAGACATTGCGAAGACATCGGTCAATACTAGATTAGCATGAGCATCTTACTTACTCAGAGCCGTGGTGGTCCAGTGGCGAGTAACCTTGCCTGCCGTGCAGGAGGCGATGGTTCGATCCCCGTCCAGGCCGACTCGTACCAATAAGTTTTTCGGAATTTATGTACGATTTGTAACATCACTGGCTTTTCGGTGAAGGAAAACATCGTGAGGAAACCTGCATGCTTCAATTTCGAGGCATCTATTGTACTCACTGTCCATTATAAGTGGCGACGGGCTCACCCCCCGTCACACTGGACAGAGTTTCAGTACTACATGTGAAACGTGGATGTACTGAGTTTTCAGAATATCTCTGACTACCCCCTCGGGGAATATATTCGTGAGCATATGCTATGCTATCTTACTTACATCATGATATTAAATGAATTAATTATTTATCCATCTACATCAACAACATCACCAATTTACGCACATAAGCCAGTGTACTACAAATACAAAATGTGTATAGGTTCATTTATCTTTTCTTACTGTTGCGTATTACTATTACTATGTTAGGTATGCCTAAGTTCTTTCTTTTTATTTATTTTTTAACTTAACCTATGTTTAAATCTGTTTTTATGTAAATAAAGAATAGTCAGATTACTTTGGTGAGTTTATGTATGTGTGTGTAAAGAATAGTACCCAATGAGTAAAATGTGTTTTATTTCACACTAGCGACCCGCCCTGGCTTCGCACGGATGCAATGCACATATAAACCTTCCTCTTGAATCACTCTATCTATTAAAAAAAACCGCATCAAAATCCGTTGCGTAGTTTTAAAGATCTAAGCATACATAGGGACAGACAGACAGCGGGAAGCGACTTTGTTTTATACTATGTAAAGATAACAAGGATTGTCCCGCCTGTGTAATATTACCAATCAGTGTTCAAGATAGGTAATTAGGTCCTAAGCTAACAACCGCAGCGCCATAAGGTACATTTACCTTTTCATGTAGCAGAACAACACAAATATTTCAATAGGTACCGTCAACCTTGCTCTAATTCTCACTCACAAAATGACAAAGATGCGAAAATTGTTCAAACCATTTCACAGCATTGCATTGTTTTAGAAATCTAAATAAAATTTGAATGATAAAAGACAGTAGCTACACGCTAAGTAGTGTTAATTACTAAGGTATTTTATAAACTTTTGACCCCACACATTGCCGAAGCCGTTAAAAAACCATAAACTCGCATGCATGAAATTCCTAGGTACCTACTTTGACTAAACTTGGGAATACCTAATACATAACATAACTGTTTTATTTTGTGTAATTCCCACTTCAAGTTGAAAACACGACTATCATCTTTTTGTACATTTATTTATATTTATGTGACTCACTTTCAAAACTTTGCTGCGAACGTTTTGATATTGTTGGTATTCATTATCACAAGTAAATTGAACTAAACTAAGTATACTATACTAACTTTTGCCAGCGACTTAGTCCGCGTGGATTTCAGAAAACTTAAACCCCCCTTTGCACTGCTGTAAGTGTAAGGGTTGATTTTCAAAAAATACTTTCTTAGTGCATGTATTTTACCTACTATCCATTACGAGTACGAGTGGCGACGGGCTCACTTCCCGTCACACTGGACAGTTTCGGTACTACTAGTGAAAAAGGATGTTCTGAGGTTTCAGAATATCTCTGACTACCCCCTCGGGCAATATAGTCGTGAGCATATGCTTAATGCCTTGCTGACAGACACTAAGGTGTACCCCTACATGCTCTGTAGGTAAGAATTCCAAATTTAATGTTTCTCCCTTTAGTGGATTGGGTTGTGCGCTGTCTGTCAGTCAGTCAGTCATTCAGTTACGGAACTGTTTTATGATGTCAATGAATTCTATTTCTAATTAGATATTCGCCGGCTTATGCTGAAACCAAAATGTTTTATTAAAAAAGAAAAAATCTTAAGATAAACCTAATCTAGGATTTTGATTAACGCCCAGTGTTATTTTCATAAGCTGATCTAAATCTAGTATCCATTTCGTCATAATATGACTTTTGATCATACGCCTAGGTTTTTAATCGAAAGCCTGATTATCGTAAGCCTGTTATATATTCTTTCAAAGGTTGATTCTAATTAGGTAAAAAAATTATCTTTGATTTAAATGCTACATCAACGTTTTATAGCCCGTATGTGTCTACCAGGGACCGAAAATTTTCGGTAACATTTATTTAAATGTTACCTTTATCGAGGTAACAACCGATTTTAATACCGGTAACCTAAATATGACCTTCAATAGAAAAAGAGTGAGTGCGGGTAAGGGTCGGTGCAGACGGAGCGGCAAAAAACGCGCGTGCTTTTAATAACACCGAAAAATGAACTTTAATTTCTGCTAATCAAAAGTACGAAATTGATTCAACAACGTCGTTGGTGTAGCGGGTGACGCAAATATGTTGTAGCATCCGACGTGAGACGCGCGCACTATTTTGGCGTTGCTACAGCTTTGGACAGGTTGAGATAATAAAGGAGATGGGTTTTTACATTTTTATTGAACCCAAAATCATAAAATGGTTAAGTTTATGTTCACGTTTGACTTTGAGTTTAAGTTTGTTATTATAATTAAAATAATTTGTATTTAGTAACGAGGTACTTACTCAAAAAACTGAATGGTTATTATATTTAGGAAGATTCAATTTTTAATTTAAACAAATATCTGTGTACGCGGACCATTAGTAGAATGATATAAAGGTTACCTTTAAAAATACCTGTAAAAAAATTTTTGGTTGTAACCAAAAAATACCGGTATTATCGATACCGGTTTCGGTCCCTGGTGTCTACTATTATAAAGGACATCAATTACAAACTTTGCAAAGTTTTTGAGTTCACAAATAACATAATTTACGAAGTAGACATAATTCTAGGTAATGTCGTAACAAAGATTTACCTACTTCGAAGTTATAAAGACAGTGTAGTGTTGCCGATTGATATGCGACAATCGATAGTATTTCTATAGTATCGATACTGGGCCCCTGGACAAAGTATCTTTCGATTAGTGTTAACGACAGTAGAAAACATAAAAATGTATGGACTTGGCGCATGGTGACGAAAGCAAACGTCAAAATGTTTTGATCGCCAATTTCGGATAGCGTGGCTGTTTTTGGATGAAAACTAGGGATTGTAAAACTATCGATAGTTCGGCAACACTAAGACAGTGAAGTTAAAGTAACACCCACCAAAGATGCAATATTAACTAACTATTTAGCAAGTGTGCAATGCAAGGTGAATAAACTTTACTGTGCGCGTCCCCGAAGCGTAAGCGCATTCGAGCTGATGTAAACATCACTTGTTCACTCACATCACAACTACAGGGTTGACACTTTCTTCTCAAAATAACCCGGCTATTTCTAGATTTACCTCAAGTCCAAGAAACATGTTCAGTAACAAGTAGCTATCAAGATAGTGTTGCTAGGAAATGTAGTTAAATATGTTGCACACTGTCTTTTTTCTTACCTTGACATTGGCAAAATCATCGCTCACACAATAGAACGATACGAAATATGACTACTGAACTGAAATGTGTCGCATTCTTGTATTCTAACAACCCTAACAAGTACCTACTCACATAATAAATACACAAAAAGAAGCCCAACGCAAATCTGACCCCTAGAGACCATTAATATCTCTAAAATAATTGATAGTATTCTTTTATTAGCCTATAAATTATTATAATCTCACAAACAGTGGCAATCACTGGTGTCCAGATTGAACTAGAAATAGATGGCGGGATGATTTGGATGCTTTCGATTACAAGTAACCAGAACTTGCCCAGAACAGGGATGGTTGCAGGATGAAAAGTAATCAGAAAGACAGAAACATTAAAAGACAAACTAAATTTACTTACCTACTCTTAACAAACTATTTACTTCAAATATTTTTAAGTTCTTTCTTACAAACTTCGTGATAAGAAAATCATTTGTATGGTACAACGGAATAATCCGTAATTCAGATCGAGGTCAAGAAAACGTGGGGTGACGTTTTTTGATGGCCTGTCGAATAGGTAGGCACGGCACGGGATCACAAGGGTCTGCCCTGTGAGGAAAAATTCGACAGAAATTGAGTGATTCAATCTATCCTACCTACGACTATATTCCCTGAGAGTAAGTAGCCAAAGGTATTCTAAATATAGCATTATACCGATTCATTCAGATTCAGAGATTCATTCTATCCACATTTCACTAACAGTGTCCAAAGTGCTATCTATGACCAGAATGACAGGAAGTGACGTCGCCACTTTTGATAGACTGTAACTATGTTACAATACACGCCTCAAAGCCTGTAGTTTTCCATAACGCAGTTTCTATACACCTGGAAGCCACTGGCATTACATATCAGTTCCATATCGTACATAAGTCCCTTAAAACTCATTGCTAACAGTATGGTCCAAGCTGACATTGAACCACCCTTGAACGCAAGGAGAGACTAAGAAACACCACTATCTAACAAAACTCATAAAATCTAGTTAAAGATAAATATTCGTTGTGAAAGCAGTGGAAGATGACACGTAACGAGATGTCAACGACAGGCCGGTCATCGGACCAACGTCATACGATACCTCATCACTTCATTAACTCTAGATGACCTGTCGTGTCGTGTTGTGTGGTCCTACTTGTCGACGTAGGTACGCGGCGAGACGCCCGAGAATGTCGACGGAACGTTTTGTGCTGCTATAATGGAATTCTAATCGTTCATCCATTCGTTCAAACACGAAATAGGATTTTCCGTTATCATTCATCGTAAGCCTTTTTGTCTAATGCAAACGATTTAAGCAGCTTCCTTTGAGAAACACTTTTTCGTCTTCCTTTTTTTCTCTCCTTATCATATAATGCAAAGATTTTCGCAGAGATAACATTTAGACACGCCCGAGGAGTCTTGGTTTTTCTTAAGTTAACAACTCGTATTGATTATGACACGGATTTCTACTCTAACTCAAACGGTTGCTTTTCGAACAGTTTAGAAATACGAATTATAATCAGTGACAAAACTAGTTTCAAAGTAGATTTACCAAGATAATAAATTACAGACAAGTAATGGCAACACGGTAATATATGTAATAAAAACATTTCCACACATAGATTTTCCTTGCACTAAGCAATCAACCAAGCGTATTTTGCCATATAACCTGAACAAATAAAGCAAAAAGATATTGTTCAATCGTAAAGTACTTTATGTGGCGACCACGACCTCAAAATAACTTATTATTCGGACACCATCAAGACGCGAAACTACCGTTAGCTACGGACACTGCAGGAATACAAAATTCGAGTTCTATTTATTCTTTTGCATAAAGAATAATTACCTCCGATATCCGGGAAGGGTCGGGAACCCTTTGTTACCTAACTAAAAAGGTGTCTTGCTGCCGACTCATTTCTGTTTTTGATGAAACAGCAAAATTCTTCGTAACGAGAACTTTTATGTAAATTGCGAAGCTTTAATTAAGTTTATTCCCAAAGCGAATGAAGCATTGTTCTTGAGTTCTCAAACTTAGGTATGATGAGATGTTGACGTCACAGATTTGATTGGCTCACTAAAAACTCTAGTACCTGCCTACTAGGTACTTAGCTGTAGCTATATTTATTTATCAATCAAATCGTTTTGTTGTACCAGCCAAATGTTGACTTGGCAAGGCAGCTCCATCCACTGAGATTATTTACGCGACAATATTGTCTACCTGACCCTTGCCCACTCGTGGATTGTTTAATATTACATGCTTCGACAACTGGCTATTGAGTGCTAGATGAATATTTATAGGTTATTAATAAATTCACGTGCAAAATAATTCAGTCATACGCTCTTGGGAAACTAAAGATTGTTTTGAGGTAGTTGATATAGGAAATTCTGATATTTTGACAGAAGTTTTCTTTCGGGTGGTCAGATACTTTGCTACAACTACCAGCTGTATTTTTAAGCGTGCAGTTGTAGCAAGGCTTACAACCATATCCAAGAGCTTTAACATTACCAATTTTTATTGTATCTGCAAAAGATATTTGGGAAATAATCTTCTCTCTACAGTTTTTGTCATAATACAAGACGCTCTATTTTTTCGGCAAATCTCTAAATAATATAAAACAAAGTCGCGATCCGCGTCTGTCCTCATCATTTCTGTTTCACCGCTTATCTTCTAAACCACGCAACGGATTTTGATACGGTTTTCACTGTCATTTAGATAATTTCTTCCGGAAGGTTTTTTTATATCTATAAATATAGATATCCACCCGGACGATGCTGGGGCGGGTCGCTAGTTAACAATAAAGTAATAAACTACGGCTAAACTCTCTAGCTAGACGATAATAGCCGTATTATTACTTTTCCACGAAAACTTTGTTTTCTAGTTAAAGATAGAAATTGCGTGGGCATCAAATGAAACACCTACGCAAAAGCCCTTATTCGAATTACTGTGTAAATCGTTGAACTCATCACTGATTTCTTTCAAACTGAGCGTAAGTAGGTATAAGCTTCGATCGAAAATATGGCCCAAAGCCAGGTAAAGCTGAATTACAAAATTAATTTTGTATAAAGTTCCGGACCATCCGGATTGAGCACGTACGTTTGTTACAACTTAGATGGGTCGTGTTTAACAATTCATGTTAGGAAGCTGTTGGGTATATCCTGCTAGGAAGTTCTCAAGTGGAATGCGAAAGCAGTTTTCAAGAAAAGGAAACATACCACAGCGGGTAAGCCTGTCATTAACTGTTGTTTTCTGTATAATTTTCTTTTCTGTGTTATTCACTTGAAGTAGTAATGATACCTCAAAGTGTGAAGTTAAATAAAGAAATAGCCCCATCACGGTAAACGAAGAATACAATCTACATATTATATACAAGTAAAATATTCAGTCGCATTGCATCCTTCATTCAATATATTAATTGCTTGCACGTTTTTAAGCGCGATTTATGCCTCTGAAAAGAGCCAGGCCAGCCAGCCAGAGCCAGAACAGAGCCAGGGAGCTAGTGAGATCAGTTTATTCTTACGGTCCTAGGTGTTGAATAACGTGATCTTTTTCTCTCACACAAAAAGAACACACCTGGCAAGTTTCATGGGAGGACAAGTTGGGAGCAATATTACGAAAACGAGTTGGATAAATTCATTTAAGGTCGTTTAGATTCGCACCCTTGATAAAAAATTAGGACTTCTACGAATCGAGCGCGTTGTAGATTAGATCCTTTCAAAAGTGAATGAGTATCACGCATAGCATAAATTGTTACCTTTTAGTGCCAACGCAGACGAGGGACAGACCGCGGCGTACTTTTTGTCCGCGAATGAAAGTAAAACGCATGGAACTCCATTGCAAACTTTTTGTACGTCAAGTTCCACGTTTTATTCGCCGCTATTGTTGGCCGCAGTAACGTCATCCGACGTCTGGGTCAGCACATAGTGTTATAACAAGGTGAACTCACATCAATAAGAAACCGCCAACACTCCGGAATCATTCCACACTGCTGGATCGCCTGATCCTATCACAGTAGCCGTTGTTTTGTCTATCTAACGATACGCACACATAACCTGCAACAATAGAAACATTGTTTTAAACAAACAGTGGAAATTAGACTTCATTAAATTGTGTTAAGTGCTTTATTAGACGCAACTAGCGTCTGGACAGTTTTAGGATAGTTGCTAAAGGTATTTGATACCTTGCTAAAATAACCCTCGTCACGCGAATAAATTAACAATTATTAAGTCTCGATTAATCACTAGGGAAACACTAACAATATTACCTAAAGCAGATATGTTAGTGGCGCGCGTAAGACTGCTGAAGACTCTAAAAAGACCCAATTGGGTAGGTATTCTTTCAATAGTCCGTGTCAAGCAATGCTACGAGCGTGACAGCTGTGATGCGGCAGAATTTTAAGTCAAATGTTCTATTAAGAAAACATATACATATTACTACTTATTTATCCTGTGTATTATGTTTTATTAAAATCAAAAGATGAGAAAAAATCGTCAAATAACAAATTCAAAGCACCCAAAGGTACATGAATAGTGAATTTTTCCCGGTCTGTTAAGAGGAACAGGAGGAAGGAAACCGGAGAATCGTATAACCAAGGAAAAGGTACTAAATCCTCTTGGCAACGATACAAGATCGATACGTTTCGAATGTACAGGTAAAACAGTTAATTGGGTTACTTGCTGTAAGATGAGCAATTTGGGAAGTAAGGTATGTTGTTTATTACGGAAAAGAGAGTTGTTAAAGAAAAAAAGTTTTATACTCAAGTTGTATCCAAGAAACAATACAATCTCTCAAATTAGTTACATAGATACAAACATCTTAAACATTTTGTTTCAAAGTTTATGGCAAATCGTATGATAGACTAGCGATCGGCCTTCTTTTAGCCGATGATAATTATGAGTTATTAATTATTACTTACCTACTTACCCAAGAAAATAATTTATAGACTTCTTATACACCACTAGTTTTTAATTAGGAAAGGAAATTTTAAGGGTTTTCCCCAAGGAACATGGGTCGAAAAAGGAAAAACATTTTTGGACCTCCCATACAAAAGTGCGGATCGGCCGTTCGATTTTCTATGGGAGGTCCAAAATTTTTTCTCGGTTTTCGACCCATTTTCCTTAGGAAAATTTGTACACACTTATAGTTTCGTTATTAATTAAAAATTAGTGGTGTATAATACTAAGAAAATAATTTTATTTTATTAATTAATTAAACCAATTACCTGCATGCCAACTTTTCAAACAGAATGCTTTTGCTTGAGCATTTTTAAATTTTTTTGTTTTTTGAGCGAAAACACATTTGAGAAAGGAGATGGCGGAGCCTCATAGCAAGCTCAAAAGCGGACTGCGCGAATACCGCGCGAATGACACAACCGCTCGAGGCCAAACTTACAACGTGACTCTACCAAAATGATTTAATGCAATTTTTGTCATCCAAATTCAATACTCCAATCACACAACGTAACCACAGAGGATACATAACCCAGCCTAGACAAATGACGAAAGTCACACCGAGGCGAGCGAGTCACTGCCAATGCCAAGGTCAACTCTGTCGAACACGTGTTTTTGACACTTGGCATAAAAAGATTCAGAATGTGGGCTAATTGCCTGCCTAATTTACATGGTTGAAATGAAAGTTAGTCCATTGAATAAACCATCAAATAAGTGAGATTCGGAGGGTTCCGTTGCGTACCGGTGAATACAATTTCTTTGCCAAAAAAAATTGTTTTCCCCGGGATCCTTAGCGCGATCCCAACACACACTTGGCCAATTTTGATTATTTGTATACTATAGAATTGTCACTAATCACACCAAATTTGACGCGTATGTATTACCTACCGAATTTAAGATAGAGCAAGAAGAAAATCCGTTTAAAATAATAGTTTATTGTATGCGGCCCGTTTTCACCCTTTGGGTACGGAACCCTAAAAATGACTGCCGTTTATTAATGTTTGTAACTTTGTAATAAAAAAAAATAAGAACCAGTTGGCATCAAAATACAGATAAGAGATGGTAAAAACCTCAATATCACAGCCTTACAAGCGTTAGGTAATTTCCAACATTTCATTCGAACCAATGAACTGTAAAATTGAATTGGGAATAGACCGAATAGACTTTCGCTCCTAGGGCCAATAATATTGGAAAATTACATCTTATCAAAAAACTATATTTTAAGAAACGTCTGTTTCTTTACCTCTCCTCGTCTCGTCTCGTTACCTAAAGGGATCTTGAGATTATATTTAGCCGTAATCTCGAATTCAAAGGTAGGGTTGTCAAAAACCCGGATAGTTTTAAAAATTTACTGCTCACTGAAATTATATTTATTAACATATTGAAATAGATTTATTAAGCACATAGTGAAGTAGCAACACCACCATTAATTTAAAATAAAATTTATTAGTTAATATGATAATGCGTTATGCAAACTTTTTTTATTGTGGAAATAGTAGCTTTTGCCCGCGACTTCGTTCGCGTGGAGTTTGTAAAACCCCTTTAGGGGCAGATTTTCAGATTTTCCACACCACTTTAGTCAATAACCCTAGGGGTTTTTCAGGTGGGTTTTACCAATTTAACCCAGTGGATATTCCGGATTGGGGAAAATCATGCTAACCCGTATTCAAAAAATGTGTTGAACTTAATCAGATTTTTATGCAACAAAAATCTGTTCCATTATAGTAAAAACACTCAGGTTTTTTCAGGTGGGTTTTACGGGTTTTATCGGAGAAAATAATGCTTAGCCCTGTTTAAAATCTCACCATTCTAACCAATATGTTGAAAGGAAAGCTTCAGATATTCAAAGCGCTTCGATTCGGCATGTAAAGGGGGCTTGAAAATTCTTTGACAGAGAGTTGACCAATTTGTCTGCAGGAATCCGCACTGGGCATGTTGAAGTAATGTTCGCTCCCTCTTACTTCACTACTTTAAATAAATTCTTCATATCTAATTAATAAATACCCACAACTAAAGGTAGGTATAGGATTTTATTGTCAAAGCATGTGTCAGGAATAAATTAATTGTATTTCCTGTTAACATAATACATTTAAATGAAGCTATTAACTCTGAATCATAATAAAATTACCGGTGCAATACTATACAAGGTGTTACAAAAATACAAATAAACATTTAAGGGGGTGGTTTAGACCATCAAACTCAACAACTTTCACAACGGACCAATATCGAAATCGCGAAAAAAAACAAATGTTCTATCTATACTCTACAAATCGACTAGAGCTAAAATATGTATGGGATATCAGTTTTTTTTTTGCGATTTCGATATTGGTCCCATAGAGAAAGTTGTTCAGTTTGACGGTCTAAACAACCCCCTTAAGAGTTTTAAAAATGTATTCTTACTTATGTAACACCATGTATTCCATGACAATGCCAAGAAATAGTATCTATTTCTATAAATTTTTGGTATTCTTTGTTTAAAATCAACGCTTTCACCACAATTGTGTGGTGCGATACATTTAAATAACACCATCACATAGTGTTAAATATATCGCATTAACATTCACTCTTGATTTTGAATTACCAAATTAAACATTATTTGTATGTTACCTATTGTTATGGATTACCTATTCTGGGGTTATGGTCAACAATGATGACTGAAAGCAAAGCAGAAATAGTGGACCGAAAGACAAATAACAATTTTAGAAGAATCTGTAAGCTGTTACTGGTTTAGCAGTGAGTGACTGACTACACTGACTGATCTATGCCCACGTAATCAGCCAGTGTGAGAGTACGCCCGGCTTCCGTCGGCGTCCATAGCGCACGGCCGCCCACTGCAGTGCCAACAAGTTATAATCGACAGCGGAAATAAAATTGTACAGAACAAATGCTAGTAAAAAACATAAAAATCGTTAGAAATATGTTCTCAATAGGGTTAAAATATCGAATGATGCATGCGAAAGGTTTTTCACTCACATCGCGCGTGCCCTTTATCTTTGTAAATATGCATAGGGGAGTATGGTAGCTAACGCGAGTAGCACGATAAGAAGGTCGATAAATTCATTAAATGTGTCTGACATGAAAAGGCAAAATCCAGTCGATCTTATGGAACATTTGAAGGAGCCTGGCACGGGCACTTTTTATCGCGGTTGTCGAACGAAACGAGGTACTCAAGCAATGCATTATACCTACGTGTATAGTTAAACTATGAGCATTGATTTTATATTTCGGTACACTGAAATCAATCAGAGGAACCAAACAATGCAAAATTCTTTCATAGAACTCATCGCTTGTAAGTCGTAACTTAAACCGCATTCCGTGAATTTGTTGCCATCCGCCGCGATCATACCGTCGCGCATGACAAACGAGACCCTGCGCGTAGGCATGGCGATGATACGCTCTGCCACTTTGATTCTAATCTCTTTTCTCAGGTAGACGTTGCTAGCTAGAATTTATAGAATTTAGTCTTATAGAAGTGTGGACAGAGTAAACAATACAGGGTGAAATTGATATGCTGATTTTTTTTTGCTCCGATTGGTTTGCTCCCATAGTTTTTACTTTAACAACTTTTGTTGTTCAGTATTATGGGTAGACTCTTAGTTTAAAGGGATGCTAATGATATCAATTTCACCCTATACATATCTTGATGTTTCCCTATGCAATCACAAAAAAGGGACACAAATATAAATTTTGCCTGCTAAGAAAAAGAGACAGAGATTTGATATTAGGCAGAGCTAACATTTGCTTCTATTTCTTTCGGATGACGTTTCAAGATACATATTAGTCAGTCTCAGTCTTAGCTCAAAGTACAGAAGTTGGAAGTTCCTTCTTGTAAGGGATACTATACCTACCATGATTATGTTATGATACCTAGTTAAGAAAGAATCTTGTGGTACTTATTATAAGTAGTTAAGTAGGTATATGGTGGAAACTTGAACCTTTAGCTCCACTGGAACTGATTTATGTCAAGCAATTAATCACAGAATCACAGGTAATATGAGTAGTTGATGTTAATATATTAAACACGAAATGACTCATCAACAGCCTATAGACCTCATACTGCAGGGCAGAGGCTTACGCTCAAGAAGGGTGTATGGGTTTTAGACGTTAGTCCACGACACATGCCCATAGTGGATTGGTAGACTTCACATCATCATCATCATCAACCTATATACGTCCCACTGCAGGGCACAGGCCTACCCTCAAGAAGGGTGTTTGGGCGGTAGTCCACCACGCGTGCCCAATGCGGATTGGTAGATTTCACATATGCATCAGAATTTCTTCTTCTGCATATGCAGGTTTCCTCACGATGTTTCCCTTCACCGTTTGAGAGCAGTTGGTAATACGTACATAAGTTAGAAAAACTCATTGGTACGTGGCATGTTGTCCGTGCGGATTCGAACCCGGACCTCATGATTGAGAGTCCATACCTCTCCGCAACGCGCCACCGAGCTCTCCACATATGCATCAGAATTTCCTCGCGATCTTTACCTTCACCCTTAGAGAGCAGAAGAGTTTTACATACATAAGATAGAAAACATCATTGGTAAATATTGTGTAGTCTATTCAAATTTGAACCCGGACCCCCACGAATGAGTGTCCATACCTCTCTTTCCGCAACACACCATCAACCCTCACCACCACCTCTTGAGACACAATATTGGTAATGAATGACCATATGATTCAACATGAGAATGTCTTCAAATACTTATACATAATTGTACTATAGGTAACTAGGTACAAGTCTCTTTTTTTAAATTTTATCTAGTATGTTAATGAAACACAATAATGTTATCATTAGCTGACAAGGCAAGCGAGATAAGACAACATTAACCTTAGTTGGCAACTGTTCACTTTTACGTTATCTTGTTACAACTGGCCTCTTGTTAACTAGCTGAAACTATATATTTCATAAAAATGTATGCAGATGACATCTCAAGCAGATATCAAGAGTTATTTTAACATTTTATAATTGCTTGGACGGTCTATCTGCCTCACTCTGGCATACAAATCTTAGTATGTTTTTCTCTTTCAATATTGACTCCCCACAAAATTTGTACATGTTTTCAAACAGACCATAATAGGTATCCCATTCAATCAGTCAGTCCGTCACTTAAGTTTGTATATAAGTTTTTATACATATTTTAGTTTGGGGTCATTGGAAGAAAAACTTTTGGACTGGCTTTAATAAAATATTAAAGATTGTGAATTTGTGACAATGTTGTTAGGATGTTTATGACTCAATTGTGTAAATGTTTGAATGGATTGTGATGAAATTTGGCACATAGATAGAATATGTTTTGGATTAACACATAGGATATTTAAAGTAGACACAGACATATCACGGGCAAAAGCTTGTACAGAACAACAAAATAAATTCAGGACCAGGGGGTAAGGCGTGTTAAAAAAATTCCATAGCACATTTATAAACCTTAAACTCCCTCTTTTCTTGAGTTTTCCCATTTAGATTGTAGAATTTAATACAAATGTAGCAAATTTTGATGAGTCAGTGAACACTTGTTATTGTTAGCCTTAGTTGGTAATCTTAAATAGATTGTTATCAAACCAGTGTTATCTATCACTTATCAGAGTTTGAAGCACTTACAGTGACTATCTAAATGTTAATGACGGTATCAGAAATACCTACTAATTTCACTACAGTACTTAGTTCATAAAATGTGTAATGAAATTGCTGATTTATTTATCTATCTATAGAAATAAATCTGTTTTATAACTGTCTGACAACGGACAGCCTTAAGAGGGTAGGTACCAAGCCTATTGTGCTGCCCTCAATCCTATTTTTAAACAACATATCCAAAAGATCAAGATTTTCACATTTCTACCCTTCTGGCCTCAAAGGTCGTAAACGCCAAAATTTTGGCCAAAATGAGTTAAAAATGCAGTTTAGTTTTTTTTTTTTTCGCTCTATCGATCCCTGTAAATCAGTGGTTCTTAACCTTTTAGTGATGGGGGACCATTTGTCGAAATTTTTGTCTTGCCACGGACCACAAACTGTTTGGAGGTAATATAATTTATTACTAGAAAAATTTTAAGGGTGTATTCAGATAACGAAAGATTTCCTGAAGAACGTGGGTCGAAAAACGAGAATTTTTTACATTTCCCAAATAAAATCGATCGGCTGATCGGTATTTTTGTATGGAAGGTTCAAAAACGTTTTTCGTTTTTCGACTCATATTAGGATATCTAGCATAATATGCTCACGACTATATTCCTGGAGGGGGAAGTCGGAGATAGAGAATTGGTAGGGGGGTTTTCGACCCATGTTCCTAAAGGTAATTAAAAAACAGTGGTGTATAAAATGATGAAGTAGGCAGCCCCGGATATACGATTTTACCGCGGCGGGGCAAAAACATTGTATTGGCACCCTCCCCTTCAAGGTTGTAGCAATATTTTTTCCCAGGAAGGCCCGATCCAGGTTAAGTGATTGCAATAAAATCTAAAACTTAGAGCGGGCGAAGCGAGCTCGATATTTTACTGCAATATGATAAGCTCGCGTTACAAATTCGCAATATAATCCTAAATCTGGATCGATTTCTGCAATAGGCATGACTAGGTAATTTCAATTTATAACAAAAAGAAAAGCGCGAGCGAAGCGAACTCGAGATTTCACTGCAATATAATGAGATGACTTCAATACAATCGAAAACCATGAGCAAGCTCGAGATTTAACTGCAATATAATGAGATGACTACAATACAATCGAAAACCAAGAGCGAGCTCGAGATTTCACTGCAATATAATGAGATGACTACAATAAAATCGAAAACCAAGAGCGAGCTCGAGATTTCACTGCAATATAATGAGATGACTGCAATACGATCGAAAACCAAGAGCGAGCTCGAGATTTCACTGCAATATAATGAGATGACTGCAATACGATCGAAAACCAAGAGGGCCCAGGTTTCAACAAACGCACAGATTTATCTTCAAATGCTAATATGTTGCTCGTGCCTTCAGACTTCATATTTCCGGACCCTTGCAGCTGAAGGTTCAATTTATTTAGTTTTCCGAAAAAAATCATTAACTTCATTACTTTGTGTTTTTTTTTTGTGATAATGTATTTGAAATTTGAGCTGACTGAACTGATCAACGAACTCTTTGTTTAACTTATCAGTTAAGAATAATTTTACTTCCATTCTAAATTCGTACAACCTCAATAGCATGTTTCCTTTGGAAAGCCTTTGGATGGATTCTTTTTTAATCAAAACTGCAAGACCACAGCGAGAACGAGCATAGCGCTTCTTGCACCTCGTCGATTCATTGTAATTTATTTAATTTAATGATGACTTCGCGGACCACTTCGGTTGGTCTTAGGGACCACCAGTGGTCCGCGGACCACCGGTTAAGAACCACTGCTGTAAATAGTCCTTTATGGCGTTTACGACACTTGAGGCCAGAGGGGTCTACTTTTGGCGGTTTTAAAGATAATAACTACAAACATTATAAAAACAAATTCTCTGTAACTACTCCTGTTACAATGTGACATCTTATTCTTTGGAAATGTTGTTTAATTATTTAAGAAATAAAAAAAATTCAGCACAATAGCCTTGGTGCTCCCTGAAGATAGAAAAATACATATTCCACAGAGCATGCACTTGCAATAAGAAATACTTTTCGAAAACCAGCCCCTAAAAGGGTGGCAATGGGGTGAAGTTAAAGGTCCTTAGTAACTTGAATTTAAATTTATTCTACCTTGGCACAGTCTAATGCATTTCAAGTATCCAAATGACAAAACAGGTTTACAATGAGGTTATCTACCTATCTAATTAGAATCAATTTGCACTTCATTGACCCGACTCGGTGAAAATATATTTGTCAATAACAAATCAATCTATTATGGCTTTGCTAGAAAGTTATTTTTCTAAGGTGACACTCTGACCGTTTTAATAGTTTTACTGTAGTATTCTACCTACCTAACTTGTCTTATGTTTTATTTGTTTTACAATGCAAATGATATGTAAGTAAGTACATTTGAGAATTAAAACTAAACATTCCTAATAAAACACGATTTATGAAGAGAATAATCACAAAACTTATCGTGATTCATAGCCCGGCTCAGCGGGCGGGAATATTGCAAAATGTACTTTGGACAAACCAGAAAACTGGTTAGCTTGAACGTATGGATCACTATATGGACAAGGTTAGGTTATAAATGGTTCTGGAAAATCGAAAACAAACCTAAAACTCGAAGTCATGTTCGTAAATTATTTAAAAAAGGTATCGTTTGAATGTCACGCACGGCCTACAGAAAAGGCGGAGCCGCACGTCTTCGGCAAGCTTGCTTGGGCGATGGCGGTCGAATAACGGCCGATGGGCAATCATTAAAACTTCACTAATTAGCTCAAAAAATCAAGAATTATATCAAAAGTATACGTAATCTGCATATCAAAGAAATAAACTCACCACATGACAAGATTTCAATAATTTTTATGCCACCATTCACTCTCACAACACCAAACAAAACACCACATTCATCCACGATTGACACAACTTGATAGAACACTAGCGCCACGTGTCCTATGGGAAACGTTCGCCGCGTGAAGCTAGTAACACAGGTACACCAACATAACAAAAGTAATTTCGGCCATAAACAATTTTCTACATTTTTTCTTACGGAAAAGCAGAAGCATTTAGCCTACACAGCCGAAGCGTTTGATCGTCATAGTCATAAAATCTCAAGTCATTTAAATAGTTTTTTGAGTTACTATGAAGTCCCTCCCCAAGTCCAGTTAAATCGCAATAAAGTTCGAGGACTTCAGCAGCAGCACCACTTTTTTCAAGCAAATCAACCCACTCTCAACCTTATACCAAGGACATAACGAAATACTTTCAAATGGAACCTGCACTCGTAGCATGTTACACGTGATACGGCTTTATCACGCCTTTTATCTCGTTCTTTGATGTGCAAATAGATAGAGAGCGAAGGTGTGATAGCGCTTTATCACGGTGTCATGCTACCTATGCAGCACTTGTAGCATGTTACACGTGATACGACTATATCACGCCTTTTATCTCGTTCGTTCACGTGCAAATAGAAAGAGAGCGAAGGTGTGATAGCGCTTTATCACGGTGTCATGCTACCTATGCTGAACGCAATTTTCCTTTATAAACAAGAATGTGGTTAGTATTTTTGTATACTATGCTATTGACATCTCGCTTATTTTAATGGACATTTGTCATAAGTGTGAAAAGTAGCGTTTGTATCACTAGTTCATATGATTTTATATCAACCCCAAAGATAAAGTATTCGGTAGGTATACTATAACTTTGAGTACGATGGTACGCACGGCGACAGATCAACCTTCCCATAGTTGGATCTTATATTCATGAACATAAAGTTCAACTATGGGTAGGTTGATCTGTCCTTAGTTCTTAGGCTGAGATTCAGAGACGATTTTTTCCGTCTTAGCTCGAGCTAAGTAGGGTCGAAATGTATGGATTTTGACATACGGGAGTTCGAACTATGACTTACAAATCGTCTCTGAATCTCGGCCTTAGACATTTTTTGAGCGTGAGTTTAGTCTAAGTAAAACGAAAATAGGTAAAAAATTTTCAGGGTTTTCAAACATAATCACAACGACCATAAGGTTATGAATATTATGATACCAGCAGTGCTAGCATGATTAGTCGCATGACGCGCGCCTGCGGGTTTGAAATCCATACCCGCACCTGTCATTTATCTCGCGATGCTGAGCATGATTTGACAGCTCGTCAGCCACTCTACCAAGATAAAGCAAAGTCGCGGCCCGGGTTCGCTGGGTTACCATACGGTTAAATCGATCAATTTGAATAGGGTATCGCCGAATCGGTGATTAGAGCTGCCCCAAAATCATTCGTTCTTTTACTTATTTCGTTGCGTAAACGTAGAGCCACAAACTCTACCGAACGAACGGTGATCATGCTCGCATTTGTAGACTAGAGTCTACGAATGACAGAACAGAGCTCGCGTCATCGTAAGTCGCGGGCATCATGTTAGCTACTGTAGAGACAGAAGCGAAGACGCGCTGAAATAGAGATATGGTATAGAGAGACTCGAAGTCGCGGGGTATCATGCTAGCGCTGCAGCACTCGTAGTATGCTACACGTGATACGGCTGTATCACGTCTTTTATCTCGTTCGTTCGCACGCAAATAGAAAGAGAGCTAAGGTGTGATAGCGCTGTATCACTGCGGCATGCTAGCTATGCAGCTCGTAGTATGCTACACGTGATCACGTGATACGGTTGTATCGCGTCTTTTATCTCGTTCGTTCGCACGCAAATAGAAAGAGAGCTAAAGTGTGATAGCGTTGTATCACTGCGGCATGCTAGCTATGCTGGACATGCGGCAGATAATGTTTTGTAAGTACCTACCTAATAAAAACTAAAGGGCCCTCGGAACATTAGGTGGGAAATTTGGCATGATGGCGCGATAAAGCGCTACCACACCCTTGCGTTCTTTTTGCGCGCGAACGAACGAGTTAGCAGGTGCGATTAACCGTTTATCAAGGTACCATGCCGCGGGCGCAGGAACCATTTGACTGGAAGACAATTATATTTATTTAGGTACGTCTATAACAGAGTTCATTAAATTGAATTATAGGCGTCCAAATAAAATTTTATTAACTTTCATCGGAAACATACCTACACGATTAAAAATTATAGACTCACTGAATGAGTCAGATCTCACCTCTAAAATATCCATAGACAATAGAACTTGACAATTGACAAAAGAAAAACAGAAATGAAATCCGTCTCGAAATTATTTTGAGTTTAATTTTTCGCAAAAATGTTATCCCACCAAAGTTTAAAAATTATTAGTCGAACAAGAGCTCTTTTATTATTAAAAAAGCTCCCTTTAAATGAGCAAAGTTTACATAAATTTTGCCAATGTAACTGCAGTCCTTCGTCTAGGTTAGAATTTTTTTGTTTGTTTTTGTCTTAAATTTAATTGCAGAACATTAAATACTACGATAAATTTTACAGGCTGTTAGCTACAGTTTTAAAGAATACTCAGATAACCTGGAACAGGAATCAAATAAGATTTTCGTCGAACACTCCCGCAGTAAATAAACAAGCTATAAAAGATGAAACAAAAATAAAGGATACATCGAAAACAGAACCATCTGGTTCCGAAGAGTTACTAGAAAAAATGATAGCTGGCCTGTCAACCGACCTCCATCAAAAACGAAGGGTATACAAGAATGATTTACTGAGAGTTTTAGCAAAAGTAAAAGAGTTGAATTTCTCGACTAAGAAGCAGGGGCTGCTTCTGATACGATGCTGCTCGGAGCTGCTACCTGATGAAGCACCTTCATCGAGAATAGAGCTGGTCGAACAAGTGTGGAAAACTTTAGAGTAAGTTCCACATTTCATTTCTGTCATTTTCTTTATAATATTATAGTATAGTCACAGGTCCGGCACTTCTAACGACGTTTTGGATTTGACATGATGACGTTCATACATGTGCACTTGGTGCAAATTGTCCTTGACATATTTGTAGGGTTGACTTAACACGCATTGTATAAACATCATCTACATTTCATTACTATTTATTGTTCGTTCAGTTATTAAAAACAGTATTTGAGCTAAAGAATTAATGAAAATGTGAATTTAGCGTAATTTTTCAACGTTTTTATGCACTGAAAAGACTCGAATTTTATGTAGTCAAATCTAACGGGCCTGACTGCATTCCCTTGCTGGAGTTCTCTCAAGTTTCCCTCATGAGTGAGGGGGGGTGGGGTATCTGAAGTCAGAGGGGGGCGGGGAGTGGCCGTTCTGTATATAGAACTATATACCAAACCTATTCTGTGGTATAGTATCGCAGCTTGGATACTTAGCTGCCACTTCATACAAATGGGAAAAACTGAATTCTTCTCCATTTGTATGAAGGGCTGCAGTCAGGTCACTGAACAAGTTTGGGTACCTATTGAGAAAGACAGACTCTCCAAACTGTGAGACTTGTGAAATAGTAGAAGACGTATACCACTTGTTGGTGGAATGTGTCCAGTACCAGCAACATCGGGAGGCACTGATGGGAAAACTAGGGTTGAATAGACTCAATGTTGGAACGTTCCACTCAATTTTGTCATCACCGGAGTCGGAGGCTGAAAGGAGCTTGTTCACCTTTATGAACTCATCAGTGTCTCAATAAATACAAATAGGTAGTTGTAAGTTGCAAATATCTATTTATATAATGGTAAAAGGGTACGATGGGACTAACATGTACATTATAATAATAAAAAGTGTTAAGCAGGTGCAAAACTGACTGCTCGCATTGCACTGGCCCAACAAACACTGACGGGTTTCGTAAGGTGACTAATGTCATCAACGTCTCTGATGCCAACACTGTGTGGCTTCTGGTTAAGATTCGCGGCATTCTGATTTCTACCCCACCTCTGATTAAATCTAGCAGTTGGTATCCATGAGATTCAGGAGGAGTAGAAGTGAATCTGTGTTAAAAGCACACACGCATTTAAGTATTATGTCTCTGTTCTTCTCAAACTCTGATTGTATTTCTAATTCAAATATATTTTTTGGTTAACCCACAGGCCACACACAAAGTTCAGTGTGGACCACTACAATGAGCTGCTGCAAGTGTACATAGACAACAATCACACCATCACCGTCAGGGCGTTTATAAAGGAGATGGAGCCCGTTGTACCAAATCAGACAACTTATGAGCTGATACTCAGAGTTCTTGGAGAGGTATGTGTCTGTTTTATTTATATATTGAATTAAGCATTTAATTATACTCCATTCAGGAATTAGAGCGACAAAATGTAAACAACGGTGATACCAGTGTAGAAAATACCATCTCGAAACTGTAGAAAACTTATCTCCGGAATGAATAACAGTAAATTATCTTTTTTACTTGCAAAGGATTACGACAAATGATATGTTAATTTCGAATGGAAAATAATTAAAAAATACGCAAGCTATAATTTATTTTAGAGTAAAAGAAAGTGTGACTGTAAATATTTTATTTCGTGGTCTGGCAACAATCAGATATTTTAGACCTTTGGTTCGTTTTAACAAAGTGCTTAAAGAAAAATATTTTTATTGCATACAATAACGTAAACGCGTCTGTTGATTGTTAAATACCGTCGTCTGAGTCCGTACGCTATGCGTGGATGCTACGCATAGCACAAAAAGCCCACACAGGCAGAGTAGCGGGCTACATAACATAATTTAAAAATTTCATTCAAATTGTCACCATTGTTTTTATTATTTATGGATAGACAGTAAATTTTTAATGTCAACGCCATTTATTAAATGCCGTGCCGACATAATGTTATTCCGATATAAAATGTACCAAAGGTTTCTGACCACGTAATGTCACTTTGACAGTGACGTTTCTTTGTTTACATTTTGTCGCTCTAATTCCTGAACGGAGTATAATATTTGAAGTTATAAACTTACAATCATATTATTGCTAAACCTCTTGTACCTATGTTAACATTCTAAACACAATAAAATTGTTATTGTCTTTGGACGGATCCAGGAAGGGTTAAAGGGGTTTGTGTAACTTTATATTGACCAATTTTTTGGCGCCACTTTTTATTTTTTTATTGTTTTGTAACATTCCATCCAATAAACATTGTATGATTATAATAAACTATCCTCTAAGTAATATCAGAGCCGAAATGTACAGTGTGTGTTGGTATACCTCTATAAAACTCTTTTTAATTGTTATAAAAAATAGTGTAATCGATCCTATTTGTTGCATTATCAACAAGAAAGTGGCACCCCCTCTCAGGCATCCAAATGCGAGCCTTACAGAGGACCGTAAGGAATCTGACATTATTACGTTATGTTATGTTGCTGACTGTATGTCCATATAGCTCGACTAATGGACAAGAGGTGGACGCCCCAGGTTACTCAGTGGCTAGGTCCAGTAGGAAGACCTAAGAAAAGGTGGTCTGATGACATCATAGAGGTGGCGAGGATGATTGGAAAAAAAGGCACAAAATAGAGTTACATGGAAAGAGATGGAGGAGGCTTTTACCCAAAGAAAGGGATCCGTATTAGAAATAATAGAAACATAAACACATACTTAACTAACAATACTAACATAACATAAGTAAACTATTAAAAAATAAACTAAAACTCATTTGAAATGTAATTTCAGTTACGGAACAAATAAAGCTTTATTATTATTATGTGTCTTACGATCCGTAATCACGGGCAATTAAGTCCCGGACCTTTGGAAGGCGTGCATGGAGCCGAAGCCAACATGTAGAGGCCCATTCAAAAGACAAGTTAATCTAAATGTAAGGGATACACATGGCGGATACCATCTCCGAGCGCACAACATGATACACACGGGGATGGTCCCCGCCAGGTGCAAAGACTATTGGAGTGCGGCGCTATGGCCGCGATGGAAAAATAAGGTCTTGGGCTATAGAGGTGAAAGTTGGATGGATGGATACTGGGGTATGGGAGGAGACTAACTTACTATTATGTTGCTGACTGTACAACAACTAAAACAAAATATGGAACGATGACATAATTCCATGATTGTTTTTATTTGCGTCATTCTTGCAGCAGTTAAGGCCTCCGCATATTGCAGCGATATTATTTAGCGATTTTATCGAGCGATATGTCACGCATGCGCACCACCACTAAATGTGGTCTTAAGAGATTACGTCGGAACAAAATCGCAGCGATATTATCGCTCGATAATATCGCGGCAGTGTGTAGGATCGCGCGCGTCCCCATACAAAATGTACTGGAAACAATTATCGCAAAATCGCAGCGATATTATCGCTCGATAAAATCGCTGCAATGTGCGGAGGCCTTTATTCATTATGGTTTATGCGCGCGGGGCGGTATGCGCCAGGGGGCATGATTGTGTTATGTAAGCTCTTACAGTCCTGTCTCAAATTGTATGCATACTAGTAAGAACTTGTATTTCACAGGCCGGTGACCTAAATCAGTCAACAGAAGTCATATCAAACATGAAGGCCCAAGAGTTGCCAGCTACGGAGAGTATGTTTAATTCCCTCATCGTCTGCCAGGGAAAGGCTGGGTAAGTTTATGTTTAGTCTATTTGACTTATTTCTAATTCATTATCATCATCTCAGCCTTTAGATATCCATTGCTGGACATAGGCCTCCCCCAAGGGTCGCCACAACGACTGGTCCTGCACTGCACTCATCCAACGGATTCCCACTACTTTCACCAGGTTGTCGGTCCAACTTGGGGAGCCTCCAACGCTGAGTTTTCCGGTACCCGGTCGCCACTCTAGAACTCTTTGGCCGCATCGGCCATCCGTTCTGCGAGCAATGTGGGCCCCTGCCCATATAATTAAATCTAATGGTTTTAGAAATCTCTAAAACCTTAAAATAGTGTATTCTATAAATTTTACCAATCCATTAAGAAATATAAATATAATGTAAGGCAGGCAATGATATCTTTAACAAATGAAATTATAAGATCAATTTTAACTATATTCTAGAAATCTTCACAACATCCAAGAAGTACTAACAATGATGAAATCCCTGAAACTTGAACGTACAGCCAACACCTACACGGCCATAGCTAGAGCTCTAGCATGGAACAAACGGTCTGATAAGCTTCTCGAAGAGTTGAGGACAGCTCGGGAAAGCATTCAGTTTGATGAAAACCATATTATGGAGATAGTCAAGACGTTGGCTGCTGTTAATGATTATGTGACTATAAATCGGGTTGGTATTTTATTTTAGTTTTTTTGTGCCTGTTTGAGCATATTGAATATAGTCTGAGAGTAACACAACCAAAAACTTCCTCCACCCACAACAACAACTAGGCTTGGTTGTTCAAGTATGGATAATTTCTTCACAATTGCTTTGGAGAAAGGACGCATTTGCAGTAGAATTTTTATTTTCAATCTTGGTCTTGCTTGGTTGGAGGCGTATTGCGGTGGTTAGAAAATACTTGACAACAAGTTGACCACTCTAATTTGTCTACACCAAAAATCTAACTTATGTCATGGAGTAACTATAACTGTTTAAAACAATTCGTCTTATAATCTAAAAAGATTCCACCATGTTATACTTCTCTGTGTAGATTATTTATTAGGTACCACATTCTACAATATTGAGAAATCGACTAAATATAATAAAACACGTCTTTTGCAGGTTCTCAGTTTCCTTCCCGAAGAAACTCTCAAAACTCCATCAATATCTCCATATATGCAGAGCATATCCACACTTCTAGTGTTCCAAAATCATCCAATGGCTGCTTTAGAAATTTACAAGTGTTTGCCATTACCTTCATTCGGACCTAAAGATGATAAAGGATTGCACGGGAGAAGCCTTGTCAGGGATTGCGTGAAAGCTTCTATGGTAAATGTATTTAAATATAAAATAAATAGGGATTTCGGATTTTTGAGTTGTTCGGAATTTATGTACTTTTTGTAACACCACGGGATTTTCAGTGAAGGAAAACATCGTGAGGAAACCGGCATGCTTCAATTTCGACGCATGTATTGTACCCACTGTCTATTATAATAGTGGCGACGGGCTCACCCCCCGTCACACTGATCAGAGTTTCGGTACAACTGGTGAAACGTGGATGTTCTGAGGTTTTAGAATATCTCTGACTACCCCCTCGGGGAATATAGTCGTATGCTATTGTCTTTTTCATCATCATTCTCTTGCCCATTTCCCATTATTTGGGGTAATCTTCTGCTACTGTTGTATACAGAGTGTAAGTGACAGCCTAGCAGATACTGAAAACCCATACAAAACTGCTGTACCCACCCGACTCAAATGTATGGGACAGCTGATTTTTTTTCCCGTTTCATGGGGTAGGCTCCGTAGTGAAAGTTGTTCAGTTTGATGGTCTGATTTCACCGTTTCAGTATTTGCTAGGCTGTCACATACATCCTGTATTTATTTTCATTGGTTACAAATTAAAAGTAAACACTAAGATACTTGAATCTCCTAGAACTTTAACAAAAATGATATTGTTGTGTTGGGTATGTTTGATAATAAAGAGTGAAATCTGAATCTTGATACTATTATTGTTTGTTGTATGATACTCCGTGGAATCGGGACCGTTTTGAAGCCAGAAGGTGATACTGATATGCCATCAGTAATAGGTTACAGCAATGAAATCCCTAAATAATCCTATTATGGCATAAACATAAAGGATAAAGCACATAACCTATGATACATCTTTTTCAGCCCTCCACCATAATAGGTCTTATAGCACAAGAACTAATGTCATCGGGTCGCAATCCTATCGCCATACAAAATGCGTCGGAAGCCGCTCTGCAGTTAGGCAGGATGCCGTTAGCCCTAGATATGTTTACACGGATGAAACAACTCGGAATGCCAATTAGACCTCATTATTTCTGGCCTATCTTGTTGCATTCTGCCAAGACTTATGGAGAGAAAGGTAAGATGTATTTTTATTTATTTTAGCTTTGTCTGTTCGTCGTATTTTATGACAGAAATATATGGGGGTCAAGTGAGAGCGAGCGTGATAGTAATAGTCATAGCCGACCTACATTATTAGATTATTCGATCCTAGCCTAGATCAAACCCATCATCATCAGCCTTCTACGTCCTACTGCAAGGCACAGGCCTAACTTTAGGATGAGTGTATGGGTGATTTGAATAAATCTGAACGCAAAAAATGGACAAGTCCAATCGAAAGAAAAAATTTGCTCAGAGGACAAACAGACCCATACAGATGATTTTTTTCGAACAAACAGAGTTACAGATGAGTTTTTTCGCATTTGTGGATATGTAACACCACTGCAACTATCCTTTCTTTTCGGTGAAGGAAAATTTAATGAGGAAACCTCGACGCGCGTCCATTAAAAAGTTGCGTTGGACTCACACTTCCGGTCACAATAGAAAGAGTTTGACCACTGTTAGTGAAATGCTGATTATATGGTGTAGTTAGAATATCCCTGACTAAAACATTATGGTACCCAAGTCTATAGGGTCATTCTTAATATGCTGACACTTTTTAAGGGGATGATCAGACCATCAAACTGAACAACTTTCTCTATGGCACCAACATTGAAATCGCGAAAAAAAATCAGCCTCTCCATGCAAAACTACAAAACTACCCGAGCCAAATGTATGGGACAGCTGATTTTTTTTCGCGATTTCTATGTTGGTCCCATAGAGAAAGCCGTTCAGTTTGTTGGTCTGATCATCCCCCTGAAAAAGTGTCAACATATCAAGTTGGACCCTGTATATTGAATAGGATTTTACTAGACAGGCGCGGGTCACCTTCGACCGACATCGCGGTCAAGCGCCTGCCTATAAAGGATAAAAAAGGCTACCCCCTCCGTGTTTACAGTCGAAAACATGTTTAATGTCGGACGAAATGCTATATACCGATTCGTTTTTCTAACTTATGTACATAATAGCGACTGCTCTCAAACGGTGAAGGAACACATCTTGAGAAAACCTGCTTATTCTTAACACTTTCGCTGCTAAGCTCAAAATCATGATCCTCGCGCAGTGCTAAAACTGACGCCCCACGTAGGTCGTGCGCACAGTCGTAACGTAAAACGACCAAAGTGGCTCACTTCGTGGGTCGGCCCGCACAGGCGTAAGGTGTGTGTGACTCGCGCTGTATGTCATGAGCACAGGCGAAGCTTGACCCCCCTCGTAGGTCGTGCGCACAGTCGTAACCGTGAAACGATAAACTGGCTCGTCTCGTGGGTTACCCGCGCAGGCGTAAGGTTGTCGGTGACTCGCGCAATAAGTCATAAGCACAGCCGAAATGCAATATAACTGACTCGTTACGTGGGTTCTGTAGCACTGCGGCCCATTGGTCGCCGACCTACGCCGTAGGTCGTCAGCAGTGAAAGTTTTAAGAAGAAATTCTGATACGTATGTCAAGTCTACCAATCTGCATTGGACATGGGCTCGATGGTAGGTCTGTGCCCTGCAGTGGGACATATAAAGTCTGATGATGATGATGTGATTTGTAAAAATGGTGCAATGTGGATACGCCCTTCCTACAACAAACAGATGATGTGCTTATTTATAATTCCTTTCATAACTCACACGCATAATCCACAGGTATAATGAACACATTATCAACTATGATGTCAATGGAAGTACGTCCCGACTACGAAACAATAATGACGTACACAATCCCTTACGTCAGTTTCACGTCGCCACAGAATTTAATGAAGAAGTTTCTCGCAGCTGGCTTGAGTGTAAGCACGGTGCTGACGCCTATGATGGAGACACTGCTTAATACTGGACAAGTTAGAGCCGCTAGTGAGATCTGTAAGTGCTAAAAATTTTACAAGTTTTAATTATACAAGGTGTAATAAATAGAGATCCGATATTCGGATACATATTTTCCAAACCTTAATTTTTGGCTATAAAATCTTTTGTTAAATATTTTTCGGGATGCCAGGAAATTCAGGAATTCATAACTAATCGGATGCATAGTATAGTATGGAAGCAACTTCTTAAAACAATTTTTTTTTGGTAAAATAAATCCCGGGATGTCAGGAAGTCCGGGAATGCATAACTCACAGGATGCATAGTATGGAAGCGACTTCTTAAAATTATTAAATTAAACAAAAAACATTTTTTTTTCGATAAATTAGTTCACTCCAAAATAGCCAACACCTCAACTTCAGGTAAATATGCATCCGATTATCCGATCTCTAGTAATAAATCACCGTAGTAATGTTTATACGGGTGATTTAGAACATCATCTTATAGATTCGATCGTTGGCGTAGTGGAGCTTCGGTTTTGGAAACGATCACCGAAGTTAAGCAGCGTCAGGCCCGCTCAGACTTTGGATGGGTGACCGTTTGGTATGGTATTTCATCTCGAGCGTCTCCGTGCTAAGCCATACGGCGGCTTGAGAACTCTCTGACAGCAAGTTGACCACTTGATTTCCTCCACCAAAACACACTGGGCCCGCTTGGTGGAGTATGGCCTACTCATATCACTCTTATTCATGAGAGGCCTTTGCCCTGCAGTGGGATCCTACTTGCTATCACTTAATACCTAGGTGTATAACAAATTATACACTTTTGTTCTTAAATGTTGAATGCATTTACAGGTGAACTATTCCAAGGCAAAGTGGACGGCGAAAAATTAGTAAAACCTCTCCTGAAAGGATACCTTATTAGTATGGATTTAAAGTCGACAGTTCATGTTCTCGAAGACATAATGTCTAAAGCAAAAGATAATAAGGATTGGGTCGGAAGATTCCTTTGTACGTTCATGCAGCATAAGAAAATAAAGGAGGATGTTAATGACTTTTTGAATATTGTTATGGTAAGATATTATGAATCGTTACATACGAAATGTGAGAAATAGACGTAGAATACTATGGATGCCGGATCTAGAACAAAAATTCTCGAAAAAAGTGTCCTAGACTAAGCTAGACAAACCTAAGTAGTCGGCCGATCAAAGGAAGACTGTCGCGTAATTGGTACTCTTTAACTTTGGCTCTTTTTGTTCGGACACTTTTGAGCTCGTACCCTCCGTCCAGTAGTTGGTAAATCAATGGAAGTGGATATACAATATGTAGAACTATTTAATGTCATGGCAGTGGCTGTGCATATCTGCCCATGAATTGAAAAGCGATGGGGAGTTAGAGTTCTAGAGTGGAGACCACGAACTGGCAGGCGTAGTGTGGGTCGCCCTGTGGCCCGCTGGACCGACGACATAAAAAGGTAGCGGGGAACAACTGGATGAGGAAAGCCGAGAATAGAGTTTTGTGGCGCGCCTTGGGAGAGGCCTATGTTCAGCAGTGGACGATGATAGGCTGATGATGATGAATGTAATCAAGGTTTATATTTTGTTGGAAAATGTAAAAAAAATGTATTAGTTCATTATTTGAAGCATAAGGGTTGAACTACACCACACAGCACAGCATCGCATTTTTCCGTCGCTCCATCCTTTTCTGTCATTCAGGAACGTCATTTGCTGGAGCATATAAGATAGACGGAACGCGATCGCGCGCCCGCGTGCGATCGCGTTCTCCTGCGAGATGGGCGACATCTTCACACCTCTTGGTGTAAACAATTCTCAATTCTCTTGAATTGCGTCGTTATTCTCGCAAATAAACATCTGAATCCGCTAAAGCGAAGTGGAGCATAGCTGTGTATAAGTAATCAATTGAATTGCTGTCTTTTCATCGCTTGACAAAATAACGTTATTTTATTGATTGATTTTACACTTACGTGGATTGCGCGCCTTCTTCTTCGTTCGTGTCAGCATTAGCTACTGTATCGCATGACAATCACTCATACCGGGCCAAAGTCAATGTAACGCTCTTGTTCTAAAGCTTTTTATTTTACACTTTTTAACACGAGGTCAAAAAAAATCAATAAATATATATTTTTCTAATTTCAGGCTTTATCAGAAACGCCAGTAAAGATATCGACATCAGCTGCAGATTTCTGTTTGAGTCGCCTACCCGACTCGTTGTGTGGCGAAAAAGCAGAAACCTTCAGAAACACTCTCATTGCAATAACAGACGAAAAACTTATTGACGAAGGAGAATTATTCGTTCAGCAGATGCCTCATCCGGTAAGCTTTTAAAGTATAATATGTTTTAACACTTTCAAGGTGACATTAATTTTATTTTTTACAAACAATCTCATTTATTAATTAATATTTTACAAAAATGTATCTGTGTAAAAGATTCATCATTTTTCTTTCTTTCTTTCTTTTCTTTATCTCCCGGTAAGAAATCTGATAATAGTTCTGCAATTTAACATTATGATTACCTTTTGACATAATTTTTGTTACCTAATAAATTCGAATGGCGCTAAAAATTGGAATAGAGAAGCAAGGGCTAGGATACAAGGCCCAACTTTAACGTTAAGCCCCACTTGCGCCAACCTGGGTTAGCAATAAACTCTAGGTTAAGTTGGTAACCCATGACTTTTTGTATAGAAAAACAACTGAGAGAGCTATTTTATCCGGAGTTAATTGCTAAGTGCCCGCGGTTGGCGCAAGTGGGGCTAAGACGCGTAAATACAATAAAACTTCGTAAGTTAGACAACTGGACTACACTGCATAAACTGTAATACAATGTTTTGTAAGACTATAAAGTCCAATCCAAAGATTAGTGGTATCTACGGTTAATCCTGGTTTTCAACAGTAATAGGCCAATAGTTGCTTGCTTATTCTATTCTATTCTATTTTTAAAAATTGGCTGCCATCTTTGGTTAATGATGATTTTGCCAATGTTGAGTTTTTATAGCAAAAGTGCTTGACGTTGTACGGTTATATTGATATTTTGGTGACTTCAAGGGTTGTTCTTATAAAAGAACAATATCCTGAGCCACCACTGGAGTTCCACTGTAGGCCGGGGATGGGGCAACCGACGCGCACGTGACCGCCCAATAGCAGACCCACAAAGCAACTCCGTTGCTTGCTTAACAGTCTTATATATTTCACTCTTTGATAAAGTTATATGTCAAGATTGACAGTCGAAAATACGAAAACGTCGAAAAAAATTGGAACCAGTACTGGCTCCTAAACCCTATACATATACACGCACACATACATAATTTGTATGGCGCCTCACGCACACCAACCTATGAAACTTGGCCCCTTTTGTTTTATACGGTAAAACAGTGAGGCTCATTCCAGACATATACTTTTTCTAAGATTTCACTATTTTGTTTCCAGAAACAAATGAACGAAGAGTCTCTGAAATCCCATCTAATAGAATTGGAAGCTAAAGGTATGAACACTCGTGGCGTGCTGAGGAAGTTGTTGCAAGAGTACTGCCGAGCTGGTAATCTGCCTGCCGCTAGGGAGATCGTGGATAAATGCCAGAAGGAAGGGGTGAGCTTTTCAACACATCAATATTAATTTATAGCTTATAGGCTTCGATCAAAATAAAATGAATGGATAGGCCTTAAGCGAACATTTCAAACCAGAAAAATGAGGCAAAACAAATGAAATTTTTACTTGTCACTTGTATGAAAGTGCCCTAGATTTGACAGATAATGGCGCTAGTTTGTATGTACCAAGTGCACCAGTAGTTTGCTTCAACTTACCGCGCTTTAGGCCTATCCATTAATTTTATTTTGATCGAAGCTTATAGGTATAAAACTACCAGAAGTTTGGTACATTTAAGATATAGTGTTTTCCCGCGACTTCGTCCGCACAAATTGTATACCAGATTTTAAGTCAGATCATAAACTATCAAACAAAAAAAGTTTCATCAAAATCGGTTCAATAGTTTTTTCGTGATGCGTGAACAAACAAACAAACAAACAAACAGACAGACACAATTTCTAAAAAAGGTTGATTTCGAGTCAGGGATACCTAAAAACCATATCGTAATAATTTTTTTGTAAATATCTTCAATGTACAAACATACTTCAGTTACAGATTTATAATAGTTTAGATAAATACAATTATAAAACTAACAGAAGTTTGGTACATTTATGATATTTAAATAAAAAGGACAATATGCAGTTTAGGTGTCCATTATTCCAAATCACCAATGTTTTCTATCCTGCGCAATCTCTCGCCTCTTTAGTAGATTGATTTAAGTTCACGTAGGTAGGTAGGTTAGGCTCCACTACGTCCTTCCAGTGATACATTTGGCAACATACTAGTCGTCGACCCAGACCTGCTCTCTAATCCCATTCTTTCTATGTGACCAAGCCAGCGGAGAAATAATAAAATACGGCAGCTTGAAAATACTCTAATAGAAAATTTACCACAAACACGTTGGTCCGACTGTATTGTGAGGATGAATAAATAGGCACAGGATATTGACAAATGGTGCAATAAAAGGTCAAACTTTCAACGGTAGTCGATATTGGCTGATTTAATTGTTTGAATGTTTTCGAACAGGTTTTCCTATCAGCCGGTATGAAAGCAGCCATATTCGATCTGCACGTGAAACTGGGAGAGCATGAACTCGCCGAGATCGCCCTCGCAGACCTTAACAAGACATCACCTAACTTCACACTGGACGAGTTCAAGGTCATCGACTTCGCTACCCTCATGGCTTACAGGAAGAAAATCGATAAGGCGTTTCATTTGATTACTGAACAGTCTAAGAAGAGGTGAGTCAAATACTTAAAATTCTATAAATGAACCAGCTGTTGCCCGCGACTCCGTCGGCGTGGACCTTAAAAATGTATCCTATGTGCTAATCCCATAAAGGTATTATACCAGGAATAGAGGAACTGACAGCTGAGAGAGCGAGATGTACCTAGTGGCACCACTGTATAATAGAAAGAAAAACGACGCGAGGCAATAGAACCGTTTTCTAGTCTCTTATCCATTTTTACAATTCGGTTTCCGTGAATAATTGCGAATCTAAAGTGAAATCGTAGATAATTTTGTGAAATATACTGACACTACTTCATTAATTTATCCACGATTTCACGTTAGACTCAGAATTATAGACAGTATTCGAATTATTCTCCTGAAAACATCCAAAAACGGTTTTATTTGACAACTAATGTCAGTTCCTCTAAGGTATTTCCTTTAAGGTATAATACCTTTATGGTTAATCCGGACATCTTCTATGTGTGTGCCAAATTTCATCCAAATCCGTTCAGCCGTTTATGCGTGATTCGAGTCACAAACATTGAAAACCTTGTGTCATTAGGATAAAGCTCAATATTAATAAATTGTTGACTCGACAAAGGTATCAAGATAAAATGTTCTTCTACCAAAAATCAGTGATGCTGTTAGTCCTTCTGATACTTAATTGTGACTACGAAATATACTTGTCTTAGTCGCAACAGAGAGGATATTTCGTTTTTGAACAAACAAAATTAATATTTCCAGACGCATAGTCGGCGGCCGTAACATATCAATGAATTGTTGGCGACTCCTCGACACTGTGGCAGCCCAAGGCACCCATATTGAGACGAGACGTATGTTCGAGCTTCTGACGTCATTGCGGTACTGCCAACCTACCAACGCGATTCTCGGTCCGCTTATAAGGGTTCATCTTAAGAAGTTAGTATTTTGTGTCTTATTTATTAGTTGTTTACGTCGGTTATTGCTTGACGCTATACCTCAAAGCACCCACACTGAGACAAGACGTATGTTCGAACTGCTGACGTCATTGCGGTACAGCCAACCTACCAACGCGATTCTCGGTCCGCTTATAAGGGTTCATCTTAAGAAGTTAGTATTTTGTGTCTTATTTATTAGTTGTTTACGTCGGTTATTGCTTGACGCTATACCTCAAGGCACCCACACTGAGACAAGACGTATGTTTGAACTGCTGACGTCATTGCGGTACTGCCAACGCAACGCGATTCTGGGTTTGCTTTTGAGGGTTCATCTTTAGAAGTAAGTATGTTCGTGTCGGTTTTTGCTTGACACTTTAGGCTGCCTCCAAGGTATTTCGTCCTACTATTGCGCCTTAAGTTCCTATTCTTCCTGCGTATTAATTTATTGGACATTCGACCTTAAAGCGCAGTATTAACAATTAAAAACTCAATTTCACAGCGACAACATTCCTGAAGCAGTGATCGAATTCGAACGCCTCGCCAAGAAGTTTAACAAGACTCCCCTAAAACACGAGCTGCTGTGTAAAATATTGCAGACAATGAGCGACGGGAGGTCGGAAGACAACTTCCTTACCAACGAGCGGTGTAAAGGGAGGATGAATAAGTTGGCGCAGACGATACTTAACATCGATAAGAGTGTGCACGGTGCTGGTGACGTTCAGGTAGGATTTACGCATACGCATATGACTATATTCCCAGATTAGTTTTGGAACGTAGAGTCACACCTTAGACCCTTGGCTGTCACTTCATACAAATGGGAAAAACTGGCAAGAAGAGGTAAGCATGTGTGATACTGAGTCAGTACGAGTGAGAAAGGAATACATCATTGCTTATATTACAATATATCCTATATTACAGGAATAAATATTTTCTACCTTGCCTGCCGTGCAGGAGGCGATGCGATGGTTCGATCCCCGTCCAGGCCGACTCGTACCAATGAGTTTTTCGGAATTTATGTACGATTTGTACATGTACGATTTACTTTTCGGTGAAGGAATACATCGTGAGGAAACCTGCATGCTTCAATTTCGAGGAATGTATTGTACCCACTGTCCATTATAGTGGCGACGGGCTCACCCCCCGTCACACTGGACAAGAGTTTCGGTACTACTGGTGAAACGTGGATGTTCTGAGGTTTCAGAATATCTCTGAGTACATATTTTCTGCTGCTTATGCTACATATTTTCTGCCACGTTTCCTATCAAGAGGATGTGAGGTAACAATTGGTGGGGGCAGGAAGTTTTCCACCGCCTTGTTTATTGTGGCAGAGAGGTTTTTGGGACACGGTCGATCATTTTGACTAAATGACACAATATTGTTATTATTTAATAAATGATTTTCTATTTAAATTCCAGCTAACCCTAATAGCAGCGCTCGCTGACGTGGGCTACAAGAAGACCCTCCGCAAAATGCTGCTCGATCCCTCCGTGAAGTTCCACCCGGACGCGCTGATGCGCCGCTGCGAACGATTCGCCGATGAACACAAAGTGGATGCTTTGGAAACTATGGCGGAGTGCGCGCGGGATCTTAGACATGTTGACGTGTCAGAGATATACGACTTGATGTTGGATGTTTATCGTGAGTTGCCTTTAGTTTTTTGTGGAGATAGACAGAAGTTATCCATAAATTACAGACTATGGGGTGTACTGGGTGTACTATGTTAAAGCCTGACCAGGAAAATAAAAAACCCGATTTGGGGGCGCTGCAATCCACTGTCACCTTTAATGTTAGTGTTCCAAGTACAAAAATTAGTTCCAATGATTTTCCGCAACATGGCGAGGTTTTTTATATTTCTGGTCAGGCTTTACTTCCCCTCTGTCCTTCTCATTCGTAAAGGGAAATGAGAAAGACACAGCAGAAAGATGCAGCAGGTACATTAATGTTGAGATGAATTTGTGGTTCAAATTGAATGGAGTTGAATAGGTATTAGTGTAGAGGAAGTCGGAATATAATAGCGTCTACGACGGAAAAACCACGCAATAATGGTTCATCGTCATCGTGGTATGGACATGTGATACCTTTTTATATAGCTTTAGAAAATATTAATGTGGGTTTCCTGAAGTACTGGATGAGGTAAGTTCCATTTAAAAAGCTAAAAAGTACAAACAACATGAAATCTTATCATAATCCAGTCCATCTGGCTATTGCTCCCGATAAGTTCCCGAGTGACAGAAAAGGATGGAGCGACGGAAAAGGGCGATCGCGTGCGGCCATGTGTTGTTCAACCCTTAATCAATTGATAATCAACTCAACTATTGAAATATTGAGATAGACTTGAAAATAGTGTTCAAGAAGTATTAACACGTCACAGGGACAAGGATCTCTTGCAAGCTATTTTCAACTTTATTTCCACTAGTCATTGAGATCATTATCAATGGATTAATGAAAACTGCTCGAACAGTTCTCCGCTATTTGTGCGCTGACGCTAAGAGGGAATTTTTTACCAATAAGTATAGGTTGGTTTTTTTTTCTATCCGTTATGTTATTAGGTATTATTGTTTTTTTGAAGTATTATTGAAGTATTAATACTATAGTGGTAATAATACATGGATAGAAATTACTCCTGGGAGTGGACTAACCGTCCAGTGGTGATTTGCCGTGGTTCGTGGTGCCTTTCGCCCAAAGAAACTGATTTATATAGCCAGTATAAATACTCACTTGCCATGCTGAACAACATGTCCTTTTTACAGAACGTGAAGACGATTGCGAAAAAGCCCTTCGACTTTGGGGCAGACTGCAAGAGGCGGACTACACTCCGTCACAGAAGTTCGTGCGCAACCTCGTCTCGATGGCTAAAGCTAACAACAAGGCCATCCCGGTAGACCTCGTCGCTCTTCTCGATAAACAGAAAGCTTCCAACTAGTGAGCACAGATACAGATCAGTTTGTTATTTCGTAAGCTGAAAATTCATAAAAGCTCGGGTTTTTGTTTTTTCAATAATTTGTAGTGTATAAATGTTAAGTGATCACTTGTCATTTTAAATTATTTGTAAGTAGTGATATCTGTGATATTAAATTATTACGTGTTGAAATAAAAAAAGTTTTAAAATACTTTAAGTTTTATTTTTAAAGTATGTAGACACCAGAGGCTTTAGAGCGCTTCCACACAGGCGTTTTGAATCGCTGAGAAATCGCCAATCAAAACGCCAGTGTGGAAAGGATCTAATTGTATGCTCGCAGAAAAGGCAAAATGCCAGAGGCCCCGAGAACTTCTATTCTTGGCCTCAACTCGCCTTTTTACGTCGCACGGGGTCGAACTAGGGTCGGAGCCCCAGAACATATCTTTTGATGTTACATTATACGAGTTGTTTTACACGCTTTTAGTAAGTGTTTGCCTATGTGATTTTTACTTTGCTCTTGGGAGGCCCAGTGTAGCTACGCCGCTGGTAGAAACTTAAGTACCTAGTATTGTCACCCTATCAATTAAAATATTAATACGATTTTGCGTTATTAAGGTCCTCAATTATCTTCTTATTCAATGCTGCTACTTCCTCCATGGCCTGTTTCTTTAACGGTTCGTAATCGGCTTTCAATGTTATCGAAGCAATGTCTTCTTCGAGGACTGTTTTTCTATTTTCAAGTTGAGCTAGTTGGTCTTCCAAAGCGTTTAGTTTCGCGTACATTTCATTTCCATCTAAACTTGTCTGGAATCAAGTACAATTTTGATTTGTTTACTAATTTTTACCATTGGAAGAATGATTACATTTGAATTATTATTATTATATTATTTTATTAGTTATAACATGGCTGCTAGAAAGACTGCTTTTAAATATCCTCTCAAATGAGATACATACATACATAGAAACAAATTCACGCTCAGTATTCCCTCATTCCCTCGGGGAAGCGGAGCAAAGCGTAATCCTATCCGAACTACATATTTTTATTACAATATTAAAGCCCGACCAGAAATATAAAAAACCTCGCCATGTTGCGGAAAATCATTGGAACTAATTTTTGTACTTGGAACACTAACATTAAAGGTGACAGTCGATTGCAGCGCCCCCAAACCAGGTTTTTTATATTCCTGGTCAGGCTTTACATTCATCATCTTTCTATATGTTTGCGTTGTTTAAATTCATCATCAATAGGTACTCAATTACGGTTGATGTGTGTGCATGTTCATTTCTTACCTGCAATCTCTTAAGTTTGCTGGTGGCTTCTACGACAGCGCTTTCGGTCGGCGCTAATTTTTCTCTCAGTATTTTTAATTCTGTTTCCAGAGCTTTCTTTTGTTCTTCTCCTGAAAGTTATAATTTCCATTGATTTAATAAATTAATAGGTAAGTACTAATAACGCCAATAGGTACATAAATTATGTGCACTAAACTAACCTTCATCTCTTAATTTTTCGAGATCAGATAAAGTGACAAGTTCCTCTTTCATAACATTAGTTTTCTCTGGCAAAGTTTGTAACTCTGTTGCGAGGCGTTCACGTGTCGCTTCTACCTGAAAATGTAAATGATTTGTCAATATTGATCTTTACAAACATACATTTAGGTGGGTTTTAATTTGCAGATGAAATAAAGCTTAGCACCTTTTTCAAATTCGCCTGGAATCTCTCGTAATCCTTGGTGAGAGTATCAACCGATTTCTTACTGTCATCATATGTGGAAGTGTATCCTTCCTTTTGCTTCAACGAATCTATTTCACTCAAATCCAAATCAATATTAGAACTGCTATGTTCTAATGCGAAAACGATATCTTTTTCTAGTTGATCCATCTTTTCTTGTTCCTTTTTGAGATTTTCTTCGTACGTTGACATGAAACTGTCCATTGTTTCTTCTCTCTTTTTGAGATCCCGGTATTTCTGGTGACGTTCTGAGTTGCCTTCTTCTAAATCCTGTTTGGGAACCATAAAGATATTTTCAATGTTTCCAAAATGTTTCAAATATAAAATAAAGCTTCAAATTCTACAAAAATTATAGTGTAGGTATTGGAGAGAAATATCAATGTTTTTTTGAATTCATTATAGGCAGGGTTTTGGACCACGATTTCACCTGATTAATGTGGTTGAAAGTTGACAGCGACTGCCTAGCTGCCTAGTAAAAGCCCATGTCGAGATATTATAGATCCTGATATCCTGAATAATGAATAACTTAGGCCTACATCTAATCAGCTACATCTAAACGTCAACTGATTTTATCAAAACACACATGAAGCATTAACCTTTTAGAACATTGTCTTAAATATCAGAAACAAACTGTGAGAATTCGAAATGGTTCACGTACTTGCTCAGCTTGTTCGATTAATTCTTGTACTTTTCTTATTTGTTCTTTGAGATTAGCGGCGTTGCTGTCCAATGATGTAATAGCAGCGTTGTCTTCACGAACCTGTAAGAAAAGTTTTATTTAAAGCGAGCAGAAGCTCTCTCTCGTATTCTGTTGTATTCATGTCCTCTTGGTTGCCCCAGGTATCGCTGGAGCGATATACATTGTTAAGGCTGATATGTATGAGCTTCAAGCCAACAACATGTGAGAGGTTGCGCAGGATGAAGTAAAGTGGCGCTCTTGCGTTTCGGAGGCAAAGACCCATTTTGGGTCGCTGAGCCAGCAGAGTTTTATAGAAACAAAGTTAATTTTCGTTGAGCAGATTATGAAAACGAATTGGATAGGTAGTTACAAGTGAGTTTATTAACGTTCTCAGTCTTACTGTCGTCTTCTATATTTTTTGTATTAAGTTTGTTATTTTTCTTACTTGCAGCAGTAACTTTTCTCTTTCCTCTTGAGGCTCCAAGCGATTGTTCATTTCATTTTTCATGTTATCACGCTTTTCTTCAGCCGCTGCCAATCGTCGATGTAATTCCAATAAATGTACCTTTAACTAAATATGCAAAATTTTTGTCATTATTCTTTAGATATTTGTGCTAAAATTTAGCTCACTTGCCACTTACGAACGTTAGTTAGATCGTAGTCTGTTAGTTTAGTAAATTATTAGTATCTAATATTTCCCGCCGGACCAGAAGTTCCATCGGGAAGTACCATCATTCAAATAGCATTTAGATAAACACATATTATTTAGTAACTCGTGCTTATTTCTGGCATCCTTAGTCTCAAAACTTAATAATTATTTTTTAATCTCAAAATGTATTTCACCTGTGATCCAGATATTTCCTTGCTAAATTCTTCTTTCTCCCTATTCAACAGATCTATCTGAGTCCTCGCCTGCTCCACTTCTTCGCGCAATGCAGCCGCAGTAGCTTCTAATTCATTATATTGGTCTTTTTGCTCTTCTGTCATTTCTGTCAGAAGTTTTGATAGAGTTGATTGCTCCTGAAAAATAGAATTATCGGCTTATTTATTTCCTTCAATATGCTAAAAGTGAATCTTAATATAACTGCTTAAATATAAAGCAAAGTATAGTTGGAAGTTGTATAATTTTAACTATGAGCCGCTAAAATATTGTTGTAAAATTAAGCGTTTCAAAACCCACGATACAAATATAATACGAACAATACATTCATAAGTATTCTCATATTAACTACATGCAAGGATTGCTTCTGACACAATCATGAAGTTATCCCGTTTGCTTACCTTTGCCATCTGCTCCTTCAGTTGCCTCAGCTGGTTCTCTTTCCTCTGTTTCTCCAGGAACACTTGCTCGACTTCCTCCTGCATCTTATTGTTGCTCGCTTCAAGTTCTCTTGTTTGTTCTTCAACTGACTGCTTCGTCGCCTCACCGTTCGCTATACGAATAGCTGTGTTGTAATCCGCTAGGCGTCCTTGCAGGTCTGTCCAAACATTTGTATTAGAGCTCTGCTTTTCTTTTTGGAGGGTGTTATTATTTGAGGTAGGAGGGTGTTATTATGTGCTTCCATTTAGAGATCTATAGTGTTCATTAGGGGCAATTTTTGATATCAGCTAAAATTATTCTTTGTATAGGTATCCAGCTAGACTAGATATTGATATTTTTTCGAGCTTTACTCTTTTTACAGCAACTATATTTGATTAAGAGGTATTGTATCCTGTTTCCTAGTGATAATCATAAATTGCATTTTCCTTTATATCTTACATCATCATCATATTATCCCACTGTAGGACTCAGGCTTCTTTCAAGATTAAAGGCCATACTTCATTACTGGTCCAACCAACGGATTAGTAGAGAAAATTTATTGGTCTACTTTGCCTCTGACTGAACTAAGTAATTTAAATGAATAATTCACGGTCTATTTACGATATACCGACACAAACTTTAACCTATACCAGCTCTTCCCGAGAACAAAATACGTACCCGTCAATTCCTGAGCCAACTCCCTGACTCTCTTCTCGTAATGTTTCTTCGCTGACTTCTCCCTTTCCCCGGCGTCTGCCTGCTCACTGAGCCTGGCTATCTCTGCCTTCATCTCTCTTGCTTTGACCTGCATCAGCTCCTCCCAGTACCTTTTGTCTTGTAACTGTCGTGTACGAAATCCACGGGCTGTACCCGTCCGTAGCCCTGATATGCCTTGCTGGGTTATTGGACGATCGATCTGGGAATGTAGGTTTGGAATTAGTGTACAGAAAAAAGTATAGGATTTATTTTGGTTGCTATTCCTATTAAGTTCAAATAAACCCAGTTATGAGGTTTTTTTCTTTAGATGTACATTCTCCATTACTGGAAAAGTATTCCATCGTGTGCACCTACTGTATCTTATCTACGACCAAATAGCACTATCTATGTCCAAGGTCGATATCTGCGGGGGGCAACATTGCATAAATACATGCGTACAGAGCACTACCGGGTGAAATTGATATCATTAGCATCCTTTTAAACTAAGAGTCCATCAAACTGAACAACTTTTAACTATGGGAGCAAACCGAACGGACCAAAAAAAGATCTGTTGTTGCATACCTAGGTACAATTGAGTCGAGTGGGCATTGCAGTTTAGTATGGAACAGCAGGCAGCCTGCCTGCCTAAAAGAGTTAGCGGCACCACGCTAAATTTTCTGAATCCTGCGAATAACTTTCGTAAATGTGAAAGTTTGTGGCTCAATCAGACTGGACATACCTGCTTAAAATGCACATAATAAACAATACGTTCAAAAATTTTGATAAATAAATAATTAGGCCTACCATTGAGAACCCAGTCATAGCGGTGGGCTGGCGACTGGCGGTCGGCGGTGCGGGTCCAAACCCAGCAGTCGACATGCGAGAGGCCGTGCCGCCTCGGTAAGCTGAAGTCGGTCTCATGCTGCCACTTCTGAGAGATAATTAGAACTATGATATGATGACGTCACACGCATGCTATTATAAGCTTGGCTTTGTGATCGTGGGCCGTTGGTGATATACCGTCACGCACCAAGGTTCCATTTGTACTTCTGTTCTGGATTGTTTCTGGACTATTTGTACAGACAACATGAAATACGACCTCGATAGCTTTACAGTTTACACTTAGATAAAGTATATGTCTAGATTGAGGTTCAAGATTCTACCGTATAAAACAAAAGTGGCCAACTTTCTTAGGTTGGTGTCCGTGAGGCGTCATACAACTTATCCCTGTGTGCATGTATAGCGACACGGTTTATCAGCCTAGACTTGGGTGATATTTTTTGACGCGTTTGTATCTTCGACTTTCTATCTAGACATACATAATAACTTATCAAATAGTTTATAATTAATTATTCTATCATAAACTTTCTTTTTTAATTAATTTTACCTATTAAAAAATTCAATTGATGCTACTTTATAGTTTTGTTAGGTCGATATTTGTAGCTTGTTCAGTATCCCACTTCTGGGCAAAGTTCTCCCGTTTCACTACTTAATAAATAACAAAATTTTGTATGACGCACCGTTTTCAAGATGTAAGCAAAAAACCAAAAAACGGGACCTTCTTTGCCCTCCCCCCCTCGAGCGCACCTCGGAGGGGTAAGGACTTTTAGTATGTTTATCTCCTAACTAGTCCAAACAAAGTTCCTAAGTCAAATTTTCTGCTTTCGACTTTTCCATCCACAATTATTCATTGCCTAAGCTATTAGTGCCGGGGTGTGCGAGGGAACGATATTAAAGATATTGTCATTCGATTTCACATAGGACTTGATAGGACACCCATTGTAGATATCTATCTACCGACCTATTTTTGTTTACTTTGGATCATTCATACGTCTCTTATAAAGATCATAAATATTAAAAATAATCTCAAATGCTAATATATCTACAACTACTGCAACTACTGTACTACCTACCTAGAAACCGCAGAACCACTGTTAGTATATTCCCGGTAGCCTCTCCTAGAGACCGGACGAGGTGCGTCCGGCCTCCTGACTGCACTAGCCCTCTCTGAACTGCCCTCGGAAAAATCCATAATGTTATTCTAATTATTTCTCACCTCTAATACAGGTCAAGACTTATATTAGTTTAGTTCACGCGCAATGGCTATGTTGTTTTTGCGTTGCTATGGTTACCGGTTGTCAGTTGACATGGAGATGTTAGAAAAAAGTTTTTATTGACTATATAGACAGGTTGCTGGTTGTTTTCATCGAAAAAATATGTCGGTTGCCATTTACGGAAAAAAATATGTTGATTTCTTTTTTTATTTTAAATGGCTTTTGATTTTTTTTAAGCTTTTTAGGCCTGTACCTATCTATGAATCGTAAAAAAGATCGAACATCAAATAGATTGTAATACAATTTTAATATTAACTCTCTTGGGCCGAGTTCAATCAAATATACAATTTAACTTCATTTGTTTGTGTTTCTCATATATGTTGAAATGAGTAGGTATAGTATAGGTACCTAGTTTTTTTTTTTTTTTTTATAGAGGGTTTTTTGGTACCTAGTTACAAATTTTCTGCTATAGGTCTTAAATTCAATATAGTCTACCCAGGTGCATACATATAGCTACTGTTTTGTTAACTAAAATATTACCTACCTTAAATTTATGCCTACCTATAAGTAGGTATAGCTTGGCAAAAAAGTCATGATCGTGGTGACAGGTGGAACTAAAATTTTAGTATGGTGGTGTTGCCAGGTTATGCGTGATTTTGACGTTCTTGCGTGGAGGCAGTGCCCTCATTTTTTATCACGACTTTTTTGCCAAGCTGTACTACATACTCAGAAATAGGTTTAAAACAATTTAGAAACAAATTCTAGTTCGGCTACTAATCATTACCGCCACCATGTTACGTAATGAGAAGATAAAATTCAATATGTAAAGCAACGAATTGCTCAAATGCTTGTCAATGAAAAAACATTTAAATAAGAGCACAGAACGGAAACCCATCGCATTCTTGTCTTGCTAAACTAAAGCCGCTGCAGTCATGTATTTTATTTTACAGTTAATTTTGTTTTTAAACGTCTCTTTTATTTACGCATTTCGATTCTACGGTTTTGGAAATGGATATCAGTTCCTCAAAAAACAAATGATCGCCGCAACTTTTGATACATTTTCATCGTCAGTTGAAACACGATGGATAGATCAACCCGTCGACCACATCGATGATACTGAAAAAAGAACGTGGAAAATGAGGTATTTTGAAAACCTTGAATTCTTCAAACCCAACGGCACGATTTACTTATTCATTGGCGGTGAAGGTGAAGCAAGTCCAGCTTTTCTTACTACTGGAACTTTATATGAACTGGCAAAAGAGACTAACGGAGCTATGTTTGAATCAGAACACAGATATTACGGCAAAAGTATGCCTTTAGACAATACAGTGAAGGAAAACTTAAAATATCTAAGTTCAAGACAAGCACTTGCCGATATAGCAACACTCTTAGAAACTATAAAGGCTTCAGCTAAATTCAAAAATTCGAAGGACAGTCAAGTTGTAGCCATCGGTGGTTCATATCCCGGGAACTTAGCTGCATGGTTGAAATTATTGTATCCTGATATGATAGATGCAGCAATAGCCAGCAGCGCCCCAGTTTTAGCAAAGAAAGACTTCTACGAATACATAGAAACTGTGGCAGATGACTATGAACAACTTGGCCCAGTTGGCTGTTACGATAAAATAGAAGAAATATTTAAAAGATACGAAACATTATTTTCAACTGCCGAAGGAATAAAAAAGCTTAAAGAAGAAGAAAAGATTTGTGAAGATGTCGATATGAGTAAACTAGAAAATAAACAATTATTCTTTTTAGATAAAACAGGAGAGTTTATGGTTCGTGCTCAGTACGGCAGTCCAAAGTACATACAAAGGCATTGTGCTAAATTAATGAATACATCACGAATTGATTCTACAAAACAATTTGATGACGAGCTAAGCTTTTGGAGAGAAGAAACTGAGTGTTACGACTACGATTTTTACAATATGATCGATGAAATGAAAGAGATTGACTGGATAATTTCATGGATCTACCAAACTTGCACTGAATTCGGCTATTATCAGAGTACTAATTCTGATGCTCAACCGTTTACTAAAAACGTTCCAGCTGATTTATATTACAAAATGTGCACAGGAATGTTTGGTGCTGAATTTGATGAAGATAGAATTGACGAAGGTATTAAATACACAAATGAATTGTACGGTGGATTGAGTCCAAATGTAAGTAAAGTAGTGTTCGTGAATGGGGACATGGATCCTTGGAGCAGACTCGGCGTTCTAGAAGATATTACTTACAATGCTCCTGCTAAAGTTATTCCACGTGCATCTCATTGTCTAGATTTGTTCTCTAACAGAAAGAATGATCCTGAAGAGTTGAAAGAAGCTAGATCGTATGTGAAGTATCTGATCAAGAAATGGATAGGCTTTGGTGAATATAAAACTGTTTAGTTAAGTAACCAAAATAATATTTTTTTTACATAGGTACAGTGACGTCGGAATGTTTCTTATTCCTTTTTTGGGATGTTAACGCTGAATGCTCACTCTGAACGTACCTACTATTTTTAGTTTCAAGGTGAAATGGCTTGTCAAGTCAAGTTACCCACTTTTTGCATACAAAAATACAGTACCTAGTTACCTAGATTGTATTTATTAAGTTTGTTATGTACCGATTTATATTTAAGTGGATAGTAAAATAATGAAACGGATAGTAATAAAAAATAATAGTATATTTTATTCATACACATTTTTCCTTAAATTAGGTTACTCGTTAACCAACACCCTTCGTTACATAATACAATGAGGATGTTGATGTTTTACTCTATTTCATTAAAAAATGGTAGACACCAAGTCAATATAAAAACATAATTTTAGCATTTATACAATCGAGAATAAAAATGCATGTGATTTGTGACGTTTCGATGCACACATGGATAAGATAGATTGTTGCTATGTGATTCACACCATTGTCATCTTCATTCTGTACACAATAATGATATAAATAAATTGTCACAAACATAATCGTTTCATGCCAAATGAATATTGTCAATCTGTGGATGAAAATATTCAATTTAATAGTTGAATTAGTTTAGTATCTTTATAATTATCTAAAATAATGCATAAGATACAAATGGTAACCTGTGAAGCACCTCCGATTATATAATTTTGAATGTACAACAACGTTTTAGCAGGGAATTATTAAAAACACTGCACTAATAAGAATATCAAGTCGAATACATAATTATTTATTTACTTACTTATTTATCCAGATTACAAAAAATATATTTATTTCTAACTTCACATAGTACCTACGCTTTCTATCATTACTTTATACATTATATTATTTTAATTTCCATAATATTTTACTGTAGGTACTATCATTTATTTCAAAGTGTTATGTGAAATTAGTTACAATAATATTTATGTTTATCTTAAAATGGAATATCTACTTAAATAAACATTACAAAAATTTAATAATAAATTACATTTTAATGTTGTCAGCGTCGTTTAGACAGACGTTATTAATAAATTGAGTATTGAATATGAAACTAATACGAATAACTACTTTCGAGTTTCCCTTCTATTAGTACCTATGTGTCTAAATCTACACTTGTCTGTAAGTACTAACTGTTAAGTATTTACAAAAATGATAACTTGTAAAAACATCAATAGGTTTACTTCGAAATTTTTTAGAAAGTAAGTAAGTATTTAAAAATGTTTTACTTAGTTGGGAATTTTGATGACCAACTTAAAATGACAAAAGACTTGTTATCAATACAGTACCTATTATTTTTTATATCAAAGTAGAGCCTCACAAAAAAATTATTTAATTTATTTGACGCTCTTTCAAATTTTAAAATTACTTTTGGGACATCTTATTAAATTATTTTAAAGTGTAAACTTGTATTCAGTTAACGGGACCATTAGCCATTCATATACGTCAGATTCAATAAATTTTAAATTGGTAGGTATCAATTTAATGAGAAGACTGCCTCAACTGCCTTATTATTTGTCAACATTTTGTTATAATTTTCCCATTCGGTAAGCTCTCGTTATACATGTACATTCCCAACCCTTTTGACTAGGATTGACACCTTACTAATATTTAGGTATAAAAGAACAACGACTTGTTCGTATAAAACATTTAACTGTCGTTAAGAATAGTGGCAGTGATCGTTTACTTTTAATTTTAACATTACACTTAGATTTAACATTAAAAAATATAAATTATATTTCTACCTACCTACTTATAAGTTGGTAAACTTTCCTTCCATAATTCTAAGATATTTGAAAATCCTATATTGATGAAATTATAAATGAAAATAAGCTAAAAAATCAGTTACATTGTTTTTAACTAAATCAATATTCAACATAATTTTCAACTTCAATAAAGTTGACAATACAAAACTACAAAATCTTCAAATTTCAGGAAACAAATCACTATACAATATAATTTACAAATTTAAATATGTACATCGTTTCGAAACAGTCACATTGACGTACCTACCTACATAAAAAACCTAACAAACCATATTTTAGCCATCCTCAACTTCTTTGCCAACATCAATGTGACAGTATCTTTTTTTATATCAGCTAAAAATGACAATTAATTTTCAAGCCAATACAATGACTTATTAATTTTCAAGCCAAACAATAACTTGAATAGGAAACACCTGTCGAAATTACGCGACGTAAATTACGCGTGCAATATTTTTGTATATGCCTGCTGCGCCATTTTCTCATGTGACGAAAGTAGTATCTTTCATAATTTTATAGTCCGATGTTTTATAGTCCGATGTTTTATATTAATTATAGTAAATTTATTTGTAGTTTTAAGGTGAACTTAATTTAACGCTCTTTCACGTAACATCTATACTTAACATAGTAAAATATAAATTTGTTTCATTACTAATTTCGCAAAAGTTCAGCGACTTGGTTCACTGTTATGTACGTAAGTCGAAATTACGACGCGTAATTTCAGTTGTAATTCACCACCTTTACGAAATTGAGTCAATATTATAAAAGATAAGTATCTAATAGAAGCTTAGGTACTTTCAACTAGCAAATTGTCACTTTTAGCTAACTTTAGTCTTAATCCTAATTATTTTTGCATACAATTAATCCCACTCTCCGATGAACATGTGACGGGCGTGGGGCGCCGGAGGGGGCGGGAAGCCGCGTCCGGGGAGGGGCAGGCGGCCATACAACGCGTAAGGATCATAGTGCTCTCCATCTGCAAGGTGAATGTTAGTTTAACGTGCCTGTTAACTATACACTACAAAACGTTGCAAGAGGTGATGTGACAGGTACGTTTACTACTCGATCGCTACTAACGTCTCTTTTTCCCTCGTCCTGTTTAGAACGAAGTGATTCGAGGGAAGAGAGACGGTGTGTGGAACGCTGAAGCATTCTGCTTATGGGTGCATGTCCACAGGGATTTAGGCGGTGAGCGAGGAAAAATCCTCCAATACGATTGCGTCATAAGAATCAAACACATATCCACAGGGGAGATGGTTGGGATTTACTCTAATAAGAAGATAAGAATAATGAAGTTATTAAGGTAGATTTTTCTTCACTACCTCGCCTTGGACAGCTCAAGTGTGTAGGCACCCCACAAAGAAAACATCCTGCATGTCTCTTGATCTTGACCATGGTGTTTGGTATCTGGAGTGCGATTTTTGAATCTCATTCGGTGAGCTCAGCAGTTGAAAATGTCAAAATTACTATGGAGATATGCATCTTTCTACTGCTGATTTGACTTTGAAAAATCATACTACAGAAGAGCGATTTTTTAAAGTCAAATCCGCAGTAAAAAGATGCGTAGCTCCGTAGTAATTTTGACATTTTTAACAGCTGAGCTCACAGAATGAGATTCAAAAATCGCACTCCTGAATTGTAAATTTTAATACCAATGTGGGTCACACAGGATTTTTGGTACTTCCATGCTATCTCTACTACTTAAATGTAGGATTGATATCATGTCGAGAAGGTCTATTGTCTCTGTTACGTGCAATTAATTATTATATGTACCTTGATAAAGTTAATTGTTTTGTACTATTGATTTTGTGAATGTGTGCAATGATTTTTAGGTAGGTAATAATAATTGTTAGAACTTGCTAAAAGGATGCTCCTTTAATTCAATGTATACTGCATTCCAAATAAGGACGAAAAGATATTCCGATTCCTGTATAGTTTTCTGGCCAATTCTGATAAGCAAATATGATTTATTTATGAGAAATATATACTACCCAACGTATCTTGGACGTTACTAAAGCTGTTCTAAGTATAAGTGAGAGGAAGTGTTTCAAATCTCTGTGTGTGTGTAATTCAAAATTGGCTTAAATTTTCGTTGCTATTTAGAATGGAGTATAGGTATCTAAAAAAAGGTTGTTGTCTATCATCTACTTCACATTCAAAAAAATTAAGACAACTTTAACAGCTTACTTTAATCTTCATAAAATATGTAGGTATACTTGGTCGGCTTCTATCTACAGGAATTGCAAAGCTTGCTAAGGCTTAAACATCTATTTCTCACACAAATATCGAATCAAGAAACGCGCCAAAGTAATAACAGGATAGAGAAGAAAGACATGTTTTAGTCAAGAAGACTCAAGGACGAAAGTGGAAAGTGAACACACAAGTGTTTAGTTTCTAGTCTAAACTGATAGTGATAGAAAAGCTTAACCGAAGCAGGCAATGTGCTACCAAGCGAAGCGTTTGAAATACACTGAAATTACCAAGATTGGAGCGAAGAGTCCGCGACGAGGCGGTGGAAGTTAAAGTGCGGGGTTAGTCTGTATGTACAGGTACACCTAGCGCGGCTGCTGGATCACGAGAGGCCGCATTAATCGAGGCGCCCTGTCGGGATAGAATTGGTACATGAGCTTCTCCTTTTTCGGACCGTACGCACCGATTCCGCTCTCGTAGGAGCGAGCGTGCCAGAGAGCTTGCGGCGGCATCGGCGCGTGCGCGAACGGCGGCATCATGTGCGGCGGGAACGGGCCCGGGTGCGCGTGTGCAACGCTGTAGCGCTTGCTGGGCACCGGCGCCTCCTTCAGGGTCAGCCGCTCCGCCATCTGCGGCAGTGGAAGCTTCACACCGTTCGTCTTCACGAAGTTGGGGACGCGCGCTCGCAGCCCGCAGTAGTACGGGTCATCTGTAACACATACGATATTGATTTAATATAAATAAGTACGTAAATTACGATGAGTGATAGGTAGACCGAATGAAATTATAAAGGAAAAGTCGAAAGGGGTCGCCCTAGACGTACGTATGCAGACCAAATTGGCAGCATACTTAAGAAGGGTCAGATCAAATGTACCCGAAACCGACAAGCGTGTATGAAACTACTTATGACTGTGGAAGAGGCAAAAGAGGTATGTCAGGATCGTAGCCGATGGCGATCAATTGTCTCTGCCTACCCCAATGGGACACAGGCGTGAGTATATGTGTGTACCTACGTAAATTAAACTCACAACCTTAAATTCCCTTTTGGGGTGGTCGGGAACATTAGGTACTACTACTACCAACATTCTGTTAAAGAACGTAGCTGTAGCAATGCTGTGAGCATTTAGCAGTTTAAATTTCAAGATGGAATGACATTTCAAGTGGTGATAGGTGGCTAGCCTAAATCGATTTAAAATGTGAATAAAACAACCAGATAGGTACATATTTAGTACAATTGCAAGTTATAAACAAGGTAATGGTGCAATATTGAATCGTAAGTTCATGAGATTAAAGTGTCAACTGCGACTCGTAACGTAAATCTCGATAAACGACACTTAACAAGTTTACATTGCTAACAGCCCCATCCGTGTCGAGGCTTGAACATATCGGCAATAGGACGCATACATGCGCATCGGTGTCGTGTTCCGCATCCTACGCCTAGTCGTTCCAAATACCGAGTCGAGTCGACAAATATCAAGGATACGCCGAAATGCCAGCTGGTTTCACAACGAAGGGTATTGTCTTGCAGTAACCTCTCGAGCTTCTCGTTAAACTTAACGCAGACAGCCCTCAAATTAGAACGTGTTTGAATTTTGCTAAAGTCAGAATATTAAAACGATATTTTTTAAATTATTGTACAAGGGTGTACCAAGACTAGTAATATTTAAAGGGATGGTCTATATCTATAACATCAAACTAAGTAAACAACTTTCACTATGGAGCCAACTACGAAATCCCGAAAATTAAATCTACTGTTTCATAAAAAACTGCATTAACACTACACACACTGTGGCACTACACTACCAACTCGACTCAAATGTACAACTGCACATTTTTTTAATTTTTTCTTGTTTTTAGCTCCATAATAAAAGTTATTCAGTTTGATGATTTATATCACCTCTTTTGACCTCTTTTAACCTTCTAGGGTGTTATGTTACACCTGTATATTAAATTAAAAATACTAGGTACCAGGTAGGTGCTAGAAAGTGCTTTCTGTCAGATCCCATGTTTCACAGACTATAAACAGAATCATAGATTATAAAAAGAACAAATATTGACTTACTACGTTTTACTAGGCACACAAGCCCCATCCCATATTTTACAAGTATTGTTGTAAATCTTTAATGGAAGCAACGTGGATTTTATAAATGATGATCTGTCACCACGGCTGTGTATGTTGATAAAGTGTTCACACTTGCATCGTCGGCCTGTGCATAAATTGCATCTTGGCTGCATAAATCGCTTGCATTGTCAACCACATTGGGCTCAGTACATTTGGCATATACGAGTATAATCGCGATAAAACAATTTTGAAAGCTGGACCTTGTGTTTTTTAAATGAAAGTTACACAAGAATTTATACAATTTCAAAGTTTTGCACAGTTTCAATACTAAAAATAAGTAGGTACCTATTTATATTTTTTCCAGATATGAGAGGGAAACATTTGCTTAAGTTAAGTACTTATACTTAGACAATTTTTACCAAGAAGATTTTATACTCCGGTTTTGATAACAACCGAACTGGTATCAAGGAGACGATATTACAAAAAATTGCTTCACACTGGCCGTAACAGGTAAAAAAATATTCGTATAGCCATTTTCTTTAGAAAAACCAAACGTTTAATTTTAATTTCTTATGGCTTTCTTTACATTTTTTTCGTCGATACCAGCCAATTTAGCCGCTCTCAAAAGAATTTTATCTCTATTCCTGTATACAAATAGACCAAAAAGATTTTATTGGTCAAAAAATATTTCCTTTGGACGTTTCTACGTTGTGCTTTTAGCACCAAATTTTTCTGCTTTAGGTAAATAACAAAGGCATGTTCAGCTTCCTTTCTTATAAAATGACCAAACATAGTATGAAAGCTACTAGCCGCCGTCTTTTCAACGTTGGCGCCTACACTTAAAATACTATAATAGCCAAATGGGTGGGTCGAAACATTCTAGTAGGTACAACTCCTGATCAGGGCAATTTATTACAGCTTCTACTAATTAATGTTGCTATTGTTTTACTATTTTTCGTTTGTCCATTTAAGGGTGAGCTAAGTTGACTGGTCTGTAATTTCTATTGAGTTTTTTATACTTATTTCAAATTCACTAAGCTACCAGGTTGACTAGAAGGATACGAGGTCTTTATTCGATTGTTAAGATTGATAAGATAATGACACAAAATCGATTCCGAATCGATAAACAAGCAGGCAATTAAGATCGATTCCACTCACCGTATTTCTTGTTATCTTTGCCCTTATCGGATTTGCCTCTGGGGAACTGAGTCGGCACACGCCCGTTCACTTCGATCCCGATGTCGTCGTAATCCGGCTGTAAACAAATTTATATACATTTAAATCATTATAATTAAGAACTAGTGTTTTCCCGCGACTTCGTCCGCACAAATTATACACCAGATTTTAAGCCAAACAAACAAAATTTCATCAAAATTGGTTCTGTAGTTTTTGCGTGATGCGCGAACAAACAAACAAACAAACACACAAACAAACAGACAAACAGACAGACAAAATTTCTAAAAAAGGTTGATATCGAGTCAGGGATATATACCTACCTAAAAACCATATCGTAATCTTTTTTTTGTAAATATCTTCAATGTACAGACACACTTCAGTTACAGTTTTATAATAGTTTAGATTAGATATAATCGTGAGCATATGCTTTGCTAAATATATTTAGTTTATTAACAATTCTGTCGTGCTCTTTAGAGATATTCCCTTTGTAATTGTCTGTTATGCTGTTTTCATTTTTTATTTCCGTGTATACAATAAAGTGTTAAAATAAAATAAGTAAAGTAAATAAGTACGTAAATAAGTACGTAAATAAGTACGTAAATAAGTACGTAAATAAGTACGTATGCAGACCAAATTGGCAGCATACTTAAGAAGGGCCAGATCAAATGTACCCGAAACCGACGAGCGTGTATGAAACGACTTATGACTGTGGAAGAGGCAAAAGAGGTATGTCAGGATCGTAGCCGATGGCGATCAATTGTCTCTGCCTACCCCAATGGGACACAGGTGTGAGTATATGTATGTATGTATGTATGTATGTAAGTAAATAAGTGTTGGAATATTATTGACAGGCGCAGATTTTTATTCTTATTCGAAATGGGCGTTGATTGAGTATTATAAAGCTTCACTGAGCGTGTATACTGGAATCGCGCAGTGGCACAGTTGCAAGATTTTGTAAGCAAATTCAATGGAGTCACCCTATACGCAGAAAGGGAGAAACAACATAGATTTTCTTTTGTTCTCTCAATGCGATTAGCGTCAAACTAATCTCGCTTTCGCCACTATTCTTTTTTTAATGCCTTGTTTAGTCATTCTCTTTCTACTAAAATCATTGATAAAAAGGTTCTAAAATAAAATACCGACTTTTCACAGCGTTTCTTTAGTTTTTAGGTAGGTAGGAATGAAAAGGCCAAAATGCACACGCCATCGCCAATAACTGCGAAATTAGGTGTGTTTATAGGTTTATAGGTATAACATTAGTATTTTATTTTGTCTAAAATAGACCACAGATTGTAAATCAGCGACAAGACATATCTTTTTAAACCCTAGTAAACCACTTCTACTCCGCTAGCGCATTCAGTACACCTATAATCTTTTATCTACCCTAAATAAGATGTAATACGCTTGTAAAAACATAAAATAAAATCACTGAGATCATGTTATCGCTAACGCCTAGAGTCGCGTGAAATCTTTGAAAAAACAACGTTGGAAGGAGATGCGTAGGCGCTTCACAGCATTTTATCTTCGTAAGAGCCGAGTTAACAAGCCGAGATGAGATTTAAACAACTCGCGATACAAAGCTCATATTGTTTGTGAAATCTTATCGGTAGAAGGAAGTTATGAACGCCACCCTCTCGTTACAAGGTGAAAAGGTATCTGAAAGAATAAGGGCCTTTTGTAAGACATAAAGTGGTGATTACTGGTGATTGAATGAGGTACCTATCCATCTAGGTTTTATGTGATTTCTGAAATCTATAAAGTAGTAGGTTTTTCTCTCAACTTTCATGTCTTATAATTATTACCTAGGTATATACCTCGTTTTCTTAATTTCTTTTCTTTCACCTCATATTTATTATTCTTCCTTTTTTCTTTTGGTTTTTTCTGAGAAATACTCACGCTTCTACATATTTTTACATCACTGATAGCTTTAAAACATGGTATTATAGAGGGAAGACTTACCTAACGAAATAAACCACGTTGCCATGTAGCGGAAAAGATTTGAAACAATTTTTTATGTGTAGGTAGAGTGCATAGAGTATTATAATTACTATCTTGTAATTGCACGTAAAGAAGGTCTTTTATTTTTCTGGTCAGGCTTTTATTTTGATATTCTCAATAACGTAAATCTATTTGTAATTTTCATGATAGGTACCTACTTAAAATACAAGACCTTACAATATAGATAACAATAAAAGTAAATATGACTCGAAAACTGTATTTCAATCTGATTTCAATCAATAAAAATGCAAACTACTTACAAAGCTACTCCATTAATTCTACTTATAATAAATACAATAAAAATAAAGGTAAGGACTAAAGACATTTGTCACTAACAGGATTTGCTAAAGGGCTCTTTATGTAGGTACCTTAGACCGGTGGACTAACTCAACGTTAGCTATCATTAATCTTCGATGCGATGGCGATGAGATATCAAGATACGTCAGCTGTGTTCCCCGCTGTTTCCCATTGTCGACCAGCACCTATCTATGATGAAAGGTGGTGATGTTCCAGTGAAGCAAAGCTATTATCACGCTATATGTTTGTAATTTGATGGCTATTAAATACTAGAGATTTATCAAATCGTTTAAGAATAAATCCAAACCGAAGAGCAGACCAAATAAATTTGTTGAATAAAACTTAGGTATCATACATTTTTGCCTGTTTAGAAATTATATTAACGAACTAACGAAGGATTTTTTTGTAGGTAACTATCAAATTCAAATGCTTTTATGCGACAATGAATTTGTTTTATTTTCTTACAAACTTTGGAACATAGATAGGTACAGAATCTGAAGGATTTTATTATTAAGTAAATATGATTTAATTTGGTTTATTGAGGTCCTTCATGTTTATGTTATTGATTTCATACAAGACACGAATTACCTATAACGTTTTGAAGTGAGTAGGTATCTAAACGTAAATTTTACTTTGAGTAAGTAGTACTGATTTGATCGAAAAAGGTCAAAATATTTTATTGTGCTGTTCCAGGAGAGCGTGTAATTTCTCTGTGACTACCATTAAAACGTTTTGATCAAACACTGTGCATTTTAATGGAGTTCGCTATGCTATAGCGTAGCGTTATGATGGAACTTGACCCTAATCTTCGATAAACTGACAAGAAGTAAGAACGGACGTCTGTTAATCGGATTGAACTCTCACCTTCCACAGGTGATAAGTTATTTGGTTGGCTTCCTGATTTATGTAACTATAAATAATGCGCTTTTGTTATTGAATGTAGTACAAATGTGAAAGGTATGTTTTGAAAAGCAATCTTTTATGAATATGTTTGAACTTAATCCCTTTCAATAATTTTAAACAATGTATTTATTAGTAACTACCTACCCTATTATGAAATTTATTAGTCTGTAGAGTTAGTATGCCGTATAACGTGTTGTACCTACTGTATACAGGGTGTAAGGAAAAGTATCATAACCTTTGAACCACATACTCAACCCATGAAACTGAACAACTTTTGGTATGGGATGGGAGCAATACGATCAGAGCAAAAAAAATCTGCTGTCCCATACGATTGCATCGAGTAGGTAGGTATTGCAGTTTAGTATGGGACAGCTGACTTTTTCTTTGCGCTGACAGGTTTGCTCCCATAATAAAAGTTGTTCGGTTTAAAGGTTAAGACGTAATAGTAGGTGGAAATAATTCGGAGGCATCTTTTATTTTTCATTTTACGACTAGATTTATACCATTTACCGAAATTAAAGTCATACCTCAGTATTTTTGGATAGTTCATCTAGTGAAATCATCAACTGAATACACGATTGGAATTACTTCACTCGATAGAAAATCGTCACAAAGATGACGTATTTTCATGAATTTTTAAACATTTTTCTCGTTATAGAAGAACTTAAAATAGTTTCCGACTATTGGTATAGGTATATACTCACATATTCACCATTACTTTAACTGGTGCAATCATAAAAACAATCTAGAAAAAGTACTTTGGTTAGTTGTTTTTAATCGAAAATACGGCTCACGCACACACTTTTCGGAGCGCTCGGCAATCGCGTTTCTCATAGAAAATATTCGTTGGGACCTATGGCCCCTTAATGATACTTTTCCTAACAGCCTGTATAGAACAAACAAGAAAAATATTGCTTGTTAAAAAGGTCATCATTAAATTAGTTGGTCATGTTATCGTTAATTTAAAAAAAAAACGTTTATTAGCAGAAGTGCGACCGTAATTTTTGTTTTGTTTTTTGACTTTAGAATATTTATTCTCAAAATTAATTCATACATCACATGACATTTTAAAAATCAATCAACATAAATTGGACTTTTATCAGTCCGTAATGCAGACTTTACAGATTTATTAAGCTCAATAAGTCTTCGTGATTCATGTATATCAATTAAGTAACATTTTTTATCTCGGGTTTGGAAAGACCTGAAGGGGTTTAGATATCTGAACAACAACTAAGTGTTGTCCTTTTTCCTGCTAAATTTAGTGGTGAATCACGTTTGAGGAAATAAGAGTGTTAAAACTGTTAAAACTCAAAATAAAGTTAACGTAGCCGTTATAACACTTTTTTAAGTTCGTTCAAACTGAACAATTTTCTCTACGGCAGCAACATCGAAATCACGAAAAAAAAATCAGCTTCCATACAAAACTGCAAACCTACTCGAGCCAAATGTATGGGACAGCTGATTTTTTTTTCGCGTTTTCAATGTTGGTCCCATAGAGAATGTTGTTCAGTATGATCTGGTCATCCCCTTAAAAAAGTGTCAGCATATTAAGAAGGACCCTGTATATTATACGAGTATACTTTGCTAAGTTTATATCTATACGGTGTTAGTGCTACGAATAAGAATGTATAAGAAGTGTAAAGGAAGCTCAAAAAGTGGTACCAATAAAAGTGTACCGTGTTCGAAATTTGTTCTTTAAAAACTGTACCTAGCGGCCAAAACTCACACAACATGTCATTTTTCATTGGGTGCCAACTAGAACGATTTAACGGTGCCAATAATTATTTCGATTTTGTTTAGAGTTAGCGGTACTCTTCTATAGTTATTCTTATTCGTAGTGTTAGTGTAAACTGCAGTGCAGTGTTAGTGTAGTTGCATTACTTTAGGGGGTAATTCTACCCATGATACTTAACAACTTTCCGTAAGAAACCGATAGGTAATTAATTAAATTAGCAATCAGCTGATCGAACGTTTGTTTGAAAAGGTGTCTTTTTTTGCGAAGTTATTTGTGAAAGTTGTTGAGTATCGTGAATAATATTTTACCTTAACACCCTGTATACTGCTAGGGGATATTTCCAATAGTCAAAATTTCTAAGTTATTGTTAGATTTCATGGTCTTAGTTAAATTTAAGATGCAACGTTTAATTGGTATTTCATCCTTATGATTGACCATATCGATTGGTACCTACCATAAAAGTACAGTGTGAAATTTTTTCGGATTTTAGTCGGTTCGGTTACCGGTTGAGGCAAGCGATTTAAAATATCGATAAATGCATGTTTACTTGTTTAAAAAATAAAGGAATGTTTCCTTTGAGTTAAATTTGCTATATTCAATATTTAGATTTAGGATAGGTCCTCCAGGTGGGGTTCGTTTTATCCATCCTGTTTAATATGGGCAAAAGTAGGTGTATTAATTTTACATACTTAAGTACCTAAAGTAAAAATAATTGACTGTAAAATTGTCGTCACAATGTAGATTCTTCTTCCGATATCTATCAATAATTGCACTAATACATTTATTTATCGGACTACATTCAAATCAGACCGAGATGTATATTTATTATTGAATGACAAAATTAAGTTAATTATTAAAATTGTCCAATAACTTTTTGACCTAAATAAAGGGAAGAGTGTGGAAACTTGTAATAACAATGCATTATTGTAAGATAATAAGTTGCCACTACATTTGGGATGCATTTTATTGAGATAACAATGGAAAATTGTTATTGTCGTCTTCGTAATGCATTCGGAGCCAAGCAATAAACAGCATAGAAATAAAAACTCAATAAACTTCAACTGAATGAACAATAAGCAAAAACCGCGGTCTTGAATAATTTCAAACCATATTTTAGCTCAATCATATAAATTGCAATAACAAAGTGCGTGTAAATTATTATTTAAAACAAAATGGACACGTATCTGACTTATAAACAAAGGTTCCCTACCTTTAGCTTCCCTTCTAAAAGCAAAAAATACGACGACTACAATTTTTCCCGAGGGGGTTGTCAGAGATATTCTGAAACCTCCGAACATCCGCGTAGTCATTGATAGTACCGATACTCTGTCCAGTGTGACTGGGAGTGAGCCCGTCGCCACTTGTAATTGATTTTCAAAAATCACACTCCAACGTCGAAATTGCGAATCAACAAATCAGCTGTTCCATACAAAACTGCAATCCTACTTGACCGAAGATGGACACCAGATTTTTTCTAAATTTTTTGCAAATTACTATTTTTACATCAGTGTTTAATCGGATCCTTAGGTTTAGTACAGAACTAGGGAACCCTACAAATCTCGATGCTATTGCCAACCAGCACAGTAGCCTTAACAATGCAATGGTAATATGATTTTGTAAGGCAATTTACACTTTGTAAGAAAATTACTCAGTCAATTTGTTCACCGCATCGTATGTGTATCGAATGAACCTGCAAATTATACAGAGCAGACAAAAAAGATATAATATGATGCACGTTGCGTATTCTTGTAGGAATACTCGTAGTTTCAAATCGTAGTGGAGATGTCTTAATATACAGCAGAAGGAAGCAGGCGCATTAGACATGATGTTAGGTATATGCTCATTATGAACTACTTAATAAAAAGTTAAAAGAGCTAAAGGGGTTGTTTTTCGTTCCACTAATCATTGGAACCCCGGATTGGTTGGATCAACGGTATGTCAAATTTTGTTTTGTGCTGAATCGAAAACCATTTCGAGATAATTGTCCCAATATTTTCTATTTGAACAAATATAACATGTATTGTTTTATTAAAAATATCGTTTTCTCCCCTCCGGACGGAAGGCGTAAATTTTCGTCCCGCTGCGCTAAACGAAGTTGTCGCTTTCCACCACCACCGGGAAAAAAAATAGTATACTAACCTAGGGCACTAAATAAGAAAGCCTCAGATAACATGTTTGTTGACTTCGGCGATCTGAGACGTTCCTACCCTCGGTGTGTAATCTACTATATTCAATGAAAGGAATAAAGATACGTATATATAATAAAACAAAAAACTATGTACAGCTTGGCAAAAAAGTCATGATCGTGGTGACAGGTGGAACTAAAATTTTAGTATGGTGGTGTTGCCAGGTTATGCGTGATTTTGACGTTCTTGCGTGGAGGCAGCGCCCTCATGTTTTATCACGACTTTTTTGCCAAGCTGTAGTTTCACTGAACTTGTAAACTTTGTGGTCAACTTAAAATAACTGGCCATTAAGAAAATAATATATTCACAATGTCAGAATTTGAAATTCGATGTTGCCGTTTCTGTTTTTAGCATAGAGTTAGAAAAAGAAGGCCGGTGTTTTTTTTTTTACATTAAGCAAAAGTTTTCTCCATGGAGTTCGAATGATTTTACCGCGATAATTTTTCATCTGATAAAGTTAGGTACCTGTTTTTCTGGATATGGAATAATTTATTTAACCGTGGGAAGGGAAGTAAAATCGCAGGAGATTATTCATTTGCGCTGATGATTCTCAGAACTGAATAGTTGTGAAATTTTGACTCAATAAAATATCTAATAACATATAAATATAATATGGTAGAATAAATTAATTCGAGTGTATCCAGCAAATCGGAACTAATAACATTAATTCAACATGAAGGGCAGTTGGCACAACACTTAGGTAAATAAGCCGGCTCAAATTATATTGCACAGGGCCACTGCCATTTTGAAAGGCGAACTTTGCAGTAAATTGAATATTTTGTTCAAGTTAATTTTATGGTTCGTTTTGCTAACAGTTAAACATACTTTATTTAACATTAACAAGATTAATAAAGTTAATGGTGACTTGTACCTACCAACATTTTATAAGGTACTTCCGTCAATTTTTATTGGTTAATAAGTGTTTTGTTTGTACTAATTCGTTATGGATCACATAATTATCTGAATAAATAAAGATAAAAAATTTAAATAAGTAGTTTAACCTACCTTGAAATTTTTAGACATCCTTTTAATTCGTTTTATAAGAAATTTAAGTTGCAAAACCGTTTTTACAAAACTTCAAGTTTAGTAGGTATTGCATAGCATAGTAAACATTTTTTTTTGACAATTCAACAAATTCGTTACTCGATCTGCCCGCTGCGCTCTGGACCGACAACCGACCTAAGAAAGATGACAGGGAACGACTGGATGAGGAAGGCCGCAGACATAATTTTGTGACGCGCCTTGGGAGAGGCCTATGTTTAGTAGTGCACGATAATGTCTTTCGTACAACTAACTACGATAAAAAAATCAACAAACCTTGGGAATATCAGCAGGTCCATATCCGTTCTCCCTCGGGGGCAGTTTCGGTGGCTTGTCGCCTCTCCTCTGGCCCATCTGCATCATGAGCTGCTCCCTCGTGGCCGCGACCACGCCGTGGCCATTGTGGCCGTACCCACCGGAGCTTCCACTGGACCCTGACCCGTTGGCGTTGGAGCTGGCGATGCTGTACGGATCCTCGTCTGGGATCGGGATGCGAGGCCTGTTCTTGATGTCCATCGGTCTTTGGACTGCAAAGAAAGTGAGAATTAGAATGGTGGCAAGGAATTAATGCCTATTCTGGGGTTAGTGCTTTGGTATGTTTGATAGAGAATACAAAACATCATCAGCCAGAAGAAATCCATAAAGCTGATGAGTCTGCATAAAGGCTTCCGCACATTGCAGCGATATTATCGAGTGATATTATCGAGCGATATTATCGACAGCGATATCGCGACACCTTACACACTGCAGCGATTCCGCGATTCCCTTCACTGAATGTAGTAGAAAGAGATTGCGTCAGGTTGCGATAATATCGCGGCAGTGTGTGGGATCGAGCGCGTCCCCATACAAAATGTACTGAGAACAATTATCGCATAATCGCAGCGATATTATCGCTCGATAATATCGCGGCAGTGTGTAGGATCGCGCGCGTCCCCATACAAAATGTACTGAGAACAATTATCGCAAAATCGCTGCGATAATATCGCTGCAATGAGCGGAGGCCTTCAAGAGGATTTGCAGATTAGCGGTCTAATCAAGTTTTTTTTTTTAAATAATCATTCAGTAAGATGAGAAGCATCATCAAGTACTATGAATAAATAGTATTTCGTATGGACACCCAATCATGAGGGTTCGGGTTCGAATCCGTACGGACGACAAGCCACGTACCAATAAGTGTTTGTAACTTATGTAGGCCTTTGCCCTGCAGTGGGACGCACTTATATAAAATGATGATGATGACGATAAAACATGTAATTATATCCGTTCTTATAATAGGCTTGAAGAAACTTATGTAAGACCTTATAGGCTAGAAGCATTTGTTGGTTGACACAAAAACTGACTTCCGCATTTGACCCGCATTTTTCCCTAAAGGTCAACAAGCCCGCATTAACAAATTCGTAACGCATGATTCCAAACTTTTATCCAACAAAATAAGATTTTGTACAACAATCGGTAACATTTAAAGACATTGCGCAAACGCCAACGTTTTGTCGTGATGCTTAGATCGGATGGCAATCACTCCCCTTCACGATTTGAACACCTACAGTAATTAGCTATGCGATGGCAAAGGTTGGGGGGTTTCATTAAACACTAGGGGGTCATTATAACCTTCAGGGGGTCATTATAGGTGGTTATAGTAAAAAATGATTGTTCACGACGGAATAACTATAGGGCAGAAAGGGCAAGGTGACTGATTCTTTTTATATCTCGAATGGAGAAATCATTGAATGTTATGTCAACTACAGTTGAGTGTAAGTATATAAAATACAGAATTCTGCTATTCGTTATAGGTTTTTTATTTTTGTCATATTGTAACGTTTTGCGAGAATATTTTGTCCAATCATCTGTGGTCTTTAAATTGCCTAAACATCATAATGTAGGTATGCATTCTCTTATAAAACCAATGTTCTATTAGATGCATAATGAATCGAAAAGGTACATCAGTAGAGGCCAGTACAACTCGATCAGCCTATAGGCTCGATCGGTATAGAATCGACCCAAATACAAGTTTACTTCGGATCAAATTAATTCGAATGAGTAAGCGGAAATTGGTAACTTAAGTGCACTGTAACAGTCAATTAGATTATCCTAAATCATAAGTCCCTTTAATTATGACGTTTAAAGTAGCAGTGAATGGTTTATTAAGGCAACTATTACTGTAATGCATCTATACATTACCTGATATATACGATTTTTGAACAGGAAACGGTAGTTATTAAAAACATTTGAAATGGAATTGTTCGTACAAATGTAAAATGTACCTAAGTTGTATTACGAAACGAAACGTACCTACACTATTAATGTATAGGTTCAGAGTGTAAAAATATATACAAGGTGCTTTTAAATATTTGCCACTGCTGCAATGGAAGTAAGTATTGCGTATAATATAACAGATTTAGATAGGTAGTACCTACTACCTACGAAGTTTCTTCACTACCTAGTGAAGAAACTTCGTGCTCCTGAATCGTAAAAATAATTAGGAGAAATTAAGAATTTAAATATCTACTTGCTTCATTGTACAAAAAACTTCCGAAGCCTTTAAAATATGTGAGTCGATAAATAATCTAGTCACATTTAAAGAAATTTTAATTCATTGTAACCTTTTCATTGTAAAACCTTTGGAAGCAAAGGTTTTCAGGTCTTGACTTTTTGTTTTTTAAACTTTTCACATACACACACACTTGTTTTTTACACATGCTCACATGTGTTCGATGTTTTTCGTCACTTCGAACATAGTCTGAAGTACCTACCTACCCCCTAAAATATGTTACTTAAACATTTAAGTTCACACATTGTATAAAGAAAGCGACTTACTATCTTAATTAATTTCATTTCATTAATAGTTCCTTTTGACTAGAAGGTGGTGGGTGGTGGTGGTGTTTTGGTTCCTTCCTTTTTTCATACGTACGTACCTACCCTTCTAGGTATCTCCTCTAGTTCTTTTATATTTATGTTAACTTCTAATATTTTTTCGTGTTTTGTTTTGCAATTTAGCGACGTAACGGGTAACGGTTTATTTCATTAATAAAAAACAAAAGGTAAACAACAGTACTTTGAAATTAGAAGCACAATCATCCTCCGAAGTAACTGCTTGTTAGACTCAACAAACAGATTGCAGACATTGATAAAGTCGTCAAGATAAAATATTTTGCACTTGCACATAATCTAGACATACGTACGTGTGGAAATACCGGGGACACAATGTCGCAACGGGATTAGAATCCAGATTAGTTCAGTCAAAGACCTGAATGCTAATTCGGATACACTTTATTTTTAATGCTGAGATAGATCAAGTAAATTCTAAAAAAGTTGATGACGAGTGTTGTCTGGGAATACCTGATTTACCTAAACTAGTTAATTCACAAAAGTTCAAATTCGAGTAATAAGATTTTTGGATGTTTAACCAATCTTGACGAGGTTTAGCATCTACCGCTATCGCACCTTCTTCTGCAGGAGGTGTAAATAAAATAATGAATATACATTATCCTGCTGATAAATACGGTTAAAGATCAGTGAATACGGAATCGGAACAATCACACACTTTACAGTGTAACGATTAAGGAAAAAGGGTACAAGTTTCAGGTTTAAAAACTAAAAAAATCTAATAGGTAGGTACCTAATTATGTATGGTTGTTTTACCAATATCAATTAAAAAGGATTTTAAAATATCTAACAGCTTCAAGTAAAACAAAGAGAACGACGTAGTTAAACACTTTTTTAATTTGATGGGAAATCGGATGTTTTAAGCAACATTTTTAAACGAAAACAGATTTAAGAAATCTTCATAACTCCACCGCGTCCTTGCTCTAATTCAAAACTAACAATTTGTGTAATATTCAAATCACTTTCGATTTCTCGACTTCCTATTGTCGTTGTTTCGCGCTATTTTGCATAACATCAGTCACGATTCTGTACAAAACTCTTTAATGTTCGAGCTCCGAATTCAGTAATGGGGCATACGGTAAACGGTAACATTTCGCGGTGATCTAGTTGTGTTATGCCACAATAAGTCACGAATGCTTACGACCTTGATGTGATGACGAAATCCAAATTTGACGGTCCGATGAAGAGCATGCTTACACGCGAATGCGAACAATGCATTGGCTTAGATTGTTCTGATACGTTTGAAAACGTAATAGAAAAGAAACGTTGCTTATTAGATCTATAATAAGTTGCAGATCCTATCGGAAACTAATTTAGGATTCAAGTACGAAATAATCAATGAATGCACTTAGCTTAGTTGTGTGTTGAATAGGCCATTTTTGATATCTTGCCTATATGAACTAATTTAGTTGAAGGTTGGTGTACCTAAGCAACATGTTATTAAAGTCAACTCGCATTTCCTTCCGACATACTCAATGTCATTCGTAGTAAAAACGAAAAGAATGAAACTTCTTAACACATTTTTCACGATTAGTAGAAATATAATAGGGCAAAGAGAGAACAGGTTCGATGACACGAACTTTAAACTTAATATCTTTCGAACGGTTCGGTCCCCACGGTAGTATCACGACTTCTACATAGAAAACATTAACAACGTTACCCAATAGATTTATTTGAGTTCCCCAACCGATAAACAGCGGCTAGACCGCGAAACCACTTGAAAATCTAGGAGCGAATCTTATCCGGGATGGAAAATCACGGGAATCTTGCAATGCGGTTTTATTTCCCATAGATTCAATAACAACAAAACCAATATTAGATGTTGATAGTTGTTATCTCCGGAGTTTTGTTAGAAATTTGCAGAAGGCAGTATGGTTTGAGTGAAATGAGGTGCAATACATCAGAGATCGAAAGGAGATTGCATTGTTGGCGGACAATAAAGCGGACTGACTGAGGCGCTGCATAGTTGATGCGGTTGCGTGCTATGGGAACTAAATCACATTCGTAATTTGTTATAAAATTGCTAGACTTTGTGGAGTTCCAGGTAATGCTGAGCATTACTGTCTAGTTCACTTCTGATCGTATCTTAACTTGTTTAACTTTCTTTCGAGACTTGTTAAGCTTCCTTAACTATTGTCGCGACTTATAAGCACTTATTTAAGAGACTGGTTGAACGATGAACTAATTAACAGAATTATTATTGATTGATGCAGGCAAGAGTCTACTTCCTGTTGAAGTCAATTATTAAACTAGTCTATCCTGAAACCTTATTGAAACTTTATAAATTTTAATGTTAATTATTGCTAAAATTGCAACTCTATAAGGTATGGTTGGTATGTGAAGGAAGGCTTCTTCAACTTCTCTTATTATTATGATCACTCAAGGGGGTGGGTTTATCTCATCTAGTAACGTCCTGAGAAATAGTTATCCAAAACCGGCAGATTACAAGTTTCTTCACCTGATGGTGAAGAAAATAAATATACAGGATGTAAGGAAAAGTATCATTAACCTTTAAACCACATACTCTACCCATCAAACTGAACAACTTTTACTATGGGATCAAACTTGTCAAACAATAAAAATATCAGCTGTCGTGTAACGTTTGAATCGAGTAGGTATTATTGCAGTTTAGTATGGGACAGCTGATATTTTTTTTGTTCTGATAGGTTTGCTCTTATAATAAAAGTTGTTCAGTTTGATGGGTAGAGTATGTGGTTTAAAGGTTAATTATACGTTAGAAGATCCCATTGGGTTGAAGTGTTGCTGGCTTTCCAGCCCCCACAGTAAGATAAGATAGTAAACTAGTCTCGAATATTATTAGTTTGGGAGAGGTTTTGAGCAGGTGGACGACGATAGGCTAGATGATGCTGATATTATAGGTCCACTCTCATCAGCTGATAGTACATTCGATCCGGAAGTCAATGAGTCCAATAACTCCATGGAACAACTGGCTGATCACCTTGCCTTATTAAAAAAAAACCAGTTCACTTTTAAAACGGGTCCTTTAACAATTGTTTCACGTATCCGAGTTGATGATCCTGGTTTTAAGGTCGTCTTTTGAATGGGTTTTTTGTTCGCTTGCACTAGTGCAGTTTTCTTTTTGTTTCCGTGTCTGGATGTCTGTTATTTAGGCTCATTTTTGTACTATAAAGAGATGAACTTTAATAATAATTTTGATACTACATCAATCATGATTAACAGCGCGTGAAAAAGAAGTTTTTAATTTCACTTATCGTAAAGAACCGGCAAGTAATTAGACAGTATTTTGATAAGTTCTTAGTTTTTTATGTTTTTTATTGAGTGAGAAATATTTCGAGTGTATGTGAACAGTTTAAAAAACAAAAAGTAAAGACCTGAAAACCTTTGCTTCCAAAGGTTTTTCAATGAAAAGGTTACAATGAATTAAGATTTATTTAAATGTGACTAGATAATTTGTGTGACAATATCCAAGATATTTATTATTATTTATGAATTATTATTATACATACGTACCTACGGAACTCTTTTTTAGACCTACAGTAATGCCTACAGTGTCTCGATGCAGTTTTTATTGAGAGCTTGAGGAAATTTTGAAGAATATTCCTTGCTTTTCATACATGAGACAGAGCGGATAACAATTTTAACAATAAAGTTCAAAGTTAACCGTCTTATTTCGTTAACTCTAATAGAGTCAAGGTCGAGACGACTTTGATTAAACGTTACGTTGGTAGTTTCGCGTGAGAACATTGCATTATGAAAAAATTAAATTTTCGTACATTCGTTGGCAATTTGTTAATGATAAGTTTACCTAGAGGTCGGCTCATTGTTGTAATCGGCGGGGGCGGCGCAGGCGCTCCCAGAGCCCTGCCACAAGGTAACTGTAATATTGTTGACTGTAGCTATAAGCGATAAGTCATCGTCTACATATGCTGACATCTTGCCGACATAAATATGTATAAGATAATATGTTAAGACAGAAGAAAATTGTATGTAAGGCATAAGCATATGCTCACGACTATTTTCCCCCAGGGGGTAGTCATAGATATTCTGAAACCTCAGAACATCCACGTTTCACCAGTAGTACCGAAACCCTGTCCAATGTGACGGGGGGTGAGCCCGTCGCCACCTATAATGGACAGTGGGCACAATACATGCCTCAAAATTGAAGCATGCAGGTTTCCTCACGATGTTTTCCTTCACCGAAGGCCAATGGTTACAAATCGTACATAAATTCCGAAAAAGTCATTGGTACGAGTTGGCGTGGACGGGGATCGAACCATCGCCTATTGCACGGCAAGCAAGGAACACAAATAATTAGGTTATTTAATAAATGGCAATAAATTTATATCTTGGACATTGTCAAACAAGGATAGCTGATTTTTTTCGCGTTTCCTAAAGTAGGCTCTATAGTGAAATTTGTTCAGTTTGATGATCTCAGTTCAACGTTTCAGTTTGGGGAGGGCTGTCCCTTACACCCTGTATACTTACATTGAAAGCTGATGATGATGACAAGCTTTACAATACCGAATGATATAAGACGTATAGAATTTCATTGTATAAGATTGACGATCTTTCATGGTCAGTAAAAAAAGCTGTTAAAGAAGTGCAACTTTTTAAATCTACGATGTATCTTTTCATTCAATGGTAATTAATTACTTAGAATCGATGACGTGTGACTGACGTTAGGTTAGGATGTCCTTGTAAGGTTACGTTTATAAATAATAATATGTACATTGTTAAAATAAACATTTATGATTGATATGATGTTATTGTTTTTCTCACGAATAGTATCTTGAATTGTTAATAGTGGCATTTAATCGAACAGTTGAGCATCACTGACATTTAGAGACATAAGCCGAGTCATTTGTTAAGTGGATCCTTTATAAACATATTCGAATCATAAGCTGGTCAGTTCATCACGCATGAATTATCGGACAAAGCGAATGTGTGCATTTCTATACAGGGTGTAACGAAACACCCTAGTAAAACTCAGGGGTGCTTCAGCCCATGAAACTGAAGAACTTTCACAATGGAGCCAACTACGAAATCGCGAAAAAAAAAAACAGCTGTCCCGTACAAAACTGCTGTACCGACTCAACTAAAATGTATGGGACAGCTGATTTTTTTTTTCGCGAGAATTTTCTTTATTTATAAAGAGTTCTTATTTTTAAACTTAAATGATCTACAAATTAACGTCGTTACGTTTGTTGTCAGCTGTATTAAACACCTGTTTGATAATTAATACGAAACCTAAACTACTTAATTAATATTCGAGTTGTATCTTAGTTCCTGGAGTCTGCAGTTAAAACCTCACTAAACTGGCTTTCGAAATGTCACTATTTTTTATTTGCACATTTATTTTGGCGCATCGACTTTTTAAGAAGGTAACCCTTAGCCGCTCTTCACTCGTATTGTCGCGTAGGCGTCTTTTGATAAATATTGTTCTCAGTGCAATATTATAATGGACCATTTTTCTGGTTTCAGATAAAGGAGATGACTCTTCAGTAAAGTTGTCCCATGTGTCTCTGTCCGGTTACTCAGCGTTAGGTTATTTATTCGCTATGACAACTATTGTGTAAAAGTCGCCTTAATGTTGCTATTATGAGATTTTTCTACTGATCTTGTTCGTTTTCTTTGCTATTGTGCTTCTTCGTACCGTGATACGATAAAACTGTCAAATTACCAAGAAACTGCTTTAACAGCAACTAATAAAGTTTACTTTTGAAGTGCAGTTTATTGGACGAGTGCAAATCGGACCTTATTGGCAGCAGATAAGGTTTAGAATCCTAAAATATATATTCTAATGTGCCCTCTATCATTTTATAGATTAAACGGATGAAAGAGCTTCACTGACTTTATCAAGTGTAATGATGCAACAGAATTGAAGTTAATAGATTAACATAGGTAAGTATTTATATTAGAATCATGAAAGACCAACAAACTAGTTCATACAGTAACTTACTTTTGATCAACATTTCTTCATAAAAAGAAAAGTAACTAACAAACTTAGGTGTAGACTGTAGAGGAATAACACGAATGACTGGGTAAAAGTATACTATGAAACCGCAGATGGGCAATAATATATGTTATCTCAACTGTATATAATATAATATACAGTTGAGATAACAGTACACAGGGGGGGATTATAACGGTTTACCTATTATGTATACAAGGTGTTACAAAAATACAAATAAACCTTTAAGGGGGTGGTGTAGACCATCAAACTGAACAACTTTCACTGTGGGACCAATATCGACATCGCGAAAAAAAAATTGATTTTCCATACTCTACAAATCGACTAGAGCTAAAATATGTATGGGATATCAAATATTTTTTTTCGCGATTTCGATGTTGGTCCCATAAAGAAATTTGTTCAGTTTGACGGTCTAAACAACCCCCTTAAGAGTTTTAAAAATTTATTCTTACGTATGAAACACCCTGTATAAGGTCTAACACAATTAGCTGAAACTATTTTAAGAGGATGATCAGACCATCAAACTGAACAACTTTCTCTTTGGGACCAATATCGAAATTAAAAAAAAAATCTGCTGTTCCATACAAACCTACTCGACCTAAATGTATGGAAACGCAATTTTATTTTCGCGATTTCGTTATTGGTCCCATAGAGAAAGTAGTTCAGTTTGATGGTCTGATCATCCCCTTAAAATAGTTTCATCTAATTTTGTTAGACCTTATATGTCTAGTGTCTACCAGCTAATGTCTATTAGCGATTTCACATAGACTTAATTGTTATTGAATTTTCTTCCTGTGCTATGCAGCTGTTTAGGTGTTTAGTATAGGAAATCTTTGAGGAAATAAAAGATAACTATTTACTTTACCTATATATACATGGTGTAAGGTACAGCCCTCCACAGACTGAAACGGTGAAGTCAGACCAACAAACTAGACAACTTTCAATATGGAGCCTACCTCAGGAAACGTGAAAAAAATCTGCTGTCCCATACATTTGAGTCGGGTAAACTCGGGTAGGTTCAGCAGTTTTGTATGAAATAGCATATTTGTGTTTCGCATGTCCTGAGCTGAGGTAGGCTCCATAGTGAACGTTGTTCAGTTTGATCGTCTGAGTTCACCGTTTTAGTCTGCGGAGGGCACCTGTATATGACCAAAGTTTGGTCTTTCTTATGGATGCCAGAAAACTAGAATACACAAAGACTACACACTCAAATTTAATGACCAAATTATAGATTTTTAGTTATACCTACCCAAAACACAAATACCCGGAAGAATAAAAGGAAGGCCAGTTACAAAACTGGGATTAAATAATTTGTTAATAACGATGATCCAATTGATTTTAATCACAGACTAAATAAGGCATAATGGTTTTAGCTTTATATGGCATAGCTGAACATCATTAAACATTTTATATGTGAAAATAACCCGATATAAAACAGGGTTCCAATTTTTTGTTACCAATATAATTAAATACATTAAAAATAGTAGTTCAATTACTTACACAGGTTCATTAAAATATGCGGAACTTGATTTAAAATATGTACCTACATAAGTTCGTACATGAAACGACAACGCCTAATAAGTTTTGAACCTAATTTATATTTTTATTAAGTGCCCCAAACTAATAATATGGGTTGGACAAAATAACTTCCTGTTTTTAGTTTGTGTTTTATAAAACGAAGAACTTGTGGTTTTATGATACACTGACTGAATGAACCAATTTAGTCTAGATTCAACATCAACACATCATTTTAATCATTATTATTTCCATCGTCAGTCTATGTATTTTTTACGGCAAAGGCTTTTTGTTATACCATGACTGAGGGTGAGAAGGAGATAACTATTATTATAATCTTTGTAAGAATACAAAACAAACACAAAAACCTTGGAAATAAGTAACTGAAAAACCCTGTGGAAGGAAATATTTAGGTTGAAATGATTAAACTAAACCTAGTTGTACTCTACAGTGATGGACAATCTAATGAATCAATTATTACATTTGCAGAAATTTCAATATAAAAACACAAATTTCTTAAAAATGACAACGACCCTAAAAGACCTGAAGATATCTCTAAAGTTCTGGTTATGATGGAGAGCTGTACTTAAGAGCACAAACTCTTTGATAAGATATAACAGGACATGACGAGGAATATTTTTCTTATGGTAATGGACTGTAAACTTGATTTATATGTAGAGTTCCTCCCACCTAAACATACCTATAGCTAAACACCTACTGATGTTTCTAGAAAAGTCAAAACTGACGGAATATTTGTAATCTGATTGATAATAATTTACCCAATCAAGCATACAACAAAAAGCTAGAAACAAAAACATTTGATATCAATTTATTGAGGATTAATCGTGCCCGGCCACCAGTTCGCATTGAACTTGAAAAGATGATATCAAACCTACAGTTTTTAGTGCGGAAGTTGCAATTTTTTGTACGAAATATGAAGTAATGTCTATTATACATCCTAAATTACATTGAAAACGATGAATACATTTCTTAACATCAAGCGAGCTCAAAATAAATTACTATACAACCTAATAAATACCCTTAAAATGTTTCGGTTATCATTTAGGTATCGCGAAGTAATTATTGTTACAAAACAACAGCGACGACAACGCAAACGCGCGGGAAACCAGCCAGGGAGTGAGTGCGCGGAGAAATGGCGGAGTGGCACGTGCGTCCGCCCCGCACCCCGCACGTCGTCATGCTCCCGGGAAGAAAAAAGTCACTAGCACTGTTGTGGCCATTTTCGTCGGATAATTCCAGAGATAGCAATAGTGGCTTTTTTTAAACCTTGATTTTCTTGTTGATAAATTTGATTTTTAGGTGATTTATTGAATGAAGTTGATATAAAAAGGGTAGCTGATTTTAAATAAGCAATAAAAATAAAAAGGCACAACGGCGAGAGTGCCTTTATTCGTAGGATACGACGATATGGCACTGCTCGTCATAATTTTGAATAAAAAGTATTGTTCAAAGTTCAAAGCGAGTAACTCCATTATAATAACTAACAGAGAAGGTCCGGATCAAATCCCAAGAAAACGCAAGGATTTATTACTTGTGAGTATGTAAATATTTTATATTACAACCTTCACCCGCGGCTTCGACATCATGAATGATTATGTTCTTTTCCTAGATAAGAACTTAACTTTATTTCACGTACCTAACCAATAACATCATGACCACTGTGATAATGAAAGTGTAACAAACTTTACTGAGTCAATACAAAACTAGTTAAGATTAACGATAAAATCTTTATTTTTTTAAGCTTGAATATCAATGTTGATTAGTAACTCTCAGCAGATATCATAAATTTTAAGTAACTGAGAATATGTTTCTAGAAACTAAAGAATCCTTGATTTCTACATTTATAAAATTTCCATGGGCAGCTAATTATTATTCACACGGCGCTGCATTTGCAATATCAAAGTATTGCCAACTGCTTACAGAGCTAGCTAAACTCCAAGCTCGTTGACCGTAGAAAGCAAAACGTATTGTTTGTCCAAGGTCGCCTGCCGCCTTGACAACCGGATTCTGTCAATTCAGTTCCTACTAATAGCCGGTAAACAAATGGGTACGAAACTTGGTTCGGTTCTTAAGGGTCGGCACTACCTACGGCCCGTTTGACATATCTGTCAAAAGAAAAAGACCGGTGGCCGACAACACTCAACCCTGTCTTATAAGATTAATGAACAAATCAATTTGATAGCTTTTGGTAATAAATTTCTTGCAAAAAACTTGGTCGGCTGCAGCGCGCGGCGCAGCTTGGCTGGCATGTTTACTGGTGTGAAGGAAAAAGTGAACCCTACCTGGTGTGGTGACACAACATTTTACCTCGTTGAATTAAAGGACGTAACTAGTCTGTTGGTCTAGAGTCCAATTAGTAAGGACTAAAAAGTCTGGTCGGCCGACCCTATCCTGGCAGGTTCGTAGGTCCGACCGAATTTAGGGTACCTACTACTCGGAAGGCAGATTTTACCACATTAATGTTGAATGTTTGGTTGTGCGTGGCAATAATCCTGCAGCATCTGGATTTGAGAGCCGTAGGTCGAAATTGACATTTACAGCAACAGTACAGTACCGTGATGGACCTATAATGTGAGTGATCAAAGATCACCCCTGGTGGTGGGATAGGATGGGTTCCAACTAATTAGATCACAGTATTACTAAGGCTTAAAAAAACTTAAAATTATTATAACAGAACAAATTAAAACTTTTAACAGAATAATGAAATTATTATAAGTTTAATATTATTGGTATTAGCAAACTAAGGATTTGTAATCTTTTATCATAATAATCATCGTCAGATATAATATTTTAAGCACGGAATAAAAGTTAATTTTGCAGTAACTGGAACAATTGCCTTCAAAAACATTTGCGCAAAAGGACATCAGTGTGACGACTTTTAGTAGATTTCTTCTTTATCGGTAGATTTAGGGCAAAATTGTTTAGTAGATTTTAGTAGAAATTGGGTATTCGAAAATGTTAATGTATTTAAAAATGCAAGGATTCAGGCTAAAAAGATCTAAGCTGGCAATACAAATGAATGAGAAAACGATTGCAGGGTTTGCAAGTTTTCCGGAACTTCTAGTACATCATCATCATAATCATCAGCCTATACAAGGTGTTACAAAAATACAAATAAACATTTAAGGGGGTGGTTTAGACCATCAAACTCAACAACTTTCACTATGGGACCAATATCGAAATCGCGAAAAAAATAATTTATGTTCTATACTCTACAAATCGACTCGAGCTAAAAATGTATGGGATTTCTTTTTTCGTGATTTCGATGTTGGTCCCATAGAGAAAGTTGTTCAGTTTAACGGTCTAAACGGTCCCCTTAAGAGTTTTAAAAATTTATCCTTACTTATGTAACACCCTGTATACGTCCCACTGCAGGGCACAGGCCTACCTTCTAGGAGGGTGTTTGGGCGTAAGTCCACCACGCATGCCCAATGCGGATTGGTAGACTTCACATATACATCAGAATTTCTTCGTCTACATATGCAGGTTTCCTCACGATGTTTTCGTTCACCATTTGAGAGCAGTCGGTAATACGTACATAAGTTAGAAAAACTCATTGGTACGTGGCATGTTGTCCGTGCGGATACGAACGCGGACCTCTTGATTGAGAGTCCATACCTCTCCGCAACGCCCCACCGAACTCACTTCTAGTACAGCAAATATTAATCATATCGCCTAATGTTGTTTTTTTACAAAAGAGGGCTTCTGAACAGAGTTGGAATTTTGGTACCTAGCACTTTTAATATGTCAAAGGGATTGCATGTTTATCGACTTCCAATAATGTCGAAATACGGGTATATTTTATATCACTGCGGATAACTTCAGCATGTATCGAACTTCAAAATAGCGAAAATAAATCAGCTGTCCCATACATTTGAGTCGAATATGTAGGTACTGCAGTTTTGTATAGGACAGCTGATTTTTTTTTCGCTCTTTTGAAGTTGGCTCCATAGTGAAAGTTGTTGAGTTTGATGAGTAGAATACAAATGCTGGAGTTATCCGCAGTGATAAACAATTACCCGTATATCGACACAATCGGAAGTCGATAAACGTGCAATCCCTTTGACATATTAAAAGTACTACCAAAATTTCTGACTCTGCTTATGAGACACAGAAAACTGCACTAAATTTAAACATGCATAGGGACGACCAAATTTAATATTTATTTGAAAATTGACGCATCCATGTTACAAAGTGATGAAAACCAATAAAAATTCGAAAATAACATTGTGTTGATTGATGAGCGTTTAGATAAAATTGATAATATTTTGTTCAAAACGTGTTTTATATTAAATTTTAACCATCTGTAACGATATAAATATTATTTGGTAGAATTTAAGTAGAATTTGAAACAGGGTGGTAGATTTTGGTAGATTTCAGCAGTAATTTTGGTCACGCTGAAGGACATTGTGCGACACAAGAACATATAGGTGTTACTTAGTAGCTAAAGTGGGTACATGAATCCTGAAAGGGCACAGCAATATTAACAAGAAATAAAAAAAAATTGTACAATGTCAATAGTTCTTTAGGTTCTTTTGGTAGGTTTTGGTAGTTTTTGGTAGTTTAGTAATTATTTTTTGTTGTTTCTGGTTTTTTGGTAGTTTTTGGTTAGTTTGGTAGTTTTTCGTTTTTTCTGGTTATTTTGGTAGATTTTCGTAGTTTTTGGTTATTTTGGTAGATTTTTATACTGTTTGGTAATATTTGATAGAAGAATGAAAATTACCAAAAACTACCATAAAAACAAAAGAGTTCTTGACGGCTGGCTACGGGGTGGGTTTGTTGACATAAATAAACTATTTGTTTTGCAAAAGAGGTACATTCGAATCGTAAGCGGAATTCAGTCAGTAAGGGTGTCATGCCGATCCTTGTTTACCGACTTTAAATTATTCACTGTGACAGCTTCGTATATCCTCGATCTGTGCAAAATCGTGAGACGATACCCCGTAGTATTCCGTAGCAAGAGATTAAATTTAACTCGCAAAAATTTACAAAAATCCATTTAGTCGTTTATAATCTATAGCAGTTCAAAGTCAATTCAGAATCGTGGAATTTTTTTACTTTTTCGAATAATTTGTTAAACCAATTAGTGAAAATGTTATATTATGCTATATATTTGTAATGTACTCATAGAGCCCTTTCATTTGATAGGTACCCCACACGGCATGAATAAACAAAAACAAAATTTTACTTTGTATGGCCACCATTATGACGTCACAGTTTCTACCCCCACAGTCTGAGCGCATCTGTGTCATCTCATATATTTGTAATCAGGAAGTCATACTGAATGCATCGATACTAGATAACACTATAAAGGAGATGACTTATGCCAGAATCTTATTTAAGCGATTCGCCGATCTACTACCTATATGACTTTAATAAATTAGTTTCTTCAGTATAAGTAAACAAACAGGCATCAATCTGAGTAGAAAAAAATGTGTTGCAGACCGATTATTTGTACCTCAATAGGTTATTATAATTTTTAACTAATCACATTGAACTGATTTTATAACATTTAACTAATTTAATTGTAGTAGTGAAAGGTGGTAGTTAAGTTATTGTCTGGCACCTATTGTTTAAATCTGTTTTTTTCTTAATGTTTATCAATTATATTGTAGTGTGACTAATAGGGTACTCTGTACTTACTTACCATCTGTAACTTATGTACCTACCTACCTACAATTTAAGGTAAATAAATGAAATGAAATGAGATGAACCAAAAAGTACCAAATTAACCATAAACCACCAAAAAGTACGAAAAATTACCAAAATAACAATAATCTACCAAAAAGTACGAAAATCTACCAAAATAACTTTTTTGTTACTTTTGTACCAAAATAACCAAAAACTACCAAACAGTGCCCGGAAAGTAACTTTTAAGAAATTACTTTGTGTTTTCTTGTGTCGCGCAATGTCTTTTCGCGCAAAATTCTGTCGTGCAAATGACTTTTGACGTTACCTACTACGGTACAGAATTCACTCTTATTCCATTCTTATCTGACGATGATGATGATGATTTCAGATTATCAATCCTTAGTTTGCTAGTAACAATAGTAATAAACTTACAGTTATTCTATTATAATAAAGGGGACATTAAAATTAACGAGTAATAGTCGACCAATTTATAAAATGCACTTCTAAGTCCACATATCGTGACGGGCAACTACGGAACCCTATACTGCATGTGGCCCGACACCCACTTGCCCGGTTTTTTAAAAGTTACTTTGCCTACTTTAGCTAAAAATGGATTTGTTCATTAATCTTCTAAGACAGGGTTGGGTGTTGCCGGTCACCGGTCTATTCGCAATGATTTCGAACGATTGACGGCCCATAGTAATTTGTATGAAGAAAACGTCCAAAAAAATATGTGATTTTTGGTAACAAATTGCAAAAAAACTAGAAGTCGTATCGAAAAACTGATTTGTTTAAAGTGTTCTTTGATGTTTTGTCATTGATTATAAATATATTTTGTTGTTTTATTTTGTTTCACTAAATCACAGGACTCGGAACGCGGCAGTGCTATTCTAGAGTTTTTCATGAAATTCTCGATTACTTTCTGATGTAACTACACAATTTTACTGAATTTTTTTTTGTTCATCTTGTACTTCATCTTTTAGAGAAGCGACGGTATTAATTTTGTTTCTAAATATAGCTATTTACTATCCTCAAAAGTCGGAACGCCGAACCCTGTTTGGCCCGATTAGGGTAGTGCCGACCCTTAACTACATTCCAAAGTTTGCAGATAATGGGAGTTATTAGTTTAGTAACGATTAATTTAATTTAATTATCTGTTCCCTCTAATCTTGTACCTATTTATAAGAAGATTTGTATCTAATACTTGGCCACTGCCTCAGGCTATCGGCTTGCCGTAATGATATCACTACAGTACAAATACAAATTTTACTATTTTCATTAATAGCTGTTGAAATTCTTTGGCTAGTCTAGTAAATATTTCATTTATTCATACAAATATGTGATGTCCTTTACGTTACTAACCGTTATTGTTTCTTTCATATTTCTTTACAATATTTATTTACAATATTTATTTACATCTGAAGCGAAAAGTATACACCACTTTTAAATAGATTCATCTATGTTCATAGAGTTGCCTAGGCTCACGTCGGTATTCCCCTTCTTTTTTTAACTCATTATTACTTGATAGTAAATAAACTGCCTTATACATAAACTTATATAAGACTGATATACTAAATTATCAACAAACCTGGTGGAAGTTTAGACTTCAGCATATCCATGGCGACTACGTTGATGATGAGCACCCAAATGGGGCACTCCAGCAGATCGCTCTCGGACTTGACGAAGCCGATGGCGCTGAGGCACTGGGTCTCCAGTCTCCTGCGGTCAGGGTACGACCTCCGTAGCTCACGGTTCACGTTTGATTGGAACTTCTTCATATCGAACAGCTGTGGGCAGATAGGATGGATTAGATTGGTTGTTTTCAATGTAAATTGCTAATGATCTTTTAAGATAGTTTTTTTACTTTTTTTCAAGGATAAAACCGTTTGTCCGTTTTATAGGGATTACGGTCGTGCGTGAGTTTATGTATGTATGTGTAAAATCGTTTGTAAAGGCTAACAAGCAAGAAACAAGAGCCTCGATTAAAAGATTAGTAGTTTTGAAATTAAAATGGAAGTTATGAAATTGACAGCTCACTATCACCATCAGTTAAAAATAACAATAATAAAAAAGTGAACGAACTTTTTATCTCAATTATTAAAACACAATGATGCTAATCTAAACAAACAGACATACCAATAGATGAATCAATGTATAAAGATCTTATCGAATTAATATTACATAACAAGGCATCACGCGGTAATGAAAAGACAATCGTTCGATCAAACAAAAGTAGAGACGAAGACGCTGGGCGCATGCCTGATGATAAAAAAGTTGATTAAGAAAGTGTTGTTTTTTTTAAAATCGAAACCTAATATAATGGAATATTAAATGAATAATTAAATATCGAAAATTGGATTTTGGGTGGGAAGTCAAAAAAAAATTAGTGAACATAACATTGTTATCATAATAATAAAAAAAATCATGTTAGCCTATCTGTAGGGTCCCAGTGTAGGCCAAAGGCCCAAAAATAGAGAATGAGAGGGAGTGAGCTTCATTCCATCAAGCTGACACTTATCATTCGGTCGTAAAATGTATAGCTTTTCAAAACGAACACGAAGGTATTATATAGTTCCAAGAATTTAGTCTACAGCGTATGTTAATTCAAAATATTTGTTTTGCTTATGAGCTCACTCCATTCTCAAACATAACCCTAAAAACGAAACCTCAAAAACCGCAGCGTCAGATGCATCGACGAAATTGAATAAGGCTTATGAAGTTGTTACACAACCGGTGCACTTTCGAGACGTCACTGCGGTCTTGCATCAAGATGTCCGTCAGAAACAAATGCCGGTAGACAGTATACAAAGCAATGTCGATGCTATCTATTAAAGTCGCCGCCTTCTTTAGTAGTAGTTCCTACATTGAATTGGAGCATGTGAACAAACAAATTATTGGGTTCGTTTTTCTTATCCTTTGTGTTCCAGAACATCGAGTTCATAAACTGGACGCATTATCCTAACGGGCACTAATACACTGCTCATTTATGCCTCTGTAACTCCTGTTAAACCAGTGTCATCATTTTGCTGAGCTTTAATTCCGCTAAAAACAAGTTGCAAGCCAAATCTGACGTGCTCTGATCTTTACTGTCATTCCTGAAAGATGCATTACGCAACTGTTTCGCTCTTCAGATATTGATCGCGTAATTTCTTTTGTGCTTTTTACTCCATTAGAGCGACAGCTTATCATCAAGCGCAAACTTTATTGGTGCACTGGTGCACTACACTGATGGGCTTTTAGAATATTTTAATTATTGCCGGCATGTTGGTGTTGCCACAGCTATTGTTGTCTTACGAAACTGACAGTTACGTCTCCGGTTAATTGGAAACGTTCTCGGAACACTCATGATGAATTAGTTTTACGTAAGACATTTTAATTTGAAAAAGGATTACATTGAAACATTCAATACCAGCCAGATAAAGCTATTCGGGAACCGGTTGACATGAACTACGATAACATTGTTTTATGCAAGGGAACCCAATGTGAGAATGGAAGCGAATCGCACAAAAAAATCTCAGGGATCAACATGTTTCAACACTTGGTATTGTTTAGGACATTGTAATTTTTAATTAGCTATTTTTAGTCTAAATTACTGTGCTTCTATCAAAATCTGTCTGTGTTTAATCAAGCTATAATTGGTTGCTTCGTTCTACATTAGGTGTACATTTATACTATATAAGATCGTAGACAAAGTTGAATAATTTCTCAAATTACCAAAAAAAAACACGAATGATCTTTGTCAGAGATATAATATTTTCTCCCCTCCGGACGGAAAGCGTCAATTGTGGTCCCGCTGCGCTACACGAAGTTGTCGCTTTCCACCTCCGTCGAGGAGAAAAATAGCATACTAACCTCGGACAGTAAATAAGAAAGCCTCAGATCACATGTTTGTTGACTTCGGCTTCGCCTCGGTCAACAATTACATGAGATCTGGGACCTTTCTTGCTTTTCTGTCCTCGTTGTGTAATCTTCTATAAATGCAATATATTAATGACGTTTTCTAATTATAACTATTGAGTACAGATATACTATTTTAGCTACGAAACTGCCTACCGACCGCGGCCCAACTAGACGCAAGCGGAATAAAGTTAGGGTCGTATATTGTAACTATTGCCTTGAGGTAGGATTGAAGATGAACATGTCAAAGACACAGGTTATGACAAACAGCACCAAATGTAGGGTCGAGGTAGATGGGCAGATCATACAGTACGTCGACGAATACATATACCTGGGCCAGATAGTCTCTTTCGAGAATAGGCAGGATAAGGAGGTTGAAACACGCATTAAAAACGCCTGGAAGAGCTACTGGTCCATGAAGGAGCTTATGAAGGGCAACCTTCCCTTAACACTAAAGCAAAAACTCGTCGACATGTGCATCCTGCCCATCCTAACCTACGGTGCTCAGACCTGGTCTTTGACTGAACATCAAAAATCCAGCCTCAAGATCTGCCAAAGAGCGATGGAGCGCAGTATTTTAGGTGTAAGACTAACCGATCGTGTTAGAAACACTGAACTGCGCTCCAGAACTGGCATAGCGGACGTGGGGCGCAAAGTGAAAGTGAAGTAGGACTGGGCTGGACATGTCTGTCGCATGCAGCCCGAAAGATGGGCCAAAATCACCACAGACTGGGTTCCCCAGGATGGTCACCGGCGTCGAGGTAGACCGAGAAAAAGGTGGAGAGATAACATGGATGCCTTCATGGAGAGTTGGCCAGAAGTTGCACACAACATAGAGGATTTGAGAGTACAAGGGGAGGCCTTTGCCCAGCAATGGGACATTGAAGAGGCTACGTAAAAAAAAAAAAAATTGTAACTATTGACGTAAAAATTTTATAAGCTACCATATCTTTAAAACGGTTGAGAATTTTAACATAGTTCCTTGGAGCCGAATTTTGTACAAAAACTATAGGGTTAAATTTTCGGGAAAGCCCTTCGTTCAGTGCCACTATTATTGCAGAATGGTTACCTACCTATTATTAATGTGAGTAGGTAGGTACTTCACAAACTGCAACCAACTGCCAAATTGTTGAAATACTCCCAATAGACATGAAATAGCTATCACAAAAGCTATTAATTGAGTCTTAAGCCCACATTGTTTTAGCTCCGCTTTGCCCACGGACAATGGCCTGTACTTTCTGCGAATTCGCTTTCGTTACTCCCAAGGAAATAGAATAAGATCCAAACAAATAAGTGAGGCAATGACCATTCTTTTCCTCACTTAATGGTGCTATCTTTCGCATTGTTCTTGCTGACTTACGTAAGGCACGGTAGTTGATGGTGTTTGAATTTACAAATTTGATACGCTGACTATGAAGAATCATGAGCATTGTTTTGTAGTTAGTTTCAATTAATTATCAATTAAAATTGCTTGATTGATGGCTTTGAAAGGGACAGAAACTATTTGGATCCAATACATATTTATCCAAATTCTTTTTCTTGATATAAATCATTAAACTTTATATAAATCACTACAGAATGTGAAGAAAGACCAGGACTGCCTATTCACTGAATCCTCTTATGAAATTTCTCACAAATAAAGATCGAACTAAATAAAGACAGCCACGTCAGAAAAGATAAGAGATGAACATGATAAAAAGTTTAAAGTTCTGATGGGTAATTTCGTAATCACGTCAACTAAAAAGAAATTATGTGGCCATGTCATGGTCAATGTGAAGGTACTCGGTGCAGTCGTGATGCACCATAAATGACTGACACAATGCAATGCGCATTAGAGTAATGTTCACTCTGAAGTCTTTTCTTTGATTATTGTCTTTAATAATGATGAAACACGGAAATGTGGATGAAGAAATAGTTACTAATGTCGTATGTGGGTGGATTAATGTTTGTTGTTGCTTCTGGCCTGGTGAGATTTAACTATTTAATGACATTATCTCTTAAATAAACATAAAATATAAAAAGCAGTCAAACAGAATGACAACGAATTATAATAAAAATAAGTAAAGTAAGATTTTGAAAAAACATGTTTCAAAGGTGCAATAAACATTCTTCAATTATTTTTCTATTTGTAGAGCGTTGAGTGTTAAAAATAAGAATATAACTTGGTAACATGGATTATCTGACTAGATAAGCTCCTTTGAACCGAATCTAATTAATAAAGCGGAACCTAGTTCAGGATTGCCCTGAATCCTAAATAAGCTATAAAATTATGCGGGCAACCGTGAAATTAATAGACCGCTGTGTTTCGACATCTCACTCATAACTGCTACCATCTCAAAGTTAAATTATTGCTGGTAAACACTCATTTGGATAGTTGTAACAAAATAGCTTAGTAGAGCTATTTTCTCGTATATTTCAAATAGATTCTTATACCACTTGAAATAAGGACGAAAATGAGTTTATTCTCAAGTTTGAAGAAGTAAGGTATAATTTTGTAGAGTGCACGAAATGGCAGCAAGACGAAGGGTAAATGCAGGGCATATAATTAGATGCATCTATTGGAAATCTGACTACTGAAGACAGTAATTTGTGTCATAACATTGCAGCTACACTGTTTTGAAACAAAGATTTACAAACTATCGATTGAAACAAATTGATCTGATGATTGAATCGATGATTGGTTGCAAGTCACTTTCAATTTACTAGTATACAATACGATACGATGTTAATAGTAAACAATGAGATTAGAATTAAGTTAGAATGTGAACAGATAACATGACAATAATATTTCATCAATAGAAGTTACTCTATGATAGAAGACAAACAAGTTTTTCGATGCTATTCTTATGCTTTGAATAGGACTAGATAATCTGTGTGACTATGTCCACAATTTTTTTTTAATTTTAAATTGGCTTGCGCTTGGCTTCAGCTCACCTGATGGAAAGTGGAGATGAAGCCGAGGATGTAACGTGCCCACCCAGAAAAAACCCATTAACTTTTCTTTTAAAAATGTCCTGATTATTATTTTTAAAGGAATTAAAACAAAATATGGGTAGTTAGGCCAAGAGAGAAGAGATAGGTTATTTAAAAATGAAAAAAAAACTTGATTTTTATATACTTTATCAAACTTTTTAAATTTTAATCGATTTTTATATTAATATGTATTTAAGTCTTACCTTGAATATTTTCTCCTGCTCGAGCGAGTAGCCAGGTAGTTTCACTATGTCCTGCCCTATGGCCGTCTCCTCATTGCTGGTCGCCGCTGTACTCTTCACAAATACACTACTCTTGGAGTAGCGTCTGATGAGTATGTTGCCGGCATCGTCCATTTTTATTTTGACACCCTGTGGAAAAAAAATGTTTTTTATGGATTCTAATTTTTCATTTTATTTACTCCGTATATTCAAAATCCGTACATTGTACCAAATTATGGTTTTCTCTTTAAGCATGCCTTTATTTTGGTCTTTTTTAAGTTTCTTTATGGCAAGTGTAAAATAAGATCAACTAGATACATACAATTTGTTTTTCGTAGTTTTACAGTGCCAATTCTCGTGTTTACATTTTGATTCACACATTTTATAAGGACAGTCACCTTTAGCACAAAAACTGAGACTGTATGGCAAAAAACAGTTACAGTCAATGACGTCACAAAGTACACAGCCCGTCCTTATCGCATCATCAACAAGTACAAGGTCAATGCCTCAAGACGTTACAGTTCTTGTTATATTAACACCATCTATCTTATGATTTATGACATGACAGAGGTGTTCAACAATAGAATAGGTTCCAATAAACATCTGACCTATGACATCAGCGGCCTTTAGTTTGTCGAGGCATGCCAAAACGTACCTATTGTTACGGATATTTAAATTTCGAGAACAGATTTAATGTTGATGCAAAATGCGGAAGTTTTTGCGTGACTATGTACAATTTGATGAAACATGGGAATAAGGAATAGAAGCATGACGGAGACTAATTGATTTTCGAACATAATGGGTATCATTTTCTACGCAAATCTAATTTAGGAGACCATAAAGATGTAAACTACCACACAACCTAAAAAGTACACTTGCGAACGTAGGTGCAAGGATCACCCGAATAGATGCAAATCGTCTACCTACGATGTCTGAATCTGAATGTAGCAAAAAAGTTATCGGAAATTAAATCTATAGCAAACTTGTTGTATTGCTTACCAGACTGGAAAATACTACGAAGACTTGATTTCCAATGAACAAATGTATTAAAACCGATGTATACTTAAATGACAGGTAACCTTTGACTGTATGCAACGACCTTGTCCTTTACTAAGAAAGCAAATGGTATTATTATGAACAATGTAGGTACAATTTGATCTGATAAAATATAAAGGAATGATAATCCACAACATTGTATTGTCATATACCAATAAATAATAATATTAATTATGATCCATCGCGTTTCATCCTTCTGTCAGTCTGTCATTTTATTTTTATTTTTTGTTGTTACCTACGCCTTATTATCTAAATAAAAAATTTAATAAATAAATAAAAAAAAAAAAAAAAATTTACTTTGTTGATTCTCCGCTATATACAGGGTGTAAACTTAAATGTATTACATACTTAACGAGATGGTTCAGACAAACTGTATGGGAGCAATATTGAAATCGCGGAATGGCATGAATGAATGAATAGCTAAAGTGGTTTTAACAGCAATAGTATAAGTCGATCAGTTTAATGGTCTGAAGTATGTAACGCATTTAAGTTTACACTCTGTATATCAATAACTAATTTAGTTTTGATCATAAAGACAAACGTATTACCTAGCTTTTGTAAAGAAATAGTTAATTACATCTACTTTAAGTGTTATTCGTTATTCTTTTACCTATATAATATTATGGTCCTATGTATAATTTGCTTTCTCTATCATACTTTATTAAGGTCATAATTTACAATAACAGTATCAAAATATTAAATCGTATTCATGTTTGCATTTACTTTTCAAACTATTTCACTAAACTTATGACTTTATCATCCATGTCCAAAATATTACCAGATTTTAAAAGTAGTTTTTTAACTATTTACTACTAGATTAGGCTCTATTACACGCGTTAGAAAGAAATTAGAGGGCCTTTAAAATCCCTATAGTTTAAGCGAAGGAATAAAAAGAACATTATCATTATGACACATATCCGGACTTGTTTCTAACGACAGGGTGTTAACATTGCCGGCAGTGGGAAGTGTAGCAATACTGAGGTTTGGTTTGACGAAACGTGGCTTAATCGTCGCACGCGCACGTCAGAACCAAATACCGCCGGCTCACCCGCCCGTAGATAATGAATTCATAGACAAAGAAATATTTATATGGAACATAATATAGCATTCGTTTTATGAAACGATAGAAGATATGCTCCGTATCGAATTACCTACACGGAAAAAAACAGATGGTTTATAAAAATACTGACCTTAAAGAGTTCATTACTCATAAAGACGAGTGATTTGATTCAAGTACACAAAGTATTAGACACGGTTCATAAAGTCTTTTGATCATTTTTCTCATTAAGCTCCCGGCCTTACATTTGAAAAAAATATCAGTCATAAACAATGTCAAGTAACAGCTGGTAGTCAAAATCATAAATAATTAAAATCTTAAATTAATTTCATTGATTCAATTAGAGTTGATTGAGTACTATTGACCATAGCATTGCTTCAGGCGATCAATTTGTCTTTTTATAAAAATATAATGAATGTGTAAAATGAAACAAACCTACTTACAGAGCTAATGTGTTATTCGTGATTTAGAGCCAATATTTGCCTACAATAAAATTATTACCAACCTTGTATTAGACAGCTTGTTACAGAATCTCATTCGACTGTCATAATTGCGATCCTATTGTTCGGATCGTTTGTTTTTGTACAAACGATTCATGTTTGATTTTTAAACAGGATCCCTACATCTTGTATTATCACTTCCTCTACTATTGATTCACTAACGTCTTTTATTTCTATAATTTATTTGAATTCTATAGTGTCATAATTATCAATATCATTGTTTACTATGAATTCTATTATTATTCCATTTGCGTAATTTCTGACATCATCATAATTATATTTTTATTTTTTAGTTTTACGTACACATCTTCGTCTATAATTAAGATTTGTTTTGAGTAATGGTCAACCTAATAAGTGGGCGTTAACTAATATTCATTTGTTAAAAATGTGCCATTGATCTGGTCATCTTCTTATTCATCTGATGGTCTTTGGGTTACGTCATAATACGTGTGTAATCATCACAAAAAAACGACACGGTATGTTAAAGAATTGATTACAATTATCTGGTTGTGAACTCATGTCTGTTTTTGGCTGTATCAGTCATAAGATCATGATTATTGCGATATTTGATGGAAGAGTTCAGAATTTTTTACACGGATAGGTACAAATCACGCCTTTCGGCCTTTGAAGTTGGCAAAAACAAACCCACAATCATTCTATTCTTATGTCAGGTTGTATTAAATACCAAAGCGTTTATAGCAAAAAGCTCTATCTTACTAATATATGAACCATCTGCATCAGTTCACGGAGTTTTACCTTATTAGAGATCTGCGCAATGGTGTCCGACTTATAATACCACCAACGCAGACGAGTCTTGTATGAGGTGACTAATCCCTTCAGACATTGTCAATATCTCTGATGCCAGTACCCTTTTACTGCTATTTTAAGGTTAGAGACGTCACTGCATCCAATCCCTTCTGCAATGCTCAGGCATTGCAGCTTTCCGTTCCACAAGATTCAGATTCAGGAGGGTAAAGATGAGATAGTACATTTCTGTTTAGCGCTCAAACTTAAGCACTTAATTCTGCATTGCGTATAACTGTTTATCTGACCAAGCAATCGAAATGACTATGAACATGCCGTCATATCTTTCCAGAAGCTAATTCTTATCCGTTAATTGTATAATATTTACCTGTCCTATATGTCTTTTTAATTCTTCTGTCTTCTGATCTCTGTGAGGGTTATCGAAACCGCAAAGGCCAATTCTGTAAAGATAGAAAAAATTAAGTTAGTAAAATAAATAGGCATACATTATCAGCTTATTCAAATCACGTGGAAAAGATGTTTTGATACTGAGATTTTCACATAGTTTGGAATGATGCCAAGCAAAAGTATGAAGGTGATAAAAAATACTTTCAAACGTATAATTTCCATTGTTTACAAACATTGAAAACATCTCCAATAATTTACATTGTGCCATTCATGCTATCTTGGTGACACCTTTTAGTTATTTATACCTTGATACTTTATGTTTATATTATTATTTTACCCTGTTTTTTATACAGCATGTTTACTGTACCACTGCTGGGACTGCCTTCCCTTTTTATCGATCATTTTACTTTAAAAAGTTAGAATCTATGTTTATATAAACTATCGACTACAAAGTAAATGCTTTCTTTCATAACAAAGGCCTTCTTGTGGTTGCCATCGCCATTAACATGATTTCATGTTAAGCGAAGTGAATTATGAAAACAGACATTCCAAATAAAGGATTACTAAATTATGCATCTGACACAGATTTTAGTTTTAGGACTTCGTTTTTTGTCAAGTATTTGGTTCTCATGATACAAATTGAGGAATGACAACATAGGAATTTGTCCGACATTAGTATTTAGACGACGTACGCTATCGGAATTATTGTTTTCTCAAAACCGTTGGTTGGCTGGCAGTGCTCTGAGAACATATACAGCGGTCTCATTGACATTCATGGTGTATGAGAGCTTCTGTGTTGCTTACTGATTAGCATTTTCTATTCTATATACCTACCTAATACCGTAGAATAAGCAGTTACATATGCATTGGGTGAAGTGTTAAGTTCGATGGTAGTTTAAACGATGGCTGGTGCCGAAAGTTGATTCATATGCTTTAATCGCTTTTTGAATTTGGAATAGCCATAGAAAGTGCCATGTTTCAATACGTATTTGCGTTTCTCTTCGTTATTAATTCATGTTAAGTTTATAATAATTCAAAATAGTAAACACGTTGTAAAATGTTTCCAATGCCATATTCAATTTTAAAATCACCGATTGTTGGTTTACTACGTGAATTTTGACATGAAGGTGATAATTTACCGTAAATCTCATAATGATACGTAGTTGTCTCACGTACAGTCAGCAGCAAAGAGATGTATGCACTTTTACTACGTCGTAGTATAAAGATGTATCCACTTTAGTACTAAAGTGTATACATCTTTTGCATGAGGAGGCATACATCTTTTTGCTGCTGACTGTACAACGTAACGTTAAATTAAGTTTCAATAAACGTACATTTAATTTGACCTTTCAAATGCTATGATTTTAGAAAATGTGGGTCAAGTTTTACTCTTAGATAATTTTAGATCATGTCTGTAATCTATAGTGTAGTTGGTAGGTCATTCAAAAATCTGCCAGAGACAGATGACAAAATGATATTGATCCTTGGAGCACATCTGTGAAAGGATCTACCAACTGACTAAATTAAAAACATTTCAACAGAACCAAATGCAAATCATGAGCTAAAATCTCAATAAATTTAGCAACATCCTCTACTAAACCTGATAAAGTGTCTTAATTTTATCATACAGCAATAAATTTGAATGAACCAATTTAGTGTTCTAGTGTTTAGTAGGCAAAATCAATGGGTCGTCGAACCAGTCACTCGGCGCCTCGCCTAGCGCCTGTGACTGCGAACTGCGCTGGAGTGAGTGGCGGCCTTGGCGAGGCGCGCGTGCTCACTCGAGTCTGCTACTGTGTCACTTCTTGCGCGTGGCGCCCTCTCTTCACATTCCTTCTTTAATTAAAAGAATTTTATCTTTATTCTTGTCTTAACGCAAGTTCCATTGCATCTACATATGCGAAGTTGCAACCATATTGTAAGATTATTGTGTTTCTTTTGTTTAACATCCTGTTTAAATTCCTACTTCGATGTTTTATATAGTTTATTTCTTCCTGATCTGATTCTAATTAATCATAATTGTTATAATCTCAAAAGTTGAACATATACAATTGCATCTTTCAAACAATTATACCTAATGATAATGAATTGTAAGCACACCTATATTTAAAAGCATTGTTTTCAGATGTATAGCTACCTCTTCCTGATTCTTTTCGTATTAATAAATCTTCGTGACCTCATTTTTTTCATCTTAATAAGTCGATTACTACAAGGTACCTACCTGTCTCAGTAATAGGTGCAGCAACATATCTCTTACATTGATTGGGGCCATGCTCATGCGTGACTCGAGTCAAGGATGTGTCAAGTCATAATGAAATGGTACGAAACAACAGACACTCGTTATCGTTAATTCGATACTGTTCCGTTATCTAATTCAATTATATGTTATTTCGTTATTAACTCGTTATTAACTGCTGTAGTCACGATCTCCTTAATGAAATTGTGGTTCGTTTTGTGGTATGTAAATTATAGGTAGATTTTGATTGGTGCACAATATTTTATTAGATACAACAAAGGTTGAGATACTGTTTAATGGCTTTTTACATTACTGCCTGGGGTTGCCTTGAGGAATAGATTGGAAATCGTAATTAACCTACATAATTCTGTGGCCTGCCTGGCTGTTTTTAATGAATTCTTGACTTGCTAATTTTTATGTTATATTTCACAAAATGTATACGCAAGTATAAGAATTATATTAATATTCATTCTTTAGCTGCTTTTCGGGACTTTTCTTTTACAAAAAAGGAAGTAGGCGTCAGATTTTAAAATATTATTTAGTTTTATCTAATTATGGTTCTGTGGTCTTAAGTCATCACTTCGTAATGGAAATGTCCTAACCGCAAACTTTTAATCTCATTCAATCCTATCTCAACGACGTCTGACTAATTAGATACACTATCTTTACTAGTTTCTTATCATATAGTAGATATCGTTTATATAGTATAGTTTCATATTGATAAACACTGGTTTTGATGTTATCGGTTTTATTCGATTTGTTTAATACCTGCCATTATAAATTTATATTTGTAATAAACGTATAATATAATAAGTGAATGTAGGATATTTGTTACTTTATCAATGTACAACTGTTTTAAGGATTTTGTTAATATAGAACAGTCAAGGTTGTCAAGGAGTTCATTAACTTAATTTATCTCTAATGATAGGTACAAATGTCCACGAGGACGATATTATTGTATCCCAAAAAAAAGCTAGTACATACATGGTTTGTACTTCGTTAATCTTTAGGTCTTTACAATTTATTTAAACTTCGTTGGCATTCTAAATCTAAGTTAGTTCTATCCAGTCTTTTATCATTTCAAACACTTTGAAAGGAGTCTTCAAGAACATCCCCACGCTCTAAATATTAAATCACTATGCACAGTCAACGTCAGATGCTTTCATTGCAGACCCCTGATTCAGGGTATTTTCAATCTTATTCTGAAGCTGTTAGAGTTCTGTCAGTAGAATAGACTGGATGGTAAAGTTACACAACTGTTGCACGATGATCACGCTTATACTCATGTGGTTTAGATTATATTTAATCCTCAACTAGGACGGGTTTTACATGTAGTAACAGGATATTGTATCCGCGCCATCACAAATTTCAAAGCTCTAAAAAAAAAAGAAAGAACCATGTCCGTTGACGTGCATGGCAACACTTAAATTAACTTCATTACAGTGATTTGTGCGCCGCGCTGTCAGATTGTTTTTCGTAAACAATTTGGAAAATAAGTTTTTTACACGGTTATAAGAGATAAGTTTGTGTTGAAAATGGTTTTCAATAAGTTTTATAGTGTTTGTGAATAAAGAGAGAATTAAATCTTGTTAAACAAGTGATAATTCACAATTTTTCAATGGATCAGGTTTGTGGTAAACAAACTGAAGGTAACGTTATTCAATTGTTTTATGGCATCAACAAACACATTATACAATGTAAACCAGGTATTAATTACTTATTTCATTATAATCATACTTAAATACATCGATAATCATACATTTCTAGATCTTAGGTTATGTAGAAATGAATGTTTTACAAACTTTATTTTAGTTTGTTTTTTCAAGCAGACATTTTTTCGCTCGTAATTTGAATAAAGTATTCACCTCATTTAAATATTTGAAATTAGAATCATTTCAATAATAAAAATGTTATTTCCGGAAAAATATTACCGCGTTTTTCATTCGTTGCCGCTCTTTTTTCTCATAAATTAGAAAAATTTGTTATTTTTCGATACGTCCAGATTTCTAATTCTGATAATAAGTCGAAAATTGCTGATTAAAAGTGGTCAAAATGGGAAAAAGGAAGAGTAAAGACAGAGATGAAGATTATATTAGGAAGAAAATAAAGAAGTTACAAGAGAAGTTACAAAATACAACAAAGGAAGTTCCAGATGAAAATGTTGAAGATAATGAAGAAACAGGACGCTCGGAAACACCACCTTTTCGCCCCCCCGAACAAGAAAATGATGCAGGTGTGTTTAGGTTTTATTAACTTACAATTATCTTGTGAATCTAGTTGACTTAAGAGCTGTCACATTGCGGTCAGACAAGTCAAAGTAAAACGATAACATGAGCTAACCTACCACGAGGAGAGTAGAGTTAAGATTCAATAGAAAATTGTACAACATTGTTCTGACTTAGAGCTATCACCACTCTAGGGATAGACGAGTCAATTAAGCTATTGACCATGAGCTAACACTTTGAGGTTAGACGAGTCAAAACAATAACATAATACAATGTTGAAAGAAATGTATACTGTCCTTCCAGATATTACTGTAGGGATATATCAGGCAAGAAACAATATCAATAATATTACAATACAAACTTTGACCATGAGCTAACTCCTTGAAGTTAGACGAGTCAAAATGAAGATACTTACCTATATACTTACTGACTTAGAGCTTATCACAATGAGGATAAGACAAAGTCAAAAATTGGTATATGATGCAATCCTAATACTAGACAAGTCAAAAATTGAATGGAAATATTCATTTTTAAGTTATTTGTTCATTCTAAAAACAAAATTTGTCACTGTTGATTACAGATGTTGAAGATCTACCAGAAGAATTCTTACTGGCATTAGGGAAAGAAGGAGAAGAAAAATTGGAGGCGGGAGATCCCATCAGACCTGAGCTTGCATTGAGATGGTCAAGAATTATGTGTGAGGGGCTAGAAAAAGAAGCTAGAGAAGCTATATGTGACAAATATCCGACTCCCAATAACTTTAAAAATGCTATTGCTCCAATAATGAATGCTGAAATCGCAGCCTCCCTCTCTGAACCAACTCAAAAAAGGGACAGCAAAATTATTTACAGACAGAAAATGATTGGAAAACTAATGACTTGCCTAGGAAAATCTCTTACAAACATCCTTAAGGGAAACATAAATAGTAAACTTCTGGTAGAAGAAATAAATGATGCAGCAAAAATTGCCGCTGATATTTATCATGATGACTCAGCATCAAGAAAATTTTTTGCTTTAGCGGGAGCTTCTAAAGTTGTTCGTGAAACAGTAAAAAGTACAAAGACCGATGAATACCTATTTGGAAAGGATTTTGCAGACAAAATTAAGTCTGCACAGACAATTGAAAGGACTGGAGCTCAGATAAAAGCACAGGAAAAAACTCAAAATAAGAGCTTCCCAAAACCCATTGCTAAGAAACAGGGAAACTGGAAACGCCCACCGCAACATCAACAGAATCAGTACCAACGGAACCGCAGTGGGCAACAGCCTTCATATCAGTACAAGAAACAAGTACCAGTAAATCATCCACCTCGACGAACCCAGAAACCTCCACCACCCAGATCCAGATACCATCGCTAGAAAACCAGGTACATGCAGGTCGTGTAAAACTATATTTTAATAATTGGTTACATATTACAGACGATCCTGTAGTATTAAGTTGGATCAATGGTTATGAAATACCATTTTGTAGTGAACCTCTTTTTTCTGAAATGAAAGATCAATGTTGGTCTAAGAATGATAAAGAGTTAATTGAAATTGAAATTTATAAACTAATTAGTCTAGGTGCAATATCTGAATGCTCTTATTGTACAGGTCAATTTCTTTCCCCCATTTTTTTGATACCTAAGACTAATGGGAAATTCAGATTTATCCTAAACCTAAAAGAATTAAATAAATACATAGATACAGAACATTTTAAGTTAGAAGATATGAGAACTGCTTGTAAATTAATCTCAAAAGATTCTTATATGTCAACCATGGATCTGAAAGAAGCATATTTTTCCATACCTATGTCAGAGAACTCTAAAAAGTTTTTAAGATTTACTTTTAATGATAAATTATTTCAATTTAATGTCTTACCGTATGGTCTATGTACAGCACCATATGTATTTACAAAAGTAATGAAACCTATCTGCACTTACCTCAGAAAACAAAACATCATACTATCATGTTATTTAGATGACAGTATTTACTTTAATAACTCAAAAAAGATATGTAAGAAAGATACAGACTTTGCATGTAAATTATTACAAGACTTAGGTTTTGTTATCAATTTTGAAAAGAGTTCTCTCACACCAAGTCAGACCTGCAAATACTTAGGATTAATATTAGATTCAAAAAATCTTTCCTTGTCAGTCCCACAATCAAAACAGTTGTCTATACTTGAAAAGATCAATTTTTTCCAAAGAAAAGAGTTTTGTAAAATTCGAGAATTTTCTCAATTATTAGGCTTATTGAATTCAGTTTGTCCAGCTATTCCATATGGGTTAGTTTACACCAAATTATTAGAAAGAGAAAAATATTTAGCTTTATTAAACTCAAATGATAATTATGATGCAAAGATGCACTTACCTGAAAAGATAAGGCCTGAACTAGACTGGTGGATTAATAATATTAAGGAAAACAATCCTATAAGACAATACAACTTTGCAATTGAAATTCACACCGATGCTTCGACTACAGGTTGGGGGGCAGTCTGTGGATCTGAAAAAGCTTCGGGTTCATGGTCAGAGTCTGAAAAACAACACCACATAAATTTTCTAGAACTAAAGGCAGCCTTTTTGGGACTAAGATGTTTCTCAGAACATCTGATGAATTGTGAAATTTTAATGAGAGTGGATAATACTACGGCAGTAGCCTATATTAATAAGATGGGCGGAATACAATTTCCACATCTCAACAATATTACACGGGACATTTGGCAATGGTGTGAGAATAGGAAAATTTGGTTGTTGGCATCATATATAAATACGAAGGACAATGTTGAAGCAGATATAGAGTCACGGAAAGTTAATATTGAATGGGAATTATCTCACAATGTGTACCAAAAAATTGTTTTGCAGTTTGGCTATCCTGAAGTTGATTTATTTGCATCTAGAATAAATAGTAAATGCAAAAAATTTGTGGCATGGAAAAGGGATCCCGAAGCTATGGCTATAGATGCTTTTACCTTAAACTGGAAAACATTTTTTTTCTATGCCTTCCCACCATTTTCTCTAGTACTAAAATGTTTACATAAAATTAAGACTGATAGAGCAACGGGTATCCTAGTATTTCCTTATTGGCCGTCTCAACCATGGTTTCCCTTACTAAAGTCCTTAACAGTAAATAACATAATATTATTTCAACCAAATAAATATTTACTATCGTCCCCTTACAGACCGATTCATCCCCTCCACCAACAACTTACCCTGGCTGCAGGGCTGCTGTCAGCGAAGCATATGTGAGAAGAGGCACTCCAGCTTCAGCGCTTCAAGTAATGCTAAATTCGCTTTCGAACAATACAATGAAACAGTATGATACAGCCCTTAAGTTGTGGTGGAAATTTTGTTTAGAACAAACCATAAATCCATATCAAGCCTCAATTCCCTACATTTTAAAGTTTTTAAGCGAACGTTTTAATGCTGGTTCTTCATATGGGACTATTAACTCCACTAGGTCAGCATTATCATTACTGATAGGCCCTAGAGTAGGAAACGATGATAGAATAAAACGGTTTATCAAAGGTGTTTTTAGATCAAAACCTCCCACACCTAAATATAATGTTACTTGGGACCCAAGTCAAGTATTAAATCACCTAGCGTTATGTTATCCTAATGAAGATATCGGATTAGAAAAACTTACTAGAAAACTAGTCACCATTCTCGCATTAACGACAGGTCATAGAGTTCAAACTCTATCCCTTATCAAGTTGCAAAACGTAAAATTTGTTAGTAACGGCATTCAAATACACATTCCAGACCTGATTAAGACCTCGAAAAGAGGAAATTTTCAACCAATTTTACATTTGCGAGAGTATGATTCTAGAATAGAAATTTGTCCAGTGAATACTATAAAATCCTATATTAAAATGACTGCTGCTCACAGGTGCGAATCTGGTAGTTTAATATTAACCTATAAAAAACCCTATCATACAGCATCGACACAAAGTATAAGTAGATGGATAAAATGTACTTTAGAAGAGGCAGGGATAGATATTACCTGTTTTACTGCGCATAGCACTAGGCATGCAGCGACATCGTGTGCTAAAAGATCTGGCATCAATATAGACCAGATACAAAAAACTGCTGGTTGGTCGAAAAATTCGGCCACATTTGCTAGATTTTATAACAGACCCATATCTGAAGATCCTTCGGAATTTGGGCATGTCATTTGTAATACTGCTGTATTGTAATAATTTTTTATATATAATAAAATTTCCATTTTAATTTCGACACGGAGTATTAATTCACAACCCTTGCTTCAAACAGCTACATGTAAAACCCGTCCTAGTTGAGGATTAAATATAATTATATGATTAAACGAACTTACCTTAAGTGAAGTTCTATCATAATTATATGAAGATCCTCAACTAGGACGGGTGACCCTACCCACCCTTAGTTAATGTTATGTAAATGTTTTAAAAATTGATATACCATTACCCAATTACTTACTGGGTTGTTCATGGATGACTTTGAACGTAATGAAGTTAATTTAAGTGTTGCCATGCACGTCAACGGACATGGTTCTTTCTTTTTTTTTTAGAGCTTTGAAATTTGTGATGGCGCGGATACAATATCCTGTTACTACATGTAAAACCCGTCCTAGTTGAGGATCTTCATATAATTATGATAGAACTTCACTTAAGGTAAGTTCGTTTAATCATATAATTATAGGTAATTGCAGTTTGAGATGTTTAACTAGCTGTGCTAAGAGTCTGGGATATTAATTTTGTTTCGTTTATTTTGTGACTTTTATGTGAAGACGGGACGTTTGGTACTTTATTGTGCAACCTGTAAACATTAGAGACATTTAGGATTGTCTTTATAGAATTCATTAAAATGGTCCAATTTCTTACATTTATATGTATATGTGCGTCTCCAAAGTAACGTTTATCTTATCAATATTTAAAGTTGTATTACCTACATTCACTTTCGGGATAATATTTGCAAACAACAACTCTGTAATATCTATTCATATTTATAAATTCGGCGATGGTTTTTGCGTATGCTTGTATACGATTTTTATTATAAGGTTGTTCGAAAGGAAATTATTAATAATTACTGTGTTTACGAATCTCATGTTTTTCATGTATTTAGGTATATTTAATACCTAATGTTTAGTGCGTCGTGAGTTAGAGACATGGTAGTAGATTCCTGTACCCCGATAGTCCGTTATGGAATTTAACATTTGAACTTTACTATTTGCGAAACATAGTAAACATAATTGTATTTGATCTGTGCCGCACATTTAACAGATTAATGAGGATTAAAGATGATTATTACCTGTCAGATTAGCAAAAACTATGTTCTGTTTACTTTTCTTAATTACATGACTTCGATAAAAACTGTTAGTAGCAAAAAGGTATTACGTTTAATAAGGAGGTCAGCATCTATGTATTAATATACTCACATAAGGCATTCTGGATCGGTTTATGTTATCTTAGTAAATCTTTATTTTATTTGTATCGTATTTTACTACAGAAATATGTCTTGGCACTCATTCTAAAATATGGGGTTATGGCAGAGATAGCTATTATTTGATCCGCACTTGCTATCCATCCTGACAAAATGTTCAATTTAATATTAGTAAGCTCATTACGTGGAAGTAACACCTACCTCTGCAATAAGCTTTGTACTTGAAACACCGCAGAACTTTTCCTTTAGTTCGTCGAAAACAATGGTTCATCCGGGAAAGTTGATCAAAGTAAAGGTCCAAGTTCGAGCCATGGTCATCCGGACCTATGGTCGATTGAGCCGTGAAATCTGCGCGGTCGAGCTATTGTTCCACTGAAGTTTCCACTTCATTTGGCTTACGAGTCATTGATCTGACTAATTTGAATTTAAAAACACAGATCAGTTTTTATTTTGGACCAATTCGTTTCATTGGTTTAGTATTTTTTGGCATTATTTATGTCTGTATATTATTATCATCATAATGCGTAGGTACACAACACATGTAGGAAAATCAAGACCCTTTCTGGGATAGTAAAAACGAATAAGTAAAAATAATATCACTATTTCTATCACTATCAGTAACTATAGGTATACATTATACGAGTATTGGGATAATATTGTACCTAAAGTTTTCACTAATAAATAGACAGTTTCACATGGAAGGTTTGGTATTAATTGTTATCTCTAATAAATAATAATATACCAGAGAAATTGAAATTTTTCTGTCTTTTCACATACAATTTTACACCTGCAATATATTTGTGTTTATGGAAATATCTAGTCATTTTCATACCAACATGTAGTCTCACATTACAATCTTTGCAATGATTACCTTCACAACATCTGGTAAAAGCTTACACAAATACTTACTAGGAACTAAATTATCTACATCTTGAACAATTCTAGTAACTATCCCTGAGCGGTAGTTTTCTATAAATACATGACTGGCGTAGTATTAACGCACGACAGGATAATTGAAGAAGAAAGTGTTTGCTGTCATTGATCTGCATACTTGATGATAAACTGCTAGTGCTGTAGTGAGGGGTGATAGGATATCGACACTTTCTCCGAGATCCTTGCGAAACTGTGCGAGTAACAGTAAAGGGAGCTTAAGTTGTGACGCTATAATATCACTTCAACGTGTGTCTCTTGTTTGTAAGCAAATTTGTGAGTTCTGTAAAAAGGAAAGAGAAGCGCTTCTGCTTCTGTATTTTTCATTGTAAGTGTCGTATTTACATGGTTACGTTATCATTACATCTGGAAAGCGTTTATAATTTGAGTCTGCATTGTACATTTATTATAACAAAAAAAAATGTAAAATAAACATTATTTTACACGATACAGGAATTTCAATAAATATATTACTAATATAATTATATTAAAATGGGAATGTATTCAATTAGATATGGCGTCTTTATAAAGTTGTTCTTCTTCTTATCGAGTGGGCTGCAAAGCCCTGGTGTCAGAGTTTATTCAAACCGCCTCACGGCCTCTGACGTGGTTTTTATGTAACGACTACTACCACCAGTGATAGTAGCCGGGACCAACAGCTTAACGTGCCATCCGAAGCACGGAATCATCTTTCTTTTCAGACAATCAGGTGACTCAGCCTGCAATGTCCTAACCAACTGGGGAAAAACGCACAAAGTGACATTTCACTAGGTGCCCCCCGTGGGAATCGAACCCACGACCTCCGTGTCAAGAGCCCAATGCTCTAACCATTAGACCACGGAGGCAGTTGCGGATAAAGTTGTTAAAATTAGATTACATAATTTTTAGACTAATATCGATGATTCGACGTTGTTTCGGTTTGGATGTAAAAACTAAACGCGGAACTTAAAGCTGGGACAAAAAATTATCGTGATCACTTATTTATAGCAAACCTCTTAAAAACCGATCTAACGCTTTGTAATAATCTAAAGATACCGCCCTACATTCTGGGAGGAGGGAGCGATTTATAATTTAATGGTACATTTTTTGTAATAATAATAACAGATAGGCGAAAACCCCTTATTTATAGGCAGGTACATGTTCAGCAGTGGATTCTTTGTGGTTGATAATAAAATTGTTCTTTGAAGCCCATTTGGCTTCACATGGCAGAAGATGACAAAAAAGATACCGACCCTTTTGAGCGAAGTACCTAAAATGCGATGTAGAGACAACTAAGCTTTTCATTGGACAACATACTATGCTTTTTATTGAGAGGATTTGAATATGAGAGGAAAAGCTTTTAACCAACATTGGAATTTATAAATAATTATTTTAAAGATTACTCAAACATTTTTTATTTAATAAATCATTAGTATAAATTAACAAACGTTAACTTTTAGATATTTTACAATGATTAATTGAAATGTTGGACGTTTCTTTTTCGTATCCCTACCCTACGTAACGTTAAAATGCAAAAACGTAAAACAACAAAAACCATTAATAATCGATATCGATAAATAATAATTCCGCAACTTGAATGAAAGTACTTTCGTTCGCGGAAGCCGTCGCGGTCGCAACCTCATCGAAAGTAAAAGCTGATTGGTCGGTACCGGATTTACCTACTTGATGGTTTGCGTTAAACCACATCGTTTGTTTTGGGTGAGGAAACGTTCAATGACCTTTGACTATGAATCAACAATTTTAAGATTTCGAGCATTTGTCGAATGTTCAGACTTTTTGAACGTGAGAAAAAGTTTCATCACGCAATTAACTGCCGTTAATGAAGAGCAAAGGTTTAATAAGAAAAAAATTATGATTACAATCAATTTAGACCATAAATTTCTAATTGTTATAATTATTTATCATGGGTATTATCCCCCCAATCCAAAGTGTCATTCGTACCGTGCTGATGGATGCGTGGCTGGAGGGGAGTCCAGTCGTTAACGGTGGCTCTCGGATACCGGAGAGACTCCGGGAGTATTTTTCTCTTCTGCCGGCATGCGGGGCTCTGTCGGTGGCGATGTTGTTTTCCCTAGCTACTCGTGGGACTTTTATGGAACCAAATTCAGAAGAAAACTTATTACTTTCTTCCTCTCTGGAGTCTCTCCAGGGAGGAACTGTTGCTGGGCTGGAAGGAGCATTTAGCGCCCTCCAAGTGCCCAGTACAAAACCCTCCGGATCGACTGGAAGTCAGAGGGCGAGGGAGATCAGCAGTGACTCCGAAGTGCCTATGACGGACAAGCGAACGAAGGGTAAGGACAGGGCAGCCAAACGGCTAAAACTGTCTGGAGCTGCTCGGAAGCGGCTCAAGAAACTGATGGCGACTGGGATGGGGGCGGAAGAAGCTCTGTCACTGTGCCAAAAGACTTGGGCTGAAATTCCGAGGCCGAATCCAACCCCGGAGCCGAAGACGCTGAAGCGAAACCGCTCCGAGGAGGAATCACCCCAAGGGCAGCCAAAAAAGGCTCCCAAATTGACGGGGAGTGAGAGACCCAGCTACAAAGAGGTAGCTGGATCCATGCGAGTGGGGATCCGCAACTCGAGCCCCATGAGCGACGCGGAGATGGTGCAGGTCCATCACGCCTTAATTGCAGAAATTGCGATTTTGGAAAAAGGAACTGCACCTAAATTTGTGGGATTCAACCACAGGCCAGGCTGGGCTCTGATCACATGTGAAGATCAGGCCGGGGCAGACTGGCTGGCGGGGAAAATCCCACAACTAAGACCGTGGCCGACTGCTGAGCTCTCCCTTATGTCGGAGAGCGAGCTTCCAAAGCCGGCAGTGGCCACAACTTTTATACCCAGCAGTGAGGCGCGGTCCTTGGTGGAAAGCCTAGCTGTACTTGGGGCGCAAAACGAGGGGCTCAACACTGAGCACTGGAGGGTGCTCCACAGCAGGAAGGAAGAGAGTGGGTGGATAGCCACCTTCTCTCTGGACGAACCCTCTGTGGAGGCTCTCAGAGCAATGGTGTGCAGGGCGACTCTTGGTTTTAAAAAGATACTTTTTAAAATCAAGAGTAGCACTGAGTGCCCCCCTCTCATAGAGGAACCACCCCAGGCGGGGCCGAGCTCACAGACGGCGGGAGGCTCCGGAACGCAGAGAGGGACAGGTCCCCAGAGCAATCTGGGGCAGGGAACTTCTGCGCCCGGTGGCCGCGCTGATGGGGGAAGGGCCACGAAAAGGGGTGGCCTCAAAAGAGGGAATGCACATAGGGCAGCCCAAACCAGCCGTGGAGGCAGGAAGCCGCGGGCAGGTGGAGCAGGGCCCAATGTGCAATAAAAACAAACAGTGCTTGTACAAAAGGAATCGGTGAGGGTCCTACAGGCAAACCTCCATCACGCCACGGCTGCGTCCGCGGTGATGGAGTGTTGCCTTGTTGAAGGAAAAGCAGACATTGCCCTCATCCAAGAACCTTGGGTATCACACTCAACCATTCTAGGTCTAAACTCTGCTGGTAAGTTACTTGCTAACGCTGGCACGGGCAACAGACCCAGAGCTTGTATTGTTTTCAACAAGAACATTAATTTTTTACCTGTTCCAGAGTTTTGCTTGGACGACCTGGTGGCAGCGTACGTTGATCTCAAAGGGTGGAATGGGTCAAGAGTAATCCTGTGCTCGGCCTATTTACCTGGAGAGAAACCAAATCCCACAGAAGACTTAGAGCGCCTGGTTGAATTCGCCAGGGCAGAAAACGCCGAGCTTCTAGTGGGCTGTGATGCGAACGCCCACCACACTTCATGGGGGAGCACGAACATCAACGATAGAGGTGAGTTGCTTTACGACTTTCTCACAATTAACTGTCTTCACACGTTAAATAAAGGATGTGTACCGACTTTTGTAACAAGTGCTAGGCAGGAAGTTCTGGACATCACCATCACTACTACCAACATAGCCAGGCACGTCAACGACTGGAGGGTAAGTAATGAAACATCGATGTCAGACCATAAACATATATATTTCGAACTTAGAGCTAGATTGGCTATCGAAACCGTTACTTATAGGAGCCCAAAGGCGACCGACTGGAATGTCTATAGAGACAAACTAAGGCGAAACCTTGAAAAAGCGCCTAAAAGTATTAAAGATGTCGAGAGTTTGGAGCTGGCAGTTGAAATAATAACTGCCAGCATTAGGGACGCATACGAGGATAGCAGTCCCTTAAAAACCAAAACCTCGAAACGTAGAGTGCCGTGGTGGAACTTAAAGCTAGATAAGCTTAGATCGGAGACACGGAAACTCTTTAATAAGGCTAAAAAGACCAGCAACTGGCAGGTCTACAAAACAGCCTTAACTGTATACAACAACGAAATTAGGAAAGCGAAAAGAGCGTCATGGAGGAAACTCTGCGAGGAAATAAATAGTCTGCCTCAAGGAGCGAGAATCCATAAGATGCTCTCTAAAGCTAAGACTAATCAAATTGGGCTTCTTAAGAGACCAAACAACTCCTTTACGTCAAACGAAAAGGAAACATTAGAGTTACTTGCGCATACTCACTTCCCAGGCTCTAGCTGTCAGGGTGATTCTGACAGACAGAGCGTTCCTAGGCTAAGACCTCGGAATGAGGATTGGAATGGGGCCGCTCTGGTTATAAGGCCGAAAGAAGTTGAGGCAGCCATTAACTCCTTCAAACCTTACAAAACATGTGGAGATGATGGAGTACTGCCTGTATTTTTACAGCAGGGTAGTGATATCCTAATCCCATACATGGTCAAGATCTTCAGAGCAAGCTATGCCTGTGGTCACATACCGGAACAGTGGAGTAAGGTCATAGTTCTATTCATACCTAAGGCTGGTAAAAAAGACTTCTCATTGCCGAAATCTTTTAGACCGATAAGCCTATCCTCATTTCTTTTGAAAACGATGGAAAAGGTACTGGACAGACATATTAGAGATGGGGCCCTAAATAACAGACCCATCCACCCTAACCAACATGCCTACCGCAGAGGTAAATCTACGGAATCTGCTCTGCTCGACCTTACTGACAGAATAGAAAGGGCACTGGAGGACAAACAAATTGCACTTTGTGCATTCCTAGACATTGAGGGCGCTTTTGACAATACACCTATCAGAACACTGGTCAGGGGACTCGAACTAAAACAGGTAGACCCGATCACGATCAGATGGGTTAAGTCGATGCTCTCAAACCGAAGAGTAAAACTTACTCTTCACTCTACCACATTAGAAGTGGCCACGACAAGGGGTTGTCCGCAAGGAGGTGTATTATCGCCCCTACTATGGACCCTTGCTGTGGATCAGCTCTTGTATAAGTTGGCCGACCTCAGAATTGACACTCAAGGCTACGCTGATGACCTAGTGATCACAGTAAGGGGTAACTGCCAACACATGATATCATCCATCATACAAAGAGCTCTCAACACCATAAGTGCATGGTGTAGAGAAAACGAATTATCGGTCAATCCTGGTAAAACTGTTATAGTGCCGTTTACGAACAAGCGAAAGCTTGAAAGGCTTATGCAGCCTACTCTGAATGGCAATCAGATACAATTTTCCACGGAAGTTAAATATCTGGGCGTAACCTTTGACCAGAAGCTTACTTGGAACCGACACTTAGAAAACGTACTGCAGAAGGCCAAAATTGCCTTGGGTACATGTAGTCGTATGGCAGGGCTGAATTGGGGGCTAAGACCCAGAACAGCCTTGTGGTTGTACACTGCCATTGTGAGGCCAGTAGTAACATATGCCTCTGTGGTATGGTGGAAGAAGACCAAACAGAGGACTGCAATTACCCAGCTAAGCAGTCTACAAAGAACCGCTTGCTTAATAGCAACTAGAGCCATGTCGACCTCGCCTGGGGAGGCGCTTAATGCACTGTTGGGGCTGCCACCTTTGCATTTGCATGTGCAAAGAGTGGCAATGGCAGGCATGCATAGAGTCGCCTCTCAGACGACAATGAATTGGCTTTCGCAAGGACTGAGATCTTTTAAAGACTCAGTCATGGGAATTCCCACTCTAGGCATGATAACAGATGTTATGCAGCCTAAGAACAAATATACAAAACACTTTACTGTGGAGCTACCATCCAGAACTGACTGGCTAAATGACAATGTGCATTGGAAAGCCGGCAGCCTTGTTTGGTTCACTGATGGCTCCAAGTCTAGAAATGACGTAGGCTGTGGAGTATATGGAGAGCGTCCGAGGTTCAAAAAAAGCACAAACCTCGGAAGATATGCCTCCATATTCCAGGCAGAGGTATATGCCATCCTAGAGTGCGCGGAGGCGAATCTGCAAAAGCGCTACGTCAACCATACTATCTATATAAACTCCGATAGTCAAGCAGCGTTATTGGCGCTGGCTTCGGACACAATAAGTTCGAAGCTAGTGGACAACTGCTTGACTCTCCTCAATACCTTGGGCGCATTGAACAAGGTCATTCTAAGATGGGTTCCTGGGCACTCGGGCATCGTAGGCAACGAAAGGGCCGACGAGCTGGCGAGAGATGGGGCTAGTGGCACGCAGTATGGACCAGAGCCGTTCTGTGGAGTCCCTAAAAGCCTAGTCAATTTAACGCTTAGGAACCTATGTCTAGAAAAATCGATTGATCACTGGATGAATACGACAGGATTAAACCATTCCAAGGCACTAATTGCGGCATTCGACTGCAAAATGGCAAAGGAGAGAATCGCGCTCAGCACGACAAACTTGCGCATCATAGTAAGGGCGCTGACGGGACACTGTAGGCTGAACAAACACCTTACGACCCTAGGCATAAGGGACTCGAAACTCTGCAGATTCTGTCTGGAGGAGGACGAAACCCCCATTCACATCCTTTGTGAATGTGGCCCACTAATGCACAAACGATATACTCGCTTGGGTAAACACTCTGTTCATCCGAGTGAAGTAAAATTTTTCACTGCTAAAGAAATCCTACAATTCCTCAAGGAAGTGGGTATTAGCAGTGAACTGTAACTATTGTGGCGATCACAAAAGATCTACATAAGGTCGAAGTGATACTAGTCTGGAGTAGACTCGAATAGCCGCTTTACACAAAAAAAAAAAAAAAAAAAAAAAAAAAAATGGGTATTATCATTATTTTCTCGTCGTTTATTATAAGTAATTCTGTATTTCCAGTTTTTCATAGATTCAAAATAAACTAGCGAACTAAATACCGGATTTATACGAATCCTACTTTATCTTCATTATCCTACTGCAAGGCACAGGCCTAGCCTCGAGGAAACTAGGTGTATAGGCGTCCACCATGCGGGCCCGAAGTGGTTTGGTAGGATTATACGCATCAGAATTTCTTCTTCAGCGAATGCTGGTTGCAGGGTTCAGGTGTCAGTTTATAAATAAGTTTATTGTAGGGTACGACAATTAGTGTCATCATCAATATACTAATCCTATATAGCACATACATACATAAACGTCTAACTGCAGGGCAACAGCTGCTCTCACGAATGAGAGTGAGAGGTAATGGGCTATCCACCACGAGCCAAGTCTGAATTGGTGAAGGTTTTGTTTACACCCATAATAAATACATAATTATTTGCAAAGGGCGTGCATGGATTTAAGAATTCGTATAGTACCTAATTCCAGCAAATAATTTAAAAGCCAAACGTAGAAAGGTTGCAAGTAACTACTAAACCAAGTGACGTCCTTGTCAAATTACTCAGATATTTAACACTAATTAAACGTGTAACAATGAATCGTAAAATAAACAATAGTTTGTAAATGTTTACAGACACGTTTATTTTACAATTTTAGAACCCTGTGTTTCTGGTGAAAAAGTGTACAAATAGAGTTGATTTCAGCGGTACTTGTAGGTACCTTTTTTCACTTATCGCACAGCTATTTCAACACAAATAAGGGATAATGGATACCTAATAAGGTTTCAGGTTTATTTTGTAGTTTGGAAATCCATCAGTCGAAACGTTGTTCCATCATAAAACCCTAAAGATTTCAGGATAATTTTAAATATTACCTATTTATTACTTTCAGCAAAGTTTCCGACGACCTCGAAAGGTAATGTTATGACTATGTAAGCGAACGAATATTAAAAAAAGCTTACAAAAACTTTTGACAATTCATAATTAAAGAAACTAATCGATCATTTGGCGATGATTTTTTAAATGTTTAGTTGAGTAAAATATTAATCATCCACTATGCCGGAAACCATGAGCAAATTAACAAGCACCATAACATCTTGAAATCGGTGTTTACTATAGTGAAAGTTACACATTGTGTCGACAATGTTATCGAAGTAGTTATTGACCGAGACCGCAATTGATAACCACAACATATCTAAAACTAGACAACTAAATATTATCATCTAAAAAAATATTATCTTAATTTTGTAAGACTACCTAATTTTCCGTTTTGATATTTTTTATTTATTTGCAACACATAGTAGCTGACTACAATGTATCACGTACATGAACATATAACAAAAAGGTTTAATAAATATCTTTATTAAATACGAGTATACTTATACCGTTTATTTGTATAGGTATATAGCATAATTATTTGGAGATGCAAATCTAAACTAATGTTGTTTAGAATAACTTTCTTGAAAAGTTTTTTTTTTATTATTGACGGGTTTGCTCTTGAAAAGAACCTAATTGTAACAAAAATTAATAGAAAAACTACAGGTTTTCACCTAAAACCTTTAAAGCACCAGAAATGTTTAAACGCTTCAAAGGAATACAACTAACAGTAGGTAAAACCTGTATAACACACTTCACATCTTCAAGGACAACTGTTATGTACATCTTCGTAAGTATTTGTTCTTCAATCCGTTTCAAACGAACTGCAAACGGAAAGCAATTAAGAGTGCCCTCCACAAATCCACTCTCACACATCATAAAGATGTCCGTTGTAGGTCAACATTGTCTACATTATTAACAGAATACAATAGCAAGTGATGTGATCCATGAAACCGAGTCGATGTATCCGAAACCATCCGTGCCAAGGACTGAATCACGGTGATTGTGTCGGATGCGCCAGCGCAGCGCCGTTCTGTCACCTTGCATTTAGAATAGGGTCAATCGAACTTTAGAGGATCACGATCTAAGATAATCTGTATGCCAATATAATGCTAAACGGATTTTACTTCGTTTTACGTACTCTGTAAGACCCTTCGAATAATTATCTTAAAAGTATATTCGAATGTCAAGGTAATGAGAAAGAAAGTGCAGAAAGTAAAACGCAAACTAACGAATTATTCATAACACCGGAGCGTGAAGACAATGACACAAATTAGTTTACGAAAATAATAGTAAAACAATATTCCGATTTCCAGTTAAATCTTAATATTATGTCTATTACAACGTCTCAAAGTTGGAAATTGAATGGAAAGATAGAGCATCGACCGAATGAAGTAGCGTATTTAGAAATAAAACGTTTCCGTAGCGAACTGCTTTCCGTACTGCAATCGGCAATCGATTAAATCACGCATTAAATCAATTGACTACACCTGAGTAGCATTACTTTCTTTTATCATTATTTTTGTGTATCTTTACCAACGCTCTATTTACCGTCTGTTACGGTTTTAATTTCAATGTCAATAGAACTTTCGTTCTCTTTGTATTTCAAGGGCTTCGCATTTCTTTACTATTTTGTTGTTTAATGGTATTTTGTACAAATTTATTTGTTGCTTCTGAAATATTGTTGAACAACTTCCATTTGGCTTGGCATTTGTTCGAAATGATTAAATTTATGGGTCGCTGTTTCTTAACACAATCATTATTGCTCGTTCGTTTGTGATTTCAAGGCACAGGCGCAGTTTTGAAAGCAGGCATTACTAGACTAGCACAAAGGCACTGACACTAAATGGCTGGCTGCAGGGCGGCATGCCATGCCAGAGGCACTGATATTACCAATGTACCTACTATTAACTAGAAAGTACCTACTACTCCAAGTTTTGTCTTCCGGGTTTTTTTCTTTTGGCAATCGTAAAAATAGTGCTGCACAAATGACTGAACCAATTTCAAAAATACAAAAGGACGCCTATTTGATACCAAGAATAATTAATGTTTGCATTATTAACAAGAAAATGATGGTAACCTTAACAATACTGAAGCCATCAAAAATATTAAACATTTTGACATTATTCAAACAATGTTTTAACGTGATTCGAACAATGAATAATGTTACAATAACTCATTGTTTCGTATTCTATCGATCTAACATTTTGACTGCTAAACTTTGTGGCAAAGTTCAGGACAGGCATAAATTTTCTAAACAGCACCCAGTTATTTGAAATTTACCGAGAGATATGCCTTACTAGGAGGTAGACAGACAAAATAAAAAAGTACAACACCTATAAAAATAGAGAGGACCTTAAAAATTATCTAGACGACGTATAGTGCTCAGACCCATAAACAACATTAGTCACTGAAAAGACTAGATTTATTAATCTCACAATTCACCTTTTTGACATCCCTGTCAACATAGTTGCAATTATATCCAGTGAGATGCAGACCGCACCACATACAACTAATGCCAGATCATATCTCACTCATCATACTACAATGGTACCTCACAAACATTGCTAATGCGTATAACATATGTAAATCTTGACTTACAATGCGTCGTATACATTCAAGAAAGTGAAATTGTTGGATTTATTAAAATAAACTGACCATAATAGTAAGTAACGATCACTTACGGGCGACAAGTTGCTATAGTTACAAGAGAGAGTGAAAATAAATTTCCAACAAAGACGGTTAAAGATGGAAATAGAAATGGAATCACATAAAATGTAGTAATGGCTATCAAAGATGATATAACAGACTTTGTAGTCATAATGTTAGCATCTATTGCAAATAATAACAACAAATGGTAGGAATAGAAAATTCTATTTATAAATCTAAATAACATAAGTGATTGTGATGAAAATTGTTTCTTCTGGTCTTATTTTTCTAGTAACTCCACAAAAAAATCGTAGTATACTTATATGTAGGTACTTCTTTTGAATAAATTAAGAACTTCGGATATTTTTATAAAAGCTTTCTATATTTATTAAATTTTCCTTCTCTTAGGACTGAAAATATACAGTATATTACCAGTTCCTAAAATGCAATGACAAAAGAAATTATTTTTGATAAAGTTTTTTACTATTTGTGTTTATGTCAAATCAATCAACTTGATTATCTCAAATAATAAAATTAATTAAGTTCAGACTTGATAATGTCACTCAGTGATTTAGAGTTCACGCACCAAACTTGGTGGCCTTCAGCCTACCACTCCTACCGAACCTAAAGTACCACTTCAACAACAGGATGTTGCCGTCACGACATTTTTGTATTGCATTTGCATTTTATGACAAGCCGTTTTAAATTTTATCATCCAATAGACAAGCCTTTTTGCTTAAGTCTTAAAATCGGATTTAGTCTGATTTGGTTTCGCAATCTCGGTCTATCGTTTTGTATACAATTTAAAAGATAAAATCTTCTGTTTGTAGTTGGTATATAATTGAGACATCTCAAAAGGATTAAGTTTGTTTGTCAGGTTGTATTTATTCCGATTGTGCCGTGATGTTTGCAAGAAACTCATTAGCTTTGTAGATTTGTATAAGTACGATAATCTTTTTCGAGTTAACAGGCTTTTTTGACTACTTGTTTAACGATTTGTCTTGAATTGTAAATAAAGAGGCTCGACGTTTTATTTACACTTTTTTCAAAGAATACCACGTTCTTTTTAAATGAGTGTGAGTTTTTAAGTACCTAATTATGCTTAGTATTATGTTAATGATAAATTGAAATATTCGTTTACTATTTGCCACCTGCCTTGAATTTGCTTCACTTTCAGGATATGATCCCTACGTATCAGGAATTCTTGGCAATTGGTTAATTTAGGTTGAAGAATGAAAGAAAAAACAAAAAAATATTGTAAATACATTTTTATATTTTGTGTCATGGTTGGCATAGAACAAGTTTTCATAAAGCATTATTAACATGTTATCGCATTGCTTGCTACCTTGATGCTACAAACATCTATTTGTCCTCAGGGTTCATGAAAAAAAATATGTTGTTCTCTAGAAGATTAACATAATCATGAATAGAATATCATTAAACCAGGTATGATTATATCTTATCTGCTTAAAAAGTAACACTATAATTATGACAATAACTACTTTAGATACGATTCTTTTATCTAGTCTAGTTATTGTTTCAATACCAAGGACTTTCACATCATAAACCCTGTAAATACAATTTCTGACTTTCAATCAGTATCTTACGAAAACATCGCTAGTTTTCAACCTGTTAGTAATGATTATAGTATAATGCACCTTATGTGAATGTAATTAAGGTTAACGTATTATTAAGCAGTAGCTATTGCGAACTCATTATGATGTTATATGAGTGTATCATGTTATTTTTTGCATGTTATGTATTTTTTTTACAATTACATTGTGGTTTATTTGCTAATGTAGTTTCAGACCAGTTTTATTCATAATGTTAGCATTAGTATTATACAGGTAGTTAGCTATGTTACCTTTACATAGTTTGAACCTGTTTAGTTGCGTTAAAATTAGATTTTTTTCCTAACATATTTTTATTCATTTGTCGTTCGGTTTTTTGTTTGCTTTATTGCACCTATCTGTCTGTCTGTCAATTGCTTGACATCGACATTTAGGTCAAAGTAGAAATCAAAACGTTTACCCAAAATATCTAAAAGACCACCTTATTTGTGTAACGTAATTAGTTTTGTTTCCAGCCCTGTAATAATATTTATTTGTAAATAAAGTAGCTATATATAATTCATTAATTTCTATAAATAACAACAAAAAAGTTGTTATTAAACTAACCATTGCAATAATAGCTATTTACTATAGGTACTTGCTATTTTACAATTATCTAGTTACAGTCAAGTACAGTCGTATTGGCAAATTATTAGTAAATTTAAAGTTGTGTAATAAATTAAAAATTACTAAAGTGCCGGCCTCAAGCGCCGTACCGTACAAAATAATGTACGTATTTAAGTAATTACTTACAATCGTGTAACATTACGGCGCATCTTCAATCATTAAAGTCATCTTTCATTTTTGACGTACTTTATCATAATGAAGTTTACGGATAATTATAATAATTAAAAAAACTAATTAAGAATTAATATAACAGCAAAAAAAAATAACCAGAAGTATACCTTAGCAAATCGGACAGAAAGTGTGTATGGTCAACCACGCGTGCCCAATGCGGATTGGTAGACTTCACAAACGCATCAGAATTTCTTCTTCAGCGTATGCAGGTTTCCTCACGATGTTTTCCTTCACCGTTTGAGAGCAGTATCGGTATTACGTCCATAAGTTAGAAAAACTAATTAGTACATGGCAATGTCCACCGTGCGGATTCTATCCTGGACCCTGGTGATTGAATGTCCATACTTCTCTACAATGCGTCACCGACGTTCTTCAATACAACATTGTTATTTACAAAAATTGTTTCATACGTTATGTTTTAATAACATGAACAATTCAGACTAATGCTACTTAACCGATTTCAATTTTTAGCAGTGAAATACCATGTGAGAAATATAGTAATAAGGTATAGATAGACAACTTTCGTGTCAAAAATATACCTAATTAATTCTAAGTACGCGAGCAAAAGCTATTATTTTCCCATAAACTTAAATATTTTGAAATCATTTCACAATTTACAACTTAGAACTTCTTTATTAAGCACATCCTGCAAATTAAATGTCTATAAGCTAAAATCACCTTTATTAAGATAGGTAAAAGGTCACTTGACCAATTTAGGGAGACCAAATACATGCGTGTGTCGACACTGAACGGCGTATCTTGGGAAATAAGTATGTTAATCAGGCAATTGGTTGAAGATGGTCGGATGTTCGCGATTTGATGTGAATAACTTGAATAAGTGATTGCAAACCGGTAGAGTTTAAGAGTCAAAAGGTTGTGGCAAGTATATGTAGTCAAACTGCTTAGGTAAATATTGTGGAAAGGCTTGAGTCGTCGTAGAATTACGTAATAGGGGTGAGTTTAAACACACAGGGTTCAACTGCATGCTGACGGTTTTTATTTAGGAGATGATTAGATCATCAATCTGAACAACTTTCTCTATGGGACAAACATAGAAATCGCAAATAAAAGAATCAGCTGTACGATTACGGAGTAAGTTTGCAGTTTTGTATGGAAACGCCTTGGAAAAGCAGACTTTTTCGCTATTTCGAGGTTGGTCCTGTAGAGAAAATTACCCAGTTTGATGATCTTGAGCATCGCGGTATTTAAATAAGTATTTATTTAAAAAAAATCACGTCTTCTTCTTTTAACTATAGCCATAAGTTGTATAATATGACCTAACACATACTTAACAAAACTTGTAAATGTTTTGTTCAATAAAAAAAAAAATGGCATAAATACATATTTTGTAATACCTTCACCTCTTGCTACTCCCTCAGAGAATAGTAGCCTGGGTGACATTTTCAAAAGTATTGTAGTAAGGAAATTATGTACCTTCCGTATACCATATCTATACACGTATGTAGCAAAATGTCTTAGAGCGTTTCCTCTTATCGCTCCGCTCACCAACATATCAATACCCATGGTCGTTCAAGGCAATAATAAGTGTAATTCAAGAAAAGTTCATACGCCTCGGGCCTTGCCTAGCGTGATATGAAAGCCATTATTATTAAAAATGTACGGGTCGCATTAAAAATAAATTGTTGTTCCATTAAACTTTATGAACAACTAATTGTTGTTTAACGAAACGCTTTTAATGACGTCTGTTGTAATGTAACAATTTAAAACTGTATTTTATTTGTTGTTTGTTAAATATGGTATTGTTTTTAATGGAAATATAAGGTTATATTGTGTAATTTAGTTTTTTAATATTTTAACAATAGTGCACGAAATAAACATTCAATAATAGTCTTATTAAATTTTTATTTCGTCCATTATCGTGACTTGCAATGAAAAAATAACAGTTTAATAGGATTTTATAACCCATTGTTTATTGACAAGAAAAATTTAATAGTCCGTCATCTTACAATTATAAAAAACAACGTAAACATTTTGTAACTACTTTAAAAATGTAATTGCTTTTTAATAAGCGTAAATATGGACACATGACTGTGTCAATCAATGAAAGGTACAAAAGTACAAAAAAGGTAGGTACTTTCTGGAGTTCGGTTTTTACAACGTTATCATACAGGGTAGACATTAACAAAGAGGTGGTGAGTGGAAGAGATAATTTTAGAACCTATTTGGCCTAATAATTACAAATTTGCAAAGTGACCCAGATTTTTTAACCTAAACATGATCTTTACAATTTAGTTAGTAGTTGTAGCAAATCTCGTGATCACCTCGAAAGGGATTATGGTCGTTTATGTATGTTTTTCGTAATGAAAATAAGAAACGTTTATTAGTTTCAAGGTATAACGATCGCGATTCAAAAGCACGGCAGTAACAACAACCATTCACGACAAATGACGTAAACATATTACCTATGATTGATTGCCATTTGAAACAATAAACTTTCTGCCCATTCCGAGAACAAGGTCGCCGCTATCGAGAACCGTAATCGATCAGAATCGATACATCTGTTGGATTGGACAATAGTTAAGCTGATGATCTCGATTGATGTAGGTCACATTCACATAGGCGTAATTTAGGTCGTAAGGTATAGTTAATTGCTTTGTTTTGTGACCTTTGAAATTAGACAAAACGTTTTGGTTCCAGTATCAATAAATACTATGGGGTGATTTACGTTTCTGGAAACTGGATGAAAAGGAAAGGGTTTTTAGTCAATCTCAATCATAAAAACACGCGCACACGCCTGACACCTGAGGCCCTTCGATGGCTTCAGACGCTGGATGTAGACTTATGACTTTATGCCTACAAACCAAATTCGCCATACGCATAAATAAATAAAAAACAGAAGTAATTTTTAATATTTGTTTTTGATATTTGTTATTCGTGGGAGGAAGCATTTGCCCTATCTAACAGGCTAACTAAACGCAATTGTACCATAATTCAGATTATAAGTGTTGCGACACATCTGCGGAACGTACGGCGCCGAACGTTCGGTTGAATACGCGTGCAATGCTTTTCCCTATACCAATCGGCGACACCCACACGCCATTTTTCCTAGTAGACGCATATTCAAGCATGGAAAGTTGAGCCGAAAAGCTATTTAGAAAGGTGTTATTAAATTATTTACATTAAAATTTACTAAAAACCAGATCACATTAATAACTTAACCTTACCTTTCTTGCATTCCAAAAAACGACAACCACCACGACGACGTACGTCGCCTATTCTACACATTTCTCTCATGGTCTCCATTGAATGACATCTGTATTGCACCATACATCTCTCTTAACGCCTCTAGATGACTATAAGATGGTAGATTACATTGTCATCTACTGTTGACTTTCACTTGTGTTGCCAGTTGTCGACAATTGTCACATTTTCACGCGGAATGTTGATAGATGTTAATGTATGAGGAATATGTGTAAGAATACGTGGTTGAAGTTTAAATGGGGGTTAGGAAAAGTGGGGAAAGCTACTTTGAGTGTCACGAACATAAAACTTAGTATTTTGTATGATGTTTTTGTTTTCCTAATGCCAAGTACCTAGAGGCAAGGGTCGAATTCATAAACTGTTAGTAGTTTTATTTGCATTCGTTCTCATAATATGAATGTAGCCTCTCTGTTTTAACTGTCAGTATGTAACTAAGTCATTCATTCTATTCCGATAGGATTAAATTGAGAACGATTAAATCAACAACCACCAAACTGCTTTTGGACAACCAAACTGCTTCTGAACCAGATAAAGTCACTATTATGATGTTCCATGCTTTTTCCTATATATTTTCTCACGGTGTTTTAAGGTTTGACTGACGAACAAAAAAATTACAACCAAGATAAAGGGCTCAATTCATGACAAAGACAAAGCACAATATTTAAAATCTTTAATATTTTTAAAAATTTTAATTTAAAAAAAAAAGATTGTCGTTGATTAGCCAATTTATTTAAAATATGTTACATTTTGATTAGGGTTTAGCGATTTAATCTAGTTTAAGATGAATTTAAGAGTTCAATTGTTTAATTTGTGAATTTGTTTAGTTTAGTTTTTGTTAATTCTGTAATTTTTGTATCAGATCCAGATTAGGTTTATACCATAACCGTTATTATTAGCCCACCTCGCCATGTTTCACCCACTATTTGTCCATTTTGAAAATTTTCACATTACAGCACTATTGTTATTCTCAAAAACATTAACAACATTAGATACCTTAAACGACCTTTTGTGTAAAAGCAAGGAAGCTCATGTCAAATTCATGGCGTTCGCAGATCTAAGCGCGAAACAGCGGGTTCTAATACATGTGACATTCATCTCGAAGCGAACATTTCTAACAAGAAATACAAGTTCACAATAAGGATGTAACACATAACATGACACTATTAGTTGACGTCCTCAAATACAAAAATAGTAATAGAAGAGACGAAACTGTTTTGTTTTGTTTAATCGATGGTGACGAGAAAACAAATTGTGCTAACTATTTATTACCACACCCCGGACACTTTGTGCAAACGGGCTTGTACTGAAAAGAAGAGGATAGCAACGCACATGTGTACTGACTCTGAGTGAGAGAAGACTACACGACTGTTTCAGTCGTCCAGCTGGCAGTGTAGTGTAAGTGAAAACCTTCGATTAGTTGATTGCAATTAGTACGGAAAATCCATTTTTTTTATTTCCTTATTTCCTATGGGTTTCTGCTAAGTTGTTCAGTAGTTATCAGGTTACAATGACTCTTTAAAGTAATGCAACTATTTAAAATTACCCTCTGTATAGGTATATAAATTCAATTCAGTATCCTCTTGGGATGGTCAGAAATATGTTCAAGTCGGTAATATTAATAAATATTTAATGTTTCCGAAAGGAAGAACTTTCCATTCCACATCAATAAAAGTCCATTTACATTTTTACGCCATCTTGTGAAAGTTAAATTAAGATTGTGTTACGACAACAACGACATTTTGTTCTGAAAATATTATCAAATCTACAAATGAAATTTCTTAAAGGTACACTCATTTATAATGTCACGACCATTTTCCCATTTGGGATGGTTAGAAACTATTATACAATTAATATCTTGGACATTGTTAACAAGTCCAATTTAAAGTACCTACCAGAATATATTCTGATGACTAGACAATGTTAAAGAAAACGTAATATAATAGACACAAACATCCATGATTCGGGTAAGTACCATATATTCATATTCATCATGCAAATATTTGTCCCTTGCAGGATTTGAACCCGCGTCTCTCGGATCAAGCAGTCAAACAATTCTTAAGGGTGCGTTTGTCTTCGGTTTATTTACATAAATCGTGCATTGTACATGATATTTTAATAAGCAAAATATGAATTCTAGCGTTCGTGTGTAAACCCTCTAATGCCAACAATCTTGCGCGGTAACACGCTCCCGTGCCCAGCCGTGGGCCGAATCAGTCCCACTAATCTTTTATTAAACGACAGAAGCGAGCAAACTGGCCCACGTGCGCAAGACCATCAGATTGCAACCATTTGCATACATTGACAGTTTAGATCTAACATAGCAAGCGCAATTTATGCCATTGCAATTTAATCACTTAGACGTAGGCAGTAAAGTTTTTAATTAGTTTTCGAAGTGTAAAAGTTGTCAGGCTTTTTAGGGTCAGGTAGTAAAATAGCAAAACTAGGACGCTTTCGTCTCGTTTATCTGTCTGTCTTTCATCTATCAAATGTTAACTTTCTCCATAGACTTATTTCAAAATTTAAATCGATGGCCACGTAGGTATGTATAATGAATAATGAGGTTAAGGGGCTACCTGCCGGTTTTGGGTAATTTTGTAACCATTTTATTCATTAACTATGGCACTTTTTGAGCTGAAATTTAAACTGAACCATCTACAGGATATGAGAAGTGATGTGGTTTTTCTAGAAATCGATTTTAATGAATAAAACCGAAGAAAAGGGACTCTAAAGTCACCCCTTTTTTTCCAGTTGTAACCATTTTACTCTTACATTTTTAATCGGAACAAAATGAAAATTTACTATAATATTGTTCACAATACAATTTAGAATGATGCGGTTTTTTTACTTTTTCGAAATTAATAAAAAATCATCGAATTTTTCAAAGAAAACAGCAAAATTCTGACCGGAGCCACGCGCTCTTTCTCATCGATTAGTATGGAGTGTGAGTGAGAGGAGAGTGGTCCACGGCTGATACGCCTTAAGACAGAAAAAATAATGTTATTACAGCACAGATAAAGAACAGGTCTACATAAAAAAAGTTTCTACAAAAATTTGTGCATACTTCAACTTTATTCGAAGCTCATTTTTATACAAGGTATTGTATAGTTTTGCGGGGTTTTCCTTAATACATAATGTTGTAAATAATTTTTGTTTGTTTTACTTTTTTTTCGATCTTAGATCATCGTATTTAATTTGGCAATATAAGCGATTATTGCTAAATTTAATATGTGTGAACGGGCAAGTGTTTTACTTTGGTTTGCAATATGGTCTATATAGCATAACAATTATTCATGTAGCAGTGGAATGATTAGCCAGTCAGCAAACATTTTTATTTATTCGTAGCTACGGAACCCAATTTTACGTTTACCCCGACACTGACCTAACCAGTTTGTAGTAAGAACGTGTGTAATTGGCGTTAGTTGTCACGAGAACGTCGCATGTGTAAATTGTATTAAAATCTTAATTGACTTCTTACGAGCTGTTAGAAGGTGAATTGAGCATTTTTATTGTTTTAAATTAGATCTATCACGCGAACGTGGTTAGGTTTAATAGTCGATTTAGTGGTGGAAAGAGCTTTTTAATGGAAAGTGGCATTTTAATGTGAGTCGTGTGAATTGGATAGTGTCTATTGCTTTAGGGTGAAAGGGAGAATGTGACTGGACTTTATATACAAGGTGTTACAAAACTACAAATAAACATTTAAGGGGGTGGTGTAGACCATCAAACTGAACAACTTTCACTATAGGACCAATATCGAAATCGCGAAAAAAAATATTTATGTTCTATACTCTACAAATCGACTAGAGCTAAAATATGTATGGGATATAAAATTATTTTTTTCGCGATTTCGATGTTGGTCCCATAGAGAAATTTGTTCAGTTTGACGGTCTGAACAACCCCCTTATGAGTTTTAAAAATTTATTGTTACTTATGAAACACCCTGTATAACTAATGAAAGTGCTGTATAATTTAATTCCGGATATAGGAAAGTTTCGACACCTTAGAATAGATTGGTCTTCGCTACGCTCCTACCTACCTTAGTACCTACCTACCTTAGTATAACAAAACCTTACTAAACTTAAAGCAGAAATACTATTAAATACAATTTTCTGGGATTATCTATGAGCGCTGGCGCTGGCGAGAGCTGGCGACGGGCTCACCCCCTGTCACACTGGACAGAGTTTCGGCACTACTGGTGAAACGTGAATGTTCTGAGGTTTCAGAATATCTCTGACTACCCCCTCGGGGAATGTAGTCGTGAGCATATGCATGCATGCGTCTATGAGCGCTGATTATTATGGGAGCGCTGGACCGGTCGTTGTGGCGATCTTTGAGGGCCTATGTCCAGCAGTTGATGTCAATCGGCTGAGATGATGATGGTGAGACACATAGTATTCGTTGATGAGAAATTAGCTTATTATGTTGAAGGTGGTAATTTGTGGAGAAATTCAACTTCTTGAGTTATCTTTTTGCAGGTTATTTCAAATAATGTCATAAAAATTGACAGCGTTCTCACAAAATCTCAGTATATGTGCTCTTTCGCATATGATACTGAAATTTTGTCTTCAATATCATCATCAACACGATAATTCTCAATGGCTTCTTCCTCGAGCCATCTATCAGATAAAGATTGCATAAAACAATAAAATCCCTATCGTTTAACAATACAAATCAAATCACGATAACTTGCATAATGTGAGACAAATTGTTGACACTGACCACGCTTGCAAAAGTCTCGATTCAATGTCGCCCTACTTTCCAAACGATACCATTACTGATACAAGAGATATAGCAAATAAACAAACTATTTTATCGTAAGAAGTCCTCTGAAACATGCTGTTTTCATCCTTACTGCTCAAGCATTAGAGTTACATCAGGGGTTTTCATACATTGAATGAATGATACGTATATCACATACACTTTACTTACAGCCTCATAACTTGACTGAATTTAAATAAAGTCTTATAACATGATGGATTAAAGTGCAAAATGGAATGAAGCAAGAATTGGAACTGCAAATGATATGGTAATAGCAGGAGACAATAGAAAATCCAGAGCAATAAGTACATTTAAGCTACTTCTAAAGAGCTTTATGTCCATGTTTTACTTCAAGCTAAACTGTGACGTGTTTGTGCATTGTTTATGGTTGAATTTTGGTTGAGGGGTTATAAGACCAGGATGTAGGAGCATTTGGCGCCAAGGTGTGCATTTGGTAGCAAATTATAAGGACAATTACGAAATTTAAGGCAGTGGGAGGCTAATCTACGATCTAGACTGGTTACAGCAATTGAGCTGAATGTTCGCAGTGGTAGGGAGGAGTTTCGTTATAAGTAATACAAATGTCAGTTATGTTTACAGGTAATCTAGGTCGGTAACATTAAAGGATATTTAGGGTGGCTTACACTTGGACCAAAAAGTATTGAAATTACTGAACACTCTCTTTCTCTCACTGCTCATACTAATGACTGTGATAGCTTCATATTTAAACATGTTTAGCCTAAATTCTTGTTGGTGCTAATCGAACCGTAATTTAATACTATTATGTAAATGGTTTTTCTTAAAATGCTGACAGTTTTTTAACGGGATGATCAGACCATCAAAGGATACATTTTCTCACTTTGACAATGGACGATTTTTGGCAAATTAAGGGTTTACATGATACTAGGTAAAAAATGGAGGAAATTAAACATACACTGAAACCAATTTACTCTAAAGCCACATTAGTACTACCGTATTACACTTTTCCACAAAAACCAAGGTTGCTTGCAACGAGCCATTGTGCGTGTTAGTACAGTCAGCTAACAAAATACGTACATTACACTTTTAATTATTTTTTATGCGAGAAATCGTGTTATAGAATCAAACAAGAACAGAAAATAAAAATAAGGACAATTACACGATACCAGAACGAGAACGAGAACAGGATAGAAAGATTACCTAAATTTAATTTAAATAGACAAACAATGCATTAATAATAACACGATGATGATGATGATGAATACGAAGACACGGTTGGTGTACTGGTTTCCACGCCGGACTGTCAAACCAGAGTCCCGGGTTCGAATATCGGTTCGGTCATGGATTATATGTTTGTGCCGTTATATGATTTCTATAATAAAAAGCCTAGTAGTTTACTTGGGATTATTACAATTAATGTACCTGTGTGCGTTATTTATTTATATTTTATTTCATGCCTGTATCCCCAAGGAGTTCAGAAAGAATTATACTAAACTTATATCATATTTACAATAAACAAATTTGACTAGCTGTAATAAAACTCTGTCCAGTGTGACAGATAGTCTCCCATTGTCACAAAATAAACAACATTATTTCAGAATATTACGTTTTTGGGGGAGACCTTTGTCCAACAATGGGACGAAATAGGTTAAAAAAATGTTTTATAAATTTATGTTATATACCAACACCGTGATCAGATCTACTTTATCCCTTTAGCCTTACCAATATCCCTTCCACTTATAAGTAAGACTTAAGACGATCTCACACAAAATTATGAGTACGACTGTACATCACACACGGGTAATACAAACTAACAAAGCGAGATATCGATAAGAAGACAATAAACAATAACAGTTGGCATGTATTGCCATTGGTGTTGCAACACTTAATAGTACTGCTGCCGCGGTCGGAAGTTTGTTTATATGGCGTGTGTATGAGCCCTTGAAGCCACTCACAAATATCTTTTGAAATTCTAAAGAAAAAGGGGCATGCTAGGAAAGGGAAATATTGGGAACTGGACATTATGAACCTAAATAGAAAATCAAGGTTAAGAAAGAATATGATATCAGGATGGCCATGAAAGGATCACCACAACGTTGGTCGAAGGGCAAGCACTGAAGAAGGAAGGTAACAAGATAACAAGATGTCACACCCGTCACACTTTGGACACTTAGATGTTATTTCATACAAATGGAAAAAATTTACAAGAAGAATACTAGTAAATTTACTGATAGGTAATGAGTGAGTGCGAGCGATACAGGTATATGCCATTACCTACATTTTCAGGCACTACCAAGCGGGGGAGAGGGTAAAATTGGCGTGGGGGGCAGGGAGTACCCGTACTGTATGTAGTAAGTACTTTCTTATACATACTATGCCTGTGTTCAGTTCAGTCACACAACAAATAATAGTAGGTACTTCCGTTGACCATGGGATATGCGGTTGATTTGATTAATTCATTGTAACACAGAGTGTTCTAAACAACGAAAACAAAAATTACAGACGTAACGAAGCTTTCTATCGGATAAAACCGTACATTACAAAACATGGACGGTGCGCGTGCGACGTCGCGTGGGCCGATTGCATCGATAAGGCTGCATTATCGACGGGGCTTGGCAATTGGCACATTTGGGCCAGCCATGAGTTGAGTACAATCATTCACCAGGTGGCTTTGATAACATAGCAGTTGTGATTTGTTGCCTTATTTGAGTGTTGACACTGAATTGTAGAAAATTACTTGTAGCTAGATTATCTGGTTTAGAAACAGTGTGTTACTTTTTGAGTATAAAATTCAAATAAACTACTTAAAGTGTTCTTGTAGTTAGTTTTGGATCACCCCAAAAAGGTGTACCGTCTTTAGTTTACGTATTAAAAGTGAACTCGACTATTAAGTCAATGTGTATGTAAGTATGTAATGTGTATTTTTTACAGTCCAAACATTACCTATTGGAAAACAGGAAAGAGTTCATGGTAGTCTTTAATATTATGCACTTTGTGCTCAACTAAGGAATTAATTGTTTTGAATAATTGAACTGCAAAATCCAGTTGTTATAAAAAGTTACCAGTTGACAATGCATTTGCGTTTTTATATTCATTGCTAAATATTTTATGTTAAACTAAAGATAAAATCTTATTTCAGTAACACTACATTCATCGTTTAAAGGTCATCCAATTTATCAATCTTTTCATTCAGAAGAATACAGTGCTTTGTACTTGCCAAGCTCAAGAATTATCTTAAGATATTTCACCCCATTTTTGCTTAACGCGACAGGGGGCTATTCTTTAGTTTTGTAAATAGAGCGATTGTTACCCTTAAGCAGTGGCATTGATTTTATTTATCGCCCACCACGGGGGCTTATTCTGTCGTAGGAAGATATAAGATTACGATTAGATTTCAAAAAGATATACTTCTGGTTACTACAAGGTACTACAGGTTTCTTTTCCTTATTTTTAAACTAATCTGATATCCATTTTCAATTTAATAGTTTTGGAATGGTTCAAAAATTCTACCTATTATTAATGAAATACACCTTGAACAATGCCTTTTTAGGGCTCCATTCCATACCCATAGGGGACCCTATCACTAAGCCTACGCTCGCTGTCCATCCCTCCGAAATATTACAAACTTTTTAACTGACTTAGCGCTTTCACACACGATGACGCATTGACGGAGCGGCAGACGTCAGTCCGTCATTTCTGAATCAAGAAGTTGTATGAAACCGCACGTAGAAGCACACACCACACGGTACGTCAATCCATCACCGTGTGTGCTTCCACCTTACAACTCCTTGCTTCACAAATAACGGACTGACGTCTGCCGCTCCGTCAATGCGTCACTGTGTGTGATCCCACTAATGCCAATCATCATCATCATCAGCCTATATACGTCCCACTGCAGGGCACAGGCCTACCCTCTAGGAGGGTGCTTGGGCGTTAGTCCACCACGGGTGCCCAATACGGATTGGTAGACTTCACATATGCATTAGAATTTCATCTTCTGCATATGCAGGTTTCCTCACGATGTTTTCCTTCACCGTTTGAGAGCAGTCGGTAATACGTACATAAGTTAGAAAAACTCATTGGTACGTGGCATGTTGTCCGTGCGGATTCGAACCCGGACATCATGATTGAGAGTCTATACCTCACCGCAACGCGCCACCGAGCTCTTGAAACCAATGCCAATAACAGTAGCCATTTTTATCTAAAAAAAAAAAAACATTTTGCGTACCTATATTTAACTTGAAAGGCCTATTCTAAAAGCCTTCTGAACAAACTGGCGGTTAAAATATAAATTCAGAAACTCGAAAAGGAAAAACTGTAGTAGGGGCCTTTCTCAGCTTGACTAGTATCCTGTACCATTGACAACGGACCAATTCGACGTCCGATTCCAGAATATTTATTATTTTTGAGACAATGCAATGTACTACTTAGCGGTTTACCTTTATAGGCATTTCAGATAGTATAACCTTTTATCTAGTCAATTTAAAGAGATATACTGCGCCCTTAATAAGTAAATAGTTTATATTATATTACCTACCCAGCTAAAGCAGAAGTTTGCTACAGTAGCATCTTTACAAAGTTGAAACGTAGTTCACATTGATAAGGAATATAATGTAATTAGCACAGGATCGAAAAGGATAGCGTAATAGGTGGATAGTAGGTACCTAATTATGATGGTGATCACCAAAATTTTACTGTTAACACGAATAAATCAGAATTGATTAAGTACGATAAACGACGATAGAGGTAGATAAATTCAACAAGCATCGACAACGGGCCCCGTATTGGCAGTTTGCAGGTTCAAATCCTGTCTGATACCTACTGAATTTTTAAATCTTAACTAGGTATTATAAAATCGTAAAAATTGTGAGGAATAAAAAAGTTGCGGTTCACTTTATATAAACTTAAATAACACTCGATAGCTCGATTTAAATGACGTGTGGCGCCATCAATTAACAAGTTTGTTTGTGCATCACGCAAAAACTACTGAACCGATTTTGATGAAACTTTTTTTGTTTTATAGCTTATGATCTGACTTAAAATCTGGTATATAATTTATGCGGACGAAGTCGCGGATTAACACTAGTTCTTTATATTTTTATTTAAAAAACAGCACAACCATGGCTATAGCATGTTAATAACCAACAATACTTGGAAACCAGAATGTACTCTACATTTTTTATAAAACTTACACTGCTTTGTCGCTAAGAAAACCTATTTCTGTCCATCGATTACCACTAAGCAGCATAGATAAATCCAATTAAAAAGGCGAATACAACGGTAAATCTCTTCCTACGCTATAAATTCAATTAATTCACATAAAATTAACTCTAAAACCACTATTTCGCTATCGAACTTCGAACAAGCCCTAATTATTAGAGGAGGGAATGTTCGATCTTTATTGTTCGCTGTTAGGCTCGGTGTACACTGCGATCTAGACTAATTAAATCGGGGTGTAAGGGCTTTTGTATGGCCACGAAACAAGATGGACAAATACCCCGCCTTATCACTGGAAATTCAAATTTATACGATTAGGACTAGGATTGAATTTGTGTGACAATTTCTACTTTTTACTTTTAACTATACAATATATTTACTAAAATTAAAGAAAAGTAAGGATAAATAACAATAACAACTAAAATATAACTATAAGTAAGGCAGGTTGGAGGGCAGCTGCGGCAGCTATTTTGCGCAAAGGATCAGCCTTGCGATCCAAAGAGGCAACGCTGCCAGCCTCCTGCTGGGCACTCTGCCCCGAGTCGGCGCCTTAGAGGGCATTTTTTACCTTTAAGTAGCCTAGGTGTTTTCATTCATTTTGTGTTATTTATTTTTTGAATAATGACTTATTTCATCTCAATTACTGCAGTATGAGTCTAAAGGAAATAGCTTACTAGTATTGACCTAAAACAATTTGTTCGTATAAACCCTACGTCTCCATCGCACATCCAACGCACATTCGTTATTATTAGCCTTGCCTACTGCCTACTGGTCATTATGATGATGAATAAAAATAAACTATATTTTAATCTGAGGTTATAACTAAATAAATGTGCATATTTTAATATCTCGACATTCGAAATATTCATGTTTACATACGATTTTGTAATCATTGTAAGTGACCTGAGAATGTCCAAGATATTTATAGGAAGATAGGTATTTTGATATAAACCTTCGGCCATCATTAACGACATCTCCCTACTACTCTACAATCCTCCGGTTTGTGGATCGTGATTTGCTTATCCTCACCCTTCATAATAAGGTATCCCTTCACCCTTACCTTTGAATGTCTTCTACAATTTCTTTATGCAAATCTTGCACTAACTTTTGCCTTTTAGTCAACTTCTGATGCCGTAGTATGATGCGCGTGATACGGCTATATCATGCCTTTTATCTCGTTCGTTCGCGCACAAATAGAAAGAGGGTTAAGGCGCGAAAGCGCTATATCACGCTGCCTTACTACGGGGTAGTAAAAATAGTACTCTGTGCTACGGGCGGGCGTTGAACGTTCCACTATCTATCGCTCATTGTGTGGCTCGAACACAACTCGAGCTAGGTTTCATTAAAATGGCGATTTTCGTGTGTGCACATCTGATAGTGCACGAGCACCGACGCAGGCGCAGGCGACACTTCCTACTTCGAACACGCGACGTAAAGACCTAAGACTTGTTACGTGCTAAACTGCTTCTTATTTCAATCAACAGAGGCATTTAAATTGATTTGCAATAGAGTGATAACATTTCGTCTAAAAACTATATTGCAAAATGCTGATAATATTATCTCAGAAGTTATAGTCAGTTAATTAATTTTGTTTTTATTTTCAAATACTGTATACAGGCATTTAAACGAAGACTCTACAAATCAAACTGAACAACATTTATTTTTGGAGCAAAGCTGAAATCGACTTCAATTTCATCTTGTGTAATATGTCGTAGACTGATCGTAGAATTGAGTTATCGTGATCTGCCTGGACATTTCATGATACGCCGCCCAATTCTATGATCGGACTATGACAAATTTTACAACCTCTTTTATTTACCCCTGAAACCCTAAATCTTCCCAAAATTTACTTTTCTACTTTTTTACTGTCATGTCACAAGGGACGATTGTGCTCCTTTACTGTACTTGCAAAGTCTCCCAACCATCTTATCTATCTACAAAGACCCCTAACACCTAACCAGGGCCCTTTACAAGAGTCCCCTTGATTTAAAGTAAGAACTTTCTCAACCCATAAACTCTTCAACACTCTTAAACAAGTTCAAACGCTAGTTTATCATGTTCTAACCAGCGTGTTTCAGCCGAGAAGCTTTCGTGAGGACAGTTAACAACTGCGATGATCTACGGCGCGTGCGCGGTGAGGTGACTTCCGTGTCATTATGCCGCGCCCGCGCCGGTGCCGCCGACGTCGCAGCTCTCTGCCGATCACATCGGCACGCCTCATCTATTGTCTGATCATAGCCTAATACTGTTTTACTAGTCGTTTATACTTCAGTTTATATTACGTTCTTACAGTTTGTCTGTAGCAAAAGGAACTGTTTTTTTAATTAAAATTGATACTTAAAGGCTAGGATGCTTTGGGTAAAATTGTATGATCCTTTTACAATTCCTTTTAAAAACATTAGAAAGAGCAGTACGTGTTTATTTGGACGCTCTGATATCTCAGCTCCGACATCGCAAGTTCGCTCCGACAAGTTCGCTCGATGCGTCTGACGCGATCGGTCGGGTCATCGCATCGTTAGATATATAAGCGCGTGCGCATTGTTTACGTCATCAACAACCACAAAATTGCTAAAAATGGCTAAGTGCACCAAGTGTAATAAGCTTGTCACAAAAAAGTGTCCAGGAATACAGTGCGGCAAATGTAGTAAGTGGCTGCATGGATCCTGCACATCCATCAGGGACGACCAACTAAAAATGTTGTATGAAACCGAGGCAGTAGACTGGAAATGTCGTAGCTGCAGCGGCCAAGCCAAAAAAAAACGCATTTCGATAATTCTACCTGAAGGTGAGGATGGCTACACCTCGGATCCCGAACCCCCAACTCCAAAAACAGGGCTAGACCCCAATAGCGAAAAAATACTATCCGTTGTGCTCGCAACCATTCGCCGAGAAATTAGAGAGGTTATACAGGACGAACTCAAGCGCAGCCTGCAATTCTACTCGGACAAGATTGATGATTACCAGGAGATTATAGACAAATACGAAGATAAAGTAAATACAGTCGAAAATCAATACAAGGACTTAAACAACAAATATGTAAATGTCAAAAATAAATGCGATTCTCTTGAACAAAAAATTAATTATTTGGAACAAATTCAAATGGAAAACAAGCTCGAAATCGTTGGAATACCGAAAGTGGAAAATGAAAAATTAAACACAGTAGTACAGAAAGTATGTGGTAAATTAAATTTGGATACAAATGACGTCATGAAGGTCTACAGGAAAGAAAGTAAGGCACCAGCGGCTCAGAAAAGGAATGGATCCGTATTAGTAGTAACACTATGCGAAGGACGTCGTGATCAATGGATTGAGAGCTCGAAATCAAAAACACTCTCTTGCCGTGACATTGGAGTTGAAGAAGACTCGAAGATATTTATGCGAGAATCTCTTACTCCAGCGACAGCGTACCTATTGTGGAAGGCTAAAACAGATCTAAAAAACTCCAACCTGGCCCAATATGTTTGGTGTAAAAGAGGATCTATCCTGATTAAGAAGTCTGAGAAAGAGAAAACCCATATAATTCGCTCTGAGTACGATATCCAAAAGTGGGTAACAGCTTTAAAAAGTGAGTGAGTACCAACGACGTTATGTGTGCTTATACGCGCGTACCTTTTTGTTGTAGTTATAAAGTATTGCATAGATTTACGCTGTAACAACAATCAATGGATGAACACAATCCTAATATAGACGAGCGTAACTTCGACATATGGAATGACTATGTTAATTCACTTTGTAACCCACAACAGTACCTTATCACTTTTCATGTAAATATAAGATCTACTATTTTAAACTTTTCCCATATGGAGTACATAGTATTAAATAGTTCTCGAATTGTCCACCTGATAGTACTTACTGAAGTCAACCTAAAAGAATCATGTAAACAACTCTTTGAATTACCAAATTACTGTATGTACACTAACCTTCGTAAACACAGAAGGGGGGGTGGTATAATCCTATATGTTCACAATAGCTTGCATTTTAATATGATAGATTACTGTTCACATCATTTCGAATCAATTAATGGCTATATAGACATTAACCGTTCTAATAAAATATACATAAGTGCTATATACCGCCCGCCTGATTCATCCAAGACCGGTTTTATTAAGGAATTAGGCTCTCACTTAAATAGGCTAACAAAGCAGAATAATCTTTTACTCGTTGGAGATATGAATCTAGACTTAAAAAAGAACAATAATATTAGAAAAATGTACCTAAACACATTATACGAGCTGGGATTAAACTGCTGTATAAGCCAGTACACACGCGTCGAAAAAAATGGTAACAAAATAAGCAAATCGTGCATAGATCATTTGTTTACGCGCATTCCTAGACAAACGGTATATACAGCAACAATAAACGTATCTATAGCGGATCACTACATAATAGGCTGTGCGGTCCCGTTACCCAGCTCAGCTGATAAGAATACGCACTTTCAACCGCGCAGTATTACTTTATTGAATAATGAACTGGTCTTGAGTGAATTAAATAAGGTCGATTGGAATGCAGGGCTTTCCTTGCAAAACCCTAATGATATTTATAATTTTATCCTTCAAAAATTTAAGAATATTTATGAGAAATGTAAACAAGTTGTAAAATGTAAGCAAACTAACAGATCTAAATGTAATTGGGCCAACAAAAAAATGGCCATGATGTGTAAAAAAAGGCAAAAATTGTACAAGGTATGGCGAAATGATACTAGTAATATTGATAATAGGATACTTTATAATAAATACAGAAATAAAACGAACAAATATATTAACTTCGTTAAGAACCAGTATATAAAAACAGAGATATGTAAAAATTTCAAAAACTCGAAAAAAATGTGGAATATTGTAAACAATTTATGTGGTAAAGTTAATACATCAATTGACGATGTTATTTTAAAATCATTTAAAATTAATAAAACATGCCTGGCTGACAATTTTGCTGATGAGTTTCACAAAAATGTTAACATTATGACATCCTCGTGCGATTACGTTTTTAATAAACAATATAACTGTTCTGGGAATGAAGAGGTGGCAATGAAACTGAATAAAATAAAAGAAGACTCCACTTTTAAAATTTTAAATAAATTAAATGATAAAAAAAGCCCAGGATTCGACGGGATTCGGGCGAAAGATATCAAAAGCGTAAAAACGGAAATAACACCTATTCTGACACATTTAATCAATACCTGTATTTCCACTTCTGAGTATCCAGATCAGTTAAAAGTAGGTGTAATTCGCCCGATATACAAAAAAGGATGTCATACCGACTACAATAATTATAGACCGATAACGATACTGTCATGCGTTGACAAGGTGGTTGAGAGATACATCGGCTGTGAAATAAGCAACTTTCTACAAAAAAACAATATTATAAACAAGAAACAATTTGGCTTTCAAAAAAACCGAAGTACCTCTCAACTTCTTTGCCAATTCACTAATGAGATCAATGAGTACATGAATGAAAAAAAACATGTGCTCGTTGTTTTCATCGATTTCAGTAAAGCATTTGATATGCTCAATTACGAAACTCTTTTCATGAAGCTACAGCAGAACGGTATACAGGGTCCCCTCCTTAATTGGTTCAAAAATTATCACAACAACAGGTCTACCTACGTCAAGATAGCTGACACACTAAGCCATAGTATAAAAACTGAAAAAGGCACAGCCCAAGGATCCATAATTGGACCAACGGAGTACCTCCTGTATGTTAATGACATGTGTGAGATATTTAGGCAGGGCTCGGTATATCAATTTGCTGACGATACTTGTCTAATAACATCTCATAAAACTGTAACTGAGGCAGAACGTCAAATGCAAGAAAATTTCGACATATTATGTAAATGGTCACACGACTCAGGTTTAGTGATAAACGCACAGAAGACTAAAGTGATGCACATCCACTCGGCCCATAATAAAACAGACCATCATGTTAATATTGTTGCCCACCGACACGATTGTTTGCACCAAAGTATACACAAATGTAACTGTGAGTCTATAGAACTGGTTAAGGAACATATGTACATAGGTTTAATCATAGACCATAGATTCAATTGGGGTCCCCATATTGACTATGTGTGTGGAAAACTTAGATCTATTTTGAGTAGACTGTCTGTACTTAAATACAAATTACCGTATCGTACGAGGAGACTATTGTATCTGGCACTGGCGGACTCAGTTATTGATTATGGCATATGCAGCTATGGCAGAACATATAAAACGTATATTGAGAGTATCTTTAATTTACAACTAAGACTATTAAAATGTATTGTACCTCATAAAATAAAAATCGAAGCATGTAATGACTACACAGAATTATTCAAATATTGTAAAGTTCTGCCAGTGCAAAGTAAAATAAAACTAGCTATATTAAAAGAAGAACGTTTAAATGTCAAAAAATTAAATCTAAGGACTCGTAATTTGAATTTAAGAACACTTTCAAACCAAGATCTGTACAGACTACCAAAAACGAAAAATCTGTATGGTAATAGAAACTATAACTATATCTTGCCTAAACTCATCAATGAGTTACCGGATAAGATGCAAAATATATATTTGTCTAACGATAAATTTAAAAGCACATTAAAAAGATACTTTCTTGATGTGAACGATGTGAGCTATCTATTGTGAATGTTTGTATAAATATTCGCAACCGGTAGTTCACATCGTTGGCAGTCTGCATTTGGTTCTTGCTGTTTTCAATAGATTATTAAGATTATGTACCTACGTGACTTCTTAAACAAGCCACGCAACTATAACTAGACTTAGTTAATCCGAACATTGTAATATTCGAACTCCCCTTCAACACATAAACCCTAGAGGTTTCTGTTCGATAGGGACTATGCTTAAAACTCCATGTAATTTCTTATTTGTTTTGTACAATAAATAAAAAAAAAAAAAAAAAAAACATTCGGACTGCAGTAAATATTTTTTGGCAACATTTTTTGGCAACCTTTATTTTCGGAACACTCTTGCTTAACAAACCTTATCCTAATGAGATGTTGCAATAAGGATCAGAGCTCGTCACAAGGATCCCGGAAACATAGACAACTCAACTCAACCCCGCCAAAAAATACTTACTGCAGTCAGGTGGACGCATATTTTATCCACGGCGAGCGAGCCGAAGGAGGCGAAAGAATCGAATTTTAGAATTCTTTGTATGAAACTCTGCGAATCGGACGAATCGTCAGAAGAAATTAAAAGTAAATTCGTTTCGTTCGCCTCCTTCGGCTCCTTCGCCGCGGATAGATATGCGTCCACCCTAAGAACAAGGCAGCATTTACGTCAAAAATGTTTAATTTGCCATATACCTAATATGGCTAATCAAACATTTTTGACGTAAAAGCTACTAAACGAAACCGCACTAATCAACACAAACCCCAGAGCCCTTTGAAATTCAAATAACGTTAACGTTGCATTAGTAAACTTTCACTCCCCCTACTTTTGGATGACCACATCGAAATGTAACGCTCTTACAGTGCCATTATTTATTAATTACAATGACATTTGATTTGAGACAATAGTGTGCTCATCTGCGATTGATCTCGCCATCTTAAAGTCAAGGCTTCTTACCTTACAGGTTACTAATTGTGAAAGACATATTGCCCTTTATTTTGCCCTATAACTAACATACATCAATCAATTACAATAGCATTAATAAAACGTCTAAATTGTTACCAAAAACCACCTAAGAACTCCAATACATCACGAAGGTCAAACCCATCGTAAGCCAAACTGGGCACGATTATGTCAATAAAGGTTACAAAATAGTTAACATGTCAATTTTGAATGTAATGTCTGACTTTTGCATCGTGACGTTAGGCAACTCTGCTATAATCGATCGGTTACCGACGTATGCGCACGCACGGCCTAAGATTATACAAGATGTAATAAAGTAAAAACCTGAAAACTGTTTCTCCAGAACCGATATCTAAACAACATTTGTGTATTTATGTTATGTTATTTGAGGTAAATTTTAATGGTGTATGATGTCGGTTTTCAATATTGTAGTATAAAAGTTGAAAAAAACAATTCAATCCCTGTGCCACCGCTCCTGCAGAAATGACAATTTTTGTGTGCTGTATTGTATACCGAACTTTCCCCAATAAAAATTTAAATCGAATCGTTAATTAAATACCACAGACCCATGTTGTTTCTTTTCCTGATGACATAATAGTTTTAAACTTTCTTTTAGTCTTCGGAACATTTATAAACAAGGTTTTAATTATTAAAATTATGTTTCTTTAAACCTAAAAAAAATTGCATGGTGCGGTATTGAATAGATAAAACTCACTAAAAGTGAAAAATTATTTGCTGGAATTATTTGCTCCAACATTAATTGCTGGAAAACCAGTCCTACTAGGAATCAAAATAATGCCTATGTATGATTTTTTTCAGAAATAAAGTATTTGAAAATTGTTTTTTTTTTATTTATCTTCATCGTATCTTTATTTATTTATTTATTTTATCTATATCGTATCTTTGACGACACACACTTGGTCGTTTTTATTTAGCCTATGTTAATCATGGATAATGTAGAATTCTAATGGTGAAAGAATTATTCAGATCGGTCCAGTAGTTTCGGAGCCTACAAACAAACAAACAAATATAAAATCGAATCTTTCCTCTTTATTATATTAGTATAGATAAGCTTTGTTTTCTTCGCCAAACTTCTCAAGCCCAGCGTGACGCGATAGAATATGGCCTGCTTCTGCTAGTGAGCTCTACATAGGCTTATTATGATATTTGTGATTTATCGTTTTTGGCTTCAAATCAAGAATGACTATTTGCAGCCTCTCTAAATCGAGTCTTTAATACAGATAGTAAAGTCCAGCGACAGTTAGTCGAAATACAACCTAATAACACCTTTGACAAAATCGATTATCAAAGATTTACGACGCACGACTCCTTGCCTAATTGTTGCAATATCTTGACAGGTTCATACGTAAGAACTTTCACTATCACACGTGCTGGCACGAATTAAGATCAGATAAATGTTATTTGCCATAAAAAACAGGTGAAACCGCAGTAAACGGCCGCTGTTGTAACCTTGCCTGCCACGCTTGGCTGGCCCCGTCTTTGTTGAACACCCATATTTATATCTGACGGTAAAGACGTAGTATTTGTAGCTTGTTTGTTAAGACGATAGGAGTAGTTAACTGTAATGTTGTAAAGACAATGAAGTAGCATTTTCTCCACGTAGAGGAAAGTTTACGCAGAAGAAAGCAAACGATATTTCAATAGACACAAAGATTTATCTTTCGCTGCTAAAATAGACAGACAGAACAGACATAACAATAACTCACGACCGTTTACCCTTTCAGGACATTCCCAAAACAAATATTTTTAAGTGACTTGTTTGTTATAAGGTTAATTTTAAGTATTTTATAATTGAGAGGTAAAAGGACAAATAGTTCTAGGGTAGAAAGAAGTCTGGTGTCAGCTCTTAATACGTGACTAGCTTTTCTCTTACATTTATTTTTAAATGTAAATGTATCCCTCAATCGCCTCATACAAGGTGTAACGATACACTCCATTAATATTTAGAGGGGTCGAATCGTTTAGACCATTAACTGAGCAATTTTAACCGTGGAGACCAAATCGAGAAAAATATAATAGATTACACACCGAGGATAGGAAAGTAAGAAAGGTCTCAGATCTCATGTAAGTATAACAAGCATAATGATCTGAGGCTTTCTTATTTACTGTCCTAGGTTAGTATACTATTTTTCTTCGCGACGGAGGTGGAAAGCGACAACTTCGTTTAGCGCAGCGGGACGAGAATTGACGCTTTCCGTCCGGAGGGAAGAAACAATATTTATTGATGTCCCACACATTTGAGTCGAGTAGGTAGGTACTGTAGTTTTGTATGAAACGATATATTATTTCTTTTTCTTCTTAATGTTGGCAGTGTTGGCTCCATATCCCATAGTCAAAGTTGTCCAGATTGATGGTCTATCCAACCCCGTTGAATATTACGAGGGTGTTTTGTTACACCATGCATAAAAACCTACTGGGAATCTGTTCTAAACTATCAACCACATGGCACTATTATTAAAATGAGCAACTTAAAAATGTCAATACCAATTTGGTTACCGACCAAACAAGTATGCCATTCAATCGATAAGTGTACATAATATCACGACTATTCACGACAGCGTGACTATAGTAACAGGTCTCCGATTCGTGGGCCGAACTTAATATAGCTCACTCGTGATTTGAATTGCACAACGCCAATTATAACTGTGCTATTGAGAAATAATTAAACATATTAAGTACTGCCACCGAAAAGTAACAATGACGAAGAAACAAGTGTATTAAGAAGTTGATTAGGGGAAAGCGAGGTCGGGTATCGGATAAGTCAGTGGTTCTGAACATTTTTGAGATTAGTTCACTAAGTATTTTTGTACTAGTGAACTACTGTTTGGTTTTTCAGGCCAAAAGAAAGATCCCGTTATAAAGTAAATACCATTTTACTAATAGTTAAGTAATTGCTGGTATAGATGCTACAAAAATTCAGGGCGTTAATAATCAATCTATATCTCTCGATCAATATAATTAATGTTTTTTTTCTTCCTTGACTCGTAATTTGATCCTAAAACACAAAATAAAAAGAACCTTGCTACAATTATAGCACCCTTACAAAGGTAATTGTAACGTACTTTATGATCACCTGAAAAGGATCATGTTCGTGAGTTTATTCTACATATTTTTTCCTGGCTATACAAACAATAGAGAGAACGAAGGTGTTATGTCGTTGTGATGTTCATTCTTTGAGATCTCGCAGACCACCATTGGTCCGGAACCACTTTGCTAACTAGTATACAATTAATTGGCTAACTACAAAGATAAATTTGTAGCAGTTAGAGAATAAACGAGATAATAATGGTAATGTAGGGCAGACACGTGCCAAGCTTAGAGTAAATCTTTGCTGTAACCCAGAATGTGTTTAGCAACCAATTTTGCAATTCGATACGTTTTGCAGCTGTATCCAGCTTTAGTTCTTAGTTGTAAAATTATTATATTTCGTAATTCCTTCTATGATAGAGCATGGTGTTGTTTGTACGTTTAGTTATTGAACTAATTATAGACAGAATGCTCTAGTTTTTAATTTCAAATTTCTGTTATTAAAGAACAGTGTTGAATTATACCTTGGGATTAAATTGGTTAAAGAACTGCACTTATCAAAGATATAATGATTTTAAAATGAAGTTCTTGCCAGCGTTTTAGCAGTATAACTCATTCCTTATCATCATATTTAATAATAGGAGACCATTGATCTGCAGTAGAATCTAATTATTTTTTCAAGGTTGTTACAATAACGCACTATTACAAAACGCCAGAGTTACCCCAAAACTTTGTCTTAATAACAGCTGAAAGATTGAACGTTATTGCTGACTTGTACTATAATTGGGCATATCTAACTTCAAACAAATAAGTAGGTACATGAGGAGTGTACTCAAGTAGACCTATTTATTTAAAAATAAATTACACAGACGTTTATCATGGAAGATTATCCTTTGTCGCAAAAAAGTATAACTCTTACCTCATGCCGTCAAAGCCGTCATCGGAGCCGTTGATAGTGAGCACCGGCGCACGCGCATACGCCTTCGCGACGCGTCTGTTTCTCTCGAAAACTATCACCTTCGCCCAGATCTCGTCGTCGATCTGTGTCCATTTGTCTAGCACTTCCTGTATATGTTCCTGTTGACAAATGAAAAGATACGTTAATGCTTGTGGATTATGGTGGATAAAGTCCTTGGCAAAAACTTTGGCCCAAGGACCTGCCGTTTCTTCTGCAAGAGGCACAAATACATATGAGCCTCCAAGATAACATGTTATCTGATATGTAGCTAGGACGATGGTCTATACTTTCTCCATAAACATATATTTCTCACAATGTCATTGCCATCCTTACAAAACAGCAACATTTCGCGACCTTGTGTTACCTTGGTGTTTCTTTTGTAAGCAAAGATTAGCAAAGTTTTAGATATTAATCCTAGTGTGGCAACGGTTTTGCAATCAGATGACATCGGACTGGCTGCGCCGGCGCACCGCAACTGTTGTTGTTCCGCTCTAGTAACCGAGTTGGTTTGAACATGTGTGTTGAGATTGGTTGTCTTGCCTTGTTTATCTTGTTCTAACTGGTATTGGAGCTGACTTATTTAAAACATATCCAAACATACTATCTATGTCTATCTATTCTATTTAATTATTTGAATAATAGAGAATCAATTTGTTACGTTTACGTTTAAAAAAGTGTCAGGATATTAAGAAGGATATTGCACAAAATACAGGCTGTTTCTAAATATGCTGACGGTTTTTTCAATCGATGATCAGACCTACGAGACTGACATCGAAATAGCACAAAATAATATCTGCTAATCCATACAAAACTGCAATCCTACTTGACTCAAACTTGACTTGAGGTAGGTAATTATACGAGAATGGGACAGCTGTTTTTTTTTTTCGCGATTTCAATGTTGGTCCCATCCAAGAAGTTTGGAATCCTCTATAGTGGAGTGCAGACTGCCTAACAAGACGGGAAACATGATAATACTCCTTTGTGGTCGGTAAGGATCGTTCTTCTCCGTAGTTTTTTGTTAGTGACGTTTTTTACGAACTTTGTCCCAGCTCTGTCCCTTTCTAATCCAACGTCAAAAATTGACGTCATTCAATTTTCGTTGTGACGTCATTGGATAGAAAGGGACACACGTAAAATTGGAAATATCGACGACGGAGTCGAACGTCAATTTTCTTGTATCAATGCTTCTAAGGAAGAGTGGGATCCTTTATGATTCTAGATCCATGGTCCCATCCTATATAGAAGTTTGTCCAGTTTGATGGTTTGATCATCATCTCCTTGAAAAATCGTCAGCATATTAAGTTGGACTCTGTATTGTTTAAGCTACCGAGAAAGATTTGATTGTCATTTCGGATATAAAGTCGTAACTGTAGCAAAACATCATTGAACTGCTTGCAGCAAGTTTTTAAGTAACAAACGTTTTATTATAAATAGATTCTGCTGTAGAGAAAAGAAGAAAAAAATACAAACGAAGAGAAGAGAGATAAACAATATAAGAAACACGAAATATACAGAAAATATTCAAGAAAATGTTTCAACCGCATAACTAGTGAAACAAACGAAGGCGAAAGCTTAACAACATAAAAGATTATAGTACTCTGTGATAAAAGCAGGATAAAAGTAAAAGTGTTCTAATACAACCATTTTTACGCCTGTTCGCGCTATAAATTAATAAACTGTAAGCTTTTTTTAAACATACCAAGCATACACCGAACCAAATCGAAAGTGTTACAAAACTGTTTATGTTTACTTTTAAAATTAGAAGAATATTAGCAAACGAAATGAAACTACAATAACATAAGAGTCTTTCTAATGAGAACTCTACAGACAAAATTATACAGTACATTTTTCTAAAACAATCTGACAACCCGTATTTACAATGAGTGCACTAGCCTATGTAAACGAAGCCAACTTTTTGGTAATACGTAATAGCTAGAAGCCATTCCAAATAGACCGTTACTTAGGGCAAAAACTTCAAAAATTATAGCACCCACTTGGTGGTAAAGTTTTTAGGGTTGGCACTATAACTTGAGTTCTATATTGCTTACTTTTTTTTCGACAGAAAATTAATCCTTAGTGCTAGGTAGTGATTGAATCTAAAATGTTACTAATAATTGTTTTATTTGTTTAAAGAGAGAAAGGGCCTTGTCAGTCAAAAGCATAGACGAAAATTTTTTCGCTTACGCTAGTAGACCGAATATCAGTGTAACCGGGTATGAGATAGCGAATTATATGAAGTGACATCTCGGAGTCAGGTGGTTGTCCCATATAATTTATATGAAGTGAAATTTTGGAGTCAGATGGCCGAAGTACAAAAAAGTGGATACGTCATAAGAACAGCAATAAGTAGCGGTCTCCTTTTTTAACTAGAGCGAATTTGCTATCTGCATCTCTTACTGAGTGATATGACAAGACACGTGCTTCCTTCTAGTGCCTTCTCTTTCTACGGTCAAAAGTCAGTTTGATAAAAGTCATCAGAATAGCTCTTATCATCGTGCTCTAACTATACAGACAGAAAGGTAACAATGAAAATCTTAAATAAACTAAAATGTTATTAAGTTCTTAACTAAACTTTTAAGTGAGTAGGTACTATTGATACCTTTGCAAATCGATCCCTTTTTTGATCCGTTCTTATATTTGAAATGTTTTTAAAATAAACATGCATTATAAAACTTGTCACGATTATAAGAGTACTTAAATGACAAATTTCTCAAAAACTAAAACTCTCTTGGCACAACCCTACCAATCACAAGCATTAGATAGATGTTACGTATCATTTCCAATTGTTTCCAACTTGTGTAACAATTAACTATCATGGTTATTAATATTTTTTGTCTCTTTCCGGTTCCATTAGAGCAACGGCAATCGCGAATTTACTTTCGATTTTATTATTTAAACTTTTGCTTGAAAGTAAGATTACAGCAGTTATTTTGGACGGAAACTAACCGTATAATTATACGAGATCGTAGTATGTAATTGACTTTCAATTTCTTTTAAAGCAATAATAACATACAGTTAGACTAAGTGTTTTTAACAAATTAGTGATTCTTCTTTTTTATATCTTTTCCATTTCAAATTAAGCATTTATTGTCAGTGTATTACAGTATAAAACTCACTCACTCATACTCACAACCAGATTCTCTTTATTTGATTGGTCAGAAACTTTACAATTTAGTTTTTACAATTTTGATGTTGGCTCCATAGTGATAGTTATTTATTTATTTTATTTATTGCCATCACACAAGTACAAACATTGTTACATACAAAACATGCACTCATATGATACCCTGTAAGGGCACCGCAATAGAAATTATATTATTATTATTTTTTTTATTTTTTTTAGTTGTTCAGTTTGATGGTCTGAAACCCCTATAAAAGTATAAAGTACTAGTGTTTTCCCGCCACTTCGTCCGCACAACTTATATAGGTACCAGATTTTAAGTCAGATCATAAGCTATCAAACAAAAAAAAGTTTCATAAAAATCGGTTCATTAGTTTTTGCGTGATGCGCGAACAAACAAACAATTTTATCAATAGATGGCACTGCACGTCATTTAAATCGCGCTGTCGAGTGTTATTTGAGTTTAAATGAAGTGAGCCGCTACTTTTTTATTCCTCACTATTTTACGGTTTTATAATAGTTAAAATATAACACATTTAATTTTACACCCTGGATACATTTAAGTCTTTGTTGATTTAGTTAGTCTTCTGAGAAATATAATCTTAACTAGATAGCCTAAAGAGAAAGCCAAGTCTTAACTTTAAACTAATAGATAGTAAACGTACTAACGGAGATTAAATCTCATTACTGTTTACGTGACTAGAACATGCAAACCTTTAATTTATACCGGTTCGATCAAGATTGATAACGATTATTGCTAACTTTCTTCACTTGTATACATAGGTTAACGAAACGAAGTCATGTAGTTTCCAGTTTAGAAACAAGTGATATGGTTTGTTTTCAGTTATGTAGGTTAAAGGCCTGCCACCACTAAACAAGGACTTCATTTAATTATTATTCTGTCTTGAAATACACTTTTTAAGGGGATGAACAATCTGTCAAACTAAACAACCAACTCTATGGAAACAACATCGTAATCGCGGGGAAAAAATCAGCTATTCCATACGAAACTGCATAACTACTTGAGCCAAATATATGGGACAGCAGATTTTTTTTCGCGATTTCGATGTAGCTCCCATTGAGAAAGTTGTTCAGTTTGATAGTCTAATCATCCCCTTAAAAAACTGTCAGAAGGACCCTATATACGAGTGGGTCTTGCAAATAACTTTAACTACGTAGAACTTTTGCCAAAACCTAAAGCAATATGTATAGTTGGACGACAGTACTCATTGCACTAACCCCAAATAACGGGATAAGGACAGCAGGAGGATGATGATGACAACTCGCAATCTAGATCTACAATGTCTTGTTCTACATCATAGCATTCTCCTAATCATCATCATCATCATCATCATCAGCCCGGTAAACCCCACTGCTGGGTATAGGCCTCTTCATTTTCTCCTAATAATCATAATTAATTGTCACTATACGAATGAACTTTGATCATGCCCCATGGGTTGGAAACTCATATTATCGATTGGCTTGAAAAGTCATAGGTGCGAATTGTGCTCACTCGAAAAAATTATAGGTTCGATTTACGGTGGTAATTATAGTACTCTGTGGTTCGGTACGAACTATCAAAGTCATGTGAAGTCAAACAGAATAACAGTAGAAGTCGATTTAGGAGGTCAAAAGTTGCTATTCTGTAGACCAAGAGTAAGCTTGGTATTCAAAGAAAAAGTATAAATCAGTGGCAAATTTACAAAGAACATCTGAAGATGTGCAATAAATACAAATTTTCGCTGCCTTGTGTGTGATATTCAAACTGAACACAATAATGTAAGAGTAACCGTAACAAATCTACTAACATAACTTTCTCTACATCATGTTTCTTCAATTCATAATCAGAATCATCTTAGTCACCGGTCAAACATTATGAGGGATCGCACATGAACTATGTTGTGCAATGACGCAAACGACAGAAATTTCGCTGCAGTCTTTTTAAACCGAGAAAAAGCAGTATGGGACTTTTAAGCAAACGTTGGTTCCCTCGTAGTTAGTCAGCAGATATGGTCAGTAGTCATTATAATTATTATCTTAACAATTGATAAAAAAATTGCAACGACACACTTATTTTGAAAAATAATACATTGTCAGGTTACTTGACTTATTTACATATACTCGTAATTTTGTGGATACTCATACAACATCTTATATACACGTATAGCATAATTCAAAATTCACTAGCTGTAACCAAACTATTTAATGCGACAGGTCGTAGGCCCGTAACCATTTTGAATGGATATTAGACACAGCACACAACACGATATCTAAACTGAATGAATGAATGAACATTTTATTTTCTCAACACAACACAATATTAATTGTTACAGGAGAGCAATACAGTAGTCTACGGTAAACTTGTAAGATAATGACACTTATTAATCTTAAAATAAGTGCCTCGATGCAATACATCACATTAGGCCCAACTTGTGATAGATATCCTTAGGTACTACAACGACTGTCCATCATTACCTTTCTTGTCTAGTATTTTATGTACAACCCATCACAATATCAAAGCCATGACTGATAATACTTTCGCTAATGTCCGATTCATGCCACAATCTGCATTATAATCTAGCTCTATTATTATACAAACCTACCATAATACATATATTATAGAAACGCCATATTTGTTCGTGAATAGCGCTCGTTAGTATTTTCATACTTATTCGCGAAACTCCGGACAGTCCGTCATGCTTTATCATTGTACTGATTTACTGACACTGGTATGGTATTGTTCCCTTTTAAGGAATGCGAGCTAGTTACTTGAGATCAGGTTGATTTTATTCTAGGTGCAGTTACTAAATATTTTAAATAAATGTTAATTGACTGTAACAGAAATCCATTAAATTATTAGAAATACTGACTAAAAAGTAGCGTTGAATTGTTCAGGATCACGCGACCAGCCGTCAAAAGTGGTTTGGAAGTCCACTGGAAGAACAACAATAGGTAAACCGTAGCTCAGAAAAACAATCATCCAAAGATGGCCTAAAATTACGTATAATGAATAAGTCAAAATGTTACGATAAACTAAGAGAAGGTCACAATTTACTTATTTATTCACAACAAAGGTCACAATACAAAGAAACTTATCTTCTTCTTATTTCCCCCTAAATTTTTAATCCAATTGTGCACCATCCATTCAGTACCATCTTGAAAAGCTATTTTTAATCGTGAGATTCAAATTCGTGTTCGAATGATGCATAATCCACGTAGTAATTTTGACATTTTCTACTGCTGATTTGGTTTTTATAGCCTGTTTTCTGACCACCCCGAACGCAAGTACGATCGTGAATTTATGTTTGTAATCCAGTTGTCAAGAAAGATATATTCTCAACTCAGTCACTATCTCGTTTATAGTCTCATTCACGTAATACAGTTTATAATGGAGGCACTAAACAGACACGCTGACCAAGGCTGACCGCACCTCACTCGTTTACCTTACCCGATTTGTATTTTGTATATCATTTACACCTACTGTCTCACCTGGTCTAATTATAAGTTATATTTTAATTCTAGTTTATATCTAGTTTGGTATGCATTATTGTTGTACAGGGTCATTGCCCAGTCCCATATAGTTATATATCGTACCTCCACTACATTATCATAACTTGAAATTCGTATTTTAGAGAAATAATCTAAAATAGCTATTTGTCGTCGAGGGCCTTGTTCAGATTGCAACTATTTTATACTGAAATAATGATGCACTACAAAAATTAAGGTTTAACAGAAAGATAGAGCTCAATTTGAATGAATGAATGAATTGATTGATGAATGAAAGAAGACTAACGAATGAAATTTATCAAGCAACGGTGAGCGGAAGCGTTGGGAGAGGCCGTCCGAGGAAAACATACCATGATCAAATCAATGATCTTTTCGGAAAAGGACAAGTGCGTAGCACCCTCAATCGACGGAATTGCATGAAGAGATGTATGAATGTGAATGAGGCTAAAGAGGTGTGTCAGAGTCGTAGCGTGTGGCGGTTCGTGGTCTCTGCCTACCCCCATGGGACAATGGCGTGAGCTTTTGTATTTATGTATGTAGAGCTCAATTTTCTTATACGTATGTATGTATTTATTCAAATTAAAGATTAAAACATTTGTCTCGGGCGGGACTTGAACCCGCACTGTTCCAATCCGGGGAAGTTCGTTATCCAATTTTGTAAACACTATCTTGAGCCACCACTGGAGCTTCGTTGTAGGCCCGGGAGGGGGCAACCAACAATCGACGAGCGACGCGACTACCCCAAAGAGATTTAAACTTATTACTATAGAGAGGACATCGTAATCCATGACTTGTTACCTCGAGGTAACAAGTCGTTCTAGTTTGACACGTCCCACTGACATGATGCATTCAATATTGCAAAACAACGGGATGAATATTTTTGTATGAAAACCTGTCCAATGTCCTCTCTATAAGTAGTATAATAATTAAATCTCTTTGCACTACCCAATAGCAGACCTATAACGCGACTCCGTATAGCTCCTTGTAAGGATCCGACAATATCAAGTTGTTTATACCCAACTGTCAAACAATAACCCTCCTAACCACGATCAACGCAAAGTATCCCAATTTAAATAAATTTTAGTCAGAACTTAATCTTTGCAAATATATTACCTACCTAAAATCTGTCACGTTTAAGCATTAAACCCTTTTAAGGATAACATTGTTTCAAAAACGAATTAAAAGGCACAAGGATTTAGCAATTTAGTATCTTAGAAGATATAAGAGGATTGCCGTGCTCTCGAAATTGAACGAGAATAAAATAAGGATAAAAAGGGAAATGGTCGGGTAGGACTTTCGTAATTAATAAACAAAAAGTTAAAACAATGTATTTAAAATTTAATAGTTTTTGAGAGTTGTAGTTTAAGCATACATTTTTTTTTCTAGCCTATTTCATCCCACTACTGGGCAAAGGCCTCCCCTTTAATCCTCCAACCATCTCTGTCCAGGGCATGCTCTGGCCACGCGTCATCGAAAGCATCCAGATCTTCCTAGGACGACCTGGACGCCGATGACCGTTCTGGGATCCAGGGCGTTACATTAAATTAAAATCCTAGATTAGAATCCTTAATAATTTTTTAATACCCTTGCATTTTCTATTCTATTAGAAAGCGTTTTTGTGGGTTTTTTAAGTCTAAACTGTTATAAAACTGTAACTGAAGTGTGTCTGTCATCATCATCATTGGCCTTTCCATCTTTATAAGATGATTTAAGCAGCGTTTTGGCGGTTTCAACCTTTTTTAGAAATTTTGTCTGTCTGTTTGTTTGTGTGTTTGTTTGTTTGTTTGTTCGCGCATCACGCAAAAACTACTGAACCGATTTTGATGAAACTTTTTTTGTTTGATAGCTTATGATCTGACTTAAAATCTGGTATGTAATTTGTGCGGACGAAGTCGCGGGAAAACACTAGTAGTATAATATTATTGAGAGTTACGATTTTGGGTATAGAGTTTATGAAGATCTTGCAACTTTTTCGTTAGCTTCAGTTTCAATTGTTCACAACGTATATATGCCGTATGTATTGTGTTTAAACAATTATAGAAAAAATGTAATGTAAAAAAATATAGCAAGCAATAAAAAGTTCGTGCAAGCAAAGAAATAAACCTTGTAGCTCGCGTTGATGTCTAATGTATCGAGAATAACTAACCCGCCATTTGCTTCGATCGTTTCGTACCTAATACAAGGTAAATGTTAAATACAGGGTCCAACTTAATATGCTGACACTTTTTTAAAAGGATGATCAGACCATCAAACTGAACAACTTTCTCTATGGGACCAATATCGAAATCGCGAAACAAAAATACAGCTGTCCCATACATTTGGCGCGAGTAGGTTTGCAGTTTTGTATGGAGGGGCTGTTTTTTTTTTCGCGATTTCGGTGTTGGTGCCATAGAGAAGTTGATGAAGTTGTTGTTGTTGTTGAAGTTGTTCAGTTTGATGGTCTGATTATCCCCTTAAAAAAGTGTCAGCATATTAAGAAGGACCCTATATATTGTAACTAATACAATTATACACTGTTAAAATACTCTCCTCAAGATATAGTATAAGAGATAAGCGTACTTTTGGTAACCATGCATACATCCATTCCAAGGTCCGACCTTTGATCGGCTGTATCTCCTAAACAGGTTGAACGGCAGGCAGGCAGACCTGGTCCATCCCCATCACAGAGATGCCCTACACCCATAAACTTAGACTTAAACTCTAGCGAAAGACTTGCCCTTTCATAGAAACAACATGTTCCACTTGAATGAGGTGTACGCACCTGATTGATGTTCCTGAGTTCACTTCGTCACTATGGCAATGACAGACCGCAATGTGTCATTTAGTGTTGTTTTGTGTGACGTGTTGTTTGTTTGAGCTTGCTAGCTCGAGCGTCTAGCGATAGGCTAGAGTAATATGTCTATGCCTATACCCTATGAATACTGAATCAGCCTTGCAGCTGATGGTTACTAAAAATACGCTTATCTCTTATACTATAATTCATCATCATCATCATCATCATCATCAGCGTATATACGTCCCATTGCAGGGCACAGTCCTACCCTCTAGGAAGGTGTTTGGGCATTAGTCCACCATGCGTGCCCAATGCGGATTGGTAGTCTTCACATAAATGCATCAGAATTTCATCTTCTGCATATGCAGGTTTCCTCACGATGTTTTCCTTCACCGTTTGAGAGCAGTCGGTAATACGTACATAAGTTAGAAAAACTCATTGGTACGTGGCATGTTGTCCGTGTGGATTTGAACCCGGACCTCATGATTTTTTTTTTTTTTTTTTTTTAATTTATTTAAGTTTTTACAAATTCTTTCAAATACTTACATATTTTCTCCAAAACTCCATTGGGAGTTTAGCTGGAGCTCTATAGCTACTGCACGTAATTACAAAATTGCACATACATGGTAATACCATATTTAGGGCCCGTTTCACCACCCCCGAGTAAGCCCCTGCTAGCCTATCCGACAGATACCTTGACATAATTTTATACAAAGTATGTCAAACCATCCGCCGGACAAGCCAACAGAACCCACCCAGAAGTGGTGAAACTGGCCCCTAAACTATTAGTTACAGATTCAGTAGTACATGGGTTTTAATTTTATTTTTAACAATATTTTTACTTGCATTTAGGCATTTGAACTCAAGTGGAAGGTTATTAAATATCGAAGGCACTATATATTCTTTGGTTCTTTTTCCATATACATTGTTAACACTGCACACCTGGAAGCTGTCACGCTCAGCGCTCCTGGTCGGATAATTGTATACCCTAGGTATCCTAAACTCACTACTCAGATATTCATTTAATACATGATAAGGTACATATTTTTTCTCTACTGGAATAATTTGACATTTTTGAAATAAAGAGTCATAATTTTGTTTTATTTTACATTCTTTGCGTGTTTTTGGGTCTACTAATAATTTTAAAAAACGGATTTGCAACATTTTAATTTTATTTAGGTGAGTGGTATAAGTGGTTCCATAAGTACCTACTCCATAGCATATAATAGACTCTGCAATAGCATGATATACCGCACACAATATACCTCGGGGTGTACAGTATTGGAGCATTTTAAATTTGCCCAATATTTGCCTGAGCCTGGTACATAGCGCATCGATGTGCAGTGTCCAGGTGAAGCGCTCGTCTATTGTTAATCCTACATATCTATAGCTCTGTACCTGTTCTACCGCTGGGCACGCGCACACCGCCCCGCCATGCAGACACTCGAATGAATGACCTTTAATTACAAGTTGCTGTGACATCGGATTGTTTTTCTTTTTATAGCTTGATCGCAGGTACATAAACTTAGTTTTGCTTACATTGAGAATGATACCGTTGTCGTGTGCCCATCTACTTAAGTTATCGAAATCTTCTTGAATGTTACGCAATACTACACCGATATCACTCCCAGCGCCCTCAGATAAATTAACAGGAATGGATGCGATATTACGCGCGTACCCCTCTGCCAAAGACGCATGCTCAGTCAGCATACCCGTCATATAAAAATAGTTGACGCGCGTCCCGCGCCAGTATATAAACCTCCCCCCTCACCCCCGCAAAATTGACAGACTTTTTTGCGTAGAAATGAGAGATCATTTCCAATCCATTCCTGTTAATTTATCTGAGCCCAGCGCCCATCAAACAAGTGTCATCTGCGAACATGTAGCAGTTACATTTTTTTATTACATTAGGCATACTGTTGACATGTAGGATGTAGCACAGTGGCCCGGTTACTGACCCCTGCCACAGAGGATTGTACAGAGTAACAGCTTCATAGGAGCTTCGATTACATTAGCCTATTCTTGTAGGGCTGTCTAAAAGGAAATAAATTTAATTGAAGTATGAAGGATAATGTTTTACAATATGTAGTAGGTATATTGTTTTTCTTTTTTGTTGTTGTTGTTTGTTGTGTTATTTATTATATTTGTTATTTAGTTGAATAAAATGAGTTTAAATTAAAAAACCGTTGCCGCCCGATCCGTCGCCCGCGTAACGCGGGTGAATCAAAAATTGTATATACTTACCTGTCACGATCTTTGGGGAAGGTATATGATGAAGGAGATGTTTGTGTTCCTCCTCGTATTATTAAAGCACGCAGTGCAATAATTAACCATTTCGTTTAATATTATTAAACTACTTTTAAACGTGCTCGAGTAAAATGAACGATAGGTATCTCACACATTAAATTCACATGACGTTCTACAATGACAGTGACGATCAAACAGAAAATAATCCATAGACATCTTGATATTAACAGAGGTCAGTGGCTCCAATCTCTTTCCGAAAGGAAGAATGGACAATATCTCACACATTAAATTCACACCCTCGTTACGCCGTAACCACCCGAAGCACAGCCAAAGTGTCCCCTCGGCCTCGTTCGTGAGCCCCGTAGGTGAACGCGCACACAATCATACTGCGCATGTAGTGATGCGCCGCTTTTGCGAGCTTGTTTGAAGCTGTAACTCTGTACAATATAATCCTCTGTGCCCCTGCGCCACACCAAACTTAACTTTCTTTGGGTCACTAATACAATTATTGACTTTAACAACAAAGGTTCTGTTTGTGAGATAGTCTTTAAACCAGTTCAACAGTCTGCCATGTATCCCAGCATCCTGCATGGAGTTCAGAAGGGTATGGTGGTCAAGGGTATCAAAAGCTTTCCGAAAATCAATCAGGAGGACCAGCACATGCTGCTTGTTATTTAAACTGTTATTTATATCATTGCTAAATTTTGATAACAGCGAGTCCGTGCTCTTCCCCTGCTGAAATCCATATTGCATATTATTTATAACTTTATTTTTATTTATATAATTTTATTTTTTAATTTCATATTTATTATTTTTTAACTTTATTTTTATTTATATAATTATAGATTGAGAGTCCGTACCTCTCCGCAACGCGCCACCGAGCTCTACTATAATTACTTACGCATTATTAATTACGCTTATAAAATCTACGGCTAAAACAATAAAATCTATAGCGATCTAAAACAATCATGGTACATTCCGTGAAACTATCACGAATTATTGAGCAAGCTTGCATAAGTTCGTTGCAAATATGCATCGGACCATACAAGTGTATGAACAATCATAAATTGCGATATTAACTACCGGTGAAGGACGAATTCTGATGGAAGTGTAGATATTATTAGATTGTTAGCAACACTTTCGAACGAAGATAGACTGACGATTGTTAGGAAAGTTTAATTCTGAAATAGAATCGTTGATTTATTGGTGTCCAAATAAATACATTAAAAATATGCAAGCATAGCATAACATAGCACATGCTCACAACTATATTCCCAGAGGGGGTAGTCAGAGATATTCTGAACTCAGAACATCCACGTTTCACCAGTAGTACCGAAACTCTGTCCAGTGTGACAGGGGGTGAGCCCGTCGCCACTTATAATGGACAGTGGGTACAATACATGCCTCGAAATTGAAGCATGCAGGTTTCCTCACCATGTTTTCCTTCACCGAAAAGCCAGTGGTGTTACAAACCGTACATAAATTCCGAAAAACTCATTGGTACGAGTCGGCTTGGACGGGGATTGAACCATCGCCTCTTTTACTTTAAAAGATTCAAAATTTACTTATAAAATGTATAGTAATTTCATCACAATTTCGTCGTACATAATGTATCGACAAACACTTAAATACACATTATATTGAACGTTATGCAACTAAAATCTTAACTATTTTCAAAGGAGGCAGTATTTTTAATAAGGTATGTACTTGTATAACACATTTTTTACAAACAATTACTAAAGAATCCGACAAAACAAACAGTTTTATTATGTCATAGGTAACATCATCGTCAATTATAAGACAAAAACTAAAGTTCAATCACAAGTATGTTACCTAATAGGTAAACAATAAACAAGTAGAGATCGTGACTAATGAATTAGGAACGATAAGGTATTTAATTGCGTGTCATTTAGGGGCATCATGTTACTCTAACTTAATGACACCAATGTTAACGTGAGGTTAACAAAGAAGGTCTCTTTGGGGTACCGTCGGCGTTATAAATAAACTGTCGTCAATACAATATAACTGTTAACTAGACTAACTAACAAACTCCACTGGCTTAGCGTCCCAAAGTTGGTCTTGGTCTCCGAAACCAGAGAATAACACATTTCCTGATCCTGTGGAGCTTCCAGCCAGTAAATGACTCCACTACGTGGTGATTCCAGTTACACCTGGAATGACACACTAGACGTCGGCCAGTAGGTTGACCCAGATTTGCTCATCTGGCATTCTTTCTACCCATCTTTCTAGATACGATTGTTTTCTTAGATTTATTGAACACATGAGCAAAAGAGATTACAGATGTCGAAAAAAGCCAGGACATCACACGCAAACTTGGGAATTCTTGAGAGTTCTTCTATCCAATGGTGAGATAAAAAGTGTGAAAAAGATAACATACAATATGAGGTGAACCACTTGATTTCTAAGGGCGAAACTTAGTATCATATACACGTCTTTCTAAAAACAGTTCATATTTATTATCTTCATACCTTTTACATTACACGTCCTTATCATAAGCTTGCATGTAAAAACTTCTTTTTGAATTTCCGCATTCATAAGCTATTAGATTGTGTTGTACGATCTTGAGCGCTATGCTGCTAAGAATAAGGTTGATATTGAAACAGAGATCGGATTAGATAGGCATTGCTCTACATACGCAAGTAACAGTACAACGACGGCCTTGCAGGGTCAAGTTTCCGCAGTTTACATTCTTGGGTAAGCTTGTATTTAACTGTCTATGAAAAAAGATACTATTTATACCATATACCTTACATTGGTTATTTACTATGTCGATGGCTATAAGAGAGGAAGACAAAAGAAAGGATGGATATTGGTGGTGGTTGGAAATTGGTGATGAGTTATTCAGTAGTCCACGAGGAAATAGTAGTAAAGAACAAGACAATCCCAAGATGTTAAAAGACTGGGAAAGTATTTTTTTATGTACAATTTAAAATGCATTTTGTAGGTACAGTGCATCGTTTTGATAAATAATTTGTGGGATTCTCGAATGAACTCGAAATTTCACGTTACGAATAAAGACATTTTATTGCATTTTGGGTTTTTATAAAAAGTAAAATCAGTTTGTCCACATTATAAAAGTGAATTTATCACCTTCGTTCCTTTGAGTTTTGTGGTCAAAAACCCCTTTTATTATGAAATAAGTTTATTTGCTTTAAAAATGTTTTATATTATTTTACTTTAGTAAGTACCTAACTTTTATGAACAACGTTAGTCCAGTCAAAATCTTTTAAAATAATATTGTACAATCAATTAAATTCCAAGATATTTGGGTCCATTTAACTACTTCTGCTTCTTATCGTGTGGGCAAGACCTGGTGTCAGAGTTTATTCAAACCGCCTTAAGGCCTCTGACGTGGTTTTTATGAAATACTAATTATTTAAATATAATTTATCAATTCTATTAGGTTTTCTAGTTTTCAAGCAAACCATCTTACGATCTACTAACTAAAGTAAACCGACCTTTTATCTAGTTTAGTTCTAGTTAGTTACCTTAATTCACAACTTGATTTTCTTTTGTAAAAATACAATGTGTCTGTTAAGTTAACTGTAGTACAGGTATTCAAAATATTTATGAATTGAACCGAAACTAAAGCTGATAAAAGCTGACATTAGTACGCTAGTTAATCATAAAAAGGTCATCATGCGTTTGAATAAAGTCTATAAAACGCGTTGGTATTTTTTAATTGCATCTATTAGCAGCATCGTTTGATTTATCTCAACCTTTAATAGAGCAACCTTGGACATCTCTGGTTTACCTTTTGAGCTCTGCACGTCATTTAGTTAAGTGAACGGTATAAAGGATCCTCAAACAAGCAGACATCTTCTAAACGTTAGAAGATATTTGTTTATCTGTACAATTACTATTCATAAAGAGAGAGGTCCTGACTAACATGTCACGTTTACTGTTCAAAGTTATGGAAATTGTGATGAAACTGACTGCGAAAATCACTGCTAAGAATGCACCATGCCATTTCTTCTAGGGGATATTGAGCTTGGCGACTAGGAAAAATGCTATGGTTTAGTGGACGAAAGGCATAGCCCTTTTGATTATGCTAAACGTGATCCTTGCTATACTACTGCATGCTTAAAATATAGTTGGTATTTGTACCAAGTTTTTGACCACCCGAATGGGATTACGATATGTAGAGTTTATGCATTGCATGTATGTTTGTTTTTGTTTTGCCTATGTTTTGCCCATCACACATTCCTATCGCTGTTACTCCTACAAACCAGGATCGACATATAAATGTATGATCGGAGAAAGAAGGAAAAGGAGGAGGAGATTTTCAGAATATCTCTAACTAATCCCGCCGGGGAATATAGTGGTGTGCCTATGTTGGGCAATTAGGTATATGCTTATGCATATGCTAAAGCACACATTTAATTTACAAGTGCATGTTTTCCTCCTTACTTCTACTGAAAGTAGGTTTGTGTCTTGCATTATGATTATACAGGCTATTATATTGTATACTTTGTGTTTTGTTAAATTTGGAAAGGAAATCGATTACATATTGTATTCATTGCAGTTTTGCGATTCCAATTTATCTATAGTTGTTAATTAGACTCATCTATTATATTCTGATTTCTAAGTTCTAAACGATTCGATTAAATTTTGCATACAATAATGTTAAAATCCAATGTATTCAAAATCTATTTATTAGATTAGTTAGAAGCAATGCTAATAAGTCGGTCTGACCTTTGACAAAGCCAGTCACGAACCTAAATACCATACCCACATTGTTGTATCGAAGGTGGTCTATCCTTGACAAATACTAATGTTATCGATAGTGCTTTCAATCTTGTTATAATAATTAATGTGGGATTATATGCGACGAACCAGTTAGTATGATGGTTACCACGACGGTCTGGCGAACTAAAAGGTCCTAGGTTTGAATCCCGGTTGAGTCATGGATGTTATGTTTGTGTCATTATTGACTAGTAAATTTCCAAAAAAAAGCTTCAGTTAGGGTTGAGAATAATGGATATAGCTGTAGGCGTTGGCTATTATATTATTTTGGTGGTGGTAAAGGTAGCCAGTTTGCATTAGTCAAGAAAACGTTAAAAGAGGAAAAACGGGTTAAGGATGAACCAAATGTATATAGGGTCCTTCTTAATATGCTAACACTAAGACCGTCAAATTGAACTACTTTCTCTATGGCACCAACATCCAAATCGCTCAAATAAATCCACTGTTCCGTGCAAAACTGCAAACCTACTTGAACCAAATGTATAAGACAGAGGATTATTTTGTCGCGATTTCGATGTTGGTCCCATAGAAGAAGTTATACAGTTTAATAATCTGATCATCCCCTTAAAAAGTGTCAACATACTAAGAAGTACCCTGTATGTATACGTACCTACTTAAAGAGTGACGTTTTAATGGTACCTACTAAGCTACATGTAATTCTACTTATCAATATGAAATTAGAATCGCACCAAACCGAAAAGTCATTTTAAAATGTTTGTATAGCATGTCCTCTGTAGTAAAAAGAGGCATTTGCCCTACATTGAGAAGATTTTATTAAGAGAGCCAGACAACAACCTGCGCTACATCACAGCAACATGGTCGTCAATTATTTACAGTGGGTACAGACTAAACCTTAATCAATTCGCTTTAAAGAAACAGCACTCTTCTAATTCAAATGTGCGTGTAACTTTATTTGAATGTGAAGTAAAAAGTATTAGCTAATTTTATAAAAGTTTAAATTGAACCAGTTACACAAGCAAATGCACGATTTTATGCAATGCAAATTGAAGATGGAAAAGATCTGCTAATGGTTTTGACAGATGATTGGTAAATACATCTGCAAATCGTGATAACTTTGATCCAATTTACTTAAATGATCATGCGAAAGATGAAAATAAACTTTAAGTAACAGTGCAAGACGCTGTTATACCGTCGAGGCCGTTTTTTGAACAAGAACGAAAGTGTTTTTTTAACTGTGTTTTTAAGTCTGAAATTAAATTATGTCTTATTTAAGGATCGGGCGGATGGGCGACTGTTCTCAATTACACGATTAGATTAAGTTTACTAGATAGAAAAAAATCCCAAAGTTACCCCTTTTTGTTATGTTTTTTCAATACTATGATTAAACTGCTGATATTTAACTTTTTATTCTTGTACTTAATTAAAGTCATTAAATATTTCTAGTGAACTCAGGAGAAGTTTTAGCTTAGAAACTATCATGAGCAAAGATATTGACGAAAAACACGTTTTTTTGCGATCCTGCTTTCAATTGGAGCGGGATGGCTAATTGTAAACTTATGCTTGCAAGAAAGAGACGCTTGCACTGGGATAACCTAGCCTTAATAGATAATAACAGAACTAAATGACCGAAAGAAGAAAGCAGCAGCACGAGTCAACTCATTTCTCATTTCAAAAGATGACATAGTTAATTTAATTTAGAGCGTTATTTCGTAATTTCTCCATTCAGACTGACACCAAAACTATTCAACACTAACTTTGTATAGCACAAACAGGTGTTACGCTTCACAACTGTCTACTTAGCAGTCTATTTCACAGTTACCTCTGTAGCCAAGTTAGACAATTTAAATCTAAATTGACCTTTAAGCTAAAGCATCAAGGTGTAGGTAAAGATTGTTCGAGTGTAATATCAACGTGGTAATGTCCTGTCCAGTTTTATACAATGGTATACACGAGTGACATAGTGTTAATGACAACAGTTACATGCATGAAGCAATTCTATCGCGTGCTAGTTGATAGATGATGTTGAGAAAAAAAGCTTGTAAAACAGAGTACTCAAGTGATACAATTAGAAAAACTTGAATGAAGTAGTGAAGATTATTTGTCATTTAGTGCGGATGAATGATGGAATAAATGATGGATGATAAAAAAAAGAATATACATGCGATCATAGGGGCATTTTTATAGTCAAATTCGCGACTGAAAATTTTGATGGCATAATACTATTCATTTACACAAAAAAATACGTTTTAGTTCCTCTGAAAGGCTAGAACTGAGGAGATAAATATGTTTCCTTAAATCGTAAACATCCAGATTTATGCAATAAGCTAAGGATGGGAACCAGAAGCGAAGATGCATCAAAGTATTTCAAGTATGACCCGCCATTTTGTACAAATATCGTGTGAAAATCAGCGCGCACGCATTGTGCACACGCACAGTCGTGAGCGAAAGCTAGGAGGGGGTGTTACGTAAAGCAGGTACATTTAGTTGTAATTTTTTATAAAAGCTTGACATTTTGAGTACCTATCTGTCAAAAATTTGTTGCAGTGACAGCTCTCGAGTCGATGAAAACGGAAAACGCGGTCAGTATTTGTACTGCTTGAAAAATATTACAATGTTTGACCAACTGCAAAGTAACCTGACGAAAAACAACATTAAACCAAATGGAAAAAAACTAAAAAACTACTCAATAATCGTACATCAACAGCCATACTTAAAAAGACCTTACCGCCTCAACAAGAGAGTATATTCTCCTCCAACGAGACATAAACGACAATAAAGTCGCAGGACAAGACAGGTGCGTTGGAAAATGAAAGTTGTTCTCTTCCTGCTTACCCGCTCGCCTCGAGACTCCCGACTAGTATAGTGCACCGTAGTTCACACTTTGCAATGCAAGGACGTTGCAACTATGCGCTCATAGATATGCTAAATTACAGATTAGGATTACAGCTGTAGTTCCTTGGTTTATTGAGGTGGAATTTTGATTGAAGAATCTTATAAAAATTTAATATGACGAATTGGTTGAATTTTTTGAATTGAATTGAATTGAATGAATTGGGACTTCCTACAAACAGTAGCAATAACATTAAATTTTTATTAACAATGAAACACTTTGGTTTGAATTTGGTAAGTAAAAAATTGAGACAGATAAAAGTAAAGGTGATCATGGTGGCAAAAGAAATATAACAATTTATTAGCATAATAAAGTCGAATACGTAACCAAAAATACGCATTTGAATTTATAAAAGAAATCGCAAAAATATGCGACCTAAACACAAAGAAGGAAAGTTGTCAAATGACATTTTTAGGTAAACATAAAGATAAAACATTTATTTCCATCGAACAGGTTAACTTTATGAGTTTATTATACAGCACGAGCGAGATGAAAGGAAGAGTTGGGAGCTCAAATCAGCTACTTTCACTCAAGACGCTAAAAAGTGAAACTGGAATCGGCGCAGGCGCAGCAACGAAATGCTAACTGTGATAATCATGAGGTATTCGATAAGGAACTTGTTACATAGATCAACTTTACCCAAAGGAAAAACCTACTTACGATGCAAATTATAAAAAGTAAATATAAAACATGTCGAAAAGAATAAAATTACCCATAGTTAAACAACTGTCGCACAAGAAGGCACTTTGAAGGTCGACAACTTAACATACGCGTAATGAGGGAAAGGGAATGGTTGACGATATAAGGGCAAAATTATTGAGCACATTACGCTATTCAAGACCATGTGCAAATTTTGCTTTAAAACATAGCTGCATCAGGGAATCTTTGTTAAATTCTTCAAGTTTGCAGCAAAACGAATACCAAAAACTATTAAACATTTGATTAGAGTTTACGAGCTCCACGAATTGGATATAAAACGAGCTATAATTGCCGGTGTCTGTCGATATGATGCCTGATCAGAACGCTGTGAACTTTTGTGAACCAGAGGTCGGATTTAACCCAAATGTCAATGGATGGATTGCGGTTAAACGTGAATGAACTGGAATTCCTAGGGCCGGAACAATTTACGATAATGATCTTATTGAAAATAAATTGCATGCTGGATAATAAAAGGCAAAAGGCTGAATTTTATGCAAGGTCATCCAAGTCATGGTCTTGCAGACTGGTGAAAAATTTCAATGCACTTTCTGTCAGGGGATCTGTCAGATTTTAGCGGATAACCCGCATCACTTTGTCCATTTGTTTCGCGTCAATTCGAAAACCAAACATGACAGCTCTGCCAATATGTATGGACAGGATAACATATAAAAGAAGTTTATTCTCTGGATTGCCGATAGGATCTTTCGCATTATCATCTTGACGGTCAAATTCATTGGCAAAGGGCCAATCATGGATAACAAAACATTTCGCATTCGATTCGCCTGCGAATTCCACTACTTTTATACTGGGTTGAGTATAGATCTTCAATGTTTTTTTAAGACTCGTCTTGACCGTTCAAGTACACTCAAGTTAAATATAATTTACAGACTCTTTGGGAGTAAACAATAATAACATTTTGAATTTTGAGAACGACTTTCTCAAATGGCTCAATCTACGATACACATAAATATGGTTTACCTTACGCTATAATTACATTATCTGTTTTGAACTTATCCTTTTACGGTAAGTTCCTATACATTGTGTGGGGATGAGTATTTCCCCGCTACAGGTATTTAATAAAAATGATATGGAACATAAAAGTCCGCCTACATTTTTTTGAACCGGATGTGGGGAGCATTCGTGGTTTAAAACGCCTGTTCGTGCAAGGACACTCGAACACGTTCAGTTCCCACATTTTTAAACTCATCAGGACTAGGGTCGAGGTTTTAAACTCGTCTCATACATTTGTCGTTTTTTGCATCGTATATCTTAATTCAAAGATCTTTAAGTTTGCTATATACTCTATCATTATCTCATAAAGACATCGCTTAATCTCCTGATCCCCAATTAGACGTGTCTGCCATTAGATACGACCTTTCCATATATTTCATTGCGATTGCAATGAAATATCAACCTTTGTACCAAGTGTCAACTAAAACTTTCGTAATAGTATGATTACAATCTTGCACAGTCTAATGTTTTACGTAAGTTTAACTTTTGCTTAGAATTTAAATGTCAAATATTGACCCAAGGCACGGAGATGCGGCCACCTGTCTTGCTAACCGCCGATATGCTAACCGACCATGATAGGTAAGACATTTGTGACCCGAAAATAATACGATGTTAAATATTTCAAATCTAAAGGTATACTGTGCAATGCAATGATTTAAAAAGTTAAGCAGTATAAAAAGTCCAGCAGTTAGTAAAAGCGTATATAAGTAAATGCAACGAAGCATTTATTATGGATTCTTGGATATTGATGAGTTAATAGGTTATTGGAAATCAATTACCTAAAACTGGTTTGTGTAGTTGCACGCAAAAACTATGCAAACATAGTTGTAAAATAAAGTTACGAAATGTTTAAGTGATTAGAAAGAAACATGCACTATTAGTTAGATTTAATAACGATTATTACATGAAGTTGTTTTTAGAATATTACAAAATTGAATAACGGAAAAGCACAAGTTCACTATAGTTAGTGCAACAATAATAATTTTAACATGACAATTTGGACTTTTATAGTTCATAAATAGAGTGAATTCATACACAATGAAACACATTATTGATCGTTGGTTAAGATTGTCTGGAAGAAATTTTAAAAAGTTTTTAGCGATAAGACCGCTTTATTTGTTCCATTATCGTTTTTGTTTCTTTTTATGTGCTTTATCTGTTATTTCGTGTACCTACTTAAATAAAAGTATGATTCATTCATTCATTATTTCCAATATGTCAAAGTTACCCTTGAAACTCCTCATTAAACAAAAGACTGTTTACATCTACGAATAAGTAGGTTTACATTGATATCGTTAAGATCATAATACTTACCTATAATTTTTAAGAGTAACCAATAGTGTCATTGGTCTACAGGTAATTAGAATTACACATTTTATAATCGATCGATGATAGCCCATACGGACGAGAGCTTGCGCCTTAAACATGAGGCGACGGCGGTTCGATTCCTGGCCTGTACCACTAAGTTTTTCGGAATTTATTTACGGTTGTATTTATCATTTACTGGCTCGGCGGTGAAGGAAAACATCGTGAGGAAACATTCTGCTTTCCCGTACCTTTATGCGTAAAATATGTGTGAGCTTGGGGCGAACACAAAGGACCAAGCGCTGGTCTAAGTTTTACATAACGACCCTTGCTTGCAAAAGCCCAACCACAAATAATAATAATAATCGATCGACCAACTGCGACCACGACTAAAAGGTCCTTACATCATCTTCACAAATTTCACAATATCCTTTCGAATGCGAAATCTGAAAAGACAGAAAACACAATTTTTTCCATATATACAAAACCAAACAAAATGTTAACAAGACGCAACACTGCAAAGAATTTTGACGAATAACTAAAACTAAATACACAAGCAAAGTTTTCACTTTTCGGCATGTCTCATGTAAGAGAGATCGTTAGCATCGTCACGCAGACAGACGTAGTCGTGATGTTGGTGCAATTATATTGTCCACAACTATTATGATCTATACAATGAGTTATATGACTTATGTAAAAGATAATGTAAGATTTTAGAGAAATCAGCTTAGAGTAAATTAAACATAATTGAAAGGCAAATGTAACAAACACGAATATATCAAGATAGGTATTAGGAAGCAGGGAATCCGTTGATTACAGGCAACGATAATAGATGCCGTTGTTAATTAAATCAAGATGCTTTCTTGATATGTCAATACTATGGCTCACGTCAATAACCAAACAAACTACAGGGTGAAATTGATATCATTAGCATCCTTTTAAACTAAGAGTCTACCCATCAAACTGAAAAACTTTTACTATGGGAGCAAACCAATCGGAGCAAAAAAAAATCTGCTGTCCCATACTAAACTGTACCCGCCGCCGCTGCCTACACGACTCAAATGTATGGGACAGCAGATTTGTTTTTTGCTCCGATTGGTTTGCTCCCATAGAAAAAGTTGTTCAGTTTGATGGGAAGACTCTTAGTTTAAAAGGATGCTAATGATATCGATTTCACCCTGTATATTGGACCAAAATGTGGTCAAAATCAACACGCACCGGCCGGCCGGCAAGCATGGCTATTTCCCCTCTCTAACTTTTTTAAAATAAAGAATCCTACCTTTAATATAACCTATATTAGAATATAATTATGTTACAGTATATAAAACGAATGCACAAAGTGCAAATGTAGTTCATGTAAAAGAAGATTAGCATTCAGACGCAGTCACCTTCATAAAATAGATGATGAAACTTTTATATTCCATCTAAACACTAGACAACCTTCATAAAAAAATGTTTTACATAAAATTGCAACGCTCTAGTGCTAATTTATTACCAGTCTTAAACTAATGACATTATACCCAGTGCTTTTCGTAACAGATTTCGAACTCTTGTGTCAATACACAAGACAATACAATACAATACAATACAATGTATTGAAGTCAATAAAAAAAGCATATATAAGACTTCATAAAACTTGAAAAGCAAATGATCTATTGACATAAATCGAATAGTCGTAAATATATTGTTTGGTACAAAATGAATCGTCATAAAACGAACAACTGTACTACAACTTTTTCCTCAAAGCGATATTTAGTATCTAGAGAGCCCATGAAGACGGATGAAAAAAAAGATAGAAATATGACCAAAAACAGACCAATATTTCATTTCTATGACTGTTGAATAGCAGAATAGGTCGGAAGTGTAGATTCAACATTATTCATCGAGTTAATAAACTTTTTAAGGATTTGAATTTATCTAGGTACTTAAAAAACAAACAAGAAACACTATTGACGAATAAAATTAAAAGACAAACATAAAACAGCATAGTTAACAGGTAGCAAGACAGGTGTAGTTGGCCAAGAGGTGTTTGCTTGCGACATTCGGTGCGTGGCTGCGTGTGCGCACCGGCCAGTGCCAATAGCGTAATAAGGACATAGTTGTATAATTTGTGCTAACTGTATTGACCATTCGAACATTAAACCTTATTTGAAAAGGGTGTGGAGAAATTTCCCCATTTTCACATTCCATTCTGATAGTATGCCCGTCAATTTAGAGATAGAATTGGTAGAATTTTGTGTTAGTTTTTTGTATGACGATACAAAGCAATGTAAAAACAATATAATAATGCCTCAATGACTATGAGTGAGATAGACATCATATTTTTGCAACCCGGTACTTAAAGAATCAAGAATTTAAATGAATGAATCAATTAACTTTAAAGATATTTAAAGTATTCAATATGATGAGGTTCCACTAAGTATCAATACAACTAGACTGATGGAGCAACTTTAACAATTTCAAGTTTAATATGCAAAGTAATATCAATTAAGAGTTTTCTATACATAAACTCGAGGTTAAGCACCGTTTAGCGATTTCAAAGAGATATTTTGCGAAGTCTTACAAAAGACTAAAATTGTATATTAGAGCGGAATCAAAGAAACAACCTTGGACTATATCTATATTTAAGTCATTCTGTACATCTGTTTCGTAGTCACAACGAATTCTGAAACCTTGGTATTTACAGAAATGCTAGATCGAAGTACTTAGGATAAATCGTGACTAAGATTTTTAAAAACAAAAATACTACAATGTTTTTGTCTACTAGTTATTATTTCAGGCAAGATTGATAATTGTGATTGACAATACTATGAAAAACTAACTTTAGTTTGACCTAACCTCAGATGCAAAAAGTTAAAGGAATACAAAATTAATGATTAAGGAATTAAATCTGCAGTTGTGATAAGGACCACTATATCAATCAAAATGAATAATTGAAAAGAAGAATTGAAAAAGAACCGTGCGATTTCAATCATAAAACTGATTTGCACCGCATTGAAAGCGTTAAGGTCATTTTGTACCACCCTTTATTAAGTATCTTCAGAGATTTAGGTAGTCATTTATGTTGCAATGACCTCCCGACAATTTAGAATACTGTTTAGGTATTGTATGATTAATGTTTTTATGTAACAAAAGTTAATGGCTCAGACAAGTTGAAAGGGAAATGAATATAATTAAATTCTAATTGTAAATTGAATGAAGATGTTGTGACAAGAATAGAGAAGGGTATGCTTCGTTGGTTTGGTCATGTGGAGAGGATGAGTGATAGCAGATGTACGAAAGAGATATATGGAGCTAAAATGAGTGGAAGTGTCGGCAGAGGACGCCCTCGTAGGACATATTCTGATCAAATCAGTTGCGTCCTACAAAAAAGGGAGGTGCGGAGGACTCGAAACCGACGGGCATGTATGAAGAGATGTATGGATGTGAATGAGGCAAAAGGGGTATGTAAGGATCGTATTAGATGGCGTGCTCTGGTCTCTGTCTACCCCATTGGGAAAGAGGCGTGACGTTATAGATAGATAGATAGTTTATAGTATTATTATTATTTCTGGGTGTTGGGCCTTGACAGGCTCGTTGAGCCTGTGCCACGTAGACCATCGCTGGTCCTTTGTGAACGCTCTTTCTAGTTTATAGTAGAAGATCCCGCTATATGTCAACCTTCCTTCATCGAGTTTCCTAATAAAAAGTGTAATTTATAAAAAAAATAACTAAACCTACTAAGGTTGCCATCCCATGTCTCTGCATAGATACTGCTGATTTTATAAAGAAATTAGTCAAAAAAGCAACTGCTACTTGATAGATTTTCATCTCAACGCAATGTTTGGTTTCAACCTCAGCTGATTTTAAATTTAATGTGATTGGGAATTACGTTACAGCGATCAAAATTAGATTAGCATGTATGTATATTTGATCTGCCAAAATCATCAGAAATTCAAGTTTTGGAGGTTCGTTACATTAATATCAAAACACCGTTTTCTACTGCTGCATTAATTAAATAAATCATAACTATCCATTACTAGCAATAACACTATATCAAACACTGTCTATCACATTACATCTCTTACATAAAGAAAGTAATATCGTAACAATTTACTGACATTGCATATTCAGTAAGGTCAAGTAGCGTAGACCAGATGTTTTCCGGTTGATTTGCAACGGTATAATGCAACCATTCTTCTTCACCGGTCACGATCTCGATCAATGGGTCATAGTTGACCCGTTCTGATTGATAGGCAGTCACGAAATATAGCGTTGGGTTTTAGGAAATTGCCCGTTTTGAGGCAAGTGATCTTTAAGGATTGGCTATTCGTTTTGATGTGGGCTGCAATCAGTTTTGAAATTAGATTTGATTGAAAGACAATTTAACTTTTGAAGATAATGAGCTGCTGAACCTTAATATGAGTTTTCTACCGTATCTTTAATAATATTTTCATCAAATTTTACGAATAATGGATGCTGTTTAATTAGTTTAAGGATTGGCTATTCGTTTGGTATTTACACTTTCAATTATCACGATACACCAGTAAATTCGTAATATTGCTTCTGTATTCATTAGACAAATGAGTATTAGTGACGAAAATTTGATTTATCTCATCTCATCAAGTAAATTACGAAATGGAGAAATAGAAGATAGACTTGTCGGACATAACTTAAATAATGGCAAAGAAAAATATAAAGAATATCCAACTTCACATGTTTACGAGTATATTTCGACAACAATTACAAAAATAAACGTTATTCAGTAATTTCGGCTCAGCGGTCGTAATGCAACGGAACTGTACGATAACATCGTACGTTGAGGATGACCATTGTTGATTTGTTCCAGCGATTATGTTAACGGACTTAGTGCTTAAACGTTTGATCATTTAAAAATATACGTCACGACTACGTCTCAGAAAGATAGACAGACGATAGTTAAAACAGTTAAACAACTAGACAAAAATACAGTTTTAGGTAAAGCTTTTAGGTAAAGTAGTGATAAGATAGAACAAAATTCGAAAGCAGTCTGTATTAACTTCTTATTTAAATACATCGGATTGAGACTATCTTATGAACTATCTTATTTAAATACATCGGATTGAGAAGAAACAGTTGTAAGTAGTTTTTCGAAATCGTTTTTTCTTTTGTATGTATAATAAGATTCTTGTGTCCGTCCGTGGTCCGTTGAACAAAAAACATTTATTCCAAAATTACATAATTATCTTAGGTCCATCACCAAAAAAGAAGTCAACATAAAGATTGAATTAAACTGGGGAAAGAAGTCTAAGCTATTTCATACCTCTCATAGATTTATAGCAACAAATTCGTGGTTTTATCAAAAGTTTTCGATACAGTGGATTTCTAACCACGACCACTAATATCTGGAGGTAAATACATCAAATTTTACTTTCACTGTAAACCGCAGCTGCTATAATCGACTATGATATACAAAAACTATAAATGGGGGCGTTAGCGACAGCTAATAAAGTGAGAGCCACGGTAATCGTAGCAATCAAACTTAAACCTAGAACTAACGTTGCAGAATAGAATGCTGCTAATGATAAAGCTACAGTAAATAATAAAGAAGTAAAACAAGCAATGGATAATCAAACATACGATAGTATCGATATAGACGTAGAAGTTAAATGTAACGTGGTAATCGTCAGTGTTGCTTTGTATTATACAGTGTGTTCTCACGTCCTTAATAACTGTACACAGTCGGAAACGGTTACAAAAACGCAGCCATAGACAAAGGAAAGGAAAACGTAATACACGGAACAACTATGGGAGACAGTGTTTGGTAATGTTGTAAATTAAGTTAGCAATGGACATATTTGAAATATTTATTACTATTGTGATTTTGTGCTACTCTATTACCTTACTTAAAAATTTTCGAACTGGGTTTCCTAGCTTATAACCACTGTACCGAGTGCGTCAAAAGAGTCATGTAAACAAAGTCGTAACGAAACGATAAGATAGTGAACTTTAGTTGTCTGCTGCTGTTTTGTACAAAGTTTGGAAGTGAATGACCACGAACATTTTCTTAAAAGGTTTTGGTAAAATTTAGTTTAATATGACAAAGAAGACTCTTAAGTTCCTTTTTGATTTTACTTATTAATTTGCAAATACCAGCTATCCATCTGAATAAAATAATAGAGTCAAAGATATTAATTTTGTGAAAAGCCCTGCTTTAACCGCTAGGTTTCTCTTTTGTTGTTGACATAATGGACCGAATTGTGTATGATCTATCATTATTGATCGTATATAATGTTACAGTACCAGTATGAATTCAGCCGTGAACATTATACCGGCTCGATGGACTTGTGATTGATGTGTAGAAAGTACGATTACGATTAGGGTCTATGGCATACTGGGATTACTTCGTAGTACTGCTTATTAGTTCGATTTGATTTCACTTGAACAGTTTGATGATTAGTAAATAGTCGTAAATTCAAAAATCTTTAAAGCAAATTACAGGTAATGGCACAACTGACTCGATATACTGAATTATCGCATCATCATTGGAAAAGATGACCTGCCATACAAAGCGTAGCCCTGAACTAAAGAAGAGGAAAAATGAGTTTTCAGAATCTGCTGAGTGTCTTTATCATCATTTTCCTGATGCCCGTAATTGCTAAAGTTGTTCGGCCTGCCGCCTACTTGACACAAATACTCAATCGCCCATATTTTTTTGTAATCTAAACTATTATAAAATTCCGATATGGGTTTTAGGTATCCCTGACTCAAAATCAACCTTTTTTAGAAATGTTGTCTGTCTGTTTGTCTGTTTGTTTGTGTGTTTGGTTGTTTGTTTGTTTGTTCGCGCATCACGCCAAAACTACTGAACCGATTTTGATGAAACTTTTTTGTTTGATAGCTTATGATCTGACTTAAAATCTGGAATATAATTTTGTGCGGTCGAAGTCGCGGGTAAACACTAGTACACTATAAATATGAAATACATCATCAAGCAAAATCACCAACAAGATAGGCGGAGAAGAGGACGTTGCCTTCAGCTCATGTCTAGAAAGACCATAAGGATGCATAAGGAGAACCTTATACGAGTAAATCGACTTGAACAACAGTTTGCATCCTGCGTCTTGTCAGTGGATTAAAAGATAACGTATCTAGTGCTTAATTAATTCGGTATGTCAAGTTTTTTTTTGTCTTCATTTTTATGTTTTTTACGGACAGAAGACATAATTTTAAGATACCTATTTCATTCTTATTGCGATTCATCGAGTTTATCAATATAAATTTAATTTTATATTATTTTGATCTGTAATCTCTAAGTGCAAAAATGGTGGAGAGAAAATAATTCGAACTCCATGGAGAAAAACTACATACAGCTGTATTTAAAAAAATTAAAACCTGCCTCCTCTTTCTAACTCTATGCTGGAAAAAGATACGGCAACATCAAATGTCAAATTCTGACATTGTGAAAGTATTTTTTTTTCTTAATGGCCGGTTATTTTAAGTTGATTTTATGTTTACCAAGGAGTTCAGAGGTATGCCAGTGACGTCACTGCACGGACCGAAAAACGACGTTATTTTATTAAAAATATCTGTAATCCTTTCATTTTAAAATCTCTGACATAGAAAATATGATTATTGAGACAATTATCTCGAAATGGTTTTCAATTCAGCCCTCCAAAAAAAAACTTGACATACCGAATCGCCAGCATCTTACCTTATAAAGTTTATCCTTCTGGTACCACACGTCCTCCTCCTCCTCTATCTGTGTGATAGCCTGTGTGAGGTCGTCGCGGGAACGGGACAATATGCGCCTACGGGACACCATCTCGCCTCCCGTTGCCACCTCGAACGGGACTAGGCTGGAACAAAGATATTTATCATTAGTTTCTTCATGATAATAGCTTCAATAATGTGCCTATTTACAGAAACTGAGAAGGCAAGACTTATTGCCAAAATTGTCTAAGACAGTGTTAAACCCCGGAGACGTCTGTGGAAAACATTCCGTTTTATCGACGACTTGCCTTCATATTCTTTCAATAACAAGATGTCATATAAATCAATGTATAAATAACGAAATCTTCTTCTTCTTATCGTGTGGGCAAGCCCTGGTGTCAGAGTTTTATCAAACCGCCTTACGGCCTCTGGCGTGGTTTTTTATGTAACGACTACTACCACCAGAGATAGTCGCCGGGACCAACGGCTTAACGTGCTATCCGAAGCACGGAATCATTTTCCTTTTCAGACAATCAGGTGATTCAGCCTGCAATGTCCTAACCAACTGGGGGAAAACGCAGTAGGTGTCCCCCGTGGGAATCGAACCCAAGACCTCCGTGTAAAGAGCCCAATGCTCTTAACCATTAGACCACAGAGGCAGTGTTCAATTAAATATTGAGCAGGAATTAATTGTGGTCACACTTTTTATTTTTTATTGTTGGTATTTAAAATTGTAATGCTAGCAACACTCTCTTATAAAACTATCCGTCGTGTGAGCATTGCTCTGTAACTAAAAATTGTGTTTTCTATATTAATACAAGTATTTAAAAGTTTCTAGCCTTGTTTTATTGTACAGGCTAAGTGGTCCTTCGAATAAACTATAAACGGAGTGATTCACAAGATTGCGGGACAATTTCAAGTGCCTTCTATAGTGGGTCTTGTGACCGCGAGTGCTGTGGTGAAGCGGCTATTTGTGCAAAACCCAGTGCTTATTCAGTTTAGTGGATACCTCCGAGCTTACAGTTCAGTTTTACAACATAAACAAAACAATATTTCCGCTGAGTTCCACAAAATCAGCAAAATTTTTTTTCATCGTTCATAATACGGGGGTGAAACGAAAAATCGGCGCGTCGCTCGTCGGCCGCGGGAAGTGCGAACGAACGAAAAGTCAATTCGTTCTTCGTTCGTCACTATTCATTCATTCTTCGGCTCTTCGGGTGTTCTCGGGCAAGCTCGGGTGCCTTCGGGTTCGTCGTTCGTTCAGCTGTCATATCAAGGTGCTGTCAAAACAACGTTGACGTTTCGATGTAAACAAACACGAAAATAGTGAAACAAAGTCTTTATTCCGTACTTTCGGCATTTGTGTAGTGAAAAAGCGTGATAAAAGTGTTAGTGCATGATGTCAGAGGAAGAATTAATGCGGCTGCGATTCGCTCATTCAGTTCTGATGTACAACAGCAGCTATATGCTTTGAAAAACTTAGATCAACCAATAGAACAATGGGATATGCTATTGATATCTGTATTGTCTAAAAATTAGATAATTTTACAAACAGGTCTTACCACCTTGATCGTGTGGATCCTGATATAATGCCGTCCATGGCTAATTTTATAAATTTCTTGGAAAAAAGGGCTATTGCCTTGGAGGATAGTTCCATCGATAAAAACACTTCAAATGAAAGTGTACCGAGAAAGCACTTCAAAGATTCTTGGCATTAGAAAATAAATTTAATAAAATTGGTAAATGTATTTCCTATGCAAAAGTATACTGGCTGCAGCCTCTATAAGGTAATTTATTTGAGCAGTCCAGCAGCAAGTGCATGCATGTACCACATACAATTAAAGCAGCCCATCTATATTGGGATGCTATTACTATCTGTATATTGGTAAGGATGTTAGATCTATAAGCTATGCCTTCCATCTAGATATAAACAATGCCAACGATGGCAGAATTTATTATATTTCTTGAAATGCGCGCGCACAGTTCTATAAACTGATTTCAAAATAAAGTGACTAATAATTTCACTAATAATCTATTCAATAGTCTGTACTGTAAGGGTATGAACCATGCTATACGTGGCTGCCTGAGTTTTAAAAAACGGATTGCTATAGAATACCGTCTCAATTTCACAGACAAATACAATTATGTACAATAATATGTTACATTTTTCTTGCAAAAGATTGCAAGGCAGAGCTCAATACGCTTCTGCATAGGAAAACTACTTCTGAGGATTTTTCTGTGTATTCTATGTATTCTACTACTACTATGTATTCACATGTTCTTAGAAGTGTTTTATTGCCTTCTACAAGGGTAAAATTCATTTATTAAAAACGAAATTAAACTAACATCCAAACCAAATGTAAGGTGTTAAATGACTGGGATTCTATAAAGCCCCAGGAAAATTTAAATACTTGGAATAAGTTTATGTCCAATTTGGAGTTGATGGGTACAATTACATAAGCAATTTATATAAGCAATCAGCTCATGCCATCAGCAGAGCTAGTAGGCAAAATAGTTATTGTGAAAACGCCCAATGTCGCACCCATGAACTAGCCAATGGGATGTATTGTTAAAGTGATTCCCGGCCCGGATGGTAATGTAAGGGTTGCAGAGGTCAAAATGTCAGATAAGATTTACTATACCTGTTCGTAATTCTGTATTTATTAGCCTTGAAAAGATAAATTTATACTCCTTTGTTCTGTCTAAGATTTAGGCATAATACTCGTAAATGTATATCGATACTCTTTATGTAGTACTCGTCTCGTTGTAAAAACATTGTTTCCGAGTGGCTCCTCATCTTGGATTATAATAAAACTGAGAACCTCTTAAGAATGTTGTCTTAGAGGTTAGTTGAAAGAACTATACAGTTCTATGTACATCTGTTTACCTCAGTGGACAAGCTCAAATGGGTTTGTCTGATTCCAAGATGCGCTGTCATGCCATCGTAGGACTGAGTCGAGCTGACTCGTAATTTAATGGAAGGGAAACAAATAGTCGTTGCTGCTATGTGTTTGTTTACCTATTTCCTTAAGAATGCCTAGTTGTTGTTATTTCACACTTTACTAAAGGTATTCTCTGGTTAATATATTTGTAACCGATTGTATTTCTACTTTGTACCTTTTTTAGGTCTTAACCCTTTGATGTGTAGTTGCATGTGCAATTTTCCATCTGTTTTGGACTTTATTTTCTTGGTAATAAAGTTTAATTTGTTATAGTCATATGCTGACGTCTGCACAAAGGGCTAAGGTGTCGCCGGCCAATTCTGTTCAATTAAATATTGAGCAGGAATTAATTGTGGTCACACTTTTTATTTTTTATTGTTGGTATTTAAAATTGTAATGCTAGCAACACTCTCTTATAAAACTATCCGTCGTGTGAGCATTGCTCTGTAACTAAAAATTGTGTTTTCTATATTAATACAAGTATTTAAAAGTTTCTAGCCTTGTTTTATTGTACAGGCAGGAAAAAATCACGAAACGAAACGAAATAAAAATCATTGTTATTGCATCCCGTCATAAAACTCGGTTCAGTCTATTCTCAAATACCCTTGGTTTTTTATAATTCCGATTAAAGGTTAAGAAAAAAAGTAAATTATGATACACTGCGTCTACTTGTATTATACTCTCCGATCATCCACTAGCGTAGCAAGCCTTAAAAATACCGCCCATCATATCACATAGTGTGATCTCTTCAATCATGTTTTGATCTTCATTCCGTGTATCTTTGCCGTTCAATTACACGTGAAAACCAAGCTACGGATGCGGGTTAATAAAATACGTGTGGATGCATAGGATAGCCTCAAAATAACAACATAAAAACATAGGCCGTTAAAAGGTTTTACGACAAAATTGTAATAATTCATTACAGGACCATTAACACCAATACGAAGGTACACGCCATCAATTAAGAACCGTTTAAAAACCAATAAAACAGTAAATAGTGCGAATTCTATGTGTAGACAAGAAGTAATTACGCTCGTGCTTGCTCTCGGACTATTGGGAATATTTGAGATCTAAATTCCTTTAGCCTCGCCTTGGCTTGCTTTTACCTTGGAATTTATAGGCTTATAATTTTGTTATGGTATTTTATAAATAAATGCTAATGTGATTATGGAAGGTCTAACAAAATTAGCTGAAACTATTTCAAGGGGATGATCAGACCATCAAAGTTGTTCAGTTTGATGGTCTGATCATCCCCTTAACATAGTTTCACCTAATTTTGTTAGACCTTATACAAGGTGTTACAAAAATACAAATAAACCTTTAAGGGGGTGGTGTAGACCATCAAACATAACAACTTTCACTATGGGACCAATATCGAAATCGCGAAAAAAAATTATTATGTTCTATACTCTACAAATCGACTAGAGCTAAAATATATAAAATTATTTTTTTCGCGATTTCGATGTTGGTCCCATAGAGAATGTTGTTCAGTTTTACGGTCTAAACAACCCCCTTAAGAGTTTTAAAAATTTATTGTTACTTATGAAACACCCTGTATAAGAGAGGTTTTAGAAAATATAGACAATAAAATATTGTGTTTTCTTTTCAAAAACTTATTAATTAGACTGATCTGAAGCATGTGAAGTCATGTTATTGAGTTTGTCCTGCCATATCGTGAAGATTTGACGTTTTTATGTATGTTGAAACTACCATTAACATAATGTTCGTCTGGAAAATTACAACTATTTCTCAATCCCAAATAAAAACACGATGTACTTTAATTATAGTATGAATTCTTAAAAAAACTCTTTCCTGTCACATGCATGACACTAGTACATACAAACGAGCTCGAATTCTAATGAATAAACAATTACTGTCTTTATGGCAAAGATATAATATAATGTGTTAACCTACCTCGTCACAAATCTAGATACCATTGTGAACTTTCATTAGTAAGTCAAACATAACAAAACAAGAGTCCCTAACAACCTAACGAATAATGAAGTTATAAATCAGTCTTTTAAGGTGTTAATTCTCACGTAACAAGTTCCGAAAGCTATTTTGACGAATAGACTATCGTTACAACTGAATGGAACTGATGAACAGCTTAACGATACGATACGAATGGCAATAATAGTGAGCTTTCACTAACTATTGTCTACGTTTCATAATACGGTGTTACGTGCAATCTTAATCTGTCGTAGAAAGTTTGACAATTGTATCAATATTGATTATGATCTTTTATGTTACTTATGTGCTAAGTAAAAGATTGTTAAAGCTACAAGTTTAAGAAAAAATGTTTTCATGACTACAGATTTAAGATAAGAAATAGAAATCAATGAGTACTATAAAATTTAAAAGCGTTACTTTGTCCGCCCAAAATGAGTTACTTACGTAAATAACAAATCTGTTCTGTATTATCATTTTCTCAAAATGACTTTCTCTTGGACTGAAATCCATAAGGTATATCGAACTTTTTAAATATGATACTGCTGAAGCATGTATAGTCTGCCTCAAAAACATTTTGCAACGAATAAATCCAAAACATTCATTTTATGCAGATGAACCTTAAAATAGATCGTAGAAAGTTCCAAATCCCTTTGTAAAACAAATCAGTCTAATCATCAAACATATCTTTCTCGTTCTGAGACTCATTGCAAACATCAACCGAGAGTGGGTAGCGTCTTTTCAACGTACAACAAAAGCATTTGGCTTCGCTTCCTTCCGAGCATTAACAATGTGTGGCATTGGGATCGACATTGGCGCTCGTACTCCGTATCTAATGACTGTTCTACGTAACAAATCTCAAGTTAAATCTCTTATTCACTCGTGATAAGGTGGCAAATAGTTTGATTCAGATGACTTCTTAGGTGGTCCGTATCTAATGATCGAATGTACTGTTCCTCCCATTCTTGTACTGTAGGTTTGTTTACCTCTCGCTGATGTATTGCCGTAGGCTGAGAAAGCGCTATTTCCTAGATTTATTAGTTGTTTATTTGTGTATTGTTTGAATTTGCTTATTGTTTAATAGCTAAGTTACGTCGGAATCTTATCCAAACGGACGCTGTTTGAAACATCTACTTAGATGAAATAAGACCCATGATGATGATGATGGAAGACAGAGCAACAAATATGCAAATGAAAAAAAAATGAATCAGATGAATTTAGTCAATCGTCCACTAGTGTAGTACCTACCTACCTACACTAGTCTACGATTTACTTAGAAAATTGTTTAGAGAATATATTTTTGAAAAGAACTCAAAAATAAACACTAAAATATTTAGAAACCATTTTAACTGACTTCTTTAAACATTTTGTGCTACTTATAAAAATTTGGACTTTAAAAGAACAATCAAACGGGAAAAGATGTTGATGACTACAAAAGGTTAAAAGGACGAAAGTTTCATATTTCAAGCTCGAAATTTAAATTCCTTAGAAATGCAAACCAAATGTAGTACCTTCAAGTTAATTGCATATATTCAATCAACTGAATGGCCAGTAAAGACTATTCAACATTTATTGCATAGTAGAAAGCTCAATTTTCTAAAAGCAATTTTCCTGAAGAAAGTGTACGAGTGATTAAGATTTAAATGTCCCTTTGAAATTGTGTTAAGAACCAACTCTATTCTATGTGGGTCAGAAAGAACTTTCATTAAATATTTAGGATGTTACTAGAAGTTGACACGTTTAGAAATATGAAACATTTGTTTGACGTCTTTATTTTAAAAATAGGAAATCAGTTATCGTGTCGTTTATTGTTATACCCTTAACAAAGATTTTAATATAAATTGTAATTAGTAACCACCCAGTAACCTTCCCAAGTTTATTCGTGAGAGGAGCAGCAGTGGTACGTATATAGCCCGATGATAAACCAGCTAAATTATCTTTCAAAAAACGTAAATGGGATGACATGGAAATAGCATCCATGTTATCAGAGAAAAGATATATAATGATATACCATTTGACTTGGCTGTGGAACATAAAGCCGAAGATTGGTAACTATGAATAATATTGTAAACTAATCTTATAGAAATACGAAGTGTGAAAGTAGTTTCCTTAGTCGAGAGTCCAGAACTGGTACAGTTACGTTGGTATGCTCCAATAAGTTTACTAAATTACAGAATATTGTGTGATCAAGATTGTATTGTTATATTATATCTTAAGGCGGTTGGATTCCATTTCGAACATTAAAGAATGTTCAAAAGTTTCACTAATGCAATGTTGTTGATAATTGAATCAACTCAAAGAAATACATTCACAAAATTATTGGAGTTTCGTTCCATTCACTTTTTTATCCGTTAAAAAAAAAAATGTCGTAAACGTAAAGCAATGAAAGTGCCCGGAAGGTGTTTGTTTGTGTAGAGTTGATACAAAGATTCCAAAAAAATAAGTAAGGTATAATTTTAAAAACCAAGTGTGTTGTGTAATTTTTTTTATTATTATTATTTTGTTCACTGGTAAATAGTAGTTTTTTTAATACACATGGATAATTTGAAATCTGTTCTATACAGGGTGTTAATTTTAACGCGTCATACATATTTAGGGGGTACTCTGACCACCAAACTGAACAAAATAAAGAAGTGAAAATCATCTAGACATTCTAATAGGTATGTCATAGATACATAGATATTTAAAAAATCTTATGTCAAGGACAAAAGATGTTTATAAAAATGATGATGATGATAAAAATGATAAAAATGATGATACAAAAGATGGTTATGTTGTACCTATGTATTGATAATATGGACAGAAATAAAAAGAATCTAGTTATTTCAGTATTTTAATTTTTTCCCAAAACATAAAAAGATTTATTTTTCAAGTCCTACAATAAACTTCAAACCGTAGGAACTGCTATAAACTGTCAAATTGTCTTACAATACTAATAATTATCGACTATTAAACTCGAAAAAAACCCTTCAACAGCATCGAAACGTCTACATTAGTTTATTTTCAAAGTTTAAAGTTCAAGTGTATCGTAAAACTAACCGCGTCATGCAACCAGACCTATTTAACTCGATGAAGGTGATACAAAAAAGCAAACAAAACCTTTAATAGGTTATTATGGCATCTAAGGGCTATTGGACTCAACATGAAGATGTGCCAGGACTCGTTTACGAAGCACACTGACCTATATCGAGAGGTGAACGCTTGGCTAGAGAAAGGATGCTTGTTCGATAGCAAGGCGATAGACAACGTTGGTTCGCTATCGAGCTTGTTTACTGAAATTTTTTGATCCCTAAATGCAGGCTGGCATTAATGAGTTGATTGTGAAGTTTTTTCTAAAACATTTTAGTTTTTAATATTTTGATATACCTAATTTATTTTTTATGAAGCGTTAGCTACTTACGCAATGACCTAGCTATAATTTCCAAGCGAATTCTATCTAATCTAAACTATTATAAAACTGTAACTGAAATGTGTCTGTACATTGAAGATATTTACAAAAAAAAATACGTTAAGGGTTTTTAGTTATCCCTAACTCGAAATCAACCTTTTTTAGAAATTTTGTCAGTTTCTCTGTTTGTTTGTGTGTTTGTTTGTTCGCGCATCACGCAAAAACTACTGAACCGATTTTGATGAAACTTTCTTTGTTTGATAGTTTATGATCTGACTTAAAATCTGGTATATAATTTGTGCCGACGAAGTCGCGGGTAAACACTAGTTCAATATAAGTACAGTTTTGGTAAAGATAATAAACAATTTTGTATTTGCACCCACATAGTTTGATTCTTCCACATTTCCCAAGTTTATGAAATTGTAGGTATAATATCCAAAATACATTATTTACCTACACCACGTTTCCCTGCCCCCATATGGGACAAAGGCGTGAGTCTATGGTATGTACCTACCACGTCTACACTTGTCATCAAAAGTAAACTATGAAGTTTGAGCACTAATGTTTAAATTTGATTTAATTCTACCATAAAATGTTATACATAATATAATTAAAAAATATCATTGAACTGAATTAAATTTACCAATCTTTTGTTGTTGTCTGAAACTTCATAATGCACATTAGTTCAACATTTTCGCAAATTGTTCGAAACGTCTATTTTGAAATTTATATTCGTTTCGCTATCGACATCTCTAGATCCCGCTAACCCACTAGCTGGCAAGTCATTACGGGGGTCGCTTAGCGGAACTACCAACAGGTTTACTTTTATTTTCCTTTTACAAACGCGAAGGCATCTCCGGCGCACGCGCAATTACTATAACCCACTCCACAAAGACTCCTAACAATCCCCTTATAGCTATGACTGTAAGTTTGAAAATAGCTTGTTTCAAAGAACTTTGTGCGTGGAACTGAAACGGTACATTATAGAACAGGATAACATGTGATGTAATCGTTTTATAACATGGTTTGTTGGCTTCTTTTTTGGTATGACTTGCGTTTTAATAAATGCTGGTTTAATTATGAATTTAAATTTAGAATATAGAGGTGTTACATAGTATGATGTTGATTAAAGATTTAAAGTTCATATCAAAAAGTTCTGGTTATTAAAGGTTCCATCGTTAGTTTTGTATGTTCGAATCAGATTATTAATTACTAGTAAATAATACGTCTAATCTTTTTCTTTTTTATTAATCACATCTTTTTGGCAGCTGTAATTTGGTCTCGACAAAGCTAAAACAGACAATAAACAAAAAAAATATTTTTCAATTCCATCCCTAGGTTCTATACATAACTGAAATAAATATACAACAAAATATAAGTTTGTGTAATTAAAATTATTGAAACTTATGGATGCAACGCACCTATCAATACGATAGAAGCTAACCTAACCTAACTTTGCTATTTCTAAAAATCCAATAAATACATTATATTAAAAACGAAACCAGTTCAAATGTTACACTATAATTATAATTACCGTTATATCCACCTACCTAGCTAATGCGTTACGAAATACTTTTAAAAATTCACTAGAAATTATTTAAAGAGCATTCTTCGAACTACTTTCCAAGTCAAATTACAACGTGGTCGAGATCCTAATTGCATGTTCTATTGTTTGTACTAAAACAACTGCGAGTGTATTTTTGACTGTGTAGGTACTAGCTTATATTCTCTAGCTATTTTGACCTTATGCACTAAAGTTCAGAGTTTAGTTTAGCTTGGAAATGTAGTTTTGTCCTTTCGACATCAGAAGAAGACGTTCCTTTTCATGATTGGTCTCGTTCCATTTTTACTGAACGCCTTTTTGTTCGACGAAACAGTTTTCGCAATGCACGTCTTCTCCGAAAATGTTTTTCGAGAATAGAAAGATGTGTTTGTTTTCATATTGTAACTTTTTAAATTTTAGGTTTATGGTCATGTGATGCAAAATTTTAAATTAAAAATAATTTACGAGACTTTTTGCGAGGTCTTAGCGCCATAATTATAAGGTTCGTTTTAAATAACGATAATGCATACATTTTCTCGAAACCTGACTAGATTAGAAATCGGCCACACCCTCAGAGGTACAAATTTATGTAAATTAAATGCTTTACCTGTTAGAAACAGCAGCGGTGTGGTTTCCGAAGATACAATACAACACCCACGCCTGCCCACAGAATATTCTAACAAATTGCATATTAGATGTGTTGCAGATGCGCCAGATTAATGATTTCGATCCAAAATTTGGTTATTTATTTTAAATTAATGAATGGTTTAATAATATTCCAAATATCGCCACCCCAAAATGGATTACAGGCGTGAGTATCTATGTATGTATTTTTGTGTCTGTATAAAGAAGATTGTAAATGTCAAACTAAAAAAAAAATTTCATCAAGGGTGCTTTTTTTTAAATTTGCACTAGGTGTCTGCTAACAAGTTTTATTGAAAATCTATTTTCTAAATTGAAGAAAGGAGCTACCTTGCGTTTTAATTAAATACACGAGGTGTGAACACGGAAGTAGTACCAAATTGTGCGGAAGCTATGTATTGTTTGTTCAATCTCTTAGCAAAATATTGACGACAGACAGAGAGATTTTGTTAATGGGTATTTAAAATTCAGCATGTTAATTTATGCTTGCTCTTAAAACTAACAAGCCAGAATCACAAGTCAAACATATTTGCGTAGGTAGGATTTGACAAGGAATCAATCAAGTTGCCACGTTTCTCCTACTTAATCTATGTCCGTGTCCACACAGGGCGGAACTAAAATTGTTAAAATGACAATAGTAAGAAGCGAATTTGTCACCTGCCTATCACGTTTGCGCTTTGAAAATACACACACGTTGATATGACGGTGCCTATTATATGCGTAATGTAGATAAGTTTGTTTGTCATTGGTTTTTTTATTAATATTTATGAGGTCTCGGTGAGATGAAAGCTGTTTGACGTTTGTCAACTTCCTTATTTTGGACTTGGGTGGGATCATTAGTATAATCCCACTAATATTATAAATGCGAAAGTGTGTCTATATGATTGGTTCTTACTTTTTCACGGTTAAAACTTTATCTTGCCACTAGCAATGAGGGTAGGAACCCTAAATTTTGGGTGGACTCTGCAGATCCTCATTTCTAGTGCGAAGATAAAGTTATAAACAAAGTTTTTTAGTACAAATTTTGCCTCCAAACGGACATTATTTAGCTTACTTTCCCGGTACTATAAACTGATCTTGTTGACATTTGGCAGGGAGATTCTGAAGATTAATATATGAGCATAAAAATTCCACGCTGACCAAGCTGGTAACAGTGTATTATCTATATTTTGACTACATAACCTATTCACATAAATTAGTTTTGAAAAATGACATAAATAACTATGTACCTACTTGTGAAATAGCCCAAAATAATCACGCTGTCAGAACACAATCAAAGATCATGACTTTTGGCATATTGCAAGAATATGCAAATCAGTCTATTAACTTAACAGCTTGTTGAATTACTAAGTATGACTATGATCGTACATTCTGACATTTATTTTTCATCAGTGAAATATCATAAATAACTTACGTTAGTTAAAATTTAGTTACATTTCTATTCTACAGGGTGTAACAGTGCAAACATTTTCTTATAGACTAATACAATCTTTTTTTTTAAGCCGTACCTATGTACTTTATTCAACACTTCTAATAATGTAAAACGTGCGTAATAATTACATTGTAATCTTCGATCAAAATAAAATGAATGGATAGGCCTAAAGCGCGGTAAGTTGAAGCAAACTACTGGTGCACTTGGTACATACAAACTAGCGCCATTATCTGTCAAATCTAGGGCACTTTCATACAAGTGACAAGTAAAAATTTCATTTGTTTTGCCTCATTTTTCTGGTTTGAAATTCATTTTATTTTGATCGAAGATTGTAATATACATTTTTATTCGGTACTTGGAACAAAAAAATTTCCAATTATCAATTTATTTTCTTTTCCCTTGTACATATTATGCGAATAATAATATCTTTAGAAGCTTGCATAGTGTCCTATATGTTCAATAAAAGTGGCAACAGGCTAACTTCCTGTCACGCTGACTAGCTTATCAACTGCTAGTGAAATTAGGTTATTCGGAGTATAGTTTTTTTTTATTTCTTCATCCACTCAATCCATCCAATTCATCCTTTCTAAATATGCCATAGGTACTTAATGTTTTTTTTTTCAAAAATAGTCTAGAATCCATGCAAAAAATAAATGCATGCAAGAGCGTACACGCGGTCGTGTGCACAAAGCTCAAAGCGAATAGAAGCCCACACAAGCATTGGCATTACGTAAACTAAAGGTCACAACCACGTGGGTGTAATAGTTAGACTCTGTAATGGAAGAAATTACACCTATTTGATATTACACATAGGATGTTGGAAATCATGCGTTATTAGGTATTTGTAAATAGCTTTATAAATTGAATTAAGTAATATAATTTTGGTTATAGCGTGAGTTTTTGCATAGGAAATAATTGACATTTTGTTTTTGTGAACAAAAGTGTTATAAAATATTGAAATAGACAGGGTGAAATTGATATCATTAGCATCCTTTTAAACTCTAGAGTCTACCCATCAAACTGAACAACTTTTACTATGGGAGCAAACCAATCGGATCAAAAAAAAATCTGTTGCAGTTTAGTATGGGACAGCTGATTTTTTTTGCTCCGATTGGTTTGCTCCCATATTAGTTAAAGTTGTTCAGTTTGATGGGTAGACTCTTAGTTTAAAAAGATGCTAATGAAATCAATTTAACCCTGTAGATGATAATTCAAATGGAATTCTAAGACGAAGCATGATGGCTCAAAATGCATTTAGATTCATAACAGACCTTTTTTCACGAAGTTACTAACGAAAAAAATTAAAGGGAGAGAAATAAACGTTTTGAAATAATTCAAAAAAGTGTTTTTTTTTTCTATAAAATTATATAGAAATATTAGATAGAAATCTGTCGAATTCGTCAGATTCCATATCCGGCGAATAATCCCTTAATTCCCATTAGAACATAATATAAGAACGTTTCGGTCTTTATTAATATGAAAGAACGCAATTGTGCAAATCTAAAGACAATTTGTGTAACTACTTGTTTCTATTAGACTTAAACAATTTATGTACCTCCTGGTTTAAGAAAAATCTCAGACAGTTATATCTCATTTCCTCCACATTTACAATAACTACAGTATCCTAATAAGGTTTTACCAGACGGTGCGACCCAAAAAGGTATTCAGTTCACGCAATTATAAGGCTTAAATATAAGTGGCTTCTGCCTAAAATGGCGTTTTCAACAGTTGCTATACGATTTTTTCATGCCCTAATAGGGGCGTGAGAACATAGGGCTTAGAACGGTTAATGGATAAATCATAAATGTGTAAATACAGGTCGATATATACTCTATATTATAGATAATTTTATTGATGAAAATTCATTCTGTCTCTAATTCTCTGTCTATAAGTTGCTAATCAAGTTGAGTCCCCTGCTTTTTTCCCTTATAATATTGTTTAAAACAATTTTACTTTAAAATATAAAACAGCTGATTCATGAACATGCTTGCTTCCGAGTAGTTCTAAAACAGATGTAAATAATTAAAAAACTTACGTAAACAGCTAAAAATACGAACAAAGTGTTATTTAACGTAGTATTTAGGTAGTCACAATGGTAAGCTTTCACTTACCTACTAATTATGGATAATAAGTAGGTAATTTAATTACGTGAGAGCTCTACATCTTCAACTTGGGTGAACAGCGTCGTTTATTTTGAAAAATAAGGGTTTAACAGAGCAAGACTTTTATGGAAGAACAAAACTGTTTGTGTGGAATCAATGAGCATCCAAGTAGTATCTGAACGAAACTTGACTGTTTTTGACAAGCAATAGCATTATATCACTAGACATTCCTTTACACATAATCGGTTTTTTAACATGATTTTTTATCCTTTCTAAATTAACTTTCACGTCAATGTTTACACATTTTAGTATAAAATAGGTATACAAACGAAGTTAGATCCTATTTCCAACACTAACACACAATTACAATTTTTAAACCTACCTCTGTGCCTGTGGTTTGTCAGAATTTTGTTAAAATATAGTTATATACAGTTTCTTAAGATTTGTTTGAAACTTTGATAAAATTTAACGAAAATCTGAAAAACCACAGTGCAGAGATTAGTTTTACAGATACTGTTAAAAAAATTTATTGAATTTAAATGGTTTGGGTATATCCAAATTATAGGGTTCTTAGGGGATCAAACTAAACAACTTCCACTATGGGGCGAAAAAAAATATATTAGAAAACCAATGGACCTGTCTTATCTAATTTCTTTAGCATGAACCGCGCTAGAGGGCGTATCCTCTTAATAATATGAAAGAGTGACTTTTATCTTACTTTATCTATTTACTTTAGTTCAGTATTCATTGATCATTGTGAGTGTAGTATGATTGTCTTTTACACCTAATGTTAAGGATGAGTCCCTACCGGCGTACGAACAAACCAGTTATGGTTTATAGTGCGTCGATTATTTGTTAATCTACAACATTGTATTGTCATATACCAATAAATAAATAATTAAATAATTAATATTTTTTGGTAATATAGAATACATTACTCTATGGTTTATTGTTGTATTGATTTTTTTTTCTAGCCTATTTCATCCCACTGCTGGGCAAAGGCCTCCCCTTTAATCCTCCAACCATCTCTGTCCTGGGCATGCTCTGGCCACGCGTCATCGAAAGCATCCAGATCGTCCTGCCACCTCTTCCTAGGACGACCTGGACGCCGATGACCGTTTTCTGGGATCCAGGGCGTGACAATTCTTGCCCACCTTTCCTGATGCATCCGACAGACATGGCCGGCCCAATCCCACTTTAATCTGGCAGTTTTTTCCCCTACATCGGCTATTCGTGTTTTGGAGCGCAGTGTAGTGTTTCTGACACGATCCGTTCTTTTAACACCCAGTATGCTACGCTCCATATTACGTTGTATTGATATAAATAATAAAGAAACATAGTCTTAGAGAGTTTAATCTTACGATAGAAGGTGAGTGTGCACAAGAGCTGCATGAGCTCATCCCACCTTCCCCTTTCTACTTTCGGACTTCCAGACGCACCGCGGGATACCACCCCTTCTTGGTTGATATCCCACGTATCCGCACTAAGCGCCTTTCTGATTCTTTTATAATGCGCACAGCCAAGGAGTGGAATGCCCTGCCTGCGTCAGTATTTCCGAGCACTTACAACCCGAATTACTTCAAAGTAAGAGTGAATAGGCTTCTTCTGGGTAAGCTCGCTACATCTTCGACCCCATCTTTGTCCTCAGGACAGGATTGAGGTCAAGAGCAAACCCATTTTTAAATAAAAAAAAAAATAAAAAAAGATAGGTACCATTATCTCTATAATATAAAGTTATCGTGTATACCTAGTATAAGTAATTGGCTCACACAGTAATTATGCCATTAAGAGCCAAGTAAGCATAAAGTTATCTAACAAGAATCTTATGAGATATCGTAACTAATATGACTAAGTTGCTACTGTGCGAAGTATTATTAAATTTCTATGCTTAAACAACTTGTAACGTTTATCAATATAATATTCTACTCATCAAACATAACAATGTTTTTATTTAACCAAATTAATATAAATGCAAAGAACATTAATATGCTCACGATTTTACGGTTTTATAATAGTTAAAATAAGATGGGATGATCAGACTTTTTCTATGAGACTAACATCGAAATCGTAAAAAAACCAACTGTTTCATACAAAACTGCAAACCCTTTTCGAACCAAATGTATTTGATGCTAGTCATATAGAGAAATTTGTGCAGTTTGATGGTCTCATCTTCTTCTTCATCCACTTTAAAAAACCGTCAGCATTATTTAGAAGGGGTTCCTTGTTTTCACTACGGAATCCTAAAAGCGTACGTAATAAAATTCAATACCTGCTAGAAACGATTTCTGTTATCATCCGTAACAGTTTCAAATGTGTCAAAACTTGTATCGAAATGTGCAATTTTAAGTGTAGATAGTCGCTAGTCAAAAATGATCTTTAAAGTTATTCTGTAAAAATATTAGAATCACATACACTTTCACTTTTAATTAAATAATTACAAACCTCGGCGTGGACACGGAAGTAGATCGAGACAATCCATTCTTTTTCCCAAACTTGAACAGCCTGTGGTTTCGGAAATTATCCATTTTCACTTGTATTTTATCACAGAACACAACAACTATACTATATAGTATTAAATATATAAAATAACAACAATATGACACATCTAACACAACCACTCACTACTCGCTTACATTAGCAACTACTACATTAATTAGAACACTCTTTGCAATCTAATTAACATAAAAATTTCAGGTTTTAGCCTTAAGTCGTTAGAGTTAAAAATTACATTATAATGCAATAGCACATCTCTTTCTAGCGTGGAAATAAAGTTATGTGAGCGAGCGGGAGGTGCAAGTTTGTCGAAATCTGTTGTTCGGATGTCGCAAACGCAAATGTTTGCGTTAATTAAAGTTTGTAATTATTTTTTTAAATACTATAGCAATAAAAGGAAGTTAGTGAATTGTTGCAATAGGTTAAAAGATTATCTATGAATTAAGTTGTACCTAAATAACCTAAAACGATCTAGCTGAAAATTAAAGGCGTAAACGAAGTAGATACCTATAAATACTTAATTACCGAAATTCTACTCGTTTTGGTTGATTTTTTTTCAGTGTATGTAAGTATTGTTTTTAATTTTATATTTTCATCAAAAATTAATATAAAGTTGAAATCTGAATAACACAAAACATACGTGGTTTAAAGTTGAGAGCTTTTAAAATAATGTTGTACTTACATAACATTTGCTTTCTTATCTTTTTTTAGGTATATTTTTGTTTTGTTTATTTAATTTATAAAGTTTATTAATTGCAGCGACATTGTCGATCTACAGTTTATGGCTTTTAGATAAAACTTTAGTTAGAAACTGTTTTTCATTTTAAGTGTAGCAGCATAACAAGATAGGTACTATTCTAGTTACGCTTATTTTAAAACAGACATTTAAAAAGGCGAGATAATTCACGCCATGTACATATTTGGTATCAAATATACGACGCTATTCACTGAGTTAGGGCCTAATTGAAAACTAGGAAGCGTTGCTTTTAGCTTAAAAGCTCTCATAGTTCACTTTATATGTGAAACCTTCTGATAGGACTCTTATTACTACATCGTTAGAATGAAATTGGTTTGCTTTGCGAGACTTGCTTTTTGGAATAAACTTCTAAGTGGGAGTTAGAGCTCGATTCACGTCGTAGATACGAAGCGGCGAGTTGTGTGAAGAAATGGACAAGTGCAAACAGAATAATTTGCAAAATTTGGTCTGTTTTTGGGCATTTTTTTTGTAGAAAAGGTTACAAAGAGGTCAGGGAAGGAACTTTACAAACGATAGCCGCTGGTGTTAAGACACGTCGTGGTTAGTCGTGATGCATCTCGATTTCATAAGATTATGACAGACGATGCATCATTACAATTATATTCTCGTCTTTATAATACGTATACCTATAGGTAGTGGTACCTATTTCATCTAGTATTTACGTGATAGATATATATTAATGAACACAAATTCAACTTCTTGCCAACCTTAATCGTTATCATTTAAGTTATTTTTGGTGTTATGTTATGTCACTCATAATCATAAGTAGGTAACAGTGTGACTATATTAAAAACCAAAAGGGAGCATATTACTAAAATAATATTACTGTGGAATTTACACATTGTGAACACTCAATAGATAATTTTATTAATGTAGTTAATTTATTAAACTAACGGTTCGTACGCGGTTTAGTAGTAAAGTTGTGTTTTTTTACTGTAAGGAGAAGACTGAAATTATTTCCTTGTTCTTCTTTTAAGCATAAGATATAAGGGTAGGTACTTTGTAATTTGAAAAATGAGAATGTGTTTCATATTATTTTCGTTATTAATTTAATTTATGTTTGTTTATTTGATGAAATTGCCTATATTTTCTAAATCTAATATAATTAGCCAGATTTGATTTTGTAATTGAGTAATGTAAATGTACCTGTATTGAATTTTTGTTTGTTTATTTCTATGATATTGCCTTTAATTCTATGTTAAAAATCGTATGTAATTGGCCTCAATCGTATTGAATTTTCAATGTGAATGTTATACTTAATTTTTAATTATGTTTGTTTAATTTTATTATGGTTGTTAAATTTTTTATTTTTTTATTTTTTATTTAACTTGATACCTAAATGTTGCTGTGCCCTTACAGGGTTCATGTTTGATACTTACTAACCTAGCATAAGACCAAATGTTACAATATGAGTGCAATCAATGATTCTATGATTATATGATTCTTTTTACGGTAAGTTAGTTATAATAACCGCCGTGAGGAAATCTGCATACGCTATGTGAAGCGTTTTCTTTCTGAAGCGTATGTGAAGTCCACCAATACGCATTGAGCACGCGTGGTGGCCTAATGAGGACGATTAATACCTCCTTGAGGGTTGGCCTGTGCCCTGCAGTGTGTGGCTTATTGGCTGATAATGGTAACTGTTACGAAAAACTAACTGTATTTAGTGCACGAAAATTGATAGAGCTAAACAAAACAAAACTACTATTGCAACTGACGACGCGACGTAATTTCAATTCTTTTACTTATTTCAAAGTTACTGGATCGTATAAACCAATCTTTAAACCGAAGTTGACATAATGTTTACGTAAAGTGTACTTTGTGGTCAATAACTATGTCAGCAAAAAGAAAAGTACCGGCATGTGTTGCTATGGAAACCACATGTTGGGTAATAAAGGTAGTTTAGGACATAGGAATACTTGTAGGTCGCCTATAAAGTTAGCCACTAAAAGTAATTAGTACCTTGTAAGTAGTTTGCTATGAGCTAAAACCACCACAGTGACCTCTTTAAGTAATAAAGAAAATAAAATTTGTGGTAATTGCCATGGATGAAGGTAATTTCATTTACTTCACTTACTGTACTGGATACAGCATCCTTCCTATCCCGTCTACTAACATGGATAAAAAAGCGATAATATAGCAACTAAAAGAAATATTAATGCTTGATTCTACAGTTTTGAAATAAAATATGCATTCATCTTTATTTCTTTATTTTTTTCTCTTTTCTTGTGACATGATCAAGTGAATAAATTGGGTAGGTATTTTTCGGGAAGTGTTTATGTTGTGTAATCGATTCAGTTATATATTTTTATACTGAATATAGTTTGAATAATCTACTCTCGATCGACTCTAGTAGATAACTTAAATGGATAAAGAAATAAATATTACCTAAAAACAACTAAAATAAATAACGAACGCTTGATTCTACAGTTTTAAAATAGGCAAATAATAAAATCTTTTTTTTTGACATGTGAATAAATTCGGTAGGTATTTTCATGTGTGTGATGACTTTATTGTGATTCAATCATAATTATGTTATCTTGAATAATATAGCTTGAATACGATTATTTAACTCGTAGTCTAAGCTTTCATAGCAAGCCATAAATGGGCGCCAATAAAAATCTGTCAAAGGTCATGTCCCCACAGGCCACAGGTTACATAACACACATTTCTTACTAACACATTCAAAGGTCTATATATAAATAAAAATAGTGTCGCTCGACGGACCTTCTTTTTACTGAACCGTTATTGGTCGGACGTCCTCTGAATATTAATAACCGATACGTTACGTACATAACTGTTGTTTTGGACGGTTAAAACTGGGTGATTTAATTTAAATAAAGAGCTGTCAAAACCGTAAAAGAGTGTTAGAAATATTTCCTTTCAAGAAACCTAGCTGCAACTACTAAAAATCTTTTGCGTGTGCAGTTGGGTGCTAGATTGACTTTAAGCGTAGTTTTTTGAGATGAAAGATGGCCATAAGGCAGGTAACAGAGGCCGTAGCATGATGCGCGTAATTAGGCTATTTTAGGCATACTATCTCGCTCGTTCGCGAGCTAATATAAAGAGAACGAAGGCGCGATAGCGCTATATCACGCTGCCATACTACGGCAGCTGATGTAGGTATGATTTAGATTTAAACATCACTCATAAGATTGAAATCAAAGTTTTTAAAAAAGCGACACAAGTAGTACAAAAATCTTAGCAAAAATATACATAACATTTTTGAAATAACGTTGTAGTAAAATTACAATGCAACATTACGTAATTTTTTTTGTTACTTAAATAAAGCTCCTTGACTGTACTTATCATTCATACTCTGATTTCTAGTGCACCTCCTGGTCTATACCTACACAATTTTTTCCCAAGCACCGTAACGAGTAATCTATAAGCAGCTCATGTGTGTGACCACATAGAATAGTTGTCATACCACGTGGTTCCCACCACAAATAGCTCTACACACTGTCATCGTGTTTATTACTCAGACTATGGAAATATACTTTTAATTATCTACACGTGGATAACTAAAGAGTTTACAGGGTGTAAGGAAAAGTATCATTAACCTTTAAACCACATACTCTACCCATGAAACTGAAAAACTTTTACTATGGGAGAAAAAAAATCATTGACTTTAACAGCTTAAACATCCAAAATATAATCAAACTTTATTTGTATGGAGCAGGAATATCCTATTAACAAGTTTTGTCTTGTTCACTCGTTCGTATTTACAATACTCATTTACTCTAGACCCTGCCAACATCAATGAGCTATTGTAAAAGATTAATCAAGTTGTCTGACATTTATCAACGGCCTTGCATATGCAAACTAGTAGATAAACAACGTATTACCAAAGAAAAAAGCTAAAAAATTCAGTCATCAAATTAATTTCCACCTACTTTAAAACGTCTAAAACCCTATTTTTAAGTTTAAATTCTTTAAAGATCGCGTGAAGAGATCGTTTTAAAAAGCAATTTATTGTGTCTTAATTCAGGATTAATTGTTTTGGATCTGCTCGTGCCCGTGAATACTAGTAGGCGAGATGATAGTATCTCATTTTACACGCGAGCCCAATGTTTTACTTCTATACAAGTATGTTAATTTGTCTTTTAGTAAATTTATCAAGCCATAACTTCAGCATTGGCCAAAACCAAATATATTTAAAAACGTGTGTGACAGACATAACATATTATCAATAAACATGTTTTATTGATACCTTTTCTATAAATGTAAACTTGACTAATGCCTAGTGTGACATAAAATTAGTTATTCACCGTACTTGACACAACCCGGATACAAAAAAAGCTCCAAACGTTTCTTCGTATTACAGTTTGCTACTTTGCAATATTATTTAAGTATTTATATGTAACTCAACTCAACTCAAAATGTTTTATTCAAAATAATATCACATGGATAGCTTTCTGACGTCATTTTTGACTCTACCACCGATTCGGAAGGTGTTGTTGAGAAGATGCGGCCAGACCCTCTACAACACACATGTATACCACGATGCAAGTAAACAAGATCTACCGATTCCCGAAGCGAGAGAAAAAAAGCTAATTTTCCTACGCACGTTCAAGGCACGCGCCTTCACAATCTCAATAATCTCCGACTAATGGAATTACGTGCGGGAATATTTATAAAATAAAACAATTTAACGAGGTATGATCAAAAAACAAAAAATAAGTCAATACTTTTACTGTAAGTCGGCTGTTTTAACTATACAAGTATAGAAGGTGTTCGTTTCAAAAGCTGAGGCATTGGCACGTCCAAATCGTCCAATTGTTATTTAATAAACATGACATCTGACATACCTAATATAAGCTAAATAAAGGGTAATAAAAAAACGATGTCACAGGTAGGCATAGTAAAAGGTGACGACATTTATCGACATCTACAAGAAACCTAAAAACCTCATCTATGTCTATGACCTAATCCTGATACAATATTTACTTTTGTCTACAAGTAATTCTAAGAACCTTCTAGACTCCAATATCCTGTTCGCAACAACTTATTTTTATAACACAAATTTCACCTGATTAGTATGCAGAGCAGCAACTTATGTGTATTTGTTTTATGCCTATCACGTCACGCCCTCGCTGATGCTACGTCACAGAGCTACGAACATTAATTAGGTAAGAATAAGTTTTGTAATGCGCAGTTCTGATGGCAACTGTAACCTTATTCTACCGGTTCAGTTACGTCTTAATTAAGATGCTAATTGTTACTTTATTGCTATTTTAATTTAGTTGTTTTTTTTCGATATGCATTGTTTTGCGTGCTTTTATGATTTGCAAAAATTTTTAATTTTTTATTAAGCAAAATGTTGTTGTGTCATTTGGATATCAAATTACAAGCTATTCGTTTTTGCCAATGCCGTTAGGCTGCGTTTCCACCAGAGATGTGCGTGGTAGCGAGGCGGTGAGCGAGGAAACAATCCGCCAATAGCGCGCTCGCTTGATCACGTCATTGGGAAATTGAAGCACTCTTATTGGCCGATTTTTTCTTCGCTCACCGCCTCGCTACCTTGCACATCTCTGGTGGAAAAGCAGCCTTAGGCGGTGTATTCTTTATCACCACCACAACCCCCGCAAAAACGAGAAGATATCCGTCTTTGTTAATTTGTGCATATGCCAAAATAAGCGGGCATGATGTTTCTCATTTTGTTGTTTTGTCGTGCGTGAAATACTAGCTACAGGTTAGAGGCCTATGACATAAATAACAGCAAGTTGACCACTACTTTTCCTCCACCAATCTGCACTGAGATTGCTATCACGCTTATTTCGTGAGAGTTCTTTCCCCTCGCTGCAGTGGGACGTATACAGGCTGATAAAGATGATGACACCTACCTAATGGAGCTCTAATACCTTTCTATGATCTATGTTAACCGTAACCATATAAACTGATACCAACAGACAGACCTCGTTCCTGGAACCTGCACTTTATGGTTGCCGACAGCTTGTCATTCAAAATGCATTTTATATCGCATCGATATGGTTGTAGGCAGGAAGTGCATTGATTTCAAAGTTATCTATTCTATGAACTTACCCTTACCGCTATATAGAAAATGTTAGTTGTCCGTTTTGATGGCATAAAATTTGATGATATTTACCTGTAAACAAATTAAAAATAGTAATTAGTGAAATTATAAAACAAGACAAAGATAAGCAATTATCTTAACTATTATAAAACTGTAAAATCATGAGAAATAAAAAAGTAGCGGTTCACTTCATATAAACTCAAATAACACTCGATAGCGCGATTTAAATGACGTGCAACGCCATCTATTGACAAAATTGTTTGTTTGTTTGTTTGTTCGCGCATCACTCAAAAACTACTGAACCGATTTCGATGAAACTTTTTTTGTTTGATAGCTTATCATCTGACTTAAAATCTGGTATATAATTTGTGCGGACGAAATCGCGGGAAAACACTATTATTTATTAGAGTAAACAACCACGACTTGTATTATTTTGCTTATGACGTGATAAGCTGATGATGCAAATATTGAAAATAGTATTTTTGATATATGTATATAATAGGTATATTGACGAAGCATGTTGCTGATTTTTGTCTGTTTGTGTATCATTGTTATTGACGACGCTTGTGCTGACCGCTATTTTTTGTAATTTTTTTTTTTTTTTTTTAATAAACGAATTTATTGGTTTAAAAAAAAATATATAATAGGTAAGTATACAACATTATTACCAACTAAAATATTCAATTTCAAGGAACTTTTTATAATTATGCCTATAGGGTGTAATTGAAATGAGTAGATAAATTTTAGGGGAGGTTCAGACCATCAAACTGAAGAACTTTTATTACGGAAAAAAGGCCGATAAGAATCAGCTGCCGAGACATTAGAGTTGAGCAGGTATTGCAATTTTGTATGAAACAGAAATTTTTTTTAAATTTTTTTCTCGATTACTTATGTCGCCATAATGACATTTTTTTCAGTTTGATTATACTTAGGTGTTTTGTTACGCCATGTAGAGGCTGATGATGATCATGATCCATTCTAACTAGAAAGCAACGACTCTAGATCACGGAAACACAACCAATTACTCAACACTAACAAGAGTGCTATAACAAAATTTAAATATTCTAATTCATTGATTCACAAATGCCCAATAAATCAAAGCGCATCGATGCAGCACGTCATAAATTTTATGGTCGATAGATGCTATACTTTCACTGCAACATTGAGATTGATGGGAGCGGCCTTGTAAACCGGACAATTTTAGATAAACCGGATTATTTTAGATAAACAGCTTATCTTGCATCTGAAAGTATTAATCTGGCGTCATCTCATATGTCAGTTAAGGGTATGTTACATGTTCATATTGTCCAAAATTACAATTAATAAAATTATTAAATTTTAAATGCCTTATAATATAATATAAACGATTAAGTTTTATATTAAACTGTACTTTTTTTTTTTTTAAACAATCTATCTTATTTATTTAAATTTACAATTTTAAATTGGAGTTTAAAATCTGTCTCCTATCGCTAAGGGCCTGTTTCACCACTTCTGAATAAGTTCTTGTTAGCTTATCTGACAGATATTTTGACATAATTTCATACAAAATATACCACACTATCTGTCGGATAAGCTAACAAGAACGTACCCAGAAGTGGTGAAACAGGCCCTAAGACTGGCTTGCACAAAAAAGTAATTAGGCTTAATAAAAGTAGGTATTAGCCTGTAGGATCCCACTGTAGGGCAAAGGCCTCCTCTCATGAATAAGAGTGAAGCCATACTCCACCAGGTGGGCCCAGTGCTGATAGGTGGAGGCAAGTAAGTGGTAAACTTGCTGTCAGAGAATTTTCAAGCACCTACCTAAACAATATGGCATATTGTCATATTACCGACATATTAGGGCTTAAATGTGTATAAATATGATGCTGTCACTCTCGTTAGTATGAGCAGTGCGAGACACAGAGCGTTCACTAAATATGTTTAAGCCTAAGCAGGCTAAAAAGCTGTTTTATACAAATTACTAAAAAAACATTTAAAATGTAAGTGAAAATGTAAGTGCTTCAAAAATCTGCTGCATTTAGAGACGGCAGACGATCGTATAGGCTATAATTTTAAATATTTATTTTAGTGTAAGATTGAAATTCTGGATCTAGTTTAATATCCGTTTCCGGTGTTTTAAATTAAAGCATTTCTTATCTAATATGACACTAGAGTGTGTAACACCTTAAAATTTTTTTTACTGACCGGCCGCTGTCTAGTGTCCGTCATTCGGCCGTCACGCCTCGGAATAAATGATTTATTACATCTCTTATCAATCGATTATGCATTTTAAATGAATAAGCGTACGGTTTAATTTACTGTACGATTGTTGTAATTGGCTGCTTTTAATACAATATGTTGATAAGTTTGATACATTAGAACTAGCGTGCCGTGAAAGTTGAAGTTTAAAATGGTATGTTAAATTTCTGAGAACAGAATCTATGTTGTCGATGATAGATCGTGGTATCGCATTCGTGGGGTCTTAAGTTCAATTAGGCAGTCAATTTGGACGTTTTAGATTCACAATATGAATTCAGCTTTAGAAAGATAGGTTATTCAGTTGAGTAACTGACATCCCTGATCATCGACATAATATAAAAGTTGTGAACTTATCCAAAAGTAATTATTATTATTGAGAAAACGTTTTAAAGGATTAGAAGGTTGATCGAACTTATACAGCTCGAAGATAGGTGCATGTATGAATTTGAAACGTTGTCAGAAAAGACTGTTTGAGGTGGTTTGGCATTTGCCTATCTCATTTTAAAATTGCAGTTTGCTAATTTGTATGTAAAATGATTAAAAAAAAATTGTTCAGTAATAAACGGTCCATAACTATTATTCAGTCTATCTCTATCTATCTATGGTAAGTTCCAAATTGTATTTCTTGAAACTCGTATGTAAGTGCTGATTTTAAAAGTTAAGTGATATTTACCCATAAGGTACATTTACAAAATGCAATTTATGAAATAGCAAATCATATTTATATAATGCAACGCGACGATCGCCCACATGATCACACAGATGCTTACTATTGTATGAAATAATTGTGTAATGGACTCAATATTGTGTTAAGTACACATTAAAGAGGTTAATCCTTCCTTGAATAACAAAAATGTAGGTTTTAATGTCAGCTTCACTTTTACATTTTACACCCACTTAATCAAAATGTCAGGTTTCATTATCGCTGTAGGGCATTGATATAAAAACATAGCTCCTTACAGATACACTTTATAAAGTGAATTAAAGTGTCATTGATAATTATGATGTGAGCAATTAAATGATCATAAATTTTGATTGACTAAACACATAATTTGACCTTTCAACCTAGGATTTAAAGACGTTTAAAAAACGAAGGACATTAATCAAAATTAGCATATAGGTATTTCTATTGGTTTGGGTGATTGTTTGTTTCTAAAATATGATGATCTTTGCTATCCGCTTTATTTATTTATCGACTCTTCGTATGTGGACTTTTACATTACATTTCTTTCTTTCTAGAAATCCCACCAGAATTATCAACAAAGGCAGAAAGTGTTTGCAGCCAAAATTAAGCAATTCTAGTAACACCAGAAACTTTTACTGCGGAACAGAAAAAACCAATCAAGTAAACAAAAATAATTGTCGTGCATTTTAGTGGCGGAAATGGCGCCATATTCACCGGAACCAAAGTGGAGTCATGACATTGCGTGACTGCAATCCGAAACGAGAACGAACCGAGGATGGAGTCGTGGACTATTTTACACAAATCTAGTACTTGACAAATTCAAAGACGATTGGTAATGACCACTCCCTTAAGGGGCCATACCATAGGTCCAGACGAATATTTTCTATGAGAAACGCGACTGCCCAGCCCTCCGAAAAGTGCGTGCGTTTTTACGTGCGACCGTATTTTCGATTGAAAAGAATTCAAAAATACTTTTATAATTCTTTTTAATGATTTCACTAGATAAACGAATGGTGATTGTGTGAATATAAATACCAAAAATCTGAAACTATTTGAAGTTCTTGTAAATCGAGAAAACTGTTTAAAAATACATGAAAATAAGTCATCCTTGTGACGATTTTCTATCGAGTGAAGTAAGTCCAATCGTGTTTTCAATTTAGGATTTCACTGGATAAACTATCCAAGAATACTGAAGTATGACTTTGGTTTCGGTAAATGGTATAAATCTAGTCGAAAAATTAAAAATAAAATATGCCTCTAAGGTATTGCGGCCTACTATTGGGCCTTAACCGGTCGCAGCCCGGTTCACCCTGGGCAGTCAACCTCGATACGACCATTGGCTGGTAAATGTTTCCACTACAGCATTAGTGATTATCATGCGATACAGCTCATGCAAACAGGATAGAAGAAGAATAGTCGAAAAATATTATAAAAAGTGGCTTGAAAAAAGTGCGATAGCTTAATTGGTTTAAAAAGGCCACTGACAGGCTGGTTGCAGGTGTAAGTCCCACCAGGGCCTCTAAAATCAACATTGGATTTTTGACGATTTCTAGGATCACTTTTAGTCAAACAAATACATTTATTCCATTCATAATTACGAATGTCCTCTTTCTATGGTAAAAGAGGCAAAGGAAGACCTAGACAGAGTTATCTATCACGTGAAAGAGAAGGTTGATGTCATGTCCTACCTGTACCAAGAACTCAAGGCAGTAGCGGAAAAGAGACAGGATTTGCGAATCTTCCACCTACAAGAGCGTAGCTCTTATACAGGGTCATTCTTATTTGCTGACAGTTTTTTAAGGAAATGACCGGACCATCAAACTGAAAAACATTATCTAAGGTAAAATAAAAACTTTTTCTCAAATCAAAATACTCACAGTATGTAATAAAAAAAATACCCTACGGCCTGCTTGCAGTGGAACCACAAGCTTTACGTATTTTAACCAACAAACAATTATAAATATTTAATGCAATATTAGTCAAAACGTCAGTCGCTGTCATGTTTAGGTGATCAAAAAGACCGACAAGTGGACTTAACTGATCTTTCTCTCTTTGACATACTATTTGAGTGTAAGAAGATTATTAATTAATCACTTTATGATGGAATAGTTTTGTTTTGGTGAAAAAACATTTCTTCTACTTTGTAGCCTAAATTCTTTACATATATTAGAGGGTGCATCAGACCATCTCTGTGGGACTAACCGTCCCACATCAGGGTTACAGGCCTACCCTCAGGAAGGGTGTTTGGGCGTTAGTCCACCTACCATGCCCAATGCGGATTGGTATACTTTTTTGGTTCATAAAAACTTATTTTTACGTCTTAAATTATTACAAAATTTGCGAAGTTCTAGGGAACGATATATGCACTTTTCACACTTGTATAAATACAACACATAAGTCACGCTCAAAGCGACAAAATATTTAGCGCGCGACATCTGCTAAATATTTTGTACAGAGGCACAGTGCGAAAGTAGTCATAACTTACTGTCCCACGAATCTTACTATTATTATTAAATATCATATGACGTCACAACACTCTCCATTGTTGTGTAATACGAAGATGCAACCTTTCACCCGTAACGAAACGGAACATACTGAACTGACTGCTAGGAAACCGTTTTTTTTTAAGTTCTAATGGCTATTAAAAAGCTACTTAATTGTAGGTTTTAGCTGGATGAGGACAATCACTGTACTGTAGTAAGAGTGTTTATTATTGTGGAACTCGCTTCTGGGAAAAGGTTTTATCTCACATGTTAGGGAAAGTGAAAGAGGGCACTATCCTAGTAGTGCTAATGACAACAAATTAGTGGTCAATCTTCTCAGTCGCAATGACCTCTCTAAAGTAAATTTTCTTTCAACTTTTCCGTGCCATGCTCATGGCGAAACACTGTCCAACTGTATTTTATGTTACCGTGTTTATCGAAACATACAATATGCGGAAATATTGTCAATAATAATGAAATATGTTACAGTCAAACGATCGCTATAATTTGTCTAATAATGTCAAACACGACTTCAAAACTTTCTTCAGAAAGTATAGAAAAGTTACAACTCAAAATTAAATCACGAGCGTGAAGATTTTCCACAGTGGGAACATTCCGTCACCGTGTGGAAATAAAGAAATGATGTCGTGACGAACGGCGACACTTTTGTGTAATTTTTTGTCGGTTATGAGGTTGGAATTTAAGTGTCACAGGCCCACTGTGCGAGTAAACGTTTACTTTAAAATTCTTGTTGCATAAATAACAAGGAAAATTCTAGTTTTAAATGCATTCATTACAATATTGTCATCGTCGTTCTCTGAATTACAATTTAAGACTCTATTAAGTTATCGATAGAGTATAAAATTGTGAATCGAGCTAATGTAACGTTCCGCTCAATGATTCAATCTAGCATGATCGTTAAAGAAATATGAATGCGAATTTCTCTACATTTCTCTCTGTTACTTTCCAAGCGAGGTTGAATAACCCACTGTTAGCACATCTCGTAATTACGTCAATCTGACTGCATATTCTTGCATATAACGTTATACATAAACTGTTTATTTTTTGGTCTTTCGTAATGTTTTGAATTCTATTTTTATAACGTGTTTGGATTACATTTTATGGTTAATGACCTTGTTCAATGTCATAAACAGGTGCGCCTAATTAGTTTATGTGTTGTTTAATTAGTAAAACAAACTTGAATTTAAAAAAGCAATACGTTTAGACATAGAAAGTATTGTTTTAAGGTAATTTTGTTTAATCTTTGTAAGTAGTTAATTAAAAATATTTTGTTATGCAACTTTTATACAGGGTGTAAACTTATTTAGAAGGTGCTTTAGGCCATCAAACTAAACAACTTTCTATAGGACCAAAACTGAAATCGCAGGGAAAAAAACTGCTGTTCCATACATTTGAGTAGAGTAGCTATTATTGTTATACAAGGTCTTACAAAAATTCAAATAAACATTTAAGGGGGTGGTTTAGACCATCAAACTGAACAACTTTCACTATGGGACCAATATCAAAATCGCGAAAAAAAATAATTATGTTCTATACTCTACAAATCGACTCGAGCTAAAATATGTATGGGATATCAGATTTTTTTTTTGCGATTTCTATGTTGGTCCCATAGAGAAAGTTGTTCAGTTTGACGGTCTTAACAACCCCCTTAAGAGTTTTAAAAATTTATTCTTACTTATGTAACACCCTGTATATAAAAAACAATGATATTTTTTTCGCGATTTTGACGTTGGCTCTAAAGTGAAAGTTGTTCAGTTTGATGGTCTAATCATCCCCTTAAAAATTCGTCCACATGTTAAGGAGGATCTTATGAAAATGTTGAGCAAAAACATAGCAATAAACAATCGCTTTCTGCGCTAAAACGCTATAAATTGAACGGCCTTGTCGAGAATCTAGACCGTAGAAAGTTAGCACTAATTTTATAGGCTTTTCTTGTAGGGAAAATGTAATTTCTCTTACCGCAAAGTGTTAGCATCGACTAATGCCATGTAGTGTCACGGATGTGGTATTGAGGAAATTAATGTTTGTGTTGGAAAATGGTAGCAAGTGTAATGGTAAGCAATGCCGCTGAGGATATGTTTTTGTTCGTGTGTTAGAGCTTGATGGGTATGAAAGGTAGGAGAAGACCGATACAAGACTATTTAGCCAAAAGTCAAGGCACAAAAAAAATTGCTGATAGCGTGTCGGACTTGCCCATGATAGGGTTTCGTAGTTATAAGAAAAATTTATCAAAAAAAAATTGTTTCTTCTTATTACCATAGTTCTGTTTTTGGGTTACTATTCTGTCTTCATGCCCGATTTAATAGGTTCCAAAATGAGGGAGTATAAAGGCGGGGCATAGAGACAGACAGACAGACAGGCAGACAGACAGAAGGGATGAAGTATTAAGAGTTCCCTGTGACTACGGAACCCCGAAAAGTGTGTTTTACTCTTAGATCAAAATAAAACTAATGGATAGGCCTAAAGCGCGGTAAGTTGAAGCAAACTACTGGTGCACTTGGTACATACAAACTAGCGCCATCATCTGTCAAATCTAGGGCACTTGCATACAAATTTGAAGTAAACCTTTCATTTGTTTTGCCTCATTTTTCTGGTTTGAAATGTTCGCGTAAGGCCCTATCCATTCATTTTATTTTGATCGAAGGTTTTACTCATAATTTTTTTCAATCGAAACTGCACATGAAGCCGAAAATGTATCGCAACTGCCCGAAAATTTATTCTTACTCTCTTCCCTTACAGACCTTACCTAGATACCTAGATGACCTACTTGGTTGGGAAAACTGAAGCGCAGGAAGAGTTCCATATAATAGTGTTCCCATTATGTTAGAAGAGGTGAATGGCAGAAGACGATGACTAACTAATCGCACTAGTCTTCGCGTCTTATTTTGATAAAATTTTTACCATTGCCTTATCTTGACATTGTTATTAACACAGCCTGTGGTAATGTTAATGTCTACGCATTATCTGTCTGGTTGACACTTAGAGGATTTAGGGTTGACACCATAACAACACGTGGGTGTAAAGAAGATAAACAATGTTTCATAAAAATAACAGTGTAAGAAGGTCTCTTGTAAACCCCACCAATTTTAACCTCACCCCCGCTTGGTTAGAACCGTGGCAGAAAATGTCGTATTCCTGTCTTGCTCGTACTAACTCAGTATTTCACATGCTATGAAATGACAGATAAGTGTCCAAGGTGACGTAAAAATCCAAGTTTCAAACATAATATCTATAATATTTACTTACGTACAATACTGGGGAAATACCCTCAGAAAAATGCAAGTCCGATTTATTCCTACTACATTTTTCTACTTAAAAAAACGATGTTGGCGTTAATTCTATTTATAATAGGTACTAAAATCGAATACTAGTTTAGGATATCAGGTTCCATAGACCTGATATTGAGTAATATGCTAATGTTACCTTCGTGAATGTGACGTAGGAATTTAATTTAAATATAGATGACCAATAACATAAGTTTGGCGAGTGATTTGTTTAAAACCTCTTAAATATTTTGCCACTATCATACTCCTTTTTTTTATTCAAAAGATGAGTATAATAATAAATGTACCTAATAGAGTCAATACAAACTGGAGCTATAATGCTGATTGGTTTCTGATTTAAAATGACATAATACGTAAGTCGTACGAGGCTAATAAGAATGTTAAAAGGAGCCTTCTTTGTCAGTGTTGCCTGCTTTTTGAATATTTATCGCAAATTGTAAAAAACGTTTCAGATAAGTTCAGATAAAATTATTTTTAGGTTTAACGTTTATATCTTAATACCTTGCAGTACACGAGTTATGACGATAGCCCTTAATCTGACCTTTATAGATCACAGACCTTAAGAAAAGCAATTAACGAGACATTTAAGAGAATCTAGGCCAGACTTACTATTGAGAACCAAAATCCTACTTAATATATTATTAATGAAAAAGCTTAGTATTTTGTTACAATTTTTTCTATTGCCTACTAGGCATTTTAGTTAAGTTTGAGACAACAGATCGTTTTTTTTTGCGATTTCCCGTTTGCTCGTTCATGCTGTTCAGTTTGGTGTGTAGAGTTTCATTTTAAAGGGATGCAAACGATTTCAATTTCATCCTATTATTATTAATTTTATCATATATTATCTACCAAGGTTATGGTTTGTACCAAAACCAATTCACGCGAAAACGTACACAATGAGTGTGTCTTTCACACTGCTCATAATGAATATGATAGTGTCGTATAATAAATACGTTTTAGTGCAAGCCACCCAAAACCTCAAAAGATGCTGTGTTGGCAACACCAACATAAAATGTAGTAATTTAAAATGTTGTATTTCCGCTTCCTCCTTCCATATTGGTACGGTGCTTGTGCGTGTAACTAAGCTTGGTGTAAAATTCACTAAAATAAACCTCCAGTGCCTCAAACAAGACTTTCCATTATATCCAACACTCCTGCCATCAGAGGAAACCTACAGTCCACTGAAGTCTCTCCAGCGAAGCCATATAAAACCTGTAGGCCAAGTTGTCTACATGCTGTTAACACCTGAAAATGTTGTATAAGTTACACATTGATTGTTTTAACACTTATAACTCTAGGAGGCGTCTGCACGAACACAAAACTGATTTCTCCTATAGATTATAGTGCTGGCTGGTAGAAAGTTCACTCTTGGTTATAAAATTGAATGGAAACGGAACTTCACGTTTTGAGATTGAGTTATTTTGCGTGTAGTAAAATTACTTCTTAACTGTTTTTAATTGTTTGTAATTACATGAGGTTTATAATTCATTGCATTTAATGGGCATACGCTCAGTTGCAGAAACGCTCGTTAATCCTCAATTAATTCTCTTGCTGTCACATTTTGTCTTGTTGACTTAGTAAGAGCTAGCAAGAGATTTAATGGAGAATTAAATCTAATGAGCGTTTCTGCAACTGATCGTATGTAATGTACATAATATAGTGTTCAGAAGGTTTAAAAATTATGTCGTATTATCGATGTTTCTTTTTCGCGTTTTCTGTTTCTAAAGTTGTCCAGTTTGTTATTCTGTAACATCCTAAAAAAATTATACGTAGCTCTCTTATCAAAATCACAAAGCAAATGCAATAAAAGTAAGATCATTTTTAGAATTATAGAAATGATTCTTTCGTCAACCAATCATGAATAATAAAATAGCGTTTTTTTTATTATAATTTGCTAATAACAAAATGACATCCTGTTACACACATTTGAATTAGTAGTTAATAAAATAAAAAAGTATGATAGACTATAATAAAATCAAATATTTTATTAACCTCTTTATTTTGTATTAACAAAATTCATGACACCTCCATACAATAATAATAATCTAGAGTTAAGAAGGTACTTTGGATATGGCATGGCATTATAGTCAATTGCAATATTGCACTATTACACTGGTCAGGTACTAATACAAACACGTTTTTGTTAATCTTCTATTATCAGTTATTGACAAAATAGTCATGTGAATATTTCTACGTAGTCAGCCTTAAAATATGTAGGTACCTACCCACTTTTGTTCCACGTTGTATGTAGGTAGTATTGTAGGTAAGTACGTAAAAAAACATAACCCTCGTTCTGGCGCAGTAGGGTAAAAAGTAAATTGTCTTCTTAGACTGACCTCTGTAATAAACTAAAGTTAGGAAAGACTGACAGCTAAGTACCGAATTACCAATAGATTGAAAAGGCGGGCCAATGAAATTTGCTAACCGGGACGGGAAGTTACAGGAAAGCATAATAATTATTGAACAGACAGACAACACTACCAATACCTGTAACATAAAATTAACACAAAAATTATACGTTTACAGCAATTTACAATACAGAGCCTCGAACAGAAAAAATAACATATCAGCTATCACTTAAGTAACAATTATGTTTAATTATATCAGGTCGCCCTTCGTGCATACATCAATGTGATCGAAGCAAGGCTGCGTGAGGTCATCCAGTTTTACCAAAATAAGAATAACTTGTTTCCAAATGTCATTAAAATGTAGGCATTCGATACCTGAGGACCGTGTCAACTGGTGCCACCTAGCAACCTAATTAAAAAACAATTCTGAACAATGCATTGATGAATTGAATGCAAGTTTATACAGGTGCGGTTTTTAACAACAAACGTTTTTATGAATCATAAATAAAGATAAATATTTTTAGTTGATCAAATCGGCAAGGAGGTTAGACAGACCAAAAGTGTAAAAGGTTAGACAGAGAACAAAAGAGTAAAAATATTTGGAATTTTTGGCTACTTCAGTAATGTAGCTTCAAAATATTAAATTTCATCTAGACTACCATCCTGGGTGCGCTTCAAGTAATACCTCGCTCATAGATTAATCGAGCAATGGGCAGGCAACATTTTGGTAGAGAGCCAATAATCCATCAAAGAAGTCGATCTTAGAAGCTAACCCATTTCCCGCTTGACATAATGTACTCTCCTCTAATAGAATTTATGTAAGATAATCATGATAAAGGCCTCTGCTCATTGCAGCGATTTTATCGAGCGATAATATTGCTGCGATTTTGCGATAATTGTTTCCAGTACATTTTGTATGGGGACGCGCGCGATCCTACACACTGCCGCGATGTTATCGAGCGATAATATAGCTGCGATTTTGCGATAATTGTTCTCAGTACATTTTGTATGGGGACGCGCTCGATCCCACACACTGCCGCGATATTATCGCAACCTGACGCAATCTCTTTCGACTACATTCAGTGGTGGGGCGCATGCGTGACGCGAATCGCGGAATCGCTGCAGTGTGTAAGGTGTCGCGATATCGCTGTCGATAATATCGCTCGATAAAATCGCTCGATAATATCGCTGCAATGTGCGGAGGCCTTTGACTACCAGCCACAGAAAAAACGTTGTTAATAAGCCAATATTAAAGCTTCTGTCTTTTTTTTCTTCTAATTACCAAAACCATGTTTCAATACCCATTTAGTTTATAACGTACAATAATAAATTCAACACTGATCATGACCCGGAGGTACGAAGATGCTTCCATATCTAATGTTAAACTACTTAGTTACAACGAAGTACCATAAATCAAGCTGTTTTCTTACTTAATCCACTGAGATAAGATTCCTGTCTGAAGAATTCTTCGTATGAACTGTAATTGTTAGATTACTTTCTAACGAATGAGAGTGCAATTAAATTGAACCGGTAACTCTGATTTTAATTAAACACATGATTAATTAACTAGGGAAAGTTTAATTAGATGTATCATTTGAATTTCAGGAAAATTTTGATTTATACGTACTTTTTGGTTTGAATCGTGAACTAAGAGAACTGGGTGGTTTTCTAAGAGGTTAAACATACGAGAAATACGGCAGTTATCTGTTTTCCTGGTTATCTGCTCTAGTTTTTACAATTATCAACTTGTCAGACGCAGATCTGGGGTAACTACCCGACTACCTGTAACTACCCGATTACATCGGTATCAAATCGACATGGTGGTTTTACAGTTCTTGGTGATTTTGCTTCTTAATAATTAGTTAAAAATATTACTTAAAATGGGCCAGAACAGTCACAAATACGTTACCGATTTTGTATTCGATATAATCGGAAGATTACACAATAGGCCTCCTGGTCCAGATACGGGTTGGAATCGCAAAAGACGAAGTGGTTATTGAAATACACTTTGTTAGTATTAATTTCTTCTTCAGCCACTAGAGGTTGGCAGTCATCTCAGTTTGTTTCTCGTCAGATAATAGCTTCTTGTTTTTATTTACGACATATAATTATTGCACTGTATAGACACCAGAGGACACACGAAAGGGCGAATAGGTGAAACTCAGACGATGAAAAAAAACAGTCTTTGTAGCCGAAAATTGGCTATAAGAAATCATAAATTCATCACCAATTAATGCATGCAAAATTTACAGTTTATTATTAAGGTGTATCTTATTTTTAAGGACTTAAAGATGAAGGTCACCTTCGATTTATTAATAACTCGGTAGAAGATCAAACGTTTCTTTACTGATGTTGGAAAATCGATCCAATCAGAAAGAAATCCGGATTATAATTCACACATTCCTATAATTTATAGTGTCGACCTTACGACACGAGTAGGTTTTAAAATGAGATCACCATTGAATCGGAACATAAAGCACCAATATAAGTATAATGTCACAATTAATATAAAAAACATTTATTTTAAATTCGCTTAGACAGTTTTTCTATTGTTACTTATTATATTAAAATAAATCTTATTTTTGATCTCGAATCTTCTGTAAATCGATTTATCTATCCATAATTTTAATAAGCAACTAAAAAGGCGTTTATTATTCTTTAAAAGTTTAATCAAGACTTTGTAAAATAAAACTTTTTTTAAAGTCAAGTTTGAATAAAACTTTATTTAAATGATGATACTTTTGGAAGTGACCTGTAGGTTTTGTCTTTTATTTTTTAATTTAGATCGAATAGGGACTGGTTTCGAAGATCCGGCTTCTTCGTTAAAGTAAATGATTTATGTATAATGTTCGAATGTTTTCGTTTTAATTTTTTTATTATTTTGTTTTATCTGTAGTTTATTCATTAGTTAAACTTTGGCCTTGTAAACATTTTGATTTCAGCATTTATATTTTAAGAGAATACATTAAATTACTTATACTTTTGAACAGAAATAAACAGAAAATCTGTGTTTTTACAAAACAAAAGAAATAAATATTTATTTTTTATTTATTTAATACCACCTTTTACATCTAGAACCTATATAGGTAAATAGGTACCTAACCCACGCATGTATTTGTCGCTTTATTGTAGCCGTAAATATTTGAATATTCTATCGCTTGCAAAAAAAGAGAAATCTCGAATTGATTTTAACATTTGACACCTTTCAATGCCATGCCACTTTAAACCGACAAGTGAATGTCGTTTGTTTTTTTATAATATTAAGGCCCATCGCAGACGGCTGGATTATTTTGTAATTGAGTGTCATTTCTGGGACGTGCACGCACATTTACTACGTCTCACAGATGATCAGTAATATAAGGCTATTGTGTGAGTTTCCGATCATATTTATATTTATTTCATCGGCCTACCCTCTAGGAGGGTGTATGGGCGTTAGTCCACCACGCATGCCCAATGCGGATTGATTGACTTCACATACACATCAGAATTTCTTCTTCTGCATATGCAGGTTTCCTCACGATGTTTTCCTTCACCGTTTGAGAGCAGTCGGTAATACGTACATAAGTTAGAAAAACTCATTGGTACGTGGCCGGTTGTCCGTGCGGATTCGATATTTATTTATTTCATAAAAATAATTTTACATTTCAAATTATGCATTTATGCACGTACTAGACAAATAGCTCTATTCCCAGTGGGAAATTACACGCTAGGTGTGTTTTTCAGCAGTGAAAATGTTGAATAATATTGTTTTTCTTCGATTATCCCAATGGCAATGGTGGGCAATGGCCCGAAATAAAAATATAAATAAACAGAATGGCCTCAAAAAATACAATCTTAAACTTAGCAACCGGCAAGCCTCTAACGCAGTTTAGCAACTCTACATGCTGGTATAAGTAAAATTCATAGTAGGTGGAAATACCTCGGAGGCATCTTTTATTTTTCATTTTACGACTAGATTTATACCATTTACCGAAACTAAAGTCATACCTCAGTATTTTTGGATAGTTCATCTAGTGAAATCATCAACTGAATACACGATTGGAATTACTTCACTCGATAGAAAATCGTCACAAAGATGACGTATTTCCATGCATTTTACACATTTTTCTCGTTTTAGAAGAACTTAAAATAGTTTCCGATTGTTGGTATTTATACTCACATATGTGAATATGTTTTACCATTAGTTTAAATGGTGCAATCATAAAAAAAATCTAGAAAAAGTACTTTGGTTAGTTGTTTTTCGAAAATACGGCTCACGCACACACTTTTCGGAGCGCTCGGTAATCGCGTTTCTCATAGAAAATATTCGTCGGGACCTATGGCCCCTTAAGAAGAATTCCCAAATTGCACCTAAAAGTCATCGATCCAGAGTGCTCTTTTTGAAAGTCACACATACTACGTATTCAATTTTTTAAATAAAAGTATGGAAGTTATACATTATTCGTATACGACTTATGATGTGTGACTTTCAAAAATATCATTCCAGTAGGAAAACTGTTGAGATACTAAAACATGGTGCGCGACCTTTTATCTCGTTCAAAATTACACGATGGGAAAGAGAGCTCATGTGAGATATTACAAAGGTGTGCGGCTATACTAGACCATCCAGCGCCCGCGGCATGATCCCGCGATAAAGCACTATCGCGCCCTAGCTCCCTATCTTTTTGCGCGCGAACGAACGAGTAAGCAGGCGCGATAAAACGTTTATCGAGGCACCATGCCGCGGACGCTGTCCGTTGTTTGTACGTAGCCTTAACTGCACCTCTAAACATAAATCCTGTTTTTAGGAACAATAGTGAAATACACTAAAAATAAAAAAACTTTAGACGCCATAATTTAGTAGGTATATTTCTGTTTTTGCCTATTTCTTTAAGTTTATTGTAATACAAACCAAATGCTAAATTATGTATGACATTTTCGTACCACACCTCATTAAAAATCCTATATCTATAAGACAATAATTGTGAGTAATGTCACAAAAAAGATAAAAAAGTATTTCTTTTTTTAGTTCTTCAATGTCATCCACGCCACACCACACCCTAACTATTTTATCCACCTTTAGATCGTAAGATTTATGAAAAATAAGAGAAACACAAAATAAAATGTCAACGATTTGACTACGATAAAAATAATTATAAAAAATTAAAGAACATTAAATTCTGTCGAGAAGATGACTCTATTGGCGCTTCTTTTTCTTATCGTGTGTGCAAGCTCTGGTGTCATAGTTTATTCAGACCGCCTTATCTTAACTATTATAAAACCGTAAAATGATGAGGAACAAAAAAGTAGCGGTTCACTTCATATAATATCAAATAACACTCTATAGCGCAATTTAAATGACGTGCAGCGCCATCTTTTGACAAAATTGTTAGTTTGTTTGTTTGTTCGCGCATCACGCAAAAACTACTGAACCGATTTTGATGAAACTTTTTTTGTTTGATAGCTTATGATCTGACTTAAAATCTGGTATATAATTTGTGCGGACGAAGTCGCGGGAAAACACTAGTGGCCTCTATAGTCGTTTTATGTAACAACTACTAACACCAGAGATAGTACCGGGACCAACGGCTTAACGTGCCATCCGAATTACGGAATCATCTTTCTTTTCAGACAATCAGGTGATTCAGCTTGCAATTTCCTAACCAACTGGGGAAAAACGCACACAGTGATATATATCAATAGGTGAGAATCGAACCCAAGACCTCCGTGTCAAGAGACCAATGCTCTGAACCATTAGACTACAGAGGCATTACAATGAAATATATATTCTGATTACTATCTCTATCTTGGGGATTATAGTCATTTTAGTTATGAAATAAGAGATAAGAGAATACTTTTCACTTATCTGCTGGCAATGTGACGCCAAAGACACACAGTCCTATTTTTTAGAAAAAAACCTGATGAAACTATGAATAAAACAAAAAAAACTAAAAACCAATAAGGCCGCACATTACCTAAAAAGCCTTGCTACAAAAGCTCATGTTTTATTGAACAACTATAATTGCATGCATAAACATGATAATACCAGAGCTACACCATGTATATAATTACTAAATACATAGAGTATAGGATGTCCACTGCAAATATGAAAAAACTTTAATGAAATTAGCCTTAAAACAGGTTAATTCATATGTCCCGTGTGTATACAACGTTAATAACAGAAGACCAAAAGACGCCGGTACCTACGCGCAAGTAGGTTAAGTGTGAAAGGGTCAAATCATCCGGTCATAGGGAAATGCAATCAGAGTAATTTTGCGACGCTATTTGATATGGAAGGGAAGTGCCAATCAATCGATTTCGCACATTGATTATTATGCGTACGCTACGCCAGTCGTAATGGTAAATGTTATTTTGGATAGTAATAACTGACAAAAAAAATCGCACTGACGATTACACTCATAAAAACTTTTAATGTGTTGTGTGTTAGCAGTCGTAACTTATCTCACAATATCACATGATTTTTTTTTAAATCTCTGTTAATTAATAACCTATGCGTGGGCGTCCACCATGCGTTTGCTTGAGTAGACCTTCTGCAGTCTATAGAACAGTTAGTGGTACAATGTTGGTCTTATAATTTCTACCGCTGACCTTAGAACGCCAATCAAATATGTTTTATCACGAGACGGATCAAATTAAATGGTTTCTACTGAATTACGAGTTACGAGATAGTTTGAAAATTTTATGATACGCCATTTAGTTGTGTTGAGTGTAATAAATGATTAGTTTTGGTATACGAATGGATGATTAAAAATGTATTTTACATAATCATCATATTTTATGATTAAATCTAAGTATACGAATTTGTGGGAAAATAATTAAACGATATGTTTTGACAAATTCACAAAAAGCTGAAAACGTTTTAATCCGGCAATTGAGTTTCCAAGAAAACAAAAATTATATTCTGGTTTTCAATTAATCAATTACACTTTACTTTAGTTCAAAAACATAGTACTTTTATACAGAGAAAAAGTACATGCAGGAAATAACAGAAGATACAAAATAAGGGGTATCTTATGAGCTGTTTCTTCCGTATAGTAGATGGTAGAGAAATTGGTAAAGGTTTTGTGTTCAACAGACAATTAAAACTTAAATGAAATACAAACTTGTAAGTACAAAATAAATTCAATTGGTCGGAGTCATCAGATCATGGTCATTATTGAATAAAGGTATATTATTTATATGTATATTATTTAGTAGGTCAGAATCCTTGCTAAAACTACCAAACCCCTAATACTCACGATACACAAACAGAGCAACACTTTCATTCGTCACAATGTGGCAGTGTCCTCAGGCTGCGCAGGAGTTTCGCAACGCGCGTGCGTTGATAGCTAATTGTAATGGCGTGGCACTGCTCTGGCGCAAGCAACCTGCCTTGTGAGCTCAGATTGACACTCATTATTTAAGGTCCACCTTAAATAATAACTACTATTTTCATTTACAATTGAAGCCTTCAAACCAAGCAAGTTTATTTCTAGAAAAATTACCAACTATTTATTGTAATATTAAATAGGCACAGTCAGCATCACGTAAACTTGACTTTATAAGCGCAAGGGAGTCTCTTGATGCTGAAGATTTCTCTGATGCTGACTGTACATACCTAACAATAATTTGATCATAAAGAAAGATACGTCTTTCTTTTTTTTATAAAATCTTGCTTTTTTTAGATAGCACCAACGTTCAGCCTTGAGACTGTCCGCCCCGCGTCGTGACATAATCTAAAACTAACACAGAATATACTTATTTCATTAGTGTTGGCTCTAATTCCTAGTAAGTTACGATTATATAGTATACTAGTGTTTTCCCGCGACTTCGTCCGCACAAATTATATACCAGATTTTAAGTCAGATCATAAGCTATCAAACAAAAAAAGTTTCATCTAAATCGGTTTAGTAGTTTTTGCGTGATGCGCGAACAAACAAACAAACACACTGTTTTGTCAATAGATGGCGCTGCACGTCATTTAAATCGTGCTATCGAATGTTATTTGATTTTATATGAAGTAAACCGCTACTTTTTTGTTCCTCATGATTTTACGGTTTTATAATAGTTAAGATAGGGGCGGGATCACACCCAGTAGCCTTTTTACCAACTCTTTAATTTTTTCTTGCAGTATTGGTCGGAGTCATCAGATCATGGTCATTATTGAATAATACATATTGAATAATAATACATCCTTACCAGACATTATAAGTATGAAATATGTGGTTGTTGTAATCTAAAGTGACATATAACTATGATATTGATAATTTTATGAGTTCCTTCGTAATGCTGCTATTTATGGAATTTAGGATACAGACTGTTATGACAGCTTATGTCATACTAAAAAGGGAGGCGGTCTGTATTTAGCAGTAAATAGCTAATTAAAAGTCAATTATTGGTAATAATTATGTTACATTATCTATGATTGATAACCTAAAATGGATTGCTAAGGCCTTTAATACTACCTTGTAACTGTAAGTATGTACAGAACAACATTAATAGCTAATTAAGAGGTGTTCGTACTAAATAGATTTGGAAAAAATATCTAGTTATTCTGTTCTTTTCGTTTTGGTAGTTGTTTCGAAGGCAGAGTTAATGATTTTTTCTCCCCTCCGGACGGAAAACGTCAATTGTCATCCCGCTGCGTTAAACGAAATTGTCGCTTTCCACCTCCGTCAAGGAGAAAAATAGTATACTAACCTAGGACAGTAATTAAGAAAGCCTCAGATCACATGTTTGTTGACCGAGGCGAAGCTAAGCGAAATCTGAGGCCTTTCTTACTTTCCTGTCCTCGGTGTGTCCAATCCATATTTAAAATTGTTCAGTAATAACTTATAAACTTAAAACGTATAAACTTTAGCTAGCAATGTTAAACATCTCGTAAGTATACGTAAGACCATAACATAAAAAAATGAAGTCAGAGAATCGTTACCATTATTTATGATTTTGAATTAAGGACCGCTTCAGAAAAATCTAATTATAATCGTGAGTTTGCAGAAACATTATGTAAGATAACTGTCAATTTTTGACATTCAAAAGCGCAAAGTCACAGTCGAAATTCGATATTTAATGCGGTACAGAAGTTATGAGAACATTTCAAGCACGATTTAGTGTAGTGAGGTGACAAAATATGAAACACGCACGCTTTTGGGACTGGTTTATTTTGTTTTATTTGACACTAGCGACTGCGATGCAGTAGTAGTAACTGCTTAAGATTTTAGCCACTTTCTTTAAAGTCAAAGTGTCTTTCATACTTTCTTTGTCATAATTCATAATCGACTCGTAATCCACAGACTTAAAAGAAAAACCAGACGTAATCTCGTCTAATCATGAGTGAAGCATTCATTTCTTTTGTGTGCGTGCTGTCACGCGGTACATAAGGTGAGGGTTGTAGGACCTGCGCCTAGAGCTAGTGCATCTGTGTGAGTGTAGGTCCCTTGTAGAACAAACGAGATTGTATTACCTTGCATGCTTCACATCTTTTTAGTGCAATATTCGGTCCGTATTTCTTTCAAGTCCGTGTCGTAATCGTTATCATTTTCTTTGTCTTTCTAGTGTCATACTTTCCTTATAACGAGGAAACGTTAACTCTTAGTTAAATAGCCTTATTGTATTGTATGGAACAAAATGATTACCGAAAATGTTTGATGGTTTTATAAGCTACATTCTTCTTCAAAGGAGCCGTGATAATATTAGCGCTTTGATTAAGTTATGTCAAGATTGACAGTCGAAGATACGAAAGCGTCGAAAAATATTGGAACCAGTACTGGTTCCTAAACCCTATACATATACACGCACACATACATAATTTGTATGGCGCCTCACGCACACCAACCTATGAAACTTGGCCCCTTTTGTTTTATACGGTATTGCCGTGAGGCTCATTCTAGACGTATACTTTTTCTAAGTATTAGCGTTCTCAAGATATATCTTTAAAGTTAAACGCATTGGATCTGTGATACTACACATGCATGCTAATCTATACTAGTAGAGGGTAAATTAAATTTGTGACATAAAACGAAATGTCATTTATTTTGGTTTATTCAATTAATAAAATCTGTTAATTAATCGAAAAGAATTGTCAACTAAACGGCAGAAAAATAATCCAGTAGGTATCAATCTATTTCTAAGTTCACAAAATCACGCACTCAATTCGTGATAACTTCTTCATATTGTGATCTCTTTGTAAGACAACTAAAAACACCGGATCCAACATCTACAGCGAATAAATAACTCTGACTACTCAGATTCAATGTTCAATTTAGATTGAGTTCAGTTTATATCCTGTCGGAAGAAGCGTTTCTAGCGTATCGGAAAACCGATAATAGTTGAAAAGATATACTCGTACTTAAAATTATGCTCTTCCGATGGCCTTAAGACTCGGAAATGTATTCAGAATGGGTATAACATATGTTAACACAATGTGGACTTATGATTATTAGCTATACAGGGTGTAAGGAAAAGTATGATTAACCTTTAAACCACATACTCTACCCATCAAACTGAACAACTTTTACTATGGGAGTAAACCTGTCAGAACAAAAAAAATATGCTGTCCCAATACGTTTGAGTAGGTTTTGCAGTTTAGTATGGGACAGCGATTTTTGTTTTTCGTTCTGACAGATTTGCTCCCACCCATATAGTAAAAGTTGTTCAGTTTGATGGGTAGAGTATGTGGTTTAAAGGGGTCACTGCCGTTTGTACGACAGTTGTTTAGCAATTTTTAAAAAAATACACAACGTTCTAAAACGGATTCATTTCACAAATCATCATTTCGTAGCAATAGGTTTCACAAACCATTTATTTAATTTTGTGATCAGTTGTCAAATTGTCACATTGCGACATTTCATTCTCAAGACACTTCGATACGAAACTGTGTTATTTAAACATTCATCTTTTGTTAGAAACTCGTTTTATATTTTATTGTTTGATCAGCAAATTACTAAATATAACAACGTTTTACAAATATCGATGATCACATTATTTCATTTCACAAAACCGAACCAGAGCACTCCTCTTCCACGCAGTCTTGTCTGTACATGCATGTGCATGCTTGCTTACATGTTGCATGCTTGCTTGCTTGCTGCATGCCTGTGTGCATGCTTGCTTGCATCTTTGCATGTGTGCTTGCTTGCTTGTTTGCTTGTCTGCATGTTGGGGGGTGCAGGGGGGCTGCGCCCCCCGCTCGGGGGGTGCGGGGGGCGGAAGCCCCCTGCCTGAGAAAAACAAATTGGTTCTTGTCAAATTCTAGGTTAGGTTAGGTTAGGTTAGAACATGTATAACACTTAGCGGAGCGAGCGAAGCGAGCGGAGCATCAACATGCTTGCTTGCATGTGCATGCCTGCTTGCATGCTGCATGCTTGCTTGCTTGCTGCATGCTTGTGTGTCTGCATGCTTGTGTGCATGCTTGCTTGCATCATTGCTTGAGTGCATGCTTATTCGCTTGTTGCTTAGGGGGTAGAAAGGTAACATCAAAACTGTAGGTTAGACTAGGTTAGGTTAGTTAGTATGTCACATGCATGCTGCATTTTTGCGTGTATGTATGCTTGGTTTAGCGTGCATGTATGTTTTATGCATGAAGCACCATGAAAGACGGGTGTTACACGTTCAGTCTCGCGTCAGTCTGGTCCATCAATCTGGTCACGTCAGACCTAGAACGATCGTCAGACTGACGAAAAATTTTAAAATATTTAAAATTAAAGTTTAAAATTAAGTTGCAGCAAGTTTAGTAGAGGAATTTTAAAAATGGCAAATAGCGTTTTGTGATATTAAAAATGATTTATCGTTGTTTGCTAAATAATTCATTTGATAAATAAGATTGTTGTCGCATAACTGATGTTGAAACGTTGTTTTAATTATAAACATAATATAATTCAATGCATTTGCTAAATGACTACTTTCGATAAGTAAATATGTGTATTAACACCTTTGTTAAATCACTAGTTTGTGAAATGAAACATTGTTAAACGTTGCTTTTGAAGTGATATTTTGCTTATTGGTTTTATGTAAAACATTAGTGAACCGGTTTAAAGGTTAATGATACTTTTCTTTACATCGTGTATAGTACCTAGTACCTACCGACGTATAAAATGTATTCCATAAAATAGTATAGGTTGACATTTCCTTTTTGCTTTTTCGATGTAGGTCCCATAGAGATAATTGTTCAATTTGATGGTCTGATCATCCTATGAAAAACTCGTCACCGTTTTATGTTGGACCCTTTATATTGCTTGCACCTTTATGAAAAGCATCGAGAAATTTATTAGTTAGTAATTATAAAACAATAGAATTGACTGCTACTCGTAGCAATTCCTGAACTTTTGAGTACAGAGTCCTTCTTAATATGTTGACGGTTTTTTAAGAGGATGATAAGACCATCAAACTGAACAATTTTCTCTATGGGGACGATGAGGAAATCGCGAAAAAATAATCTTCTGTCCCGTACATAGTTGGTCGAGTAAAATTTCAGTTTCGTATGGAACGGCAGATTTTTTTTCGCAGTTTCGACATTCTGAAAACACTTCAAAACAAAATGTTGTCTTTGAAAAAGATCTCACGCACTGCACCCTCACAAAATTTCAACACTTCGCTATTATACTCTACATTTGTATAAAAAAAACACTTCTTAACGACCAAACCTGACCTTTGCTTTTAGGCCAAATAGGATTCAAAATCAAGCAGCACATTTACGTTTGACAATAGACCAAAAACTTCACCTCTAAAACCTAAAAGAATTAGGTTCAAAATGATTCGACAAACTATTCTAAATGTTTGACAAAAGAAAGCTAATGGTCCGGTTAACCGCTTTGTCAAAGTTCTAGTTACAATTGTAATATTAACAATAACATGCAGGCAGGTTGTGTAATGTTCAATAGTGTGTGAAAATTTGGAGTATTGTTTGATTAATGCCTCGGTTTGGTAGCTTGAAGTTTTTGAATTCGATTGTCAGTAGGTTATGCACGCCTTTGATTGTAGTATTGACATCGTATCAAATGTGACAATTGGAGTAGTGTTATACAAGGTGTTACAAAAATACAAATAAACCTTTAAGGGGGTGGTATAGACCATCAAACTGAACAACTTTCACTATGGGACCAATATCGAAATCGCGAAAAAAAAATTGATGTTCCATACTCTACAAATCGACTATCAGAGCTAAAATATGTATGGGATATGAAATTTTTTTTTTTGCGATTTCTATGTTGGTCCCATAGAGAAAGTTGTTCAGTTTGACGGTCTTAACAACCCCCTTAAGAGTTTCAAAAATTTATTCTTACTTATGAAACACCTTGTATAGAGTCCTTCTTAATATGCTAAAGGTTTTTTAAGAGGATGAGCAGACCATCAAACTGAACAACATTCTCTGAGACACTACTATAGAAATCGCAAAAAAATATATTCTGTTTCATAAAAAGCTGCAAACTTACTCGACTTAAATATAAGGGACAGTGCAGATTCTTTTTTGTTAATTCCGTGTTGGTCCCATACAGAAATCTAGCTTAGTTTAATGGTCTCATCATCCCGTTAAAAAAATATTAATAAGGATCCTGATATTGTTACTTAATAAAGATATGAGTTTTTCAGAATTCATGTACCTACGATTTGAAACACGGTGGTGTTACATCGGCTTTTCGGTGAAGGAAAACATGAGGACACCTGCATACTTCAATTTCGTGGCATGTATTGTACCCACTGTCTATTACAAGTGGCGACCGGCTCACCGTCACACTCTGGACAGAGTTTCGGTACTACTAGTGAAACGTGGATGTTCTGAGTTTTCAGAATATCTCTGACTACCCCTGGAGAATATAGTCGTGAGAATATGCTATGCTAAAGATATGAAGACATCCTTTATAGATACATCTTGCGTAATTAAATATGGTTTTTCATTAAATCTCATCGATAATAAGTTTTTGTTAAACTATTGATGACATAATCAACGTCGTTTCTTAACACACGAGTAATATTGGTAGTTTCGTAATATCTACGAAGCCTTGAATAAAATGACATGCCGGTATTTTAATGGGCATTATAATACATTTCTGTGGGTCCGGTGAATAACGGTCTAACTCAACTTAGATCCAAAATGAGTTTTTAATGCCATAATACTCAATTTTTTTTTCTCTACAAAATGGTGTTACTGGAATATTCATACCTTTAACAATTCCAGAGATAGACTTATTACAAAACGATTTAAGTCCATTTTTTTATCGTGCACAATGGTTGAAATAGAGTTAGATCATAAAACCAATATAAAATTAGGTGAACATGGATTTACTACGACTTAAATCCTTCGACACAATTTATTTTGTTTTGTGAAATATGATTTATCTGAGTTAAACCAAATTTCAAAAACCTTAATAGGTAATACCTACATAAAAAATCAAGTGTAGCTCATGAATATGATGCGCGTTTGATAGCGGGCTAAGTACGGAAACTGACATCATCTTGGACTGGGGAGAACGCTATACATCTCACCAAAAATGTATGTCGAATAAGTGAGTTAAACCGTCAATCACCAAATATTTTATTTGATGTAGTGAGAATAAGAATCACTTAGTATGAATACAATCTGGCGATTTTTTTAAGGGTGGTACTGTTATATTGAACTAAGTGATAATGTCAGGCCTTGTTTTAGTTAGGGATTGCCGAACCGCACTTCAAGCATAGGCTTGTACATAGAGTGGTAAAGAAAGAATCTGTTGTTTATTCTTTGAAATTAAACTATTTTTTTCCTAAAATATCTTGTATTTTGTATAATAACAACACTGCAAAGCGAACCGGATATCAAACGTGTATTTAAGAATGACAATACATCAGACTGGTCATACAATTTTGTGGCACAGAATCGTGAGTTCTAACTTGATAAGTTTTTAAGCATGCGTCGCTTTAGAATTTGTTTTTGTATTGTTTTTATATTGGTTTGTTGTTTAATATTTCACTTTCCAGCATTACTGATACCACGTGGCGTTACCCACGTCACAAAATTTGCATATAAGCTAGTGTTACCCATCAAAAAAATATACCTGTATATGATAAAACTACTTACCTACTTAATAACGAAATGAATATTTTTTCTAGAAAATATCTAATTTTTGTGTCACTTAAGTTTAATGCTGAATATGGTGGATATTAAAAGCTTAAACAGTGAGCTTAGAAAGTACATTTTGCAAGTGTTTGTTATATTTTTCCTTAAAAATATTATTAAATATTAGATTTAAATCCATACGCACAAAATGTTAGATTTGTGAAAAAGAATTTAACTCAAAAAACACTTTGTAATTTTGTGATGAGCTTGTTTTACCTAAATAAAACTACTTTTATCAATTCGTTTTGATTCAGTTTACAAAGTTAGTTTTCCGGTGGTGTGTATTAAAGAAAGGGATGGAATTAAAATGAAATTAAAAAATAACATAAACCATTTCACACCAAGGTTATTGTGAAGTGTAAAAGGCCCTAACTCAATTTAAATCATAATGTAACGTATTTTTATTAGTGTCAAAAGGTTTAATTCAACTTCTGAACGAAATATCTCCAGCACGGTAAGTATTTCATAGACTAAACCATATAATAATAAAAGACCATAAAAATATCTAGAAGACACAGGGATTTGCTTGAAAAAATATGAAACGGTTTTCGAGAAAATATTTTTTTTTACCAAAAAATTATGTTTTTAGGCTCTCCTGTAAAGTTGCATTTTTTGAGTTGGACCGTTATTCACCGGACACACAGATTTATAGGCATTTTGTTTAGTTTAGGCATATTATATTCTATGCATATTTATTTGCTTTGCATTATGTCAGTGTGGGTGAGGCTGTGACGTCAAATTGAATGTAGGTAGATAGGTATTAAGTTATTTTATATTAGTTTCTGGCCGCATCTTCTCTACAACGGAACACTTTCCGACGAGGTGGTATAGTCAAAAAAGTACGTCAGAACTATCTATGTGATAGTATTTCGAGTACAAAATATGTTGAGTTTGAGTTTACACATGTAATATTATTGCTAATACTAATAAATTACGATATATTCAGTTATTGTTGTTTGTCTAACTTAATTATAAAGATTATGTTACACGGCAATAACGATGACATACGTTTAATGTTCAATTAATACCTGTGAAAATGAAATAAGACTTCACCAAAACATATTTGCTAGTTTCAACTTTAATTTGAGAAAAACGTTTTATAAATATTGAAAAATATGGCAAAAAAAATGTGCATGCTTAAAATTGCACTCCTAATTACGTATGCAATTTTAAGAGAATAAATGCATGGTATTGTTTCCCAACTATTGTCAAATATTTCTAGAAAGAACACAATATAGCCCGCGCATGCGCTATGCTGCACGAATACATAGGTACAGAAGCTACCTCTACGTCGCCCATACTAAAGACATCAACGTGCCACACAAACTTTCGACTGCTGGAAATAATTACTTAGGTAACTACAATAAGTAAACGACTAAAAAAATCATTACTTAGACATTCTTCAGCAATTAAACACAACTTAAAAACACATTAAATACGTTACTTTACTCAATTTCCGTATTCGTATTCACGATCAAAAATTTAATTGTCCAAAAAATTTCCGATTTAATTTACCTAAAGCTTGCAAGCTTTCGACACAGTTTCCGCACATCGACAAAACGAGCCGATTGTGTAACAGACAATTACGCGATTAAAAAATAAAGCTAGCTAGTAAAAAACACGTACCGCTTGCAAAAACTCTTGAAACTGGGGTGAAAGTCGTCCAAAGAACGATGCTATTCGCAAGCGTAAATAAACGTCACTGTAGCACAAAACACTGATAGCACTTCAGATGACATATGATTAAAAAAACGCAAGGTTCGAAAAACTTTTGTGTTCGGTGTTTGAATTTGGCGCGCTGACTCTAGCGCGGCGGCACGGGCAGGCGCGCTGGTTGGCTGGCGGCGAGAGACTGCGCGCGCAACTCCCACCATAGGCGCCCGAAATACTAATCACCTTGCTATCGCGACGGAGATTTGGATGCAAGTTTTGAGAAGTAGCGGGTGTCGAAGCTCAGGACTGAAGGCCTGGTGATGAAGATCAAGATGCTTGAAGACTGTGACATTGAAAACTATGTGTCATCTATAACATCAGCATGGAGTCAGTGGGGCCGCAGAGTTCTCGAGTGGCAACCACGTACCGGAAAGCGCAGCGCGGGTAGGCCTACAAGATGGACCGACGACCTGGTGAAGGCGGCGGGAACCCTTTGGATATGGGCAGCGCAGGACTGGTCATTGTGGCGATTGTTGGGGGAGGCCAATGTCCAGTAGTAGTCGTCCATCAGCTGATAATAATGATGATGGATATTGACCAACTCACCAACAAGATTCACAATTCAATCACGCTTAATTTGAATGATATATTACTTTTACTTAAGTCATATAAGTATCTAGTGTAGGCTATATACATAGTTCATAGTTCTAAGACAAACTGTTACTAATCTTTTCTATGGACTACGGTCTGAAATAAATATATTATTATTATATTATTATATGATAATCTCCGGATGCCATCTTCCCTGCTATTCAATGTCAAGTTCAGTTACTCTTTAAGTTTTTAAATTTCTCTCTTGTACCACACATTATAGTACGGATCTAGATGACGTTCGACATTTCTCCAATAATGTTGTTAAGGTCACAAAAACGGCCTATCTGAGGTCTCGACGAATAACGTCACAAAGGTCGTATATGGGCCATTGCCATATTTGTCATCTTGTTTCCGGATCTTTAGAGATGTGAGAAAATATTATTCCGGTTTGACTGTGATGATTTTGCGTATTTTCCAAGTGAAAAACCACATTTAAGAAGGATTTTACTTATTCGACTTATATCGTCATCGTTTTACTGAAACATTATTATCTCGTTGTTTTTCTTTTTGTCTTTATACTAAAAAATAATATTAAATTTAAGTATAGCTAACCTAGCAACGCCAAAATTTTTAAAGTAATATTATTTAAAAAAACAGTCAAAGTTTTATCACGATGTAGAAACAATTATTTTATTATCCTTTAACGTGATTTTTTCCAAAGAAGATTTATGCATAGCTCACGCCTCAAAAAAAACGTGGAGAACAATTAAAACTGAGATTGTAATATTCCAAGAGATTCTAAGTAGGTCACCTTGATTGACTCAGGCACTGACTTCGCTTTGGGAGACTTGAGGATATTCTTCGGTAATTTCTGGGAACAAACAAGTGTATTAAATGTGACCGGATCTCGATCTTATCAGCAATTAGACGCTTACAAACAAAAATTATACGGTCTATATTAAGTTTCCTGTTGGGTATATGTTGTTAGATAAGATTAGTATTGGGCTACTAAAACTATGGACTAAAAACTTTGCAGGTATTTATTTTAATGTTGACTGACTGACATTACTCTTTGAACTTTCGATCAAAGTTTGGGCTATTATAAATATCCATTCATTTTAGTTTGATCGAAGCTTACTTATCCATCTTGAAAATAACATAGATACAAAATTGTATTTTCTGAAATATGAAGCCATTTCCGCCTCGCCCATATTAATAAACTTTTTCAATTAATTCAAGAGATTTGAGGGAATAAAATATCAAGTTTTCCATTGTTATTTTTTTCCACATAATAATGTTTGACGTGTTTTAAAAACCCCGAAATCAGTACTGAGGGAGTCCCACTTCTGATTCATAATAATTGCCGCTCAATAATCTACCTTACGTCAAGCAAGTCCTTGTTTTGTCATACAGCATCGTCCCACGAAGAATGAAGGCAATTAGAGTCAACTTGATTCACACTTGCTTGCTGTGATGTGCCTATCTGTGGGTCGCGAGGAGATGGTAGGGAAATAGAGGTAAGGCGGTCGGTAGACGAAGCGAATCGAAATCATTTTTGTTTCTTATTAGAACAATTTCACACGATTATTTTATTTTTTACTTGTAGTATCAATTCCTATCTCATGAAACGAATGTGGTTCAAATTTCATATTTTGATAATGTTCTTACAGATAAGGTTTAACGGTGTTTTGGTTGTAAACTTTAAAACCCCAGCGCACTTTGAATGTAGCTCAATCAATTGGCGTTCCTTAATATTTGTCCCGGAAGTAGTTACGGTTCGTGAGTTTTAGTTAAGTGTCTAATATTTAGGCCATCGTTAAAAAGCGTCATTACATTATTCGTGGAATAACAATGGCAATGTTTTGTTAATTAAAAAAACTTAAACAATCATTACTACTACTCTTACCTATTGTTGCAAATTTTTTATCAAAAATGTTTATTAACATTAATTTAATTCTATTTTAATCGACCTTGAATTGTTTAATGTATTGTAATCGTTGCCATCACTGAGGGATCCATTAATTTGACGCAAACGGAAAAAACACGTTTACCAAACGCCTAGCGCACGACCAGCCTACAGCAATCGTGTTTAACACTCGGCATTGGCCCACTTAGCTGAATCGATATTCGGTTACGTTACGACACACTCAGGTGACGAACTCGCGATCTTCTAGCTAACACGTAATTAATGTGTCATTTAAACATTTTTAATTTTTCTTATTTATATTGGCCGTGACATTATTGTTTGAAACATTTGAAGTTTAAAGGGTTAAGTTTTAATAAGGAGAGATTGTTTATTTCATTTTTAGGTGCACCAGTAAAACACATTTCCATACATTCATAAATAACAAGGTACATACACATTATTTGATAGAAATTACGAAAGTTAACAAGTTAGTTTTGGATGAGGGCAGCGCAGGACCGGTCGTTATGGCGATCCTTGGGGGAGGCATATGTCCAGCAGTGGACGTCCATCGGCTGAGATGATGATGATGAAGAAAGGTCAATGAAAATTTTTAAAAATAATCAAAGTAGGTCTAACGGTGGGATAGTTTGATGCATGTAAACCCTTTTGTCTATCTCCCATCGGACTTCCCTGTGCAACGCGAACTCTCTCTCTCTCACTTAAATTTGGAACTCTGATCTATACACAAGGAGATTTTGTCTCAAATTAGATGCCTTTCTGAATTGATCTTAAATATTAAAATGTATTTGAATGTTAAGAACGTATAAATTTATTAAAATATTAGGTCAAGGCTTATGATAAGTAGATAACGATCCCACTGCAGAATTTAAAATGATGGAGAAATAAAACCATACCTTACTACCTACCTTGCAGTAGGTACTATAAATCCGATAGTGTGATTGTGTGTTCGTATATTTGGTTCGACCCTCTTTCATATGCGATGCTTTTAAGAGGATATAATTCGGATAGCGCGCTCCATACAAACGTACTATGGTGGTATTTTCAATACGTTAGTTATGATTATTACTACTTTTTGGGAAGGCAGGCAATAGAGGAGGAGGCTTCGCGGTCCGAAATGTTCCTCTTGAAAACCTCGGATATAGCTATTGAAAAATTTAGTCTTTTCAATCTATAGAGAAAGAAGAATTTAGTCTAGACATTGTAACAAACATCTAAACTATGCAGTGCGATGATATTCCAAGCTAATTACGTACATCATCCAAATGTTGTCTTGCATTCACAGAATCGATCTCCCCGGAATGGGAACAAGGTAAATTACACTATAATGGTCACGTGTGCTATTGACACAACTGTGGACCTCATCAATGTCGTCACAATATCATAACTGAGCCCAGGATGAGGGGAAAACCCATTCAGATCGAAATAATGACGTGTCAGTTTAGACACGTTTACTCTTTTTTTGATAAACCGTATTTCGATGAACTAAAGTTCAAAATCTCGTTATAAAAACGCGTAGTCATGTCCTCGACTCAAGACTATAGTTAGTAATTTTTGCGAACAGTCATAGTTTGAATATGATAATTTCATCTTGAAATCGGATTTTCTTAGTTTTTAATACTAAAATTCCAATAGTTATGTGAATTTTGCGGTTTCTAGTGTACCTAATAACGTCACTGTTTTATAACTAGCAGTCAAAAATACTATGGAGACATGCATCTGTCTACTGCTGATTTGACTTTCAAAAATCATACTACAGGAGAGAGATTTTTGAGAGTCAAATCCGCAGTAAAAAGATGCGAATCTCCATAGTAATTTTGACATTTTCAACAGCTGAGCTCACCGAATGAGATTCAAAAATCGCACTCCAGGATGTCAATAACTAATACTTGATATTTGAAGATAAGAATTTGGCCAACACATAAAATTATGTAGTCTTAGTTAAGTCATGTGCTTAAAATGGGTCGTTGTCTGAAGTAAATAAGGAAAAACATATTACTACTGTCCAATATGTCGGCTTAAAGATTTGGTGCATGGTCAAAATGTCAAGGACAGGACAACCCCTACAAAACGTTACAACGCTACAACGTTAAATACCTAATTTGAGTCTTTAGTTTTTCTTGTAACCAATCGCTCATAAGTATTTCGCTTGTAATACAATTATTTGCTATGATTAAGGGATTGTAAAAGACTTGTCCTCTTGTCCTTGTTGTCTTTCTAATTCAAAAACTAACAAGAATGGACACGTATAAAATAACAAAAACTACGTAGGTACCAACATATTTTGAAATGCTATCCTTGATTGGGTATCCAAGAGGAAACTAGGAAGTCTTCCAACGATGTAAGATTTCAACAGAAAACTTAATTAAAATAGATATACGAGAGTTTGTCGACAGCTGAATCGTCTCGTTATGAGTTTCGTGATAGAGACAAAAGATAATATTATCAAATGTTAGAGTTGAAACACATGCGGCTAGTGTGTGCGTTAGTAATCGTGCTGGAATTTATTTTTCACCTCACAAGCTCGGAAAGATTCTGTTTATCGTTCGAAATCTGAGTGCAAAAGTGTATTTTATCCGCTAGCGTGCAAAGAGTTTTTGAAATTCGAATTTGTCTATTCAATATTTTTGTATACCGCCAATGCACTGAAAATGCTTAATAACTATTTCATGACACTGGCCAGCACGAAAATAAAAACTTTTTTTGAAATGTTCTTTTTAGCAATTCACTTTTTTTCCTCGCTGTTGTGAGGTGAAAAATTTTGTGTTTCGCTCGGCTGCAAAGTTATTCTGCGTCTCGTACCTTTGAAACCTTCGCTAAACGCTCAGGATTCTATTATTTGAACCACTCGCTTCGCTCGTGGTTCAATCTTAGAATCCTTCGCTTGCTCAGGTTTCAATAAAAGTACTCGCGCCAAAAAACAACTTTGCAGCCTAGCATAACAAATAACTATTTCAACATACTTGCTCGTAAAGTGGCTCTTATTGCACCGCTTTAAAGTACACAATGCAGCTTATTGAAAACGCGTGCAAAAAAGATTATATTCCCGCACTATTGCGGTAATGTTACTTTTTTTTCTATTTAGTTTTAAATCTCAGCAAAGAGTTTTTTACAAAAAAAAACTGTTTTCTGAATAAATTATTCTGTTTTAGTTAAAATATGATAAATAAAAGCTTCATTTCATCAAACAATTTATTTCAGTTAACAAATTAACATTAATTTGTGTTATAAATACATAAATATTCAGTTTATAAAGTTTTACAGTCTTACGGTGTTGTTCGAGCCTGTAGGACCGCAGGACAACGTTTAGGGAGTAATCACAGCTGTTTTCTTAGAAGAGGCACATCACAATCAGAAAAATAAATTTAAAAAATGACTAAAAATTAAAATTTTTCATATTTGTAATCTTGAACGTTATCATGATACCTACGTTGGATTTATGAAGAAATTATAATTATGAAAAATTCTTCAAATATTTATTGATAAAAAAAAAAAGTGCGTATCCACGACAGGCTTCGTCAAAGAAAATATACCACTCAGATCCACAACCCGTTTCTTCAATAAATACATCCCGTATATCTGCAACAAGCTTCGTCAAATTTAATATAACAATTTAAAAAAATATATTTATTAAAATAATTACTTATTTTATAATTACGATAATTTTCAAAGAGACATTTGGGCATTATATTTACATATCGAAAGATTTTCAGCTATTTATTTTAATACACATTGCATTACTACGTTTTATACATTGCGCATTGGTATACGCTATAGTATATAGCGTACGTATTTCTATATATTCACTTCTCATTCAAATAGCGCCATGTGTACCATCCCTAAACCCATCCTAAACAACCTTTTGTTATCTCAACACTTAACTAACTCATTATGCATTTACAATTAAATCAGAGGCCATTGAAATTAAATTAATGAAATAGATACGTTCGATCGGATGACTTCATTACCACTACGTTAAATGTTGTGCTAACGAGCTATGCAATCTTATGCTATGCGTTTTAGATGCTTTAATGATGTCGAACTACATTCTTTTTTTAGGGTACCTTTAGGGTATCCTAGTCAAACAAGGAACCCTTATACATTCGTCCATTCTGTATGTCACTCTGTAGCCCCCGCCCCCATACAGTGAAAATGGCGTAAAACCACCCCCTATAAATATTACTTGGATATTTTGTTACACCCTGTAAAGAAAAACAGTTACAAGATTTGCGTTCATTTACAGTCTGTCTATAAAGTCTTGGCAAAAAATGAGGGCGCTGTCTCCAAGCAAGAACGTCAAAATCAAGAATAACCTGGCAACACCACCATACTAAAATGATTAGTTCCTCAAACATTCATGCCACGACTTTATAGACAGTCTATAACACCTAATGCATTAATTAACATCGCTTTAAACAATAGAAATTAACACGTCAGCTTTACCGTTATTTCAATGTCAGCGTTATGTCAAGTTTGCTTAAGTTTCCGCACAACATGTGCCCAGATAAACGGGGTCCCTTTTAAGGTGTTATATACGGTCACTGACCCACGTCTTAGAACATTATTTTCCTTCTTTGCGCATGTGACATCATGCAGTCTCGGTTACCGCAAACTGAGAATAACTTTGCTATTTTATTTTTAGTAAACTGTAAACAATATAGCCAGACCAAGTTTTAAAAAACATTGGCTAAATTATGCTTATGAGAGAAAAGTATTACCTACTTACCCTTTTTTTCCATTTTAATAGGGGATTTGCTGAAAGCCTATTAAAAGGAAAAGTAGTTCCCAATGACTCAATATGGCGTTGATGAGAGATGAATGAGCAACCTTGCTGTTAATAAAGTACAAATGAAATAGATTTCTCCTGTCCCCTGTCCCTCGTTCTATAATGTTGTAGACTCAGTAGACCCAGACTTTATAATATTGTGTTCAGTGACAAATGTGATATTGGTTTTGACTCGCTTGCCAGTTTCCGGAAAAATATCATGTAGACATGATATACTTGCTGTATCTAGATAGTCTTGGTCTTTACTACCCTTAAATTGGCCCAATTATTATTCTTTTGTATTTTTGGTAGGTATGTTTTTAATTTCCGTCAATACCCAATCTGTAACAGTGTATAGATTTTAGCTCATTTTTACTTTGCGATACCTTCGCGTAGACAATTTTTTTCTTTATGTTAACTTGATTTTTGCATGTTGTGTTTGCCTGTAATAAGTTGTAGGTACATCTTAGACTAGAACTTTTTGTAACCAAACATGTGATTGAATTGATGTAACAACCTGTTGGCAGACCAAATAAATAAATTAAATAAATAAATTTTTAAATAAAGAGGAAACATAAAATCATAGGTACCTACTTCGTCAACGAATGCCTCGGACTCTACATATGTTTTATGACATTTATCACAGCATGTTGAACTACGTTAAAACTAGGTATTAGTACCTAAATATCATGCATGCATCCAGGCATGCTATCTAAATAAACCACCCATATTTTTTGGATTCCGTACCCAAAGGGTAAAAACGGGACCCTAATTACTAAGCCTATGTTGTCCGTCCGTCCGCCGTCCGTCCTACCTATTTAGAGCTGTAACTTTTGAACCGTAATAGCTATATAGTTGAAATTTTCACAGAATTACGGTGAATTTTTAACAAATAATAAAAATGTCAAGAAATTTAAAATTAAGGGGGGTTCCCAATCCCAACAAGAAACTAGTTTTTATCAACGTTTTTTCTTCACGCTCTATCATAAAAACGGTAAAACATATATATATAGAGCAAACTCTACAGTATTACAACAAATAATAAAAACCGGCCAAGTGTGAGTCGGTCTCCCGCTAAAGGTCCCGGAGCAAAAAAGTTTTTTTTCCAAGTTAATAATATGTTGTGTTCTGTGATGGTGTATGGTACGGAAGGAGTAGCCCGTCTCACACTTGACCGTTTTTTATTTAAACCTGTTCAGACAAAAACACGATCACTCAGCACAAAAAATAGTAAAACCTCTTTCGTTGCATTATAATTAATTTTAGAAATAAATCACACTAAAAATGAAAAAGAAATTAAACACATTCCACATTCAAATTTCGATGAGGTTTTTAAAAGTGCACGCACTAAGGGCAATTTATTTTCCTTTGCGTCGAACATTGGCTGATGTATTACCGCAACAAGCGCATATTTAAAAACCTATTACTCTTAACACGGTACGGAATGAATACCCAATTTGTTTACCAAAAGAACTAATAAATCGATTAAACAATTTATTCGTTACAAATAAAAGTCTCGATTTGTGTATAGCGATGGCGATGAAGCGATATTTTGAAATTAAAATTTTGGTTTTGCTTTCTTTTATGGCAAAGGTTAACCTTTTTTGGAACATAAATATTCAATTAGCGAAACGTCGATAAATTTTCTGGAACAGCCTTTTATTTGAACCTTTATTTCTTTTTAAAGCTATCTATAGGTAGTAATTAGAAAGTTACTGGCATGTTATAGGTATCTAGATTCTTTCGACCAAACTTGAACTTTTTGTCTCGTCGCAGACAAACATCCAAAATTGAAAAATAAAAAAAAACTATTCTTCAATGTGGTACTATTTTTAATCAAGAACCAAAAATGTCTGTTATCTAGTAGTCCAGAGTAGCCCAAAAGGGAAGGATGGTTATCTACACACGGTGGAATTGAACTCATTGGCATCCTTGCCATTCAAACGTAACAACTTTTACTATGAGAGCAAAGATGTCATCGCGATAAAAAATTCAGCTGTTTCATACATTTGAGTCGAGTAGGCATTGGAGTTTAGTATTATGGAACAGTTTTTTTTTTGCGGTTACAAGTTTGATCCAATAATAAACAGTTGTTCAACTTAATGGGTAGAGTCTTAGTTTAAAAGGAAGCCAATGATTTCAATTTCACCCTGTATATTCCATTTTCGACGTTTGTACTGTGAGACAGACGATCTGTTTAACAGTACAAACGTCAAAAATGGAATATCAGATCTGAGCGCAGCCCTTAAACTCATAATCAGATTTCTTTATACCACACAGTGTTTAAGAACGGCATGTACCTATAAGTACCTGTTATATAATACTTGCAACATGAAGTACCGCTTCGGGCGCTGCGTCGGTAATAAGAAAATATAAATCAGTTTGCGAGCAAATATTGTCGATACTTCCGCGAGTCATCTGTCTTCTTCCAATGATCAGCTTTCCAGGGTTGCTACACAGATTTTTTTTTTTAGCTTATATCAATTTTTATTAATTGTGGTATTTCAATGTTAATTAACTGAAAAATAAAGATGTTGATGAATATGCTAAGTATCTGCTGAGTTTTTAGAGAAGTAAATTATAAACGGAAGAGTGGGAAAAGTTATTAATTTGAGACATTAGACTATACTCTTGATTAAATTTCACTTAATTTACAAATTCAATTATTAACATAAGTATTCATAAAAGTACACTCTAAAATGTACTCTCAGTTTGACAAAGGGAAGCCTAAATTGCCTGAGTACCTACCTATCATAAAAAAAATCGTTGACAACCCTAGAGATTACTGTGTAAGAACCAGAACAAATTGCAAACAAGTTTCATGGAAATGCGAAAGTTTGCCGAAATGAAAGCACGAATAATTAATAATAATAAATAAATTACAATACAATAAATATTTATTAGCGAACGTCACAATATTTATGGTCCAATAAAATTCCATAATATCCAGTGTTTTTTAATATTCGAACATGATTAAGTCATTAAAATAAATGAATGATATCAATCCTTAGATATTTAAACCGAAACGGGGAAGATGCGACATATTTAGCGTGTCCCTCGCGTTAAAACTTATCTACTCAAATATTGTTGAAAATTAGTTATAAGTTTTTCTTTTGGATGAATGAAACAATTCAACAATTTATGGAACATTCTCCATTGAAAAGAGTTTGCTTTAAATACTTAGGTTAAGGCCAGGTTATCCAAGCAAGTTGTGCAAGCGTCTCTTTCTTGCAAGCATAAGTTTGCAATTAGCCATCCCGCTCCAATTGAAAGCAGGATCGCAAAAAAACGTGTTTTTCATCAATATCTTTGCTCATGGGTGTTTCTAAGCTCAAAATTCTACGGAGTTCACTAGAAATATTTAATGTATTTAGTTACGTACAAGAATACATTGTTAAATATCAGCAGTTTAATCATAGTATTGAAAAACTTTGGGATTTTTTTCTATCTATTAAACTTAATCTAATCGTGTAATTGAGAACGGTCGCCTATCAGCCAGATCCTTAAATAAGACATAATTGGTTTTGTTCACTTTAAAACACAGTTTAAAACACTTTCGATCGTGTTCAAAAAACGGCCTCGATCGAATAACAGATCTTAAGAAAACCAATCATCGTCATCATCATCTCAGCCAATGGACTGTCGTCCAAAAAACCTATATTAGCTATTTTTTAAGAGACACATATTTGTAAAATGCTGATGCTCATTTTGTCAGCACGTTATTTTTTGGGGTTCCGTACCCAAAGGGTGATAACTGAACACTCTATAGTAAAAAAGGCCATACACACAAGCATACAACTTGGTGTGATAGATAATAGAGCAAACTCTGCAGTATAACCACAAATAATAAAAACCTGCCAAGTGTGAGTCGGTCTCGCGCTAAAGGTCCCGGAGAAAACAAAACTTTTTTTAAGTTAATTATGTTGTTACACACATACGTGTGTGTATGCGACCAGTTTTATTTACATTATATACCTACCTATAGGACAAAATCTCTGTGCTGAATAGCGCTGACCCTAGGAGCAAGCAAGGCAATCCAATCACGACTGTAATTCAGCTAGACAAAGTAGGACTTACTGGACTCTGTTGAGCAGACGCTTTGTTAACGTATCTTCCTCTTTTGGTTTTATCTAATTTCTACCACGTATATTTCTGCACCTGCATTGCCGAACTAGAAAGTTAAGTAAAAGATAGTTATGATAATTATTTAAATGGAATAAGCTCGTTTTATAGCCAAATTAGGCCAGCAAACACAGGCGGCATCATTGTATGCTTAACGGTGTATTGTTCACGGCTTAATGGACGAGACAAATAACTTTTTTTGACGGCAAAACGTAGGAGGCGAATTTTTGGCGACTTTTCACAACTTTAACCTTACAGTTTTATTGAACTTTATCTTTCAAACTATACGGTCTATAATGCATTGTTTTCAGTCGAATTAAAATGGTAAAAAGAGTTTTGTTTGTTTGTTTATAAGGGATTGTAGTATTCAGTTACAAGCGCGGTGCGTTGTGAGTCTTGAAGATATCGGAGGTTCCCGTTATGTAAAGGATTTTCGAAACACGAAAGATGTTGCGGAAGGATCGAGGATCGTCTTTTAATAAGCTTTATGACGTGACGAGTGCAGTGTGAAGAGTCGTGTCGAGTTTAAGGATTTAATTGTAACCTGATACTGGATCGAAACATTAGCAGTACTGGGATTACGACTTCAGTAAAATATTGTCAAAAATAATGTTAGGTATTGACCTGATTAACCTGAGCGCAGCTAAGGTTTCAAAGGTATGAGACGCAGAATAACTTTGCTGCCGAGCGCAACACACAACTTTTCACCTCACAACGGCGAGGAAAATTCTGACAAAAAAAAATAAAAAAACATTTTGGCGCAATAATATTGAAAGCATAGAAAAATATTGAATAGAGGAAATCCAATTTCAAAAACTCTTTCCACGCTTGAGCTTGTGAGGTAAAAAAATTATTATTTAGGGTTTTTCAGAATTGAGAATAAAAAATAAGAATTGAGGTATTTCAAACATGTCTTTTTCAGGCGTATTTTCTGGAGGGAATAGCATAATACGCATTTCTCTCTGCTACGCGCCAAAGTTGAAGAGAAGTAAGGCTAAAACTTTGCCTACGCGCTGTCCCACAGGCTTAGATCCAACTTCTGCCCACAACAAAATAACAGTAACAGTTCGCAACAGTATTTTACTTTAATAGGTGATTGATTGTACTCATGATTCTGAACAGTCACCCAAAGAACAAAAGGGAAATTATAAAAAAAATCTACTTGTCATACAAACGTACGATCAGTTAATTGTATTTAGTATTGAAAGTCAAATTTTTTTACAATTTCCTGAATAGGTTTCTTAGAGAAAGTAAGTGTATGTGCACGTGAACGTATAAGCATATAGTACTTCAAGAATCATCCTACGAAGAGAATGCTTCTGCATCTTTTTCCCGCTTCCTTTCCAGGTCATCAGCATACCAAGTTGGGCTCTATTAACTAATTGCTTAACGATTCGTTTACGCTGGCACTATGCCAAGGCTGAGTCCTTTTTACATGATAATGCAGTGACATAACATGTTAGAACCTCAATCATTACCTAATTAAATGCATACATTACGTTGGTAAGGAATAACAGAACACGAAATAAGTTGTCCCGTCACACGTTGAATTGAATATACGAGTACACTATAGGTGCGGATTAATTTAACCCCACTTTCTTAACCAAAAATATAGTTCTATTCTACAAGCTTCATCCCACGAATAGGGTCGAAAACGGGGTGGCCCACGCGGGCCCAGCATCTATAGGTAAATTAGTGGTCTCAACCTGCCTGCATGGTCCAAAAAGCCAAAAAATCCGCATTGACCTCGCGTTGTAGACGTGTACGTAGTGTTAGATTGTAGTTAGAAAAAGATTTGACTTCAGTATCTAAGTTAGTCCTATAGTTCGTTTTTGTTAGGAACTTTACTATTAACCATTTTTTGACCTGCATCATCATCAGCCTATACAGCGTCCTTCTTAATATGATGATGGTTTTTAATGGGATGATCAGGCCATCAAACTGATCATCTTACTCTATGGGAAAACCAATTGGCTGTCCCATACATTTGAGTCAAGTAGGATTGCAGCTTTGTTTGGGATAGCTGATTTTTTTCGCGATTTTGGTCTCATAGAGAAAGTTGTTCAGTCCCATTTAGGTTAAAATCGGCTGTCCAATACATTTGAGTTGAGTAAGTTAAGTATGAAACAACGGATTTATTTTTTCGCAGTTTTGGTCAGAGGTCCGTAGAGAAAGTTTTTCAGCTTTATGGTTGATGATTTTGATTACCTTAAAAAAAAATTTTGCATATTACAAAATGACTCTATATAGGCTGATGATGATGCAGCAATGGATGCAGGTCAAAAAATGGTCGATAGTTGTAGTCCCTAACCAAAAAACTAACGTAGAATACTCAAATCAAATCATTTTCTAACAACAATCTAACACTAAACAAATCAGCTATCAACAAAACTGCCTTCCATAAAAGGTACCAATTAATTGAGCAATAAAACACAGCACTGCACACTGCTCCAAATTCTTCGCATTAGCGCGCCAAGTCCCGTAATCGCAAACTCGGTCAAAGTGTAATTGTGTCAATACCGCCCGCTGGTCGATGTATGGGCGCGCAGCGAATACATCGTAAATCCTGGATCCCTGCGCCCGCGGCATGATGGCGCGATAAAGCGCTATCGCGCCCTAGCTCCCTTTCTTTTTGCGCGCGAACGACCGAGTAAGCAGGCGCGATAAAACGTTTATCGAGGCACCATGCAGCGGGCGCTGGAACGTAACAGTACCGAACGGAGTGACGTAGACACGGATGGGGAACGCGCGAAAAATGAGCGCGATTTTTTCCATTTGCTGTTTTTAGTCTGTGGCTTTTAAAAAGATATTTTGGGACACGATCAAGCATTTTTCTTTTTTTCTGTGGTTTCGTGTTCTAAGTAGGTAGATTTGTGGGCGTCCAGGCAAAAAGGGGCCAGTGGTCGGGTTTTGAGTTAAGGTTAGATTCGGAATCTATAAATCATATGGAAGGATAAAAAAGCTAGATTTAAATGCCGACCACTGGACCCTTTTTGCGTGGAATTATGTAGATGTGATGAAATGCATCAGCGGTGGGCTTGAATTAAAATGATGATGATGTCAAATGAGAAACCTGTCAAATGCTTTTGGTTTTCGTTCAAATAATCATGGCGTTAGAATTTTAGGCGTTTGTTTTACTTAAACGAGTCAATAGAATACCTATGTAAAGTTAAACACCAAGTTATTTGTATAAAAGGTTTAAAAAGAGAAGAAAACAAGTTTTTAAACATTCCAGGTTTTTTTATACACGCACTGTTAGTCAAAAAAAGAAATAAAACGTTTTAAATATTTCCGAACATTTTTAAGTATCTTCAATCACCTCATTTTATAAACAAGGTCACCAGTAACAAGAGACAGGAATACAACACTTTTTTTCACCTTTTTTTTCTGAATACGTTACAGGATTTCAACCGGACACCAGTCAGCGATTGAAACCCGATGATGCAATAACGAGATTACGGTACCCTATGTATTTATCACCGGCCGAGTGTACTATAAATAACCCATCCCTAACTCACTCCATACTTCGTGAGTTCAGCTCACTGTCAGTTGTTTTGATTAATTTCTTCGACACTAAAAGAACCTTGTATCGCGTTCGAATTTTAAATATTGTACAATGATGGATTCGATTTATTCGTGATTTCGAAGTCATGTGATAAAAAAATGATTAAATTATTATTTTACGAAGCGTTTATTTTATCAGATTATTTGACAAAACTTTATGCTTTTGAGACTGATTCACTGAGTCACTTGTTATCGACAGAACATTTTTGAATTATTCATATGTTCACGACTATATTCCCCGAGGGGGTAGTCAGAGATATTCTGAAACCTCAGAACATCAACGTTTCACCAGTAGTACCGAAACTCTGTCCAGTGTGACGGGGGGTGAGCCCGTCGCCACTTATAATGGACAGTGGGTACAATACACGCCTCGAAATTGAAGCATGCAGGTTTCCTCACGATGTTTTCCTTCACCGAAAAGCCAGTGGTGTAACAAATCGTACATAAATTCCGAAAAACTCATTGGTACGAGTCGGCTTGGACGGGGATCGAACCATCGCCTTCTGCACAGCAGGCAAGGTTACTCGCCACTGGACCACCACGGATTTTTGAATTATTAAGAAAGTATTATTGATAATAACATGTTGAAAACCATGGTGTACTTTTTAAAATAAAGATCGATAAATTCAGAATCTGCAACGAGGTATATGTATAGAGCTAACTCCGCGTTTCATGACGATGACCCATTCAATTGCGGCGATATAGTACCTACTCTTGCATTTAGTCACTCTCTCACTGCGGTCACGTGTAGCAGTTTGATTGAAAAAAAAATCATAAAATGCCGTGGTGTGTACTGAGATAGTGCACAAACAATTCAGTAAGTTTGACAAGTTTTTTGACGTGATAACGTCTTATAAATTGATGAACGCCGGCTGCACGCACTAAAAAGTGTCACGTTCCCCGTGACGTCAGATCTAGCAGTTCTCATCAATGTTTTTTTATGACGCGGACGTTATCAATCGTCCGTAAACTGACTTTACAGAAACCAATTTCTTTTTGTCTCTATTTTATATTTCTTTACGGGTAGAAGACATCACTTTTTTCGCAATTCATCATACGGTCCCCGAGAAAAAGGCATGTGACAGACGGACAGAGGGCCAGACACCGGAGCTATTCGATAACTATTCCGTTTTGCCAATTTTGATACGGAACACTAAAAAACCGGCCAAGTGCGTATAGAACTCGCGCACAGAGGATTCCGTGCAAACTTCACTTTGGAGCGGAAATAGTTATTTGTTATGCTAGGCTGCAAAGTTGCTTTTTGGCGCGAGTACTTGTATTGAAACCTGAGCAAGCGAAGGATTCTAAGATTGAACCACGAGCGAAGCGAGTTCTAATATAGAATCCTGAACGCAGCGAAGGTTTCAAAGGTACGAGACGCAGAATAACTTTGCTGCCGAGCGCAACACACAACGAGGAAAATGCTGGCTAGATGCAAAAAAAAACTGGCCAGTGTCATGAAATAGTTATTAAGCATTTTCAGTGGATTGGCGGTATAGAAAAATATTGAATAGACAGATTCGAATTTCAAAAACTCTTTCCACGCTAGCGGATAAAATGCACTTTTGCACTCAGATTTCGAATGATAAACAGAATCTTTCCGAGCTTGTGAGGTGAAAAAAATATTTCCCGGTTTATGTCCCGCGGTTAATGCTCAACTGAAAATGTAAGTTTCCAATGGAAAAAATCTGTAATAAGAAGATACAACTACTTAACAACTTTCAGATTTATTCCTGCATGTACCTACTTGCACTGATCCTTTGTTTCCTTTTGAGGTACAGGGTAACCTTAAAAATAGAACCTTAGATTAAAAATCCCGACCCGATTCAATCCAATAGACAAAGACTATCAATTCTTATGTCGCACGTAAGTAAGTAGGTGTTCACATATCGCGGCATATTTATTACAATAACCGATATCAAAGATCGCGCGTTTCGGTTCAAGTATTTGTACGATGACGTATCTCATATTTATGGACATTCGAGTTTGTCGTTGGGTGTAGGATGTGATGTATGGAGTTGGAATAGGGATGGATGGTCACTTATGGGCACCCTAGAGTGGGTGTCGACGGGAAGTTATGGCTGCAGAGCATTATAGGGTAGAAAATAATGTGAAGTGTGGGGGAAAATAGCAGTGTCTTCTTTTATAGAAACTAGATAGATCTACAGTGAAGATTGGATGGTCGTTTTTAGAAAAACTTGGTTGAGAGATTATTATTTCATTTATAATTAAAATGGAAATGTGACTTACGAGTATTAATTAGAAGATAATTTATATTAATTGCTTATGTAGTCCATTAATTAGTTACATCTTAGAAAAAGTATTTATGTCTAGAATGAGCCTCACACTTGTTCCGTAAAAAAAGGGGCTAACTTTCTTAGGTTGGTGTGCGTGAGGCGCCATACTAATTATGTATGTGAGCGTGTATATGTATAGGGTTTTGGAACCAGTACTGGTTCCTATTTTTTTCGACGCTATCGTAGCTTTGACTGTCTATCTTGATAATCTAAGAGTTACATATGTAAGTATTTACTTTCAATGTCGTAATATTACTATTAATCTAGACCAAATTATTGGGAACCTTCAGCTCTTATAGTATATTTAATTAATGAATAAAATATATAGGAATATGGCAATTGGCATGTTATAGATATACATACATACTTAGATTGTTATGGTAAAAAAATATTTTCTCTAGTGTCACCAGCTATGAAGGAAACAGGGGATCAGGGGATGGAGAAAACGCCGCCCGCATTTTCCTCTTAAAGGATTTTCCATAAAGTTTATTTAAAAAATTTCAAACACATTATTTATCGTTGAAAAGTTGGCCATCTTGCCAAGAATTTATTCACCTTTTAACTCTCTCCGTCTATAAACTTGCAAATGTACTATTTAGGGTCTGTTTACACGCGCTACAATGTCCAAGGGCGGCCTTACGAGGAACCTCCGACGCAGGCGCATCTTTCCAGGCAGTTCAATAAGCACTGCATACAATGCGATGCACGCGCATTGCGTTGTCACTTGCCCTGAGCGAGTTTTGCATAACTATTCATTGCTGATGGACAATGGATATTGGTTCTTTTTTTTAATAGAAAACAAATGACGAAATGGTTTAAAAATATATGTAAAACAGTAGAGAATTTTACTTTATAAAATGCTTTTGTTTATGGCGCACAGTGTGGCCTATTTGAATAATGTGGAACCAAATGTATAGTACGATATACATAATTATTTTATGACTGAATTTGATATGCCCTATAAAAGCACCTTTTTTCACACTATCCAAAGATGAAAAAAATATTTTAAAGTAGTTTCTTCTGTGCAAAATTGTTATCTTTAACAACTTGTAATAAATTGACAAAGAACGAGTGCTACCAAACATAAACAGAAAACCAACGCAAAATAAATATTGTGCTGAGACAATACTTACTCTGCTACAGATCGAGAAATACATTCCGATGCACAGTGTGCCATTATCCGATTAAACTAAAAACATTCTTTGACAATTTTCCTAGTCTACAAAAGAAAATATTACTTAGGTAACAATATTTTATAAAGTCAATTAAATCCTGAACTAGGTACATGACGTAGGTACATGATTCACAGACATAAATACCTATGATTCATTTATTTGAGGTAAGAAACTATAGCTCTGAAAAGATTATCTAAACTTTTTTAATCGCGTTACACACAAAAATAAACCAGTCTAAAATCGGTTTTGACGATCACGGTTGACTGCATATTGAAAAAAACAGCTATCCCGTCAGCGGATTTTTTTAACAAGCATATGCCCACTACCCCACTAAAATATGTTCCCGCCTCTCAATACTGAAATATTTGCCAAAATATTATTATAATAAATAATATTTTTTTCGGGTAATGCCTTTTGATAAAAGTTTATTTTCTAAAAAAGAACAAATAGTGGTATACGACAACACTTAAAGTTTTCGATAATATCTAAAATATCCACCCAAACAACCCACAGTGCGCTAAAAAAACAAACAGCACTAGAATCTCAGAATAAGACTTGCCTTTCAACCCGCACTCGCTCGGTTTCTATTATAATGTCAATTGGGGACCTCCTGGCTTAGTATACAATTACAAGATGTGTTCATTCTGCCGCAATCTGTCAGTTGGGCCCAGTGGTCCGTCGCGCTATAAATAAAATGAATTTATTCGCATGCATTCTACTTAATTTATAGCTATTTTGGACACAATGTAGCGGTGATATTCTATCGTTGGTGGCTAGAGGGAGTATTCTAGATGTTGATAATGGTGATTAAGTCTTAAGATCGTTCCGTTTCAATAGTTTAAAACGAAATGTTATACTTACACACTCGTATACGTAAAAAAGTAGCTCCAATCGATTACAATACGATAGTAAACATGGACGAATTAATGATTCTTCAAAAAAAGTGCATTAGAATAATAGTAAACATTGACAGAACAGATTCATGTAAACCACACTTTATAAAAAATAAAATTCTAACAATAACATCAATTTATATTTTGGAATGTTGTAAGTTCGTACGCAAACACTCTGAGCTATATTCCCCCATAAAAATTATAAAACGAAATAATCGCGGCCTAAACAAACTAAAATTACCTTTTACCACCCTAAGCATGTACAGGTCAGGGCCGCACTCGATGGCAATCCAAATATATAATGCTGTACCAGACCACATAAAAAACGAAAAAAACATTAAAAAATATGAAAACCTCCTAAAAGCATATCTAGTCAAAAATGCTTTTTATGAATTAAACGACTTCTTTATTGACAATAATGTACTAAAATTGACATAAACCGTATATAAAATTGAAACTTTATTGACAGACTACAAACTTGACAGTGTATTTCTAGTTCTTATTATAGGTAGTAATAATTATGACATGTATCTTATTTAATTTAATTTAATTTAATTTTGAATTCTGTAAAAATGTAAGTAATAGGTATGTGATAATAATTAATTGTAATGTAATTTCAAGCTCTCTCTCAAATATTGCAGTGCCCCGACGGGGTGCGACATGTCTAAAGGACTATAAATAATGTATTTAGATCTAAGACAACCATGTGGCTATGCAATAAATGAATATAAATATGAATATGAATATGAAACAATGCTGAGCAAAAGTGAAGGAGTGGGCCATACTCCATTATGCTGGCTCAGTTACCTAAACAAAAACTATTTCTTGTAAAATTTTCAAACAGTATTAATTCCCTTTGGCCCTTAGATTTCCAGCTTTGACCCACTATTTGGGGCAAACATTATTTCGTTGCTTAAAAATCGTGTCCATATGATTTTAACATCATCAGAATACGACAAAAGTTTATGAAAGAGTTTATTTTAGTAAATGTCTTCTCGGTAACTGAGTGTCCAACTGGTAGGCATATATTTTTGAATACAAATTGATTGCGAATAAATTAAGTTTACTAACGACACCACGACACGAAAACGTGAACCAAAACGAGTATTTTCATAACAACAATATTCTACTAATAGGTGTGCAGCATTCTTGTTTAACTTGTCACTATTCCATAAACATCACCCTCAAATAGATCGCATGTCTGTATTTCTATGTTCATTGCTACGAAAACTCTGCAATAAAAATGCTGAAAGGAAGACGGATCCTTATTGACTGAAATGATGTCTTTAAACTTGCTGCAACCCTTGAATAGTAATAGTAATATTTATAGTAATTATTTGACACCCCTAATCATGATTATTTTCTATCTTATTCTTTGTTTGCTTTAATTACTTAGTAGGCACTATTCTTCTTATTTCGCCTAAATAATAAGGATAAAGTCTGCACAATATTACCTACAGCTACTCATTTTAGACCTGCTACACACATACGGAATTGCGGCCGGAATTCCGAATGAAAACAGATTTTCGTATGGAGGTTCCCCCTCCAGATTTGCGAACGGAATTTCAAACCTATACGAAAAACCTGTTTTCAATTCCGAATCGGAATTCCGTATGTATGTGACAGGCCTTACTATATCTGCACTTCGAATTTAAAAAAACCTATAAAATAATACAAAGAATAATGTTTATTGCATTTTCGTTTAATTTTCCTCTTCCATTTTTCAGTGTATAAATTAACTTACATTATTTTCTCGCAGCCTCGTTTGCGGTGCTTTCAAGAATACTCCCGTTCTAAGGGTAATAAAATCTTTCTTTCACCGTGATTTAGTTCTGACTGCGACTGTCTACTGTCTCCTTGTTCCGTCGCAATCGCAATGTGTTACATTCTGAAGAATTGGGATTAATGCCACTTTCAATTTATGTAATGCGCTGAGAATTAACATTGAATTATAGATGCCAGTGAGCGCTTGAAGACAGCGTGATTGATTGTAATTTGAGATTCGATTTAAACGCGGTGTTTTTTTATCGACGAGATACTTGACACTTGGACATTACATATGGAATGAAATGAAGCTTTACTGTCCCTACACAAACAGAACATGAACATAATAAAACACAAAGACCGCAGAAAAAATGCTTCATACTGATCATATAATAGGATTGTTTGAAAAACTTATAAAAATCAAGTTGTTGTCAAATCACTTGTCGTACAGTTTTAATGATTCTAAAGATCTTTAGCATGTTCTCAGGTTTTCAATTTTAATGTAATATGTTTAAAATTTTTAATTATAAGTATGGAGTAAAATCTTATTATACAGGGTGTTAAGCCGTTGGTCCCGGCTACTATCTCTGGTCGTTACATAAAAAACCATGTCAGAGGCCGCAAGGTGGTTTGAATAAACTCTGACACCAGGGCTTGCCCACACGATACTCTTCCACAGACTGAAACGGTGAACTCAGACCATCAAACAGAGTAGCTTTCACCATGGAGCCTAACTCAGAAAACGCAAAAAAAAATATGCTGCTTCATACAAAAGTAATGTACTTACCCGGCTAAAATATACCGGCTGAAATGAATGTAAAGTGCATAACGTATTATAAAAATATGTTGAAGACTCGTATCATCAAATGATTACCTAACTACAAATTTGAATCTACTACAAATATCTAAAATAATTATACAGGGTGTAACAAAACACCCTATTAATATAAAGCGGTAGTTAAGACCTTGACACTCGGTTGCAGAAACGCTCATTAAAGTTAATCCTGCATTAAATCTCCTGCTAGCTTTTACTATGTCAACAAGACAAAAAGTGACAGCGAGAGATTTAATGGAGGATTAACTTTAATGAGCGTTTCTGCAACTGAGTGTTCGACTCAAATACTTTCCGTATGATATGAACCCAACATCGAAACCGTAAAAAGAATTTTTCTCCCCTCCGGATGGAAAGCTTCAATTTTCGTCCCGCTGCACTAAACGAAGTTGCCGCTTTCCAACTCCGTCGAGGAGAAAAACAGTATACTAACTTCAAGCAAAGTCTCAGTTCACAATATGTTTGACTGCATGAGATCTGAGACCTTTCTTACTTTCCTGTCCTCGGCGTGTAATCTACTACTGTTACTACCTTTATAAGTACCTAATAATAACTAACTATACAATCACAACATATTATTACAAGTAATAAAGGACGCCAAAGCCAAGGTCGATCTACTTTAAATGCCCAATATATTACTGTACAATAGGTGAACAACTGTCCTACGATATAACGACTTCTATCACTCATTCCTATACGACGTTTACTAAAAACGAATGCGCCCTATAAGAAGTTTTTTAGTTGAGCAATCGCAGCTTATTTTTATTATTTGGTTGGTGACGAGGCTTGTTTGATTTAAGGGCTACTACAACCTGGGCAGATCTTCGTGTTGTAGCTAACTCATTTTATTATTAACTCTGTTTAAATATAAATCGAAGTTAATACTATAATGTAACAAAACACCCTAGTCATATTTAACCCTTCGTCTGTGGGAGTCATGGATCCGTGACTAATACTTTCAAATCTTTGCAAATCTTTTGTGTCTGGAATCTCCATAGACGAAAGTTTAAAGGAGTGGTAAAAATAGGGAGTTTTTAAAAAAAAAAACTATGTCCTTTCCCATACATTTGAGTAGAGTACGTAAGTTACCTACTGCAGTTAACCCATAATACTGAACAACTTTCTCTAAGAAACCTATAAGAAATTCGCAAAAAAAGACTTTTCATACAAACGTTCGATCAGCCGATTGCATTTAGTATGGAAAGTCCAAAAATTTGTTTGCTAATTTCCTATAGGTTTCTTGGGGAAAGTTGTCCAGTATCATGGGTACAGTCACCCCATAAAGTAATAATGCAAATGTTTACCCTAACACCCTGTAGAGAAGACAGATTAAAGTCGAGAAGAGTTCCAAACGATCGCTATGGACTGGTGGCTTGAAATAATATCGTAAAAATGCGCTTCGACAGTAATCAATAGAAGCTGCTAGACTAGTTCATAATTTCACAATTTTAGAAAAGGTGCACATCTATTTACTGAGAAGACTTTAACCAAGGGGTGCTATTCCGTGTCGCAAGTTCTCTTAAGGCGCCGCACGCGCCGAACTATAATGAAATCATAAGTCACGATCTGACGGTCTCCACGAAACCAATTCTTCATCATACGTCTCAAGCAACAATACTTCATAATTCCTTGTTTTAAGGTACACTACAAGTGCTAAAATAATTTGGTAGTCTATGAAATGCACAATTGTTTCTACCTCTCTCAAACTATTATATGTCTTAATTCTTTGGTGTAAGGTGTATCGTAAATGCTAAATTAATTTGGTAGACGGCAGACGAAATGCACTATTGAGCTGGAGAAAGAATGTATTGCAGTGCATTTGAGATGTTTAGGCAAGTCTTTTGTAAAGGTCTTTATTTAAGTTTGTTGACGAAGATCCCTTAATCCCTTTTAATAATATTATAAATGCGAATGTAAGTTTGTTTGCTACGCTTTCACGCAAAAAACTACTAAACCAATTTTAAAAAATCTTTCACCGTTAGAATGCTACATTATCCCTGAGTAACATAGGCTATATAAAACGGCCAAGTGGCCGAAACGGCCAAAACTAATTCTCAGGCGGTACGAAGTTCGCCAGTCTTTTGATTATGTTAAATGCAGACAAATTAGACAACAAGACAGGCAAAAACTGCTGTTTTAGAGTGACGTATCATTAACAATATTTATAATACTTAATTAATCAAAAAATTGTTTCATTCAACAATCAAAATTGAAATCGACAAATTTAACTAGATCTAAGTGATGATAAAATGAATACCTAGATACTTATCTAAAGTTCGATTGAGAATCAAATTTTTAAGAGCTTAGAATGAAATTAATTTAAGAAAATGTGATTTAAATTTTCTTTCACTTTCTATCTCTTAATGAAATGGTATACATCCAAAGTACCTATTGTTTTGTAAAAAAAATATTTAGGATTTCTATATGCTAAGTATTTGATACTAATCGTTCTAATGTTAAAGTGTAAACCTAATTACAAATAATAATCATATTTAATATCTATGAAAAAATAATGTTTCAAAATTGTACAAAAGAACGGTAAGTAAGTATTACCTACAAAATCATATAAAATTTCGCCATCGATCATACAGTGCAAAATGACGAAAAGATTACCTACAAGTGATCAATTAACTATTGGGTATTGAGCTGTACTAACTCCATTGTTCAATGATTAACCCCTTTTCTAGCCCAGTCGCTCGTATAAACTAAATAGATTATGAGGCACAATAATTGTAGAATATGACAAAATGATCAAGGTGGTATTTTTATTCAAAGATAACGTCAAATTAATTCCAACGGCATCGGCAGCGCCGCCCTAGCTATCTCAAGAAAGTAATGAAAATTGACATTTAGAACTGAATTCCCAGCTTTCGGCAGAAATTTTTGTAATTCATTTCATTTTCATAATTTCTATTTCTTTCTATTCTATTCTATTCGACGACTAGACGATTCTTGGAGACGTTTTTAAGAATGCTGATTTCCAAGGGAAAACACATTGGAAATGGGCATTTCAGGAAATGATATGTTAATCTCGTTTTCTGGCGTTCTTTAATTTATATGCCCATCGAATATTCCGAACAGCCCTAGAATGTCTTATTTGCAATGTTGATTAGAGGAAAAAAAACTCGTACACACGGCGACACATCCAGCTATACAAAACCAACATAAAAGCTGGCCACGGGTAGGGTGACTATATAACATAATATAACGTCGCGCGGTCAGCTTATTTTGGTTTTGTATAGATTGATGTGTCGCCGTGTGTATGTTCAAAAGTAAGTAGGTACCTACCTATGTTAGCCACTGGCAAAGGCCTCATCTCTCTTCAAATTATCAGTTAATTCACCAGCCAGCACGAAATTTTCATATTCGTGTACCACGTAGCCCAAGTTCATGTTTACACAATTAACAAGCGATTGATTACGCTCCTTACATAACAATTTGACCGAAGCTCAGCCGCTCTGCGGACAATGCGAGCTTTCTCCGATTGTATACAACGTGTGATCGCAATATGTGGAAACCGTTTACTTGTATATGAGAGATAACTGAGCAAGGTTTGATATTACTTACTTTGATATTTCATGCAGAAATATGGAAGTTAAGGTTCTTGCAGAGTTGTCAATTTCATATGGCGACCCGGTTGGTGTGATGGTTACCACGCCGGACTGCCCAGGGTCCTGGGTTCGAATCCCGGTTCGGTCATGGATGTTATATGTGTGTGCCGTTGTTGTGTGGTTCCCATAACAGAAAGCCTGAGGCTTACTTGGGATCATTACAATGTATGTGCCTGTGAGTGTTATTTATTGATTTATTATTTATACAAAACTTTGTCGTAGAACACTCTCAGAAGGTATTAATAAAAGTAATGTTTTATACCTATATATAGAAAAATAGCATAGAAAATCTAGTTTGCGAGTCTCAAATAACATTTACAATTTATAATATAACTACGAAGATATATAAGGCTTTGAAATTTTGTATGAATGATCTTCGTAATTATACTATAAATTGTAAATATTATTTGATACGCGCAAACTAGATTTTCTAAGTTATTTTTCCATATATAAAATATTACTTTTATTAATACCGTCTACGAGTGTTCTACGACAAAGTTTTGTAGGAAATTGACAACTCTGCAACCGTCTTATATTGGCTACTATAATAGTAGGTAAGTATTTCAAATATTTATCCGTTATTCTGTAAAAAAATATTTATTTAACACGTTGTATTTCAACATTATAGCGTCACGTTGGGTCATAATATTGGCATGTTACTTAAGAGGCAATTTTGAACTCTAAATTAAAGCCTATTGTGAATTGTTCAAGCACGATAATTGAACAAAATCGAGTGATATTCATTACATTTACTTTTATTTGATTATAAATTGGCTATAGTGAATCGAATTGGCATCTATTACTTATGAAGAGTTTTGTTAGTGTAGTAATTTTATTTGAGCAAATTCTGGTGCAGTACATTAACTTTATTAAGGCTTCATGACTTCAGGATGCTACTGGGGCTGCTCCGGTTTTGTAGTGCTTCAGGGATCCGAAGTAAGTAACACGTAAGTTACATAGTAGCTGTACAATACCTGAATTAAGGTAATTAAAAGGAGATGTTTACAGAAGCACGGACTAACGACTTTTAGGCAATAGTGCGTAAAAAAAAGCATCTCTCCATTGTGGTGTATTACTAGAGTGAGCGCTCGTTGGCGTAGTGGAGCTTCGGTATTGGAAACGATCACCGAAGTTAAGCAACGTCAGGTCCGGTCAGTCTTTGGATGGGTGACCGTTTAGTGGTATTTCATCTCGAGCGTTTCCGTGCTTCAGAAGGCACGTTAAGCAGTTGGTCTCGGATATTTCCGTCAGATGGCGTTGTAACTATTCCTTACGCCAGGTCAGAGGCCTATTGAGGCGGCTTGAAAATTCTCTGACAGCAAGGTGACCACTAACTTGCCTCCACCAACCCGCACTGGGCCCGCGTGGTGGAGTATGGCCCACTCCCTCTCACCCTTATTCGTGAGAGGAGGCCTTTGCCCTGCAGTGGGATTCTATATGCTATAACTTACTAGAGTGAGCTTTTAAGAATGCGCTGATCCGATTCGATCGATTTCAACAATTCAAGAGATCCAGCGAATGAAAGCCATTCGATTTTTAAGCGGATCGATTCAATAAGGTCAGGTCGCTACTAGCTGTGCCCTTTGATTAACCTTCGCGATGAACGCATTTAAGTTTACACCCTGTATAAAAAAAGATATAAGTAGTGCAAAACCTTTGTCGGCCTCATAAAGTGTAACATCAAATGAGGTTTTTGAACTCCAAATCCTAAATACTCAATCATTCGAGATGAATGAGGGAGATATAACATAATCAACGACAATGCAAAATATAGCCCAATAACGTTTGTAAAAAATTTAACAAACGTTTATTGAAAATTTGACTTTATTACAATAGAGCTAAAGGCTTTTTGAATACCTAAATTATAATCCTGTTATTAATAAATGTCTTCGAGACAACAAGAGCATAACATTATATTAAAAGAAAAAAATGTTGCAAAAAAATATAACAATTGAATCTAGATTAGGGCATCATAATGTTATTGAACTGGTTGTGTGGGTTATAAGGTCTTTATCCAGACTACCCATCAAACTGAACAACTTTTACTATAGGAGCAAACCTGTCGGAACAAAAAAAATCTGCTGTTCCATACATTTGAGTCGAGTAGGTATTGCAGTTTAGTATGGAACAGCTGATGTTTTTTAGCGCTGACCTACGAATAAGAATGCGCTGACAGATTTGCTGCCATAGTAAAAGTTGGTCGGTTTGATGGGTAGAGTATGTGTTGAGATAAAGGGTAATGATAATTTTCCTCACACCCATTGAGGTACTATGTTAACTAGAGAAGCCACCGAGAAATAATGTTTTGTAACACGCATTAGGGTGCACGCGCTCTAACCCACTTAGCCTGTGCCAGGCGCTCGTCGCAGCGAGACGCTCCCAGCACGCGCCCCGCACTGCTGATCATGGTGCACAGATTTTGTTCGCGTTGTCTGCTCTATACATAATTACTCAATGCTCACACCCTGTATTTGAGCGGCATATAAACACCATAGTTTTATTCGTCGCGTCAAGACTTTACCAGCTACCAACTTTCTTTCATACCTGTATATAAACTCTTGGCCTTATATATCTCTGAATAGTCAGGAACTTAGCTATAACTGCCAGCTTTGTTTTTCAGCGTGCTGCAGTCATTCGTTTCAGATTTAGAAAGACTGATGAGAAATACGACGAATATGTTTACGATAAAATTAAAATTCTATCTACGATCTGCCCGCAAAATGTATGTTTCATTTAAGGCGTATCTGCCCTGGACCACGACTCTCCATCCATACTAATCGATGCGAACGAGCGCGTGGCTCCGGTCAGAATTTAGCTGTTTTCTTTGAAAAAATAGATGATTTTTTATTAATTTCTAAAAAGTAAGAAAACCACATCATTCTAAATTGTATTGTGAAAAATATTGTAAATTTTCATTTTCTTCCGATTCAAAATGTAAGAGTAAAATGGTTACAACTGGAAAAAAAGGGGTGACTTTAGAGTCCCTTTTCTTCAGTTTTATTCATTAAAATCGATTTATAGAAAAACCACATCACTTCTCATATCCTGTAGATGGTTCAGTTTATTTTTCAGCTCAAAAAGTGCCATAGTTAATGAATAAAATGGTTACAAAGTTACCCAAAACCAGCAGGCAAGATTCTTCAAAATCATTTTAGCCATACAGTTGCGGGATCGGACTGCATAAAATAAATTTTAGTTTTATCTGCTTAGTAAAAAAAACGTCTGAAAATAACGCTAAACTCTCATTTTCTGTAAGTAATTCTTTAGCTTGAATACTATTTTTTAATAATAGGATGAAGTATAAAAAGTAATGAAATTTTTATGACGTCACTTGTGGGTATCTAGTACAATTTTTTCATACAAAGCGCACGTTTTGACATTCGATTAAGGCTGACTTCGACCAAACTTAGAATTATAGAAGAGTAACTATACAAGGACCAATTTTACTTTCGGTGTTTACACACCCCGTACTAAAAGAACGAATGTATAATTCACCTAAAGAAAGAGGTCTTTGTATCCGTACTTATTGCAATGTGAGGTTATACAGTTTTAATTTGCTAGGTTTCTTTTTATTATAATTTTTTAACTATGTGACATTGACATTTTATTTAGATTAGGGTTGGTAAAATGCAAAATCAGTTTACTCTATAGTAACCGGCGACTTAATCTAAGAATAAAATTTACTCGCGTTTGGTTGCTAATTTGACTAGTCCACTCCCATATTTCAAAACCATCTCATAAAAAGTTTTACATCCAAAATCCCTTCAATCTTAAATTATAGTATCCAATTTAGTTAGATCATTAGTAGGTAGTAGGTATACAGAATACAAGAGTTCTACGTCCCATCGTGGGTGGACGTGGGCAGACGATCGGCAATTAAAAGGTACCTACCGAAAGGACTGATAGAAGCCAAATAAATCACTAATTATAATAAACGCCACATTTTAAATGGAGTTGACGTAAAGCCCGTTCAAGTTTTAAAACCTTATTGTGAAAAATGATACGATCTAAATTGGCCTTTTTTATTTTGAACTACTTAAACACTACACCTAAACTCATGTCATCTATCTAGTAGATTTCTGATTGATATCAGATAGGTATCAATGCCAATTACTTTTTATTCACTAGTAATTTCAAAAACAATTCGCAGCTGAGAAAAAAGTCATAAAACATTTTACCAGGCGAAAGTAAGGCGATCCGTGCGACTCTTCATTTCTCTAAAAAGTTGCTTAGCAGCATTCACATGCATAATGACAACATATACAGGGTGACATTTATATCATTAGCATCCTTTTAAACTAAAAGTCTTCCCATCAAACTGAACAACTATTACTATGGGAGCAAACAAATCGGAGCAACAAAAAAATTAGCTGTCCCATAGTAAACTGCACCCGCCGCCGCTGCCTGACTCAAATATTGTATGGGACAGCAGATTTTTTTTGCTCCGATTGCTTTGCTCCCATGGTAAAAGTTGTTCAGTTTGTAGACTCTTATAGTTTATAAGGATACTAATGATATCAATTTCACCCTTTATAAATACACAAAACGACATGTCGGTACACCTACGCAAAAGAACCTATACACAGGAGAATTTATACGCAAAAGATTATAATTGCATGATAGGTACATTTTTAAACTCATTTCGCTAGCCGTCTAATTATGATCTTTAAATAAAAAATTGCCTAGAGCATCACTTAATATATAGACCATATTATAATGGCACGACATGTGGATAATAACGTTGTGTATTCATCTCAATGATTGATGAAACACATCACATTTTAGTCAAAGGTCAGTAATCTAAGCACTAATATTCTAAAGATTCAAGTCATTTAAAGGTAAACTTCAGTTCAATACATAATTTAAATGCCAAAACCTAGCATTAAACTAAAACGGATTGGGAATGAAGATATTTTTGTTCAATAGATAGCACTAACACGATTATTACCTACTTATTCCTCATCATCATCATCACAGCCTATACAAGGTGTTACAAAAATACAAATAAACCTTTAAGGGGGTGGTATAGACCATCAAACTGAACAACTTTCACTATGGGACCAACATCGAAATCGCGAAAAAAAAAATTATGTTCCATACTCTACAAATCGACTAGAGCTAAAATATTTATAGGATATGAATTTTTTTTTTGCGATTTCGATGTTGGTCCCATAGAGAAAGTTGTTCAGTTTGACGGTCTAAACAACCCCCTTAATTTCAAATATTTATTGTTACTTATGAAACATCCTGTATACGTCCCATTGCAGGGCACAGGCCTACCCCAGGCAGACCCCATGTCCTGGGGGCGTTAGTCCACCACGCGTGCCCAATGCGGAATGGTAGACTTCACATACGCATCGGAATTTCTTCATCAGTGTATGCAGGTTTCCTCATGATGTTTCCCTTCACCGTTTGAGAGCAGTCGGAATTACGAACATAAGTTAGAAAAACTCATTTGTACATGGCATTTTGTCTGTACGGATTCGAACCCGGACCAGGGGTTCAATCGCCCTATTTTATACAGTTTTACCGTTCGGACGGAACGTTTTTGGTTTTGGTTTAGATTTGGTTTAGCTGATGCAATAAATGCTATCGCGCTATTTTTTTCGGAACGGTTAAATCGTTGACGTTACCAAAGCAAAACAAAACTTAAAACGTTTAGGGCTTACTATGAGTATTAAAAATACTAGGTGTTACTTTTGTAATCGATGATCGATTGTGCGTGTGGTGAAGGGGAAGAGTCCGGGACCATCACGCTCCACCTAGGTTCTCCACCTCCACATGGTCAACTCGGACAACATGAACAATTTTACAACTTGGTGAACTCTGACAACATGGTCAACTCGGACGACATGAAAAATTTGATAGCATGGTCAACTCGGATAATATGGTCAACTCTGACAATATGAACAACTCGGAAATCATGGTCAACTTGGTCAAAATGACAACATGAATAACGTTGACAACTTGGTCAACTCGGTCAACATGAACAATGGTGGTTTTTGTCACAGTTGATTGAGTTGTCAAGAGTTGTTTATGTTGTCCAAGTTGTTCATGTTTTCCGAGTTATTCATGTGGTTACAGTTGTTCATGTTGTCACAGTTGTTCATGTTGTCCAAGTTGTCGCAATGAGTAGTTCTACCTGCGGGTTGATGATCTGTTTTTTGCTTTTCTATATCACTAACGACTTAACGACTCACATTAGACTGCAAAAGTTACTCGACACCAACTAAATCAAAAACGTTCGTTTGACAGCGGTAAATACGTTCCCAACGGAACGCTATTGGTTTCGAACGCGGTCAAAAAATAGCGCAATACAGAAAATTCGATCGAACGTTACGCCAACGTATCTTCCGAACAAAAGCTAAATCGTTACCGTTGATGTCATTAGCGCGATACGAATTGTGCATAACGTAACGTTTTTGGTTGTGGTTTTGTTTTGGTAACATCGTTCAAGTTTGCGCGATTGAGGCCCAGATTGAGTTTCCATAGCTCTTCGCAACGCACCACCGAGGGTGCTACTTATTAGGTAAAGTAAATGCTATATCAAAATCTCATAACTAGCTTGATAACTGTTGATAACAGTCATAGTACATAAAAGTGTTTTTCAAAAATGCTAATAAAAGGTTGGCTCGTGTCCAGCAGTGGACTGCTTGTATCTGATAATGATGAATAAACACCCATGTTATCTATAATTTATTCTGGATATTATCTGCTCTACATTCAAACAAAGAAAGGTAATTTCTGATGTAATTTCATAATAATGACGTCACTGTGACATTTAAAGGACATTTTCACAGGTGTAGAACACGTCATGGTTCACATTATATGTTGCTTGTAGTGAACTCATTACTGTGTCGAAATTACACGGCCCTATAAATCTATAATGATATGAATCAGTGTCCTAAATCAGCTAAACTAAGCTTTATTCGGATCTAGACTCAGAACAGGTGGTTAATCCTTATAATAACTAGCTGATACCCGCGACTTCACTCACGTAAAATTATAATTAAATAAGAATAAGTTTTTAAAACTCTTAAGGGGGTTGTTAAGACCGTCAAACTGAACAACTTTCTCTATGGGACCAACATCGAAATCGCAAAAAAATTAATTTGATATCCCATACATATTTTAGCTCGAGTCGATTTGTAGAGTATAGAACATAATTTTTTTTTTTTCGCGATTTCGATATTGGTCCCATAGTGAAAGTTGTTCAGTTTGATGGTCTAAACCACCCCCTTAAATGTTTATTTGTATTTTTGTAACGCCTTGTATACCATTGCATTAGCTATAAGTATTCCAATTTTTCAAGGTGATTGCTTGTACGATGGAGACGTGAAAGAGGAACAATAAACAAGCTCACTTTCAATATTATTATATGTTAAAACGACCTTATGTTGTAGCGACAGAACTATTTTTTTTAAATTATAAATGACACTCACGATTTAATTTTGTAGTTTGTGCTGCATAGGTAACAAATTTTCATCATGTCAGAAGGTCGAACCAAAGACTTACGTACTGTCTTAGAAACTCTAACTTTCGTGTTTGCCCTTTACCTAATCAGTCTTATCTATAATTTATAGATCCTATATCCTAGGTAGAGATTTTATTGACTGTTCCTACATTTGAAACGGAAAGAAATGTATTACTCAGGCAAGATCAACTATCTATGTATACATATATGTATAACGTTACGCTTCTTTCCCTGAGGGGTAGGCAGAGACCAAGCCGCGCCATTTGCTACGATATCCTTACACACCTCTCTTGCCTCATTTGCATCCATACATCTCTTCATACATGCCTGCATGTGTCTTGTACTCCACACCTCACCTTTCTGTAAGACGTAACCGATTTGATCAGAGTACGTCTTACGAGGGCGCCCTCTGCCGATACTTCCTTTCAAATTCGTTAAATATATCGCTTTCGTACATCTGCTGTCGTTCATCCTCTCCACGTAACTAAACCAACGAAGCAAGGAAGTCAGGCAAATGTCTTCGAAAAACCCTCTCATTTCGAAAACTCAACTTTTTTTAAACGAAAAGGCATCCCATAAAACCGAAATCTTATAAGAATTTCTAAGAGCAGGTAAAGATCTGATCCCAGAGTTCTTTGACCTGAATTCCATTTTTGCATTTCGCAATATAAAAACCACAAAGTTGATAGGGTCAAAGATATGATGGTCATTTTACCAACGGTAAGCACTTGTGGTTTATACACATGACAGAAACATTATTTGTTAGGGTTCTACTATGTCTAGTGTATCTATGACAGGTATCTTTAATTTTATTTATTTCACATGAAGCACATACGTTACATACTTACGAACATAATCACGAATCACGACCATCCTTGCTAGAAGCTTCTCGAAAACTAATAACTATCTTGTGAAGCCTGCAGTTTTGACAATATGCTCAATTTTAGTTATTGAAAGTTAAAGGGTGAATTGACGTATCGAGTGGTGATAGCCTAGCCTTATAGCTTTACATCTAGTTTGTTAAGGCGTATCATCCCGGGACCAGACTCTCCATACTAATTGATACGAACGAGCGCGTGGCTCCGGTCAGAATTTAGCCGTTTTCTTTGAAAAATTAGATTTTTATACGAATTACGAAAAAGTAAGAAAACCACATCATTCTAAATTGTGTTGTAAACTTTAATTTTCTTCCGATTAAAAATGTAGGAGTAAAATGGTTAACAACAGGGGAAAAAAGGGGCGACTTTAGATTCCCTTTTCTTCTGTTTTATTAATTAAAATCGATTTCTAGAAAAACCACATCACTTCTCAATCTTCTCATATCGTGTATAGTTCAGTTTATTTTTCAGCTCAAAAAGTGTCATAGTTAATGAATAAAATGGTTACAAAAATTCCCGATGGAGGTAGCCCCTTAACTACTGGGTGAAGAAATATTATGTAGTGAAGACATTTTCTTACGCCAGCCACTAAAGACTAGTCAGAATTTTTTATCATAACCGAATTACCTAAGCGTTATTTTTATCGTCAAGCATTATTCAAAATGTGGGCGTGGAAAAAATCTGGCACCGTCTGGCACTCTCGGTGATGGTATTTATTTACCTTTAAAGTGCAAACAGGAAAACAGATTCTTCAGAATGCCGACATTCTTTAGTGAATATCAATTGAAATGTCAGTAAAAAATTGTTTAGGATTCGTATAAGACTTTGATTTGTTATCGATCGATATCGCTGTACTTTGTTTGAATTTTAATGTTAACGGAAAAGTGCATTTGAATGCAGTTATTTTGGCACTTCGGTTTCACCCAGAATCTTTTATTACTTACATGCACATAATAGGTTCTATTATTTCTGGACAGTCAGCAAAAATGTATCTTATATCACAAAATAGGATTATAATAATTACAGTTCAAGGCAATTTATTTATTTGACGACGAAAATGCAAGTATAAATTTAGAATCAGGTATAAAATTCAAACATAACGTCTATCGTTTATCAGTTGTTTTACACACTAACACATCAAAGATAATAAAAATAGCTACACTGAGATAACTATGAAGCTATTTACGTGTAGATCGAAAATCCGCAAGTTACAGTATCGTCCTGCATGTTGGCATCACCTTACTTTGATAAAACCATGTAAGGATATTATTATGATCCATGGAAAACTTTAGCTACCTACTACACCTTAGTAACGGAAATATTACAGTAAAGCATGATGACTCCATGAGTAAGACTCGAGTTTAGTGACCGAAAAGGTGATACATTAAAAAAACACATGTGATCTTCTGTAATGTTATCCTCTACGTGACATAACGTTTTCTTCAACATTCGTATTTTATTTACCAACGGCATAAAGGATATATTCGTTTATGTTTACGATACATTTTTGCACGTTTATCAGATACACTATAATATTTTTGAGGAAATTATTCTAAAAACTGTATACCTAAATGGAGAGGAGATACAATTTTTACTCTAGATAATGATATTATGTAAGAAAAGTAATCTGTAAAGTGTAAATTATAGAGTGTAGACAACTGGAGAGGAAATATAATTAGACTCTAGTTTGATATAGCACCATCGTTTTAAAAACTATGCCAGTAAGATAAAGAGGTGGAGGAATAGCTAATAGGTACAATTCGTCTATTTTTAGTGAAGGAGTGCAAGAAACTTAAGAATAAGGGGACTAATCAGGAATGACCATCATTGCTTCACCGGCATGATAGCTCTTAAATAAGATGATGTCTTATTCATGAATGTTATAAGAGGTATAATTTTGGGTAGGTAAATGTAATCAACGCATTGATGTAGCTTAAAAAGTTCAACTTTTATTTATTTATTGGAAAACAGAAAACGGTTTGTAACCAATAAGCTAAGCCAAAAAGTGGTAAAATGGACGAAGAATTTACCTCAAGTAAAAATAAATCAAACACAGCTATTAAAACATACATTCTCACTTAGTCTTGTGTTATCTTGAACCGCATTGTTCGCTCAATTATCAGTATAGATAAGAAAAGGCTAGTCCAATTAAAAATTTGTCCAATAAAAATACAATTACAAATGGCTTTAAAAGGCGTGTGTTGTTTGAATGATAAGATACACACAAAAGAATTCATTTGATTTACTAAATAGGTAACACGATTTAAAAAACACAGTAGTAGTGCCAGATGCTAATTATAAAACTCTTGGCCAATGTTCTCAATTAATCAACAATAAAATTAGCAAGCTGAAGTGGCAGTGGGCTGGTCATATCTGCCGAAGAACTGACAACCGATGGGGTGTCAGAGTTCTAGAGTGGAGACCGCGAACTCGTAGGCGTAGTGTGGGACGCCCTGCTGCCCGCTGGACAGACGACCTAAAAAAAGTAGCGGGGAGCGAAGGCAAAGGCCTCCTCTCACGAATAAGGGTGAGAGTAGATTATACCTTACCGTAAGCTATACGGTAGGTAGACTATAGGTTATAGGTATAGCCGATACCTAACTTCGAATTCGTTTGATTATTATGCCTAGTAATGCAATGAAGTCATCATCATCATTCCCTTGCCCATTTCCCATTATCTGGGGTCGGCGCAGTATGTCATCCTCTTCCATTCATCTCTCCTAGCCGTCACCGTAGTAATGCAATGAAGTAAGCTAAGAAAAAAAACCGTAGAATCCAACCGTAAGGCTACTTCGTAACATTTAATTACGGATCAAACATTAAACATTTTGTTTAGAAGTGAATTAATAATTCCAGAACAAAATTGTAGTCATCAAAGCTTGGCCCTTTTATATTGTCATGTGAAATCGCCACCGACATGTAACAAAAACTCCCACACGAATTCAAAATAAGGCCAAGACGGGCATTAAGCGCATTTTCTTGTATGTAAAATTGCAATAAAAAGTACAAGGTACGCACATAAAATGTGAAGTTCTACTGAATCATCGTGAATTTCGATTCGTACATGAGCCGGGAAGGTACGTAATGAATACCGAAACTAAATGTGAATTGACTAAAGATTGTTCTCTAAGTTGTAAAGATATGAAATAAATAAAATTGCTGAAGACAAAAACGTTAAGGCGGACGTCTGATAATTTCTCCACGAGATCTGCAGTGGTAATGGTTAATTTTAAGCTATATCGGTAAAAGATTACACATTCGAATTCACTGAGTGATTTTATTAGTAGGTACCTAACATTACCCAAAAAATATAAAATTGTATAGCTTGATTTATTTAGAACAAAGAAATAAATATCTTAAACACTGTCTTAGAAGACACAAAATAATCTGGTCTCAATCGAAGTTATAGAATAAAAGTTAAGATAAGTATAATATAATAATAGAAAGTAGCATCGAATATTCATAATCACGCAATGTATATAGAATGAAAAACTTTGTGAAATCCTTTTTTGGCAAAGTCGCGACAACAACCGAATATTTTGGTGTATGTAACTCTAACTTGACTAGATACCTTTCAACATCAATATAACAGTTACAAATGATCACATAATCAGTAACAATGTTGATTAATTGTAGCCCCAGGTAATTAGTAATCGAATTTAAACACCTTGAACTTTGCCTGATCTGATACGAAACACCTTAACACATGAACTTAATTTGATTTCTTTTATTTCATGTCCGCTTATGTGATTTCCTTGTCGACGAGGACAAATAATGGAAACAGATTAATAATTTCACTTGTCTCTTCTTTCATCGGGTTTTGTTGTGTCATTATTATGAATTTCGCAAAAAGGTTTTTGTTACAATGATAACTTGATTTTTCAAAAGAGATCAGTATGATTTTGTTTCTCTTGAAGAAGTACACACAAATTTTTATGTTTAGTATTGTTCTCCAATTTAACTGGAAGATAGAAAAAACTATGGGATATCTTAACCAAGCAGTAGGGTTAAAGAAGGAAACTGAGGAATAAACATGTAGGCCCAGGAATAAACGTGTAAGGAAAAGTATCCTAATACCATACCTAACTTTAAACCACATATTTTACCCATTAAACTGATCAACTTTTCCATGGGAGCAAATCTGTCAGAACACAAAAAAATCAGCTGTTTCATACGTTTGTGTCGAGGCATTGCAATTTAGTACCTACAGCAGATTTTTTTTGTGCTGGCATGTTTGAACCCATAGTAAAATTGGATTAGTTTGATGGGTAGAGTATTTGGTTTAAAGGTTAATGATACTTTTCCATACACCTTGTATAAGATACTATTTTGAATAAAATATGATTAATTGATTGATTAACGTTCTATATAATAGAAACATGAAAGCTATATACTCTATAGAGTCGTTTTAACTGCGGTTAAAAAACTATATAGTTTTGACATTTTTATGTGATGGACGTGGTTATAATTATAAATAACCATGGCCATTTATGCTAAAGTTCCGACATTATAATCGATAACGTCAATAGACTAACAAAGCTAATTAGAATCACAAAAAACTAATAATAAAGCAATTAAAAATACAGTGTTATCTAATAAGACGAACGCTCTTCGGTCATCGTTCTCTTATTATCTATATTGATCTATTAACTATGGTATTGATTATACTACTGGTTATTTATTACAGGTAAGTTGTTTCAAACAGATACTCAGTCAATCTTGTCTATGGCATGCCTTTTTATATTTTGATTGCAGTCATTATTATGAAGTATAAGGGTTGAACTACACCACGTAGCACAGCATCGCATTTTTACGTCGCTCCATCCTTTTCTGTCACTCAGGAACGTCATTTGTTAGAGCATATAAGATAGACGGAACGCGATCGCACGCGGCGGGCTGTTCCGTGCTGTTCCGTTCCGTCTATCTTATATGCTCCAGCAAATGACGTTCCTGAGTGACAGAAAAGGATGGAACGACGGAAAAATGCGATGCAATATTTATTAACAGCTTGTTAGTAAAGCCCGACCAGAAATATAAAAAACCTCGCCATGTGGCGGAAAATCATTGGAACTATTTTTTGTACTTTGAACACTATTAAAGGTGACAGTCGATTGCAGCGCCCCCAAGCCAGGTTTTTTATATTCCTGGTCAGGCTTTAATTTCCTAATTTAGGGTTTTGGTACAGTTGGCTTTGTCGTTTTTTATTAGTTTTTATGAAGAGTAAGAATGTTTTGTTAAATATATTTTATTGTTTTGTGCATAGCATCTACAGGGCGTTAGGGTTAATTTTCATGCGATATAGCTCATGCTGACACAAAAGAAGATGTAGTTCGAATACAATAAATATTAAACAAAACATCAAAGTTATTTATTACGATAGAATAATCAATAATAAGGTAATCAAATTCGTTTTTTTTAATCTAACTAAAAATTAATTAATTATAATAAAATAAGCCCCGCCATCTATGATAAACATGAGGAACTAGTCAACAGTTATTCAACCTTGCGCGAAGTAAAAGTGAAACCCCGACAAGTTTCCGACGAACGCCGTTCACTTCACAGTGGCGCGCGCGCATTTTTGTACGCTATAATATTCGTATTAGAGATACCAATTGGTGGCAGCACTGTTTCCTAGTTTTTCTTCTACTGTCGGATACATTAGCAAAAATAGTGTCTGGGCAGAACAACATTTATAGTCGAAAACGTCGTAACTGCCTCCGTGGTCTAATGGTTAGAGCGGATCAGGTCAGTTACGTCCTTTTCCCCGAACGTCCACTTTAGACCCGAACGTCCATTTCCCGGTTTCGTCCTTTTCCCCGAACGCATTAGGCTCTTGACACGAAGGTCGTGGGTTCGATTCCCACGGGGGGCACCTAGTGAAATGTCACTTTGTGCGTTTTTCCCCAGTTGGTTAGGACATTGCAGGCTGAGTCACCTGATTGTCTGAAAAGAAAGATGATTCCGTGCTTCGGATGGCACGTTAAGCTGTTGGTCCCGGCTACTATCACTGGTGGTAGTAGTCGTTACATAAAAACCACGTCAGAGGCCGTAAGGCGGTTTGAATAAACTCTGACACCAGGGCTTTGCAGCCCACTCGATAAGAAGAAGTCGAAAACGCTAGAGCGCACACTTCTCATCTCCGCCATTGGTCAAGTTGTGTTGTTTGCCGGGTAATGTACGAAAAGATTAACATAATTATACAGGGTGTAAACTAAAATGTTACTTACAACGGTTAACTTAAGGGCGCTTCAGACCATCAAACTGAACAACTTTCACTATGAGACCATCATTGAAATTTCAAAAAAAAAAACATCTGTTCCATCGAATACGTCAATGATCGACTACCTAGTCAGGGTTTCGGGAAAAATGCACTAAAATCATAGAAGAACTTATCTCGTGTTTTGCAGAATAGGTGTAACAAATTACTTATTATTGCTGAACTGTTTGTATAATAAATAATTACCTAATCGATAAAATAAATTAGTAAGCAAATTTTTCGGTTCATTGGATCTCGAAAATTAAAGACGAAGGCCAATTTGATAAAAAGTAAAAAGAGAGAAAGAGTAAAGAGAGAAAGAGTAAAGAGAGAAGAGTAAAGATAAAGAGTTTTTCACTAGAAAAAAAAAAAGTAAAAAAATTATATAATTTCGATTAGTATTAATATTTTGCGTTGGTTTGTGAACCCCCAAGTAGACACATTGTTTATAGCATTGCATTTTCCTAGTTCACAAACTACACTGGTCAATGAGTCACAAATATCCAGTTTCTAAACATTTAGAACCTAGATACTAAGTTAGGTCTTACCTAATACCTACTTGACAGTTCCTAGGAAATAGCTAACTACTGTTATTAATGTTTGCGGGAGTTGATTGACTTAGCAACATTTTAGTCACTGTCTTGTAAAACGAAAATTGCATAACTATGAGAGATATAATTCAATCGGACTGTAATTAAGTAGTTGCATATTAAGAGAAAGGCTATATAACATAAAACAACACATAATAAGAGATAAAAGAGATGTTTAGTTATGTGAGCATATCATTCATGTTCACGATTATACTTGGTCCTTTTTATACAAGGTGTAACAAAAATACAAATAAACCTTTAAGGGGGTGTGGTGTAGACTTGATGGTCTACACGGTATATGGAGATATACATCTGTCTACTGCTGATTTGACTTTCAAAAATCATACTTCAGAAGTGCGATTTTTGAAAGTCAAATCAGCAGTAGAAAGATGCATATCTCCATTGTAATTTTGACATTTTCAACTACTGAGCTCACCGAATGAGATTCAAAAATAGCATTCCAGGAGAGCGATTTTTGAAACTCATTCGCTATACAGGGTGTTTCATAAGTAAGAATAAATTTTTAAAACTCTTAAGGGGGTTGTTTAGACCGTCAAACTGAACAACTTTCTCTATGGGACCAACATCGAAATCGCGAAAAAAAAATCTGATAGCCCATACATATTTAGCTCTAGTCGATTTGTAGAGTATGGAACATAATTTTTTTTTCGCCATTTCGATATTGGTTCCATAGTGACAGTTGTTCAGTTTGATGGTCTAAACCACCCCCTTAAATGTTTATTGTATTTTGTGTATAACTTATAGAATATAATATCCAAAAATTATAATAAATACCTTCTTTCCCGCTTTTTTCTCTTTGTAGTACTTGTCCCTTTTATGGTCCGGTATAAGGTCATCATCTTGGCTGTCGCACTTAAAACCACTTAGCCACTAAACACTAATGTAACTTCTACTCCAATATGTTTAAGATAACTTTTTGTTAATCAAATCATGCACGATTTTTTTTCCAATGAGATCACCAGGTTAACTTTTCACAATGCACATTATTAACACTATTTGAAAGTTTATTTTTATTTTCGTAATGTTTCACGGACGCTGCGTGATCTGGAAAAAATAAAACGGAATGTAAGACAATATAGTATACGCTAATGAACGCAATTAACTGGAATACAATTGTTTCCTTATACTGTAAAAATTTTGACATTGATTACGTTGCGTTGATTGATTGTTTTTTTTTTCGTTCAGCGTGAATGAAGTAAGTAAGTAAATGAATATCGTATGTGCCGGAGATCCACAAAAATTACTTTCTTTCATTCTAATTCATTAATTTACAATTTATACTCATTGCTAGATAAAGGAAGTAGACCATTTTAATCACCTTACACCAAATATACAGGGTGTTGGAGTAGACAGTTGGAGCGCGCTCCATACAAACGTACTACGGTGATATTTTCAATACTAACAAATGAAAGTCAATGAAATTTTGCAGAAACAATCTATAAACAAATTTCTATGCTTGTATGGAGTCCGATTTTCGTTAAAATTTATAGTATTAAAGTTGCAGTGCATCAAAGATTTCCATACAAAACTTAAATTAATCCTAGCATTGAAACTGTATATTTTAACGAAAATCTGACTCTATAAAAGCATAGAAATTGGTTTTTAGATTATTTTTGCAAAATTTAATTGACTTTAATTGGTTAGTATTGAAAACATCACCATAGTAATTTCGTATGTAGCGCGCATTTTCACTCTCGGAATAAAATTCTCTTAAAGAGTGATTGTACCCATGATACTGAACAACGTTCCCTAAAAAAGGTATAGGAAATTCGCAAACAAAAAAACGACTTTTCATACAAAAGTTCGATCAGCTGATTGCATTTAGTATGGGAAGTCCAAAACTTTTTTGCGAATTTTCTAGAGGTTTCTTAGGGAAAGTTGTCTAGTATCATGGGTACAATCCCCCCTTAAAGTAATGCCTCTGTTTACCCTAACACCCTGTATTACTCAAAACTTAAATTAACATAATTGTTTAGGTACTTTAAATCTGTGCCAGTTATTACGAGAATCTCAATGTATTATTTATGTGAATAATAAGCAAGTATGCGTATAATTAATAGGAAGTGAAACCATTAACAGAATGTGTTGAAACGGCGCTGTTTTGATTAAGTCATTATTCGAAATGAAACATGTTAATTAAAGGTACGAGAAGCTTATGTAATACTTATAACCAAACATAAGATTACTTTATTTGTACGAACATTATTATAATTTAATTGAGGGTTGTAGACAGAACGCTAAAAATAACTAAAGCCTAATATTACAATGTACAGAATATTTTTAAATTACCTCTGGCTATGCCTATTTTTATACATATTTTTCCTAATGAGATGGATTAGGAAAAATATGTATACCATTGGGTTAAATAATTTACATAATATATATAGAACCGTATTTTTTTTTTTTTATATAGAACCGTGAACTCACCGATTGAATAACATGAAGTTTTTACGTAAATTTAGAAAAAAAAAATCAAATACAAAATTAGTGAGATGATAATTGAGTTTCTTTAGGGATTATAAGGACGTAAAAATAGTTGAATAATTTCCGATTAGAGGTTCATGACATTTTTTTATTTTATTTTACTTTATATTATGATCGTTAATGATAACATGATCGTTTATCGTCCTATCCTATCGATTGTTCAGCAGTTTCAGTTTGAAAGATGATCATCCCCTTAAAAAAGTGTCAGCATATTAAGAAGGACCCTATATTGCTTATTTTTCATAGGTACGCAATTTGAAAAGTCAAACATTTTATTTTCATAGTTCAATATTATGGTTATATTATACTTCTATATATTAATTCGTATTTTTAAAGTCAACGTAAGTAGACCAAAACCTGCAATAGTTAAAGATTTCTTTACTTTGAAAAATTGCCTAAATATTTCACATCTGATTAATTAACCAAAATCAATTAAGATATAAATAATTTCTAAAAACCTGTCTTGTGACTCTTGCTCAAATATTTTGTCACTATCAATTTTCTATTCGTTTGAGAAGAATGTAGGGCGGAAAGCGATAGTGGCTTGACCGGTCGACTAACCTACTAGCGAGCTGGTTGATATCGATATAGTACCGCACTCAGTGTTACTATCAATGATAAATTATCACTCATTATTAGAATTTATAATCCAGAGCGTTACAATGGATCGAATAACAAAATTAAATTAAAAAAAAATACCTACGGAAAACATACCCGTTGATGTCTTTTCCAGAGCAAAAGCAAAATGTTGATAAAAAAATTGTGATTTATAGTAGATTACACACCGAAGGCAGGGAAGTAAGAAAGGTCTCAGATCTCATGTAATTGTTGACCGAGGCAAAGCAGAGGCTTTCTTATTTACTGCCTGAGGTGAGGAGGTGGACAGCGGCAACATCGCTTAGCGCAGCGGGACGAAAATTGACGCTTTCCTTCCGGAGGGGAGAAATAATAATTAAGTGCCCTACAGTACCTATTGGGTTTAATATTATATTTTGTGAGTCAATTTCGAACATCCAGGAAGTGGTTCATCTTAGAGGTATACAGAAATAATAAGGCGGAGACAGTGTTTTTGGCCTCGGCGTCGCTTCAATCACTGTACAAGTGATCGCTACGGGCTACGATGCCTTTCTTATTAAAAAAATAGACTACAGCAAATAACAAATTAGTTATTCGAGGGGTCACAATCTTTGATACAATTTCCAATTTCCTTTATCTAGGCGTGCTTTTTGGCAAGGTTCACCCGTTCAGGATTTATCATCACTACAGGTATTCAAATCGTTTGGTTCAGTAGTTGAGTGTAGTGAAGTAGTAACCAGCAAAGCAATCGGACCATTGTTGTTAAATCACATACCATAGCACATGCATGCATGCAAGCATATGAATAAATGTGTCTGAATTAGGTACAACTTAAAAATAATTCTGTAAAGGAAAATAGTGAAAAAATTTGTTGACACTCTTTCTTGAACGGCGCTGGATCCAGTCTCTGTATTCATCTAAACCACCAATAGTGCTTAAAACATCTACCAAGTTACGCTAGTCATTCATAACTTCATAAGTTATCACAGTAAAGCAAACATACCTTTCACACCGCATCAATAAACATCGTTTCTGGTACCGCGTAATTTTAATACGGCATAATATCCGTCCAATCGCATTTCACTCATCAAATATTCATATCCGACACCCAGCAGATAGTCCAACATAACAAATCTCGCAAATCATTCCATTTTCATCCTTATCACGAAGAAAAAGAAGTTATATTATGGAACTTCTTGTGTAGTGTAAACTTCAGGCAGTCACTTGGAATAAAGTCTCATAAATCATGCAATTTTTACACTTATGGCGCTGACTTATGGGTTTTCTTAGAAGATTTCTTGAATTGATTTCTTTCTACTAAGAAAAGCAACAATTAACTCTACCCTGCGCGGGCGCATTTGAATAAATACCAGAATGTGTCTACTGAAGAGCATTTCATTTGCAAACTGACTGGATTACAATTGTAATGAATACTTAAAATTGGAAATGTTTGTGTGTTCACAAAGTGTGAAAAAAAAAACATATTAAAAAGTAAAGTTAAGCGTGTTTATTTTTCTAGACGTTAGCTAATTTCAGGGGTGTTGTTTTGAGAAGACGCTCCGATGATCTAAGTACATACGGCGACACATCAAGCTACACAAAACAAACATAAGCTGGCCACACTATACGTTATTCTACCTACGCGAGGTCAGCTTATTTTGGTTTTGTATAGTTTGATGTGTCGCTGTGTATACTCGGTCTTTCCATTTTCGATTCGTTCAAATGTCAACTCTATTCGAATGAAGTTCAAACAAAAATCACGAAAAATGGAAAATCGAAGCTCCGTGTTTAAGGACTCAGATTTTTTAATTTTTTATATATGGGAGCAGCCGTATTTTCAACATGCAGCGATTATCATTCAGCTAATCTTTGTTTTAATTAAATTAAATTATCCAAGATTTCTCCACCGAAAAGTCATAATTATTTTCAAAAAATTTCGCATGTATATGCGACTTAAGTGTTCACCAAGCTATCAAAATTCCTATAAAAACTCTTTTACTTACGTGATAAGAGTCAAAATGTCTTGAATCGAAGGACTTTGTAAGTTGTACAACGAATGAAGCAAGTTCTCCTATAGTAATAATTACACTTGCATACTAATTATTCTTTGGATAGCGTATGGTGGATTAACATACGTGTACCATAACCACAAGTGTTGAAACTTGCCTAACTGCTGGTCAATTATTACTAGAGTTGCCATGATTTGTGCATTTATGGGACTGTCATACCTAATTATGATACAGTGTCATGTCAAACTGTCAATAAAGGGGAAATATACACCTTATTCCGTTCTTTAAATTAATTAATGAAGTCGATAACGCATTTCCTGATTATACTTAAAAGTTGATAAAGCATCACAGCTTGACCACACTTAAAATTAATATACCTAGACGATATTTATGTAAGTCGGTTCTCTTAGAGCTTTCCATTAAAAAAATGTTCCTCTTTCTTTTTTTCTATGACTTTTGCATAAAGAACGAAAAAATGACTAATTGTATACCAGTAATATTTCGGTAATTACTCGTAGATACCCTTCATCGATACCAAGAAATTATGGTTACCCTAGTAATAGGTAACCAACCGTTAGCCTCAAATATGAATTAACGTTTTGAAATATTTTCAAACCAGTGCGTTTAACGTTGATTTTATATTTAGGAAGTAGCGTGGAATTTATACTTAGTTAATTTTTAGCGACGATTTACTTTTTCATAATATTCTTGTGAAAAGTCTTGATGTTTTTCTAATTCAATGTGTTTATTACAATGTTTTCATATTTGGTTTCGTCTGTTTTATTTTCCGATTATTTTTTTTTGTTTTCTAAGTATGTAGGTATATGAAAAGTCGATAAAAAGCTAGGTAACTCCTACAAGGTATAACAAAACTCACGAATAACATTGAAAGGGGTGTTTTAGACCCTAAAATGGAACAACTTTCACTATGGACATATATTGTCAAAAAAATATGTTAAAAATCACACATTAGTATTGAACTGAAAATCAATAAAATGAACTCTGAATGGCCTATGCCGAATTTATGACAACATTATTTTCCATTCGAATTATTTTCACGAACAATTTAACATCAACTAGCGATTAACATCAATGTTAACCGCTACATAATAGGGCTGCTACAAATATTATGGATTAATACATGCAGTTACATACTACATAATATGTAGCATATAGCATATGCTCCCGACTATTTTCCCAAAGGGGGTAGTCAGAGATATTCTGAAAACCTCAGAACATCCACGTTTCACCAGTAGTACCGAAACTGTCCAGTGTGACGGGGGGTGAGCCCGTCGCCACTTATAATGGACAGTGGGTACAATACATGCCTCGTAATTGAAGCATGCAGGTTTCCTCACGATGTAATATGTAGTTTAATGTAAATCCAACTTATTTGCACCAGGAATTTGGACGTCAAGCAGTTCATTTCAAATACTGTCGTCAACTTTTTCCGTCTAGACAATGACATGCCAGTCGGTGTAATTATAGTTTTAAGGAGATATTCGATAAGCCAAGTCAGATGCATGTTAAAATGACTTGTAAACAGTGGATGAGCTTCAGACCACAAAACAGTTTTTACTGTGTGACCAATTTTAAAATCGCGAAAACAAAAAGAAAATGTTCCATAGTCAATGTCAATTCTACACGACCAAAATGTAAGGGACATCTGATTTCTTTTTATTATTTTGTTCCCAAAGTAAAAGTTGTTCAGTTTGATGGTCTGAAGCACCCATTTCAATATGTAACGCATTTAAGTTTACACCCTGTATTACTTGCCCTCTCGCCCTACTTGTTCTGCAAAAGTTAACTGGCAGCCCTAAATACGACATTATTGGCAAAGAATTGCGCGTCAACCATCAATCAACAATGAGCCAATTTTTATAATTAACCGACATCTGTAACCAAAATAAAGCACCAATTAAGTTACCTACTTTATCGGACAAAAACTGTTAAATACTTCATAATTACAGGTTTTGGTTGCCAAATGTGGTGTTGCATTCGAGTTTATAATGCAGGTGTTATCTTCATGTCATACCTAATTATAAATAACTTTGATGTACAGTCAGCAGCAAAAACGTTCTGAGACTTCAAAATCAAAAACTTGGAAATCAGGGAGTGGAAAGATAACGTAAATTATACAGGGTGTAAGTGACAGCCTAGCATAATACTGAAACCGTGAATTCAGAACATCAAACTGAACAACTTTCACAATGGAGCCACCATCAGGAAACACGAAAAGAAATCACCTGCTACATACAAAACAGCTGTACCTACTCGAATGAAAGGTATGAAACTGCAGATATTTTTCACGTTTACTGAGGGTGGCTTCATAGTGAAAGTTGTTCAATTTGATGGTCTGAATGCACGGTTTCAGTAGTCATTACACCCTGTATAAATTATAATAAAAAATTATAATGCAATACTGCAAATTCAAAATGCGTTGTAAACATTGTAAATCCATACAATCGTACATATTATTGTATCTGATATTGGCACTTACTTTCGATTTTAAGCGCTCTAATATACTTTTCTCCCCTCCAGACGGAAAGCGTTAATTGTCGTCCCGCTGCGCTAAACGAAGTTGCCGCTTTCCACCTCGGTCGAGGAGAAAAATAGTATACCTACTAACCTAGGACAGTAAATAAGAAAGCCCCAGATCACATGTTTGTGAGATCTGAGACCTTTCTTACTTTCCTGTACTCGGTGTGTAATCTACTATTTTTTTATATATATTCATATTTCAGTTATTATTTTATCGTTTTAATGACCATTCGATCATCTGTAAATAAATAAATAAAGATCAATGGTTGAAATATTTTTCGCACTTCTCTATTCGTAGCGCGCTGTTTACACACATAGCTATTATCTCTGATAATCGTAGCCTTAAGCGCGGTTGTAAAAAAAAGAAATCTCAGTCATTTTCACTAACGCATTCGTCACGCAATCTCTTGTTTAACAATCACACTAAATAGAGTCATTTGACGAACTCATTTCTTGTTGTTTACAAATGATTTGAAGAGAAACCTACAGCTGTGGTCTTTAAAACTTAATTGTTATTGTAATTTATTTATTTATTTATTATTATCAGCCACTGATATCCCACTGTGGACCTTTGTCCACCCTTTGGTCAACCTCTTTTCTCCAAGAATCTCAGTTCTGCGCTTCGATAGGCCAGTTCTTAATGAAATCATCAATTTCGTCCCGCCACCTTCGTCTACCTCGACGCCGATTTCTTTTCGTTGGGGACCAGTTGGTGGTGGTTTTGGCCCATAGGTCATTTGGCATGCGGCAGACAGACATGTCCAGCCCAATCCCCCTTCAGATTGCTGGCAGTGGTGGCGACGTCTGTCACTTTGGGTTCTGGGGCGAATGACTTCATTTCTGACTCGGTTGATCAGTTTTAATCCTAGGATGCTGCGCTCCATAGCTCTCTGTCAACCTCTGATCAATCCATTGGAAAAACCTTTTAACTTTATTATATTGTATTGAACATCGCGAACATTCCGCAATATTAATAGAAGACAATGTCATTGTATTGTGAGGCAATTTTTGAAAGTCACTCGTTCAAATCAGCAGTAGAAAATATCAAAATGACTATGGAGAGTATGCATCAGACGATCATGATTTTGAAAAAATTGCTCTTCAGATTCATAACAATGTATACCACTCATGGATTTAAATCATAAAGGATAGCACTCCTCCTTACAAGTATTGATACAAGAAAATTTACGTTCGTCTCCGTCGTCGATATATCCAATTTTGCGTGTGTCCCTTTCTATTCCAATGACGTCACAACGACATGAATGACAATTGAGTGACGTCATGCCAAAACAGACATTAGAAAGGGATAAAGTTAACGTTACTAAAAACAACTACGGAGAAGAACGATCTTAACCGACCACCAAGGAGTATTATCATGTTTCACCGCTTGTTAGGCAGTCTGTGCTCCACTATTATATAGAGAATTCGAAACTTCTTGATACCACTCAAGTGACAGGGCGCAAAGTACGACAACCACAGACAAATACTTAACTTAATAAAGCCTTTATTTCTGATAAGTATTTAGAGTTAAGTACCTACAAGAAAACAATAAAGAGTTCAGACGAAATATCAACATTCTTATCTCTTTACTTTTTTTTAATTCGAAACGTATAAACTAAGTATTATCATGTACTCTGTGTGAGCAATAAACGATTGTGAATTATGAATTATGTATTAAATTAAAAAATTAAAAAAAACTCAATAAGATTGCACAAAATCTCGCAGCTGAGATTTTATGCAATCTTATTGGTTAATAAAACTCAGTTTCCCCGCTCCGCCAGCTAATAGCTCCGCATCCGTGGACAGGCACCCTTAGAGGTCCTGAAAAATAAAAGCGCTGTCTAGTCCCGCCCTATTGATGAATAGACCAAGGAATGAATAGTTTCCAAACAATAAATTATGCGCGAAATAATGTGATTTTTTTATAAAGTGAACAGGCGGAAAAGTCCGCGACAGTAAATTTACAAATTATTTCATTTCCAGAAGTTATGCAAACATCTATTTGCCAATGTATCCAAAAAAAACACCACAACCAATTTGTGTTGTTATCGAATAGTTATTTAACTCTAGAAATATTAACTAAGAAACGTTAATAGATTTTGCAAATGAACCATAATGTTTACACCATAATTACTAAACTTACGTTTATAGTTTTCTTACATCTGAGAATTTGTGCAATGCGCAAGTGAGTAACAATGATTAAGCAATCGAAAGTGGACAGCATCTTGCAAATGAGTCACTGACTGGTTCCATATCAGATACAAAGGATATTTATGCTACCGGGCCAAAATTGTTATGGGTTATTCCGAGGTATTTCCATTTCGAAATGAGATTTTACCATGGAGTAAGAGGAGATGGCATATCGGCTTGTTTCTATAGAAAATTATGTCGCCGACAAAGGGGGTGAGGGAGGGAGGGAGGGGGAGACAAGAAGCTTAGGGGAGCGTGTAATTTCTCTATGGTCGCAGTACAAACTAGTGCCCAGTTGGTGGTTACTGTGCACACTTTGTTACACCATCTCTACCAAGGAGAGTGTGTAATTTCTCTATGGATTTTACCTCGCGTGGTTCTGGCCTAGAATGGAACACACCATTTTTTCATAGATCATTCGCTAAAAGCGCACATTTCTATTACAAATGTACACTTCAACAATTTTTTTGTTAATTACGTACGTAATACCGGCTTCTCTCAAACGCATAAGCATAAGCATATGCTCACGACTTTATTCCCCGAGGGGGTAGTCCGAGACATTCTGAAATCTCAGAACATCCACTTTTCACCAGTAGTACCGAAACTCTGTCCAGTGTGACGGGGGGTGAGCCCGTTGCCACTTAATGGACAGTGGGTACAATACATGCCTCGAAATAAAAGCATGCAGGTTTCCTCACGATGTTTTCCTTCACCGAAAACGGTCACTCAAACGGTGAAGGAAAATATCGTTAGGAAACCTTGCATACACTAAAGAACACATTCCGATGCGTAGGTATACAGAGTGAAATTGATATCATTGGCATCCTTTTAAACTAAGAGTCTACCCATCAAACTAAACAACTTTTACTATGGGAGCAAACCAATCGGATCGGATCAATTTCAACCTGTATATGAAGTCTACCAATCGCGTTGATTGGGGCCCTCCCTGAGGGTAGGCCTGTGTCCTGCAGTGGGATGTATACAGGCTCATGATGAAATAAATTATACTCACATATACAATCATAGTTAATCCCACTCAAATTTATTCTAGAAGACTTTTTATTATGGAAACCATACAACAACGACAAAAACATAAAATATCCATGACCTTAGACCGAACCGGAATTCGAACCCCGGACCTCTGGTTTGGTAACCATTACACCGATCATCGCTGCTGTAGCAATTCTGACCACCACGAAAATAATTGTTACCGTATCGTATACCGTAGAGTTGCGGATTGGAATCCCGTAAGGGTTATAAATATTTGACCCGAGTGATGGATGTTAGTTTCTATATTATGTAGGGTCCTTAATAAGCTGACACTTTTTAAGGGGATGATCAGACCGCAAAACTGAACAACTTTCTCTATGGCACCAACATCGAAATCCCAAAAAAGAATCTCCTGTTCCATACAAAACTGCAAATGTATGACAGCTGTTTTTTTTTCGCGATTTCAATATTAGTCCCATAGAGAAAGTTGTTCAGTTGGATGGTCTGATCATCCTCTTAAGAAATAGTCAGCATATTAAGTTGAACCCTGTATATTCTATATCGTTGTCTAGTCACCATAATACAAGTCCAGGGTATAGATTCTGCTAATTTAAATGTTTCTAAGTAGATTATTTGTGTGATAATGTCCAAGATATTATTAATTAAGGCGGTACGTTTACGCATGTGTCGCCACACATTATCGAAGTCGTCGCAACATAAATCATACCTGCTTGTATAAAAAATAGGTGTCAATGTCGCCCACCGTCAAAATAACTGTATCCAGAATAGACAATGATATCCCTACCATGTTATAATACGAAGAATTCTCAATAAATACGTGCACGACCGTATTGTAGTGTTATAAAGGCCATTTTACTGTGTCACGATTGGCATGCTCGGTGCGTTATTGCATCCTGAATCCTGATTAGAATTTAATTTAGCGACCAGTTTAAGTTGATACGTTGACCCGATCAAGTTGAAGTTTTTAAGTGGTCATAGTTTGTTGGTGTTCTTGCATCACAGTTTCGGAGGAAATGAAGGTTTTTAAACGCAAGCTTAAGGATATTACAAGGTTCATCCTATTTGTTTCATAACGATTCGTAACTATCTTACACCTACCTCTACGTCAAAAAGATAATTTTGAATGTTTCAACTTATCATTCGCTCCCTTGGTAAATCTAGTTATAGAAACATGAAAAACATGTTTTTTAAAAGAATTTGTAGAAGATAAACTATCTTGTCCTTGCTCTGATGGAACACAATAGTGCTAGAATCAGAAAAGGGGTTGGATACAGTGAATCTAACCGGTAGCCACACCTGTGTTAAAAAAATAGCACAATACCTGCCATGCAGTAGAATTTTTAATACGGTACCTGTTTATTACCTTCTGTAAGTTCTTCTATAAGTAATTTATGTACGATTTGCAACACCACTGGCTTTTCAGTGAAGGAAAACATCGTGAGGAAACCTGCATGCTTCAGTTTCGAGGCATGTATTGTACCCACTGTCCATTATAAGTGGCGACGGGCTCACCCCCCGTCACACTGGACAGATTTTCGGTACAACTGGTGAAACGTGGATGTAAGGTTTCAGAATATCTCTGACTACCCCCTCGGGGAATATAGTCGTAAGCATATGCTACGCTACCTTCTGTAATTTTCAGCGCACATGGTATTTCAGTGCTAGTTTAAGCTGCATTTCATCGAATCTAGAACGTACTCTATAATTTTCCCAAACTCCATCGAATCCTAGGTGGGCACTTATCTTCAAGATCGAAAATGAGATTTCATCAATATCTTCACGTAATAGTGATTTGTCTTATTTGCTTTACAGTGTTTACTATCGATATCGGTTGTTTGATGGAGAAGCAATCATCTAACGTAATATTTCGCTTTCAACACTCAATGTACTGTAATGCGTGCACATATGGCAAATAAATCGCTGCGATCATGAGAAATGACGTTTCGTTATCTACCATTAAGTAGCGATGGCAAAACAATAAGGAAAAGAAAAGATTCACAGGAAAACCAGAATTGTTTACATAGGTTCAGCAAGTAAAGGATGGCACATACCTCGCAGTACTGATACAAAATTATAGTCGGTAATGTACACACAAAAAAACCGGAAATCGATCTACAGGATAGCCGTTCGGCACACATGTACTTTAGATCAGAACAATATTTAAATAAGAAATCGGCTCGTGAAGCCCTTTTATTTGATACCCCACATGATAGGTTTCAGAACAATTCCAATCCCATACATTAAATTGATGACGTCATAACTCCTAAGGGAAATATTTTTAAGAACTGCCGGTCAAAATGATTGTTCTGACCTAAAGTACATGTGTGCCGAACGGCTATCCTGTACATCGAAATGCGGCTTTTTATCGATTTTGGCTTTGTAGGGCTAGCACTATTAGGAATAAAGACTCTGGCGTGGAAAACATGCCCGATGGGATACAAAAGACAGAAAATGAAGTACTCGACTTCAGAAGACGTACTGTTTTAAGGCACGTCCTGTTCTGGTTTTTATTTTGTGAGTCCACGAAGGGTCAACTGAGCAGTGAAATAACTCAAGCAACTGGCCTAAAAGCACCCCAAATGGGTATTGACCCCAGCATTAGGACATTGTTGGGAGCAATATAGGGCGTTGCTAGGTCAATTTTGGGTGAAAGAGACAGATGGGTGCGAGTTGCACCCAATTTTTGGTTTTAGATATAATTGGGAGAGGACTATGTAGAACACTGAAATAGTGATTGTGTGCAGGGTGTGTATAGCCATGTCTATTCTATGCTGGGAAGAGGAGAAATAAAGAGTTAAATATAAATTTATATTTTCGAATAGATAGGTCGCACTAATAACTAGGCTAAATTCGTGCCTTTCAAATTGGCACTTCTATCTTTGCTAGAAGTTAATAATATTGCGTAAATCAATATAAAAACCAATCAATAACTCTATAAAATGAATTACAACAATATCAATAACCATAAAAATGTATGTCTTAAAAACGATGTCTCAACGTATCTGTGCTGCTATCGGTAAAACCGCAAAGTTTTCGCATCACATCTTAACGGTCACTTTCGATTCATGTGCGTTAACTCTAGTAAAAAATATTACAAACGGTATTTTGTATTTCGACATTACATATTAATAAATTAATGCGGCAAATAAGAAGCTCCTACAAAAAATATACTTTTGAGATATCTACAGTTCAATGTTATATCTCGGAAAATTGTGAAAACCTCCGTTTATAATTTAGGAAATATTGCACCAATTCATCTGCCATGATGGTAATTGAGCTAAACCTAGCTATTGCAAATTGCATTTCCTTAACTATACCTGCTTCTATTTCAATACCTACACCTAATTGCCAAAATGATTAAAGAACAAATTCTTATTACCAGGCCGGTTGAAACCAAAAAGTCCGTTATGGTCCTGCTGACATCACGCACACCACTTTCGATCATCCAAGCCGTGCTCTTGCGCAACTCGTGCATCTGCAACTGCATTCCATACGCTCATTAATTCCACTACATCCGAATGTGGGTGACATTCAGACTTGTTCATAATACTGGTCTTTTGACCTTCAAATGTTGTTAATGTCTGAGAACTATGTCTAGTCTATCATAGCAGCAGATACTGATTGATATAACTAGTAATTAATAATCACGAAGAATGATTTATATGATACGTGTTAAAAAATGAACGAAAATTCTGAAAACACCGATCAATATTTGACGATTTGGCACTTTTTAGTGTTCCGTACCAAAATTGGCAAAACGAAACCCTTATGGATCCCCGTGGTCTGTGTCCGTCCGTGTCTGTCTGTCCGTCCGTCCGTCTGTCTGTCACAGGCATTTTTCTCCGACCGTAAGACCGTAAGACACAGGAAGCTGAAACCTGGTACAGTTATAGCAATTAACGGTCCAATGACACCGTTTGGAGGACGGAAAGAGATGAAAAACTAAATTTTTGTATCTACTACATCGTGTAGGTAAAAAAAATAGTTCAAATGAAAGGTTATAAAAATACGATTCTAAACATGTTTTTCTTTCATTATTCTTTGAATCTATTCAGGTTTCAGAACAAAATCTTTCAGTAAACTTAGAAAAACTGCTGTCCCTACCAATATTTCAGAAACAAGAGCCATGTAAAGTCTGAAAATAATCACGAGCATTAGAAATAAGGTGTAATTAGATGGCGGGATGGCTTGTCAGGCTGGCACCGCTGGCACTAACTTGGATAGTTATTTTCAATCGAAATAAAAAATGAACTTTTGACAAAAATTGGGAGCTGCTATTTTTGAGTTTGTAAAGTTAGAGGTGTTCACTCGTGACTTGTGTAATAAAATAATCTAAACTTATATAAAACTGTAACAGAAGCGTGTCTGTGCATTCAAGATATTTTGTTTTTAGGTAAGTAGGTATCTCCAATCAACCTTTTTTAGATTTTTTTTGTCTGTATGTTTGTTTGTTTCTTTATTTGCAACAGCATCACGCAAAAACTACTGAACCGATTTTTATGAAACTTTTTTTGATAGTTTGTGATTTATTTGTGCGGACGAAGTCGCGGTGAAATAAATTAATAAGAACATGATCTTCATCATCATGTTTATTATTTAAAAAAAACTTACAAAAACGAACCTTGGACAAATTGCCACTGATTATTTGCGATGTGTCGAAAACCACTCCTGCGCATGAGACGACCTCGGTTTGGCTAAATCTCTCTCATCTTTGTTTGCTAAAGGCGTGCCTTGCTTATACATAATCAACTGCGTGGTGAGATGAAGTAGGTATCAATACAAAATGATGTATTGAAAAAGTATATGTTTAAATAATCATCCATAGCATACCAAAATGTTATAATATCATCGACAATTTCACGACTTTTAATTGTAAATGTTAACTCAACAACACAATTGTTATATTGTTTTAAAGATAAAAACACATAAAATTTTTAACACTTATCAGAACTTTTGTTATTTTAGGCGAGGTTATCCGAGTGCAAGCGTCTCTTTCTTACAAGCATAAGTTTGCAATTAGCCATCGCGCTTCAATTGAAAGCAGGATCGCAAAAAACGTATTTTTCATAATTTGTTTTCAGACTTTATAACACTGTTTTTCATGTTTCGTTCGTGTTCAAAAAACTAGTGAGTGACCGGATCATACCGCCTTAAGAGGCGAAGTACTATCTGGGTGGATCAAAGGAAAGCATAACAACCACCTCCGAGTAAAATATCTGAATTATCCAGGGTGTAAATTTAAACAGGGTGCTTCAGACCATCAAACTAAACCACTTTTACTATGGAATCTTAACTTTGAAACAGCGAAAAAGAAAACAGCTGTTCCATAGATGCCTCGATCAAAATGTACGAAACAGCAGATTTGTTTTTTTTGCTATTTCAAAGTTGTTCCCTTCGTAAAAGTTGTTCAGTTTGATGGTTTATCTAAAGCACCCCTTTATGTATGTAATGCATTTAAAGCCTGACCAGAAAAATAATTAGAACGAATTTTTGTACTTGTAACATTGAAATTAAAGGCTATAGTCGATTGTAGCGCCCCCAAAGCAGGTTTTTTATTTACCTGGTCGGGCTTTAAGTTTACACCCTGTGTTATATCGAATATGGTTTTCCAATTATTTTTAAACCTTAAGATAGGGTTTTATCCTAAATACATACAATTATAATATCATCATCATCATCATCTCAGCCGATGGACGTCCACTGCTGGACATAGGCCTCCCCCAAGGATCGCCATAACTTGCCATGTTGGGGGGGTTTTGCCATAATCGCCACGCTTGGCAGGCGGGTTGGCGATCGCAGTGGTTTTAGATGGGTATACGCAGAGGACGCTGCTGCCCATCCTCTGGTAGATCCTTTAGTGGCCTTTTACGACACCCAAAGGCAGAAATGGGGTGATGCTATTCTTAGCCGGCACCACACGGAACAAATTACATTATTATATACAGATTATAATATGCTAAAAAGTAATTGTTGCACCAACATGCCACTTGTAAGCTTCTGACTATCCCAAATATGGTATGGTCATGAGTGTGAGTTTATATGTAATTGAATGTATCGAATATTTCATGACGCCCACTAATCTTTTCAACTGGACACTACTAAATATTAAATATTTTAGTTACAAAGTTTTACCAGTAAGCAGCAACAAGGTGTTAAGCAAGCACACGCTTCGTTAAGCTATTCTATAATCTCGGTAACCTGTCATTCTATTTACTCAATGTTATAGCTAATAGTTAATGTTTGAATGGCCTCAAGACTGTTTCGAGTGAAACTAATGAAGCGGTCGGTTATGAACTTATGACCCTTGACTTGTCTTCTATTTATAATATCCCATAGTTTTATGAAGTTGCTACTGTTTGGAGTTAAACGGTTTTTTAAACTGAGAAAAGATTATTAATTTGATTAATAGGTAGGTATTATAATTAAGATTAGGTTTATAATTTTAATGTGTTAATACTTGTAGTTACATATTAGCTGTTTTCATTTATATTTCCATTTTGTATATTTATTATCTTCCATTAATAGGTAATCCGTTTATTTATTCCTTTTAATCTCTTTTACACCTGCCTAAATTGTTTATTAATTATCTGGCAGTTATTAGATGTTTTACGCAACTTGGCACACTTTTGAATGAATAAATCACTCTATAGAATTGGAACAAGCCCGCGTGCGAGAGCAAATCCACCCTAGAACTGTTATTTTGCACTATCTAGTTTAATAAACGAAGTACCATGTTATCTAACGTCCCTATAACGAAACTAATAGGTATCTTTCGATTAAAGTCAAAGTCAAAGTCAAAGTCAATATAATTTATTCAATATAGGAGCTTGAAGCACACTTATTAAACGTCAAATCTTTTTTAAGCTACCACCGCGTCGGAACGTGTTGTCGCTGTAGAGAAGATGCGGCCAGAAACTCTACAACATAACACGACTTAAAACTATTACAATATAAATTCTTAAGCTACTGTTATGTATACAATAATACATAGTCTATCTAATAAAATAGTTGATACTTTACAGTAATGTAAATAAACTATAAGTTAGTGACCTCAGACCCAAGCATTTTGATCATTTAAATAATCATCCAGTTTATAATACGCTTTCTTACAGATAACATTTTTGATCTTAGTTTTAAACATGTTTTCGGAAAGATTCAAAATGGTCTCGGGGATTTTATTATAACAACGTATACAGTGACCCATGAAAGACGTGTTGACCCTACTAAGCCGAAAGTGCGGAGATATCAGTTTATTTTTGTTTCGAGTGTTGTAATTATGGACATCACAATTTTTTGGAAACAAAGACAAATTTTTTCTTACATATAAAATGTTTTCATAAATAAACTGTCCATTAACTGTTAAAATATTAATTTCCTTAAAAAGGTCGCGAAGCGAATCACGACAGCGCAAACCATATATTGCTCGAATTGCCCGTTTCTGTAGGATAAAGATTGTCTCAATGTCTGCAGCACGACCCCACAATAAAATACCATAGGACATGATACTATGAAAGTAACTGAAATATACGAGTCTGGCAGTTTTAATATCAGTTAGTTGTTTAATTTTTCTGACTGCATTTATGCTGCAGAACTTAGCCTACCAGCCAGAGTTTCAATGTGGGAACCCCATTGCAGCCTAGAGTCAATCGTTATTCCCAAAAACACTGTATTATCAACAAAATCTAGACTATTCCTGTTTAAAATTACTTGATTATCTACAATTGGTACGTTCGGCAAAACAAATTTTATACATTTCGTTTTTTTTGCATTAAGTGCGAGATTATTTGCGTTAAACCATTACTCTAGATTGTTACATAAAGCTCCAATTAATGTCGGTATCGAATACAACGCAATGTTACAAATTAGTATGTGATTAATAGCTATCAGAAACAAATGGACATCTGACAGGCACAATCGGAATTGGATTAATTATCCAATTGGACCATTTTACATAACAGAGTTTCTCTCATGATTGTCTCTTACTAATACTTAATATAAATGCGAAAGTATAGTATGCTTGTTGTTGTCTGTCTATTTGTTTGTTACTTTTTCACGTCGAGAAAGCCGGTAGTTTGTGATGGCTAAGTATATTCTAGTGAATTTTACGTGGACATGATAGGTTAGAAAAGATATTTAGATACAGCTGTGTGATTTATAATAGAGTCAAATAAACAGCCTTTGCAAGCTCCCACTTCTCGCAAAATACAAATATTATAAGTTTGAGTGTAGAAATACACCTCCCGACGACGATCTAAAAAATGACACCGACTGGTGCGTCGCCGGTATAATGAAAAAGCACTGCAGTCATTGCATGCGTAATTTACGTCGCGTATTTTCGGCAGTTGTATTCCGACACTTCTTCTTCTTCTCTTCCTGTCACCTCTACATATACAGGGTGTAAGGAAAAGTATTATTAACCTTCTCTACCCAATCAAACTGGACAACTTTTACTATGGAAGCAAACCTATCGGAACAAAAAAAATACCATCTGTCCCATACTAAACTGCAATACCTACTCGATTCAAACGTATTTTTTTTGTTCTGACAGCTTTGCTCCCATAGTAAAAGTTGTTCAGTTTGATTGGTACCTACAGTATGTGGTTTAAAGGTTGATACTTTTCCTTACACCCTGTATATAGGGTTCGGATAATAACTCTCTACCGATTCTTACACTAAAGGTCATAAATTCGATTGATCTTATATTCGTTACTAGAACCGCAGATCGCAATAGTTTCTAGAACTAATTAGTCGTATATTTTGTATGCTGAAACTAAGTCGAAATGATTCTAGCCAAATTTTTGTGCTTTCGCACACCGCTTTCAATCTGGTCCTTTTAATAAAAAAAGTGGATCACTAAAATTGTTCTTTAGTCAGTCATGTTTTGGCTCATTTGATTCGATTAGGATACCTAGGCAAGAAAACTATTGCTGAGCTCCTGGACACCACAGCCATTTGTGAAACTGTCACTTTACATAATGCACTGCCAGTTAGACACCCGGGACCACAATCTCTTCCTATAGATTGTCTGTCGATTAAGGCTAGAAAGTGCAGTAATTTTATTACGTCGCCTTATTAGAATAATTTTCTGACAGGCTCGTAAAGTTGGAAATCACTAGAAATTTACCTATCTTGCTAAAATGTTTAGCTAAATATGTAAAATTCATATAAAGTGCATCTAAAATTAATTTGATTATACCTATTTGAATATTAATTGTAGTGAATTTTAGTCGTAAAAAAGCTGCTGAATTGTTTGTGTCTGTTGAGATTAATGTAGCTTAATTATTCTTAAATCTCATAATTTTTAGATAATTTGGTAGAACCGTTCTTAATGTTTTTAATTAAATTGATTAATGTTTCTACTCAACTTCAGACGCCAGGGAGGTTTCCACACACGTCATATGACCTAAATCGCCCCAATACAAATAAATTTTATTGTACCTACTATGTAGTAAGAATACAGTAGGAATTAAAAGCAATAAAAGGATTTTTTTTATTTTTATCCCTGTTTACCAATAAAATAATACGTTTACTTATTTTTATATCGATCGCGTGAATTTAAAGTTACCACAACCTCACACACACATAGTCAAGGTGGAAAACTTTTAGAAGCTGGTTCTTAATGGAATAATGCATTTGCATTGGCTGCAAACATGTAAATTAATAAAGAAAGTTATTCAAAATGTTATATTTAGCATTTATGTTTAACATGCTTGTTTGTTTAGCATGCATAATATGCTTAGGTATGTTTTAAAACTATGATTGTATTTATTTTATTTTCAAATTAAACTTTTTTCTGGAAATATACGTGCGTGTTCGTGCTTTATCAATTATATTCCAAACGTAATTATATTAACGTGTATTTTTTTTTAGCGACTACAAGTTTTGGTTCAAATTTTTAATTTTACACAAAGGATTTATCTGCAATAAAATATGCATAATAAAGTCCAAATGGGGTACGACGGATTTATAATTTATTAGTCGAGGTCATCGGAATATAAACACTAAAATTAAAATTGATCTTCTTCTTCAGTTCCGCCTAGACTGACTCATCTGAATATGGATTAGTTAAAATAGAGGTCATCATTAATAATTAACTAAAAATTTGCTAATATTGTTTGAATTTAATAAAAACCGAAAGTCTTATTAATCTGTGAGAACGGTAAAAAAGAAAATCGGCCGATGTACTCTAGTTACCATGTACGAGAAAAAAAACAGCAGACATTTTAAACGAAGTTTTGTCACTGTTTATGTTTATTTAAGTATAATCATGCTTATGACACAGTTCCGTGACTGACAGACCGATAGACAATGCATCTAAACCTCTGAATATAGAAACTTGAAATTGGAAATATAGATTCTACGGAGGACCCGTGACGGCACATGGGTGCACTAAAGGATTTATCGATATTCTAATTTCACATAGACGAAGTCTCGGGCAATAGCTAGTTATGGTATAAAGTATAATATTATACCTATTATTTTTAGCTGTAAAACTTTACTGCCTAAATAATATAAGCACAAAGTGACTGAAACTACTTTGTATTAAAAAAGTTTTTAGTAGCTGAAGTATGTACGTATATGCTCACGACTATATTTCCCAAGGCGGTAGTTATTATTATTCTACCATATTATAAGGATATTATCCAGAACATGCATTTTACAAGAAGTCTTCTTGTTCGAGTGGTTATTGTAGCAAATTCTGACTACCTCTAAAAGGGATCATGGTCGTAAGTTTATGTATTTACCTGTTTGTATGTTTTTCATAGAATACCTACTTAGGTTTAAATTTATTGTTAATTTGAATACCTACCTAATTTTATTGTATCAATAGGTACAGTAAATCGTAAAAATTGTTTTGTTTAAAGTTCTTTTTTTAAACCTACAGATTCATCGAATAAACTCACCAAATATTATTTCTGATCAACTCAAAACTGAAAGTCCAAACAAAAATAAACACTGCACAGTTGTAAAAAAACCACAAACACTGAAAAAAGAAAAGTCCAAAAATTCACCGGATAAAAAATTGCACAATTTAAAAATTCGACCGTTTATCTCGAAGGTTGCACACTATGGTATTCTAGACTTTATGTTTAAACTTTAGGGTTGACAATCGCGTACGAAGCGACGTAAAAAGATGCGCGATACGCACGCGTGTTGGCGGCGTCGTGTGTGCCGCTATTTTGCGCGAGCGCACCTGTGGTTCGCCCACTACGGGCCTTAGTGGATGACATGGAATTTAGGCAAAACCACCAGGTTTCCTTTTTGAAAAAACAAAATTGAAAAGGACATTTATCGAACGTTTAAAAGTCACTCAACTCAGGTAAAGTACGTTTTTTTGTTTGGAAAAAAGGATTTGAAAAAGATCATTGATCTTTTATTCTAAAAGGTTTCCTCCTAACAAATAAGGATGAGGAGTTGGCCCTACTCTACTATACTCTGAAATCGAATCCAAGATCAAAAATTTCAAACAAAAGAGCCTCTTTTGTTTGAAATTGTTTAAGTAGAAGTACCTACACAGAGGAATTTTATAGAGCTGTGTAAGAAAGCTCGTTCGCATGGAGTTCGGAAAACCCCATTAGAGGTAGATTTTCGAAAATTCCTTGCTTAGTGCACCTCTACATCCTCTACAGAATATAAATATGTTCCAAGTTTCATGTTTCTTTATTTAGGGGTTTAGGCTGTGCGTTGTCTGTCGTCAGTCACAGAACAGTTTTTATATGTCCGTAGATAGATTTGAATCTGATCTTGAAAAATATAATAGCTAGTAAAACACACATAAACTCACTATCATAACCTTTTAGCTGCGATCAGAAATATTGCTACAACTACAAGAGATTTAATGGAGGATTGAATGAGCGTTTAAATAAATTGTTGTTATCATTATTAAAAATAAAATAAAAATTTTACGCATCAATCAAACCTTCCTAAAAACCTTCTTAAAAGCTTTATAAGACTAATCTTTCTTCAAACTATGACCTCGTCAAGAAAGCTAAACTTACACCCACGTCTAGTAGTATACAATGCATGTCATATACTGCATTGTACAGTTATCATAAAAAGACGTTGATGCATAATATGTAGGTAGGTACTTAAGACGTATCCCCCACTGAACGACCTTGACCCTTTCAAAGCCACCTCTACGTCATTTTGGTAGGTAGATAGGTATACCTACTTTTGACTGGCTTGTCCTGTAAGAGCATTCGATACTACGTGTTAGAAAAACTCATTGGTAGGTACATATCATGTCATGTCGTCAGTGCGGATTCGAACCCGGACCTCAAGATTGAGTTTCTATGCCTCTCCGCAACGTGCCACCGACGCTCTTACTCAAACAATAGGAACATAATAATTCCCTGGTGCGTTACGGAATCGAACCCGCACTTTCATCGGTCACCAGCCGCTTACCGCGTGCCTGCCATTAACCGTTAACACGCTTTCCTTATAATTGATGAGTTAATTGCTTATTAGTCGTCGATACTTTTTAATTAGGAGTTATAAGGAGGGTTCTGCGCATGATGTTAATATTCTTGATTGAGATCTTTTAGTAGCGATACTTTATCTTCTTCTTATCGAGTGGGCTGCAAGCCCTGGTGTCAGATTTTATTCAAACCGCCTTACGGCCTCTGACGTGGTTTTTATGTAACGACTACTACCACCAGAGATAGTTGCCGGGACCAACAGCTTAACGTGCCATCCGAAGCACGGAATCATCTTTCTTTTCAGACAATCAGGTGACTCAGCCTGCAATGTCCTAACCAACTGGGGAAAAACGCACAAAGTGACATTTCACTAGGTGCCCCCCGTGGGAATCGAACCCACGACCTCCGTGTCAAGAGCCCAATGCTCTTAACCATTAGACCACGGAGGCGATACTTATTATTGGGCTTTTATAGCCTCAGGGTTAAAAGCCCCCATATCAATAAATAAGATACCTATTATTTTAAGCCTGCGGTAAATAAAGATAAAGGTAGTTCAGTATTTCAGATCCACATTTTTGTTATTGCTAATCATTATTTCCTAATATAATTTAATAGTAACGGTAGCAACAGTTTATACAGGGTCCTTCTTAATAAACTGACACTTTTAAATGGGGATGATCAGACCGTCAAACTGAAAAACTGTCTCTATCGCACTACAATCGCAATCGCGAAAAAAAAAAGCTGTTCCATACAAAGCTGCAAACCTACTCGAGCCAAATGTATGGGACAGCAATTTTTTTTTCGCGATTTCGATATTGGTCCAATAGAGAAAGTTGTTCAGTTTGACGGTCTGATCATCCCCTTAAAAAAGTGAACTGTATACCTAATTTTTAATATTTTATCACTGTCTTTTCGGTGAAGAAATCATCGTGAGAAGACTTGTATCCTTCAATTTAGAGGGGTATAATATTGGTGTCCACATACATACATACATAAACTCACGACCGTAATTTCGGGGTGGTCAGAAACATATGGTAATGTCCACGGTCCATCAAAAATTACTAAGGGGTATACTTGTCACACTGGACAGTGTCCGAACTCTACACCTGGGGCCTAAACATGACAATTGTAATTTTCAATGATAATTCAGGGTACATTGCTGGTTACTAATGGCGTTCAACGATATGAGTCCTCACATTCGCAGTAAAGTATATCAAATTGTCATTGTAAATTACAATTTTCTTTTTTATAAATATACTAGAGTTAACCCGCGACTTCGTCCGCATAAATTTATAAATATACTTGAGTTAACCCGCGACTTCGTCCGCATAAATTTATAAATATACTTGAGTTAACCCGCGACTTCGTCCGCATAAATTATATACCAGATTTTAAGTCAGAACAAACAAAAAAAGTTTCATCAAAATCGGTACAGTGGTTTTTGCGTGATGCGCGAACAAACAAACAAATAAACTAACAAACAAACAAACACACAAACAAACAGACAGACATAATTTCTAAAAAAGGTTGATTTCTAGTCAGGGATACCTAAAAACCATACCTATCGTAATCTTTTTTTTGTAAATATCTTCAATGTACAGACACACTTCAGTTACAGTTTTATAATAGTCTAGATGCGGTAGTGAAATTATGTATATTTGAAATATAGTTTAATACGGGGAATACAGTCGTGAGCTCATGTTACTCCGCGTAATTCGTCAATTCTCTGTCTACAAAAAAAGGAATACTCATACCAAGATGTATGATGTATGAGTGCGCAATGAACAGGTCTTTCAATCCTTATGATACAACGTACGGAACTCCGAACATTCTCGTGCGTAGAGTTTCCGATACGACCAGTTTTTTTTTATATTTTAGTAACAACCGGTATCGAACTTTGTACAAACTGACCCAGTTATATAATTGAATCACGTCTTGTTCACACACCAATAATACACACTTATCTTTACAGGGTGTTAAAAATAATTGCAAAAACTAAAAACCTTGTACAGGCTGGATAAAAAACACCACTGAATCTTCGGTTAAGAAAGACTAATAGTAAGGAAACCTGCATACGCTGAAGATGAAATTCGAAGAAATGTAAATATAAAAATCTTGGACATTGTCACACAGATTACTCATTCCCATTTACACTCAGTTGCAGAAACGCTCATTCAAATTAATCCTTCATTTAATATATTGCTGTTACTTTTTGTTTTGTTGACGTACCTACCACGCTTAGAAAAAGTGTATGTCTAGAATGAGCCTCACACTTGTTCCGTATAAAACAAAAGGGGCTAACTTTCTTAGGTTGGTGTGCGTGAGGCGCCATACTAATTATGTATGTGTGCGTGTATATGTATAGGGTTTTGGAACCAATACCAACCAATCCAATTTTTTTCCAATGTTTGGTTCCAATTTTTTTCGACGCTTTCGTAGCTTTGACTGTCTATCTTGATAATCTAAGCTACCACGTAATCTCTTGCTAGCTTTTACTTAGCTTACAAGCTAGCAAGAGATTTAATGGAAGATTAACTTAAATGAGCGTTTCTGAAACTGCGTGAGAGAGTACCAGAAGCTAGAACGGTATTTCATAATAAATAATGACAGGTATACTTAAAATATGTACCGAGATGACTGACCAAGTGTGCCAGTTTGTATGGACAAAGTGCACCAGTAGTGAGTTTCAACCTAACGCGCTTTGGGCCTATCCATTAATTTTATTTTGATCGAAGTATGTAGGTACCCACCCTACCTAGCAGTTAGAATGATAGAAGCTGACGATGATAATAAAACGAAAAAAAAACGAATTCGAGGTTCACACAAACTCGAACGTATTTGTACGATCTCATGGCCATAATCCTTACCTCTTTTCGATTTTAGCCGACGCTTTTTAGCCGATTTACGATCATTTCGTTACCACCTTGTATGTTAGTATACACATAGGCTATTAGTAAGCAGCACTAACTGCTTAGCACCATGTATGTCCCAAACAACATTCTCTACTAGGTCAAATCGCGTAGAAAAAACTAAGATTGCCAAATAAGACTTAAATGCAGCGTAAAGATCTAAAGATTGCGCTAAAGTTATCTTATAGGTAAAACGTTTTGTTTTGCAAAAGTGCGTAACACGAACCAGATACTAAGAGGACCGGGCGAAAGCAGTGGAGCACCGTGATGCTAATGGAGCACTGACGTCACGAGGGGGCGGGGCCTACTCGATCAGTCGGCTACCATCGGTTACGAATGGCGCGCGAGTCGTTCCGCGCACGTTTTGCTCGACAATATTCGTTTTTTTAATAAACCCGTGACATTAGTCGTATAAAGATGAAGTGTTGCATTCCTACACGTAAAAATTATTCGGAGAAGCACCGTAATGCCACTGAGTCGATTTCATTACACAGGTAAGTATTTTTTTGGTAATTTTCATGTCGTTTTTGTTAAGAAACTTCTAGAATAACTGCCGATTTCCATCTTACACTACCCGACAAAAGATGGCGACACTTGATTTTTCTTAAAACATCGAAGTTCCTCCTATTTATATTCAAATTCCAATTTGTTAATGTTTAATCGTATGTTTCTTGATTAAATAAATCTTTATTATGTTTATAGCTCACGTGTTTTGTGTAAAAATAATTTCAATGATTCGTTAGAACGCCACCTATCGCTGAGTAGTGAGTGTCACGTCTCTATAGTGTATCCTAGAGAGACACCTACGGGGAGTAGCGGAAGTATCGAATAATTCATCGATTGAGCTAATTTCACTATACTTCGCTAGATGGCGCACACAGGCTCCCCCCCCACAGAGCTCCCTCACCCCCGCGCGTTGTCACGCTACGCTTGCCTATTGAAATGAATAACGCCCCCTCCTCTTTGATTGTACTCCATGGTGCGTAAGTTTTGCCATTTTAAATACCTACTGCATAATCGATTAGTCAATGGTCTCATCTCACAAAAAAAAGACAACAATGGGGTAAATGCGCATTAGATAACCTACCTACATACCTACAGTTACACTATACCAAGTTTATAATGCTTTCGGATGTACACACGGCGACACATCATGTTACGCACCTTATATACCCATAACTACACTACGTACAAAACACAAAATAGTGCGGTAGACAGCCTGCATAGACGCGGCTGCCGGCGCGGGCGCAGCGTGCCGTGTGACGAAACAACAACAATATACAGCACCCTCTTGCACGATTCGCAGCGTTCAACTTCTAATACATCAAAGTCCAAACAGGGTAACCTGACCTGTCGCTGTGAGTACTGTTGACTATTATTAAAACCACGAACCAATCACGATATTCTACGGTTGGGCACCAAAAATGGTATGATTCTATTGGTCGATTGATTTCGGGCCTGACGCATGAACGACGTTATCTGATTTCAGTCAATTGACTGCACGGCAGTCAATTTCCCTCTATAACAACGTAGCCATAAGGTTGATTATTTATCCAATGGTTTCGAGTACCTACCGTCAGGAAATGTTAGCCCCTGTCTGCGCGAACGAAGATTGACGAACGGAATTATTTTCCTGGTCGTACTGTACATAATCATGCAACAAAAAACTTACTACAACATTTTTTTTCAATGTGGTCTAAATCTTGCACCTTATGTGTGTTAGCACGGGTCACTTTATAGGAATAATGTCAAGTAATACCTATTCACTTTCCTTTCGCCATAAAAACATTACAATCAAAATACATAGGATCCCATACACGCTTCAAATGATATTTATTTATCCACAATAAGTCCGTGTATCTGTTTTAATAAGTACAAAAAAAAAGTTCAAAATAACCTTCACTTGTTAAGATGACATAATTTGGTTACCCAAATTGAATTGATTTACGAACTTTATTACACCTTCATGACTCGTAATTATTACACGTCTTAACTCTTATGAATGTGTGATTGTGTGAAAGGCACAAAACACACATTTCCATTTCATCTTGTAAGTGGAACACTACAAATTCACAGATTTCATTTTGTCACCTCTAAAACTATAGTAAGTTATGTGTTCGCACTTATTTTTAACATACTATTGTCATATGCGTAATTATAAGCAATAACCATAGATATATTATTAAGCCGTTGTGATTCCGGCTTAGAATGGACCACCGCTATTCATCCCATGGGAGGTGACTAAGGGATTAAAGGATTATGCAGTGTATTTGTGGCCGAAAGGCTAGCTACTTACGAGTATACACTTTCACGTCAATCCTTCATGAAACGTAAAATGCTAAATGTGAGCATTTCTACAACTACATGGGTGGATGCATATCTATCGGAGCCGAAGGAGGTGAAAGAATCGAATTTCCTTAATGACGATTCGTCCGATTTCCGTCCGTCATAGAATTTCATACAAAGAACTTTTTTTTTTATGGATTTGCTCTTGACCTCTATCTAGTCAAAGGACAAAGATGGGATCGAAGATGTAGCGAGCTTACCCAGAAGTGCACTGGCACTCCTGCACACTGTGGGGGATCGTTCAGCCGCCACCACACTTGGTGGCTTGTGAGCCGTTGCCCGGGGTGGACCGCTAGGAGGTAGATCCCCAATCTCCCCAAACCTCGTTCGCGAAGCGAACGAGCCGACGGAGGCGAAAGAATCGAATTTAAGAATTGGTTGTATGAAATTATATGACTCCTCGGCCCTCGCACACTTATCCGCAGCGAATATTAATTTTCTGTTTCCTACAGCCAAACCATAAAACATGGTTTTGTAGGACTTTATGTAAAAAATGTATTTCGAAACTTATTATTAAATAAATTAAAAAAAAAAAAAAAACGGACGAATCGTCAAGTTGTAGCAATGTTTCTAACCACCCGGAAAGGGATTACCGTCGTGAGTATATGTATGTATGTTTGCGGCTTGAAATAGACGACCGCGTTTGCGTGGGTGTCATCCGACACGACTAAGGGTTTTCCCATGAAGTTATTTTGAATCTCTCTCCTAAAATTTCGTTTCCCAATAAAATATGTTTGTATTTAGGTACAGCAGCCCAGTAGCTACTTAGTTTATAACAGTTGCTGGCGCTTTCACTGACCAATGACCAGCCATTACCGTGTGAATTGTCTTACACGCATGCGTGGACACGCAATCCTCTCGTTTAGATCACTTTTTATCATGATCTTACATTTTTTCTTCGTGTACATATACAATAACACTTTGAAACATGCAATATTTATGTTAACAAATAGTTTTTTTTGTATATTTACATGGCAAGTGTGAAAGAGTTAAGTAATTGAAGATGAAAGGTGCCGCCCACTAGGTAACTAAAATAAAATTATCAAAGGGGGAAGTTATGTGAATGTGGTAGTAGGAACGGGTCGCCCTAGACCTTTTGACTATTTATTATAAGGACTAGCCTTGCGGTAGCATTTCCCCTCTGCCACGGTATAAGATCGTGATTGATCGCATTTACATTCAATTTTATACCTTATCACTAAACGACACAGTCTATAATTGCAAACCAATAAATTCGAACTTAGAACGTTTGAGGTTTACAGAAGACATTCATGATTATTAACATTCAAAATTAGAATCTAGAAATATGGGGAATAAACTCCAAAGTTGCGGATTTCATGTTACCTCGTTCCGAGTCGCCCACCGCAAAAAGTGGCAGAAATGTTTGTTGGTAGAATTACACGCGTAACTAGTCCACATATAAGTAGTCAAAGCCCTAGACGTAATACACTGATCAACTCTGCTCTTGTTAATTAAGAAGGATCAATCCACTTTATAATATAATGTAGACTGTATAGAAATTTATTATTATTTTATTACTGTGGACCGGCACCAAAAACTGACAACAATATTTTCAAACAAGAATGAGTAGGGTAAATAAGGCGGCCTTATCACTAAAAGCTAACCAATTACACCACCGAGTCCACAACCCAGAGAACGAAATTTTCAATCTGTTGCGTCTAAAGGGGACGTGCGCGCCATCCCCGGTTTAGAAGAGCGTGGGTTCAAGTCCCGCCCGAGACAAAAAATTTTCAATCTTTAATTTGATTCGAAATAGCACAACATGGCTGTAACATGTTTATAATCAATAATATTTTTTACTGACACGATTATTTTATGATACAATTTCAAATTGCCACATTATTTTTTCGGTGTCATTTCAGAAAATTATGATACAGTAAAGTCAAATATTTTAAAAAAGTCAGATAAAAAATCTTACTACAACATAATTAAGCTTTAAAATGTAATCTCACAAAATAGCAATTCGTTATTTATATTTAAGGCAATAAAATGTTTTAACTAATTGGTTTAATTAGTAAAACAAGCTAGTGTTTATGTTATTAATGGCTAATGCAAGGATACAGTGGAATTTCATGCTGTTCGCACATCCGTCGGTCTACATTCTTGTGAGCATTTTTAGGGAAATTGTTGATAACCTTGACAACATAAGAAAAAAAACAGCGCATTTAAAGGCTGCAATATATATTATGAACTGTAGTACAGTTACCATTGACTGTCAATTCCTTGACCAGGAAAAGCATAAAAATCCTTTACTCTACAATGACTCTTCAAGTTATTTCTCTTTGGAGTTCTTTGCCTGAATCGGTCAAAGATATACCTACGTGGATATTTTAATGTCTGAGAACAAGCTTTTTCATGTTGTGAGTTTTCGAGTAAATTGGTGAGATGTGATAGTAGGTACATTTTTTCAGGAATAGAATCTTCCTGAAATCTACTTACCTATGCATTAGCATGTCTTGACGATTTCAATAATACATCAAGGAACTTTTACCTACACGTATATTCCCGTTTGGCAACTTATCCCTGTGGTCAGTCCACCGATGGAGCTTGACTGAGCTGCAGAAAGGATAATAGGTATTAGGTACCTACCTACACACGGCGACAAATCAAGCTATATAAAAATCCGGCCGCGGGTAGGTCGAGTAACGTAAAACGTCGCGTTGGTTTTGTATAGCTTGATGTGTCGCCGTGTGTACACAAAAACCGAATATTGTAGTGTTTTCACAGCTACAGGCGAAAACAAATGTTATCACTTATCCATCCCCTTTGCGGTTAACCACTTGATCAATACTCACTGCACTCCAACAGTGAATGATTAAACAGAGAAAACGAGCAATGGAAAGCTAAAGAAAATTGTACTTAGACTATTAATCATCTTTGTTTAGATAAACTTGCCGCTTTCTAAATACCTAAGCGAATACAGAACAGCTTGTAAGAATGAAAATGCATTTTAAATCATAAGTTTCATTGCATTAGTACGATAGGTATACCTACTTACCCTACTATTCTCTGATTTTAGCCTTTAGGACCAATAAAAACATTTTCTTGAGGTCAAGAAATTTCAAAAAGCATTTAAGTGCAGTTAAACTTTCCCGTACCTAACCATTTAGGTCATTTTCATAATGAATTGTGTTAGTTTTTAAAAGGGTCGTAAACTACGAATAAATAAATTCATTATTATTCGACTGTAGAAGCTATGGCTTGTCCCTTTTATAAGACTGACTGTTTTATACCCAAATCGCATCTTTAGTACCGTTATGAGCCGCTGGCGGATCTCCTATGTGGTCCTAGGGAAATTCACAACATAAGTATTCCAGAAAGCGATAATCTCTTCCTCTTTGTTGTATTATACTATGTACATAATATAATGTTCTACAATACAGGTACTATGAAACTACACTGTCTGTTTATGGTAAAGAGGACATCAATAAAATAATGTGGGATCCTCTGTGAGTCAGCGCTATGGGCGGTATATTGTAGGTACTATAGAAACAGTAGGCTCGTGTCGGGTACATACTTATTACTCGTAGTTGTAAACTTGATTCAACTTAAATTTTAAGGTTTTCTCGTTAATTAGATTCTTAGATTTGTTATTGTACACAAAACAACATAAATATGAAAAATTACAATAAATCGTGATGTACAAAGGCGAGCTTAACTCTAAAAGAGTAACTAACGTTAGATCGCGAGTTCCCATACTATAATATTCGATGGAAGGAATAGACTTGAGGAGTTTGTGAGAGATTACTAATATCAGAAGTACAAAGTCCTTCACGAAAAATGGAAAAATGCAATGATGTCTAAACTTTAGCACAACATTTTTACTTTGGCACCTACGAATATAATATTTAGTTTCTTTGAATTTTCGGTCGTTTCAAATGAGATAAATCAAATAACATTCATGGGACCTCTAGAACAGCTCAATCATTAATCAAAAAAGATATCAATCACTTTTTGTTTACAGTAGATAGGAATTCTCCAGAAAATAATAAATTTAAATTAAAAACCACACGAACTGCTAAAAACTAAAAAAAAACGTCTGCAGTAACGTTCTCCGCCGAACGCAATGCAATTCCATCAGATCAGGTAGCTGGTAAAAAAGTTATCTTTTTGCTTGGTCTAGTCTAGGTCATCTTTCAGAAGGTCAAACGCTAGATATTTTAATTGGGACCTCATTCTTGTTTTCTTCTTTTGCATCGTCTAGCGTCGGTGAATACTTTTGGACGTTTCTATAATGATGGGTTCATTGGTCATTCCACGACATGTTTTCTCATTTCTATCAATAACTTTCTTTTCTATAAGCACCTATAGGTACCGACTCTATTCCAACTGTTACAATAAGTGTCATCGTTTCATACCCATTATCAGCAAAACAAACTGTTTTCCAGATTCTTTTTTTTCTAAATGTACTTCTAAACTTCATTTTATATCAATAAATCAATCAATTAAACTTTATTTTACACCAAAAACATAATATACAGAGAGTAAACAAACAGGAAATAAACAGGAATTAATTATGTAAGGATAAAAAGATATTTCGATTCCTATTTATTAGGCAAATATAATGTATTTATCAGAAAGATATACTATATCCGACATATTTGGAATTTAATAAAGAGTATAGGGTAAACACGCCAGGGACTTCATTATAGTTCAACAACCTAACAAATAATTAATGAAATGTTACCTATAAACTACAAATCAGTCAGTGACGTGTCGGCACGTGGAACAATAATTATAAACTATGATTCATTGTCAGGCTATCCGGATTTGATGCGACTGATTGTCAGTTCGATCGGAGTACCTACTTCCTTCCTATTGCTATTTATAAACTGACATTCGAAATTTAATTCTAATGTCAATGTAATTTTTACCTTTTCTCCTTTTTTGTAACCCATCGGAGCTCGCTGCTTATAAACGAAGTTAGATTCTAGATCCTTTTTTTTCAATACAAACCTAAGTCTATGAAGTTTTTAAACACGATATCATAATTATGTAGAGATTAATCTTTGTGCCTGTGGATTCTCAAACATCCGTTAAAACATACAGTTTCAATGCTAGGATTAATTTTAGATTTTTATAAAAAATCTTTGAGCCACTGAAACTTTGAAACTATTTTGACAAACCACAGGCACAGAGATTAGTTTCTAGATGTTTAAAATATTTGATTGATTTTAATTGGTTAATATTCAAATAGAATAAAACTTCGTTTGTATGGAGTGCGCTAACGGTTACATCCTCTTAAGAAATTTGACTAGCAAATAATGGATCAATAAGTCATGCATTATAAAGCTAGCTAGCTTCTATAAGCTAGATTTCTGACCATTAAAGTACAATTTAACCGTCGAATAGCTTATTATATTTCCATAATCGAATATTAATATATGTATCTACTTTATTTACCTATTTATATTAAATCTATAAGAAGATTATCAGCCCATTGATACTACATAATTATGGGATTTGTACATAATACATTTAATGCAATACTTGTTATATAGGATGTCCCATCGATGGTGGTGTAGGTAGGTACTTCTTACAGTAATCAAAGGTAACTCAATTACGACTAATAATCAACTTCTTCAAATACGGTGTTTATGTCATCTTGAGCACAGTTATGCTCAAGAATATTATCTGAGAGATATTCTACTTAAAAAACTTTATATTACAATCAGAATATTCTCACATCTCTGACAGTGTCCAAACTTTTTTTCCTGAAGATGGTGGTGATAAAGAAATAAATTCGTAGGTACACGTAAGTTCCTAAAAACTGAAAGCCTATCTATACATACAACATAGGCATCAAAACAATTTAATATTTTGTGTGAAAAGTTTTAATTCCAATCATGAACATGCACGAAAAAAATATCGGTGACACACCCTTTTTTTATGTTGTAGACTTTACTACAAAATGTTGTGTTTTATATGTACATAAAATTCAGGTAGGTGTTTTTTACCAAAATCTACTTAGAAACCCATGTTTTGTACAAAGTATATTAATAAAAATAACTGTTACAACTGTGTTGCTGTTGGTGATATTATTTTTAAAGTGGTTTTCGCATTTTATCACCTTTTACTTCACCCGCTAATGGAGCACGCTTTATGTAACTTTGTATATGAATGAGCCCACACAAACAAACAAACAATAGCATTCATATTAGAGACCTGTGTCAAGGTTGCAGATGACGCGGGTTTTCTATTTACTTTATACTTATTTATTTACTTAGCCGCAGGCAAGCTTTATTATTAAAAGATTATTTTTATAAAATCATTGAGCTTTATGACAGATTAAGGACCATGCAAATCGAAATGTCAATGCCAAATAAACTCGAGCTAACGAACAATTTCATAAACTGTGAGTAAACAGACAGACAGGTAGGTAGATAAGTAGGTACCTAATATGTAAGCAGTCTTAGATCAAAGTAAAATTAAAGGATATTATCGAGCGATATTATCGACAGCGATATCGCGACACCTTACACACTGCAGCGATTCCGCGATTCGCGTCACGCATGCGCCCTTCACTGAATGTAGTAGAAAGAGATTGCGTCAGGTTGCGATAATATCGCGGCAGTGTCGAGCGCGTCCCCATTCAAAATGTACTGAGAACAATTATCGCAAAATCGCAGCGATATTATCGCTCGATAATATCGCGGCAGTGTGTAGGATCGCGCGCCTCCCCATACAAAATGTACTGAGAACAATTATCGCAAAATCGCAGCGATAATATCGCTCGATAATATCGCTGCAATGAGCGGAGGCCTTGAGGGATAGGCCTTACGCAAACATTTCAAACCAGAAAAATGAGGCAAAACAAATGAATCGTATACTTCTGTGCGCAATTGCCTTAGTTCTGACAGAAAATTGTGCTAGTTTGTATGGACCAATTGCCCTACTTGTGTGCTACAACTTAACGCGCTTTAAGCCTATCCATAAATTTTACTTCGATCTAAGTATAAGCAGTCAGTATTTAAAATATGGTCTCGTGGTAAATTGTAATAACCACTAAGTAACAAAGTAAAAACTAACATCTACCAAACCAGAGAAATGACACGCTACCCTAGGGTTTTTACTTTATTTGTGTGTTTGTGTAACTACAATAAAATTACTTAGCACATTTAAGTCTCACTAAGTATCTAATCTTATTCCATCCACAATTATTTTCTTTTCACTAAAAAAACCATTCCCTAATGAACATGCTAAACTTTTACCCTCAATTACGATTCAATGCATCCGCCCACCAGAGAATCTAACAAGGCTAGCTAACTGCCTAACAACTACTGTATATGCCACATACGAAATCTCTTGACAAAATCTTATGTCTACGTACTAGGTTTGATAATAGCACGAAAAACGGGACTTCCTCCGTCGATCGAAATACAAGATGCGAAACAAATCCGAAGTATCATGAAGCAAGTAATTTTCGCATTTGTAACGTAGCAATAAGGTCCATCCCATGGGCCTTCTTACGAAGAAAGGGCTGAGTAACCTAAGTCCAACAGCCCACGGGTATTGCAAAAGATAGTTAATAGAATTAATTTGTGCTCAATAAGAACTGTTGAAGAAAAATAAACTACCTACCTAATTGAATTAGATACGAGAATTGAAAAAGTAAAGAATGTTACAGCTTAAAATACTATGCGATCTTACTGCCACCTTATCTTATCTTACTGATCCACTGCCATGGCTTCCTGTTCTCTCGCACATCCCTCTACCGGAGCTACGCAGGAATAAAGCAGCTGCCAAAGAATTGAAAAAGTGCTTCCAACAGAATCACGCAATCCCCATGCTTATAAGGAAAATGCTAGAGTCAATTCCCGCTTACCGTCTTCCGTCTAGATCACCTATCTGGATCGACGACCGAATTAACTCCTAGTACGATATTAATAGTGCATGGCGGTCAGATTGGGGCCTTTTTGACCATCTGCATGCAAACCTCGTGCGAGACCCGACTGTCAAACCGGCTGGATTTAATAAAGACCGGAAGACCTGGGCTAAGCTGAACCGGTTCAGAACTAACCATGGAAGGACCAACTCCCACCTCTACAAGTGGGGCCTGAGGGAGTCACCGATGTGCGACTGCGGGCACCTGACCAAATCCTCACCCATGTGGTAAATGAGTGCACCCTACACCGTTTCCCCGGTGGTATTGAAGAACTCCATAGGTTAACCCCGGCAGCGGAAGACTGGCTAAAACATCTTGACCTCGAAATTTAAACCTACCTGGTTCCAAGCAGGAAGACAAAAAATGCCATACGATATGATGACTATGCGATCTTACTGCGCCCATATCGTCAAGAACTTGGCCGGTTTTATTAACTATTCCACATAGTCATATTTGAAGATAATTTATGTTATTTGTTGTTTAAAGAATGACATAATCTTCAAAATCACCAGTCTGTCTGTGATGCGATCATCGGTTTTATATTACCAATCTTAGTCATAGTTATAGTCAAAGTCATTAACTTGTAACGATCCAGTTGTCCTTTTTCTAATTGATGAATTTTGATCATCTGTAGAGGCCGAAAGCATAATTAACGGTTAGGTAGGTAGGTACTTTTTGAACTCGCATGAATGACTCATCTTAGGTATATCTTAGCTTAAGCATATTATGCTCACGACTATATTCCGGGTCGGGGTAGTCCGTTATATTCTTAATATCATTATTCAGAATTTCCATAATTCTCTAAACTGACCTGCCACACTTTGAGAGCCCGAAACACGCGTCGAAATGCGGCATTTTATTTATCGATCTGTAGATTTACATACCATTAAAAATGGATAACTCGTTAAAGTAAAATCACAGAAAGAGCAACATATTATAATGCGTGACAACAGAGTGAGTTTGTACACCATAGTCATAGAACAGGTAATAGTAGTGCTGTAACAAAAATATTGATGACATCAAAACAGCAAGCAAATCAAAGAAACATCATAAAACGTAAATAATAGTTGGTTTAATGAAGTTGATGTAAATCTGACATGGGTGGCATTTACAACGGATAGTTATAACGTAGGCACCATAGATTAATATGTTTCGACCAAACAAAATCTTTGGTAGGACCTAACACATAGATTAAGCCATGCCGTGGCCGCACATGAAACAGCAATAGTTTGACTTTTGCATACTAAAAGACATTTTTTTTGGCAAAGACTCTATAGGATTGACAGCTTGCCAAACACAAAAACCAGCCACGGTGACCGAAACCAAAAATAATGTTTTGTCTTTTTTGTTTACATTAGATTTCACAACTGGCTATCTCGCTCTCGATTTCTTGGCTCCATCTTGTAGCGTAAGCGAAAAGTTTTAAATCGATGACCATCTTCCTTACGTTACCGCAAGGCGAATGCAGTCGCAAATACTTAAAATGGAAAATATTGAGTTGCTTACCTTTAGCCTGCAACTTATAATACGGATAAATCTTGGGACAGCACAGTTTTTAGTTAGACCATAGCATTTTGCTCTCGGTACAGAGTAGTATATTCCTTATAGGATCCATAACAGTGAAAACTGTATCGAATTCGGTTCAGTATGCAGTTTCAAGTGATGTTCACCCCGAAGGAAAAAAACGAGTTTAACAAGCGAAGCTGTTTCGAATTTTTTTGAACTCTCACTCTCTTTAACTAGACTATGAGGTTTTTGTCTTTGCAGGCCTACGAAAAGGCTATAACTTACATACTGCATATTATGATATAATTAAGTTTTGCATCTTTTTTCGAAAATTTACGAAACGAAAGATTTTATATATTAGGTACTAGTGTTTTCCCGCGACTTCGTCCGCACAAATTATATACCAGATTTTAAGTCAGATCATAAGCTATCAAACAAAAAAAGTTTCATCAAAATCGGTTCAGTAGTTTTTGCGTGATGCGCGAACAAACAAACAAACAAACACACAAACAAACAGACAAACAGACCGACAAAATTTCTAAAAAAGGTTGATTTCGAGTCAGGGATACCTAAAAACCATATCGTAATCTTTTTTTGTAAATATCTTCAATGTACAGACACACTTCAGTTACAGTTTTTTAATAGTTTAGATTAGATTAGATTAGATGTGAGAACACATAATATAATATATACAAGGTGTTACAAAAATACAAATAAACCTTTAAGGGGGTGGTGTAGACCATCAAACTGAACAACTTTCACTATGGGACCAACATCGAAATCGCGAAAAAAAAAATCATGTTCTAAACTCTAAAAATCAACTAGATATGTATGGGATATAAAATTATTTTTTTCGCGATTTCGATGTTGGTCCCATAGAGAAAGTTGTTCAGTTTGACGGTCTAAACAACCCCCTTAAGAGTTTTAAAAATTTATTGTTACTTATGAAACACCCTGTACTTATAGGTAAATAATACATTAATAATTCGTCACAATAATGTGTAATAAAATAACGAAAGCTAAACTACGAATTATGATATTTAACTCGCTCATCGTCTCATGCAAATTACAAACCAAAATTATAGACCGCCAAATTGACTACCATTAACACCTTGTACCAAAGTATAATAAATAATAATTATAATGAAAGTGTAATAGAAAGTAAGTAACTTTCTCAACTAATATTGTTTGAAGCATTATTATTACAAAGCACGATTCGTATAAGTATAAGACACAATAGATATAACATTTCTAAAATAAAGGTCGCGACTCGCGAGGTGAGCATGGGTCACATCTGCTATTGATATCTTTTAAGAGATGAGATCTTGCATATGGCGAGAGAAATAATAAACTACTATAGATTTTGTTAAGTTTAAGAGAATTAGGCTCATGATCACAATCTTAGAGGTCACAATGAACCAACGAAAATATTAGAGCACTGCTAGAAGACAATGTTGGTCAGAGCAGTTGGACCAGCGCACGCGGCATGGTACCTCGATAAACGTTTTATCGCGCCTGCTAACTCGTTCGCTCGGGAGCAAAAAGTACCTAAGGGAGCCAGCGCCCGCGGCATGATCGCGCGATAAAACGCTATCGCGCCCTAGCTCCCTTTCTTTTTGCGCGCGAACGAACGAGTTAGCAGGCGCGATAAAACGTTTATCGATGTATCATGCCGCGGGCGCAGGGCGCGAAAGCGCTTTATCACGCCATCATGCCGCGGGCGCAGGACCCCGTAACGACCATAACGATGTCGTAGACGGGATTACCACTTTGGGACAATCTTTTGGTTCCATTATTGGGATTCACAATTTGTGAAACTCTTTACGGTTCTATTACTCCCTATTTTGGCAAGGCAGTATTTATAATTGAGAAGGGCCAGATCAAATGTACCCGAAACCGACGAGCGTGTATGAAACGACTTATGACTGTGGAAGAGGCAAAAGAGGTATGTCAGGATCGTAGCCGATGGCGATCAATTTTCTCTGCCTACCCCAATGGGACACAAGCGTGAGTATATGTATGTATGTAGTATTTACAATACCCGGGATTTCAGTTTTCCGGAATCCAGGAAACACACTAATTTAATTTCAATGTAGGTATGTAGGAAAAGTGCCAAAGGATCACAGCAGAAGAGCACGTTGCTTGCTCTATACAGCTTAAACTATCCATAAATTGAATGTAGTTGTAAAATTATTTAAGTACCTACTTAGTTCTTTCTTTCAGCACTCGTAGTATGCTACACGTGATACGGCTGTATCAAATCTTTTATCTCGTTCGTTCGCACGCAAATAGAAAGAGAGGTAAGGTGTGATAGCGCTGTATCACTGCGGCATGCTAGCTATGCTGGTCACTTGTACTGATGAGTGTGCCGTGCCAACTGAATTCAATTTGTTAAAATAACATTACTTGACGAATTTTCTTAAAAACGGTCGCTTAAGATATTCATTATTAAGTATAATAAGTAGGTAATATAGAAAGAAAATATTTAATAGAGCTAGGTACTAATTAGAGAGCGCATTAGTACAAAATTGGAATAAATTATAATAATTAACTCAATTGAAAAAAATCTGACATGAATATTCAAAACCTAATAATGCTCATTCATTCGTAATGCATATTTTCTATCAAGGTAAACGAATGGTCAGATCCACTTTAGTCTGATTTAAAATGTTGCTGACATTGCTATTAAAATAGATTTTTTGCAGCTGTAAGGAAGGTTAAATTGAAGCAGTTTTAAATAAAACGAATATATCCACAGACATAGAGGTAATATATAAAGACAAGATCAACCGTGTGAAACTTCGCTTGCACGAAATCTACCACGAAAGATGAAAAAAAACATGCGTTCGTCAAAACACTTGCAGTATTTCTACCATTTATTATAGCGCTATCAGACATTTAAGCCTGTGGCATCTGGTTTATTCTACCCATTTTTTATTTTAACCCAGAGTTGGAGGTATGGTAACAGGCTGCTTATTAACATCTCTGGTGCCCGCACCGTGTGACTAATGCTTTAGATTCAGTGCCTCTTGGTTTTGAACACTGACTGATGCATTTAAAAATACGATCCTTCTTAATAATGCTGACAGTTTTTAAGGAGATGATAAGACCATCAAACTGAACTACTTTCTCTATGGGACAAACATTAAAATTGCGACATAAAAATCTGCTGTCCCATATATTTGGGTGGCCGAAAGTTTGCAGATTTCTATAGAACAACAGATTTTTCGATGTTGGCGCCATAGAGATGTTGTTGTTTAATTTGATGGCATGATCTTCCTCTTAAAAACCGAAAGCATATTAAGTTGGACCTTGTATATCCTTCTTATCTAAATGCTTATGTAGTCGAGACAAAATCGGCTAATATCAATCAGTATTCGATATTTTTTAGTTATTTAACAATGACTAGAAGTCAGAAACAGCAGAGAATTAGCTGAACTAGCAGAGCAGTAAACATTGAAGGATAACTTGCATTATGTATTTCCTCTAAGTCTATGAATCTATTAATCATTCTTTGAAACAACGAAATAATATTATATTTTACTAAGAATATAATCTAAATCACAGTCTAATTAAAAACGTAGGTATTAAAAAAACTGTTAACTACAACAAATAATCTATAATAGTATAACAACATTATTTGCATTCCTGTCTAAGTACCTACCTATATTGAGACCGTTAAATTAAAAATACTAAGGGCCTGTTTCACCACTTCTGGGTAAGTTCTTGTTAGCTTATCCGACAGATAGTTTGACATATTTTATATGAAATTATGTCAAAATATCTGTCGGATAAGCCAACAAGAACTTATCCAGAAGTGGTGAAACAGGCCCTAAGTCAAAATAACAAAACCTATAAAAACATAATTTAATTAATTTTAACACAGACGATAAATAACAATAAAATATAACTGACTAAAATATTTTCAATTATGGAAATTATACTCAACATTTAATTAATTAATACAAATGTTAAATACTTAATAATCAAACATAATATCTAAATACCTGGAACATATTCAATGTTAATTAATTTAAGATGCTATCGAATTAACTGTCCATAACCAACTACTAAACATTTGTATCTTACGACATTGTAAACTAAATCAGTAGATAACTATAGAAAATAACAAACAAAACGAACTAAACCTGCAATAAAAGTGCGACCCCGGCGAGGGTCCACTTGGCCGGCTTGTCCTTGGTCTTTAGATTGAAGGTCCACACGTAAGTGGGTCCTCTAGTGCGGGTCTTGTACACCGGGCATTCGTACATGTTGCGCAGATCTTGCTTGTCTTGCGTTATTGCCTAAAAAATTATAAGATATTACAAATAATTATATTGTTTTGAGTGCATAATCTTTTTTTCGGTCATAGGCCCACCTCACATTCCTACCGATGTAACTCCTGTGAACCAGGATCACCAGCGGCAACCATTAACAACACTAGACAGTGAAGTCTAGCGAGCCCGGGGGATGACTCTAATCTGTCTTGGAACCCGCAATGAATTAATCAAAGAAGATAGGAGGAGTAGTAGTGCATAATTTTGTTCGAATAGCAATTGACCAAAAGTATTTAAAAGGCACATTTGCATCTAGATCTTGAAATACTTGTCTTCTAGACTGATTTTGATTAAACATAGCATAATAGGTATAATTTTAATATCTATTAATTATAATTTTTATCGTGATTTTTGTCACAAACATCCAAAGATTCGCATTCAGCGGGGCGGGCCTATAGACAAAGTGATATTTCTATTGGCGTAGACGCTAGTAGAAACAAAGTACTTATTAGTTTCATGAGTAGAAATGACAGAATGTATGGATTGGACATTGGCTTGGCGATCGAAACATTTTGACGTTTGCCTTCGTCACCATAGGTACGTCAAGTCCACACATTTTTATCGATAGATACTTTGTCTAGGGGCTCTGGTAATTTTAACATGTCGCTGGTCAAGAATAATTCTGAATATGATTATGGACTCGAAATCAGCGTAATATTTTTTGATACAGTTACTTACCCGAACGTTAATAACCGGCATAGGTGGAAATAGATCCTTCAGCCGAGAATCCATAATGATGCCAGCTTGAACATCCCACCTAGCTCCTTCCATCAGTAACCCATGGACATAAGCCCCATCCTTAGGGGCTGACCTGGAATCAGCAATCCTGTCGTAGGAGAAGTTAGGGGTAAGATAGACATGCCATGCAGTGCACTATGAAGTAAAGTGTCGGCTAAGAAAATCTTTAGTTTATTTACATGCCAAAAGTAGGTATCAGCTTTGTAGAAGAACATCATACTTACAGAATAGACTTCAAATATAGTTTGAAGTATATTGACGTACAGCAAAGGAATAAAATCCCAAGATGCCAATAAAGATATAGATAATTAGTAGCACATGCTTTATTTTCACCATCAGGTTATCATACTGATTGAAAGATTAATTAATATACACTTGGTTGGTACCCATTCAAAATTCAGATTCCCAACTCACGTGAACTCTTCTTTCATTTTCTTAGTGACGTCACACTGAAGACACATTTTATCAAGAGGCAGCTCGTAGCGACGTGCTGTGCTTTGCATGATTGCTGTCAGAAGACTCTGAGGGTTAAAAAACCCTGCCAGCCAAACTGATGATGGCAGCTGGAAATATTCAGACACAAATTAGCTTTCTGAACCGAAAGATCTGTAAAACTCATGAAAATCTAATTGTTCTTACAACAAAATCAGTGGCCCAAGTCTCCAACTCCCGAAGTCGAAGCAATAGGTCAACATACCACGCCGAAAGACCAAGCAAAGATGGATAGGCCCTATTAGCCCAAATTTGAGGTACCTGAAACATAATGATCATTAACAGTTTATCATCAATCTCTATTCAGCTACACATAGCACAATAATTACTTGATCCAAGAATAATGCGTTCTCCAACTCTTCCATAACAGATGTAATTGTTAATTCACCCTGAAACAAAATAAACAATATTTTAATGTTCCAAAAATACTACCACAATCCAAGATCTCACCCAATCAAAATTTTACCTTTAGCCCGAGATCGAGCTCTCTCAAAGACCTCTTCATTTCTCCCGTCAGATAATTCATTCGCTCGCATTCCTGGAAAGCGACGATTACATACGGAGTCCTCTCTTCAACCTTACCCATTATTTCCACCATGTTGAACTCTTCTGGTAGCTTCTCCATTATCTCATCTAGCATTTGTTTAACCTACAAAAATTAACGATATGCTAAAATTTTTAAAGCATTCAAGTCCTTTTCAAATAAGAAGCATAATGACCCAATTGGACTTTAGGTCCTTTTAAATCCATTAATCCAATTAGGAGCCTTTTGGATCATTTAACAGTCGGGGATTTCAGTGAAGCATACCTTTGTGATGTATATGTACTAGGTATAAGTATAATTAAGTTCACATTTTTATTATTGTAGTAGTGGGTAGTTCTCTCTTGTATTAAACGGAATACCAAACGGACGTGTTTCATTGAGCTCCGCTATCCCGACATTTCTGAGGGTCCAGGTCTATCCCGGATTTAACAGTGGCGACGATTTAGAAGAATTCTACGTGTGCAAACAGTACCTACTGCAACGAAAAAGACACAGTTTTGGGCACAAAATGTCGGTGGGGAAACTCGGCCAGTTTGACCTCCACAAGGACGACTGGAACTTGTACGTGGAAAGATTAGAACAATATTTTATAGTGAACGACGTGAAAGTGAACGTTAAAGTGGCTACGTTGATAACTGTTATCGGTAGTGAAGCGTATGAACTGATGGTGCATTTGTGTACACCCGCGAAACCTGCGTCTAAGACATTTGACGAGCTCGTGAGTGTAATGAAAAACCATTTACAGCCAAAACCAAGTGTACTGGCCGAACGTTTTAAGTTTAGACAGCGCAGACAAATTAAAAATGAGTGTATCGCAGAGTACGTAGCAGAGTTAAAAAAACTGACAAAACATTGTGACTTTAGTGGAGCCGGATTAACAGAAAATTTAAGGGACCAGTTTGTGTGTGGTTTAGCGAGTGACAATATGAGACAACGACTGTTCGCAGAGGATAATATTACGTTTGAGAGAGCATTCAAGTTGGCGGTAACGATGGAGGCGGCGGAGACAGACGCGGCAGCAGTAGAAAGTCGCGGCGAGGGCACGTCATCAGCCACGGGCATGTACCAGCTGACACCGGCACGAAACCGGGAAACAAAAAGTGATCGGTTCAGTAGGAATGACCAAAAGGTCAAAGAGGTCAAACAGCTGACGCGTGGCGTGAGAGTTGCGGCCAACAGCCACACAGGGGGCGCCAGCGCAGTGGATCGTCGCGAGAGACGAGAAAATGACAGCGAAGGATACCGACGGGAACCGAAGATAACCGATCGACGACAAGACGAATGTCGAGTGTGTGGCGGCAAGCACGACCCAGCGACATGCAAATTCAGAATGTACGTTTGTCGCGTTTGTAACAAAGAGGGACATTTAAAAAAAAAATGCCCCAGGCTGACAGGAGGGGCGGCGTCGTGGGCAGTGTACAACAACAGCATCGAGGGAATAACAGACGGTTCTAGTAGCGAGGAAAGCGACGAGGTAATAAAAAATGTTTATTATTCGAGGGAAGAGGTTGACTTTAATAGATATCCGCCTATGTTTATAGATATACGTATAGATAGGGTTACCTTAATGATGGAATTGGATACAGGCAGTGCAATGTCATGTATAAGCAAGGAATGTTTTGATAAATATTTTTCTAGTCATAAATTACAGAAAAGCAAATTTAGATTACACTATTATACCGGGGAAATTGTAGAACCGTTAGGGAAAATCAACGTACCCGTGTATTATGGAAATTCGTGCAGAAAGTTGCAACTGTATGTGATTCAAAACGGGAAATCAAATCTTTTAGGCCGATATTGGATGAAGGAGTTAGGCATAGAAACATTATCAACATCATGTCATCGTTTAGAAGTCAAAAACAAAACATTCAATTTAAACGTTTTCAGTTCCAGATTTGCTAAAGTATTTGAAGATGGATTGGGTCGTTTCACCGGTGGTACAGTGGGATTTCATTTGCGGCCAGACGCGCGGCCGGTGTTCATGCGCGCCCGTCCCATGGCCTACGCACTCCGGGAGCCGGTGGAGAGAGCCCTGGACCAGTTGGTGAGAGACGGTGTCATCACGCCGGTAAGCTCGTCGGACTGGGCGACCCCTATAGTACCGATCATGAAAAAAGATGGTACCATACGGGTCTGCGGTGATTTTAAAATTACACTAAACAAATGCTTAGAGGTGGACCGTTTTCCCTTGCCGAAAGTAGAAGATTTACTAGCTAAACTCCACGGAGGTGAAAAATTTACAAAACTTGATTTATCCCAAGCGTATGCGCAGCTCGAATTGGATGAATCAAAGAAATATACGGTAATTAATACGCATAAAGGGCTGTTTAGATATAATAGGCTGATATATGGTTTAGCTTCGAGCCCAGGAATTTTTCAGAGAAAACTAGAACAGTTGTTTGCCGACATGCCAAGGGTAGGTATTTTTCTAGATGATGTAATCCTTACTGGGAAAGACGATGCAGAACATTTAGAAACTTTGCATGAGGTTTTTGAAAGACTGCAGAAGAATGGATTAAAAATTAAGAAAGAGAAATGCACATTCTTTGCAGAGTCTGTAACCTACCTAGGTTTTACAATTAGTAAGGAAGGTGTACACACATGCGCTGACAAAGTGGAAGCGATAAAGGATGCGGCCGCACCTAAGAATATATCAGAACTGCGGTCATTTTTAGGGTTAGTGATGTATTACGCAAAGTTTGTGCCGAATATAAGTACGATCCTGGCGCCGTTATACATACTACTCAGAAAAGATGTAAAATTTAACTGGGATGACGCATGCGACCACGCCTTTAAGAAAGTGAAAAGAATTTTAATATCTAGCGAGATATTAGCGCATTATTCCCCAGATTTACCGTTAATATTAACAACCGATGCCAGCAGTGTAGGTATAGGAGCGGTTATATCGCATCTGATGCCGGAGGTGGAGGGGGCGAGACAAGAGAGACCCATAGCATACGCCTCTCGGGTATTGAATAAAGCGGAGCGCGGTTATTCACAAATAGAAAAGGAAGCGTTATCTATTATATTTGGAGTTAGGAAATTCCATCAATATTTATTCGGTCGAAAATTTTTGTTACGAACCGATCACAAGCCTTTAGTGTCAATTTTCGGTGATAAATCAGGCATTCCAGTGATGGCAGCGAGTCGAATGCAGCGCTGGGCAGTGCTGCTGACGGGCTACGACTATCAGATCGAGTATGTGCGAAGTGATAAGAACGCAGCGGACGCGTTATCGCGGCTACCGACCGGACATGAAAGGTCGGACAGGAAAGAAAAAACGTATGTTAATTTCATTCAGAAATTTTTACCGGTTACCCGAAACGCGGTGAGGGAGAACGTAATCAAGGATGAGGTGTTAAAAAAAGTCGTGCTCTATCTACAAACCGGGTGGCCGGCACAATGTACGGATGAGAGTTTAAAACCGTACTATACCAGACGTAACGAATTGTACCTAGACCGAGACTGCGTGGTATGGGGTTACAGGCTGGTGATACCTAGGGGGTTGAGGGAACAAATACTGACAGAACTTCACGTAGGGCACATGGGTATAGTGAAAATGAAATGTATAGCTAGAAGTTACGTCTGGTGGCCCCAAATTGACATGGATATAGAACGGGCGTGCCACGAGTGCGCGGCTTGCGTAGAAGAGGGTACCGCGCCCCCGCGCGCCCCGGTTCAGCCTTGGCAGTTTCCTGTAGAAGTTTGGACACGCTTGCACATCGATTTTATGTCATGTCATGGTAAGACATTTTTAGTCCTTATCGATGCGACAAGTAAGTGGATAGAAGCTTTTCAGATGCAGAAAACGACCGCAGGAGAAGTAATAAAAGTTTTAAGGGAAACTTTCGCGCGATTCGGGCTACCACGACAAATAGTGTCAGACAATGGTCCCCCGTTTACAAGCAAAGAGTATACGGAGTTCATGGCTAATAACGGTGTCAAAGTCACATACTCGGCAGTGTATCATCCCGCGTCTAACGGGGCGGCAGAGGGAGCAGTCAAGCTGTGTAAGCGAGCGGTGAGGAAATCGCTAAGGGACGGATGCGAGGTAGACGTAGCATTACAGGCGTATTTGATGGCGTACCGGAATGTTGAACACAGTACAACAGGCATTTCACCTGCTATGGCTTTGCAGCGACGAAAATTATATTCAAGGCTTGACTTAGTGCGTAACGACCGTGAGGTAGAAGGTCGTGTGCTGGCAGCGCAGCAACGGCAAGTCCAGCAGGCGGGGGGCATGCCTAGGAACCTAGGAGTGGGTGATACCGTGTGGGCGCGAGGCTATGGGACCGGAAATAAATGGCAAAAAGGACAGATAGAACAACAGTTAGGTAGTAGGAATTACTTAATAGGTAGGGAAAGCGGACCACCAATAAGTAGACATACCGATCAGATTAAAAAAAGAAACAATTATATACTAAATATACCGTACCCAGAGACAGCGCCTGTCACCAGTGGTTCTCAGCGATCAAACCCGGGGACTGACGCTAGAATTAGTATGGGGGGGATTGGGGGGCATAGTTCACAGACGGGACCACCCGCAGAACAGTCTGCATTAGAAACTAACTGCCCACCACCGGTGACACGACCCATAAGAGTTAGGAACCCCGTGATGCGATACGGGTTCGATTTTGATTAGTGGTAATTATGATAAGAGTTATGTATTATGTAGTAATAGTGTATTTGTGTAGACAGCTTACCACAGTTTGTAAGTTGAATGCTTGTTATTTGTAAGTTTAGTAAATAAGGGCTATTGTCATTTTAGTGGGAGGGTGTGATGTATATGTACTAGGTATAAGTATAATTAAGTTCACATTTTTATTATTGTAGTAGTGGGTAGTTCTCTCTTGTATTAAACGGAATACCAAACGGACGTGTTTCATTGAGCTCCGCTATCCCGACATTTCTGAGGGTCCAGGTCTATCCCGGATTTAACAACCTTGTCCTCCCTGGTAACAGTAGCCGCTCCTGACGCTTGAGCATCTCTCGGTTGCATCTCAAATATAGTCCTGAAAAGATTCTCTGAAGTCGTAGTCAAGAATCCGATCTCAGCATTTGGATGAAGACCGTAAAGGTACGGTGTTTCGGCAGGCATGGCATCTTCTATATATTGGTGGTATCCAGCGTAGTCTGTATTTGGAGGAGCAGGAAAGCCTGGGGCTAATTGAAGTTCACCATCAACCTTTGAGAAAAAAAGTGGTCAATCATATAAGTCACTTCCATGATTATAGTAGCCTCGTTATATATTTTGAAGACTCACTAGATCAGGTTGCATCAATTCTTCAAGGTAAGCGTTGCATAGTCTACGATCCCAATCATCAGTGATGTGGCCTCCATACATAATCTCGCCAAATAGATATCTCAAGTCTTCCCAAGGAACTTTGGAGTTTGCTTCCAAGTAATTGTACAGTACGAAAACACTAATTGTTAGATCGCCTACAAATCCACAATAATATTCGCGATCAAAAATTCAAAAACCTCATAACAATTTTGAAGATATTTGTACTGAAGAATACTGACCAACATTAAAGGGGTATATTTTGTTCCAGCCTTGAGGACCAAACTTCCTTCTCTCGGCAACCACAGCGTGGAAGTAGCATAGAGAAAAGAGTATCGCTTTAAACTCCGCTTCTTTTCCACACATCTCTAATGTTTCCTGGTTAAAATTATCAAGAGCCTTGTGGATATTTGCCTGGGAATAGGATGACTGTTTAAGAGATCTGCTTTATGATTTTGAATAGTTCAGTGATATTGATATGCCTATGTCGAAAATCTACATACCTGCATCCCAGTGGGTGGTTCATTAGTGATCTTGATGCTGGATTCCAATATCCCTTGAGGAATGATATGGGCCGCCGCAGTAGCAGCTGGCTCAGCTGACATGAAAAAGCGGAAGTCGTCGTGACAACCCAAAGCAAAGCTCTCCATTTTCTTTTCGAGACTAGGTAGCCATTTCTTAACCAAGTGAATGTTCTACAAAATTTTTAAATGAGGTATTAGGTAGGTACCTAGGTAACATTGATAGTATCTGAAATATTAGTCGTGTTCCTAGTTTTAAGCATAAATTAGGTACCTGCAGCACCACCCAATGTCCCTTCTCTAAAGCTTCATCCATAGCCTGTTCAGCAACTACCTCCTGACCCTGACCAAGTGAAACATTATGAAAGTTCCCATCATCAGCAGTAAAACCCATGACCTTTCCCAAGGCTTCTACATCTTTCAAAGGGTTGACTCCTGGAGATAAAATGAAGAATATTGGAGTAGTTGGGCTAGTTTCTTCGAAAGACTTGCTGAATTCCATTGTTCTATTTTCCACGTATTTGGAACCCATTTTCTCTTCGATGTATGCGCTGAAAATATACAGTATAAATTACTAAAACACAATTAGTGTCTCCGATGTAATTTTCGGAACTGCAACTTATTTCTATACGTTTTGCTTCCACTGATTTGATTTACTTACGCAACAGCATACGTCATTCTGTCCGGTCTTAAAGCTCTTAACATACAAAGCCTCTGTAAAGCTGTCTTGTTTTTCCATTCCTGAAAAAATAACGTACTCACTTAATAAACGATCTTGCCATATTAAAGTCTCTCTTTCTAACATACTACTTTCAAAATAAAAGTGTTAAAAACATTATGAGTAAGATGACGTATTGGAATTTAGAACTAACCTGTGGAAACTTTTCTCTTTCAGGACACTCCATTTCCACAATCTTCTTCCATCGTTTAGGAGATGTTTCTATATCTCTATCAAGGTTCCTGAACTCATCCTTACCAGCCAAAGAACAAATGCCACCCCAGCTCGGATTAGAGAGAAAATCAACTGGACTGGTGACATGAGGCTTGACCGGGAAACGGAGGAAGAAATCCAATTCTACTGGTGAAATCTCTTCACTCATAAGTAGGACCTAAAACGTAGTGCTATAAGAACTCTGATGAATTTTTAAATGTAGATTAGTTAAATAGAGCCTTTCTTTTGGCATCACAACTGAAATCGAGTACTTGTTTTATCATTAAACTAGGTGATTTTGTAATCACTTTGCAAAATTCTCAGGGGTGGCTCAGGCCATAAAACTGAACAACTGTGACTACGGGAGCAAACATGATGAAACAATCGCATTAAAATATTTAGATGTTCGTAAAAGTTGTTCAGTCTAATGGGCCTGAAAATTTGTAAAGTGTTTAAAAAATTACCTAGTATCCTACAGGGTGTAAACCTTAAATGCGATACATACTTAAGGTTGTGCGTGCGGCAAACACATGAAATTGCGAAGAAAAACTACTGTTCCATCCATTTGGGTCGAGTCACCATTGTTTTCTATGCATCATCACATTTATTTTTCGCTATATCAATGTTGGTCATTCATCCCATACTGAAAGTTGTTCAGTTTGATGGTCTGAAGCAACCCCATAAGTGTGTTTCGCACTTAAGTTTACACCACACCTAAGCTCTAAAATGTCGTATTTTAAGTGCAATATCGACTAGCATATTTACGGGATAAGGTTGTCTGGAAGAAATAGCTTTTTAGCGATAAGACCACTATTTTTCTACCTAGGTATTATGTTTGTTTGGTGTAAAATAAAGTACTTATAATTGATTGATTGATAATTAATATTTATTGAAACATCCACCAGCAGCAGCAGTATTATTTTTTATTTAACATTTTATTACAAAATTTATACGAATCAAACTAGTTATAGCACTAAAACTTGTATAACACGGCGTAAAGATGTAACCATTGGAAAAATAATTTAACCTTTGACACAAAGAAAGTTGTTCTTATACTATTCTTATCGGAATATTTATGCAAATCATGTTAATAACGCTCACCTGGAAAGTCATCTGTGAAGCGAAGATGAGTTTGTCGCACTCAAACAGACCTCTCGAAGTATATTGGAACACGGAGTAGCTGATGCAGTCTATAAGGTTCTTTATTCTTTGGCTAACTTCATCCGCTGGCTCCGCTCGGGATATAGCCTTTTGAAATACTACACTGAACGCCTGTAATTTGAAGTTAATATGTTTAATGTTTATCTCTTTATTCGTAGGTTTTATATAGGTGTATGAAAATTTCAACCATGAATATTATTACAGTGAATAGCTACGAATAAAGAAATTTAATAGGGAATTAAGTATACAAAGTGTCAGTATTTACTGACACTTTGTATACTTAATTCCCAGGTTCCCTGGTTTTAAAAGATGTTTTTATTTAAAAACATCTTTTAAAACTGATAATATATCACTAAGAGTTGGTTTCCAGAATCTATTATTAGGCATCATCATAATAAAATAAAAGATACTTATGATTAAAATTTCGCAATGGAAAATCTTGTCAGACCAATTTACCTCGTTGGTGTGGTCAGAAAAGGCGAAATATTTTTTGCAAATTTTATAAATTTAAATAGCAAAATGCTGATCTATAAAACCGATTCTGGAGAACATTTTATGTTATTCACAATTAGCGTTCATTTGTAACGCAAATGCGCGTGGTGCGTTGCGTGTTTTTGTATTAACCTAAATAACTTGGACGACGCAGATATATTTTTTGTCCTCCCTGGACGGAAAGCGTCAATTTTCGTCCCGCTGCGCTAAACGAAGTTGCTGCTTTCCACCTTGGTCGATGAGAAAAATAGTATACTAACCTCGGACAGTACATAAGAAAGCCTCAGATCACATGTTTGTTGAGTGAGGCTTCGCCTCGGTCAACAATTACATGAGATCTGAGACCTTTCTTACTTTCCTGTCCTCGGTGCGTAATCTACTATACCTTTAGAGAAAACTGATAGATAGGGTTGATGGTATTCAAATCGTTCAAGATAAAATACAGAAGGGACGCTCTAGCTGCTGCTGGCCGATAAAATTCACGGGCTTGATCGATCTCAAATGAAGTCACTTTAGCCTCTGTCACCTGTCAAACATCATAGTAATTAAGATAAGATAAATATTATTTATTATCTTTCTTTTACGTTCTTTAGTAATTTATTTCCGTGTCCCAAGGTATTAACGTTTCTCCTAATATTTACATAAACTTGCCTTTTTCTCAATGTCAGCTGCAGTTTTTTTTGTAGTCTCCAAATTTTCAACCAACGCAGTATCACCTAGAATATTTTCTCCAGCCGAAGACAGGCGATGAAGTAAATCATCCTCAAGCCCTTTCAATTGAATTTTAAATTCATTTTGCTGCCTTGTCAGATCTGCTTTCAACTCTTCGAGATCGGGTCTTTCAGCTTTAACTACTTCAGCTAGAAGTTGGTCTTCTAAACCGTCTCTGGTTACCGTAAAGTTGACTAGGGTCGTCTGAGCTTGCATTTCTGGTTTGTAATGGGGGTTTGCTAGTTTTGTATGTAGAATAAGCCTGAAGCTTGGACTGTATTCGATTTCTTTGTCACCTATTTTGATTGCCCTATATTCGAAAGATTTTCAATTAATTTTAGAATCATGCAGTGATTTCAACAACAAAACATTAATTTCGTTTGAGACTTACCGTCCTTTCTTAATTAAATTTCTTCCTAGTAGAGGGTCTAATACTGGATCAACGGTTTCATCGATATTTTCAAATAGCACCGTGTCTCCCTTAATAATTCCTTTCTCTATTGTGTCTAAATAACCCTTTTGTCCCAGACGGATTGTTCTCAAATTTTCCCCATACTTTTGCTTGATCCATTTAACACCTTGCAACTGAAAATTAATAATGAGGCGTAGTATTGCATATTTAATAAATGTATCTAGAACGTATAAGGGACCAATAATATACCTGAGGATCAATCATAAGAGGCCAACGATCAGAATTAGAAAGGATAGTAGCATTCTCGGTACTCATCCTATCTGAGGGTAAACCTTCATTTTGCCACATTGCTATTGTCGTATCGTCAGTTAACATTGTCAGAGGATCCAATCCTTCTGTTATTGGTATTGGTGGCTAAAAAAACATTCAATAAAATTTATCATCACTAAAAGATCTTATTATAATTATTGTAACAAGTTCCGATGCCGTACCTCTAAAGTTTTTAAGAAGACTAGCCAGTTTTTATGCATTAAGTCCAATCTGTATTGTTTCGTGAAACATCCAACGTAAGAGATGAAGGCACAGACCAGAAGTACGTCTCCTGGCAAAGTAGTGCTCTGTTGCATAAAGCTAAAAGCATTAAATAGGTACAAACATAATATGTATAGCTTGATTTCAATTCAAAGTCATAGTTTCAAAGTATCACTTCTTCAATCCAAAAAAGCAAGTAAATAAACGTACTTGGAAACAGATTCAGCCCATCTAACATTCTCACTCGCTAGACCATTCACAAGTCTGTTTGCAAGCCTAATGGTTGCATTCGTAGCATCTGCTTCTTGCTGGCATTTCAATTTCTCAGATGTAGCCTTTTCAAAATCTGCTGTCAATGTCGCTAGTTGTTCTTCAAGTGACTAAAGGATTTAACACAAAGAATCAACGTTATATTCATCAAAAAATTTATAACAGGGAAAATTCGAATTACTCACAGCAACTTTAGATTTGATAGATTTCAGCTTCTCCGTAGCAGCAGCCAATTCTGCGTTGGCAGCTGCTAAAGCTTTTCTTTTCGGCTCAACATCACAGAACACTTCGTAGAACTTGATAATATTAATAACCCAAGCACAGAGTCCTGCTGCGGCAGCAGATTTAGATTTAACAAATTCTGAAAATTTTGTGTAATGTTAGTTTACATTGCACATGGTCTTTGTTATTTCATTAAATGCTCATACACGTACCAGGTTCAAACTCTGGATCTTTAAGATAAGGCTGGATAGCCTTCATAATATCCGGATGAATATTTTCTTTATCGTAATTTATTAGAGCTTCCAGAAAAACATCAACTTTTGCCATCGTCACCTAATAAAAATTCATCATGTTTTTATTATCTAAATCCTTTTACATTATTCTGTCGATCTCATCTTAAAAAATTACCTTAGCTGATTTCCAGCTCCTATCTTTAGGTATCTTCCCACCAGGAGCCAAAAGCACCATAACAGCTGCAGTAACATTAGTTACTACACCAGGTGGTGACCCAAAGGACTTCAGCTCTGTAAGATTGGCTTTGTTAAGGGTATTCAAAGCGTCTTGTGCTGCAACAAGAGCTGGTTCGGCTTTGATGAGGTCTTCTTCACAATCTCTTTGCTTTTTTGACACTTCTTCCGCAATAACTGCTACTTTTTCTTCCTCTTCATCGGCTGATAATCAAGAGGAATGAAAATAAAGACGAGGATAAATTTTTTGCCTTAAAACACATATCAGTAAAATTGGCTAGGAATATTCATTTTACATTATAAAAAAATGTCATATTGAAAACCTTACCTAGTGCTTTTTCGCTTTGCACTTTAGCAGTTTCAACGCCGACCATTTCAATAAGTTTGTCAGCAGCCTCGTTCTTCTGTTGTAACTCAATTTCTTGAATTGCCAGTTTTGCTTTCAATTCATCAACCTGACACGCTGTACTTCGTAGTTTTTCTAAACCATTTTCTAATCTATAAGTTTGTATTACAATTAACATTACGTTATGAAAGAATAGAATAGAATAGAGATAGATAGATAAAGAAGTTAGGTAGTTGAAAATTATCCAAGTAAAAAACATACCTCACGATTTTGGCCTGAAGTTCTTTTGTCTTATTATTTACTAGTTTTGCGTACAAACTAATTTGCTCCAAATAACTCTTGGGTGTAGTATAATTGTATCTTCTTTCATTTGATAAATAAGCTTTAGATATTGTGTTGACCGAAGTGTGAACATATGCCATGAACCTTGAGATAGAGTCTTTTAGAGCAATCTGAAAAAAACATTCACGTAGTGTCAATTTGTAATACCTACAGACGAAATACCAATACCCCAAAATGAAATTGCTTTATTTCCGCTTACCGGCAGAACCTGCAATTCTTCTAAAAACCTCATCGCCACTGATACTAAAGCCTCTTGAGGCCATTCATGGAACCAATTAATGGAAGTGCAATTAATTAAAGCAGGGAACTTTCTGGATCTCACTCGCAATGTTGAGCCGACAGGTGAGAAACATAGCACCACTTTCAATTGCTTACGAACTCTGTCTATGAAGAATTTCCAACAAGTTTCTCTTGTGTCTGGTAAACCTGCTCCTTTTACCTGCAGCATTAAACAGTTATTGTTATACTTTCTTCCTTTTATTGAACTACTAACAACAGTAGGTAATTACTTAAAGTCGAAAGAGAGACAGCAAGACATTTGTTGAGTTTACCTCATTCCGAACACCAGCTAAAATATTTTCAACTTCATCATCAGGGAACAAGTCGGCTACTTCTCCAGAAGCCAACAAGTCATTGATGAGCACCAAGAACTGTTCATTAGCAACTTGAGCGTCAGTCATTAGGAACATTATGCCAACATTCTTTAAACCAGTTTTTATGTACAACCCTGATAATTCTTTCTGGAAAATATTAAACAAAATTTTGCAATTGATAAATAATTTCGAAAATTAATGTAGGTATTTGGCTATCAATAAACAACAATCGCGCGAACCTTTAAATCAGTAACGCCATAGCCCTTCTTGAGTTGTATTTGCAAAACTTCTAAACTAGAAATGAATGCAGCCAGACGAGATAATGACTGTTTACCAGAACCACCGACACCAACTAACAAAGCACTGCCTCTAGGACTTTCCAGAATTCGATTTATTCTGAAAAAGTATCACAACAAATAAGATTGAAGTTTAAATCATTTATCACTCTGCAACAAAAAGGTAATGAACGGACCTGCAAATATGCATCATAGCGTCTTCGAACAAGACCAAGTTCATGGCCGCAATAAGATCGTTGTAGCTTGCCATAGCTTCAGTAAGCAATTTGTTTAATTGCTCCCATGTCGTCACCGGCATGTACTTTGGCTCGCCGATTCCACCAGCGAAATGACAGTAAATGTTAGGTCGTTCGAATACTATGCCTTCGTCTATATCCTGAATAACATAAATTAAATTATGATGAAGTACTATACCTACTTACTGGAGAATATAATGTAGATAAAGAGAGACGAAGAAACGGTGTATACGACTTCTCCACATAATACAAAATCACAACAGAAAATAATGAAATTAATAAAGACTCGTGGTCATGTAAAGAAAAAAAGGTATTATCCTAAAATAAAAAGAAGAAAAATCCCACCTCAAAGTTCTTCTTGCAAAGATCCACCTGCATTTTGAGGAATGCGTCAATATCTTTGTCTTCAGTCAGTTTATCACCATACACTCTGTGTGTTTCATGCAGCCATAAGCGTATTAGATCTGACAGATTCACAAGACACTCATTTGTACTGAACAGAAGGCCCTAATAATATAAAACATGTGATTAAACATCAGAGAAAAAAATTATAAAAGCTCATATAGAAATAGTTAACTGGGTTATTATTATACCTGAAATATATTTGACAGGTCCCTCAAATTAAAAATGTAATGGAACTTTATTGCAGTAGGTAAAAATATTTGGGATACTTTATTGTGCAAAGCTATTGATGCTGCGACGATGTTAACTGAAAGCAAAATATAAAAATCATATTTAAATCGATATTATTTTATTACGTTTTCAAGTCTAAACCGCTGAACTTATTTTAATGAAATTTGGTATAGAGATAGCTTGAACCCTGAAGGACATAGGCATAAATATTCTACGCAGACGAAGATGCGGGAAACAGCTATTTTCACTATAAAAGAAGTCAAATTTATACCAACCTGATATCTTCGAAATCAGCGGATTTATCCTTAATTCTGGATTAGCTAAGTGCTGACTCAAAATAGAATGGTAAATATTATTCAATGCTTCGTTATTTGGAAAACTGATCGCAAATACGCAAAAATGTCTTTGTAATCTTGGATTGATCGTAAAACTTCCCGAGGTTGGGTTCATGCAGGATACGTATTGCGTGTTGTGGATATCTTTTAATGTGAGTTTTGTACGATCGTACCAATGGTTGTAATCCAAATGCTGCCTGATTATTGTATGTGGTTGAACTGTCCCATATGTGTCTACTTCAGGCATGTTCATATCATCTATGAAGTAGATTAAGGTCTTACTGCCAGGAGGACCATAATTCCTACCAGCTTTCTTTTCTAGAGGCTTTTCTAGAATCTTCTGCAACATCTCTGATGTTGTGTAGAAGTTGAAAGGTACAGATTGAATTGCATAGCATTCTGGAAGGCTGTAAAATGGAATTTGTTTTAAAACTATCACATTTGGGAAAAATCTACTGTTTATTGAAAAATTCAAATAGGTACCTTTGTAGTTTCTCGTTGACTAAAACAGTTTTCCCGCACCCAGCACTTCCAACCAACATTAATGGATGTTTATTCTTCATCAGTAAATCTAAAAAGAATCGAATCCTGATTGTTTCCGATGTTGGTACTAAAACGGCCTAAAACGACAAATACAAATTTTTATAAACTCAAAATAATGTAGGTACAACATAATAATTATAATACAATGTGAAGATATATTTTACCTGCAGCGGAACATCACTATCCAATTCAAATTTAGGAATTTTCTCAGTCCATGGAGTAAACTGTTTAGTTTCGTGATCAATATAATAATCGAAAACAGTTCCACCAGCTGGAAACTTCACAGTTTTGAACTCGTTAACCCACCATTTAGTAAATTCTGAAAATATGAAATAGACTTCCATTTACTCGACGTGTTGATAGTGAATAGGTAAACCTAAATTGGTTTTTATTGTACTATCTTGCCAATTTACTGTAATGTTTCTTTCATAAATAAATATATACTACTGCTACTACTGGCCAAGCAAAAGTTTCAAAATGAAACCACTAAAGTATAACCCAAAAAGAAAAAAATACAATTGAATGCGATATTAGCAAACGGTAATTACCGACTCTGTAGTCAATAGCTGTGTCCTGAAACATGGCAGAGCCAAAAGCCCAGACGCAGGCAAAAACAAAGAAAATATCATGCCAGTCTTTTGGACAATCAGGGGGTGTATTCTCCGGTACAAACAGACACTCCAGAAGATGGCACAACATCTGGACATGTGCCATTTCTGCTATTGGCGTTATCTTCTTGAACCTATTCCTTACTGTCTCCAAACATGCTGGAATGTATTTATCGAAGAGCATAACTAAATTCGACTTTTCTGCTGGTATTTTTCTAGTTTCAACCCAACTTGTGACGTAACTGAAAGAACATAAACTATTGTAAAAGTGAATTTATAATATGAACTTTATAATATGGGTAACTTTACTTAATTGTATCAAGTCAAAAGTATCCCATGTATATCGCGATGTTATTACAGTGTAGCATAATTTTATTGCATGCGCTATGCGCAATAAAAAGGAGGCCTATGCCCAGCAGTGGGCTGGCATGTGGGCTGATTTGATTGATTCGATTGACATATTTCAATGTGGATAAACTTACGGATTCCATCCCAAATCTTGTGGGTTTATGTAAAGAATTCCGGCTCTAGAAACTGTAGCGGGAGTCGCTGTACGAAGATTTGAAATTTCAAACATTAATCTCATGGTAGGCGTCAGAGCTATTCGTTCATTACTAGCTAGCGTTAGAATTTTATTATCATCCATCACTGTGTTCAAAGATTCTATCCACATCGGATCTATGTCTCCATCCAATATAATCCATTTAGGATTCTCCCCTACAATATTGGCTTGATCTCTCATTATTACAGAAAATAAACCATCCTTCCATTCTCTCGTTGCCGGATTAATAATACCAAACAACTCATCGTTAGTAACCGCTTTGGGATTCAAGTCATTAAAAATCGGTTTCTTTTTAAGATTTTGATACGTCTTAAAAAGGGATTTCCACACTTGAGTTTTTCCAGTACCAGCATTGCCAATTATAAACACAGAGTGACGAACTTCTAGCAATTCTTCCAATTGGACAACTTTGAGGATGAAGTTATCTTCAGGCTGCAACATCAAATCCATTGCAGCTTGTTTGACAGTTCGTTCGAATTCGAGATCACGTTTTCGTGGTACTTCTAAAGCCGGGAACAAATCTCCAATTAGTCCCATGAAGACTGGCATATCATCTGTTACTATCTTTGGGATATTGAAGTCACGGAGGGTTCTCATCAAAACCTCTTCTTCAGGTCTTCCAGGGTCACCACGCTGAGTACAAAAGTACAGCATAAACAGGGTGTTTGAGGTGATGATCAGACCATTAAACTAAATGACTTTCTATATGGACCAAAATAGAAATGGCGAAAAGAAAAAACTCCTGTTTCATAAGATTGAGTCGCTTCGCTACGCGACTCGCGAATCGACTGCATTCTTGTAGTGGAAAATTCAAGTTTATTTCGAGCTTTCCAATTTGGCCACATAGTGAAAATTGCTCAATGTGATGATCAGATCATAATACCAAACTACCTTAAACAAGAATTCGTATCAAAGTCCAATTTAACATTTTGTAGAAGCTTTAACTTACTTTTAAAGAACCAGCCACCACAAGAACAGATTTGATAGCTCTCAAACCCCAATCATAGTGGTCTTGCTTAGATAACAACTCCTTGCACAACGTGTAGAGTGTGATGAACTTTCTAGCTAAAATCTTAGCTTCTTGAAATCCTTCTGCTACCAACATGATTTCGCAAATCAGTTCGAAATCAGGAACCACCATGGCACAAGGTCGGAATAGGGCCTTCAGATTTTCAGGCAGTTCTGTTCTGCCGGCATAACCTGGATTCATTGTGATGAATATTCCAACAGTCGTTACTAAAGAGATAATTTCTCCCATAAAGTTAAACTTCTCTTTTTTATCCCTGGATCAAAAGTAAAAATACACTTAATCAACACAAGTACCGCTGAAATTATAGGGCCCTTCTTAATAAGCTGACGATTTTTAAGGAGACGATCAGACCAACACACTAAAAAAAATTATCTATGGGATAATGAGACCAACAGCATCGAAGTCGCAAAAACATTTGCTATCCCATAAATTTTCACGATTTTGATCTTGGTCCCATAGATAATGTTGATCATCCCATCAAAAAACCGTTGACCTATTAAACATAAAATATGCTCACGACTGTCTTTACCAAGAGATTAGTCAGAGATATTCTGAAAACTCTGGGCATCCACAGTATTCTAATAGATCATGTAGGTACAAATAAAATGTATTCAGAACGTAGTTTGAAACTTACCTTATTGCATCTTGAACCGATTTAACTTGGACTGCTACTACCGACAATACTTCAACAGAAATCCTATTGAATTCATCAAAACATCCCCAAGCTCCTGTTTGAGCTAACCCTTTGTATATATTACCACAGGACTAAAACATAAAGGTTTAGTTGCATTAGAATTATTCTAGGAAAAATTATGTTCTTTCAATAAAAATATATCGTGGTGATGTTACCTGATAATCCATTTGTTCAGAGCAATTAAATACATAGACCATTATTCCCAATGCTCTTCCCAGATCTTTCGTAGTTTCGGTTTTGCCAGTACCGGCGGGTCCCGCTGGACCTCCGCCCATAATCAAATGAAGAGACTAGAACATTTCAGTTAGGACAATAGATAAAAACTAAAATATAAATTATCGCAAAATTACAAATTACAATCCTATAACATACCTGAGTCAACGTGATGTAACAACGATCAGTTAAAGGCGTAATGACCAAACGAGGTGTATTCCCCAAATACTCATAGCTGTATACAAATTGTGCATCACAAATGTTCGCAAAACAGTGGTACTCCTTTTCACCCCATCTAAAACACCATTCATTTTTTTATTACCTGCCGGAAAATGTAAGGTAAAATTCAACAAGGTTAAATTAAAATGACTTTAAATAAAATGATGATTTGGGATGAATCAATAGTTACAATTTAAAGTACGTGTTAATGAATATGATATAACCTGTAACAAAAAAGTGCAGATGAAGTTCTACTATTAGGTCTTTCGAAACCTGTGTCTGAGCTGAGATTGCCATTGAAACGCTGATCCTGCTTCGACCTTCCCTTGAATCATCTTACTGACCACATCTCTTGAATGCACATCTATGGTACAAATTGTCATAATTTTCTGACGATCTTGCTTACTAAGTTCACCAATCAACAGAGTAATTAATGTACTAAGTTGGGCTAATTGTTTTTTATAATAGTCCTTTAAAGCATTATCATATCCTTCTTCCAATCGTGCGAAGGCCATGTTAACTTCAGTCGTCCACCAGATTTGAGAGCCACACAAAGACACTTGTGCCATGAAATCGAATAGCCATTGTTCACGAGGTTTTTCTTCGTAGGAGACTATGGCTTCTCCAAAATAATGACGAATAGTTGATCTCATTATGTCTTGTAATCGATTGAGCCATATTTCCACCTACGAAAGTCTCAATTAGATAAAAATTTCTCATACTAAATATTTCTTAATATTATTATAATATAATTTATTATCGTTACTTACAGGTCCGGTACAATCACAATCGCCATGGAAAGGCACATATTCACCATCTTTAGCTATCATACCAGAAGACACTTTTTCTCCTGGTTTCTCACTTTCAATAAATCGGAGTTTTGCTATGGAATCGAAGAGTTTGGTAAGATGTCTGAAAACAATATCATCAATAAGGTTTCGTTAATAAAGTCTGAAAGTAAGTAGACAAGTATGTCACATACCTGATGACCAATTCAGCCTGGTTCCCATTTGACAGAATATCTAACAAATCTGCTGAAGACACAAAATAGAATCTCGGGAAAGCCAATCTCTTCGTCTCCAAATACTCGGCTAAAGCCTTTTCACAAATCACTAAGTCTTTCTGTAAGCCATCGAGAATGTCAACTAAGCCTTCTTTATTTGTGCCTTTGACTACATTTGGTGTTTTTGACATATCCTTTGAAATAATCTGTGAAGTAAGAATGACAACATTAGCTAGTTTAAAATCGTTACGTCTTATTCTCTATAAAGTGTTGACCTTACTTTAAACTCTTCATCAATCCTATCAAATCTCGCAGAGTCATCAGGAAGCTGTTTCCTTATATCTTCGGAACTCATAAATATACTTTCCAGATGAGTCCAAGTTCTTTGCACTTCAAACCATAGAGTGATTACTTGATCTGCTATCGACAACTTCTGCTGCCAGCCTGATACTTCTTCAAGGAAATGCGCGATGAATTTCGACGTTATTAAGTTTTGAAGTTGAACCTAAATATAACAATATATTATTATAAGACTGTATTGCAAAATTTCATAAACTCACGTCTCTATAAGTTACATTATGGAGTAAGCTCTAACCTGGTTTTCTTCAAGAGTTTCAATAAGCTCTTCGCTAGCTCTCAATAAGACACAACCAGTTCTTGTATGTGTTTCTTGCTCAAATTCCATTCCACTCCATGTCGTATTAAGATCTTTAAGAGTCTTCTCCATTGACATTTCTTTGACTGCTTTATCTACAATGTTCTTCACTTCTTCCTCACATTCGTGTAAGTTTAGAGCTAGCAAATCAGCTAATGTTGTATTTGCATCCATAACGATTCTCACCTAATCGATAAACAAAGTACATAAAAAGGTTTTGTTTTAACCAATATATTTTCTACCTTTTTTCTAATAAGCTCACTACTTCCAGTTACTGCCTACATTGCTAATAACAATCATAGATTATTTATGTATACCTACAAAATTTTATTGTCTTTCTAAAATAAAATAAAAGTGGCGTTAGATTAGAATGACTACCTATATTTATAAAAAATTTACACTAAGCGTGCCCCGTATATTGTATAACTACGCTAAGGATGTATAGCCACTGACTATAGAAACATAAATTTACTTTTGGAAAATTAATAACTTTTTCAATTTATTTGTAAACTAAGCAATTTTGTGTTCTGACGACTTTTACAAACTGCACTACGTGCAACGCAATAAACTTAGGTATGATCCGTACTCTCTAGTTCGATAATATTGAATTGATACAGTTTCAAAGCTCTAAAAAAAAAAAAACTTTGGAATATTTTAATTACTTGAATTACGAATAGTGTATAATGAATTGATGAGTATGTGCACATCAGTGAATATGAAATTATGATAATAATACCTATAGAGCTGTCATAATCGTAAACTATACGTGGGTCTACAACAAAGACTTGATTATAAAAACTAATTCCCCATGACATTGTTCCACTTACAGTGAGTTCAGGTGGCAATGCTGCTAAGCTCTGTGGATCATAAACATATTTACATTCGCTTAACTTTATACATTACAACATCCATCAAAAACATATTATTCACATCCAAATATATTACATTCCCCAGCCAATTTCATGTATAATACAACCAATTCTTAAGAAACAGTGAAGGATAATCATGCTAACATCGAAGCAAAACATGCAAAATGTAAGGGTAAAATTTCAGACCCAACGATCAATCCAGGTGGCATGTTAATGTGCTAAACACGGTAGAAACATTAAACAAGTGAAGATATTTACACTGTAATTTATTTACAACATAAATTTTACAATGGCACCGTTATAACGTCGTCTTTGTTATTAATTGTCACCTTGGTACTGCGCATTAGTTGGTCCCAATGTCTCTCCCTGATTGCTGGATTCTGTAGCTCACCCACAGCTCTCAATGAGGTTAGCATATTTTTCACAGTGGCTTCTAAATTAATGTACGTGTCCCAACTGAAAAAGCATAAATAGTATTTTAGCAAGAACTTGATCTATCACACATCACAATGACTCCTCTAAAAGAAGTTTTACCTTCTCATTTCTTTGTCCAATAAACGTATTTCTTTTGCGAATTTCTTACATTCAATGTCCATATTTTCAACGTCTATCTTACGCCATGGTGTCGTCTTCCAGTCTTCTATACTTGTCTGCACTATGTAAGCATAATCCCAAAGTTGCTACAAAACAAATAACATGAGGTCTATTAACATGTCTATCTTTCTTTACATAATCATGTTATCATAGTGATGTTTTACCTTCAACATCCTCAATTCCTTCCTGCATTGCTTCAACAGCTTAAACTCTGGTACATTCACTTCGAACAATGAACCTGACTCTTGAATACCTTTCATTTCGTCTTCTAATTGTAACATTTCGTAGTCTACTCTCGACATTAGAGAATAGGGATCTTCACAATCATATCTGAAAAACTTTAAAACAAAAAGTAATTTGAGACTCTATTACTTTTAAACTATAGGTACAATAGCATAAAAGTAAGAAAGTATTATATATTTACTTCATATCTCTTAAAGACTTCTCTGTAGTACGTGACATGGCTATCGAATGTAGCTATTTTCTTTCTTATCCCCGAGACTTCAGCTGCTTGTAATGGAGCTACTTGTTGCTTTACGGTTAGAGCCAATTTCTTTGTAGCCTGCCATTGTTCTGGTAATTCCTGTAACATTAAATATAATTTAACAATTGCTTAATTAACTCTTATATGTGAACCAAGGTGTGTAGGTAAGTTTCTTACTTGTAAAAGCACATTAACTTCTTCAGGAATATCCATATCGTAAAACTTCAAAAGTTCTATAGTTTCCGTTAAAGGATGAAACATATCATCTGTGTTCACAGTTCTGTCTTTGACATTCATCAGATATCCCATGACATTGACCAGGGCATCATAGTCACCTTCTGGCACCGGTTGCAATAAACCTGTACAAAACATAATTGTTTCTAGTCGTACAACTGTATTCTTCTATAAATTATCAGTTAAAAATCTCGAACTAGTAAAATCTACCTTCATCAGCCTGACGAATAAAATTTCCCAAATCGCCAAGACTCGATGTGACGTTATTGACGAGATGCTCCTTATACATGTTACCCCATTTCCTCGTTGTATTCAACAGAGCTTGACGAAATGGTCTTACGTCAACCTACAATAAACCATTTAGCACTATATTATCTGTTAGATACTAGTTTTAATTTATTCTGTTAGAATTATGACCAATATCATCCTCAACATTGGTACATACCTGAAACCAGCAGTTGAATATTTTATAAGACTCCATATCTTCGATTTCCATGAAAAGATTCTCGTAGTGATCAATCTGTTCTCGAAAAGCATCCATTTTCGGTGCACATGGTGTAGGTGGCACAACATCTTTGTCTTCAGATCCAATCTTATCTACTTCATCAGGAGTGAGAATTCGCCCATAAGTAAGAAATATTTCCATAACTGCATCTCTTTCTTCAAGCCAGAGAAATGAATAATTCTCGAAAGTTTTGCAAAATTCGTTCGCATCTTCTATTACTCGCTCTATTCCATTCAGAACATCTTCCTTCATTTCATTGATGTCTTCATGATTAATAATTTGATGTTCGTAAGTCTCCTCTTTTTTAGGATCAATTCTTTCTACTAGAAAAGACATTTTCTGAATGTCATTAATAATTCCTTTTATCATTGCAGTAAATCCTTTCTCATCGTTCGGGTCAAGACTAGGAGCAAATACCATGTCAGGATCTAACAACTCTAGCTGAGCTTCGAATAACGGTGCTAGTTTATTTTTAGGATTCATATGTTCAGATATGTAGCCCATGCTGAAAATTATTGGGAAGTAAAAATAGAAGTCGATAAAGTTGCGATACCTATTTAGATGGTACGTCACGGCAAAAACTTACCTGCACGCAACGGACTTAAAGAGCGTTTCTTCCATCAAAGAATCTATAAAAGCGACATAATTTAACCATATTTCGCCGTCCTGATTATCTTGCATATTGAAAAGTTCCATATTTTCATTGAGCAGCTCCTTGATGCGAGCTGCTGTTGCTTCGACATCAGTGTAACGCTTAGTTGTTCTTTCTTGACGATCTTCCAGATTTAGCAATGTATCCTGATAAAAGCATATTCGTAATTTATTGTAGACACGTTTATTCTATATTTGTAAAGGTAAATTTTATTATGAGACAGTACCTTCTTGCCTTCTTTTCGTTCAAACAATGGTTGTGTTGACCAAACGTTCATCACTGATTTCATCTCCTTCAAGTTATCCTGTATCTTTGACATGCGCTGATACAAGTTCCCTACTAACGTATGAAGCTCTTGTAGATAGTTCCATAAATCTAAAACAATTATGATAATCAATCTTCGCCATTACAATAATTCACAGAAAAACTTTTCTATAGTTTAGTTTGACTTACCCGCAGAATTCCAATTCAGTTCGTTCTGAGCCATTTCAATTCTTTGATCAATGGCCTTTATTTCGTCTTCAACTAAATCAAATTCAACTTTTTGACTGTTTTTCCTTATTTGATTATACCAATCAATTGTTATGCCAAGATTGATTCGGTACTGGCGGTACGTTTCTTGTTTTTCAAATAATTCTAAACATTCTTTGGGTAATAAATTTTGCAATTGAGGATTCGTTCTTAGATGATTAACTTCTTTCATTATCTCTAGAAGCTGAATTGTTAACCATAGTTACGTTTAGTAACAAATTATGACAAAGGAACATCTTTGAAATCATTACAGTTTAACTTACCGCTGGACTAAAATTCAAAATAAGGTCAGATCCTTGACGAGCCAAAATCATGTTACAGGATTTATCTTGAATGATCTTCGGAATATTCACCGCCCAATCATTGAAATATTTCTTCTTAAATTCGTTTATGTTCTCGATTAGTTGGTCGTATCTTGTGAAAATTTTGATCGCCTCTTCCGTACCCTTTATCCTAAGTGCGAGAAAATGTATGTTGACAATCGTGTTCTACTTGTGACTCAAAAAATCGCCTATAGTGACTCTACTATCTACAAACTGTTTATCGTCTACTTAGAAAAACTACGTCGTGAACTTTGTGACTTAGAAAATTGAAAACCTCACTCGTTAAAACTGTCAACTAATGGAAGATATTAAGCCAAATAATCAGCTTTCGCAATTTGCCCCACCCAGCTGACTTACGGGTGCGGCAAATTGCGAAAGCTAGCTACAGGCTTGGTAATCCTTGCAGCTAGCGTGGTCATGAACAGAAGCCCTCCGGCGATCGGGGGCAGGTACGCGTCGATTTCCATGTGGCCGTATTTCTCTAAACGGTGAGTTTGCTCCGCAAATAGTTCCTGTAATGTGAAAGAAAATTTTGAAAAATGGATGCTACGATGTACCATTTTCTATTAATGTATATTTTCTGGGTAAATCAGATATTACTTACTTCGCATGTAACTATTTCGTGATTCAGCATGACAATTATTTCGACGTATTTTGCTGTAAATTCGTTTCTAATCAAAGGTCTGTCTAAAACTGAACCTACGATGTCGATAAGCTGAAATAGAACACGAAGTTGAAATTTTCTTGATCTTTGTGTTACGGTACACAAATAAATTGCATGATTACTCAAATTGTAGAGAATTCCTATGATACCTACTTTGAAAATTGCTTCCAAAGTTGAACAGTTATCGAAAGACTCGACCAAAACGGTGGACAATTTCAAGTCCAAATCAATAATGTTATCTTGAAACTCTTTAAAATCGTCGTTAAACCTTTCATCGTCAGGGTCTAATACATCATAAGACTTGGACGCAAAGCCATGGAAATAAGCTTCAAATTCTGCGGATATTTCCCTAATTTGTCCACTTAGGACTCTGCCTTTCATTCCTCCTACTTCTATCTTCTCTAGTTTTTGAAATTCAAGGACAGTTTTGAAGAACCATTGTATTGTGTTCAATCTCTGTAAGAACTTGTTCAGTCTCTCAAAGACTACGTTAGGATGGAAGGTCCACGGGATTAAGTTTCTGTCTACAAAGTATTTTGATAGATTTTCCTTGAAATATTCGAAGGTGGTTCGGAATTTCTTCAGGATATCTATTGTAATTTGTATGCGTTGAGTGGCTTCATCTATGTCGCTATGGAACAAAGTGCTTGGATCTAAACATTTCTTGGCCTAGAAATTGAGAAATCATTTACAAAAGGTTTAGTTACTTTTACCTTTCAATTAAAGGTCCATTACAAAATAAGGGCTAGTTACTAATTTCAATTAAATAAGTAACAAAATGCCATTTACAACTAGGTACGTTGAATCATTACTAACTTGGAAACTACGAATAAGAATAAATATGGAAGAGTAACTCCAAACAAAATCGAAATCATTTTTGGCACCCCATGAAAAATGACATTTTGTATGAGTTTTGGCGGCTAGTTACAATTTTTAAAGAACAAATTTAGAACGCGTTACAATTTTTTTGGTGCCACTTTTTGAGCTTCATTTAAGCTTCTATACATTCTCTTATTCGTAGCTTGGAAAGAATAGGAAAATCAGAGAAATATTTCTGAGTTTCCTAATTTATAGGCTTTACCTGATAAACAAGCAAATTGCAAATCTGCTTCAACAAAACCATCAACTTGGATGAGTTACAGTAGTACTTGGAATCTCTCCAGATCATACAAATGACATGGAATAAAGGACGGAATAACGGTTGGCATTCTGTGAAGTCGGTGTCCTCTAAGGCTTGGAAATGTTTCTCTAAAGTTCTTAGGTACAGGTCGATTTCTCTTGCTTCTGCCAATGCTGGAAATAACCACGAAAAATTGCACTACAATTTCTATAAAATAAAGTTTGTATTCCTAATAAAATGCATGTGAAGTATCAAACTACTACTCTACTAGCCACCAGACTACGAATAAGAATAAATATGGAAGAGTAACTCCAAACAAAATCGAAATCATTTTTGGCACCCCATGAAAAATGACATTTTGTATGAGTTTTGGCGGCTAGTTACAATTTTTAAAGAACAAATTTAGAACGCGTTACAATTTTTTTGGTGCCACTTTTTGAGCTTCATTTACGCTTCTATACATTCTCTTATTCGTAGCCACCAGACCAGAATCGCTACTGTCCATTAAAATGCTTGGAAGTTTGTTGTTTGCTGATTTTATCTGGCAATAAGTTAACTAAGGGAACAGAGAAGCCCGCTCCGCTCTGTTATTTCGTCAAAGACTTTCCCAGCGGCTACTCGGTCTATACATATTGGCACCGGAAAGTGTACGTACATCATATCATACGTACATGAAATAAAAAATGCCGTGGTGGTCCAGTGGCGAGTAACCTTGCCTGCCGTGTAGGAGGCGATGGTTCGATCCCCGTCCAGGCCGACTCGTACCAATGAGTTTTTTGGAATTTATGTACGATTTGTAACAACACTGGCTTTTCGGTGAAGGAAAACATCGTGAGGAAACCTGCATGCTTCAATTTCGAGACATGTGTTGTACCCACTGTCCATTATAAGCGGCGACGGGCTCACCCCCCGTCACACTGGACAGTTTCGGTACTACTGGAGAAACGTGGATGTTCCGAGGTTTCAGAACATCTCTGACTACCCCCTTGGGGAATATAGTCGTGAGCATATGCTATGCTATGAAATGAAAAATCCAGAACTCTAGCCCTTGTGGTCAGACTATAACTTGCCTCTACCAATACGCAGCGTGTTGTAGTTGGTATAGCCTCTCACACACCTTTATTCATGAGAGGAGACTTTTGCAATCCTACAGACCTTTACTTAACTTTTTTATTAAACAAATTGGCATCTTACCTGATACAATATTTTTGAACAGCCGACTGAAGCACGGGTAGTACGCTGACGTTGTTTTCTCCAAAATGACTGCCATACAACGAACTCTGTCCGTTCTGAGTTGATCGTAAATGTAATTCAAGTTACTTAGTCTTGATTTCCAAAACGCTAGTTCTGTAAGTAAACCGTAATCGTAAAAAGGTAAATAAATGCACGACTGTATTCCCTTCCGGATGGACATAACTTTTGCTACAACTTACCTACAGAAGATTTAACGCTAGATTCGAATAACCTAGTACTTTGATTGGAGAAAAATTAGGTAGGTACTTAATTTGTGACAATGTCCAAGATATTATTTATGTACATACCTATTAGAGATTTAAAGTAGATTACACACCGAGGTCAGGAAAGTAAGAATGGTCTCAGATCTCATGTAATTGTTGACCTCGGCTTCGCCTCGGACACAATTGATCATCATCAATTTAATTAAATTGATTGATGAAACATGTGATCTGAGGCTTTCTTATTTACTGTCAGAGGTTAGTATACTATTTTTCTCCTTGACTGAGGTGGAAAGCGACAACCTCGTTTAGCGCAGCGGGACGAAAATTTACGCTTTCCGTCCGGAGGGGAGAAAAAAATGTAAGTGGCCGACTAAGGGATAACCGTTGAGCAATCACATATGACAACATTCACTCAATCGCTCAGGGGCATCCAGCCCTCAAAAAAGGTTGTGGGCACGGCCACCCCAAAAATCGGCCAAGTTCGAGTCGGACTACCGATTCGCTCAAGATCGATATAACCCCGACCAGAAATATAAAAAAACTCGCCATGTTGCGGAAAATCATTGGAACTAATTTTTGTGCTTGGAACTCTGTCATTAAAGGTTATAGTCGATTGCAGCACCCCCAACCCAGGTTTTTTATATTCCTGGTCAGACTTTACCTATATGCATTCCTACAAAGGAGGCGTTATAAAATGTATGACGCCCTGGCCAAGACCTTGTACAGACAGGTCTGCGGGCAACGCGGGCAAAGCCGCGAGGCGAACACTAGTACCTAAATTAATAAACCTGTAAAATGTTAGTCTGTTTGCTTACAAAAATGACTAAAGTAAATGTGTGTTTGTTTGCACATCACAATATCACATCTAGACTCTAAACTACTGAGCCGACTTTGATGAAACTTTTAAGAGCCTATCGACCTCAATTAGAGTTGTTGTTAGGCATGCCCACCGTGCCCACAACGGTGAATCCGCACCTGTCTTCACTCTGAATTTTGTAATTGGAATAGTTATTTGCAGATTAAAGAATCTTTTTTGGGATGCGATCTAGGATGCGATAGATTCGCAGTTTAAGCATTCCTCAGATAGTTCACCGCATTGAAACCCGGCTAGATTTCAAGAACCGACAGAAGGAGTCTAGACACCAGAACGAATTATTAATTTTTTAAAAGCGAAATCAATCTAACCAATAGTAGGAAGTGGATTCTGTCCGTTCGCGAACGCAGCCGCCGAGTCTTCCATCATGACGTCATTGATCTGCTGGGCCCATTTTATGACGACTCCCTCTATGGCACTCTTCAGGTATAAGTCCACCTCTTCTCCTCGAAGGATTGCCTTCTCAGCATCGTGAACTAGTTCTACTCCTACAGGCATCGGGAGGACGGTCTGACCGTTCACCTTGCCTTTTACCTATTTATAAATTGAGCAGATTGATAAGGCAGTAAGGAAGGAAGGACAAGAAGTATAAGGAAAATTAAAGAATATCAACTATCTATTACCAGATACCTACTCTTTTTATATAATGTGGTATTAGTCCTATTACCATGGTTAATTCAGAAAGCGAACTAAAACCTAGATATCTCTCTGCAATTATTAAAATCGGTCTATCGAAGCCATAATTTTGTTTATCTCTTAGGAATCTAGTGTTCCTTTTAACTATGTCTTTTCTCATGTCTAAATTTATCATCCTGTGCTAATCATTTACAAAACTGTAATACTTATTACCTAAAGATTACGATATTTGGTTTTTATGTGTCCCTGACTTCAAATCAACCGATTTTTAAATTTTTTTGTCTGTCAGTTTCTTTTTTTGTTCGAGTATCACGCAAAAACTACTAAACCGATTTTGATTACTTAACCTTTTTTGATAGCTTATGATTTGACTTAAAATATAATTTATGCGGACGAAATACGGGTAAACGCTCGTTAAATATATGAGATTTCGAGAAGCTTATAACAACGACTAAGAATATTATTTTCAGATTCTCTACACCTACAGCAAAATAAAGAAAATATATTACAATACCTTGAACTCTTTACCTTATTATTACAGATTTATTAAGACAAATTCTCACCTCATAAACAGTACTCTTCAGGCTGTGTATTTGCTTGAGTATGTCTTGAGAGACGACCAGAGGCCAGCCCTCATGGTTCAGAGGGTTCGAGAGCAGAGGAACGAACACTTCGTCTACCAAGGCTGCTAGTTCATCTATCAATCGTGGTGCTAGGTCACCTAGATAATGCAATTAATTAATATTATTATAATATACTTAACTACCTACTTCAGTAGGCTGACAATCGATCTAAAACACACTTTTACGAGTCGTTAATTTTTTTTACGTAAAACTTGAAACCCGGTGTCTCCAGAACCGATAACTGAACAAGATTTGATACTTAAGCTTTTCAAATACTTACCTACGAGAAAGTAGGAGCAATACTTACCAAAGATGACCATCTCAGCACAATTCTCCTTCGGTATAACATCAGGTTTCTTCTTGACAAAATAAACAGCTTTGTTCTTTAAATAACATGGAAAAGAAATGACGGGAACCAGTTGGGCTGCATGAGTTAAGACCACTACCAAAAGCAATGGCAGTGGTTTGTCTACAAAGTCTTTTAATGTAGACCTGTGTTCTTCTACGCCTAGGACTCGCATCCATTTTTCTGGTTTTAGTTTTAAAGATTTGACTGCGTAAGACCCGATGAAGTCATAGCGAGGGTCTTGGTTGGACGACGATGGACCTGCCTGGTCCATATTTTTGGATTTTTTCACTCTGGAATCATTTTACTTTTCTTTAATTTGAAAAGACCTTGTAGGTCCATTTTCCTGTGATACGCACTCAATTATTCTATTGTCTTTTTCCCAGTTTTCGAAGGCAAGCGATCGTCTTGCCGGTTGGGGCGTGATTGAAGAAGCATCGGTATGGCAGAGCCTGGCAAATGGCAAGTCACGCGAGTCCCTATGCCAGCCCATTATGGCCCTGTGTCTCCTTTGTAACGAGCCATCGACTTAGTTTTGAAAACCGATGTAGGGTTGGAAGAAAAGGTCCACAAATTAATTTATCCCGACATATTTAGAAACATTTTAGCGTCTCAATACCAAAACTAAAAGTTTTTTATGATGGAAAATAAATAAGGAATACTACAATTTCGAAACTACTAGATAGGTACAAAATTCACAAATTAACAATTTGAAAGTACCTAATGGTTCCGTACGACGACAAACGGTTTTCTCTTTAGAGAGAAGACTCTTTATTGATGTTTAAGGAACCTTGAAAATGGTTGTCTGGAAGAAATCGCTTTTAGTGATAAGACCGTCCTTTGTTGCCTCTCATTCTTGTTTTAAATTGTTTTTTTTTCTATGTTTTTTTTTGGTGCACAAATAGAGAATATTAAAATTTGTCTTATCGTAAAAAAACATATTTTCATTCTTTATTGTTTTAACCACCGCATGCTTTGGTGCAGATCTGCACAAAGAGCATTAATGCATTTTCTATTGTGTCTGGAATTTCAGCAAATACGAGGGGCTTAAGGGGCCTTTGAAAATGAGGTTATGCCAGCCCCGTCGTGCCTTAACGTGCCTAACTATATCTAACATTCATGGCCAGCCAGGATTCGTTCGAACCCAAATGTTTTGATTTGGCAGTCCGGTTTGTTATGGTGTCAAATTGACCATACTTAACCAATATTTTCTCCTAAGTATTGTTTGTGCTGACGCTACCCAGCAGTAAAAGGAAGGCGCGTACCAGGCAGCAGTATCGCCGCCCTGCGTCCCACCGCACGCCGGCAAGATGACACTCGCGACGTCGCGAATAAGGTCAACTGTCGCTGCTAAACATGTTCGGGCTAAGGCATAAACGCTGGCGTGAGCGATAGCGGGGAGTCAGCACACGGGAGGGCCTTAATCCAGAGCCCGGACACGTGAGTTTGATCACTTCAACTAGCAGGTACTTAACCAAAATTTTCGATAAAAAAAATGTTATATTTTGTGAACAGCGAAAAAGTTTTTACTACTTTACGCTCCAGACAGGTTTGTTGATAAAATATTAAATTAAAGCCTGACCAGGAAAATAAAAAACCTCGCCATGTTGCGGAAAATCATTGGAACATTAAAGGTGACAGTCGATTGCAGCGCCCCCAATCCAGGTTTTTTATTTTCCTGGTCAGGCTTTACTTAATCGAATATCTTAGTATGGATATTAATTTCTGTAGATATTTCTTTCACTGCTACAACCTATGACTTGTAGCTTACCAATAAAAATATTTTGAATGTAGTGGTGGCTTGCGTAACATTCAGTACTTTGAAAAATTTAAATAATTCCTTTGTTTCGATGAAAACGATAAAGAATATCAGAGACAATAATAGACAATCGATAAACTACTTGTTTTCTTCCTTTCTACTGTTTCTACTGTTCTGTTCTATAAAGGAAATGAAGATACTTTCTAATAGGTAATTGTAACTAGATAAAAACTTTACCTAAGAGAAATAGAAAATCGTTTGTATATACGAATGTTCCAAACAGAAGTTCATGCAACGTCTAAAAACTACAAAAAAAAATGAAAATCGTAATATTTTATAATACATTTATTGATAATGACAGCGATGTTTGACTCAGATTTGCTACTTGGCAAAAATATTTCCACTAGAAGTGAACTATTTTTGTATTTAAATATTAAAATCTCTATTTAATTATGTTTATGTGTACAATAATGAAGATGCAACCATCTACGCTACCAAGTAGCTGCCTACACGTTCGCTTATCACATAAAAAGAGTTAGAGATACATTTGATTTGTGATCTATATTTATTTTACACAATTTCCAAGACTGGCAAATGAACTTACTCGTCATCTAAAGCTAAAATGAACATGCAAGTCATCAAATTATTAAATACATTAACATCATAAAAGCTCATTTATTTTGTTGAATTGACTGCAATAAATACATAATCTGCTACTTGAAATAAAAATATAAAACAAATAATTTCATTTACCTAAAACTATTGTTTAAAACAAAAGCACAGCACATGGTCAGCTTAATTTCTATAAATTAAATTAGGATCTAATAGACGCTGCTCTTAAGGTCGTTATTAGCCTAAACCTAGGAGCCCTAGTGCACTCTCCGCCACGCCAAACTCCACCTTTCATACCATGCGACGGTTCCTTACTTTCTGTTACTTTCCTTGCCCGTGTCCTAACAAAACTACTGGACAAAAGCACATCAAGAGTTTCAAATACACAATCCTACAATATTTTTGAAAATACTTTATTCTTTTAGACTTTATTACGTCGACTACACATTGAGCTGTCCTAGTTAGGGCCAGATTTAATATTGCTCTATACTTTTACATAATATTAAAGTTAAAAATCGTAAAATGCAAAATTAACGCCTTTAAGTCGCATTTGACTATAAAAATCTAACTAATTACCGAGAAATACTACCGAGAGTCTGCTAGAATGATAAATGTATAGAAAAAATGGAATGTTTTAAGTACGACAGTCTAATAAGCATTCGTTAAATCGTGATAACACTTTATAACGTGTGACAAATATGATGTCAGTCAACGCTTACAAGTTAGTAAATTGGCATTAATTCTCGAGTGCATACTTTGAAACGGCTGTTATAATAATTTTGATAACTTTTTACTTTACTTACTTATGGATAAATGTAAATATACAACAATGTTTACAGGAATGGAGGCAAGTGGCGGGCTACGATGTACGCTGAAAGTGAAACCTTACAAACACTAGTAAATAACGAGGCATTTTACTCTATCTGTGTACTTTTAGTGTACTTATGAACGATTACTTTACTAAGAGGATGGAATATACATTAGGTGAGCTATAGACTATGCCGCTCTCTTGAGCTAACACCGTGGACATCCCCGAAGGTTACACGCGCTAAGCCGCTATAATCTGATATTATTATTTACCCGAATCAGGTAATATTCAAACTAACTGCCACACTTTTCTCCTATTATGGAAAAAAATCAACAATACGTTCATTCTAATAAATTTACAGATATAATTTTCATCGATTATTGTTCGAATGTGGATGGAGATAATAAATTGAGGACAATTTCTATGTGACGTTTTAATTTACAGTCTGTGTAACCAAGATTTTAACTTTTTACATTCCTTTACTAACCCATTTAGCCCCACTTGCATTAACCTAGGTTAGCAAATAACTCCGGGTTCTCTCAGTTGTTTTTCTATATAAAAAATCATGGGTTACCAATTTAATCTGGAGTTTATTGCTAACCCAGGAGTGTGCAAGTGGAGCTTATAGGCCTAACCATTGTGTAAAAGTAATGAGCGAATTTGAAATTCGCTTTTCACTTGAACCATACCAAAAGTCACTGTTTTAGTTAATTCCGTCACGAATGGTACGTAAATGTACCTTATAAAGTCTTATTGAGGACGAAGATGTAATAACTGGACGATTTCGTATCCTACTTGAGTTTCACCTATTTAAATTAAAAAAGGGGCAAAGCTGACGTCATTTTAAAAAATATAGGAATTTTCTCTAAATGCGTGGCAAGAAACTATCACAATCAGAACTGGCAATCGTGTAAAAAAACACAAAATGCTGTGAGCAATTGAAAGTCGAAATATAAAATATTTTAATTTTGTCAGTGTAAAATTAGATAAGTTAAATATTATATGTCACAGATACTATATTCAAAGAGAATATAAAACTGTGCCTGCGACAGACAAAAAGCATGGAGCGTAGTCAATAATGTTCTAGAATACATAAATTTATAATAATTTATCATAACGTCTATACCACAAACTATACAGTAAAAATTATATACAAATAATCCATCGAACCTTATTACCGATCACAAAAATTTCATTGGTTCTAAAAATTATTTAAATTAATTAGTAGGTAATAAAATAACTAATAATACACACAAAATTCACATATTTACATCGAACTAATACAAATTAAATCACATAATAATAATAATAAAGTCCAAATCTATTTACAGATAATTTTATCAATGAATAAAAATTGTAAATGATCAATGTCAAATTAATTGCATACTGACAATATACTTATTAATAAGTTGCTAACCAAGAAACGATTGATTCGTCTTCAACGCTTTATTGATCTGGGCAATAAACGCGAGACAATCTTGTTTCCATCAACATCTTTCAACGACTATTTGGAATAACAAATAAAGGCCTACGATATTGCTTTACCGATATGGTAATGATAAATAAATAAAACAACATCTACGATACATATAAAGCACCATTAGCGTTACACGACTGCAACAAAAAAGAGGATATTTATAATACAAGTAGTTCGGGAGAGTTGTGGACGTTTGTATTAAATTCGGTCCGATACAATAAATGGCTGGGTTTGTTTGACGATCGCGACGGGTGCGGGGAACAGAGCGATCGATGTACGACGATAGTGAGTACGTACGTACGTACGCGCTCCCGAGCTCGAGTGCGTGTTTATTTGCTCCTAGTTTTTGTGCCAACGGCGTTTATGCTCTCGCCGCGACTCCTTGATCTGTGTAAGTTTTGTAGGCCTTCACCTGTTAACAAAATTCACATTATTTAATTAAGGAAACAAAGTCGAAAAAAATATCTGATGTGCCATAGATGAGTCGAGTAGGCACTGCAGTTTTGAAGGAATAGCTGATCTTTTATTTAAAAATGTCTTTCTTTTTTGGCTCCAAAGTTGTTCAGTTTGATATTCTAAACCACCCCTTTAAATATTACTAGGGTGTTTTGTTATACTTTCTTTTTCTAACCTATATCGTCCCACTACTGCTGGGCAAAGGCCTCCCCTTTATTCCTCCAGCCACCTCTGTTCTGGGCAAGCTCTGACCACTTGTCATGGAAAGCATCCAGAGTATCTTGCCACCTCTTCCTAGGACGACTTGCAACGACGACGACCATTTTCTGGGTCCAGGGTGTAAACATTTCTGCCCTCCTCTCCTGGTGCATTAACACCCTGTATAAATGTAGATATTAACCCTTGCTGGTGGTGCGCTTGAGCTCAGACTCGCGGTAGGCGCGCGCGCTGCGGCCGCGCCGGTCCTGCGCCAGCTTGTCGGGCCGCACGAAGATGCCGTGCCGCGGCCGGCACTCGAAGTATCGCTTGCCGCCTACTGACCCGTCGTTTTTACCTACAACACAATTAGTTTGAGTAAATTTAATTGTATTCCTTGTCGATCATGATAATCATGCTGGGTGGGGACAAAACTACCCACTATCTCAACGATTAAACTATATGTTGCGTTTGTACTTTTTACCCATGGAACTTGTGTTGATATTTTCTAACGTTTTAAAGATATAGAACTTTGACGTATTAAATTATCATTATAAATGATAACCAGCTGATCGAGCCGGAAACACTCTTCAGCAGGAAGCGTGTAGTGAGGATTGGCGGACTTCACATACTGCTACACATTATGTCGATAGTATGGCCGCCAACTTTAATCATGCGGGCATCAATCCCATAGTACAGGTGGCCGGTAGCATCCCCGGCACAGTATAAATAGGCATCACAATTCGTTCCTCTGCGATTAATAGCCGGCAAACTTTACAAAAACCTTGACAGCGCAGAATAAAATTTGTAGGCGAATGCGGTACTGCACACACTCCTCACCCCCGCCCTATTGGTCAAGACGTTTGCCGGGTAGTATATGCTGTTTACAAATGGTAAACCCACAGGTTACAATTTGTAACAAATAACACAACGTTCAACAGTTACCAGTGGGCGCGTCCAGCTCGACGCCGACCCAGGGCCCGTGCGCGAAGTGCGTCGGCCCGACGTACGCGACGACGCCCGTGCTGCTGCTGAGCCTGAGCTGCACGCTCTCGCCGACCGTCATCCAGTCCGGCACGGGGATCACGCGAGTGTTGTCCGACGAGTCGTCTGAGGGATAAGGGAATGATAATACGATACGTCGGGGTAAAGTAAATGCGTTGATGAATTGGTAAACCTTTTGTAATTCCTGTTGCAAATTAGTAAGTAAAAAAAGAAGAGGAGGAAGTATAAGCTGGGATCCACTTCACCGCTTAACTACCATATCAATTTCAATTACATTTGACGGAAAGGTAGCCTACAATTTTTGGTCGTAACTTCTAAAACGGCATTTGAGAACCGGCCAGACCTTGTCCGATATAGGGATGAGTGGGAATGGAAAGACACTGCACATCTAGTATGATTTGTCTACTTGCGCGCGATGGAGCCTTTTTTCCACGCTACATGCGCGGCTTTCGCTGTCCGAAAAGCACAGGAAGAGGTCATTTTCCATGCAGCGTTTCCATACGACTTCTACGCGAGTTCTTACGTTCAAATGTTAGTTTGGTTACGGACCTTCGTTTCAACGATGTGGTCAAACTATATCTGTCTCTTTAAAGCTAAAGGAAAGATAAGAGGTACAAACCATCGCCGATCCTCTCGGTGGAGGAAGCAGGTGTGTCGTGTAGAGCTCGCGTGCTGGTGTTGTGGACCGACTCGACGGCGGAGCGCGGTCGCGCGGCGGGGAACGACGCTCGAGCGGCCGCCCGCGCGCTGGCGCCACCTCCTGCGCGCCTGCGCACCACCTGCGAGGAGATGCGAGAGCTTATTGTATTGTCAATGTGTGCGTAAGTAACATTCAATACCAATCCGAAATATACTTTATACTTGAGCTAAATAATGTCATTTGTTTTCAAGAATTTACGTGAATTTTAATGTTGACTTTTATGGAACAGATTCTATCACCGTCTCCAAACCACAACTGTTGGAAGGATAATAATCAGGTCCAACGAAAGCGGATTACTTTTATCGATGGATTACGTTTCACGACAGACCTTCGCGTCAATACACAGCTGTTTAGTGTGAACTCGTACGATACCCAGCAAACATCTTGAAAAATGCGGGGAGTGAGGGGGCCAGCGCAGTATCGCTTTCGCCTACAATTTTTGTTTCTGCGCTGTCGAGTGTCGAGGTCTTGCTCAAGAAGTTTGCTGGCCATTATAAACTATGTTGTCGTCTCTCGATTACCTCTTCAAAGATATCTTCGTCGTCTGCTAATGCTATTTTCACAGATGATTATGTTACCTTCCCAGCCGGCAACTGTGTCTTCACGACAGGATGGTCGGGCCCAGGAGAAGCGGAGTCACTCTCCCCCACCGACGACGCCTCCCGGCTGCGCTCTGCGTCGTGACTCGACTGCTCTGAACTAACTGACTCCATGTCCGCGTCAGCTGATAGGTATAAAGCGTTTATTTATTATTCGGTTAATGGTATCATTGACCGTGCAAAATGTATACTAGAAACAAAAAAGGATGTATATTCCTAATCTATTTCCAATTAATCGTCACGTCTGTATGAGCAATTTTTACTTATCCAGAACACAGTATATGAGAGAGTATGGTACTACATACAGCACGGATACCTGCCCCCCACCAATTTTAACCTCACCCTCTCGTGGCAAACAGTACGCAATAGCGTAGTCCTCTCGTACTCGCATTCACTTAATATCGTTCATGCTTGATGCGTGTCCAGGGTGTGCCCAGAATACAAACTATCTACTCTCTCAGAAAGCGTCATTATCATTGTCAATTGTAAAAAGAGTTCCACTGCCAGTCTTTAACATATCAGTTTGTCAGTCTATAACATTATCAGGCTTAAAAATCCTATTAACATACGAAAGCAACATATAATACATGCGTCTTCACACTTACCGAAAGACGAATCATGTTCTCCATTAACGTGAACTTCGTTAGTATGAACTTCATTGGCGTGGATATCATTCGCATGAACATCCATGTTCTTGCTCGATTGACTAGACAACACCTGGCTTTCGACGGGGATCGCTCCCAGAGGGTCCACCATCGGACCTTCGTTCTCTTTAGCCGCCTCCTCGCAATCTCTCAGGAAAGGATTGATTCTGTTCCTAGAGCCGGGTGTTAAAACTGGTGTTTTCGCTTTTTCGAACAACGGCTCGTCTAGTTCGTTCTTTGACTCGACGATTTCGTTCTTCAGTTCACTGATATCGTTCCTAAGTTCGGTGATTTCGTTTCTGAGGCCGGCCATGGAGGTCTTCGTTCGACTTAAGTGGGTGTAATCCATGGTTTTATCGAAATCGGGTGTGTCATCGACGGACATGCTTCTGATTGATAGGGTGTCGTCGTTGGTTAGATTTGTTGATGATACTGCTTGGGAACCTGAAATATTTCAGAAGACAACATTTGCATTAGATGCTAAGAACTATGAATCTAGAAGTAAATTTTGTCTATATTTTATTAGGTTCCAGTACTTTCGTGGCGCCAGAACTTCCGCCATGGAACTAGTGCGACTTTTTTTTTAAGAAGTAACACGGATATTTAATGTATATGTCACTATGTCAGTAAATTTTTTAAACTTATTTCTTACAGTATTTCAAAATTGTAGTCAATCATATATCTTAGACGTAATAAAAATAGAATAAACTCACCATAACCGCTAGATGATATAGAAGGTGAGTTCTTGTTGGGAATACGTTCGCAGGCGAGCTCGTGTAGCGAGTCTAGCGTCTTCGAAGTGGGCAGGAAACCGCGCGGCGTAGCTCGTGACCGTGTGCGCTGTCGATCACATATTTATTTAGGTACTTTTTTGTGTCGAAAAATTTACTGTCCAATACACAATAACAAAGTATAAAGCTTATTGAGACGGCTGGAAAAACACTGACAGCAAGTTGACGACTAATTTGCCTCTACCCATTGATTCTGGGCCCGCGTGGTGGAATATCTCAGTTTGTTTCCCACACGTCACTACTGGTGACAATCGGGAAATGTTTTCCAATTCATCGCCAGTGCGATCGGAGCCAGTGGCGACAGTAGGAACACACGCTCCTTATTCGTGATATGGCTGATAAGGTAGTATGTATTACTGATGTTGATGACCCGGTTCTTCGTGCAGGGTCGTCATACGCAGCCCTAACTTGCCGCTTTCTATAATCTTAACATACTAACAAAACCAAGCGTAACATACGTGTGACCTTGGCGTGGTAAGCTCGTCGACGGGCGCGGAGTCAGGCTCCGAGTGGGAATCGTCGTCGTTGCGCCGCCCCGGCTCTTCGTGCAGGGTCGTCATACGCAGCCCTAACTTGCCGCTTGCTGTTATCTTAAAATACTAACAAAACGAAGTGTAACATACATGTGACCGCGGCGTGGTAAGCTCGTCGACGGGCGCGGAGTCAGGTTCCGAGTGAGAATCGTCGTCGTTGCGCCGCCCCGGCTCTTCGTGCAGGGTCGTCATACGCAGCCCTAACTTGCCGCTTGCTGTAATCTTAACATACTAACAAAACGAAGTGTAACATACATGTGACCGCGGCGTGGTAAGCTCGTCGACGGGCGCGGAGTCAGGCTCCGAGTGGGAATCGTCGTCGTTGCGCCGCCCCTGCTCATCGTGCAGGGTCGTCATACGCAGCCCTAACTTGCCGCTTGCTGTTATCTTAAAATACTAACAAAACGAAGTGTAACATACATGTGACCGCGGCGTGGTAAGCTCGTCGACGGGCGCGGAGTCAGGTTCCGAGTGAGAATCGTCGTCGTTGCGCCGCCCCGGCTCTTCGTGCAGGGTCGTCATACGCAGCCCTAACTTGCCGCTTGCTGTAATCTTAACATACTAACAAAACGAAGTGTAACATACATGTGACCGCGGCGTGGTAAGCTCGTCGACGGGCGCGGAGTCAGGCTCCGAGTGGGAATCGTCGTCGTTGCGCCGCCCCGGCTCTTCGTGCAGGGTCGTCATACGCAGCCCTAACTTGCCGCTTGCTGTAATCTTAACATACTAACAAAACGAAGTGTAACATACATGTGACCGCGGCGTGGTAAGCTCGTCGACGGGCGCGGAGTCAGGCTCCGAGTGGGAATCGTCGTCGTTGCGCCGCCCCGGCTCTTCGTGCAGGGTCGTCATACGCAGCCCTAACTTGCCGCTTGCTGGGGACGCTGTAATCGCAACATAATAGTTATTGAAAACATCTGAGACAGATGAGAATATGTTAGAAATTTCAGTCTTAATTAAAAGGTCAGTCAACTATTTAAGAGCAAATTTCTTTGGAGTAAATAGATATTGAGACATTACAGATATCAGATTGCATACACTGAATAGTAAAATAAGTAAATTATAACATTAGATAATCAAAATTAGCAGTGCATTATAATTATTAAACGCTAACAAAATTCTTAAAACGTAGAGAACAACTTAAAATCTACCGATTTAATACGAATAACAATAACTTATAATTTATTCACAAACATAAGTAATAAATGAGCTTAAATTTCATGCTTCACATACAGGATGTAACAAAACACCAAAGTTATATTTAAAGGGGTGGTTTAGACTATCAAACTGCCCAACTTTCACTATGGAGCAAACATCGAGGAAAAATAAAAATAATCATCTATTTCATACAAAACTGCAGTATAACTATACTCAAATGTATGGGAGAGCTGATTTTTGTATTTCTTTTCGACGTTGTCTCCATAGTCACAGTTATTCAGTTTGGTGCTAAATACCACCCATTTAAATATTACTAGGGTGTTTTGTTACACCCTGTATACAACGAGTGATATCGTCCATGCCAATTCGATTCTGTGAATTTACTTAGCAAACAAAAAATTACAACTTAATATGAAGAACCCTTACCACCTAAAACACAAAATCATTCAGTTCTATTAACGAAATAAAGTACACAAGAAAAAGATGTGTGCGAAAGCTTAAAAACTAAAAAATTAAAAACAACACTCTTAACTGTACCTACATACAATGATTAAAACAAAAAGATGTCGATGAGAAGTAAATAAAACAAGCCAAACTAGTGATTCTACAACATAATGTCTGGACGTACACTTGCTCGGCGTCTGCAGCCGTAGCGAGTTGAGGTTCAAATTCAAGTTTAGGAACGTCGGCCGAGCTGCAATAGAAATCAGGATCTTCGTCAATACAATTCTCTTTAAAGAAATTAACAAGCCATGATCAGAAAACAAATGAGATACAATTTGGAATCAACAGGTGATCACGCTGGATTTAGGAAAAAAATCTTTACATTACCATTAATCTTTTAGCTTTTGACAGCATTGATAGGATAAGTTAAAGTGCTACCACACAGTCGTATAGTAAAGATTAAAAGTTAATTCACAATTCTGAACCTTATTCTAATATACAAATAAAGGTGAGAAATCTTAACTAACTTTTGATGCTGATCGTATCATATTCACAAGATGACATTCTGATCACAGCTCAAAAACAACACGGCTACAGGACCTTGTGTGGCAACACTTTTTGATGTAATAGGTACATGGGCAATGGGCATTGTTGTCACAGTTACGGTTAATGTATTTTAACTCGAAGATTTTATTTTACAATTAATTTAGCTTAAGATTACAAATACATTGGAATTACCTACAATACTTTACAGTTTACAATACATAATCTATTTTCCATGCTTTTATAGACAGTTTGTTCCTTCAATACATCTTGCAATGTGCTACATTACATGCATACTTTACCTAACACACACACAAACCTACGTCCAATTTTATTGGTCTATTACTACATTAACTACAAATAGACAATGACTGCCTTTTAAGTTTTTAATATACCTATAATACACAAATTACAATACATCATTCATTACAAACTCCAAAAATCTATTTATATTTCATGGCTGAATATTTGTTGGACTTTATTTTACGCCTAAATCTTATATCCCAATATAAGCAAAGTTATTTTCTCTATAACAGTTAGAATCTATAGATTGGAAGCATTAATTTCTCCTTTCAAATCCACAGCAGATAGATTAACGAAGAGGAAGGGAGAAGGGAATAGTCACAGGTCATGCTTGGTCCATGCAAATGAAAAGAGACACGCAAACAAACAGATAGTTAACACAACAACATAAGCTTGCTTACGCTCGAAGCATTTTATGCAGTCTAATAGCCAATACCATAGGGTCTAATTTAGTATTTAATCATTTTAACTGTTGAGCTTAAATTTTGATTTATTTAAAATTTTATATTAAATAGGTAACGTAAATGCCAATTGGGAGAGTTATTAAATAGTATTTAGAACAGCCAATCAAATAACGGGTAAACAAAAATGAAGTTTGTGTGTAACAGTAATCAATCACAACACATCTAGGTAGGTTTGTTATTTGATGTTGCATTCAACATTCGTCTAAATTTTGTCATACAGTTGCCATTCCGAGTCGAGACCATGTTTTTACTTTTACCTGATAGAAATGAGCCTGAAGGTAGCGAGGGGTTAAAGATACAGAAAAATACAACATTAGTTCAAGCTGGGGTCAAATTTTTGTGGCCCTAAAAATGTTAAGACATCTATTTAGAAAAGAATCGAAATTTTGATGAAACCTTCGCGTAACCCATATTAAATATTTCAGTTTCCTTTTATTACGGTTTGATCATTAGCTTCGAATCTATTCCAATAGAAATATCTCAAAAAATATTACATATAATTAACTGAATTTATAGTAAATTAAATATGAGAGAGAAGAGATGGGGAAAGTTAAAAGGGAGAAGTTGTTTAGCGATAGCATTGCCACGAAGCAAGTTGAAAAAATGTAAATTATAGTGAAGAGATGAAGTGGATGTCAAGTTATTACAATCGTGAAATAATTCTGTGGAAAGATATCATGTGAAGATGGGTCCCTATTGTTCGGTTAATTTTGTAATCTTGCTAAAGTTTCAAAACAATATACTTAAGTACTTCTGTAATAACAAAATAACTACAAATCTCGTGCATCTTGTGTTTATATACATATCTCTATAATTTTAAGTTAATAAAGTAATCTACAAAGTGCACTACCTAGATTTTTGAAATAAAATCTATTGTATTGTTTACATACAACTTTCAGTGTATTTAAAGCACTCAAATATTTTCAAATCCTGCGATATATTATTTCATATCATGGGCATAAGTCTGAATGGACCAGTTCTATAAAAACGAATCATGAATATTTCTTCTACGAACCGCCTTTTCACAATTAACTATTATCGGTAATTATAAAGGACTTTATAAACTCTTGTATTCACAAGAAATAACTACGAATTGTTTAAAACTAGTAAAGTATAATGTTTGTAGACAATTTTGATACAAAGGAATGATAGTAGCCCACGATTAAACATTCTGAGAAGTAATTACCTATACCGATGTTTAAAAATTATGCGCTAGATATTGAAAATCAAATGCCATATAATTTATTCTATCAAACTAGCCTGGTCCGTTTTTACTTAAACCACATTTAGTGCAGTTCAGTTAGAGTTGACTTTAGATGCTTTAGCATGACAAGTGTGATCGCATGAGTGACGGAAAGTAGATAATGAATGTTTTGGAAATAGGAGTGTATCTTGTTCGATCTTGTTCTGTAAAAAACTGTTAGACACAAATATTTCACACAACTATAACATTTGTCATATAATATTGGTAAGTTCAAAGTTTAAAGCTATTTTCTTCACGGATTACAGTATATTCTTTCTACGGTGCATGTGAGAACGTCATATGTATCTCAGTTTGAATCTGAAGACCACATCCCTCTCTAAAATGTATCTAAGAATCAAATTATTCCAATCGTAGACTACATCACTATTCCCATTGAATAATTTTAGGGTTAAGACAGAATACTGCTGAATCTTCCTCTGTCCCCTTGTACAGATAGCACAAAGCACACGACAACGTTTTCAATCTCAAATTTTATAGTCGGCAACAAGAGTTGAAATAACAATTGTGAACCTTATTTTCATAGAATGAACGGTAAGAAATATTTATACATTTTTGTTGCCTGTACCTTCTTTTTTTCCTGCGCGATTGTGCCCATTTGCGCAAGAGAACTATAAAATCCTTGTCTTATACTTTATACTAAAACGTAATCGTACCTAAAAATATGTTTCCAATAATGTAGTGATTAGTCCATACCGAGTCCAAAAGGTTTGGTGGGTGTCGACATGTCAGGGTCATTATGCGACGGCGCGGCGTACGAGTGCCGGTGGGAGGTGCGGCGCGGGGTCTCGTCGGCGAGGTCCGCGACGCTGCCCGACCGGCCCGACGCCAGCCCGGCCAGCGACTCGAATGACGAGTCCAGACGCATGATCTGTCAATGTCCAGGTTAAGTTAGTGATCGCGATGTGCAAATAAAGGAGTATTTCAAATACAGTTGCCTTTTTGAAACTTCTTATAGCAAATACGCTATGAGAACTAAATTGCGATACGAAAAATTTGGCGTGACAGAAACGTTGGATTACTAGATTCTGATATTGTGGAGCAAAATATTTTCTTTTTGCCATTCATGAACTACATTACAAACATGGTTTCAAAAAATAACTTGACTGAAAAGAGAGCATAAAACAACAGTTTTTCTATTAACTGTTACGAAAAGTAAAACAGCAAGTAATTAAAGGATATTTTTTATGTTAAAAAAAACTAATACTATGCTGTAGAGTTTAAGAAAAACAAGGGCGAAAGACAATAATAATTAAGATACTTTTAAAAACTCTGGTGCAACCATTCCACAAAAGTGACTTTTTCTGCACCCGAATCATACATAATTTCTACTTACAGATATTCAACCAAAATCATCAGAATTATAGAACAATATCGACCGAAGTTCAATATCCCTGCAGGATTTCTCTTGACATCTATCTACACTAAACTATCTATAATTATGTATTTACAGTTAGAAAACTAAATGTGAACCAAAAGTAATGAATGAAATTAAATTAATCTAGATAGACGCTAAAAGCCACATTGATTGTAACTAAGATACCACCGCCACAGGCTGAAAATAAAAATATTGTCAGAACAATCTACGAAAATAAACCTTATTACGACTCCATAAGGTCTGTTTGCGTAAGTTCTTCAAATTTTATAAAATATCTTGAATGTTCTACGATGCTGACAACCTAAAAAAATAAAATTTGGAAGAAAGTTGCCATTTTCTAAGTAGACTGGCACCATCACAAAGACAGAACCCGTGCAGAAAATTTATGTTTAGATTAAAGAGTACATAGATGAGTAACTTTTCCATAATTTGTACATTTTCGTGATCATTACATCCATTTGTCATGACACTGGACACTTGTGTGGCGTACGCTTTCACAGCGGCATAATAAACCAGAGAATTGTATCTCGTTCTAACTAGGGTGCTGAGTGCTGGTAATACTGTGTGAACGAGATTACGAGACACAATTTTCCAGTATATTATCTAATACGTTCCAACACTGAACTTTAGGATTTATCGTGAAGGCATATAACTTTTATGTCCGTATGCCCAGCGGGGCCCTCGGCCCTAGGGCTTTGAAACCTAGCTAATTATTTAGTGCTCATTTAGTGCTCTCTGAATATGTATTGCTTATATTTAGTGCTTCAAAGATAACGGAGTTATATCAAATCTAAGCTAGCGTCCGCCCAGCGGGGCCCTCCTTTATTATGGACAAAAATGATTAAAATGTGACATCAATATTTAGTGCTCTGAATTCCTATTAAAACTGTATCAAAAGATTTGATCTAGCTGGTTTGGTTTAAAAGTTATAGCATTTTTAAGTTTTTAATTTCCAGCGGGGCCCTCTCTTGTTTGACTATATAAGTCGCTGAAATTAATGTCGCCATTTAGTGCTTGATGCCAGGTATCGGTCTGTATAGTTAATTTACACATTCTGCTTCTAATAAACCTGGAAAATGCAATAATATATCGCAATTTTGATTCATATTAATTGACATTTCGTGGACAGTCGGCATCAGAAGTATAAGAGAGCTTTACTATTTTTACTAGTCCGCCTAAAATTGTGCACCCGTATTTCTGGTACATTATCTACATCTACGTCGTATTTTAGTCCTGGTGACTCTTGATGTGATATTATGAATTATTCGCTGCCGTAGGACTTCTACTATTACAAACAAGTTCATGAAAGTGCGCGTGTGTGTAGGTAAGTACTTATTATCTATCTATTATTATAATATAATGCCTACTACAAAGGTTTGTCTGATTGTTGGCGTATCACACTATGTCTAAATGTAAGTGTATGGACACACCTGCGGAACGTTCGGCGTCGAACGTTCGGTTGAATACGCGTGCAACGCTTTTCCCTATACCTGCGACCATTACGCACCATATTTCCTTGTAGACACGTATTCAACCGAATGTTCGGCACGGAACGTTCCGCAGGTGTGTCCCTACACTTAAACTACCGGACCGATTTTGATAAAACTTGGTGTCTGAAAGCTTAGACCGTAGCGCCCTCTAGCGATCCCCTAGGAAACCACGGACAAGTAAAGCTCTCATCTACTTCTGATGCCGACTGTCCACGAAATGTCATTTTATATGAATCAATGTTGCGAGATATTATTGCATTTTCCAGGTTTATTAGAAGCGGAATGTGTAAATTAACCATACAGACAGATACCTGGCATCATGCACTAAATGGCGACATTAATTTCAGCAACTTATATAGTCAAACAAGAGAGGGCCCCGCTGGAAATTAAAAACTTAAAAATGCAATAACTTTTAAACCAAACCAGCTAGATCAAATCTTTTGATACAGTGTTAATAGGAATTCAGAGCACTAAATATTGATGTAACATTTTAATCATTTTTGTCCATAATAAAGGAGGGCCCCGCTGGGCGGACGCTAGCTTAGATTTGATATAACTCCGTTATCTTTGAAGCACTAAATATAAGCAATACATATTCAGAGAGCACTAAATGAGCACTAAATGATTAGCTAGGTTTCAAAGCCCTAGGGCCGAGGGCCCCGCTGGGCATACGGACATAACTTTTTCATCGACAAAAATGACAGTTTTCCTCCCGCCAGGGAGTAATTATATTCCTTGCAGTTTTCACTCTGTCACACTTCCGATCTTCATGGCATGACACATTCAAGTATACATTCGAAACTACGACCACTAAATGGCAATGATCTTCTACTGTATACGACACCAAAGACCAAGTAACTAAATTAAAATGCGACAAAATAGAGAAGTGTTGTGTTCATCAGGCCATGCGTTGGACTCACGTTCGTTCCGTTCTTGGCGACACTCTCGAGCGCCTGCGTCAGCTGCGGCCCGGTGCGTAGCGACAACACACACGTTAGCAAGCGAACGACACCGCTATTGTGCGTTCCCGGAGAAGCGATAAACTTTACGATGTTCAACTTTCTTGTTATAAGCGCAAGGTTGTATTTCTATTAGAACCGTTTTGTTATCACTTCTCTTGAAACAAGTTAATTTGCGACACATATTATTGATAAACTTTTTTTTCATTTGCTTTTGAGTATTAAGCCGTGTAATAGTAGATTACTTAATTTCGTTAAAACTGTCTTGGAACAGAGTATTCTGGCATACAAATACACTTTTCACAGCTCAGATCAACTATCCTATAGACTTGATCATATAATCGCTTTGGTTAGCAGGTCTTCTAATTATAAAGTCTATAGAATAGTTAGTGGCGCATTAGTATATTGTATTTTATAGTCAGTGAGACTAGTACTTTTTTAAATAATACTCAAAAGAAAATGGTAAATATAATTAAGTACATTTCTATTGTAGTGTTAGTGAAATCTTCTATTTAATGTACAATGTAAGAAATACTGTAATAGTGTTATATTTTCTATCTATAACTATGGAGTGTTAGTAACAACATTGATTAGCATTACAAAACATTATAAAGCAGCTGTTTTTGTTAGCATTAGATTAATTAGTTATTACTATGTTGGCACAAAACTTAACAACAAATATTAATTATAAATTAGTGTTGATACTTTCTATCAGTGAATAAGGTCGCATTTTCCATGTCAAGTTTTGTTTTAGACAGTTGTGAAGTGACCTTCGTTTCTAATTTGTGTTAGGTGCTTTTAGCGGTAATATCGACTGCATAATTTTATTGTTTGTGAACTAAATGTGTACCTAAATTGTTCTATTTGTGACAATCAAAACTGTGTATCCATAACAAGTTAATTGAGACGATAGCAGACTTCCAATTCACAGTAAATTAATGCACTCAGACATCTATTTGTATCATTTATTAATCTTAGGAAATGAGTAATTTACATGAAAATTAAAAATCATATTGTTGACCGTCTGCACTCTTCTCTATTTAACAAAACACGGATATTCGTTTCATTATAATTATGCAGACTTGTTTTAATAAAAACACGGAATCCTAAGAGCCCTTCCAGACTGGCCTTTTAATCGACGATTTCTCGGCAGGGCGAGACCGCTCGCGTGGAATATGACTGAAAACGCTGTAAAATCGCCGATCAAAATGCCAGTGTGTAAGGGCTCTAAACATTCCAGAAAATGATGTATTGTTGACCAGCAATTCGCTATGAGCCAGCATAGCAGTGGTCCTCGCTCTTAGACTGTAAGACTAGTAATGCAGTGTAATTTAATCTAGCAATTATGACACTGGTATGATTTGACGGCATTCCTCACCAAAAAGACTTTATCGTCCAACGATTTAAACTGACATTATTGCATCTAATTTGATAATGAAACGAACAACCTATTAAACTCTTCAAGGGTCAATCGATATTGAAAGAGTAGCGCGACGCGCAGTTTCGGTGCAAAATGTTATCCAGCATATTGAACTTTATCTACACTGTGATAAGATAAAATGTCAGTTGACGGGTTAGAAGAGGTAGTGCGGAGCCGCGCGCTACCGCCAGCGATCGCACTGTCATTATATTTTCTCAAATGACATTATACCTTAAACCAGTATATTTAAAGTTCAATATGTCACTGCTACTATAACAAATCTTACCTGTGAGAAGTTAGGCACGGAGGCGGTCTTGCGCATGTGTGTGGTGATCGGCTGGCCGCGCGCCTGCTCTAACTCCTTGACAGCTACGCTCTGGCGCAGCCGGTCGAGGGTTAATATGCTTTCCACTGCGCTCACGCCGCGAGTATACTTTTCTGTTTACATGAAGATTTTTGTTTTTCAAAACACCCATATGAGTAGAAACACAATTTACAGAAACTTCATTGTATCAATATGAGAAGACTATGTCCAATAGTGGATGATGACATGAGAGACTAATATCAGCATCATCATCATCATTAGCCTATGTACGCCCCACTGCAGGGCAAAGGCCTACCCTCAGGGAGAGTGTATGGGCGTTAGTCTACCACGCGTGCCCAATGCGGATGTGTTGACTTCACATACGCATCGGAATTTCTTTTTCAGCGTATGCAGGTTACCTCCCCTCACAATGTTTTCTTTCACCGTTTTTGAGAGTACATAAGTTAGAAAATGTTATTGGTACATGGCATGTCATCTGCGAGGATTCGAACCCGGGCCTCAAGATTGAGTTTCCATACCTCAACGCAGCGCGCCACCGACTCGCTTTAACAGACTAATGTGATGGCTAATAAAACTTTATTGTTTGAAAATCCCAAAACTTGATGTAGATATGTGAGTAGTATTAACTAGAAGTCATAAAATATATATAATACTCGCTTCTGAATTAAAAGAATCTCACTCTTTAAGAGAAGTTTATTCCGAGTACTATGGTTATATTTTCAATACTAACCAATTAAAGCCAATGAAATTTTGCAGAAACAATCTAGAAACAAATGCCTATGCTTGGATGGAGTCAGATTTTCGTTAAAATATACAGTTTGAATGTTAGGATCAATTTAAGATTTGTATGGAAATCTTTGAGGCACTGTAACCTTAAAACTATAGATTTGAACGAAAATCCGACTCCATACAAGCATAGTAATTTGTTTCTAGATTGTTTCTGCAAAATTTAATTGACTTTAATTGGTTAGTATTGAAAATATCACCATAGTACGTTTTTATGGAGTGCGCTCCGAATTATATCCCCTTAATCTTAACTCAAGTCCTAAAAAACAAAGTATAAAACAGACCCTATTCCATGAACAATAAAGTTACAAACCTATATAGGTCTCGCCGTCAGCCGCGCTCGCCTCTTCCCCCGTAGCGGCGATCTGCGCTAAGCTCTCGCGTTCCTCCAACTCTTCTGATGCCTTCGGAATGTTTGACACAACTTCGTACGTCACTCCCGTTTGCGCCATCTGGTCCACTCTGGAATAAAGGGAGTTATGTTTTTTTTTTTTTTTAATTTATTTAAGTTTTTACAAATTCTTTCAAATACATATTTTCTCCAAAACTCCATTGGGAGTTTAGCTGGAGCTCTATAGCTACTGCACGTAATTACAAAATTGCACAAACATGGTAATACCATTGTAATCCAGTAATGTAATCTGGTGGTAGCTTAAAAAAGAATTGACGTTTAATAAGTGTGCTTCAGGCTCCTATATTGAATAAATGATTTTGAATTGAATTGAATTGAATTGGTGTAGTAAGAGCATTCTTAAAATCGCTCATCAGTTGGAAAGCATAATATAAAGGGTTGTCACCGGCTTAGCTCTTTTATGAAATATCGTACAGTCGAGCTTCTCGCTTTGAATCTATGTGAGTGGCGCGCAAAGTCTTTAAGACCATGATCTACGAGTGTTAGAGATAGCTTACAACTCGGATCACAGTATGGAGGCCTTGCGATGATCCACCAAAGGTGAACCACCGAAACCTAAAAGATATATATTTTATAGTTCAAACTGACACATAACCAGTTAATTTCCATCAAAAGATTCGACTCTATTCCGTTTCTTACAAAGTATATTTTAGCATGGAACACTAACCTGACAATTTTCTTACGTATCCTATCCGTCAGGCTCTGACGTTTGTAAATGTTTAACCCTAATCGTTTCCTAAGTATGAGATCCATGGGGGCGGGGTGCGACAGCCGAACTGTTGTCTTCAATATCAGGTACACGCGTTCGTTTGCTGGAACAAAAACAAATCATAGAGAAATGTGCACTCCTGCCAAAAGATATCGTGCCTTATACACAGTTAATCTAATATACATTAAGAGTATACTCTTATTAACAATTTCGTTGCTAAGCTCAAAACAATGACATTCGCGCAGTGCTGACACTGGAATGCTATACAATTCTGACTCAAGGTGTGAGTCATGCGCACTGCGGCCCATATGTCGCTGACCTACCAGGTAGGTCGTCAGCAGTTAAAGTGTTAAGAGACGTTTGTACAAACACTTTGAAACACTTATTCACTGCGACATACAAGTTTTTGGAGCACGACGGGTTATAAGTCCACGCATAATGTTACTGCACTGCTTTTTAGAAAAACTTACTTTAAATACGACTACAAATATACTGTCACACAATAAGCCTAACCTATCTCGTCAGACCCTAAAGGGATGTCTGTGCCCGATAACAATTGTTTATATATTGTGTCTGGTATATTAAGGGGGTTGCAGAGGGAGTTGCACTACACTAGATGGCGCTCGGGAGCATTATTCCTGATTTTATCACATTTTATTTTATATCTCGTAATTGTGAAGATTTCAATCAAAATTTTCAATTATGCGGGCACTTGTGTTTATGTTTTACTGATCTAGCTACAAGTTATAGTAATTTTATTGTTCATACGAATTTGATATACTTACATTTTAATTTTAATCAATTTCATACAAAACTTTGACGTATAACATTCGTAGACGGTATTAACAAAAGCAATATTTTATATATGGAAAAATAGTTAAGAAAATCAAGATTACGCATCTCAAATAACATTTGCAATTTATAACATAATTACATTTTATTTTATATCTTCATAAAATAAAATGTGATAAAATCTGGAATGATGCTCCCGAGCGCCATCTAGTTGCCTGTGAACGTATCTGCAACCCCCTTAAGGGCTTGACGGGAGAAATCTAAATTTACTGGGGGGGAGTATTCGGCATAAAATCACGTAACATGACAAGGGACATGATAAAAAACCTCGCAAAACGATCACTAACCTTCAGTAGCCCTGTTCAAGTACTGAGAGTCGTGAATGGACGAGTCCCAGGAGGCGATGGCAGACACGTCCTTGTCGTGATGATGCAGGATCTGGAGCTCGTAGAACTTGTTGCCGTGCTCCTTGGGCAGGATCGAGTGCAGGCCCGCGACCGTCACCTCTTCGCCTGACGGATGCGTTGTGAGGTCATCCGCTGGGAACAAAACAACAATTATAGTAAATTATGATACAAGTGAGCAAAGTTGGTTATTACAGCCGAGGCGGGATTGCAACACGAGCCGCCAGGCGAGTAATATAATCATTTTTGCACGCGTGTTCTATAAGCTGCATTATGTACCTAAAAGCGGTGCAATAAGAGCCACTTTACGAGCAAGTATGATGAAAAAGCATGTTTATTCAGTAACTTACGGATCATGGATCGACATTAAAACCAAAGTACCTACATGGCCGTCAAAAATCTTAAACAAGACCTTGACTGCGCAGAATGAAATTTTTGGGCAAAACTTCTAATGCGCATCCATTCCTTTACCCTCGCCCATTTTTCAAGTTGTTTGCCGGGTACTGTATTTAAGGAGTTTATAGACAAGCCCATTAGTTTATAGACTACCTATTCTGTAAACGCCATGAAAAGATACAAAAAAATTGTAATAAGATAAAGGTATCCCATCTTCTCTTCAAATCATCCATGAAGAGATACAAGATATCACTCCATCTGTATTGAGGTTTACCTTGACGTCGGAATCCATCTTTTTTCTAAAATTTATTTGACCAACCCTAGAAAAATATCTTACCATTGAGATCAAGGAACAGTACTGGAATGTGCTGCTCCATGCCGGCAGGAGGGTTCCACGCGGCAGGTGCGCCGGGGATCGGACTGCCTGGACTAGGCACCAGCACCTGTACAAAATACCATAATGCAACATTCAAACATTTTTAACCCAGCTATATGGAAAACATGGTATGGTTTTCTAACTTGTGTACGTAATTTCGAGTGCTCTCTAACGGTGAAGGAAACGTGAGGAAACCTGCATACGCTGATGAATAAATTTGGATGCGTATGTAAAGTCTGCCATTCGGCATTGGGCACGTCTGGTGGGCTGACGCCCAAACACCCTCCCTGAGGGTAGGTCTGTGCCCTGCAGGGCACATATAGGGTCCTTCTTATATGCCGACACTTTTTTAGGGAGATGATCAGACCATCAAACTGAACAACTCTCTCTATGGGACCAACATCGAAATCGCGAAAAAAAATCTGCCCCTCCATACAAAGCTGCAAACCTACGCGAGCCAAATGTATGGGACAGTTGATTATTTTTTTCGCGATTTCGATGTTGCTCCCATAGAGAAAGTTGTTCAGTTTTATGGTCTGATCATTCCCTTTAAAAAGTGTCAGCATATTAAGTTGGGCCCTGTGTATAGGCTAATGGTGATAACGATGATCATCATCATCATCTTCCTGCCCGTATCCCATTATTTGGGGTCGGCGCAATATGTCATCTTCCTCCATTCATCTCTTTTAGACGTCATGGTGATAATGTTATGGAAAACAAAAATGCATCTCTCCTTTCGAATTACTATCATACGATGTTGGCGATGTTGGCTAATTGAACGTAAACTTACAGCATTCCTCTCTTCTGTGAGCGAGACCCATTGTTCAACCAAAGATTGCTCCCGCTCCATGTCCCGTTCGCTCTTCATTGATGGCGACATATTCACCAGTTTCTGTAAAATGTTAATGATACAATCTACGATCCAGGAGCTTTTATTTAAAGAAACAGTTTATTTACAAATTCCTAGAAAAGGATCGTACTTAAGCGACGTTGTCAATACATTTGAGAATTATATTTGGGCGGACATTGATAATCAATTCAATGATAGAGAATTCAAAACCTGTAGCTGTGCGTGTAGATGCTGTCGCCTTCTGGTCAGTGCATCGCTCCACCTTTCACGTAGTATGGCAAGGTCCTCCTCTTGATATGAATCCAGGGGTTTTTGTAATCGCGACCTAAAAACATTATATGTTAGAAATATTTTTCTTTGATAAAAGATCGTAGTTTCGTGTCTTCATACTTTATTTGAAGTCGGTTAAATATAAAAGGAGTTGCCAACCTGACGGATACAGAGCCGACTTCGACGCTGACGATGTGCTGGCAGATGATGGGCAAAGTTCCGGAGTTCTGTGCGGGTCGGACCCGCACCGCCATACGCCTCTGTTGGCCTTGACGCAGTTGGTACACACCACCGGTCACCATGTCGTTTCGTAGAGCCACCTGCAAACAATTTTATTATGTACTTTTCACGGCTATATGTATTGTCCTTTGGGATTACTTATGTCGTATTGCCGGGTACAGTAACAAATTCGTTTTTTTTTCAGTCCTGAACAAAGTTCTGTCCCCTGTGTCACAATCATTCAGTTTTTTTTTAAATATGGCGTCGTGTTCGTCACTATCAAAGTTTCTCCATCAACTGGATCTACCTAGAGGCCCCCGTCCCATTGAACCCCAATCAAAAAGCCAAGTAATTACCTCGACCGGGGCATATTCTCCTTGATCGTTGAGCTCGTGTATCTCGACCCAGAGCTCGATCTTGCGCGTGAGCTCGGCCCAGCGGTCGGCCAAGGACCGCGCCTTGGCTAGCTGCTGCTGCTCCACTTCCCAGTTGCCTCGCGCTCGACTGAACCCGGCTGAACGGTGGCCCCATACCTCGATCGATAGTGCTCCCTCTGAAAAAGTTTTTTGAGTTATAAATACAATTTATCGAAGAGCTTCGATTTTATCGGCGCCAGTACTTCACTGCATCCTAGCATTCATAGTAGGAGATTCATTCTTTAAGATATCACACAGATTTCAGCCAACAAACGGTATAACAAATTATTATTTAGGTCTGCCCCTATCTACTAGCATACCTCACTACCTCACTGTTGCAACGCAGTGACACGTATCAAACTAATTGACTGCAAATTATTATGTAAACATTTCTGCAACAAACGAGTCAACCAAATATTTTTTTCAATAACGTTTTCCTTTCCTGTGGAATCAATATTTTCGTCAAATCGTCTTCTAATATCTTGCCACCCACTATCGTGGTGGTTGAAACTACGCTCATAAGGTCATCCTCTCCACTTACTAAGCCACCTGTACAGGAAGCAAATAAAACTAACGATATTGAGAGAGTAACGCTTAGTATATTTGCGTAGCTCGTCCATTCGAGTCGGTAGATTTTTAAATGTACCTATTGGATATGTGCACGACACTAGCGCCATCTAGCGCACTATGGCCCAGTGAATTATTTGTAATAAAATGTTATGAGCAATATTGTCGATATTAAAAATATTAGAATACCTAACTATCTAAATTCTCATACAAACTTTCACCCCCGTTTTCACACCTTTGGGGGTTGAACTGCGAAAAATCTTTTTTTTTATGAACACCTAGATGGCAATAAGAACATCCTAGCCAAATTCTAAGTTAGTAGTCTTTGTAGTTTTGAATATTTGAGTGTTGAGTGAGTGGATGGATTTGCATAGCTTCAAGCAAATCTGACACAGCTTCGCCGAAAATAGTTCAAATTTCTGCCACAGCGTGCGCTGCGATCGACTTGACAGTTTCCAACAACTACTTCGCACATAGCCAATAATACGCGTATTTTATAAACAAACAACCAAAGAAAACCAGCAACACTAACCAGCGCAATGTTCAATGAACTCCTCAGTGAGTGGCACGGTGAAGTCCTGCTTGTGATCGAAGCGGAAGGCGACCTGTGGCTGGTGGCGCGGGGAGGTGGGCGGCACGGGCGCGGCGGGCGGCGTGTCCGCGCTCACGTGCGGCGGCACCACCACCGGCTCGCCGCCGTTCCACAGTGAGTACTGGCAGAACACGAAGTGGGAGAGCGACGGCGGGAGGCCGGTCGCTTGCTTTATTACCACGCGGATTGTAACCTGCGAACAAATTAATTAATTTATTATCATACCTAATTTCGATTACAGCTACTTCTTTACTAGAATTCAGTAATTATTTAAAGATATTGATGAATGCATAATTGTGTGCGTATAAATTCAAAGATTACATTCATAAGATGTTGTCTTCTATGCCTCACTTTAAAGTAGGTATTTAAATGCAGTCTGTTGATTTGATAGAGAATGGATGGGACAATTGAAGTGAAAAATCGATATATATCTATAACGTCACACCTCTTTCCCAGTGGGTTAGGCTAAGACTACCCATCTCCAACGATTCTTAAATAACTCTTTCGCCTCACTCACATCCATACATCTCTTCATACATTCCCGTCGGTTTCGAGTACTCCGCGCCTCACCTTTTTGTAGGACGCATCCGATTTGATCAGAGTACGTCCTACGAGGAGGAACTGGACAACTTCCACCATCATACCAACACCGAAAGACCTGACTTGGCCTCACAGGATCGTATTTCCCTGTAGCTCACAAACATTATTCTCTAGAGCGAAAACATCTAATCATTAAAAAAACAGTGCCAGTCGTAAATACCTGCTGCGTAGCTGGATCTGGAGAGTCGTCGTCATCCCTCATGTCACCCGAGCTATCTGACGCCGCTTCACAGATCCTGTCCTGCGGGAACTGTCCCGACACTCGACTGAGCTCCACCTGTTGACAAATTAATACGTGTTAACAATGATATTCATTGCGTGTTAAGTTAACTATTACAAAGCTTTTGCCCCACTCTTCGTATGAGTTGGTTTCAAAAATCCTGTATTAATTCAGAAACTATTCTATCTGTGTGCCCAATTACCCTCAAATCTGATAGTCCAGGGTCACGTCGTGGAACAGAGCCTTCAGGAACACGTTCGCGACTCCGATCAGGTTGTGGTTCTCTTGGGACTCGTAGAATGGATCTATAATTAAGTATGACATACCTGCAGCCTCCCAGCCACTTCGCCGTGCTGGCTGATGATGGGCGTGTGATAGTCCAGGGTCACGTCGTGGAACAGAGCCTCCAGGAACACGTTCGCGACTCCGATCAGGTTGTGGTTCTCTTGGGACTCGTAGAACGGATCTATCATTAAGTATGACATACCTGCAGCCTCCCAGCCACTTCGCCCTGCTGGCTGATGATGGGCGTGTGATAGTCCAGGGTCACGTCGTGGAACAGAGCCTCCAGGAACACGTTCGCGACTCCGATCAGGTTGTGGTTCTCTTGGGACTCGTAGAACGGATCCACTGTCTTTTCGATCGGCTCCTGTAGAGATACATTATTAGCTCAATTTCACAAAATTTGCTATAGAACATAAAACAAAAACTGACATTTGCATCCACTTTTCACAATTAATCTAATCTTACAAAAAAGATATTACATATTTCAGGAAGACCATAGATTTTTGTTTGTTTTTTGATTGTTTTAGTATCATGTCGTCACTGTCCAATTCATCACCAGACCCATTTCACCATCGAGAAAAAGTGGCTTGAAGTAAAAGGCAATGCAATATTAAGGTTGCTAAACCATGGCAACATCATAATAAGATATTTTAGCAGTCCAATGTCTAAATAAAACGGACCTCTTCGACATCATCGTCCCTCTGCTGCCGCTGACGCCACTCGTCGTACATGTCTCGCATGTCGACCAGTTTGTTGTCCAGCTTCTCCATGGACCACACCTGCCCGCCTCGACTCGGACGGCGCACCATTATAGCCGGCTCGGACACGAAAGCTCCACGCTAAAACAAAGAACAAAAATACAAGTCAAATCTGATCCAATTCAAAAGCGATCCTATTCAAGATAGAATTAGCAGCACAATATGAACTTTTCTATTTGTTGTTGACAAATAAATAATGCACTTTTGGAGAGGTAGCGTTATAGCTATTGTAACAATCATGGAAGTACCTTCGAGCGTATATGGATGGGTGAATTCTTTAGTGGGCTTTCATAATTCCTTGTAAAGCATTGTAAGTGGTTGGCTCTAAATAATGCTGCTCGCAAAGAGTTCACAGACTCTTATAGAATTAGCAACGATGGTATATTGAGATTGATCAGATCACCATACTTTTGTATAAGGACTGAGGTTATTCCGTAATTACGCCAGCCATAAGACGTCACAGAAATCGATTGAAAGTATCTCCACGGATGCTACAGCACTTACGTCAAAGTAAATAATAGGGTTCAAAACCTCACCTTTCTATTAGGACTCAGGTTCTGGGGCGGTATCTGCAGCGTGACACTGAAGCGGGTATTGCGCCTCATCTCCTCGGCTAAGAAGTTGGCTTCTTGCACCAGAGCGTTGGCTCGCAGTATGTCGGCCTTCAGACGGCCGAGAGACCGTTTGAAGGTATCATCACGCTCAGCCGCCCACCGTTCAACGCGAGCTGCCGTCGTCGGCGTGCATGCTGTCATTTTACCTGTCAAAATATATTTACATCATCATCAAACGTTTTTTTTCAATGAACTGTCCTATTTTACTGGACAACCGTAAATTTTATTTCAATACCGCTCTACAAACATTACTTAAATTTGTCTGCAGCACTCGTAGCATGCGTCACGTGATACGGCTGTATCACGTCTTTTGTCTCGTTCGTTCGCGCGCAAATAGAAATAGAGCGAAGGTGTGATAGCGCCGTATCACGGTGTCATGCTACCCATGCAGGCAGGTGTCCAAAATTCCTAGTATACGTGAAGATAGAAAATCACGTGACGCGAATTCGGTAAAATTTTAACCTTCCTTTTGAAATACGTACCCAAAATTATTACAAATTTGAATAATCTTACCTAATTTGAGAGGATCGTAAGAATAGGGCGGGTACGGTGTGGACGGCGACAGTATGTTTCTGAGCTGCTGGAACTGCCTTTCATATTCCTGTCTTTGCTTCTCCAGGGCCACTGAAATTAGCAATAGGTACAATATAAATAACATTAATTTTAGCCCAGTTTATGGTGTGAAACTTATAAAGTTATGAAAATCAGAGGTGACTGGTCATTAGTGCGAGACGCGCGAGGTGAAGGGGTGTGAATTCAAAGGAGTTGTGAATGGAGGGGTCCATCCGCCTTGGCGATTTGGCCTTGTCCTCCCCAGGAGCATGCGATTTGGCCTTACTGGTCTAAAGGGTGCATTTGTTTACACTGTGGTTTGATTGTCATTGTTTTCTAGTTATGAATACCACCATATACCATAACCACAAAACGCACATTTTGAAAATACTTAACTCCTGCGTAGCTCCACTATTTTTTTAAATTATGTAAATACCTTGTTTATCTTCTTCATGCTGTCTTTCTAGTCGCGATATAGCAGTCTGTATGGGATCGTTGCTGAGCTCGTTGAGCATGATCTCGTCCCGAGCGAAGTTGTAGTCGATCGGCTGCGCAGGAGTCTGCGGCTCTGATGCTGCTGCTGAAAGCAAGTTGCCTTGTATTAGCAGGTGGATTGGATGTGGAGTTATTTAATGGTCTTGTTGAGGACAAGGATACTTCTTCTACTGAGGAATGCATTATAATGTTTCATCATCATCATCATCACATCCTATATACGTCCCACTGAAGGGCACAGGCTTACCCTCACGGAGGGTGTAAGGGCGTTAGTCAACCACGCGTGCGCAATGCGGATTGGTAGACTTCACATTCGCATCGGAATTTCTTCTCCAGCGTATGCAGGTTGCTTCACGTTCTTTTCCTCCATAGCTCTCCGCAACGCGCCACCGAGATAATGTTATTAATTGGAATGGATTTTCTTTGACATTGTTTTAATAAATTTTGCAACCGTCCTCGTTATTTGATCGATAAAGTCGACCGAATAGAAAGCACTATAAGGACTATTTTCGCTTGCGATTGCAAGTATAAATAAACAATAATATAGTGACATATATGACGTATCGTGTTGTTTTCTATTTGTATCCAGAAAGAACATTTCCAATCTCATATTTTCATTCGTTTTTAAAGTTATCAACCACTTTATTACTTAGCGGAATATCTAATGCGCTAATATAAATGTTCTAATGTTTTTATACCATCCATTATTTAATTGGTCATGATCACATACTAAAAGTGGTTTATTATGACGTTTTGAGTTTTAACTACAGCAAAATAGCTTACTGGCTTGTTTAGGGCAGTTAACCCTAAAGAAGTGGTGATTTCCCCACAGGATCCTATCGGCGTGTCCGAGTCTCACTTTGTTGACCACCGGGATGCCATTCACGAAGCATCTGGCGCCGTTGATCGATTCCATGTGTAAGCTGCCGCCTTCGACGACGAACTGGCAGTGCTGAGGCTGTATGCCAAGGCCGGAGAGTTGAATATCGGCTGAACTGTCAGCGCCTACAAGGGTTCTTTCCTGGAAATAGAAAGATGAAGGTGGTACTTAAAATAAAACTGTAAAAGAGCTGTATCTGTTATCTAAACTATTATGAAACTGTAACTGAAGTGTGTCTGTACATTGAAGATATTTCAAAAAAAAATAACGATATGGTTTTTAGGTACCTATCCCTGACTCGAAATCAACCTTTTTTAGAAATTTGTTTGTTTGTGTTTGTTTATTTGTTTGTTTGTTTGTTCGCTCATCACGCAAAAACTACTGAACCGATTTTGATGAAACTTTTTTTGTTTGATAGCTTATGATCTGACTTAAAATCTGGTATATAATTTGTGCGGACGAAATCGCGGGTTAACACTAGTAACATATAAAAGTGAGGAAACCATTTATATTATATATTTATTTATTTAAATAAATAAATAAATAATATAAAAGGTATTCCAGAAGACACACTCGGGATATCTAAACGTATTCGAACCAAAAAAATATGAATTTGTTTTTCTCTCTGTTTGAGCATCACTCGCTAAATAATGTATTTCACTGTAAGAAAACCAAATTTCTAATATCCCGAAATTCTACTAGGTACGGCAGCGTCATCGATCTTGAGACTAAAAATACTATAGTATAGAAATATTACTGCTTTCAAGAAAGCTCCTTCCTGCCAGTCACAAAATGTTCTGACAGTCGCAATATCTTGTAGATACTCGTACCTGCATTGCAGACCGATTAGAATAAGCACGTGTTTTGTTACACACACATAAGTATGTATTGGGTTTGTTTTTATACCAACGGGTGTTTAATTTTGGTTTTCTGACCTTTCGTTCATTTTACCGATGTCCATGATAAAATGTAGTTTAAAAATAATTTACAACTTTCAAAACAACACAAAAAATGTACAGCTCTTTCGCTAACAGCTTTAACACTAAGTTGTGTTGCGTGCATGGTTCATTACATAAACCTATTAGTATGACCTTGGGTAGGAGCTAACAGCCACCCCCTGGTTGTTATAAAGTCAATTTGAATGCATTTGGGACTTTGCCAAAATGCTAATTTATTTCCAACAATTACGGTACCTAATGTTTTGTAAAAGAATTTTATTATTAAACTTATTATTCGCCATAAACAAACCGCATATAAAAGTAACTGAAAAGTTTTAAATCTATGTATAAAAAGACTGCCCAATTTTTTCCCTTCAATTCGAAAAAAAGGTTTCTTATGCAATGTTTTTTTAAGAGAAGGACTAGCTCGCCTATTGATACGTCATTCCATCCTGAACTGTCGAGTAGTGGGACAATTCTGTCAGCGGGGTAATTTCGTCAAGTGGTTAAATTATTGTTCTATAAGCTTTTATTCGGTTACGACAACTAGTGCAGGTAGGTATTTAATATTTATCGAAGAAATATGCTTTTTCTCAAAATACTAAGAGCCATATGACGTAATTACCCCGCTCATGGAATTGCCCCGCTCGTATATCTGAAAACATAATTTAAACTATCACTATACCGGGTAAATTTTATATCACTGCGGATAACTTCATGCGATTTCCAAGTTGGCTCCATAGTGAAAGTTGTTCAGTTTGATGAGTACAAAACATGCTGAAGTTATCCACAGTGATATACAATTTACCCTGTATATTTAGGTAGTCGGTAGGTAGGTAGTCGGCAGTTGTAATGGAGTACAATTAAAGATAATATTCATCGGGAGATAGTATCTAGGTTATAGTATCCATCTCATAAAATGTGTTCCCACTTTTTCACATTAAGCCTTAAAGAAATGGATTAAGAGCGATTAATCCTTTTATGGAGGAACCGAGGTGGAAGGTTCCTCCATAGAAAAGGGAAGTACTTCCGCCAGGCTAGGTGTGATGCCTGGGGACCGGCCGTGGTCCTACTTGATGTTTGTCGGATCCTTGTATATATACTGAGACTCTGTGAGAATTCTTCTTGCGCGATTAGTGTCTTGCCATGCAATTGTGAACCTTAGTGTAGCAGCTTACGGGTTTCCAATGTGCCATCGTCAATTGTCTTGTGTCTTACTTTTTGCTAGGGGACTGCTAGCGCCATCTGTTGGCAAGTTGCTACACTTTCATAGACAAAATACGATAAATTTACCTTCAGATAGTAAACCAGGAGTTCGTTCAACGACGGATCAGCATTCAAGTTGACCAGGTAATATTTGTTCTTCTCCACTTTGATGCCGCTCGCTTGCACGCTTATACCCATCTTCTCCAACGCGTGTTGACGTTCGCTTTGTACACGCCCTGGAAATAGAAAAATAAGTACGTCATATAAACAGGATCGTAAAGAATTGATGAATTATTGGCCCTTTATTATAAAATACCTAGGAAAATTACATACCTTATTTCGGGTAGTAGGCGTAGAACAAGAAGAGAATAGACAGGCTTATACGCTTATTAAATAGACAAGCTCTGTTTACTGCCTAGTGCCACTGTCTACCATTTTATCTCCCTCTCAGGGTAGTGAGAGAGATACATCTACGAGAGAAAGAGTTTTTGACGCCTGTCGATCTAATCATAGTATTAGGAGTAAATTATGAACGAAAAAAAAAAACATACCAGTTTCAACTAGTTTTTCCTCCCAGGTTCGCGACATTTCTTTCATGAGGTGTTCGCTTTGAGCCAGCTTCTCGTGAACGTCGTCGCCCACAGGCGAACCCTGAAACACAAGCAATGATGATGATGGATTGATTTCAAGTCGATTTCGACTACAGCGACTGCTAATCTATACAGATAAAGCATGCAGGTATGGAGGATATTTTGAAGTGCATATTAAGTGTACGCGCCAAATACATTTCATAAAGATTTGATGCAATTTTTCAAACTAAGCGCGCGTTTTAACAATATTTTTTTAGTTCTTCTTCAGCTTCTTCTGGTCGGAAGGGCATGGGGATATAGCCGTTACAACCGTTGTATTCAGTAGTTTTTCGCTTTACCTGAACATAACCTAACTCATTGAAAGAGTGGTTCACACGTTCCAATGTTCAAGGTAGTATTACGCGGGGATTTCGGCCTTTCTTCATTTCTCAATTTTATTTAATTGTTCTCCATTAATGGCGCATTGTTATACCAAATCTATCACATTAACACAATAATAGCCGCGAAAAACTAATTTAGAAATTTAAGAAACAAAGTCCTTTTCATTTCACTCCCGCACAAAACCTGACGTCGAATAAAGAGTTGCTGGTTTGACTAGTTGTCAACTAGTTGATTTCTTACCGTGGCGTATTTGAGCATCTCCTTCAAGGCTTCCACCTCCTGCCTGAGCTCGCGGATGATGCGCGCGTTCGGGTCCTCGTTGACGACCGCGTGGTTGACGATGCGCTTCGCTCGGTCCGCGTATCTCAGAGTCGACAGCGTTTCCTCGTAGTTGTCTGCGGCGGGCGATACTGTCGCCACCTGGAGGGTTACGAAGATAAGTAAGTATTAATACTATGTAAAAGGTGGTGAATTATAAACCCAAACCAAACGACAACCAAAGAGATAAAAATAACAATGTGCATGACCTCGCTCGCAAATGTGACGTCACTCAATCACACGAACTTCACCCGAGTCATTCTAATGATTGTTTCCTTTTCATAGAGTCTATGTTACTTTACAACCGAGTGAAGTTAACCAACGGCCCTCAAGGTCATGCACATTGTTATTTTAAACTGATAGTATAATCAAATCAATTGGTAATTTTACGGGAACAAAAAAAGAACGCGAAAAAAACTGGAAAAACAAAAGAAGATTGAATTACGAAATAAAGCAAGGAGATTTTACGGAAAAAATAATAATGTTGCCTAGGTACGTAAAATACACAATTTATTTAAAAAAACATTTAACTTCGATTCGAAAGAGTTTTCATTGCACAACTTCGTGGGCCTTTTTAGAATTTTTTTTTACTGTTTATTTTAGAAATATTTAAAGATTTGATATAGGTTTAACATACGGAGCGGTGAAATAAAGGTTGCCCTTAGACCGTACGTTTGCCTAAGGATATAGCGTGCCAACTACTTTGCAATGATATTCATAATACACGAACATCCAACACGTCTTGATGAAATTGTTCGTGTGAATATTCCCTATGTAAGAGATAGTATATTCAATTATAATAGTTTCATCTCTTGCATCTAGTTTAGAATTGTTCATAGACGTAGGACGACTATAAGTTTCTAGCTACATTTGTAGTGCAACGAGAGTTTCCTTGAAATCAAGAGTTTGTCGGCACTTTATGACAGAAACAGAAATTACTTGTGCTTGTGATTCGCATATTACAACTGATGCATAGTTGATTCCAACTTTGAGCTCGCCGTTCTGCAATAATAGATTACACACCGAGGGCAGGAAAGTAAGAAAGGTCTCCAGATCTCATGTACTTAACTCAACAAACATTTGTGATCTGAGGCTTTCTTATTTACTGCCCGACGGAGGCAGAAAGCGGCAACTTCGTTTAGCACAGCGGGACAAAAGTTGAAGCTTTCCGCCCGGAGGAGTGAAATAATAAATTTACATTTCCACAATGTTAGTTTAGAAGCGGGAGCTGTTTTTAGGGTACCTAATAATACAAGCGCGAAAAGAATGTCCTTCTTAATATGCTGACACTTTTTTAAGGGGATAATCAGACCGTCAAACTGAACAACTTTCTTTGTGGCACCAAAAACCGCAAAAAAAACCTGTTGTTCCATACAAAACTGCAAACCTCCTTGAGCCAAACGTATGGGACATCAGATTTTTTTTTTGCAATTTCGGTGTTGGCCCCATAGAAAAAGATGTTTAGTTTGATGGTCTGATCATTCCCTTAAAAAGTACCAGCATATTAAGAAGGGCCCTGTTACATTTATGCTAGACACTGACATATACTCTAGCGATAGACAGGCCCTTCCATAGAAGCAACATGTTCCACTTGAATGCGGTGCCCGCACTTGATTGATGTTCCCAAGTTCACTTCGTCACTATGGCAATGACAGACCGCAATGTGTCATTTTGTGTTGTTTTGTGACATGTTGTTTATTTGAACGAGCTTGTCTATCATTAGAGTATATGTCAGTGATTCTAGATAATAGCAATATCTGAATAAATAAAATAAACCTGAATAGGAGCCCGGACAAACCACAAAGAACTGCGCATGTAATAAATGAACACCAAACCGAAAAGTTTCATAAAACTTACCATGACAGTTTTGCTGTTGCCCCCGAGGTTGTCCTTCAGCAGCCAGGTAAGTACTGAGTCTCTGTACGGGACGAATTTGTCTTTGTTGGGTTTGCCAGACGACTGGTCTGCGAGCTTCGATATCACCAGACCCAGCGTCGTTAGTGATCTGGAATAGGTTTTAGTATATTTAGTCATTTCATGGCTGCAATTTGTAATTGAATTCCATCTGATCCTCAAGCCCCATGAGGTCGATTATAAGGCATCTATTTTAATATAAGGCCAGCCAACATTCACCCCGAAAGAGTGTGTCTGCAAATTTACCATTTTCTGGAGAAGACAGATCATGCTAGTTGTTGCAAATTAGAGGGACATATAACTCGCAAAGCGATGAATCTGGCAGTCTCGAATCAAATCAAATTTTGGTAAAACAATCAGTTTAAGGTTACACAGAGACAGGCCCGGCGACAGAAATGTTGGACCCTAGTTTTATCAATTACAGTGGTGAATACATATCACATGGGGCCTTATCGTCCAGGCCCGGTAGGGTAATATCCGTTGTCCCCCCTGGTCCTTAGCTTAGGGCGTTGCTAACGAAGCGAAATATAGAGGATAGGTTAGAAGCGTGTTTGTTGCATCAATAATCACTAACTTGTTAATATTAGATCCTTCCTTCAGCCTGTCTCCGACGGCTCCAGTCTTCACTGCTCTCTCCGACCCAGCCAAATCGACAAGTGACAATCGCGCGGCTTTCTCCCCGGTAACGCCGGTCGCGACGTCCGTCAACGTTTGTGTAAGGACCACACTGAAGACGGCGTGGGACCGTGATGATTCACTGTTCATGTTTGTTGCTGCCACTGTCCGGGATTTGTTGCCTTCAGTCATTAGGTTGTCTATGTCCTGGAAAAAAAAACTCTGGTTAGAAATAATATCAAGTCAAGACAATTTATACCATGTACCTAAGTGTTTTCTCAGATGTTTAATATAGTATATCGAATATAGTATAGTATATCCTACATATGCGTATAGAAATCTAATCCCATAGGAAAATTAAAAAATAATTGAGCTAAACCACAACATAAAGAAAGAGTAAGTATCTAGGACTACATAGCTAAACTGTATGCCCTTTGGAAGTTATAAATAAACATCTATAAACAAGAGTTTCTATGGTAACGAGACAGCCGTAGTGGCGTGATTGTATTCGAAATCGAATATTATAATACCGAGGTAAGACCGGAATATGTAGAACTATACCTATTACCTATTCGTGCCGAAGTTTAGCACATCCAAGCATTGGCGCAACATTATCGAATTTCACTGAGAAAATTTAATCGGAATACGTATTGCTTGAGGTAAAATCGAACTATTATGCATTCAAGGCATGTAGGTATTTCAACGCACGTAATATTACAAACGTAACATTTAATTACAAGTAACTTCATAGAAAGAACGACTGTGTGCTGCAGGACCACAGACAAATGACCCGCTTCGATGCAGGACACACAGGCTAATGATGTCGACGATCTATTTTATTTTGCATTCAGTATCATCACACCACGCTCGTCGGCTAGGCTAGTTGGTTGGAATAGTATTCTGTCATCGAAGAAAAATCCCTAGCTATTAAATATACAGACAGACAGAGTTATCTAGCCCAAGTGAAGGAAAAGGTTGGTCTTACCGTGAAAAGAAACAAGATTGGCGAATACTCCACCGACAAGATGATGATGATGATTGAATATACATATTTTTGGGTTCTTCTTCTTATCGTGTGGGCAAGCCCTGGTATCAGTCAGCTTGCTATTATTTCTACTCATGAATTTTATAGCCATTCGAGTATTGTATATCGTATGATTCTGAAACTTCGATTGGATCTAAATAATATCGATGTCTCATAGTTAAACATCGGTCGGTATCTATAAGGTATCTGGAGTAGATTAAAATTATGATTGAAACGCATTAGCAATTTATGTAAAGGCAACAGGACGAAGGTAAAAAAGGCGCCGAACGTCCAACTAATTACTAAAGCGAAATAACTTGTTTATGCCGTGTTTTATGGATAGCCCCGCCCTAGTGATTACATTAAACCATTGTGGAATTACTATTATATTGTAGTAGTATAATCGTACGAACATGGGAATTAATTTGTTTATGGCGATTACGCGATATGATTCCAAAACATTCATCAAGCAGTACCGACTGAGTCCACATGATTGATATAATTTAAGATATATGGCGTTCCTCGATCATGCACTCAGATGAACAGAAGGCGGTGCGCTTCAAAACACTGAGCCTGATAGAAGCGCGCCAACTCTCATGTGCGAGTGAACGATTCAGTGTTGATA